>CM065295.1:22380833-23770000 GCA_032871835.1 Dipteronia dyeriana | reverse complement strand
TTATGGCCACCATCTCCGACGTGTTGGAACAGCAACATGAAGGAATGAAGACTGCTGCCGATATAATGATGTCTCTAGAGGAGATGTTTGTTATGAGGTCTAAGATGACTAAGAGAGAGGCAGTGAGTGCTTTCATGAATCTTAGGATGAAACCTGGACAGTCTGTGTAAGATCACATGATGAAACTCATAGCACATCTCAACATTGCTGAACTGAATGGTACTGAGATAGATGATGAGATGAAAATTGACATGATCGTCAACTCACTGTAAGATTCCTTTGATCAGTTTAAGTTGGACTACACCTTAAACAATAAGGAATACACCTTGCAAGGACTGCTGCAAGATGTTCAAAGCAACAAGAAAATGCTTGTGAAAGGCAAGGGTCAAGAGATTCATATGCTTGGTAAGTTGATACTGTTAAAGACTCGTAAGAAGGTCAAGAGACAATAGAAGAAAAAACGACTTGGGCCTTCTTAGAAAGAGACCAAAAAAGTAACCAAGATCAAAGGGAACCGTTTCTTTTGAGGTGAAAAGGGTCAAAGGAATAGACTGAATTATAATGAATTCAACTTGCATTTTGGCAACAGAGCGTTGGTGTCTACTAGTGTAGTGGGAGATATTATAGTCAATCTAGATTCTAGTAGACATTTAGATTTAATAAATGTTTATTATGTATCTGAATTCAAGAGGAATTTAATTTCAGTTTATTGTTTAAATAAATTTGGTTTTTCGGTTACTTTTAATAAAGCCTTTATTATTAGTAAGAATAACAAATTTGTTTGTAAAGGTACATTGGAAAACGGTTTATTCTATTTACATAGAAATATCTCTCACTTGTTAGACACGGAATCAACGGAATCAACGGAACCTAATCATAAAAGAGTAAAATTATCAAAAGATAAAACCTACCTATGACATTTACGCCTAGGTCATATTAACCTTAATAGGATTAAAAGATTGGTAAGTGACGGACCTCTAAGTGACTTAAAGGTTGATGATCTACCAACTTGTGAATCTTGTTTGGAAGGTAAAATGATCAAAAGGTCGTTTACGACCAAAGGCACAAGAGTCATTGAATGTTTAGGATTGATACACACTGATGTGTGTGGACCTATGAGCATTCAAGCTAGAGGTGGATATGAGTACTTCATCACTTTCACGGATGATCACTCAAGATTTGGCTATGTGTATCTCATGAGATATAAGTCGGATGCTTTTGACATGTTCAAAGTATTTAAAGCTGAAGTAGAAAATCAGCTTGAGAAACGTATAAAAATCTTGAGGTCTGATCGTGGTGGAGAATATCTATCTGGTGAGTTTCAGCAATATCTTATTAATATTGTGACAATTTCTCAATTTTCTACACCAGGCATACCTCAACAAAATGGGGTGACAGAAAGGAGAAATAGAACTCTTTTGGATATTGTTAGGTCTATGTTGAGTTATTCAACGGTCCCTAATTCTTTTTGGGGATATGCTTTACAAACCACAATGTACATTCTAAACGATGTACCATCTAAGTCGGTTTCTAAAACACCACATGAGTTGTGGACCGGGCGAAAGCCTAGTTTACAACACTTAAGGATATTTGGATGTCCTACGCACGTGTTAAAAGGAAAGACAGACAAGATGAAGTCCCGTTTAAGAAACATGCATAATTGTAGGGTATCCAAAAGGAACAAAAGGATATTATTTCTATAATTCTTCAGATCTTAAAGTATTTGTTTCGACAAATGATAAATTTCTGGAAAGGACCATATGAATAATTTTGTGCCTAAAAGTAGAATTGTCCTAAATCAGCTTTCAGGAGATACAATTCCACAAAAGGTTAAACAACCAAGCCCAATTGTAAGTTCCATACCAACACAAGATCAACAATCTACCATACCTCGTCGTAGTGGGAGGATTGTTGGACAACCCGAGAGATACATCAGTCTAGGAGAATCTTTAGAGAATCTTCTGGATGACGATGATCCCTATACGTACAAGGAAGCAATGGAAGATGTTAATTTTTGCCATTGGCAAAAGGCAATGCAATCCGAAATTGAATCTATGTTCAAAAACATAGTCTGGTCTCTTATAGACTTGCCTAAAGGGATAAAACCCATCAGGTGCAAGTGGGTATACAAGAGGAAAAGAGGAATGTATGGAAATGTGGAAACCTTTAAAGCTAGATTGGTAGCTAAAAGTTATACACAGAATGAAGGTATTGATTATGAAGAAACATTCTCTCCTGTGGCCATGATTTAATCCATTAGGATACTCTTATTCATCGCGGCATCTCTAGACATAGAGATTTGGCAAATGAACGTCGAGATAACTTTCCTTAATGGAAGTCTTGACGAAATCATCTACATGATGCAACTAGAAAGATTCATTGAAAAAGGCCAAAAGGAAAAGATATTCAAGTTGCAAAGATCCATATATGGATTGAAGCAAGCATCCAGATCCTAGAACATAAGGTTCGACCAAGTAGTGAAAAGTTTTAGATTTATTCAAAACCTTGATGAACCTTGTGTATACAAAAGGATTAAAGGCGACAAGTTGGTTTTCCTAATTCTTTATATTGATGATATACTACTCATTGGAAACGACGTAGGTGTATTGACATCAATAACAGAATGGTTAGCAAAACAATTTGATATGAAGGACTTAGGAGAAACAAGTTATATTCTTGGTATCCAAGTCATAAGGGATCGAAAGAATAGAATGATTGCATTATCCCAAGCTTCATACATAGATAAAATCTTGTCTAGGTTTTCCATGCAAGATTCAAAGAAAGGTATGTTACCTTTCAGACAGGGAATCAAACTTTCTAAGGAACAAGTTCCTAAGAATGAGCATGAAGAGCAATTCATGAGTAGGGTTCCATATGCATCGACAGTTGGATCTCTCATGTATGTAATGCTCTGTACTAGACCAGAAATTTGTTTTGTTATTGGCATAGTTAGCAGGTTTCAATCAAAACCTGGTCCTGATCACTGGACGGCTGTCAAGCATATTTTCAAGTATCTTAGGAGAACGAGAGATTATATGCTTATATACTCTGGAGGGGATTTAAATCCCGTTGGGTATACAGATTCTGATTTTCAGTCAGATTCTGACTTTAGGAGATCAACATTAGGATTTGTGTTTATTATTAGAGAAGGGGCAACCGTATGGAGGATTATCAAGCAATCTTGTATTGCTGATTCCACCATGGAAGCCGAGTATGTTGCCGCATGAGGGGCTGCTAAAAAGGCTGTATGGCTCCGCCAATTCTTGATTGACTTGGAAGTGGTTCCAGATACGAATAAACAGATTACTATCTATTGTGACAATAGTGGAACAATGGCTGATTCGAGAGAACCAAGAAGTCATAAGAGAGGGAAACACATTGAAAGAAAGTATCACCTTCTAAGGGAGATTGTGCATAGGGGTGACGTGACGATTACCAAGATCGCGTCAGCAGATAATCTAGCGGATCCCTTTACAAAAGCTCTTCCACAAAAGAGTTTTGATGGGCTTCTAGAGAACATGTGGATGAGAGATATGACACATATGCTATAGAGCAAGTGGGAGATTGTTGGGATTATGCTCGATAGTAAGAGTGTAATAGTGTATTTGACAATCTTTTCACATTAATAAAGTGATTTCTAGTTTAACAAATCCTATAGCATTTATAGTTTAATTATTATAATTTAATTATTATAATTGTCAAAAGTAAATAATCATAAGGTCAAAAGACTATGAGAAAAGAAGAATTGTTCATACATCTAGATATGTATGAGGTAGACACAATTCTTTAGTTAGTCTTGAATAATATTCACAACTTAAAATAAAAGGTTGGGCTCCTTTATCTTGTCAAAGTTGTAGATTCTTTTACAAGCATGTGAGTGGGATCAAATGTGATATGATGAGTCTAAAATCATAAAAGTGTGTGTCTTTGGGCAAAAGGATCTAGTGCACTAGGTGCATTGAATAGAAACACAGTGAGATACTTGTTCTAGAACCGTCAATGGATAAAAGTTTTCACTTGAAGACAATCAGAGAGTCTATCTCAATCCTAAGATAAATGATGGACTTATGGTTGCAAGTGTTATCATTTGAGCTATAAATGAGTACGATTATATAGCATAGTCTATCCTCAATAGTTTGGTGGTATTCATTTGTTAATCGATAGAGGACTTCATTTATAGATATGGACATCGTGGCTCCATTTATTGAATGAGAGTAGAATACCATCATATGGATGTTTTGAGGTATTGGATATTAAATCTTAACGTTAAGTTTTCAATAGTGTCTATTGAAACATGGCTTCTGGACAAGTCAAAATATGCAAGTTCAAAATGTGGTCATATGAGTAAATATGGTAACTTGAAGAGCTATATGCGGTCTATAAGCTCTTTGTGATTTTTGGTATTCTTCACGAGGATACACTTTCTCCAATAAGGTTGTCTAGGGTATGAATGAGAAATATTAATTTATTCTATATTTATTTAATAGTTCAATTTTAGTTCTTTAGTGGAATGAACTAAAATTAATAGATCGGACCTAAGTGAATCATTTGTTGATTGTGATTGGGTTGTGTCTGTTGGAGCTTAAATTTAGATAGTCCGCAAAGATCCCCAATCCATACGAACTTGCATAGATCACTTGATATATTCTACCAGACCAATTTAGGGGTCCATCTAGAATTGTATTGAGGCATGTGGACTTGTTTCTTTTTGTAAGAATGAGTCTAGTTCACATGTGGACTTTTTATAAAGGTAAAATGGATTTAATAAAATAAGAAAATAATATATTGGCCCATATATATATATGTGTTGGGCGGCAAGGCTATTTGGAATAACTTAATTATATTATATTATTTTTTTATTTTGTTAAATGGAAATAAATTCATTTGGTAATTAATTAATTATTTAATTAAAAGTAAAAAAAAAAATTAGTAGGAGATTGTCTCCTAAAATTATACTATTGTTGGTAGTATAATTAATATTAAAGACTATATTTGATAAGTAGATAAATAAAATGAATTATTTATCTAATCAAATTAGGAAGTCTTTAATATGGTTACAAATACACTATTGAGTTGGATTAGGAGTCTTGGTGTAGGATATAATTCTTTTTTTGAAAAGGATTCTTAACCACCATGTAAATCTACCTAAGAAAATGATTCTTAACTACCAAGTAAATCATTATTAGGAAAAGATTAAGTCTCCTAATTGAATTCTATGGAGAATTCGGTCAGCCTTTTTATATATAAAAGGATAGAATTCCTTCTAGAAAATGATTCTTAACTACTAAATAAATCCAGCTAAGGAAATGATTCTTGCCAACCAAGTAAATCCTTCTTAGGAGAGGATTTATGATCCTATATAAATGTTTGGAAATTCGGCCAGCCCTAAAATTTTCTATGAGAGAAATTTCGGACAAGCTAAGCAATTTTCAAGAAGAGAATTTGGTCTAGCATGAGAGAATTTTGAGGGAGAAAAATTTAGTTTTTTGCTTTAGACAAAATTCGATCAACTCACAGACATAGGGTGTAGAATTCGCCCAAGGAGAAAAGAGAAAAAGAGAACGTTTTTGTTTTTGATAGTACACTAGTATCCTTTACATCAAAAGGGTTTTGTGTACAAAATCAAATCGGGTTCACGCGAGTTTCAATAAATTAGATTGATAATTTACAAGTGACCGAACGTTCTTGGATTTTTCTCTTGGAGGATTATTGTAACTAACAAAGAAAAAGATTTTATTTGTTTCCATCCTCAGGTATACAATTTAAAAGAAGAGGGAGCCCACACTCCTGGGTGATTCAAGTTCGTGATTAGATTGGAAGATCTTACGGAATCAATTCGGCGCTTGTTCAATCGTCACGAGAAAAAGGTACGACACTTTTGATGTATATCAATTAATCTAGGGTTAATGTTCTTGTTATTAAAAAAAGAAAAAAAAATTATTTATACGCAAACCCTAATTTTCTTATTTCTCAAGCTTCTGTTGCGTTTTGAACCGATTTTCCCTTCACACAGTACTCGGTCAATTCATGTATGCTTTATATTATATGATAATAAAAGTATTGCCATGTATACATATGTCATTTAGATTAGATGTGCCTACACAAATATATTTGATATGTCATACATGCATTATAGCCCAGTTTTTTTATGTATTTGTTTTTAATGTGATTAAATTGGGTAAATACATAATTGGCTATGAAAATGAGATTAGTTTTTTTGTGGTAAAAACTTTGTACTTCTCATTAAATATTAATCTAGTTATTAAAGTGTTTAATAAGTTAGATTATTAGGGTCATTTATTATAATTATGATAAATATGATTAATTATCTAATAATAAATGCACCGAATAAAGTGTTTGAGTTTTAATAGTTAAAACTTGGTAAACACTAACGTAATAATCTGACCTTAGTAAATAGTTTACAAATGCTTAGATTATTCACTAATATATTAGATTTTTAATAGTTAAAAATCATAAATAATTTATTAGTTAATTTTTTTTTTCTAATAATGAACTAGTTAATGTGCTATATAACTTGATTAAAGTTAGCTGTTTGATCCTGTAGAGTCTAGGTGCGTTAATGGATAATAGAAAACCCTAATTTTAAAATAGTGAGTGGGAGAGGGATATATGACTTATATATCCCTCAGTCTCCATCATTAGTTAAACACCGTGAGATTCGAGTGGGGTATCGTGACGGCTTTGCTTTCGTCCTCCTTAAGAAGGGTTTCCACAAAAGGTCAATACCAAGGTTGACTTTCTAACGGATAGGATTTCTGAGGGTGTTTCGGGATTGACCTACCCTAAGGCGGCAATTCTCGAGTTAAGCTCATGAGATTTGAAATGGCGGGTTACACTCACGAAGGTTTTGATTAAGTTTGTTAAATAAAAACCTAACTGAATAAACGATGGTTGAATGATATGGAATAAGAGTTATTATAAAATATCATTTGATTGAGAATGTCTAGGTCTAACATGCAAAGGCTTGACCGACTCTAAGGTGACACTTTTTTGTGGTATGTTGGATTGTCGTGGTATAGTAACTAGTTTTAGGGTAGTTCTAGTTCGTTAAACATGTTCATGCACCATGTTTAAATTTATACCAAAATCCTTGATTTAAAGAAAAATGTGTGATAAAGATGCTTTGCAAGCAAGACATGTTGCATTTAAATCCAAAACAAATGGTATTTGGTAAAGCAAACATCAAAAGAGTTTTCAAAAAAATTCAAACCAATTTGTACCCTTTTGTCATAAGCAAACAAGATATAGTTTCAAAAAGTTTGAAAATAAAGCAACTATATCAATCTTTAAAGGCAAATCAAGACATACGCGACTCTTGCACCCTTTTTGATTTTTTCGGATAATTATCTGTATGATAGTAGTCTTGTTTCACCATTAAGAAAAGAGAGAAAACTAATTTGGATATAAAATCCTTATTAATTGCATGGATACAAGATCCTAATTGATTAGTCCTCTCATTTGCACTCACACACATTTGCATTAAAGCAATCAAACTCAATTCATGCATATCATTTTAAAGCATGTCTTTAAAAGCAAGTTCACATGTCATGGAGATAAATTATAGGTCATTCAAATGTACTTTCCCAATTAAACCTCCTAGTCCAAAAATGCATGTTTGAACATAAATATGACACGGATTGTAAACAAAGCAATGGTGCACACTTATTAAAAAAAAACACATATGCATATGTGCAACCAAGAATCTCAAACAATTAACAAAAGAGCATAAAACAAATTAACTTTTTGCAAATATCAAATCATGCAAGTTCGCTTTCTTTACTTGAGCTCCCCAAATAGGGTCAAATCCAAAAATGCATGTTTGAACATAAATATGACACGGATTGTAAACAAAGCAATGGTGCACACTTATTAAAAAAAAACACATATGCATATGTGCAACCAAGAATCTCAAACAATTAACAAAAGAGCATAAAACAAATTAACTTTTTGCAAATATCAAATCATGCAAGTTCGCTTTCTTTACTTGAGCTCCCCAAATAGGGTCAAATCCAACCAAGCCAATGGAAGACATGAGCCCCTATAAACTTACCAAGTCCAAAGGACCTAGTTGCAACTACGGGTGTCTCATGGGCACTAAGGCAAGCAGGTTCATTCTTTCTAACCCACTTAGGTTCCACCTTTTCATTTTTAGCGGTCATAAGTAAATTTCTAAACACCCTAGGTTCATGCAAATTTGCCCCCTTTTTCATCCGTTTTACTTTCATGCTCTCTAATCTACACCTCTTAATGTATTTAAAACAATTTGGTCTTAAGTGACCAATCATACCACAAAAATGACAAATAGGAACAAAGTAAAAATTTATACCATTGCATTGTGATCTCATTCGGGCATCGTCATGTTGATGAGGTTTTCTTTTATGGCACCTTTGTGGTCTAGCTTGAGGTGGTTGAGCCGGCTGATCTTGCCTCCTTCGTTGGTCATGCTTCTTGTGATCACCTCCTTTCCTCATAGTTGGTTTGTTGTAGGAGGTGATTGACTTCTCAAGGACTTGTCCTTTCTTCTTGAATTGCTTACGCTTTGGTTGAGTTGCCAAGGCTTGTATAAACTTTCCTTGAGTTAAAGGTTGCTTGGATGAAGCCTTCCTTTTGCCTTGAGCTTGAGGTTGTTTGACCTTGGCCTTCTTTAATTCTTCAAGGCACCTCATCTCTTTTTCCTTGACAATATTCAAGGAGTTCTCTTTTTGGCAAGTTCATCCTTCATTGCCTTCATCCTTTGGTGGCAATCTTCAATCTCCTTCTCATACTTGGACATATCAATCTTGTCTATCATCAAGAGTCATCAATGGAGATCATTTTCTCCATGGTCTTCAATTTGGAGACAAGAATGGAGATGTCTTCCATTTGGTCATCCATGATCTCTTTGTACCGATGAAGTTGATTTTGATAATTTTGTTTGCTTTCTTCAAGGGTACGGATCTTTTCTTCCTTGGAAACCTTCCACAATCTCAAAGTCTTATTCTCCTTGGAGAGCTCTTTATTTTGCTTCAAAACTTTGAGAAGGGTCAATTGACATTCATTCATTGAGTTAATATTCTCATCAAGGCATTTGCCTTGGTCACTTGTTGCCACACCAACCCTTTCCTCTATATTAGAGTCAAGATTCAAGACCATGTTGCCTTCATTAAAGTCTTCCACATAAGAGGCTCCATAGGCCGTGAAGTTAGGCACATGCTCTTCACCTTTGGAAGAGTTCTCTTCACTCTTCTTGGACAATGTCTTTTTCTTTACCTCAATTTATTTTGAGTTCATGTTCTTCTTGTGAGATTTTGTGAATCTCCAAAATCTCTCCACCATGAGAGTCATCTCCTCATCGGAGTCATATCTCTCCCTCTCATCTTTAGAGGTCACCACAACAATACCCGCTCTAAGTGTTTCACTCTCACACATGTTGTTTAGGTGAAGTAAATGAATGAATGCAAATGTAATGCAATAAACAAATGCAAACAAATGCAAGACACACAAACAAGAGCTCAGATCACCTAACTATGTTAAGGAACCCGATCTGATACTAATTGAATATTCCCTTAAACTGTGTGTGTGTCTATACCAAGAGGGGGGTGAATAGGTTTTAATCAACCCAATTACCTATTTTTTTTTATTAGTCAATATTCAAAATTCACCCAATAAAACAAACATACAACATCAAGTGTAAAGTACGGAAAAAAAAATGAACACTGGATCTTTACGTGTAAACCATCCAAATGGGAAAAATCACGTATTGTTAAGTGCACTACACTCGATCGTAGAAATCCATTATATGAGCAAAGGTTACACCCTCAAGTGATTCTCAGACTCTCATTCTCGACAACATCAGCCTATGAACACCGCCACTCACCACTCTTGGTTCAGCCCCTAGTGATATCCCCTGATACACTCCTCTTGGTGTGATTGCCTCCTACTCTACCTCTATGGGCCTTTTATAGTGGCACCTGACCAATTGCTTGCCAACCTTCCTTTGATTACAAGACTTGAATTGCTTGTGCACTACACACCGGTAGCCACAAGACTTAATTCTCAATGAAGAGATCAACAACCTATGTGAATATATATAAATATTCTAAATACAAATAATGCTAGGCAACACTATAGGAATTCAAGAATGTAACCAAGTACAATTCCTAGATATCAAAGTCTATATGAATGCTCATAAAGACTTAACTAGATGTGAATATGAAATGTTACAATCTAGTTATCAAACAAAGCCATTTAAACATATGTGTCATTAAGTATGACATGGACATTAAATGCAATCATCAAAATGCAATCAATATGACCTAATTAGCTAGAGGCAAATATAACATATATGCTAGCTATCACAATATAACAACCCAAACATCAACAACAATCTCTACTTATAATAAAAATCCTAATCTAGAGGCATACAAGTCATACAAGAGATATCTTGTTAAGCTAGAACACAAGAATGATGAAAATGGTGTTCTACTTACCAAGTTACATGTGTAGATGAAGACCCATACCAAGAAACATCCTAGATGAAGCTAGATGATGTTTGTTTCATGAAAGGATGATGGGTGTTTGGGTTTAGAGAGTTGAAGAAGTAGAATAGGTGATTTCTCTAAAATCTGAATTGTGAGCTCTAGGTATGATTTGGGAAGAAGATGAAATATATAAGGTGTAAAAACGAGTTGCATAGGAAAAGATGTTTTTGCCTAAATCAGGTTTTTCGCTACAGGTTTCGCACCAGAAGGGGGCAAAATATTTGGAGGCGAAATTGCTGCTAATTTTTTCAGGGCCATCTTCGCATGTGGAAGGGGTGAAATGTTTGGAAGTGAAAATTTCTGCCACGATTCTCGGGGCCATTTTCGCTAGAGACTCACGCGAATTCCACTCTCAGCAACCAGCTTGAAATTCAAGCAGATCAAAACATGACCAAACGACTTCAAAACCTTTCGTATAATATACCGTTGGAAAGGTATGGAAGTCTACTTTCTACTCCAATTAACAAAATGTGATTTGGATGATTGTAGAAAATATTATGGTCAAATGAGTGACCAAAGGTCAAAAAACGGACAACAACAGAGATACCCTGCCTTTATGGTTACTTTGGAGATTTCAAAACCAATCCAAACGGTCATGAAATATTACGAATAATATATCGTTGGAAAGGTATGGGTGTCTAGTTTGTACATAAATTTTCAAAACTCATTTTGAAGAAATATACAAAATGTTATGGTCATACGACCATACAAAGGTCAGTTTTGAAAATCATTAAAATCTTTGAAGTCCATTCTTTTGAAACTAGACACCTTACTCCATATAACCAAACCAAGAGAAGAATAAGACATTCTTAAATGGTCACTCAACACACTAAGACAAGCACACCATCATGTAAGTGTGAACGTTTCCGATCAAACAACGGAAAATGAATCAAACATATAACAATCACTACACTTAAGACTAAGAATGAAATGCATGATAACACATGCAACAACTCAAAAACATGAAGTGTGTGTGTATGTGTGTGTGTGTGTACAATAATAAATGCATGTCAATATAAATGCATATATTTATGAAATATGAGTGTGTGCAACTAAATCTCTTCACTAAGAATTAGGCACAAGTGAACTACCTCTTGATGCTCACTGGGATCTTGGGTGCTTGCCATTGAAAGCTTAAGTTACCCATCACACATTGAATCCCAAATGTGATTTGTCATGAAATAAGTCAATCATAAAACTGAGGCTCTTACACACATGCTTTCAAAAATTACTAAATCACCTAAAAAGTTTACCTTCCTTCTCACATTTGACAAAATGCGATTTTTTTTTGAATTCCGATCACCTTCTTTCAACCACTTCACCCTAGAAATGTACCTCCATTTTTATTCATCAAAATGAACTTGTTTTCACAGCTTGACCAAACAAGATGATCTTTGTTCTCTTAACCTATTCGTCCACCCAGAAGTTACATCATTTCCTTCAATCCTAGCCAATTCCTCCTCCAAAGCTTTAATCATATTACCATCCAACTTATTGCTTTTCGCATAAGCTTTAAAATGACTTCTCACAACCCTTATTTTATTTTTTAATAAGAGCACATCCAAAGCTCCAAGTTGACAACTCGGCCATCTATTACGTACACCATCCATTAGAACCTTATCCTTCTACCAACCATTTAGGAACTAGAATGGTTTAGGACCCCAATCAATCACCAATTCCCCTAGAAGCACAGGGTTATGACCAGACAAACTCCTCCCCAACCTCTCTTAAACAAGCTGAGGAAACCAGACATTAAAAAAGGATCGCACAATAACCGATCCAATCTAGCCCAAGACGCGTCTTCCCTATTATTAGACCATGTGAACGTCATACCTTGCAAAGGAAGATCTATCACATTTGCAGCTTCGAAAAAAATCTTGAAATTCTTCATAGATCTTATACTCCCAATGCCTCCCTTTCTTTCACATTGATTAAGAACAGTTTGAAAGTCCCCCCTATAATCCAAGGCCCTAGCAACGAGACCTTTGTAGACAAAATGAATCTCCACAATTCAACCCTCCCCTTCTCATTATTCGCAACATATACATTACAAAAGACCACCTCCGTACTCATTGCAAACATCATACCTGATACAATTATACACCTGTCATTGGATATCCATGACTTCACGTCAAAAAACATCTTCATCCTATAAAGTAATAACACCACCAGCTGATCATTTTGCCTCCACCCTGATACCTTTCATCAACAACGATCCTCCTAAAGATTTTATGATTCTAGAATTAAAATAATTCAATTTTGACTCTTGAATAAAGAGAAGACTAGGCTTGGTATTATTAACCAACCTCCTAACCACTATTCTTTTTTCCAACCTCTCCAAACCCCTAATATTCCAAGTTACTAAAATCATTAAAAAAGAATGGAATCCCCACAAGAGTGAATGACAAAGAGCCAAATCACTTAGTTGCCAAGTACCTTACCTCATCATCCCTCTCCCTTTTAGATATCTCCACAACAACCTTTTCCACACTACCACTAAAATCGAACCCCAACGTAACCCCAGTTTCCATAGCTTTAGCTACCTCTTCGCTAAGACTCCAAGCTACAGTCAAACATTCACCTTTTCCTTCACTAGCCACTCCATCTTTGTTAACATATTTACGAACATTAAGATATTACAATTCCACTCCTTTTTCTATAACCTTAGTCAATTCCACATCCAGATTCCACCTACCTTTACCTGGATATGAGTCCGTAATACCCTTCCATAATTCATATAAACCTTGAGAAATTAAACTTTTGTCCTTACAAGTTCTCATGCCATGCCTTTTAACAGAGCTTGTGGGTTTGGCCACCATTTTTTGAGAAACGTTACTCAACCTTCTGGATGAATTAACAGTTGCACTTGCCACTCTCCATCCAATTGTTCAGTTTCAGAAACATGAGATACTGAAATATTAGAGGAAGAGAGACTAACTTCAGATGATATCTCATTTTCATACTAAACGTCTACAAACCTCTGGACCTCCAAATTCTCAGTCTGCTGAAGCAAACCAGGGTCTCCATTTAAAAGATCCTTTGAAACAAATATTATGGTGTGTAATATTAATCTAGAGGGGAGGGGAGGGGAGGGGAGGGGAGGGGGGGGGGGGGGGGGGGGGTGAATAGATTTTAATCAAATTTTACCCAATTTTCGTTAATGGTCAAGTTGATGAAAATACCCATATCTAGTTACAAAGATACCACAAGTGTAATAAATGCGGAAATAGTAAAAACACTTGAGATATACGTGGAAACCCTCCAAATAGAAAAAACCGCGGGCTGATGAATGCACCACACTAGAACCTCGAATCCACTAATGATAAAGGAATTGCAACCTAATCCCGGTTTAATCCTCCACCACTACCTAATCCCAGTATAAGTGAACCTAGTTCATCATGCTTGTGCTTTAAGTTACCTGCTCCAGGAAGCAACATAAGTCTTACTTCTTATGAAGAGATAAAGTGTCCTAAGTGAATATATGATGATATTCAATGAACAAATAAGGCTAGGAAACCCTATATGCTTATCTAGGATAATGAGATGACAATTTATGCAATCCTAGATATCAAGTGCTAAATGACATGTTCAAATAGCTTAGCTAAACATAGATCAATCAATCCTATGAAGCTATCACAATACAATACTCAATCATGTCATCACAACAATCTCTAATTTGTATCTAGAAATATTCTAAGAGAATACAATTAATTAAAGAGATGGTTTAGCAAGCAAAAACACTTAACTTGTAAGAAGATAGTGAAGAGCTTACCGAACAAGATGTGATGAAGCAACCCTATCCATAGATGCACTATAGATGAACTTAGATGATGCAAGATGAAGATTTAATGCTCATGGGAATGCTTTGAGTGATTAAAAATGAGTTCTTGGAAGTGTTTTTCCTATGAAATGTGTTCTAAGGAAGAAATGTGATATTCTGAACTCATACACGACCTTAAGGCATTCAGTTATATATATATATAAGATCCAAACAAAGTGAGGTCGTTTTGGAAAAAACGCTCCAACTTCCTTTGTGTGCGCTGGTGACGTGAGCTGGTCGAGTAGCGCACAACCTATTTTTAAAACAGGCGTTGGACAAGTGGCGCATTCCAGTAGCGCAACACAAGCACAGATTCTCTAGGATGTTTACACTGGTGAGATTGCGCTAGACGAGTAGCGCACCACCAGCGCACGCTCACATTTTTAAACTACGCACGGGTGCAGCAGAGCAGATCAGTGGCGCATGACTAGCGGCGGTCCGCTGTGAATGTTGCGTTGGTGAGGTACGATGGTCGAGTAGCACACCACCAGCGCAAGTCCTATTTTTTCAACACTTAAATGCACAAAAACAATAAGTTCAAGAGTGGTGAAATTGCATCCTATTTTAATGCCTAGCATGGCATACAACTTTCATAGCAAGATGCAAATAGGTCAACAAGAGTCATTTAAACTAAAATGCACACAAGAAAACACTCAACATATAAGATCAAGAGTTATGTATGAATATGTAAGTGTGTACAACTATCTCTTCAAAGTAAGTAAGCACAAGAATTTTACCTTTGATGTTTCTCCTCTTGAGGTCTTGAGAGCCTAAGCTACCCTTACATGAACCCCAACAATATGGTTGTTCACGAAATAAGCCAATCAACAAATGAGAACTTTTCAATATCCCCCTTTGGCTATTTTGTGACAAAACCACCACTCACATTGATCCTCACAAAACAAAATTGAAAAACACCGGGAAGATATTCTACATTACAAAGAGATAAACATATATAGAAAAAAACTTCAAGTCTTCAATCTCTTGTAGAACTATCAACCCTACACACAAGGCAAGCATAAATACTCTTTCCAAACCAAGTGCATGTGAGATGATCAAGTGAATATAAAACAAAAGCATTTGCATTTAGAAATATGAGTATGATATCATGAAATGCTCATGCAATGCTCCCCCTCAACGGGTTACTCCCCCTACATATAATCTCCCCCTCAAACAAGTACACTCATGCAATGCAATGCTCCCCCTCAAAGCCAACACATGCTACTCCCCTAACATCACGATGCTAGGTCAATGCTACTCCCCCTTTTTGTCATGATATAGGCAAAGGAGAAGTTCCCAACCGGATCACTCAAGGCAGAGAAAGAAAATAGCATACAAGATTGTTGCATAATTATATAAGCCACATTTATGCAATCTCAATTGATAGGAGAGACACAAGGAGATTTATTTGAAGACAATGTGTGATCAAAAAGTGCTTTGCATACAAGACATGTTGCATTCAAGTCTAAAAACAATGGTATTTGGCAAAGCAAATGACAAAGGTTACCAATATAATTCAAACCAATTTCACCATTTGTCATGAGAGAAGCAAGGATATAGAGTTCTTATAAATATCAAGTTTTAAAGGCACTATATCCAACTTTAAAAGCTAAACAAGGCATGAGCAACTTTACACCCTATTTTATTTTTCTGGGAGAATACCCGTATGATAATAGCCATGTTCAACTAATAAAGAAAGAGAGACATAGATTAAACATTTTAGTCTCACTAGTATGTTTCACACAATGTGTTGCATTTAACAATTGCAATCTACAAATCATGCTTTATCGTTTTTCATTAGCATGTCATTTAAGAATCATCATGTCATGGAGATAATTATAGGTCATTCAAACATGTACTTCCAATGTATATCTCCTAGTCCAAAAATGCATGTTTGAACATAAATATAACATGAATTGTAATCAAAGCAACGATCACACTTATTTAAGAAAATACAATATACTATAAGTGCAACCAAGCTACTCAAGCAATCAATAAAGATGCATAAACATATTTAAGAAAAATTGCATGCAACTAGTATACAATAGCTCTCTTTGCTTGAGTTTCTCATATGGGGTCAAAGACCACAACACATCACTCCATTAAACAAATCTCAATAGATCTACTAAGAGTCTTGAATCTAGTAGCATATAAGGGTTTAGTAAATATATCCGCTAGTTGATCATTAGTACCTACATGCTCTAGTACAATGCATTTGCTCTCAACTAGTTCTCTAATGAAATGATAACTGATGTCAATATGCTTAGTCCTAGAATGCTGAACCGGATTCTTTGAAATATTAATTGCACTCAAGTTATCACAAAAGAGAGTAAGAGTACCTTGATTGAATCCATAGTCGACTAGCATTTGCTTCATTTAAAGGAGTTGTGTGCACTCACTCCCAGCAACAATGTATTCGGCCTCAGCCGTGGACAAGGAGATCGAATTTCGCTTCTTGCAAAACCAAGAGACAAGATTGTTCCCAAGGAAAAAGCAACTGCCCGATGTACTTTTCCTATCATCACAATTTCCTGCCCAATCAGCATCACTAAAGCCTACAAGACTAGCATTAGTGTCAAAAGAGTACCAAATCCTATAGTTGGATGTCTCATTCACATATCGAATGATTCTCTTAACAGAAGAGAGATGGGATTCCTTAGGATCCGCTTGGTACCTAGCACATACACCCACACTAAAAGAGATATCGGGCCTACTTGCGGTCAATTAGAGCAAGCTATCAATCTTGCCACGATATAAAGTTTGGTCCATACTTTAACCACTAGCATCCATGCTTAGCTTCAAAGTGGTACTCATGGGTGTATCACAATGTTTGGCACTTTCAAGGCCAAATTTCTTCACTAGGTTTTTGGCATACTTAGCTTGAGATATGAAAATCCCATCATCCATTTGCTTAATTTGTAAACCTAGAATGTAACTCAACTCACCAACAAGACTCATCTCAAATTCATGAGACATGACATCAACAAATTGTTGGACTTTGGTGTCATTGGTGGAGCCAAAGACTATATCATCAACATAGATTTAAGCTATAAAGAGCTCATCTTTATTTTTCTTGATGAATAGAGTCTTGTTAACACTACCCCTAGTGTAGCCATTGTCTATGAGATATTGGGTGAGACGCTCATACCAAGCCCTAGGTGCTTGTTTCAACCCATATAAAGCTTTGTTGAGGTGATATACATGATTAGGGTGGTGAGGATCCACAAACCTTTTGGGTTTCTCAACAAACACTTCCTCTTGTAAGAAGCCATTGAGGAAGGCACTCTTAACATCCATTTTATATAATTTGAACTTGTGCAAACAAGAAATGAATAAAAGAAGCCTAATGGACTTAATCCTAGCAACGGGAGCAAATGTCTCCTCAAAGTCAATACCTTCAATTTGAGAGTATCCTTGTGCTACAAGCCTAACCTTATTTCTCACAATGTTGCCATCCTCATCGGATTTGTTCCTATATACCCACTTGGTGCCTATCACATTGGTGTTCTTAGACGTAGGAACTAGAGTCCAAACCTCATTCCTTTCAAATTGGTTAAGCTCTTCTTGCATAGCAAGACCCCAAAATTCATCTTTTAAGGCTTTATCAATTTTTTTGGGTTCTATTTGAGAGGTGTAGCAAATGAAGCTAATAAGATTAGCCATTTGATGCCTAGTCCTAACACCCTCACTAACTTCACCAATAATGTCATCTTTGTCATGAAGTTTCCTAACTCATGAAGCAGGTTCTTTTGAGTCCAAGTGAGGAATCCTATCACTAAGTTGTGCTATGTCATCATCAAGATTGGCCTTTTCAACATTAGAGATATCAACTACTTTCTCCAAAGGGGAGTCATCAACTAAATCTACCTCCTCCTCATGGTTATTAGTTTTGAGCCTAGTATCATCAATGACAACATTAGATGATTCCATTACGGTCCTAGTCCTTAGATTGAAAACTCTATAGGCTCTACTATTCAAGGCATAGCCAATGAAGATACCATCATCACTCTTAGAATCAATTTGCCAAATTGACCACGGTAATTCAAAATGTAACATTTGCTTCCAAAAGTGTGGAAGTAGCTAACATTTGGCTTTATACCTTTCCATAACTCATAGGAGGTTTGCCTAGTGTGGGGCCTAGGAAAAAACTCTATTTCCTATGTAGCATGCCGTATTGACAGCTTCGGCCCAAAGATTCCTAGGGACATTGTTGCTAAGCAACATCACACGGGTCATTTCTTGAAGAACCCTATTCTTCCTCTCAATAACTTCATTTTGTTGAGGTGTCCTATGAGCCAAAAACTCATGAGAAATGCCTAGACTATTGCAAAAGTTTTCAAAATGGGCATTCTCAAATTCCTTCCCATGGTCACTCCTAATTCTCTTGATGCTTTTAATCTTGGAGTTCATTTCATTTTGAATTTTAGAACAAAAAATTTTAAACTTGTCAAAAGTTTCAGATTTTTCTCTAAGGAAATAAGTCCATGTGTACCTAGAGAAGTCATCTACACACACAAAAATGTATCTCTTTCCACCTAAACTCTTGGTTTGCATAGGACCCATAAGATCCATGTGGAGAAGCTCTAGAGGTTCCTTGGTGGTAACATACTTGCCCTTTTTGTACATACTTTTGGTTTGCTTTCCTTGTTGGCAAGGTCCACAAACACCATTAACCTTTTTCCCAAGCTTGGGAAGGCCTCGCACAACATTAAACTTATCTAAGATTCTTAAATCCCTAAAGTTCATGTGACCAAGTCTTTCGTTCCACAACTCAATTTGTTCATCCTTCGACACATTACAAGAGATACCTCTAGCCTCAAGACAATAGCAATTGTCACTATATCTCATACCTTTTAACAAGGTTTGTCCATTTGGCAATAGGATAGAACAATCATTTTTCCTAAACAAGACGGAAAGTTCTTCATCACTAAGATGTGAAATGCTTATCAAATTGGCTTTTAAACCATCAAACCAAAATGCAACAAACACCAAAATGAGCAAGGATCACCTATGTATGTCTAGGAACCTGCTCTGATACCAATTGAAACAAATATTATGGTGTATAATATTAATCTAGAGGGGGGGGGGGGGTGAATAGATTTTAATCAAAATTTACCCAATTTTCGTTAATGGTCAAGTTGACGAAAATACCCCTATCTTGTTACAAAGATACCACAAGTGTAATAAATGCAGAAATAGTAAAAACACTTCAGATATACATGGAAACCCTCCAAATGGGAAAAACCACGGGGTGATGAGTGCGCCACACTAGAACCTCGAATCCACTAATGATAAAGGAATTACAACCTAATCCCGGTTTAATCCTCCACCACTACCTAATCCCGGTATAAGTGAACATAGTTCATCATGCTTGTGCTTTAAGTTACCTACTTCCGGAAGCAACACAAGTCTTACTTCTCAATGAAGAGATAAAGTGTCCTATGTGAATATATGATGATATTCAATGAACAAATAAGGCTAGGAAACCCTATATGCTTATCTAGGATAATGAGATGACAATTTATGCAATCCTAGATATCAAGTGCTAAATGACATGTTCAAATAGCTTAGCTAAACATAGATCAATCAATCCTATGAAGCTATCACAATACAACACTCAATCATGTCATCACAACAATCTCTAATTTGTATCTAGAAATATTCTAAGAGAATACAATTAATTAAAGAGATGGTTTAGCAAGCAAAAACACTTAACTTGTAAGAAGATAGTGAAGAGCTTACCGAACAAGATGTGATGAAGCAACCCTATCCATAGATGCATTATAGATGAACTTAGATGATGCAAGATGAAGATTTAATGCTCATGGGAATGCTTTGAGTGATTAAAAATGAGTTCTTGGAAGTGTTTTTCCTTTGAAATGTGTTCTAAGGAAGAAATGTGATATTCTGAACTCATACACGACCTTAAGGCATTCAGTTATATATATATATATATATATATATATAAGATCCAAACAAAGTGAGGTCGTTTTGGAAAAAAACGTTCCAACTTTCTCTGTGTGCGCTGGTGACGAGAGCTGGTCGAGTAGCGCACAACCTATTTTTAAAACAGGCGCTGGACGAGTGGCGCATTCCAGTAGCGAAACACAAGCACAGATTCTCTGGGAAGTTTACGCTGGTGAGGCTGCGCTAGATGAGTAGCGCACCACCAACACACGCCCATATTTTTCAACTACGCAAGGGTACAGCAGCGCAGATCAGTGGCGCATGACTAGCGGCGGTCCACTGTGAATGTTGCGCTGGTGAGGTGCGTTGGTCGAGTAGCGCACCACCAGCGCAATGCCTATTTTTCAACACTCAAATGCACAAAAACAATAAGTTCAAGAGTGGTGAAATTGCATCCTATTTTAATGCCTAACATGGCATACAACTTTCATAGCAATATGCAAATAGGTCAACAAGAGTCATTTAAACTAAAATGCACACAAGAAAACACTCAACATATAAGATCAAGAGTTATGCATGAATATGTGATTGTGTGCAACTATCTCTTCAAAGTAAGTAAGCATAAGAGTTTTACCTTTGATGCTTCTCCTCTTGAGGGCTTGAGAGCCTAAGCTACCCTTACATGAACCCCAACAATGTGGCTGTTCACGAAATAAGCCAATCAATAAATGAGGATTTTTCATCCTTTGTTATTCTTTTCTGCTTCTTTTCCTCTTCTTCCCAAATTCTATCATATCATAATACCATTAAATAAAATTACTAAGAGGACTAAATAGTTTGTAAATACAACACCGATATTTATTAATCAGTTTCATACTTTAATCTCTTATTAATTTTTTTTATTAATAGTTTGATATTAACATATATCATAAAAAAAAAATCTTTATATTTTCTTGAACTCTAGATTCTTTAAAAAAAAAAAATTCTAATATGTTTTCAATTCATTTTAAGGAAATATAAATTGATTGATAAGTATGGAGAATGAATTAAAATCATTAGATAAAGTTAGTTGTGAAAAAGTAAGTTCTAAAATAATTTTTATTAGAAGAAAAAAATCATTATGCAATCTTGTTTTTTCTTAATATATGTCTATTTTTTTTCTTTCAGTAGACATTAGACTTTTTTTTTTTCAATATTAGTTGTTCTTCCATTTTATTAAACATCATACTTTTACACTTCCACATCAATTAAGACATGGCACAAACCTTAAATGAGAGAGAGAGATAAAGAAAAATTGAGTCTTATTTCGTAGAAGGAAAAAAGAGAAGAGAAAGTGAGGGAAGTGAAAGAATGGAGAGAGAATTAAAATAATTAATTATAAAATTTTAAAAAATAATAAAATTGATTAAATAATATAATAATAGATATAGTTGGTGTGCACTTACAGAAATATATATATATATATATATATATGATATTTTAGGTATTAAGTGAGGTTTATTTATAAACTAAAGATTTTTAAAAATTTTGGATGAGTGTGATTATAAAAGATGTGTACATACAATTTTTAAGGGGTGCCATTATCACCGCTCATCATAAAACTCAATCTGAAATAGGGGTGGACACGGTTTTACGATCCAAGATAACCAAAACGAGTCGAACCGAAAATACATGTTCGACTCGAGTTTGAGACGAGTCAATCTGATTCAAAAAAAATGAAAAGAGTTTAAGCGAGTCATGGTTGGTTTTACCTTTCCAAAAACCGAACCAAACTGAATAAACCATGTAGATATTAAATAGGTGGCTCTATTGTCACCAAAATTTGTTCTCCTTGCACCCATTTACTCATCATCCTATTGGTTATATGATAGCTATAAATTCAGCAAACAGAGAAAATTTGGTGGCAAGGAAATTAGGAAAAACTCCAATTTGCAGGCTACCTAGGTGACAAGAGCTCTTACATAATTGGTTATATATACATCAATTATATGACATGATTTGAGTGAGTTGAGACTTACGTGTATACACTCTAAAGCATTTAATTAAGCATCTGATCTCTAAGTTAACAACCATGAATTTTTCATACAAGGCAGAGTACTACTGAATCCCCAAACACGTACAACAATTCAACCAAGTAAAACTCCATTATATATGGTTTGTGTGAGAACACCACAAGCAGAAATTAAGATCAATCACTAAAATAATAATTAATATTACATATAATAACATGCAGTATTGAAGATATTAGAAGAATATAAAGCGATATTTATTTGTTAAAATGAAGGAATTATATATGTTGCTAATCAAGAATCTAATTACTTGCTTAAGGATGTTCATCGACAGTACAGTATCTCTTGAACTCGACTGTCTCATCGTCCTTGGAAGCAATTTCTGTAATCTTTGATAAGGTCTTCTCATAATATCCTTACATGTACAAAGAGATATTTTTAAATGCATGCACGCGTGAGTAAATAGTGATCATCTAACCAGACAAAATCTCTTTTTTTTTTGCATGATCACTGTGAATCCTACAATAATTAATTGATTATAATGTACCAACAGAGCTAGATATCCAAAATATGTTGTGATGTGTTGGTATATTTGGGTATGGGTAGAGACCTATTGTACACCCAATTGGGCCAAGCACAAAGCCATTCCTATATATACATGCAAAGCCCAACTATAAGCCCAATGAGCAGTTTTATGAAAGGCAAATATCAGTTTTTAGAAACGCACATATATACACCAAATGAAATACACAAATGTGTGTATGTATATTTATTCTGTGTATACATGGATGTCCCGGCATTTGACTGTACAATGCATGGATGTCTAGGCATTATCTGTACAATGCAAAGTATCATTGTATGAAATATAAATACAGTGTGCAAGTGAATATTACATGTAATGATGCATATGTGTATGTGTTCATCAAAGAACAAAATACAGCATTATAAACACAGAAAGATGTGGAGAAATTCATCAAAGAATTTTCTCCCATCCAAGATCAAAGTGTGGGTATATGCATTGTGATCAAAGGAGACTTTCCGATCGCGTTATCGTCCTCCGACCGGTAGTACAATCCTAGGTGTTCGATCCCGCTTCCGTTGGAATTCGTATTTCCGTATGATGAACGATAATGATCCGAATCCAAATTTGTTTTTAATTATACCGAATTTATTTTCAATGGTATCAGAGCCTGGTTGAAACTGTATTATGGTAGAAATGTCATGTTTTGGAATTGTTATTCACGTTTTAAATGCTTCACAATTCGATAATGACATAACACCACACACTTGTTATATTACGTTTTAAATGGCATGAATATATACATATATATATGTCATTATATGTTATGGATTTTATTGTCATGTTATAACTTCAAAATTGAGAGAATTTTAAAGAATTTAAAACAAAACCCGTGACTGTTATGGGTTTCAAAATTCAATGTCATTGGTTTTATTTCTCTGCGATCATGGTACCATTAGATAGAGCCTTTCGAATGCTATCTAACGATATAGATCATTTGTATAATTTGGTTAAGAAACGATGGAGAAAAACGATTTCGAATTTTTATGTTCGAAATCAAAAGCTGGAAACTAGTTTGTTCTTGAATGTGGGTGAAGAATATGAAGAACATGTTCTATGCACCTATGAGCGGAGAGTGTGTTTCACCCCTAACCCGAATGTCATTTTTAAGGACATAAATGGAATTGCAATTAAATTTGGAGTCGGATGGTGGTGGTCCCGTGATCAGAAATGTCCGAGAAGACGATGCGTGCATCTCACGCTCCTCCAGTGAGAGTGGGCGTAGGGCAAACCATGCATAAGTTGTTCTGGTGTTGACATGTGGACACACTAGAAGATGACACGTGTCATGTTTTTGTCTTTTGTGACATGTGGTCCATTCTCACTCTGACACGTGACATTGATGTGTCAAGAAGGAAACCTTGACGGTTTCCGGCATCAGTACCGTTTTCGACGACGGTTCCCTACTGTTGTCGGTTGTCGGTTGTCGGTTGTCGGTTGTCGGTTACCGGTAGTTTTTCCGACGCCACATCATCATGCCACCACATCACTGACCGGATCAGTTTTCGGTTCCGGTACTCCGGCTGACCAATTTTTCTGCAATGATTCAGACAGACGGTTATTTTCCCTGATGAATTTTCTGGCGGCTGTTATATTTCCCGTGATTTTCCGACAGTCGGTTAATTTTTTCGGTGAATTTTTCCGATGTCCATTAAGTGGTTTTCCGGCCATAAAAATGGTTTTCCGACGACCGACAGCGGTTTTCTAGGAAGAAAATTTTTATTTTTTTTTGTTCTCATTTTAAATTATTTATTTATTTATTTATTCCATTGATTTGTTTCGCTCAAATGAGAGCTGAATTAATGCCCTATAAATTCCGGATGAAATTTTTTTAGTAAGACGGATTGCAGTGACGATTTTTGACATGGATTCTAATGACAGTTTTCAGTATAATTTCGGTTATGGTTTCTTGTTAAGGTTTTCGATGACAGTCCCCAGTGCAGTTTCCAATAACAGTTTTCAATGCGGATTCCAATGACAGTTTCCAGTGGCATTTTCGGCCACATTGGATTTTTCAAACAAGAATTTTAGCACTGTTTCTTAACGGTCATGGATTTTTCCTGCAAAAACTTGGGCCACCGAAATTTATCTTCAGTGGGAGATGTGTATATTAAAAATCCTTCGTTTAAAATTCTCCGTCTAATTAATTATGCAATCGGGAATTTTTTTTTTTTAGAATGTACAAGGTCATTAAAAGATAAATTTTTCTAAATGACTTAGAAAAAAAATTAGAATAAATCTGTATTATCTCATATGCCTTAATGAAGAAGATTTCATAAATCTTATTAATGACATATAGCCGCAGTCAATGACTCGTGCTTTTATTTGGAGAGATGCAGTGGATAGTCTTTTAATGAAATTTCCCGAAGAGTTATTAGATCTATAAGGTTGGAAAAGCTAGAGTAAGGTACCATGATGTATTTTGGTCATATAGCGTGTGAATTAGAAATCACAGAGGAGCGTTATATTCTTGGGAATGTGAAACGATCTATTACACCCACAATGAATATTCATAGTGCTTGGCACATGAGTTTTTGCACATGCGAAAGAGGACCAAATCTTTGAGAAAATGACAATTAGATGAGTTGTGAAGACTTAGAGATTCTTTCTCAATGGTGATCGGTATAAATATGAAACATATAAAATGAATAGCATGCAAAGTCCTGGTTTTAGAAAATATTGTTGTTTTAATAAACCGTTTTATACTAAATAATTTTGGTTTATTTACTTTGTAGTGAAAACGGTTTGACCCATAAAATATTTTGTTGGGACTTGTACGTTGTATTCTTCTTTTATTTATATGATCACTTGTTTTGAGAATTCTAAATTTTTGAGTACAATATTAGAATTAGAATTTTGTACAAAGTACTGAATTTATGATGATTAAATTTTTAGAAACGGATGGTTATTAGAAGCTTTTACGACTTTTTCGATTCTATTCCTTAAATTGTTTCATCATTTGTTCGGTCTGCGTTTGTAGCAAAATTAAATGTGTATATTTTTGGAAGTTAATATGCTTGCATAATAGATTGTATGTCTCTACCTAAATTAGCATAAAATATATATTATATATCTATAATATTGTGGCCAATTAGATAGCGCTAAACTATATCTTGTAATATAGGGAATAGATATACAATAAGGTTTAGTGTATTTTAAGAGTAAGAAGCTCTTGAGACTATAACATGAATCATGATTGAACCTCAACACTTTACTTATTTGCTTGACATACAAGATGTGAAAGCTTATCAAGCTAGAAGTCAAATTACTCATATTATGTTGCGGAGTAAGTTATATACTAATTTAACATGTATGTTTACAAGTACAATATGATTCAAGTAAAGTGGTTTACCTTTCAGAGTTTGGCTTAAATGGAAAATTTTAGTAGCTTTTTTAGTACTAAAATTTATTATGCACGGTATCAAGTTTTAGAGTACTTATAAGAAGCGCCAAAATTAGTGGCAACGTCTAATAAAAATATAAAATATGATATACCGACTAAACGATCTTATATCTTCTAATAGTTGGAACATATAAAATTAATATGACGTTTTGATCGTGTCATTTTGGTAGGCGCCTAGAGGCGGCTTAGGCTTCATCCCAATTTTATATGATAGATTCCAACTTGTACAAAACTTTTAGTTTTGAGCATGTTAGTGGAAATAGATATTTCCAAAAAGGGAAGAGAATCAAGTCATAGCCACTTAACCTTAAATCGGAATATGTAACGAATTGAGGAATGATAAAAATAAAATAGCTTGTTAATGTTGTGACAAGTTGAGTCATTTTCACTTATAAATACATTGAGTTGAAAAGAGTAAAACCCAAACTTAAGAATTTATTAAGTTATGCTTAAGTTTCTGGTTAGGTATTTTCTTTTTAAATCTCGTCTTTTGTGGGTAGTAGATAAGTAAAGGTATACCATCCAATAAGAATCTGTAAAGCATCTGTTGAGTAAAGTTAGATTATTAGAGACAAGATGTATATGTGTTAGAACAATTTTGGAGTTAAGTACCTACAAACCGGGTTTACATGGTAGCCTAAATTTATACTCCATGATGTTCTGATATACACTTGAGATCTAACTAGGTTTTAGTGTCCTTGGTTATTCTTATTGATTCGGGTTGTCATTAATGATCATGATGGTTTTATGAATATTATTTTAGCAAATTATATTCTAATGGTACTTGATAGTTGCTTAATGGTTTTATAATATTATACTTCAGTAGAGATGATTATAATTTTTTTGTTTATTTTTCAATCATTACAATCGTAATAGTGCTGATATTTTGACATACTAGATTAAGTCATGTTGGACTAGATAGAATGAGTATATTAGTCAAAGAGGACTAATTGGACTCATTCATCTTAAATGTCATGCAAATTATCTAGTAAGAAAAACAACTACAAAACCATTTAATAAAGAACTAGATTGTAAATTTCATTGCAACTAATTCATTATTACATTTGTTATTGAATGAGTGTAAAGGCTAGACAAGAAATCTCATATCTAGTAACATTCATTTATATCTTTAGACGTCTCGGTCATATCTATTTGATCTCTCATAAATCGAAAGCACTGGATTGTATTCAGATTGTTTGGTTGAGGGATCATATTAGATGATAAACTTTTTGAGTTTTAAAGAATAAACTGAGTACGTAAATATCTTTCTAAACGGTTCAAGGAATTATTTAGTAAGAAAGATATAAAAAGATATTTATTTATTCCTAGGACTCCATAACAAATAGTGTAGCAGAAAGAAGGAATTAAATACTATTAGAAATGGTTAAGTATGTGATAGCGCTAGTGAATTATTTAGTATCTTACTAGAAGATATGTTAATTGTTGTGTACTTACTTAATCATGTTTCGTTTGATCAAACACTTCTAAACCATATGAATTATGGAAAGGTAGGTAGCCTAGTTTGACTAATCTACAACCCTGGGGGTATGTAGATTATGTTTATAATTCATCTCATAGAAATAAGAAATTGGATGCAAGAAGAGAAGTTGTATATTTGTTTGATACTATGTGCATTCCAAAGGATTAAATAAATGATGGTGTATAATTAGATAGAAGTGTGATTGAATTTAAATCATAAGATGCCATCATTAGAGAATGAATTTCTTAGTAGAAGTGAATTTAATATAGATATCTAATTTTTAGAATTAGATGACCTGTGTTAATATGTGAGTGACGATAAATTATAATTTAACTTGATCTTCCATCCTTAGTGGGAGTGGAATTCTATATGGATCTTCCATCCCTAGTGGGAGCGGAAGTGAAAATCTACACCCTAGTGGAAGTAGAAATCCGCATGGATCTTTCATCTCTAGTGAGAGTGAAACAACTGTTAAATCAACCCACTGTAATAATTTACCAACTCGTGGACATAATCACAAAATTATCCCATGTTATCTTTCGGAGATTGAAATGGAAGTTTTGATGATTACTTTGCTTTACAGTGATGGGCCAAAGATTTTAGAATTGAGCTATCACTACTATTTACTAAGTGAATATATGAATGAAAGCAATGGAAGGGGAGATGGAACATAGAAAAAATGATCATGTCCGGGACTTGATTCACTTACCGTCTGGTCATGAGACCATTATGAACGTATGGATTCCATATATATCATATGTAAGGCGAAAATTACTAATGAGAGGTATAAGGCGCGATTAATCACAAATGAAGGAACTTATTCTTTAGAAGTAAATTTTTCTTCTATATGCCTTATTCTAACACTAGTCACATAATAGAATCTAGAATTACATCAATAGATGTAATAATTGTACTTTTCAATAGAGAACTAGAGGGAGAGATTTACATGGAGTTACCGGTAAATTTTTATTTCAAAAGACCAAGAGGGCATATGTGTGCTTGCTTTATTAATGTATGGTTTGAAACAATCCTTTAGAAAGTGATATCTTTTATTTCATCAAGCTGTAATATCTTACAGATTAATGATGACTAAAAATAGATATGGTAAGTACACTAAATAGGTTAAGGATTTATTTATTTATTTATTAATTATCTATACATGTAAACTATATGTCTTGGCTAGAAATAATGAAGAGTTTGTAAAATCATAATGAAATGGTAATTCTCAAATTTCTTTGAGATTTTATATGAGCAATGTGGCTTATATAGATTAGGAGTGAGAGTTTATTCGAATGAGCAATTATAAGCTCATAAATACTCCTATTACGAAATTATAAACTCTTAGCCTCAATGTGTACATTATAAGATCAAGTTATTAATCACAAGTTCTTCATGTTAGTACCATGCAGAGTCTCATGTACATCATTATATGTACAAAGTCTATTATTAGTTACGTCGTAAGATTGGTGAGAGGACACCAATATAATCCTTGATTACAACTTTGAGATGTTGTCAAGAGGATTATAACATACCTTGAAAGTACGACTAACTAATTCGTATACATTGTGATATGTACAAGACCCAATAGAAATTATGCTACAAGATTGGTAAATGTATACCAATATAATCCTAGATTGAGAGGATTATGATAAAACTTTAATAATAAGGAAATTTATTGTTAATGCCAACATAATTACACACATAATGTAATAGAAATATTTCGTAAGGTTGAGATCGTCATTCTTACACGTCGTCATTCTTACACGTGCGGTCGCCTCAGTTGCTGAGATAGCAGGCTGAGATTAAACACCTATATATTAGAGAATATGTAGGATATATTCTCGCAGAGCTAGTATATATGAATATGTTGCATTGACTTTGTCAAGATGAGGTTCACAATAAATATACTTATATATTTTAGAACCGGTCATGATAGACCCCACTATCATTGATATCTGATTCAAGCTAGATGTGAGATCTTAATGTGGCACCAGAAAGAGGCGAGCTTTTAAGAACTTGGGTTAGTCACGAGAGTTGTGACTAGACTAAGATTTGTACAATAAATAATATAAAGACATATGCATTCTTATTTAGATTGAAATTCACTGTAACACGTGTTTCATACCACATGTGCTATATGTGACCGATGTGGAAAATAAGAGAATAAATCCCTGCTTCCCCATTTTGTAAGTTCCACTGAAGTTTTACATTAACTTCAAACAGTGTCCTTATGACCATTCACTCTATCTTGAAGTGACAGGATAATGTTAGCACATTTAGCGTGTTATTTCTATGGCTATGATAATTCAACCTATGGGGCACGTCTAGGGTAACAATTGTTCTGGAGCGGAGAGATAGAGATGAAATGGGCAGATTTAATGAATTTTTATCTGGCTTATGTATTCACCGGTCGACCAATTGTATTTGTTACAATTGTGAATACAAAAAATGTGATAAAGTCAAGCATAACTTTTGAGGGATTAAGTATGTTTTAGACTGATAAAAATTATAAATTAAATCTAGGATACAATAATGAACAATATTATCTCTTGTAAATAGAGAATTTACATTTGAGATTATTAGCTCCCTTTTATATATATTATTGATTGTTCATAGGTCACACGATGCATTTACCCGTATGAACACTTTTGATAATGATGATAATACTTGTGTTTAAATATTTTAAAGACTCTTCTGTATATATCACATCTTACGCCATTTGGGGAGTGACAGATGTAGATTAATAACTGTGCACCCATGATGGGCTTGTGGTAACTAGATTGTGATGGCCTCACTTGTGCGAGTGAGAAATGTTAGTATAATTGAGTATGAGTTAGAGACCCATTGTACGCCCAAGCCCAAGCCCATGCCTATGACATACATGCAAAGCCCAAACATAAGCTCAATGAGCAGTTTTATGAAAGGCAAATATCATTTTTTAGAAACTGATATATAAACAGCAAAGGAAATATACAAATGTGTGTGTACGTATATTTATTCTGTGTATACATGGATATCTAGGCATTTGTCTGTACAATGCATGGATGTATAGGCATTGTATATGCAATGCCAAGTATCAGTGTATGCAATACAAATACACAATGTGCAAGAGATACTGCATGTAATGATGTATATGTGTATGTGTTCATCAGAGAACAAAATATAGAGTTATAAACACAGAAAGATGTGGAGAAATTCATGAAAGAATTTTCTCCCATCCAAGATCAAAGTGTGGGTATATGCATTGTGCTCAGATGGAACTTTTCGATCGCGTGATCGTCCTCCGACCGGTGGTACAATCCCAGGTGTTCGATCCCGCTTCCGTTAGAATTCAGATTTCCGTACGGTGAACGGTAATGATCCGAATCCAAATTCGTTTTTAATTATACCGAATTTATTTCCATGATGTTTCTGTGTTACTGCCAGTTTGCAAGACTCTAGTCTCTAGGAGTGTTGTTCCGCTTATTTCATCCCACAAAAGTTTCAAAAAAATTTATATTGTATGTCAAAAATCTTAAGTTTTATATATTTTCATCTAGGGTTAAGAATATGTTAGGTTTTTTATATATTAATAATTAGACTTCAATATTTTAAAATTATCTATTCACTTTTAAACTAAATTAAACTCGAGAATGGAAAATGAATATAAAACCTCTAAAATTGTGTGTCAACCATTTAATCAGTTACATCTAAATTATGAGTTAAATTTGAGTAACAAATTTAACTCATATATAATTAATTTCCCTACCCCTATCTCCTGCAATGTATGCTGATGACTAAAACCAACAATAATTAAATCCCATTTTTGGTGGCATTACTTGTGCAAAAACCCAGGTGACATTTACACAAATTATAAAGCAGATTAAAGTCTCTCTTCCTCTTTTTATGTTAATTTAGATATGTATTTACCATGGGTACAACAAATTTAGATATGTATTTACCATGGGTACAACGCCTGTTTTAGCTGAGGCAGTGGTGAAAAAGCGTATTTTTCCACTCTGGGCATTTCCCCGTTGTAGGTAACATAACTACAGTGCCCGTGGTCGATGCATTACTGACAATGGGCATTATCCGTGATCGATGCATTACTTATAACGGGTATTGCTCGTGGTTGACGAGTATTATTTTTTAAAAGAAAACAAATTAATTTATTGATTTTTTACGTAGCCTGTTTAGTACAAATAATTGGAAGATTAAACACTAAGGCATTTAATATAAAAACCCATAACCATTCAATATATATATTAAAATTTGTAAATCTATAAACATTCAATTAATTTTTTTAAATATTACATTACATTCAGCCATAAACATTCACTTAATTAAAAAGTCTACTAGTCATAACAATAAGTTCACCCATACAAATCTTCAAGCCCTCTTTTTTGTTTGTCTTGAATAATGCTAATTGGAACTCCTCCTGTAACATGGTTATAATGAAGGGAAGGTCAGAAAACCACTGGATAGATTATAAAAAAAAAGTCATCTGTACGAGTGAAAGTAAACATGGAATCAGAGTTTTTATCATATCTACCATTAAGAAATTAGAAATCTCACAAATAAAGGTATAAACAAACCCATCCCCTGAGTATAGATTTATCAAATTCACCTTCTTAATCAACATGATATTTTCATCAGATCAAAACATTCCATAACTGTACAACACAACAAGAGTCAGAAAATTCAGTTGTCCTACACATTTAGAATTACATCCGTATGCCAAGAAAGAACAAAATAAACATTTTAACCATTTCTTGATTATACTTAACTGTCAAGACTTTTTAAAGCTTACGCACTCAAACGGCAAACTTATTACCTGTGATTCCAAAATGAAATAAAAAAATTATGTAAATTAGGAAACATACCCTGCAACCCAAACAAACACAAAGACATGCATCGATTCTTACATAACTAACAACAAAAAATAAACCAATCATTAGGATAAGGAAAATCAATTACATGAAAGTCACAAGAGTTGTAAACTGATAAAAATATAATAATAATAAATAAATAAACAATTGTACCACCACCATCACCAACACACTAGCCTGACTCTACTATATATATATATATATATATATATAAAGATTTATATATATATATAAAGATTTATATATTTATATGAATCGTTTAACTTGGTTGTTGCTAGAAGGGTTCATATCTAGAAATAATTTGATACCACTTGAAAATCTAACCCTTGAAAATCTCACCCTTGACTTTCATATACTTGTATAAATGTAATTGTTTTTTTTTAAAGGAAAAACATAAGGGGTTTCTTTATTTTGTATAATAGACCATAAAAGGTGTAGATTGTGATGATAGGTCGAAGTTCTAGTCGGTAGTCGTAAGACTAACAATTTTACCCAATTTTTTTTATATGGAGGCAATATTTATTCACTCAGAATTTAAAACATGATTGTCTTCCCTTCCAGCTCCACCATCCTAATTTTCTACAAAATACAGTAAATACCTAAATCTATCGAATTCTTACATACAATTCCATCAATAGAAAATCTCAAAAAATTAAACAAAAATCTAATTTTCAGTAAACCAGTAGCAAGCAAGAGACTCACAAAATCAACTCCAATTGTACTGATGGAACTATCGACAAAAGAATCATCTTGAATAAATAAAAATCACAAAAACCCAAATCATTAATTATATAAAAAAACACCCAGACTTGACTTTCAATAACTTTTCTTATTACTAGAAAAATGGTTGGTTAGAAACAACAAGCCATAGCCAACTAAATTACTCAATTTATTGTTAGGGGATTGTTGATTTAAATGTATATATGTAGTTATATAATGTATATATGTATATATACATATAGTTATATAATTATATTGTAAGGCTTAATTGCACAGTACAAAATAATTTAAATCTATTTCTATAATGTCTTATGGCTCTAGGGTTTCTTGATATTCTCTCGTAATCTCAAAACCTTAGTGGCAGTAGTCTGGATCCATTGGGGTCTTTCAGTCGCTCGTTAGGAGTGTAGTTTGGTTTCAAGGGAGAGGTCAAGAGCAATGAACGCATACGAGGTGGCTAAGCTATGTGAGGCATTATCATTGAAGGAAAATGAGGGGCCGTTGAGATCCCTTAATGCGGATCTGAAGAAGGATAGAGTGAAATAATTGGGGTATAGATTAATTGGTAAACCGTTGTCCACCAAACTTGTTAATAGGGAAGTGTTCATGATGATGATTCCTAAAATATGGAGGACGATGGACAATGTGAAGATTGAGGTGATAGTAAGGAATACTTTTTCCTTTACGTTTAAAAGGGCAGAGGATCGACGACAAGTTCTAAAGGGGGGACTTTGGAGTTTCAATAAGGCTTTGTTAGTATTAGAGGAACCGATTGGGAAGGGTGACATTCAGACTATGAGATTCAATAAAGCTACCTTTTGGGTTCAAATCCACAGGGTTCCCCTTCATTGCATGACAACGGAAATTGGAAGATTCTTAGGAAGTATGATTGGGGATGTGCAAGAGATTGATGTAGGGAAATCTAGCGATTGAGTGGGAAAGTATATCCATGTGCGAGTGGTTATTGATTTGACAGTGCCGTTGCGGAGAATTTTATGAGTGGATGTTATGGGGGATGGTAAGGAGACTGCTATGCTTCTCAGGTACGAACGTCTCCCAGACCATTGTTTCCAATGTGGGCATTTTGGTCATGTAGTGAGGGAGTGTCCAGAGGGTGGCGGATGCATAGGTGTCAATGATACCTTATATGGAGCATGGTTGAGAGCCTTTAGCCCTTCTAGGGGTGGTCTGTTTCGATCCAAATGAGATGGCAATCATGAAGGTAGAGGAGTTCATGATAGTACTCTCCGAAGTTCCTCTCCGACACAATGCCGATTATAAGAGGGTGGTAAAGGTAAGGGGATGGTGGGGATGGAAGAGCTAGATAGTGGCTTGCATTCAATGCTGACGGGGTCGACTGTGGAAAAGGAAACGGGTGCAAGTCTAATTTTGGGAGGAAAGAAACCCAAGATTCTGGTAGCACAAGCAGGGATTCCGGACAAACTGATATGCCCAAATTTTAGGGATGATATTAATGAACCAGATTTGATTCTCTCTTCTGAAAGGAAAGTGATGGAAGTCAATTGGAGATGCAACAAAAAGCAAGGAAAGGTAGCGTGCATGGGAAGGTAGGTTTTTTAAGTTAGGAATCTAAATTTGATTTTAAGAGGAATTAAACATGGGTCGACAAGGGGTAATGGGCCGAGTGGGGAGCCTTTCATGACATAATCCATTGGGTATGTTAGTGGATTTTTGAATCAGTTAGGAAGTGAAGCCTGTTCACTCAGATGGATGTCGATTATGGGAATGTAAGGAAAACAATGTTGGCTACTACAATTAGTCCAAGTCTGATATCTGACAATGCGGTTAGGATTGGAAGTCAGGGTGGGGCAAGAATGGGGAAATGGAAACGATGGGCGCGAGATGGGGTGAAGACTAAAAATGACATGGTAGTTGTGACTCAGTTGGGCAAAAGAGTGGAAGCAGAAGGGAGGGACGGGGATGATCAAAAATTGAAATTTGTAAAGAATGATGATGAAGTGCGAGGCTACTTTGACGATATATCGGTGGGTCGGTCTCCACCGGCCTACCGGTCGCCATTAAAACCTTATTTTGGAATGTTTGAGGGATGGGGAACTTTCGGACGTTCCAAGTCCTGTTAAAAGTCGAGTAGAAATATAGATCGGACGTAGTTTTCCTCATGGAAACTAAAACGGATCATGTTCTTCCAGAGAGTGTTTGAATATGATTGAGGTTTTTTGGGAAACTAGTTGTTGATACAGATGGGAAACGGGGTGGCTTGTGTTTGCTTTAGAAGGACCCTATTGGTGTAAGTTTGCTATCATACTTGCAATATCATATTGATGTACATGTGGTATCTTCTCGTAACTACAAGTAGATGATGGCAGGATTTTACGGGCATCCAGAGACATCTCAGCGTCACCATGCATGGTCCTTTGTTCGTTGGATTAGTGTCATGTCGAATCTTCCATGGGTATATGCTGGGGACATTAATGAAATTCTTGATGAATCCGAAAAGATGGGGGCCCCCCAATGACCTAGATGGCAGTTGGATAATTAACAGGAGACGCTTGACGAGTGTGGACTTTAGGATATTGGTTTCGTGGGGGCCACCGTTCACATGGTGCAATAAACGGGAAGGGGCTGCGATGATCCAAGAGAGACTTTACAGGTATGTGTGCAGTTTTCAGTGAAAGAATATGTTTCTTGAATCAATGGTTAGTCACCTGGAGTTCTGGAAATCTGATCATCAACCAATCCTTCTTGATACTAGTCCTATTCGTGGCTCACTTAATCTATATAGGAGACCCGGGCAATACTTCCACTTTGAGGAGTGTTAGGTTGATATAGCAAATTGTGGTTATATCATTAGAACTGCATGGGTTTAGTCTTCTACGCAACTTAACATGCATGGCTTGGTGGGGAATATTAAAGATTGTACAACTAAGTTGGGTCGATGGAATGCTGAGAATAGAAGGCGGATGAAGAAGGAATTATTTCTAAGCAAGAGGAATTGCGACAGGTGTCGAGCTCTATTAAGGTTGGATCTTGGATTGAAATTCATTGGATTGAGAGATTTAGATTCGTTATTGGAACAAGAAGAGGTTTATTGGAAACAATGGTCTCGTGAGAATTGGTTCCATTGTTGTGATAGAAACTCAAGGTATTTTCATTCGAAAACATCTTGGAGGCATGCTCGGAATACTATTACGGGATTATTTGACAACACTGGTGTATGGAAGGAAGATAAGGTTGATATAGTTGAAATTATTGAGGGATATTTTGCTGATCTTTTCCACTCCAATATGCCGAGTCCACCTGTGTTGGAGCAGGTATTCCGATATGTGCAACAACGACTGTCAGGGTGGAAGATTAGGTATTTGGATGCAAACTTTTCTGCTAATGAAGTCAAACGATCTATTTTTGATATGTTTCCAACTAAGTTACTGGGAATTGATGGTCTCCCCGCTCTATTTTACCAGAAGTTTTGGCCTATAGTGGTTGAGAGGGTTACCGATGCATCTTTAGGAGTTTTGAATGAAAGGCATGGGTTAGAAGAGGTAAATGGTACTCTCATTACATTTATCCCTAAAGTTAAGCGTTCAGAGCAGATGTCCATTTTCGTCCAATAAGCCTTTGTAATGCACTATATAAAGTAGTAGTGAAAGCACTTGCTAATCGATTCCGGAATGTTTTGAAGGAGGTGATCTCAGAAACCAAAAGTGCTTTTATTCTTGGGCGCTTGATTTCTGACAATGCTATCATCAGTTTGAGTGTATGCATGCTCTTAGTTGATGAAAAAAGAATGAAAAGGATCACTTGCTCTTAAGTTTGATATGTCAAAGGCATATGATCAGATTGAATGGGTGTTGCTTGAAGGAATGATGAATTGACTTGGCTTCTCAAAATAATGGATTGACCGTATCATGAGGTGTTTGACTTCGGTTTCCTTTTCCTATTTGGTTAACAGGGAGATTTGTGGGTATTTAAAACCTTCTAAGGGTCTTCGCCAAAGCGATCCCTTGTCTCCTTATTTGTTCATTGTATGTGTGGAGGGGCTCTCTCAGCTGTTGTCAAGCGTGGAAAGGTTGAGGCAACTGGCTGGTTTTCAATGCTGTAGAAGCAGACCAAAAATTACATATCTATTTTTTGCCGACAATAGTATGATTTTTACACTTTCTTTGGAGAAGGATTGTAACACTATCGGATACATTTTAGATAAATATGTGGTTGCTTCGGGACATGTTATTAATTTTTAGAAATCTGCCATGTGTGTGAGCAAAGGAGTCTTTCGATATTGTGCGGATTTTCTTGCAAATATTTTGGGTGTTTAGGTAGTTAGTTGTCATGAGAAATACCTCGGCTTTTGCTAGTCGCAATAAGAGAGAGTTGTTTGCTCATATTCAAGATAGAGTGTGGGATCATGTGAAAGGTTGGCATAACAAACTTTTTTCGTCGGGTGGTAAAGAAATTCTTTTAAAAGTTGTCATCCAATCAATCCCGACTTATTCGATGTCTTTATTTAGGTTGCCAACAAAATTTATTGATGCGTTTCATTGGCAAGTGCCCAGTTTTCGTGGGGAACAATTAAAGAAAAGAAGAGGATCCATTGGTGCTCGTGGAAAATGCTTTGCTGAAGTAAGGACTCTAGAGGTTTAGGCTTTCATGATCTATCTCTGTTTAACCAATCGCTTTTAGCCAAGTAATGTTAGAGACTTTTGTTTCGGCCGAGGTCTTTGGCGGCTAGGGTTCTGAAGCCAAGTTATTATCCTAACTCTTCTTTATTGCAAGCTGAGTGTGGGACTTCGACTTCGTTCATTTGGAGAAGTTTCATGTAGGGTAGAGAGCTATTGGAAGCAGAATGTCATTGGCATATTGGTAGAGGGGACTCGATTTTTATTTACAAGGACCGTTGGCTACCGAGACCATCGACTTTCAAGGTTATTGCTTCACCAGTTCTGGGAGAATTGGTTAAGGTTCAACGGTTAAAGACTTTTTCTGGGCATGGAATGGGACCCTTATCCATGATAGTTTTATGCTTGAGGATGTAGATTTGATTTTAAGCATACCTTGCTGCTTTTCGCAAGTGGACGACATGATTACCTAGCATTTTGAGAAGTCCGGTTCTTTTTCGGTTAAAAGTGGTTATCATCACGGGTGTTCATTATCTTCTGGACTAAGCTCTTCGGGTTTGAATGGCACCAAGTCCTGGTGGAAATTCCTTTGGCATATTGAAGTTCCTTCTAAGATTAAAATGTTGATTTGGCGAGACTACCATGATTGGCTGCCTGCCATGACTGTGTTGTGTAAACGTAAAACAACGATGGATAACATGTGTCCAATGTGTAGTTCTTGGTTGGAAACGATAATGCATCCTGAAACTAATATTAGGGGGTGTAATATATTAATCTAGAGTGGAGTGGGGTGGGGTGGGGTGGGGTGGGGGGGGGGGATAGATTTTAAACAAATTTACCCAATTTTCGTTAAAGGTCAAGATTACGAAAATGCCCCTAGCTAGTTACAATAAAATCACAACTGTAAAAATGAGAAAATAATAAAGACACTTGAAATATATGTGGAAACCCTCCAAAAGAGAAAAATCACGAACTGATTAGTGCGCCACACTAGAACCTCGAATCCACTAATGGCAAGAGAATTACAACCTAATCCCGGTTTAAATTCACCACCACTACCTAATCCCGGTATAAGTGAACCTAATCCATTTTGCTTATGATTTAAGCTACCTACTCCCGAAAACAACACAAGTATTACTTCTCAATGAAGGGATAAAATGTCCTAAGTGAATATATGATGATATTCAATGAACAAACAAGGGTAGGAAACCCTATATGCTTATCTAGGATAATGAGATGACAATTAATGCAATCCTAGATATCATGAGCTAAATGACATGTTCAAGACGCTTGGTTAAGCATAGATCAACCAATCCTATGAAGCTATCACAATACAACACTCAATCATGGCATCACAACAATATCTAATTTGTATCTAGAAAATGTTCTAAGAGCATACAAATAATTAAAGAGAAGATTTAGCAAGTAAAACACTTAACTTGTAAGAAGATAGTGAAGAACTTACCAAACAAGATATGATGAAGCAACCTTATCCATTGATGCACTCTAAATGAACTTAGATAATGCAAGATAAAGTTTTGATGCACATGAGAATGCTTTAAATGATTAAAAATGAGTTCTTAGAAGAGTTTTTCCTTTGAAATGTGTTCTAAGAAAAATATGTGATATTCTAAACTCATACACGACCTTAAAGTACTGAGTTATATATATATATATATATATATATATATATAAGATCCAAACAAAGTGAGGTCGTTTTGGAAAAAATGTTTCAGCTTCCTTTGTGTGCGCTGGTCGAGTAGCGCACAACCTATTTTTATAATGGGCGCTGGACGAGTGGTGCATCCTAGTGGCGCAACACATGCGCAAGTCCCCTGGAATGTTTGCGCTGGTGAGGCTGCGCTAGTCGAGTAGGGTACCACCAGTGCACGCCTATTTTTTTCAACTGTGCGCAGGTGCAGCAACGCAGCTCAGTGGTGAATGACTAGCGGCGTACCACTGGAATGTTACGCTGGTAAGGTGCGCTGGTCGAGTAGCGCACTACCAGCGCAAAGCCTATTTTCAACACTCAAACATATAATTTCAACAAGTTCAAGAGTGATGAAAAATTCATCCTATCTAATGCCAAACATGACATAAAACATTTAATTATAAGATGCAAATAAATCAATAAGAGTCATCAAAATGCACACAAGAAAACACTCAACATATAAGAATTAAAGTTATGCATGAATTTGTGAGTGTGTGCAACTATCTCTTCAAAGCAAGTAAGAACAAGAATTTTACCTTCGGTGCTTCTCCTCTTGAGTTCTTGAGAGCCTAAGCTACCCTTACACAATACCCCAAAAATGTGATTTGTTCACGAAATAAGCCAATCAACAATTGAGGACTTTACAATCTCCCTCTTTGGCTATTTCGTGATAAAAACACCACTCACATTGATCATCACAAAACAAAATAAAACACCAGAAAGATATTCTACATTATAAAGAGATAAACAAAAAAAAAACTTCAAATCTTCAATCTCTTGTAGAACTATCAACCGTACACACAAAGCAAGCACAAATACACTTTCCAACCAAGTGCATGTGAGATGATCAAGTGAATATAAAACAAAAGAAATTGCATTCAATAATATGAGTATGACATCATGAAATGCTCCCCCTCAACGGGTTACTCCTCTTACATGTAATCTCCCCCTCAAACAAGTACTACTCTCTTTAAAGCCAACACATGCTACTCTCTTAACACCACAATGTTAAGTCAATGCTACTTCCCCTTTTTGTCATGATATAGGCAAAAGGAGAAGTCCCCAACCGGGACACTCAAGGCAAAGAAAGCTAGGAGCATACAAGATTGGTGCATAATTATATAAGCCACGTTTATGCAACTCTATTAATAGGAGAGAAACAATGAGATATATTTGAAAGAAAATGTGTGAATCAAAAAATGCTTTTCATACAAGACATGTTGCATTCAAGTCCAAAAACAATGGTATTTGGCAAAGCAAATGAAAAAGGTTTCCAATGTAATTCAAACCAATTTCACCATTTGTCATGAGAGAAGCAAGGATATAGAGATTTTATAGATATCAAATTTTAATGGCACTATACCCAACTTTATAAGCTAAACATGGCATGATCAACTTTGCACCCTATTTGATTTTTCCGGGAGGATACCCTTATGATAATAACCATGATCAACTAATAAAGAAAGAGAGACATTGATACAACATTTTAGTCTCACTAGTTTTTTCACACAATATTTTGCATTTAACAATTGCAATCATCAATTCATGATTTATCATTTTTCATTTGCATGTCATTAAAGAATCATCATGTCATAGAGATAATTATAGGTCATTCAATATGTACTTCCTATGTAGATCTCCTAGTCCAAAAATACATGTGTGAACATAAATATGACATGGATTGTAATCAAAGCAAAGTTCACACTTATTGAAGAAAATACAATATACTATAACAAGTGCAACCAAGCTACTCATGCAATCAATAAAAGAGCATAAACATTTTTAAGAAAATGGGATGCAACAAGTATACAATAGCTTTCTTTGCTTGAGTTCCCATTATGCGGTCAAAAACCACAACAAATCCCAATAGATCTACTAAGAGTCTTAAATCGAGTAGCATCTAAGGGTTTAGTAAATAGATCCGCTAGTTGATCATTAGTACCTATATGCTCAAGCAATATGCATTTGTTCTTAAATAGTTCTCTAATGAAATGATGACGGATGTCAATATGCTTAGTTCTAGAATGCTGACGAGGATTCTTGGAAATATTAATTGCACTCATGTTATCACAAAAGAGAGTAAGAGTACCTTGATTGAATCTATTGTCGACTAGCATTTGCTTCATCCAAAGGAGTTGTGTGCATACACTCCCAGCATCAATGTATTCGGCCTCAGCCGTGGATAAGGAAATCGAATTTGGCTTCTTGTAAAACCAAGAGACAAGGTTGTTCCTAAGGAAAAAGCAACCTCCCGATGTACTTTTCCTATCATCACAATTTCCTGCCCAATCTGCATCACTAAAGCCTACAAGACTAGCATTAGTGTCAAAAGAGTACCAAATTCCTTAGTTAGATGTCACATTCACATAACGAATGATTCTCTTAACAGAAGAGAGATGAGACTCTTTAGGATCCGATTTGTACCTAGCACACACACCCATACTTAAAGAGATATCGGGCCTACTTGCGATCAAATAGAGCAAGCTACCAATCATGCCACGATATAAAGTTTGGTCCACACTTTTACCACTAACATCCTTGCTTAGCTTCAAAGTGGTACTCATAGGTGTATCACAATGTTTGGCACTTTCAAGGCCAAATTTCTTCACTAGGTTTTGGGCATACTTAGCTTGGGATATGAAAATCCCATCATCTATTTGCTTAATTTGTAAACCTAAAAAGTAACTTAGCTCACCAAAAAGACTAATCTCAAACTCATGAGACATGACAACAACAAATTGTTGGACTTTGGTGTCATTAGTGGAACCAAAGACTATATCATCAACATAGATTTGAGCTATGAAGAGCTCATCTTTGTTTTTCTTGATGAATAGAGTCTGATATCGGGTGAGACGCTCATACAAGCCCTTGGTGCTAGTTTCAACCCACACAAAGCTTTGTTGAGGTGATAGACATGATTAGGGTGGTAATGATCCATAAACCCTTTGGGTTGCTCAACAAACACTTCCTCTTACAATAAACCATTAAGGAAGGCACTCTTAAGATCCATTTGATATAATTTGAACTTGTGCAAACAAGATATGGATAAAAGAAGCCTAATGGACTCAATCCTAGCAACGGGAGCAAATGTCTCCTCAAAGTCAATACTCTCAATTTGAGAGTACCATTGTGCTATAAGCCTAGCCTTGTTTCGCACAATGTTGCCATCTTCATAGGATTTGTTCCTATATACCCACTTGGTGCCTATCACATTGGTGTTCTTGGGCCTAGGAACTAGAGTCCAAACCTCATTCCTTTCAAATTGGTTAAGCTCTTCTTGCATGGCAAGAACCCAAAATTCATCTTTTAAAGATTCATCAATTTTTTTGGGTTCTATTTGAGAGGTGTAACAAGTGTAGCTAATAAGATTAGCCATTTGATGCCTAGTCCTAACACCCTCACTAACCTCTCCAATAATGTTATCTTTGTCATGGAGTTTTCTAACCTATGAAGCAAGTTCTTTTGAGTTCAAAGGGGGAATCCTATCAATAGATTGAGTTATGTCATCATCAAGGTTAGTCTTTTCAACATTAGAGACATCAACAACCTTCTCCGAAGGGGAGTCATCAACTAAATCTACCTCCTTCTCATGGTCATTAGTTTTGAACCTAGTATCATCAATGACAACATTAGATGATTCCATTACGGTCATAGTTCTTAGATTAAAAACTCTATAGGCTCTACTATTCAAGGCATAGCCAATGAAGATACCTTCATCACTCTTAGCATCAAATTTGCCAAGTTGATCACGGTCATTCAAAATGTAGCAATTGCTTCTAAAGGTGTGGAAGTAGCTAACATTTGGTTTCCTACCTTTCTATAACTCATAGGAGGTTTGCCTAGTGTGGGGCCTAAGGAAGACTCTATTTCCTATGTAGCAAGCCGTATTGACGTCCTCGACCCAAAGATTCCTAGGAACATTGTTGCTAAGCAACATCACACGTGCCATTTCATGAAGAACCCTATTTTTCCTCTCAACAACTACATTTTGTTGAGGTGTCCTAGGAGCCGAAAACTCATGAGAAATGCCTAGACTATTGCAAAAGTTTTCAAAATGGGCATTCTCAAATTACTTCCCATGGTCACTCCTAATTCTCTTGATGCTTTTAATCTTGGAGTTCATTTCATTTTGAATTTTAGAACAAAGCATTTTAAACTTGTCAAAAGTTTCAGATTTTTCTCTAAGGAAATAAGTCCATGTGTACCTAGAAAAGTCATCTACACACATAAAAATGTATCTCTTTCCACCTAAACTCTCGGTTTGCACAGGACCCATAAGATCCATGTGGAGAAGCTCTATAGGTTCCTTGGTGGTAACATAATTTCCCTTTTTTTGCATACTTTTGGTTTGCTTTCCTTGTTGGCAAGGTCCACAAACACCATTAACCTTTTTCCCAAGCTTGGGAAGGCCTCGCACAACATTGAACTTATCTAAGATTCTTAAATCCCTAAAGTTCATATGACCAAGTCTTTCGTGCCACAACTCAATTTGTTCATCCTTGGACACATTGCAAGAGATACCTCTAGCCTCAAGACAATAGCAATTATCACTAGATCTCATACCTTTTAACAAGGTTTGTCCATTTGGCAATAGGATAGAACAATCATTTTTCCTAAACAAGACGGAAAGTCCTTCATCACTAAGATGTGAAATGCTTATCAAATTGGCTTTTAAACCATCTAACCATCAACATACAAAGCATTGGACAAGGAGGGTAATCCGGGAATGGAAATGGTTCCCTTTCCTTTAACCTTCTTTTTAGATCCATCACTAAAGGTGACATTTCCTCCCTCCTTCATCACAAGAGTCTCAAAGAAACTCTTATTTCCAGTCATGTGCCTAGAGCACCCACTATCCAAATACCAAAAATCACAAGAACGAGCATTCAAGGCAATTTGTGCAACATGGCAAAGGTGTTCATCCTTTCTAATCCACCTAGGTGCAATAATTTTCTTCCTAGTGGTCAATGGCACATGGGCTCTAAGTGTCCTAGGATCATGCAAAGTTGTTTCATTTTTCCTAGTGGCATGCATCATGGCTCTAGCCTTTTTCTTCTCTATCATGCTTTCAATTCTACAAAATTTGATATATCTAAAGCAATTTGTTCTAATGTGACCATCAATACCACAAAAATGACATGTAAGGATGAAGTTAGGAATTATACCATAACCTTGAGGATGCATTGGAGCCTTCCCATGTCTATGTGGTTGTCTTGATTGTTGTTGATGAGCTTTCCTTCTTTATTGTTAATTAAGACTTGATTGCTTCCTTGGTTGAGCTTGCATGATAGGGATCTTCTTTTGATAAGCTTTCGGTTGAGGGACCCTTGTAAGATGGGCTTAAGGTAGGCTTCTTGAATCCACCTTCACATGAGCACTACTTGAGCACTCTCCTAGGTCAAGTTTCTTCCTAGGTGATTGATGAGAAAAGGACCCATTGAAGTTCATGCTTCTTACAAAGATGGTCTTGCTTGGAGTGGAGGACACCTTGTCATCTTCAAACCCAAGCCCCTTCTTGTCACTTGGCCTTTTTCCAACATCTAGCATATGGTCAAGTTTTTTGGTGCTAGAGTTCATCTTGGCAAACAACTCTCTAACATCTTCAAGCTTTTTCTTCAACCTTTCTTCACTCCTCTTAGATCTCACAAACTCTTCATTTAGTTGGTCAACTTGAGTTGAGAGGTCTAGGTTTTCTTCTATTAATCTCTTGATCTCATTCTTGTTCTTTAACCTTGAGCCCTCAAACTTTGCCATGTAGTCCTTGAGATCCATCCTATCTACACTTCCATTTGTGGATTGTGATGAAGATCCATCATCACTTGAGTAGTATTCCTCTTGACTTTCATTCTCTTCTTCACTAGCATCGTTGCTCATAAGAGAGGATGTAAATACTATGAAGTTAGCCATGAGTTCTTCATCATCCGAAGACTCATCTTCTTCATTAGAGTTATCACTTTCACTCCATGTGGCAGCCATCACTTTTCCCTTCTTCTTGACCTTGTGATTTGCAAATTCCGGGGCAAAGTGACCTATTCCACCACACTCATAACATTGGACTCCTTTCTTCTTGGTCTTTTCTTGCCTAGGCTCAAACCTTTTGAAGGAAGCCTTTTTCTTCAAGTCTTGACCCTTGGATCCAAAACCTTTCTTCTCGGACTTGTAGAATTACTTGAACTTCCTCATTAGCAAGGCCATTTCTTCATCCGAGTCATCACTCTCCTCCTTTTCAACTTTGGAGGCTTTCAAAGCAATGTCTTTTTGCTTTTTCGATGGTGTGGGATTAGGACATTTCCTAGATTCATAAGCTAGAAGCCTCCCAATCACTTCACTCGGCTTCAAGTCAATGTAACCATTATTCTCTTCCAAAGCCGTCACCTTAGACTCAAATCTATCGGTTAGAGATCTCATAATCTTCTGCTTGATCTTCCTATCCGAATAAGGATCACCAAGTTGATGACTTTGGTTCACAATGTCCATCAATCTTACTTCAAACTCATTGAAGCACTCGTTCTCATTCATCTTGAGCAATTCAAATTACGTTTGGAGAACTTAAAGCTTCGACTCCTTAACCATATCGGTTCCCTCATGTGCAACTTCTAGGATATCCCATGCTTCCTTAGCTATCCTAGTATTTTGAACCAACTTGTACTTGTTATCATCCATTGCACATAGGATGGCATGCATTGCCTTCATATTCCACTTTGAAGCCTCAAACTCTTGTGCATTCCATTGTGCCTTTGGTTTAGGTACATCATCTCCTCCATCTGCAGAAGTCATCATGGGTGGAGTGTAGCCATCTTCAACTACCATCCATGTCCTGTCATGAATTTGGAAAATTTACGACTCCATCTTGCCTTTCCAAGAGGCATAATTCAACCCGGTGAGAAGTGAAGGTCTAGTGCTAGAAGCTCCCTCGTTGCCACCGTTTCCACTCATTGTGTTTAATGAATGAATGATATGAATGCAAATGTATGAATGATCAATACACATAAAATGCAACACACACCAAAATGAGCAAGGATCACCTATGTATGTCTAGAAACCTGCTCTAATACCAATTGAAACTAATATTATGGTGTGTAATATATTAATCTAGAGGGGGGTGAATAGATTTTAAACAAATTTACCCAATTTTCGTTAAAGGTCAAGATTACAAAAATGCCCCTAGCTAGTTGCAATAAAATCACAAGTGTAAAAATGCGGCAATAATAAAGACACTTGAAATATACGTGGAAACCCTCCAAATGGGAAAAACCACGAGCTGATGAGTGCGCCACACTAGAACCTCGAATCCACTAATGGTAAGAGAATTACAACCTAATCCCAGTTTAAATTCACCACCACTACCTAATCCCGGTATAAGTGAATCTAGTCCATCTTGCTTGTGATTTAAGCTACCTACTCCCGGAAGCAACACAAGTCTTACTTCTCAATTAAGAGATAAAATGTCATAAGCGAATATATGATGATATTCAATGAACAAACAAGGCTAGGAAACCCTATATGCTTATCTAGGATAATGAGATGACAATTAATGCAATCTTAGATATCATGAGCTAAATGACATGTTCAAGAAACTTAGCTAAGCATAGATCAACCAATCCTATGAAGCTATCACAATACAACACTCAATCATGGCATCACAACAATCTCTAATTTGTATCTAGAAAATGTTCTAAGAGCATAAAAATAATTAAAGAGAAGGTTTAGCAAGTAAAATACTTAACTTGTAAGAAGATAGTGAAGAACTTACCAAACAAAATGTGATGAAGAAACCCTATCAATTGATGCACTCTAAATGAACTTAGATGATGCAAGATGAAGTTTTGATGCATATGGGAATGCTTTGAGTGATTAAAAATGAGTTCTTGGAAGAGTTTTTCTTTTGAAATGTGTTCTAAGGAAAATATGTGATATTCTAAACTCATACACGACCTTAAAGCACTGAGTTATATATATATATATAAGATCCAAACAAAGTGAGGTCATTTTGAAAAAAAAGCTCCAGCTTCCTCTGTGTGCGCTGGTCGAGTAGCGCACCACCAGCGTACAACCTAATTTTATAATAGGCGCTGGACTAGTGGCGCAACACATGTGTAAATCCTCTAGAATGTTTGCGCTGGTGAGGCTGCGCTAGTCGAGTAGCACACCACCAGCGCACGCCCACTTTTTTCAACTATGCACAGGTGCAACAGTGCAGCTCAGTGGCATATGACTAGCGGCGTACCACTGGAATGTTATGCTGGTCGAGTAGCGCACCACCAGCGCAAAGCCTATTTTCAACACTCAAACATACAATTTCAACAAGTTCATGAGTGATGAAAAATGCATCCTATTCTAATGCCAAACATGACATAAAACATTTAATTACAAGATGCAAATAAATCAATAAGAGTCATCAAAATGCACACAAGAAAACACTCAACATATAAGAATTAAAGTTATGCATGAATTTGTGAGTGTGTGCAACTATCTCTTCAAAGCAAGTAAGCACAAGAATTTTACCTTTAGTGCTTCTCCTCTTGAGGTCTTGAGAGCCTAAGCTACCCTTACATAATATCCCAAAAATGTGATTTGTTCACGAAATAAACCAATCAATAATTGAGGACTTTACAATTCGCTATGGGGCTACCCTTCCTTAAAGATGGTTAAAATGCAGTGTTTTTTCGTGAAATGCATCCGTGCAACCGATGATTCTCAGTTTCTTGATTTTATGTTATTCTGTAAGTATCAATTGCTTCTTGAGGAGATGGAACTTCTGTGCACGGTTTTATGTTGCTCTTGGTACAAGCATAATGGAAAAATTCATCAAGCTAATGTGCTCCACGACAAGGATATTGTTCCCTAGGCTGAGGCTTACTTGATAGATTTCAAGAAAGCTAATGCTAGCTACTTGATGCGTTCTTAGGTAGCTGATATGGATGTTTCTTCATGGGAGCCTCCAACTGTAGGGTTGGTCAAAGTTAACACTGATGCTGCTATTGATGTTATTCGAAAGAGAATTGGGATTGGTATTATTATTAGGGATTCTAATAGGGTTGTCATGGCTTCAAGATCTCGGATTATTTTTGTAGGTTATAGCCTTCAAATTGCTGAAGCCGTTGCTGTTCTGAGAGGCATCCAATTCGCTCTTGATACTGGCTTCAGGTGCTGCACTATTGAATCAGATGCCCAAGTGATTGTGAACTTAATTAATTCCAAGTCTTGTATTTTATCTGACGTGGGCTTGATCATTGATGACATCCTCTGCTTGCGTGATAAATTCATGGAATGGAATGTTAGGTTTGTCCCTAGGAGAGCTAATATGTTAACTCATTTTCTGCTAAGTTGGATTTATCTTCCAACTCTAATGGTTTTTGGATGGAGAAGGTTCCACCAAGTGTGGCCACAGTTGTTTTGGGTGATTGCCCGTTTTCTATGTAGTTCTGTTTCAGTGGATTTATTTCCTTAAAAAGAAATCTATTTCTTTTCATAAGAAAACAAAGGAAAATATTTATTTCAAATTTGTTAGAATTATGGAAAGAAACATATTTAAATTATTTTGTACCATTAAGCCTAAAAAAATAATTTAAATCTTTTTATATAATTAAAAATCAACTCATATATATATATATAATATTTTAAATGAATTTATATTTAATAAATAATATATATATATATAAACAGATTTATGAAAAAAAGGAAATAAGAAAACCAAAGGAAATAATTATTTTAAATCTATTAAAATTTTGGAAAGAAAAATAATAATTTATTTTCTGTCATTAAGCCTTAAGAATAATTTAAATATATTTATTTAATTTAAAATAAACTCATATATAATATATTTTAAATAAATTAATGTTTAATAATAATTAATATATAAATAGATATATAAAAGAAAAAGGAAATAAGAAAACAAAAGGAAATAGTTATATTAAATCTGTTAACATTATGGAAAGAAACAAATTTAAATTATTTTGTGCCATTAAACCTTAAAAATAATTTAAATCTTATTATATAATTTAAAATCAACTCATATATATAATATGAGTAATGCTACTTTGTTCAAATCTGGTACCTAAATGATGTGACAACACTCCAGTCCATACATTTAAATCATGAAAATCTAATCAAATTTAAATGAATGGAATGGAGTGTTGCAACATAATTTGGACACCAGATTTGAGTACAAAATTTGGACAAAGTAGCATTACTCATATAATATATATTTTAAATAAATTAACATTTAATAATAATTAATATAAAAAAAAGATTTGTAATAAAGAAAAAGAAAATAAGAAAAAAAATCTGTTAAAATTATGGAAAGAACAAATTTAAATTATTTTTCGCAATTAAGCCTTAAAAATAAAATAAACGTATATATAATATAAATTTAAATAAATTCATATATATATGTGTGTGTGTGTTCGCGCGCGCGCAAATATACATCATATAACTAGATATATACATTTAAATCAACAATCTTCTGACAATAAGCTTGGATTGTGGTTTTTAACCATAAGGTTGGAGGCTCAAACCCTGCTATTATAGAGAATAGAGGGGTCAGTTTATCAAAGGGCAAAGCTCATAGGACACCAATAAAGGGATGTTTGTGTAATAAATGGAAATGTTGCATATGAGTGTAATTTCATCTAAACTTAAGGGATATTTGTGTAATGAAGCCAAGTATTTATAAAGAATTATATGTATTTTCATAATGAGATTTCAAACACCAGATGTGTACCAGTCCTCAATATCAGATTTACACTAGATATTTAAGAATGAGAAATTCAGCGGTATTTGATTTACAACATTAAATATTTTAGAGAAAAGATATTTCTTCATGAAGCATGCCAAAGATACTTTTAATGGTTTTTTTTTAAACAACAATATATTGACCAAAAAGAACCCCAGAAAAAGGAAACAGTCTGAAATAAAGAACAAGAGGAGCCAAGAAACCCCAAACCAAAAACAGACGACATAAGCCCGCCAAAGAAGTCCAAATTAAGAAAAGTAGAATAACATCACACCAAAACAAGAAACGAGGAGAGAACAATACCAACAAAAGAAGAAAGATAACAACGGGAAAACTTCAACAAACCACCGGAAACTTTAGCCCATATCCAATTCCAACCTATCGCCAAAACCTCTAAAACCATTCTTAGCTAGGCTGTCAGTTAAAGAATTATCCTCTCGGGGAATGAACTAAAAAGCAATATTAACCGGAGATGCCTGAAACTGACGAATATCTTGGATCAAACCCACCAGTTTGAAGTTACCAAAATCTTCTCCGTTAATCCACGACGCGGCTGAACTTGAATCACTAAAAATGGTAATTTTACGGTGGATAATAGAATGATTCGAAGCCAAGAGCTGACATACTCTATGAATGGCGAAGACTTCTACCAAAATAGGATCCAAAACTCCAATATATAACGAAAACAAACAAAGGAATTTGCCATGAGAGTCTCTGAGTACACCACTTATGCCAGCCACCCTCGGATTTCCATGTACAGAACCATCTACGAAGAAACAAAGATCTGCATCATATGGTTTAATCCCTCCACTGCGCACAAGCAGCTTTGCTAACTTGTTGTCAACACATCTTCCTTTTAAATCCAAAATAAGCAATGTTAAATCTATATCCGAGCCCACACCATAATGAATAAACCACAAAGCAACACGAACTTTATCATATCTAAAGCAGAACACAATGAAGCTTGACTCCCACGGAACACCACCTCATTGCGACATATCCAAATCGTCCATAAAACTGCAACCAATAAGATGTTCCACACTCTCTTGCTCGACCGTGAAGGACATAAACCGCACCAGCCATCAAGCCATTCTCCTAAGGGAGAATTAGAACAAGCATAAACACCCCACAAACCCAAGCAATATCTCCATAATTTACTAGACCAATTGTAAGAGAGAAATAAATGATCAATAGATTCCGAGCCAGTACCATGTAATGGACACTCCATACTTAACCTCGGACCAAGACCGAACCTACATAAAACCTCATTTACCAAAATTCTATCTTTGAACAATTGCCAAATAAAAATCTCCACATTTGGAGGACAAAAGCTCTACCAAATGAAAGCATTCAGAGGAGAAACCGAACCATTAATATCCTCTAAAAATCTCCTAAAAGAACTTATTGAGAAAAGACCGTTTGGACAATAAGATCACGTCACTGTATCTTCAACATTCGATCTAACAATAATAGTGTACAACATCATCCTGAAACAATTCCATTGCTCATTCTCCCAGCTAAAAAGAGGCCTCATGAGCTTAACATCCCACACCCTTCTATTGTCATCCCAATATCCGAAATCTACCAACATACCTTCCTTGAAGATTGACAACACAAAAATTCTAGGAAAAGATTGTTTTAGTTGGATATTATCCCACCAAAAATCATTCCACAAGCAAACTCTTTTGTCGTTGCCCACAACAACCTTGAAGCCTGTCCTTACAATGTCGTCGGCTTTATGACCCACCTCAAAGAATTGACTAGCAGTCTTGACAAATGTTGAACAAGTGTTTACCAAGTTGAATTTCCAAAACAAAGACTTCTGATCAAAGCCATACTTCGCACATAAAACTAGCTTCCATAAGCTTCGGTCCTCCCTTTCGAATCTACAGATAAATTTTTCCATAAGACTCATACACTTATCCTTTAACCTCCTAATTCCAAGGCCACCTAAATGTTTACTTTTACAAATAGACTCCCAATCAACTGAATACAATTTCTTTTTTAAAACACCACCATTCCAAAAGAAGCCCCTTTGAAGCTTTTCTAATTTTTTCGTAACCAACATTGGTACCAAAAACACCGACATAAAATAGGACAGTAGACTAGAAAGAACCGCCTTTATATGAACTAGTCTTCCACCTTTGGAAATAAATGCTCTATTCCAATGGGCAAGCCTTTGCTCAACCTTTTTAATACCAAGGTCCCAAAAAACTTCCCAGCTCGGATTTCCACCATGTAGGAGACCTAAGTAAGAAATTGGAAGAGAAGTTGAAGGACACGGGAAAATGGTAGCCCAATCGTCCTCGTTTGGTCATTTCTTGCTCACCCTAACAATACACGATTTGTGGAAGTTAATCTTCAAGCCAGAGATAATCTCGAAACATCTCAGAATTCTTATAGCATTAAAAAGATACTTTACCTTTGGTTCTAGGAATAAAATAGTATCATCCGCGAACTGTATATGGGTTAAATGAACTGAATCATTACCAAACACAATCCCTCTAACCAAACCCAACTCTTTGGCCTTTTCTAGCATACAATTCATGACGTCCACAACCATACTAAACTTAAAAGGAGATAAATGATCACCCTGACGAAGCCCCTTCCCCATCTCAAATTGCTTGGTAGGACTACCATTAACTAGAATAGACAAAACATGTGAGGCAATACACCATTTTATCCATTCTTGCTGTAAAGTCCTCATTTATTGATTGACTTATTTCGTGAACAAACCATATTTTTTGGGTTTTATGTAAGGGTAGCTTAGGCTCTCAAGACCTCAAGAGAAGAAGCACCAAATGTAAAATTCCTGTGCTTACTTGCTTTCAAGAGGTAGTTGCACATACTCACAAATTCATGCATAACTCTTATTCATATATGTTGTGTGTTTATACTTATGTGCATTTTTGTTTAAATGACTCTTCTTGATTTATTTGCATATTGTGATTAAAGTACCATGTCATGATAGGCATTAGTATAGGATGCATCTTCATCACTCTAGGACTTGTTGAAAATGTGTGTTTGAGTATTGAAAAAGTGGGCAGTGCGCTAATAGAGCGCTACTTGACTAGCGCAGCCTCACCAGCGCAACATTCCAGTGGATCGTCACTGAGTTGCACCACTCCACCAGCGCCTATTGAAAACTTAGGTTGTGCACTGGTGGTAGGCTATTCGACTAGCGCACCTCTCCAGCGCACATAGCGGGAGCTGGAACTTTTTTTCAAAATGACCCCACTTTGGTTAAAACTTATATATATATAACTCTTTGTATTCTATCTTTTCCTTAAAACATATTTCAAAAGGAAAAATCTTGCAAGAACTCATCTTTAAACACTCAAAGCATTTCCTTATGCATAAAAACTTCATCTTGCATCATCTATGGTTATTTAGAGTGCATCAATGGAAAGTTTTGCATCATCACATCTTGTTTGGTAAGTTTCTCACTATCTTCTTACAAGTTAAGTGTTTTTCATGTTAAGCCATCTCTTTAATCATTTGTATGCTCTTAGAATATATTCTAGATACAAAATAGAGATTGTTGTGATGACATGATTGAGTGTTGTATTGTTATAGCGTCATAGGATTGTTTGATTTATGTTTAGCTAAGCTTTTTGAACATGTCAATTAAGCTCTTGATATCTATGACTGCATTAATTGCCATCTCATCATCCTAGATAAGCATATAAGGTTTCCTAGCCTTGTTTGTTCTTTGAATATCATCATATATTCACATAGGCTATTTTATCTCTTCATTGAGAAGTAAGACTTGTGTTACTTCCGGGATTAGGTAGCTTAAATCGTAAGCAAGATGGACTAGGTTCAGTTATACCGGGGATTAGGTAGTGGTGGTGGATTATAGACCGGGATTAGGTTGTAATTCCTTTGCCATTAGTAGATTCGAGGTTCGAGTGTGGCGTACTTAACAGCCCGTGGTTTTTACCATTTGGAGGGTTTCCATGTATATCTCAAGTGTCTTTATTATTTCCGCACTTATTACACTTGTGATATTATTGTAACTAGTTAGGGGTATTTTCGTCATCTTGACCATTAACGAAAATTAGATAAAATTTGATTAAAACCTATTCACCCCACTCTAGATTAATCTTAAACACACCATAATATTTGTTTCAATTGGTATTGGAGCAGGTTCCTAGACATACATAGGTGATCCTTACTCATTTTGGTGTGTGTTGCATTTTGTGTGTTTGTGTTAATCATTCATACACTTGCATTCATATCATTTATTCATAAACACAATGAGTGGAAATGGTGGCAAAGAGGGAGCTTCTAGCACTAGACCTCCACTTCTCACCGGGCTGAATTATGCCTCTTGGAAAGGCAAGATGGAGTCGTATATTTACCAATTCATGATAGGGCATGGATGGCGGTTGAAGATGGCTACACTCTACCCATGATGACTCATACGGATAGAGGAGATGATGTACTCAAGCTAAAGACACAGTGGAACACACAAGAGTTTGAGGCATCAAAGTGGAATATGAAGGCAATGCATGCCATCCTATGTGCAATGGATGAGAATCAGTACAAGTTGGTTCAAAACACTAGGATAGCTAAAAAGGCATGGGATATCTTAGAAGTTGCACATAAGGGAACCGATGTGGTTAAGGAATCGAAGCTTCAAGTTCTCCAAACGCAATTTGAATTGTTCAAGATGGATGAGAACGAGTGCTTTAATGACTTTGAAATGAGGTTGATGGACATTGTGAACCAAAGTCATCAACTTGGTGATCCTTATTCGGATAGGAAGATCAAGCAGAAGATTATGAGATCTCTACTCGATAGATTTGAGTCTAAAGTAATTGCTTTAGAAGAGAATAGTGCTTATAAAGGCATGAAGCCAAGTGAGGTGATTGAGAGGCTTCTAGCTTATGAATCTAGGAAATGTCCTAATCCCACACCATCGAAAAAGCAAAAGGATATTGCTTTGAAAGCCTCCAAAGTTGAGAAGGAGGAAAGTGATGGCTCAGATGAGAAAATGGCTGTACTAATGAGGAAGTTCAAGAAATTCTACAAGTCCGAGAGGAAAGGTTTCGGATCCAAGGGTCAAGACTTGAAGAAAAAGGCTCCCTTCAAAAAGGTAGAGCCTAGGTAAGAAAAGACCGAAAATAAAGGAGTCTAATGCTATGAATGTGGTGGGATAAGTCACTTTGCCCATGAATGTACGAATCACAAAGTCAAGAAAAAGGGAAAAGTGATGGTCGCCATATAGAGTGAAAGTGATAACTCTAATGAAGGAGATGAGTCTTTGGATGATGAAGAACTCGTGCTAACTTCATTGCCTTTACTTCCTCTCATAGGAGCAAAGATACTAGTGAAGAAGAAAATGAGAGTCAATAGGAAAACTACTCAAGTGATGATGGATCTTCATCACAATCCACAAATGGAAATAGGGATAGGATGGATCTCAATGAATATATGGCTAGGTTTGAGAGTTCAAGGTTAAAGAACAATAATGAAATTTAGAGATTAAAAGAAGAAAACCTAGAGCTCTCAACTCAAGTGGATCAACTAAATGAAGAGTTGGTGAGAACCATGAATAGTGAAGATAAGCTAAGAAAGGAGTTAGACTTATCTAAAAGGAGTGAATAAGGGTTGAAGAAGGAGCTTGAAGATGCTAGAGAGTTTATGGCCAATATGAATTCTAGCACTAAAAACTTGAACACATGTTAGATGTTGGAAAGAGGCTGAGTGACAAGAAGGAGCTTGGGTTTGAAGGTGACAAAATGCCATCCACTATAAGCAAGACCATTTTTGTGAGAAGCATGAATCTCAATGGGTTCTCTTCTCATCAATCACCTATGAAGAAACTAGACCTAGGAGAATGTTCAAGTAGTGCTCAAGTAAAGGTGGCACCAAGAAGTCTACCTCAAGCTTATCCTACAAGGACTCCTCAAGTTAACTTCCCTCAACCTAAAGCTCATAAAGGGAAGATACCTATTATGGAAGCTCAACCAAGGAAGCAATCAAGTCCTGCTTAACAACAAAGAAGGAAAGTTCCTCAACAACAATCAAGACAACCACAAAGACATGGGAATGCTTCAATGCATCCTCAAGGTTATGGTATGATTCCTAACTTTATTCCTACATGTCATTTTTGTGGTATTGATGGTCATATTAGACCAAATTGCTTTAGATATATTAAATTACGTAGAATTGAAAGCATGATAGAGAAGAAAAAGTCTAAAGCCGTGATGCATGTCACTAGGAAAAATGGAACACCTTTGAATGATCCTAGGACAATTAGAGCCCATGTACCATTGACCACTAGGAAGGAAAATATTTCACCTAGGTGGATTAGAAGAGATGAACACTTTTACCATGTTGCACAAATTACCTTGAAAGCTCATTTTTCTAATTTTTGGTATTTGGATAGTGGGTTCTCTAGGCACATGACTGGAGATTAGAGTTTCTTTGAGACCCTTGTGATGAATGAGGGAGGAAATGTCACCTTTGGTGATGGATCCAAAAAGAAAGTTAAAGGAAAGGGAACTATTTCCATTCCCGGATCACCCTTCTTGTCAATGCTTTGTATGTTGATGGCCTAAAAGAAAATTTGATAAGCATTTCACATTTTAGTGATGGAGGAGTGTCCATCTTGATTAGGAAAAATGATTGCTCTATCCTATTGCCAAATGGACAAACATTGTTAAAAGGTATGAGATCTAGCGACAATTGCTATTGTCTTGAAGCTAAAGGTGTCTCTTGCAATGTGTCTAAGGATGAACAAATTGAGTAGTGGCACGAAAGACTTGGTCACATGAACTATCAGGATTTACGAATCTTAGATAAGTTTAATGTTATGCCAGGTCTTCCCAAGCTTGGGAAAAAACAAATGGTGTTTGTGGACCTTGCCAACAAAAGAAGCAAACCAAAAGTATGCACAAAAGAGCAAGTATTTATCCACCAAGGAACCTCTAGAGCTTCTCCACATGGATCTTATGGGTCCCATGCAAACTGAGAGTTTAGGTGGAAATAGATACATTTTTGTGTGTGTAGATGACTTTTTTAGGTACACTTGGACTTATTTTCTTAGAGAAAAATCATAAACCTTTGTCAAGTTTAAGATGCTTTGTATCAAAATTCAAAATGAAATGAACTCTAAGATTAAAAGCATTAAACAGATTAGGAGTGACCATGAGAAGAAGTTTGAGAATGCACACTTTGAAAACTACTGCAATAATCTAGGCATTTCTTATGAGTTTTCAGCTCCTAGGACACCTTAACAAAATGGAGTTATTGAGAGGAAAAATAGGGTCCTTGAAGAGATGGCCCATGTGATGTTGCTTAGCAACAATGTCCCTAGGAACCTATGGGCCGTAGCCGTCAATACGACGTGCTACATAGGAAATAGAGTCTTTCTAAGGCCCCACACTAGGCAAACCTTCTTTGAGTTACGAAAAGGTAGAAAGCCAAATGTTAGCTATTTCCACACTTTTGGAAGCAAATGCTACATTTTGAATGATTGTGATCAACTTGGCAAATTTGATGATAAGAGTGATGAAGGTATCTTCATTGGCTATGCCTTGAATAGTAGAGCCTATAGAGTTTTCAATTTAAAAACTAGAACCGTCATGAAATCATCTAATGTTGTCATTGATGATGCTAGGCTCAAAACTAATGACCATGAGGAGGAGGTAGATCTAGTTGATGACTCTCCATTGAAAAAGTTTGTGGATACTCCTAATGTTGAAAAGACTAATCTTGATGATGATGATATCACACAACCCATTGATAAAATTCCTCTCTTGAACTCAAAAAAACCTGCTTCATGGGTTAGGAAACTCCATGATAAAGATGACATCATTGGAGAGATTAATGAGGGTGTTAAGACTAGGTGTCAAATGGCTAATATAATTAGCTACACTTGCTACACTTCTCAAATAGAACCCAAGAAGGTTGATGAAGCCTTAAAGGATGAATTTTGGGTTGTTGCCATGCAAAAAGAGCTTAACTAATTCGAAAGGAATTAGGTGTGGACTCTAGTTCCTAGGCTCAATAACACCAATGTGATAGGCACCAAGTGGGTATATAGGAGTAAATCCGATGAGGATGGTAACATTGTGCGAAACAAGGCTAGGCTTGTAGCACAAGGGTACTCTCAAATTGAGGGTATTGACTTTGAGGAGACATTTGCTCCCGTAAGATTGAGTCTATTAGGCTTCTTTTATCCATCTCTTATTTGCATAAGTTCAAATTGCATCAAATGGATGTTAAGAGTGCCTTCCTCAATGTTTTCTTGCAAGAGGAAGTGTTTGTAGAGCAACCCAAAGGGTTTGTGGATCCTCACCACCCCAATCATGTCTATCATCTCAAGAAGGCTTTATATGGGTTGAAACAAGCACCAAGGGCTTGGTATGAGCGCCTCACTCAATTTCTTATAGACAATGGCTACACTAGGGGTAGTGTTGACAATACTCTATTCATCAAGAAAGACAAAGATGAGATCTTTATAGCTCAAATATATGTTGATGATATAGTTTTTGGCTCCACAAATAACACCAAAGTCCAACAATTTATTGATGTCATGTCTCATGAGTTTGAAATGAGCCTTGTTGGTGAGCTAAGTTACTTTCTAGGTTTACAAATTATGCAAATGGATAATGTAATTTTCATATCTCAAGCTAAATATGCCAAAAACCTAGTAAAGAAATTTGGCATTGAAAATGCCAAACATTGTGATACACCCATGAGTACCACTTTGAAGCTAAGCAAGGATGCTAGCGGTAAAAGTGTGGACCAAACTTTGTATCGTGGCATGATTGGTAGCTTGCTCTATTTGACCGTAAGTAGGCCCGATATCTTTTTTAGTGTGGGTGTGTGTGCTAGGTACCAATTGGATCCTAAGGAGTCTCATCTCTTTTCCGTTAAGAGAATCATTCGCTATATGAATGGGACATCTAACTATGGGATTTGGTACTCTTTTGACACTAATGCTAGTTTTGTAGGCTTTAGTGATACAGATGGGGCAGGAAATTGTGATGAAAGGAAAAGTACATCGGGCAGTTGCTTTTTCCTTAGGAACAACCTTGTCTCTTGGTTTTGCAAGAATCAAAATTCAATTTCTTTATCCACGGCTGAGGACGAATACATAGCTGTTGGGAGTGGATGCACACAACTCCTTTGGATGAAGAAAATGCTAGTCGACTATGGATTCAATCAAGGTACTCTTACTCTCTTTTATGATAACATGAGTGCAATTAATATTTCCAAGAATCCGGTTTAACATTCTAGAACTAAGCATATTGACATCCATCATCATTTCATTAGAGAACTAGTTGAGAATAAATGCATAGTACTTGAGCATGTAGGTACTAATGATCAACTAGCGTATCTATTTACAAAACCCTTAGATGCTACTCGATTCAAAACTCTTAGTAGATCTATTGGGATTTGTCTCATGGAGTGATGAGTTTTTATATTGACCTTATAAGGGGAACTCAAGTAAAGAGAGCTATTGTATACTTATTGCATTCGAAAATTTGGAAATGTTTATTCTCCTTTATTAATTGCTTGAGCAGCTTGGTTGCACTTATATCATATTCGATTATATTTTCTTCAATAAGTGTGAACTATGCTTTAATTACAATCCATGTCATATTTATGTTCGAACATGTATTTTTGGACTAGAAGATCTACATAGAAAGTACGTGTTGAATGGCCTATAGTTATCTCCATGACATGATTATTCTTATAATGACATGCTAATGAAAAATAATAAAGCATGATTTACTGATGGCAATTGTTGAATGCAAAACATTGTGTGAAAAAACTAGTGAGACTAAAATACACATCAGAGTATTTCGGTAGGACTCCATAACATCCATATACAAATTTAAAGACATTATTAACATTCATGTACTGTAATAGCCAAACTAAATAATTCGACTGGTACTCCATTCGGTGTCCATCAGCCTTTTTTACCCTTTGTTGTCCATCCCAATTGTAAACAAAAACTCTTACCTTCCATAATCCACCTGCATACACTAAACAAAACAAACAAACAATGAAACAATCATAATCCACCCGTGTACACTAAACAAAACAAACAAACAATGAAACAATTATAATCAACAAACTAAATAACATACGATGAAAAAATGCAGTGGGTTATTTGAACCTGTAAATTCGTCTACAAATCTATAGGAGACTTGTATGGTACACCATTGTTATATATCTGGAATGCCATATCTTTTCGAAAGTCGCTCATTTTTTTCTGTCCCCACTTCCATATTTTTGATTTATAATTGTTCCTGAAGTAGAAAGCGTTCAATTTGTTCCTGAATAGCTTCTTTCAAAAGGGCTTCCGCTTCCTCGGGCAATGGAGATACAATAGGTATTCCATTAGTTATGTATCAACGTTCCAACAAAAATACCCTTCTTAAAGATTGAAGTCTCTGCATACTTACAAATAAAAACTCCATAACTACATTTGTCAACATGCTGAGGGATCATTTAGTTGCTAGACACCGAAACAGTGAACATAGCTCCTCGTGGTTTTTTGCTCCTATTTGAAAAGAAACCACACTTGTTCATGATACTTGGCAGCAGTCGCCTCAGGGGCATTAGTTACCTGAAAAGCTCGACTTGAATTGATTTTGTCTTTGCTCCGGTTGGGTCAAATATGGTAATGTGATGGTCAAGCAAATCAACCTTGCATAATATCCAATGACCATCTGGTTCCCCAACACAGCAGGGAACACACAACTGCATTCAAGCACAACCAACATAAACATTCATAAAACAAACAAAATAGAACTGCAACTGTGTGGGTTGTGTTTGATACAACCACATAAGACAACATTTGAATAACCAAAAAGTTACACATATAACTCACTTGTGTATACAACCACCAAGGCTGTCCCCATCCCGGTCTGTTGCCAAAACCATATTCAATCCAATCCTGCAGACATTGAAAAACGAGTGCATCGAAAGAAGATTCAGCTTTGTTGTCAGTCTCAAGTATCTTTTTCCATGCCAAATTCAGTTTTGTCTGCAACAAACATTAATGATAAGTTGTATGTTGATGTGAATTGCACTCATACTTTTGCCAACTACACATGCATGTTCTATACTTACAAAAAATTCAGAGAAAAGTAGAACTTAGCTATGTCTGTAGTTATCGGGGTCCGATTCCCGCCTTTTTGCCAAGTAACTCATGTATGTGTCCACGCGCTGATTCACAAAAACCAATGAATGAATAAAAATCTAGAAAATGTATACAATAAATAAAAAAAAATTATACATAACGAATACATAGACAAACTATGAAACAAGAAAAATGTACACTTACGTCAATGGATAACCACTTCGTAGGATCTTTCAATTCCATAAAAAAGACCTGTCAACGGAATCCTCCATTCTAACGTTTCGCCTTAAATCAAAGTAAACATAAAAAGCGTTGTAATATTGTTTATCGCAAAAGTAAGGTGTTAAATTGATAGGTTTACAATTACATACCTTGCTGCTTTAGCTTTCTTCTTGAATTAATCATTTTTGCTTTTGTCTTGCTGTAGTTTCTTTGCAGATGCCCGGGTCGGGTCAATAAATGGAGACCTGCAATACACAAAGCGGAGCCTAACTCGGATAGATCGATCCTCCTCCTCTGCGTAGTTGTAACCCATCCTAATATCTCCATTTACCAACCCTGAGCTACCCACCACCTTCTCCGTTGCGGGATTCACCACCTCCTGATCTCTAACAATTGTATGTACCTCCTCCCTATCCAAGCTCGGATCTCTAACAACGGTCACCGGTGCCTACAACACCCAACAATTGTATTCACAAATATCCAAACGAATAATACATAAATAACATATATGCATAAATATACCTCCTAGTTGCTTTCACCTCGGGAAGACTGTATCTCCTGCACCAGGCTTCTAAGCACACCTGAAATGTTTGACACCTCCTGTTTTACCACAACTTCCAACACATCTAGAAGTGCCCTCACTACCTCCAACAATTTGGTTATTCTATCATCTCCCTAAAGTGTACATTTTAAATATGCACGTGTCTTAGGAAAAATAATAAAAAGATAAAATTAAATTATACGACTATCATTCTAGTCCACTTACCTTAGATCGAGGCTCTTGTCAAGATGACATATGGAGATGCGGTGGGAGAGGGGTAGGTGTATATCCCGGTGTATAGTCTACATGAAGGGTAGGTGTATATCCCGATGTATAGTCTACATGAGGGGTAGGTGTATATCCAGGTGTATAGTCTTCATCCTGATCAAGCCTGGTGACTGGGACTGCTTTTCTTTGCTTCTTCTTCACCGATGTCTTTTTCTTCTTCTTTTGTGCCTTCCTCTTCAATGCCCTTTGACTGGTGGCAACCCCATGATCACCATCACCATCACCAACAACTCCACCGTTACCATCATCCCCCTCGTCCAACAACTCATGCTTTTCTTTCGTTTCCATTTCCACCAAAGGTATAAATTGCGGACCCTCCGTCATATTGTAGTCAACTCCAACCCAATAATCTACTTGCGCCTTATCATCTGTTGCCTCCAAAACCTCCATTACATCAGCCTGTAATAATGTGATGATATTAAGTGGTCTAAAATGTTGTAACCAATTTAATAAATAAATAGTGTGTATGCGACTAACCCACCTTCTCACTACGAATACTAGCTTCCAGATTTAAAATCGTTTGCACAAAATTTCGTGGCCTCTTATACATCGTCCAACGCCTCATCCTAGGTAGGGTGTCTTGTAATCTCATGCCAAACCCATCGATCAAGTTGTCCACAACCTCCATCGCCCATACTTGAAAAGAAACCTTAATAGTTAATATATACTAATGCATACAGCAGCCTCCTTTTTTGTTGATTAATATATATTACTTTATATGTTCCTAATTTTGTTACATATAATTAATTTAAACTTTTTAAAGGTATAGAGACATAAATAATAGAATAATTATAGGAACTAACCTCAACAGCCCATAGGAAACCGTATAACCGGTACCTGACCTTGCCAAACCCTTTCGTTGAGTTTCTTGACCTAAAACCATGCCTCAAGTAATGCAGCGTCATCTTGAACACATAGTGTCCCCATGCAAAACCATTGAATGCCTCCAAATCATCAACAAAATTAAAAAGCCAAGGGGTGACTTTTTTATCAAATGGTTGACCAAACAATACATTGTTTGCTATCAAGAACAGTGCCATCTTCAACGAATCATCGGCCTCCAAGAAGTTGCCCGCTACAAATCGATTATAAACAGTGGACAACTTCAAATCTTCGGCTTCTTTGTCAGGCCAATATCTTTTGTGGATGCCATTTTCTTTGGCCATATAAGGAGTGTTAATAATTTCAGAGATTTTCTCAAACCGTAGGCCGGTCACCAAACAAAATTCTCTCTGTCCAAATCTTGCCTTTTTCCCACCAACCGAAAACCACAACTCGTTCTCGGATGCACCATCTATCTGAATTTCCCTCAGCAATAAGCTGTGTACGATCTGAGCAGAGAACAACCAATTTGTAGGGAACTGACGGAATTGCTTGAAACAACTCACCATAAAATCAGCATGCTTCCCCTCCTTACGTAGTATGTCCTCTATAATGCTTATGTACTTCAACCGACACCCAACGTTTATTAATGCTTCTTGAGTCCATTTATTCCTTTGGACCTTCAGAAACTGATCATAATCGATGTTCTCCTTTTGTAAAATATAAAAAACGTGGCTTCACTTAAGTAAACCCACGTTTGCCCAATTTAACAAACCAGTCATGCACTCATGCCAAATCAAACACAACAGTTCATACCCAATTAAACACACTCATTCAAAACAAGTAAACACACTCATTCATAACAAGTAAACACACTAGTAATAACCAACTAAACACATCAGTCATACCCAATTAAACACACCAATTCATACAACAACTAAACACATCAGTAATAACCAACTACACACACCAGTCATACTCAATCAAACACACTCATTCACAATAATTAAACACACTAGTAATAACCAACTAAACACATCAGTAATAACCAACTACACACACCAGTCATACCCAATCAAACACACTCATTCACAACAATTAAACACACTAGTAATAACCAACTAAACACATCAATCATACCCAATTAAACATACCAATTTATACAACAATTAAACACATCAGTAATAACCAACTACACACACCAGTCATACACAATCAAACACTCCAGTTCACAATAATTAAACACATCCGATCACAACCACTTAAACACACCAGTTCATAAACAATTAAACCATAACAAATGCACAATTTCACATGATTAACACACACCGGTTCACAACAACTCATTGACTGGACCTACAAATCATGCTAACTATTTTAACATGCAAAGCTAACACCAGATATAAAAAACACTCAAACACCAGATATGAAATCACAAGTTCAAATCATTTTGTTCAAATCCCTGTTCAGACTTCGAAATCATTCACAGGTGAACGAAATCAATTTCTTAAAATCCCTGCTCAAATTTCAAAATCTATTCGACTCAGCAAAATTGGTTTGTTAAAATCTCTGTTCAAAGTTTGAAAACTGTCAAAACTTAACAAAATCAATTTGATAATGTATAAATCAAAATCAATTTCGGATTCTATTAACCAAAAATACAAAAAAAAATTGAAACCTTAAACTCAAATGTGAAGAGGAGGTGCAAACCGTTGGTGACTGCGTGTCGTCGTCGTCGTGTCCGTCTCCACGTGGTCGTCGACTCTTCGTCGGTGGCTCTTCATGGTGGTCGTTGTCAGCACTGATGGTCTATCGAAGTCGTCGACTCTCGTCGCCACTCATCCGTCGTGTCTCCTCTTAGCTTCTGGTTTCTCTCATATGCAAGTCGTCATTGTGTCGATGTCGTCGTCTCATCATGGAGGTGGTTGTCGTTGGGTTGTCTCTCGCAGGTCGTCGGGTCTGGTCACAACAACTGGTCGGGGGTCTGGTTTCACTTTTCTGGTTTCTCACTAACACTAACAATGAACAACAATCATAATGAGTTTCAAGTCTCGTATTTTGGGTTTTTATGTTTTCAATTTGTTTTATTATTTTAATTCTTAACTAATTGATTTGAATTTCTTTTGTTTCATTTATTCAGTTTTCTTTTTTCAAATCATTATAACATAAGAGTAATTTTGTACCAAAAGTGGAAAAATTGGTAAAAACAATAAATTTACTAATCTTAGGTAAAAACAATAAACCCGCTAATTTTTTGGTTAGTTTTAAAGTTCTCCCTTCTCAAAATGTATTTAATCCATGATTGCCTCCTTGATAATCTCCATCTTTAGAATTGTCCATTCATATAATCTTTTGAACTTCCCTACTTCTTGCTGCAACCTTAGCCATAGTATTTTGATTGGCAAGAAGTTTAGTAGCTATCATACTACCTTTCTTGGAACTCTCGTCACCCAATGACTACGAAAAGGAATACCATTAGTACCTTGTCTAGTATAGCAATCATCAGGTCCATTAATCAAATATTAACTTGCTCACACATTCCTATCCCCGTCTGCTTTGAGATCCACTTTGAATCCACAGGCACTGATCTTCCTAAACATGGACTGGAAACGATCTTTTTCTGGTTACCACCTTAATAACATTTGGACATCGAAGACTAAAAGGGATTAAAACCAGAACACAACCCCTTTCTAAAATTCATTTTCTCGTCATCTCAACTTCAATTGTGAGAAGTTCTCCCACTCCCTAACCCAATCTGAAGAAAAACTCTTCACGCCAGCATTGCAAAGGAGCTCCCCTAAATTCAATCTAGGACAACCGAACTTGAGGCGTAATTGCATTGTTCCAGAAGCCTACCGATGAGAAGAAATCCTCCTACAATGCTTTATTATTAATAAAGACATCTCTGTCATTGATCGAACTAAAAATTCATAATATATTTTTATCACCAAGGTATAAGGTTGACAGATGGGATCTGCCTTTCTTATAGACTCTTAGCAACTGGACTAACATCTGTAAATGACTTAAGAACCCACACTGCACAAAGCTTAAGCTAACAATCATCATAATCACTCACATCCCACTCCGTCACTTCAACCCTCCCCTTTTCGCTGACGTTGTGGCGTGATACAGTTTTAACATCAACGACATTCTCGTGAACTAACCACATCCGTAAAAGAAGGACCAATCTGGAACCTCTCCACTCCTAAATCAACATTGACTGCCATCTTAGTTATGTATGGAACTTGTTGTAAAGATCTTGGTTTCCTATCTACAATTGAGCTTCTAAACTTCCAATCCTGAGATGCAACCTTCGACTTAATGGGCCAACCATACATGCATTCCGTCCGTTAAACCTACCACTCTGACCGCTTCCTCCCTAGATGCAAAATTGACGAAAGCAAAACAGCTCCTCATAGACTTGTTTTTAGGAGATTGGTAAATATCCCTTACCAAACCGAAAGATCTAAAAATGCCCGAAATACCTATTAGATCCACTATAGGATTCAAATTGTCAACAAAAACAAAAACCAAGTTTGTTCTAAAATCTTTGTTTTGACTTCTGATCCTGACCTCCAGAGCTTCTCTATCTACTCTTTCTCATGTTGTTTTTACTTTTAATGGTTTTATAAAGATTTATAGTAACAAAAGATTTGATTAGAGCAAACCTTTTTATATAGTAGCATTATATTATATTATATATATATATATATATATATATATATATATATATATATATATTTGTAAAGATACGTTGGAGCTTTTCAATCTTTCGAGAAACACCCACTGGCATCCTAAACACTGACATATAGTAAGTTGGAATGCTATTCAGGACTAACTTGATCAAAACCAACCTTCCTCCTTTAGAGAGGAACTTTCTTTTCCAAGGAGCTAGCCTTTTCTCGATCTTATTCATCACCGGTTCCCAAGATGTTTGTGAGCTTAGTCTAGACCCTAAAGGCAGTCCCAAATACTGTAATGGGAGAGAAGCTTTTCTGCACTTAAACAAATCTTCCTAACAAGCCTTAATGCCTTTATTTTTCCTAACTCTAGCAATGCACGACAGGTGGAAATCTATCTTGAAGCCCAAAGATAACTCAAAACACTGGGGAATTCTCTTTAAGTTAAGAAGATAGTTCGAGCTTGGCTGAAGAAAAACAATGTTATCGTCTGCGAATTGGAGATGAGAGACGTGAACACCCCTATACCAAAATTTTCTCCCATAATAATGCCCAAATTCACTGCTTTGGAAAGAAGTGAACTCAATCTTTTCACTACAATGTTGAAAAGGAAAGGTGATAAAGGATCATTTTGTTTGAACCTTTTCTCTTATCCAAATTGAGGAGTCGGGCTACCGTTAACTAGGACTGAAATCGACGGAGAGGAAGTGTACTCTTCAATCCACTGACTCCATTTAGAACCGAATCTCATACCCTCCATCATATCCTTCAAGAACTTATGATCCATACTATCGTAAGCTTTTTCGAAGTCCAATTTTACTATAATGCCATGCTCCTCACTTTTCCTTCGCTTATAAATCATTTCTTCGGCAATCGTGAAATTGTCTAAAATTTGACGATTCTTGATAAACGCCTTTTGGGTCTCTCCAATAATTGACTCCATCACTTTTTTGATGCGGTTAGCCAAAAATTTTGCAACCACCTTATACATAGCTCCAACTAGGCTTACCGGTTTTGAAATTTTTGGAATGAGAGCTAAAAAGGTATTATTTAACTCTTTGATTTTCGAACCATCCTTATGAAACTCTCCAAAAAAGTTCATAACGTCCTTTTTATCACCTCCCAATTAGCCCTTAAAAAATTAAGATTCATGCATTATAAGAAAATTAGGCTATAGGGACGAAATTTATTGGAACCATTTTTATTCGTCCTAACGGATGTTCTATTGGGATGCAATAGCATATTCGTCCCTAAAAATTTCAAATCTAAAGAAACCTTTAGGGATTGAAAAATTCATCCAAACAGAACGTTTATTGGGACGAAACAAATTATTCGTCCCTAAAGAGGACAAACCCGACGAGACTTTTAGAGACGAAAAATATTTGTCCCAATAGAATGTCGATTGGGACGAAAAAATTTATTCATCTCTAAAAAGTGCAAAAATAGCGAGACTTTTAGGGACAAAAATAATTTGTCTAGATAGGATATGTATTGGGACGAAATCAATCATTCGTCCCAGTAGAATATCTATTAGGATGAAAATTATTCGTCCCTAAAAAGTTTAATATTTTTTTGAAAAGAAAAGAAAAAAGAAAAGAAATTATAGAGGTTAATTTATTGAGACAAAAGTAATATTTATTGTTGATAATGATTTATCGGGATTTTATTTTTTAACTTTTATCTTTATTTTTAAAAAAAAAAATCTAAGAGGCAAAGATCATAATTAAATTTACTTAAAAAAAATTATATTAATTACCATAGAATAATTTAAAAAATTACGAAACATTATATATGTATTTTTATAAATATAATTGTTAAACAAAAAATTCACTCGAGGTGAGGAATTTTGGTTAGCACCCTCAAGACCGCTATCACGAAGGTGGCGGCTGGGGTTGGTACCTTCGATACCTAGTTCGTATATTTGATAGTGAAAATGACGATGAATGACAACACGAAATACTAAGACACGCAAGGGAAAATGACACTAATTTATTGTTGAATCATATGATGTATACAGAAGTCATTCAAATGCTCCTAGTCATTCTTGGGTACAATGGATGTGGTGGCTTCGTGCCTGTCGAGAAGTAGATAATTACGGTTGTCGTGTTCTGAACACATAATTTAGGCCGAGTAAAAACTCTCTTGTTCTCGTCCTTTTTTTCCTTCCTTTCTTTCTCCCGATCTCATGCATGCTTGGACGTATTTATGCATAGTCCAACTGGGTTAAATTTGTGATACTCCCACCATTATTTTCTTAATCAAGTTCCTTCTTATCGGCTGGGATTTTTTGGTTGAATGTCATTAACTTTGGCTTAATGATGGAATCGAGAATATCTAGGATAGAGATAAGTTTGTTTCCTCTTTGGACTCAATCACTTACCCCTACACATACGCAGTGTTTCAATGAAATTTGGAGAGTGAAGGTGATCCTGTATATTACCCTAGAGATAGTTATGGAGGTACTGAATATGGCGTTCACTGTTTCAAAAGGCGAGGTAGATCCATGCTCTTATCTTAATATTAGGAGCTCGATCTAACCTTTCCAGGTCCTTTTTAGAGCTTGAATGACCATGTTAGCCATGATGGAGCTTCTGTGAGTTTCCTCCTACCTGTCTAGATAGATTTACCTCCTCCCTCGACGAGATGGAGCAATACCGTAGTACGATCTTGATGCCATACAGATTTCTCTCTGTGTCTGGAGAGGATGGCGGGCTTCTGGGGAGGCTGTGAGGTAATTTCAATGTCGGAGAGCCTGGATCGTCCTGTATCGGTCTTGCCTTGGGTTCTTATTTCGATGTAAGGAGCTTGATCTGATCATGTCGAGCTTCACCAGGGGTTGTTCCTAGGACGTGACAACCTTTCCTCGCTTCTGCGGGTCGCCCAATTGCTTGACCCCGGGAACCTCGGTACCCTGCTAGGTAATCTCGGATTTGAACCATGGCTAGGAGAGTGGAAAATTTTTCTTTGGTCCCTAGCCAAATTTGGCTATTAACAATAATAAATAAAAATATAAAATGCAAAACTACTTTAGAAAAGTTGTTGACATTTATCATTCATCATTCCCTTTGTGATAGGAATTCAATATTACATTTGTCGATTAAATTGAGAAATGTAAAGAAAGTCTTCATAATCCGTATACGATTAACGATAAACTCTTTCACCTTACAATATCTGATATGAAAAAAAAAATAGTTTAATTAAATGTTACAATAAACGTTTTTTAACAAGAAAGGAAATTATTAGAATTAATCTACAATAAAAATGTAATAACGTTATATATAAACAGTAAGCTTTAATTAATAAATTTGAAGCAGTAGCAAAGTGGATAAGCTTTGCTTCAGTTTCTGATGAGTGGTTCGATGCTAGTGGTTAACAAAACATTAAATGCGGCTCGATTGTGATGGGAGGGTTGTGATGAGAGTGAGCTGTGGGACGAAAATTAAAATTCATCATTGAGACGACGTAATTTGGGACGAATTTACTCATTAAATTGTAAATGTATCTCTACTGAAGTGGGAGTTTCATTCTTGATCCATTCTTGTAACCATTGATCTAATAGTTTAATAAAATATTATTTAATAAAAGTTTTTTAATAGTCATTTTTATATCATACAAAATAATTATAAAGATTACTGGAATCAATTTAAATTATATAGTAATATTTTTTTTTAAAAAATTCAATACTAAAATAAATAAATTTAATAACATATTTACATTATATATAAACAGTTTTGCATTATTTATCAAAGTTGAAGTTGTGTAGTGTAATGATTTGAGCTCTACACCATCGAATGTAAAAAGACGAAAAATATTCGTCCCCGATAGAAATTAAAATTTTATAATATGTCTATCTTTTTTTTTTTTGAAATACAACTACTGTCGGGACCTGGTGAAATTAATTAGACTCTACAAACAGGGGACCTGGTGAAATTAATTAGACTCTACAAACAGAGAGAAAACTCTCAACACATGCTTGTAAAATGCACATGGTAGGACTCGAACCTCTGACCACTAGGTGTGAAAGAAATGTACACAACCATCATTGAAATAAAAATTTTGATTAGTGGAATAAAATTTAAATTTATCAAACAATTGTTTTTTCCAGTGTTTGATTTAAAATCATCAATAAAAATTTAACAACCTATATATGTTATATATATATATATATATATATATATATATATATATATATATATATATTGTGCAATTATTAACAAATTGTTGATTTTTTTTATCTCTTCCTCTGTAATTTCGTCTCAACAGATATATTATTGGGAATAATTATTTCGCCCCAATGGGAAGAATTATTTCGTTCCAATGGGATGAAATTTAGATTTCGTCCTAAAATGTTGATTTTTTTTAATATATTTATGTTTCGTCACAATAGGTAGTCTTTAAGGACGAATTTGAATTTTCGTCCCAAAGAAGTTATTGCAACCTACCTGAGGCGATGAAATTTGGGACGAAATATTTTCGTCCCAATAGGTTTTTAGGGACAAATTTTGAGCTATTGTGACCAAAAATAAAATTGTCCCAATAGACCTTTTTTCTTGTAGTGAAGTCATCCGGCCCAGGAGCTTTAACACCTCTTCCATACTAAACTCCTCTTCAAGACTCAATCTTTCAGCCCGAGAAAGTCTCTTAAGATCTTTTCTTTGAGCGTTTCCAAACCACATTCTCGTAATGCTTCTTGAATTGATCAAAAATTCCTTACCTTATTTCTTGTGGGTCTAACACCAGAATCCCTTTCGAAGAAATGTCACCGATGAAATTTCTTCTTCTTCTATCATTAGCCATGAAATGGAAGAACTTGGTATTTTTGTCACCTTCAATGAGCCATTTGACTCGCAATTTTTGTCTCCAAGATTGCTCCCCTTTTCGTGGTTAAGTATCATAACAGTTCATGCCCAACTTGATAGCTTAGATTCTGATCATCACCCCTGACAAACATTTTTTTATATATATATATACATACCACCGAGGGAGTGACGACTCGAAACTAAAACCGAAATATTATTGAATGCGTGGGTAGAGATGCATATTTTTCCTTGGAGCCCCAATTTCCCGCGTCCCCATCCCCATTTGGGATTTTTTTTTTGAGGGAAATGGGAAAATAGGGGGGATGGGGATGAAAATCATCCCCAAATTGAAATGGGGATGGGGATGGGGATGGGGGGACCCTTCCCCATCCCTATTTCCCCATTTTCCCCAAACATATATAAATAAAATTATAATATATATTTTTAATAATTTTTTTATTGTTTGAAACCCTAAGTATATATACATATTTACTATTTTTACTGTATTAATGAATTTTATTTTGTATTTGTAATGGAATGTTTATTTGTTTAGTTTAATTTGTAATTTTTAGTTAAATGAAAAAATGAGGAACCGAGAAAAAGGGAAAAACGAAAAAAAAAACGGAAAAAAATACAAAAATGAAAAACTGAGGATGGTGATAGATATTCCTCTCCCTAAAATTCTCCATCACCATTTTCCCCAAATAGGGGAATGGTGTGGAAGATGGGAAAAAAATATAGGAAGTGGGGATAGGTAAACCTATATCCATTTCCATTCCCCATACTTATATCTTTATGCGTGAGTAACATGTAGACACTTTGAAGGAAAAAAAAACATAACTTAAAATGACGTGAGATCAGTTATATAGGACTTTCACGTCTTAGACAAAATTATTGAGTATAGGATCATTTAAATTAATAACACTTGAATTTAGGTGCATGGCTACTGCGTGGCAGCCAAATATGAAAGCTTGCCCCAATTTTAACAGATTTTTTTAATTAAAAAACAGAAAAAAATTGATAGATGGTTAAAAAAATTGAGAAAATAAAAATTAAAAAATTGACAAATGGATCTCCACCATCAATCTCAAAAAATTGAAAATTTGATATCCACCTCCATTGATTTTTTTGTTGTTTATTTTTTAAGTTGATTATGGACAGAGGAGATCCATCCATCATTTTTTTAATTTTTTTTTTCTGAGGTTATTTTAATTTTGTTTCAATTTATTTTTTTATACATCTTTTAATTAAAAAATAAGAAAAAAAATTGTTACAATATCCATCAATTTGTTATTTTTCCCTTTTTCAAATTCTGTTTCATTTTTTCGATAAAATAATTCTATTGCATCAATCCACTAATCTTTTTTTTCAGTTTCCATTTTTCTTTTTGTTTTCAATTTTGTTTCATATTTAATTTTTTATTTCTATTTTCTTGCAATTTTTTTTTAATTTTGTTTCATTTTTTTCGTTTTTAATTGGTCAATTAAATCCAGTGGGAAAATAGATTTTTAGATGATTTTATAACCCTTGACCATCAAAAATTTAGTCAAAAGACTTAAACGCACAATTTTTACAAATAAAAAGACCATTTTGATGAAAAATACAAAGATAGAGAAAAAAACTTACATTTCCTCATTAGTCAAGGATTGAATTGTAATTCCCCTATTATTTTTTCAAGGGTTTAGCTACTATACATGATTGTATGGTTGCTTGGTAAATTTATAGCTTATAGATTTCAATCCCAAAATGTATATAAATTAAGGATATGAAAATTAAAAAGTAAATAAAACAAAGAGTAACTAACTTCTTTTCTGACCATTAACAATATAGTTGTTGTATTGTAGCTACATGGCTAAACCCTCCCTACTAAATAGAACCATAAAATTCGACCCAACCACACACCATATATCCATGCACTCACTATTGGATATGGCTCGAATTTTTTAACGGTTATCAAAGTGGATTCAACCAATGCGGAGACTTCCTGAAGACGAGGAAATCATTTGGAAGTTGGAGATCGTGTTTGAGGGAGACTTGAAGACCAAAGAAGAATTGAAGAAACAAATTCTAGAAGGAACCACGGTGTAGACAAGGCGCATGAACCGCGACATAGGGAGCGGCACATTCTAGTGACATCAAGCAATGTAGACCGCGGTGGAGGTAAAAGCATCAACCGCGGTATTCTGAGTGGTGGACTTCAATGGCTTTACATTGTGTAGGGCACAGGTGGCCAACCGCCACCCAGACCGCGGTAATACCGGATTTTGATCAAATCAAGAATGTTGCGTGAAAATAGGAAAGGGTTTTCTTATGGAAGTTCTTGTGCTTATCAGAAAATGAAAAAAAGTTTGTCTTCATGAAGAATAGGAAAGTCATGTACTATGAAAGAAAATGATTTCTACTTTATAAGAAGACTTGTCATAAATATGAAATAGTATTTATGTGGAAGAAGTAATTCTCATATGTATAGGAGTAAGATTTTTTTTATTTTAAACTCTCTGTAATTCATATAAATAGACCATAATAGCTAGGCTATTGTGTGTAGAGTAAAATTAGCAAATCAAGAGAGCAATGAGTGTAATCGGGTTTGTGATATTTTAGAGAGAGAGAGAATCTTGATTAAAGTTGTAACAATTTTCTTCATAATGAATTGATCTCTTATAGTCCTGACGGCCGTGGTTTTTTTTCCGATTTGGGTTTCCTCATAAAATTATTGTGTTGTGTGTAATTGGATTTATTTTCTTTCATCTAAATTATTTTTTATCTTTTGCTATTGTTTATTTGTGTTCTATCCGGCAACGTTTCTGTGTAGTGACGCTTGTTCGTTAACAATTAGTATCAGAGCTAGATTGCTTGCTACCAAACTGTTATGTCAAAGATGATGAGATTCGAGGTTGAGAAGTTCGATGGGAAAATTAACTTTGGCTTGTGGCAAGTTAAAGTCAAAGATCTACAAAAACAATACGGTTTACATAAGGCATTAAAGGGCAAGTTAACCCATACAAACCCTGAAGGCTTTGGAGATTCTAGCAAAGAAACGACCGATACTAGTTCTGAAAAACCTATGATAAACGATGATGACTGGGATAGAGGGCTGCAAGTGCGATACGATTGTGCCTAGCAAAGAATGTTCTTACAAATATTCACGGAACATATTTAGTGAAAGAACTTTGGGAGAGACTTGAAGATCTGTATCAAGCAAAGACTGTCTGTAACCGTTTATACCTGAAGGAGCAGTTTCTCAAGCTATAGATGACTAAAGGTATGAAGGTTTTCGATCATCTAGGAGTGCTCAATGGGATAGTTTCTGAATTAGAGTATATTGGAGTGAAGCTTGATGAAGAAGACAAATGATTAAGACTCATCTGATCCCTTCCACCGTCTTATGTGCACATGAAGCCAATCTTGATGCATGGAAGTTTAACCATATATTTTGGAGACGTGACGAGCAAACTAATCTCTAAGGAAATAAGGCTAAAAAGTGAAAATAAATCTTCTGATAACTCTACTCTTTTGGTTGACAGAAAGAAGAGAGGCTATAAAAAGAAAGTTACTTGCAAAGGATGTGGACAATCTTATGAAGGATTGTCAAAATAAGAAGACAAGTGCGGCTAAAGGCTCCAAAGAGGGGGATCCTGTAATCGCCTCTCTTGAGTATGATGACTACGGTGATGCCCTCTAAAGGGGCATAAACATCCTCATGGTATGACTGTTAGTTGCCATGAAAGAGGATGTGTTACTAATAGCGGATCCACAATTGCACACAGGCATTGGTTATAAGGTGATACAAGGTATGTGGTGGACAAGGATGTCTATGGCTGAACGAATTTCCTAGGAACATAATGTGAGGAGTTGCACCATAATTTTCAGCTAGGTAAATTTTGACAGTTGCTGGTGAAATCTTAGGATGGTTGTTCCTAAGTAGTTATACCTCGTGGTGGATATGTTGATTCTTGGTGATGAGAGTTGTTCCTGTGGCCCAAAGTTTGGGAATTCTCACTATAAGAGAGGATTGTTGGATATGGCTTGAATTTTTTAATGGTTACCAAATGGGTTTCAACCAATATGGAGAGTTCCTGGAGACGTGGAAATCATTTGGAAGTAGGAGATTGTGTTTGTGGGAGGCTTAAATGTTAGGTTTTAGTTTATGTTGGCATTAATTCCATATCAAAATGATGTTTACTTGTAATGATTTAGTTGTTTAGATTCATGATGATTCAAGCTTCAATGAAGAAGAAACAACAAGTCAAAGCAAGTTCTAAGTCTTCAAGAGAAAGAATGCAATATAGTTCTACAAAGGTATACTAAGATCTTATCTTTCTCTTACAAGGTTTAGGCATACACACACATATCATACATTTGTGTCCCTGCATCGTTGTGCACCATTATAGGCACACACATACAATTTATTCATATGTGTCCATGCATCATTGTGCACCATGTATAACACATTCACACACTTGAAGATGAATGCTCATGCATTGGTATGGAAATAACATGGTTTGGAAAATGCATGATTGGAGACTATCTCTATGTAGTTTGTATTCTAGTGTGAATTGTGTTTGTGTGTGTATATTATTTGTATAACATGGATATTAGACTTAGATTTAGTCTTAAATCATTCTTGATTGAGTTCCGGTCATTTCGGTTACTCATACTATTGATTTCAAGTTCTAAATCAAAAGATACTACACTTTCAACTCATGTTTCATACATTGTTTTCGTCTTCATATATTGAGTCGAATTATTATTTTATGGGTTGAGTATCTTATATGTCCATGTCCGTGTGAGAGTTACAGTTCGTAATCCTTAAAAGGATTTGAATTCCGAGTTCAGAGGCCAGAGAACGGTCGAAGAACGTGAAGGAAGGTCAAAGAAGAAAGAAGCATGCAAGACACTTCTTTCCCGAGATGGCGGGTGGCCATCTCGGGGCAGAAGGCGTGCTGCCCCTAGATGCCCACGCGCCATCTTGGGCAGAAAGCTTGCTTGGATTCTTCTTGCCCCTCTTGGTCATTTCACATGTCCAAGTTTCCCACTCCTTTATAAACTCTTTTCCTCTCACATTTCATTATAAGAAGAAATTCAAATTAAGTGTGCAGAAATTTTTTCTCTAAATTGTTTCACCTTCCAAACACCATAAATTCTTTATTTGAACTCCGATTTGATTGATCCGAAGTTGAGAGTGTTCACCTATTCATCCTCCATCTTTTCTCTGAAGGTTTGAGTAAGTTTTGCTTCTGTTTTTGGTTTCTAATCATACAAAAACGGGACTGCACCTAAATCAACTAAGGTATTGATTTTCTCTCAAAGTTTTCTTTTAAAACTTGGTCAATTGCCTTGGGTTTTCTTCTTCTACATAAATTTGTATATTTTGAGTTTTGAACTCTTTCAAAGCTAGGTTGAGTTTAAATTGAAATCATTCATGTTGAGTTAGGTTTTGATTTTGCCTATGTTATCACATGTTTGAGATTGTATTGTGATAGCTTTGATTCTAGGACTATTTGATGATCTTTGATTGATTGATTTTGAGAAAAATAGTTCCTCACATGTATTAGGCTCTCTTGGCCGAAATTCTCACATAATACACGTGCTTATGTTATTTTGAGCTATTCATGTGTTTTAGTTGAATCTATGATTAGAAATATGCTCTAGAACTTTAGCTTAAATCTAATTGATATTGTCATATGATTTTAGCATGTTTTTGGTTTGTGTGATTTAAACTTGATCTTGTGTTTTATTGAACATATCTTGTGATTCAAGTTTAGATCTATGCATGTATCTAGGTTATGGTTAATATTGAACATATCTTACATAATCTAGATTGATTATACATGCATGATAAACTAGACTATATGTGATTTGTGCATTCATGCTCATATCTAGTATTTTCCATAGGATGTGTTTATCATAGCATTCTATGTTGCGTGCTTGTTTGCGTTTTGCATTCATGATCACCTAGATGCCTTGTGAGAAGGAAGTCTTGACAATAGGTGTGAGACCTATGGTGTTGAGCAAGAAGTCTTGGCAAGAGGTGTGAAGCCTTGGATTGTCGAGCCAGGAAGTCTTGGCTAGAGGTGTGAAGCATTGGATAGTCGAGCAAGAAGTCTTGCCTAGAGTTGGGAGAACTCAGATAAGTGAGCAAGGAAGTCTTGACTAGAGTCGTGAGGACTTAGTTGAACAAGAAGTTTTGCATTGGGTCGTGAGGATCTGGATAAGGTGAGCAAGGAAGTCTTGACAAGAGGTGTGAAGCCTCGGATTGTTGAGCATAGGGCGACAACTTCTAGAGTAGGATATGAGGGTAGTTTCTAGGTGAAGAGGTCACTTGAGAGATTGTACTTGTCTTATCTACTAGTGGATTTTGTTTGCCGGTGGCTGCTAGCCCGTGGATGTTTTCTCTTCGGAGGTTTACCACGTTATATCTTGTATCAACTTTTCTCTATCCCTATCTCTCTAATATTTGTATTATGGATAAAACTCTTTATGTATGTTGACTTCTTTTCTATAATATAGATTGTGTATGTGTTACAATTACTTGTTTGTATCACACTTTACTTGTGTTTATATATTGATTAATTGTCTTTAATTAATATATATATTGTGATACAAGTAATCTAGAAGGACAAACTTTTGTTTGTTTCTAAGGGAGTTGAAAAAGGTGTTTAACCTATTCACCCCCCTCCCCCTCTAGGTTAGCCTTAAGCATTTAACCGTGATTGTATTTTCATTGAAGACTAAAGAAGAATTGAAGAAAGGAATTTCAGAAGTAACCGCAGTGCGGATAAGGCGCATGGACCTCAGCATAGGGAGTGGCACATTCCAGTGACATCACACAATGTATACAACAGCGGAGGTTAAGGCACCAATCGTCGTATTCGGAGCTGAGGACTTTAATGGCTTTACGCAGTGTAGGGTGCAGGTGGCCAACCGCGGCCCAGACTCCGATAATAGTGGATTTTACCCAAATCAGGAATTTTACACGAAAATAGGAAAGGGTTTTCTTCTGAAAGTTCTTGTACGTATCAGAAAAGGAAAAAGAGTTTGTCTTCATAAAGAATAGGAAAGTTTTGTACTATGAAGAAAAATTATTTCTCCTTTATAAAAAGACTTGTCATAAATAGGAAATAATATTTATGTGAAACAAGTAATACTTGTATGTATAGGAGTATGATTTCCTTTTATCTTAAATTCTCTATAATTCATATAAATTTGACCATAATAGCTAGGCTATTATGTTTGAAGAAAAATTATCAAATCAAGAGAAATCTCAAAAAAGTATTGGGTGTAATTGGGTTTGGGGTATTTTAGAGAGAGAAAATCTTGAGTGAAGTTGTAACAATTTTCTTCATAATTGATTGATCTTTCGTCGTCCTGAGGCCGTGGTATTTTTTTCGATTTGGGTTTCCACGTAAAATCGTTGTGTTGTGTGTGATTTGATTTATTTTCTTTCATCCAACTTATATTTTATCTTTTGCTATTATTTGTTTATATTCTATCCGGCAACGCTTTTATGTAGTGACACTTGTTCACCAACACTCAATCACACACACACACACACACACACATATATATATATATATATATATATATATATATATATATATACGAAAATTATCATATAAGTGCGCACTGATGGAATTATATAAGAACGTTGAATGTAAGTCACTCATATATATCATATATATATATATACAAAAATTATCATATAAGTGCGCGCTAATGGAATTATATAAGAACGTTGAATGTAAGTCACTCATTTTACATACTTTGACTTGACATGTATGCACTTATTAAAATTCTATTATAAATTAATGACTCACATTCAATGTCTTTATGTAATTTCATCAGTACGCTCTTATATATATATATACATATATATATATATATATATGGACCCACATCAGGATTAGGTGAGGCTCGTGTCCTATCTCAATTATTTAAATAAAGAAAATGATTTTGTTTATATTTCTATATAAATATATATTAATTAACTCTTATTATAGAATACTACTTTTATCTCAGTTGGTTTTGTGCCTTCTATACACCTTTCCATTAGCATTTTTTAAACAACATAGATATTTTTTTAAAATACAATTTTATCTTGTAATTTTAATAACTTTTTTATAACTTTTTTTATTTTACCACCTTTTCCAATTCATTTCTCAAGTTTTTATTCTTTTTTTTAAATAAAACAATTCACTTTCTCTTTTTCGTCATTGTAAACTTTTTTTTTACAATATCTATTAAACGGGAATCAAGTATTTTTTTTTTTAAGTTTTCGCCATTGTCATTGTCAATTTCTTAACTACCCTTAATTTGTTATTACTTAATTCAATTTTTTTTTTTTTTGAATCAGCATATTTATTAATATAGCATAGTTGCTGCAAAACGATACAAGATCCAATGATCTAACTACACCAGAATTTGGAACCAAGCAAAAACCAAGAGAGAAGCACCTTCAAACACAAAATACAGAAACACAAAACTACTAGTAAAAGTCAACTACCATAAAAAACTGCTCCAAGAACCCCGATTGCAGGCAATCACGATCAGACCATATCCAAAATCACAATCTGAAAAAATCAGAATTACACAAAGTCACCCCACTCTAGCCTATCCCCACATCCACCTGAGGTGTCTTTTGCAAGACAATCCGTAAAAGAATTCAGCTCTGTTGGTAAGAACTTAATCTCTAAACCTTCCCAAGATTGGAGGATGTGCCTGATATCATGCACCAAATTAACCAAGTTAAAATTGCCAAACTCCTCGCCACTGCACCAAGCCACTACATAATTGGAGTCACTGAAAATGGTGAGTTTATAATCCAAACATGCTTGTTTGTCAATCAGCAACTGACATGCCCTATGAATAACATATATCTCTGCAGCCATAACATCCAAAACCCCCCACATAATACGAAAACACACACAAAATCTTTCCTTTGCAATCCTGAAATACACCCCCATTCCAGCCTCAGCTGGATTACCTCTCGACAACCCATTGACAAAAAAACAATAATTTGAGGTAGCAGGAGGAAACCAAGATTTTGATTGAATTACATTGGCCGAGCCGGAATCCACACATCTCTCTTTTAAATTCAACATGAGCATGGTTAAATCCACCTCTGATCCGCAACCATTATTTTTAAACCAAAGAGCCACACGAAACTTGATCAGATCCACCTCATTATTTTGAACTTATTATTTTATATTAACTTATTAAATTAAGTACCCTTAATATGGTTCTCTTTATTATATAGTTTTAATTAATTTTGAATCAATAATTTACCTCAAAAATGGAAGAATAAAAAATAAAAAAAACATGTCTGGTAATATTTATTAATCAAGTATTTGTGATACTCCCACCATTATTTTCTTAATCAAGTTCCTTCTTATCGGCTGGGATTTTTTGGTTGAATGTCATTAACTTTGGCTTAATGATGGAATCGAGAATATCTAGGATAGAGATAAGTTTGTTTCCTCTTTGGACTCAATCACTTACCCCTACACATACGCAGTGTTTCAATGAAATTTGGAGAGTGAAGGTGATCCTGTATATTACCCTAGAGATAGTTATGGAGGTACTGAATATGGCGTTCACTGTTTCAAAAGGCGAGGTAGATCCATGCTCTTATCTTAATATTAGGAGCTCGATCTAACCTTTCCAGGTCCTTTTTAGAGCTTGAATGACCATGTTAGCCATGATGGAGCTTCTGTGAGTTTCCTCCTACCTGTCTAGATAGATTTACCTCCTCCCTCGACGAGATGGAGCAATACCGTAGTACGATCTTGATGCCATACAGATTTCTCTCTGTGTCTGGAGAGGATGGCGGGCTTCTGGGGAGGCTGTGAGGTAATTTCAATGTCGGAGAGCCTGGATCGTCCTGTATCGGTCTTGCCTTGGGTTCTTATTTCGATGTAAGGAGCTTGATCTGATCATGTCGAGCTTCACCAGGGGTTGTTCCTAGGACGTGACAACCTTTCCTCGCTTCTGCGGGTCGCCCAATTGCTTGACCCCGGGAACCTCGGTACCCTGCTAGGTAATCTCGGATTTGAACCATGGCTAGGAGAGTGGAAAATTTTTCTTTGGTCCCTAGCCAAATTTGGCTATTAACAATAATAAATAAAAATATAAAATGCAAAACTACTTTAGAAAAGTTGTTGACATTTATCATTCATCATTCCCTTTGTGATAGGAATTCAATATTACATTTGTCGATTAAATTGAGAAATGTAAAGAAAGTCTTCATAATCCGTATACGATTAACGATAAACTCTTTCACCTTACAATATCTGATATGAAAAAAAAAATAGTTTAATTAAATGTTACAATAAACGTTTTTTAACAAGAAAGGAAATTATTAGAATTAATCTACAATAAAAATGTAATAACGTTATATATAAACAGTAAGCTTTAATTAATAAATTTGAAGCAGTAGCAAAGTGGATAAGCTTTGCTTCAGTTTCTGATGAGTGGTTCGATGCTAGTGGTTAACAAAACATTAAATGCGGCTCGATTGTGATGGGAGGGTTGTGATGAGAGTGAGCTGTGGGACGAAAATTAAAATTCATCATTGAGACGACGTAATTTGGGACGAATTTACTCATTAAATTGTAAATGTATCTCTACTGAAGTGGGAGTTTCATTCTTGATCCATTCTTGTAACCATTGATCTAATAGTTTAATAAAATATTATTTAATAAAAGTTTTTTAATAGTCATTTTTATATCATACAAAATAATTATAAAGATTACTGGAATCAATTTAAATTATATAGTAATATTTTTTTTTTAAAAAATTCAATACTAAAATAAATAAATTTAATAACATATTTACATTATATATAAACAGTTTTGCATTATTTATCAAAGTTGAAGTTGTGTAGTGTAATGATTTGAGCTCTACACCATCGAATGTAAAAAGACGAAAAATATTCGTCCCCGATAGAAATTAAAATTTTATAATATGTCTATCTTTTTTTTTTTTGAAATACAACTACTGTCGGGACCTGGTGAAATTAATTAGACTCTACAAACAGGGGACCTGGTGAAATTAATTAGACTCTACAAACAGAGAGAAAACTCTCAACACATGCTTGTAAAATGCACATGGTAGGACTCGAACCTCTGACCACTAGGTGTGAAAGAAATGTACACAACCATCATTGAAATAAAAATTTTGATTAGTGGAATAAAATTTAAATTTATCAAACAATTGTTTTTTCCAGTGTTTGATTTAAAATCATCAATAAAAATTTAACAACCTATATATGTTATATATATATATATATATATATATATATATATATATATATATATATTGTGCAATTATTAACAAATTGTTGATTTTTTTTATCTCTTCCTCTGTAATTTCGTCTCAACAGATATATTATTGGGAATAATTATTTCGCCCCAATGGGAAGAATTATTTCGTTCCAATGGGATGAAATTTAGATTTCGTCCTAAAATGTTGATTTTTTTTAATATATTTATGTTTCGTCACAATAGGTAGTCTTTAAGGACGAATTTGAATTTTCGTCCCAAAGAAGTTATTGCAACCTACCTGAGGCGATGAAATTTGGGACGAAATATTTTCGTCCCAATAGGTTTTTAGGGACAAATTTTGAGCTATTGTGACCAAAAATAAAATTGTCCCAATAGACCTTTTTTCTTGTAGTGAAGTCATCCGGCCCAGGAGCTTTAACACCTCTTCCATACTAAACTCCTCTTCAAGACTCAATCTTTCAGCCCGAGAAAGTCTCTTAAGATCTTTTCTTTGAGCGTTTCCAAACCACATTCTCGTAATGCTTCTTGAATTGATCAAAAATTCCTTACCTTATTTCTTGTGGGTCTAACACCAGAATCCCTTTCGAAGAAATGTCACCGATGAAATTTCTTCTTCTTCTATCATTAGCCATGAAATGGAAGAACTTGGTATTTTTGTCACCTTCAATGAGCCATTTGACTCGCAATTTTTGTCTCCAAGATTGCTCCCCTTTTCGTGGTTAAGTATCATAACAGTTCATGCCCAACTTGATAGCTTAGATTCTGATCATCACCCCTGACAAACATTTTTTTATATATATATATACATACCACCGAGGGAGTGACGACTCGAAACTAAAACCGAAATATTATTGAATGCGTGGGTAGAGATGCATATTTTTCCTTGGAGCCCCAATTTCCCGCGTCCCCATCCCCATTTGGGATTTTTTTTTTGAGGGAAATGGGAAAATAGGGGGGATGGGGATGAAAATCATCCCCAAATTGAAATGGGGATGGGGATGGGGATGGGGGGACCCTTCCCCATCCCTATTTCCCCATTTTCCCCAAACATATATAAATAAAATTATAATATATATTTTTAATAATTTTTTTATTGTTTGAAACCCTAAGTATATATACATATTTACTATTTTTACTGTATTAATGAATTTTATTTTGTATTTGTAATGGAATGTTTATTTGTTTAGTTTAATTTGTAATTTTTAGTTAAATGAAAAAATGAGGAACCGAGAAAAAGGGAAAAACGAAAAAAAAAACGGAAAAAAATACAAAAATGAAAAACTGAGGATGGTGATAGATATTCCTCTCCCTAAAATTCTCCATCACCATTTTCCCCAAATAGGGGAATGGTGTGGAAGATGGGAAAAAAATATAGGAAGTGGGGATAGGTAAACCTATATCCATTTCCATTCCCCATACTTATATCTTTATGCGTGAGTAACATGTAGACACTTTGAAGGAAAAAAAAACATAACTTAAAATGACGTGAGATCAGTTATATAGGACTTTCACGTCTTAGACAAAATTATTGAGTATAGGATCATTTAAATTAATAACACTTGAATTTAGGTGCATGGCTACTGCGTGGCAGCCAAATATGAAAGCTTGCCCCAATTTTAACAGATTTTTTTAATTAAAAAACAGAAAAAAATTGATAGATGGTTAAAAAAATTGAGAAAATAAAAATTAAAAAATTGACAAATGGATCTCCACCATCAATCTCAAAAAATTGAAAATTTGATATCCACCTCCATTGATTTTTTTGTTGTTTATTTTTTAAGTTGATTATGGACAGAGGAGATCCATCCATCATTTTTTTAATTTTTTTTTTCTGAGGTTATTTTAATTTTGTTTCAATTTATTTTTTTATACATCTTTTAATTAAAAAATAAGAAAAAAAATTGTTACAATATCCATCAATTTGTTATTTTTCCCTTTTTCAAATTCTGTTTCATTTTTTCGATAAAATAATTCTATTGCATCAATCCACTAATCTTTTTTTTCAGTTTCCATTTTTCTTTTTGTTTTCAATTTTGTTTCATATTTAATTTTTTATTTCTATTTTCTTGCAATTTTTTTTTAATTTTGTTTCATTTTTTTCGTTTTTAATTGGTCAATTAAATCCAGTGGGAAAATAGATTTTTAGATGATTTTATAACCCTTGACCATCAAAAATTTAGTCAAAAGACTTAAACGCACAATTTTTACAAATAAAAAGACCATTTTGATGAAAAATACAAAGATAGAGAAAAAAACTTACATTTCCTCATTAGTCAAGGATTGAATTGTAATTCCCCTATTATTTTTTCAAGGGTTTAGCTACTATACATGATTGTATGGTTGCTTGGTAAATTTATAGCTTATAGATTTCAATCCCAAAATGTATATAAATTAAGGATATGAAAATTAAAAAGTAAATAAAACAAAGAGTAACTAACTTCTTTTCTGACCATTAACAATATAGTTGTTGTATTGTAGCTACATGGCTAAACCCTCCCTACTAAATAGAACCATAAAATTCGACCCAACCACACACCATATATCCATGCACTCACTATTGGATATGGCTCGAATTTTTTAACGGTTATCAAAGTGGATTCAACCAATGCGGAGACTTCCTGAAGACGAGGAAATCATTTGGAAGTTGGAGATCGTGTTTGAGGGAGACTTGAAGACCAAAGAAGAATTGAAGAAACAAATTCTAGAAGGAACCACGGTGTAGACAAGGCGCATGAACCGCGACATAGGGAGCGGCACATTCTAGTGACATCAAGCAATGTAGACCGCGGTGGAGGTAAAAGCATCAACCGCGGTATTCTGAGTGGTGGACTTCAATGGCTTTACATTGTGTAGGGCACAGGTGGCCAACCGCCACCCAGACCGCGGTAATACCGGATTTTGATCAAATCAAGAATGTTGCGTGAAAATAGGAAAGGGTTTTCTTATGGAAGTTCTTGTGCTTATCAGAAAATGAAAAAAAGTTTGTCTTCATGAAGAATAGGAAAGTCATGTACTATGAAAGAAAATGATTTCTACTTTATAAGAAGACTTGTCATAAATATGAAATAGTATTTATGTGGAAGAAGTAATTCTCATATGTATAGGAGTAAGATTTTTTTTATTTTAAACTCTCTGTAATTCATATAAATAGACCATAATAGCTAGGCTATTGTGTGTAGAGTAAAATTAGCAAATCAAGAGAGCAATGAGTGTAATCGGGTTTGTGATATTTTAGAGAGAGAGAGAATCTTGATTAAAGTTGTAACAATTTTCTTCATAATGAATTGATCTCTTATAGTCCTGACGGCCGTGGTTTTTTTTTCCGATTTGGGTTTCCTCATAAAATTATTGTGTTGTGTGTAATTGGATTTATTTTCTTTCATCTAAATTATTTTTTATCTTTTGCTATTGTTTATTTGTGTTCTATCCGGCAACGTTTCTGTGTAGTGACGCTTGTTCGTTAACAATTAGTATCAGAGCTAGATTGCTTGCTACCAAACTGTTATGTCAAAGATGATGAGATTCGAGGTTGAGAAGTTCGATGGGAAAATTAACTTTGGCTTGTGGCAAGTTAAAGTCAAAGATCTACAAAAACAATACGGTTTACATAAGGCATTAAAGGGCAAGTTAACCCATACAAACCCTGAAGGCTTTGGAGATTCTAGCAAAGAAACGACCGATACTAGTTCTGAAAAACCTATGATAAACGATGATGACTGGGATAGAGGGCTGCAAGTGCGATACGATTGTGCCTAGCAAAGAATGTTCTTACAAATATTCACGGAACATATTTAGTGAAAGAACTTTGGGAGAGACTTGAAGATCTGTATCAAGCAAAGACTGTCTGTAACCGTTTATACCTGAAGGAGCAGTTTCTCAAGCTATAGATGACTAAAGGTATGAAGGTTTTCGATCATCTAGGAGTGCTCAATGGGATAGTTTCTGAATTAGAGTATATTGGAGTGAAGCTTGATGAAGAAGACAAATGATTAAGACTCATCTGATCCCTTCCACCGTCTTATGTGCACATGAAGCCAATCTTGATGCATGGAAGTTTAACCATATATTTTGGAGACGTGACGAGCAAACTAATCTCTAAGGAAATAAGGCTAAAAAGTGAAAATAAATCTTCTGATAACTCTACTCTTTTGGTTGACAGAAAGAAGAGAGGCTATAAAAAGAAAGTTACTTGCAAAGGATGTGGACAATCTTATGAAGGATTGTCAAAATAAGAAGACAAGTGCGGCTAAAGGCTCCAAAGAGGGGGATCCTGTAATCGCCTCTCTTGAGTATGATGACTACGGTGATGCCCTCTAAAGGGGCATAAACATCCTCATGGTATGACTGTTAGTTGCCATGAAAGAGGATGTGTTACTAATAGCGGATCCACAATTGCACACAGGCATTGGTTATAAGGTGATACAAGGTATGTGGTGGACAAGGATGTCTATGGCTGAACGAATTTCCTAGGAACATAATGTGAGGAGTTGCACCATAATTTTCAGCTAGGTAAATTTTGACAGTTGCTGGTGAAATCTTAGGATGGTTGTTCCTAAGTAGTTATACCTCGTGGTGGATATGTTGATTCTTGGTGATGAGAGTTGTTCCTGTGGCCCAAAGTTTGGGAATTCTCACTATAAGAGAGGATTGTTGGATATGGCTTGAATTTTTTAATGGTTACCAAATGGGTTTCAACCAATATGGAGAGTTCCTGGAGACGTGGAAATCATTTGGAAGTAGGAGATTGTGTTTGTGGGAGGCTTAAATGTTAGGTTTTAGTTTATGTTGGCATTAATTCCATATCAAAATGATGTTTACTTGTAATGATTTAGTTGTTTAGATTCATGATGATTCAAGCTTCAATGAAGAAGAAACAACAAGTCAAAGCAAGTTCTAAGTCTTCAAGAGAAAGAATGCAATATAGTTCTACAAAGGTATACTAAGATCTTATCTTTCTCTTACAAGGTTTAGGCATACACACACATATCATACATTTGTGTCCCTGCATCGTTGTGCACCATTATAGGCACACACATACAATTTATTCATATGTGTCCATGCATCATTGTGCACCATGTATAACACATTCACACACTTGAAGATGAATGCTCATGCATTGGTATGGAAATAACATGGTTTGGAAAATGCATGATTGGAGACTATCTCTATGTAGTTTGTATTCTAGTGTGAATTGTGTTTGTGTGTGTATATTATTTGTATAACATGGATATTAGACTTAGATTTAGTCTTAAATCATTCTTGATTGAGTTCCGGTCATTTCGGTTACTCATACTATTGATTTCAAGTTCTAAATCAAAAGATACTACACTTTCAACTCATGTTTCATACATTGTTTTCGTCTTCATATATTGAGTCGAATTATTATTTTATGGGTTGAGTATCTTATATGTCCATGTCCGTGTGAGAGTTACAGTTCGTAATCCTTAAAAGGATTTGAATTCCGAGTTCAGAGGCCAGAGAACGGTCGAAGAACGTGAAGGAAGGTCAAAGAAGAAAGAAGCATGCAAGACACTTCTTTCCCGAGATGGCGGGTGGCCATCTCGGGGCAGAAGGCGTGCTGCCCCTAGATGCCCACGCGCCATCTTGGGCAGAAAGCTTGCTTGGATTCTTCTTGCCCCTCTTGGTCATTTCACATGTCCAAGTTTCCCACTCCTTTATAAACTCTTTTCCTCTCACATTTCATTATAAGAAGAAATTCAAATTAAGTGTGCAGAAATTTTTTCTCTAAATTGTTTCACCTTCCAAACACCATAAATTCTTTATTTGAACTCCGATTTGATTGATCCGAAGTTGAGAGTGTTCACCTATTCATCCTCCATCTTTTCTCTGAAGGTTTGAGTAAGTTTTGCTTCTGTTTTTGGTTTCTAATCATACAAAAACGGGACTGCACCTAAATCAACTAAGGTATTGATTTTCTCTCAAAGTTTTCTTTTAAAACTTGGTCAATTGCCTTGGGTTTTCTTCTTCTACATAAATTTGTATATTTTGAGTTTTGAACTCTTTCAAAGCTAGGTTGAGTTTAAATTGAAATCATTCATGTTGAGTTAGGTTTTGATTTTGCCTATGTTATCACATGTTTGAGATTGTATTGTGATAGCTTTGATTCTAGGACTATTTGATGATCTTTGATTGATTGATTTTGAGAAAAATAGTTCCTCACATGTATTAGGCTCTCTTGGCCGAAATTCTCACATAATACACGTGCTTATGTTATTTTGAGCTATTCATGTGTTTTAGTTGAATCTATGATTAGAAATATGCTCTAGAACTTTAGCTTAAATCTAATTGATATTGTCATATGATTTTAGCATGTTTTTGGTTTGTGTGATTTAAACTTGATCTTGTGTTTTATTGAACATATCTTGTGATTCAAGTTTAGATCTATGCATGTATCTAGGTTATGGTTAATATTGAACATATCTTACATAATCTAGATTGATTATACATGCATGATAAACTAGACTATATGTGATTTGTGCATTCATGCTCATATCTAGTATTTTCCATAGGATGTGTTTATCATAGCATTCTATGTTGCGTGCTTGTTTGCGTTTTGCATTCATGATCACCTAGATGCCTTGTGAGAAGGAAGTCTTGACAATAGGTGTGAGACCTATGGTGTTGAGCAAGAAGTCTTGGCAAGAGGTGTGAAGCCTTGGATTGTCGAGCCAGGAAGTCTTGGCTAGAGGTGTGAAGCATTGGATAGTCGAGCAAGAAGTCTTGCCTAGAGTTGGGAGAACTCAGATAAGTGAGCAAGGAAGTCTTGACTAGAGTCGTGAGGACTTAGTTGAACAAGAAGTTTTGCATTGGGTCGTGAGGATCTGGATAAGGTGAGCAAGGAAGTCTTGACAAGAGGTGTGAAGCCTCGGATTGTTGAGCATAGGGCGACAACTTCTAGAGTAGGATATGAGGGTAGTTTCTAGGTGAAGAGGTCACTTGAGAGATTGTACTTGTCTTATCTACTAGTGGATTTTGTTTGCCGGTGGCTGCTAGCCCGTGGATGTTTTCTCTTCGGAGGTTTACCACGTTATATCTTGTATCAACTTTTCTCTATCCCTATCTCTCTAATATTTGTATTATGGATAAAACTCTTTATGTATGTTGACTTCTTTTCTATAATATAGATTGTGTATGTGTTACAATTACTTGTTTGTATCACACTTTACTTGTGTTTATATATTGATTAATTGTCTTTAATTAATATATATATTGTGATACAAGTAATCTAGAAGGACAAACTTTTGTTTGTTTCTAAGGGAGTTGAAAAAGGTGTTTAACCTATTCACCCCCCTCCCCCTCTAGGTTAGCCTTAAGCATTTAACCGTGATTGTATTTTCATTGAAGACTAAAGAAGAATTGAAGAAAGGAATTTCAGAAGTAACCGCAGTGCGGATAAGGCGCATGGACCTCAGCATAGGGAGTGGCACATTCCAGTGACATCACACAATGTATACAACAGCGGAGGTTAAGGCACCAATCGTCGTATTCGGAGCTGAGGACTTTAATGGCTTTACGCAGTGTAGGGTGCAGGTGGCCAACCGCGGCCCAGACTCCGATAATAGTGGATTTTACCCAAATCAGGAATTTTACACGAAAATAGGAAAGGGTTTTCTTCTGAAAGTTCTTGTACGTATCAGAAAAGGAAAAAGAGTTTGTCTTCATAAAGAATAGGAAAGTTTTGTACTATGAAGAAAAATTATTTCTCCTTTATAAAAAGACTTGTCATAAATAGGAAATAATATTTATGTGAAACAAGTAATACTTGTATGTATAGGAGTATGATTTCCTTTTATCTTAAATTCTCTATAATTCATATAAATTTGACCATAATAGCTAGGCTATTATGTTTGAAGAAAAATTATCAAATCAAGAGAAATCTCAAAAAAGTATTGGGTGTAATTGGGTTTGGGGTATTTTAGAGAGAGAAAATCTTGAGTGAAGTTGTAACAATTTTCTTCATAATTGATTGATCTTTCGTCGTCCTGAGGCCGTGGTATTTTTTTCGATTTGGGTTTCCACGTAAAATCGTTGTGTTGTGTGTGATTTGATTTATTTTCTTTCATCCAACTTATATTTTATCTTTTGCTATTATTTGTTTATATTCTATCCGGCAACGCTTTTATGTAGTGACACTTGTTCACCAACACTCAATCACACACACACACACACACACACACATATATATATATATATATATATATACGAAAATTATCATATAAGTGCGCACTGATGGAATTATATAAGAACGTTGAATGTAAGTCACTCATATATATCATATATATATATATACAAAAATTATCATATAAGTGCGCGCTAATGGAATTATATAAGAACGTTGAATGTAAGTCACTCATTTTACATACTTTGACTTGACATGTATGCACTTATTAAAATTCTATTATAAATTAATGACTCACATTCAATGTCTTTATGTAATTTCATCAGTACGCTCTTATATATATATATACATATATATATATATATATATATATGGACCCACATCAGGATTAGGTGAGGCTCGTGTCCTATCTCAATTATTTAAATAAAGAAAATGATTTTGTTTATATTTCTATATAAATATATATTAATTAACTCTTATTATAGAATACTACTTTTATCTCAGTTGGTTTTGTGCCTTCTATACACCTTTCCATTAGCATTTTTTAAACAACATAGATATTTTTTTAAAATACAATTTTATCTTGTAATTTTAATAACTTTTTTATAACTTTTTTTATTTTACCACCTTTTCCAATTCATTTCTCAAGTTTTTATTCTTTTTTTTAAATAAAACAATTCACTTTCTCTTTTTCGTCATTGTAAACTTTTTTTTTACAATATCTATTAAACGGGAATCAAGTATTTTTTTTTTTAAGTTTTCGCCATTGTCATTGTCAATTTCTTAACTACCCTTAATTTGTTATTACTTAATTCAATTTTTTTTTTTTTTGAATCAGCATATTTATTAATATAGCATAGTTGCTGCAAAACGATACAAGATCCAATGATCTAACTACACCAGAATTTGGAACCAAGCAAAAACCAAGAGAGAAGCACCTTCAAACACAAAATACAGAAACACAAAACTACTAGTAAAAGTCAACTACCATAAAAAACTGCTCCAAGAACCCCGATTGCAGGCAATCACGATCAGACCATATCCAAAATCACAATCTGAAAAAATCAGAATTACACAAAGTCACCCCACTCTAGCCTATCCCCACATCCACCTGAGGTGTCTTTTGCAAGACAATCCGTAAAAGAATTCAGCTCTGTTGGTAAGAACTTAATCTCTAAACCTTCCCAAGATTGGAGGATGTGCCTGATATCATGCACCAAATTAACCAAGTTAAAATTGCCAAACTCCTCGCCACTGCACCAAGCCACTACATAATTGGAGTCACTGAAAATGGTGAGTTTATAATCCAAACATGCTTGTTTGTCAATCAGCAACTGACATGCCCTATGAATAACATATATCTCTGCAGCCATAACATCCAAAACCCCCCACATAATACGAAAACACACACAAAATCTTTCCTTTGCAATCCTGAAATACACCCCCATTCCAGCCTCAGCTGGATTACCTCTCGACAACCCATTGACAAAAAAACAATAATTTGAGGTAGCAGGAGGAAACCAAGATTTTGATTGAATTACATTGGCCGAGCCGGAATCCACACATCTCTCTTTTAAATTCAACATGAGCATGGTTAAATCCACCTCTGATCCGCAACCATTATTTTTAAACCAAAGAGCCACACGAAACTTGATCAGATCCACCTCATTATTTTGAACTTATTATTTTATATTAACTTATTAAATTAAGTACCCTTAATATGGTTCTCTTTATTATATAGTTTTAATTAATTTTGAATCAATAATTTACCTCAAAAATGGAAGAATAAAAAATAAAAAAAACATGTCTGGTAATATTTATTAATCAAGTATTTTTGTATACATTTTAAGTGAATTTATTATAAATACAAAATAAAATTTCTTATTATAAAATTAGATGTCATTTATTATTTTAAGTATAAATATTGTAATTTTTCAATGTTTATGTTGTTTTTCTTTTTATATTATATTTTTAATATTTTGTTTCTTATTTTTATTTCTTTTTGAATGTAAGATTAATTAGTTCATCTTGAATTAGTGTTTCATTTGTTTCATCTTATCTAAACTTTATTATACCATAAATTTTTCTTTATATAAGAAATAATTAATGGTATAAGATTGCCTAGCTCAGCTAGCAAAAACCAATCGAGTGTATGTGTTGTGCTTCTTATAATTTGGCAGTATAAAATAGAAGTCTCTAGATCTCAAGTTTTTTCTGAGGTTTTGGCTTAAAATTTTTATCACATTATTATTTATAGCTAGCTTTCAAAGCATTTGGATCGGTTGGGATGTGAAATTAGTATATTGAAGATAAACTGGTTAGGTTGGGGTTTTATTCGATCAGTTTTTGTTTATGGATAAACTCTAATCTCCAAACCTAAACGACAAGAAATCTAAAGAGGAACAATTAATTTTCATTTCAAAAGCACATGCATGCGTAAATACAATTCATTGACATGTCTCGTTTACTCTTTGATTGGTCTTCCTTGCTTAACAAGCTAGAACTCTCTCATCAACATCATTGCACATGTTAACAAGTGCTTCTCATCTATCATTTTGCCTAACAGATTCCCTTGTCTGCCACCCCACTTCGACTGCATATCATAACCATCATCAATCAATCAATAATCATCATCATAAACCTATCATATATCATGATCATCATAAACATCAAGATCCTGATCAACTAAAGTTGAACTAAATTTTTAACGATAGTGTCTTGTTAATATAAGTTGAAAAGGCCATGTTAATTAACACAATGTTTTTGCTTCTTTTTGGATGAATATATCAATGAGACTTGAATTGTTACACGTTTTATGATCATTCATGGCCGACCCATCATGTGATATTTCCTTATCCTTCACATCCAGATTTATTTATTTTTAATAGTTTTAAATTTTTTGCATATAAAACATGTGACTAAATTAATGTGCGGCTGAGAGATGACCTATCTTTTGTGAAAGAGTTGATTAACAATGAAAACACATAACTAACATCCTCTTTTATATATGGTTTCCCATATAAGACAGCGCAAAATCCGAGGAAATTGTTGTTGGAGTTATCTTCCAAATTCTTCATTTGAATAATAAGAATTTGATATATGCCACGCAATGTTGAAGGTTTGATACACTGTGAATTCTACTTCAATGCCATCACTCGTCACTCGAGAGACCTAACTTGTGTTTTCTCTCTTTCTCTCTCACACATCATAAATAACCTCTACGTACTCTGCTATTGAAAAATTCTACAACAATAAACAAATGAAGGAATCCGTGCTGCTTGGATACGTATAATTATCAACAATTGTAAATACGCCAAGTTACTGCATTTTGTCAACCAAGTTCATAAAAGTCTATATATGTAGTTGCATTTGATAAAATCAGATTTTTACATATGATATATATATATATATATATATATGATTAATTTAGTCGGATAAAATATAGCAAGCACATTGTTAAATAATGACTCGATAAATTTTGATGTATAGTAAACTTTTTTGTTTTTACAGGACCACACATATATCATAATAATGTCAGCGACTGTTTGTATAACATGGTACAATAGTTTGATCATCGATGAAGTTGTTTTGTGCCCTACACATATATCAATTTGTTTTCAGCTGAGATTGATCATTAAGGAGATGCTTAAATAATGATAATGATACTAAAAAGTAAGAAACACTACAACACATGAAATCAATTTACGGGTGGGGAAAGTAATTAAGCATGTGATTGCATATGTTAGCACAAGCGGATGGATGGGGAGAATTTTATTTATCATAAGCAGCCATGTAAAGAGTTCCTTACCACCACTTCCAAGAGTTTTTATACAAGCTAGCTCACGCCGTTGGCCTTCAATTTTGCATGGAAATGCATCAAAATAGGTATATATGAATCAAAAGCTACTATGAAAACTTCCCAATATATCTGCCCTGTCTTTCTACGTGTCAAATTTCTACTGGTTTTAGTTAGGTATATTGTATGGATATGCATTCTATATATATATATATCTATGTTAAATTCTGTCATGTCCAAGTCCATGTCCATTTTCTATATATGTTCAGTTCATACCCATTTGTATACAAGAATATAATACTTTCATAAATGTAATTTTTCATTAAAATGTTTATTGACATAAATTTCAAAGTGAAGGATCTGTGTAAGTCTTCCCAAACAAGATTGGTCTTTCAAAATCAGCCGGCTCAGTTAGTCTTGGTCTGATCTTTTCATCTCTTTATTGCTAGACGAATTATGCTTACTTAATTAAGTAGGATTAAACATATATACTAAATCTTGAATATTAACTGTTGAAATAATTATCGTTCATCAACTTATCTTTGGCAAATTTGAATGGTATGTATAAAAAAATCAATTGAATTAAATAAAAAAGATTTACATGCTCAGTAGGAAACATTATGAGCCTTAACCTTTGTCTAAAAACTCGGATATACATTCTCAACTACTTCGTCAAAAATTTAAGACTACAGACAATGATACATGGACTATAATAATTTTGTATAATGGTTATGCAAGTCATGCTATTATACATATAATTTATAACTATACCTAACTGTTAATATCTATTAGCTAGATTTTAATCCAATAATTCAATTAAATATAGAATTTTAATGATAAATTACAAAATAAAAAATAAAAAATAGAAAGTAATTGTTCTTGCATAATAATTAACAAAACCCATTATGGAAATAAAAAATATTAATCCAAATTACCATTAATTGATCATTGATGAATGAAACATCTATAATCCCATTCATACCCTAGTTTAAGTGGCTTTACTTGCATGTTCGAAGTAAACTCTAACAAAGTTTTAATTCTATTAATAGGTATAAATCCAAGAAGTTAGGTCAAACGTACAAAACACATTCACTATGAAATTAACACATCAAGTGAATAGACCACACAGCACAGGCACACCCTAGTACATGTCCAACATGAAATTCTAAAATGTTCTACAAAGATATTTTTTCCAACTGGCTAGCTGCCACCTTTACTCTCTCTCTCTCTCTCTATTACTTCTCTTAAATATTCACATTATACTAAGCATGTTTCAGGTTTTTTCTTTTATATATATATATCGATGATATGAAAAGGTAAATTCTTCCATATATATATATATATATATTGTGTATATAGAATTCGTTTACAAGCCACACATAATACAGAACTAATTATAAGTACATCTACGAAACATAACAATATATTTAAAGATAAAACCTAGTCTCGATCCGAATTCGAATTCGAACTGGTTTTATATATGAACCCTTATAATTTAATTTAGTTGTTCAATCGTCATTAAGTAACCAGAGATCCTCCATGCTCCAATTTTCGTTCAACTGATCGGCTGGAAACGGTGTGACGACCGGATAACATGAGTCCGGGTTTGGTGGGTATGAGGGTACTGCACAGGGGTAGTTTTCAATGGAATAAGCAGCAGCAGATATTTGGCTAGAGCTTGCCTGCTCATTTATCTCACAAGAACTTAGCCCAGAATAGGTTTCTGCTTGCTTAATATGCTTCTGGATTCTTGTTCTCCAGTAATTCTTTATCTCATTGTCTGTCCTTCCTGGTAAATGCTTTGCGATTTTCGACCACCTGCATTCATCAAAATGGAGCAATAGCTATCTAAGAGTAAAATATAAATCAATTATGATATATTCTATGAAAAAGTAGGCACTAGATTGTTTAACTGGTACAACATCTTGAATTTTATTTCAATAACTATTTTTTTTTTGTGAGAGTTATTAAAAAAGTATATTTTTGACGGTTTGTATCTATTCAAATGTACTTTTACATGTCATAAAATTTAAAATTAAACAAAATATATGAAAATTATATCAGTTATGATCTGATGTTTAAGGCTTCTTTACTGCAATAACTAAAGTACCCGTGCTGTAAAATCAAGAATATATAATCATGATCGTTTATAAGAGTTATTATTACAGTAATGGGGAGGTCATGTTCTATGGTGGAAATCAAAGGGCTATCATGTTGAATTCATTCATTGAAAGGGAAATTAGACAAAATTAATAGCATGTTCAAGGGTCTCACGAATGAAAGCTAGCCACGACTCCTATATATGAATATATATAACGATTAATAACTAGGGTTAATGTAAACACTTTTCTACAGCCTTGTATAGCATTTGAACTCATCATAATTAATTAAACTGCCCAAAAACTCAAATATTCTGTACTATTTTTCAAGCAGCTCCTAAATATTTTAAGAAGATAGTTTCATATAGTGAATTCACAGAAAATATTGAAGAATCGAGCTTTGTACTGAAGAGCCAAAACAGTAAAAATTTATGTCTATTTCAAATCACAGTAAAAGGTTAACATGTGATATATTGAAATGGGTTTAGCCTCAAATAGAAAGTTTTATCACCACGTCTATTTTGGCGGTGTTCACAAACCTACCCACTCAACAGCAGCCATATGTCCATCCAACTAGCTAACTAGCTGTAATATTTAGTATCAAAGTACACTCACAATCCTTCCAAAATTTTTGTATTTTTCTTACTATATTTGGCAAAGATAATACCATAATAATATCTAGGAAGTTTTTTTGTAATAAAAATAAATAAATAAATTATTTACTATTTTATTATTATTCTGTGTGAGCATAATCTTTTTGATAAATATGATAAGAAATTAAATTACTCCTTTAATTTCTAAAATCATTTTTTTTTTGCCAAAATTGTTTATGAAATTAATTTGAAATATCAATATATATATATATAGCTTGAGAACACAAATTTGGTCTTTGATTCCTGATCGAAATGATGATGATGTGCCATGTGTACTATTATATGCATAGAAGATGAGGTTGAAAAGCTTGCACTTTTTAAAGCAAAAAATTAGTCATTCTTATGATCAGTATGGATGATAACACAAGAATGAAAACTTTGAAAGATTCGAGTAAAACAACATGTGTAATTTGTTTGATTCAAAGTATTAGAAAGAGAATCAGCGGGGATTTTTCAAGCCACCAAAAATTAAAAAAAAAAAAAAGAAAGAAAGTGAAAAACAGATCTTGTTGAAAGGATTTTCTTTTTCCACAAGTTTTAGAAACCCCATGTGTCGCAGTCTTTTTGGTGGCCATGAATGCACAAAATATGAGCAATCTCCCTCTCTCTCTCACTTCAAGGCTGGACAAAAGGGACTCTAAGAGTGCACTTTTCAGTCCAAAAACTATAATAAGAACTTATATCGAAGAAGCCCTCCTTAATTTGTCGTCCAATAATAAAGAAAAAGGGTTCACAGATTGCAACACTTCATACAAAAAGTGCAATATTATTTCTACATTTCTTTATTAATATATATATATATTATACATATGCAATTATTAGAACATGAACTGACCTGTTTCCCCACTTAGCATGAAGTTCCATAATCAAGTACTGTTCTTCTGGTGTAATATTCCCTCTTTTCACATCAGGTCGCAGATAATTCAGCCACCGAAGCCGACAACTTTTTCCGGTACGTTTCAGACCTATCACGATCACCAAAACAAGATAGTTTGGTCTCTGGGGTATATAATCAAAATGAAAATTAGAGGTAACAAAATGACAAAAAAAAAAACCTTGCTTTCTAATCTAGCTAAAAGTTCTTTACCAGCTGCTTTAGCAAGTGAATTCCAGACACCTTCACCGTGGTTGTTGATATAATTTATAAGAATCAAGTCTTCTTCCATCGTCCACGGCCCTTTTCTCACTTCAGCATCTTGAGAATTGCATGGTGATTTATCCATTTTTTTGTTTTTCAGGAGAGAGAGAGAGGAGAAGAAGGATAATGAGATAATGGAGGCATGCAGCAAAACGGGAATTTATAGAACTTGTCTAAGATAATTTTTCATATTAATTAACCCGGTAATCCACATTATAAAAAAGTAGTTTAACCTAATTATCATTGTAATGACAGTCCATGCATGCATGTTAAAACACTGGTACATGTGTTTGCATGCATTGTCACGCATATTATTATTTCTTTGCTAGGGTTAATACTTCTCCACCTATATAAATTATAGGCAAAATTCCCCCGACCCAAAAATTAATACTGTTTTCGAAACTGTCTCAGTCTAATAAGTTTTTTTTTTCTATCCAAGAGAAATAATATTTGGACAAGTATACCCTTATCTACTTTCCAGACAACATTAATATTTTATTTCTCTCTCAGATTTTATTTCTCAGACATGAGTATTCCTCTCTCAGATATTTGTTAAATCTCGTAAGGTTTTCATAAATCACCAGATCATCATATCTGTCAAGGGCTTATGATCTAAATAAGATATTTTTTTTGTTTAATTTACTTTCAGTAACGTTAGCTCGTACTTGTTGTTGCATTTTATTTGTTGTAGTAGTTAGGAGTGGTTGTTCTGAAGTTCTTGAAGTGAAAGTAAATTTTCAAATTGAACAGAAGCATAAAAAATATTTTACCTGAATGTTTACACGGTAGAATGCTTGATTCCTTTTTCTGCTTGTAACCATTCATACATTCATACATTATATATGCAGCAAGTAATAATTCCCATATTTCATCGTGTAAGCATGCATTGTATCAACGTGTAAGCAACATGAAGCGTGTAGACATGTCAAGGTAGAAACATGTAAACATGTTGAGGTAGCAGCGTGTAAGCAATCACATTGTTAATGTGCAGCGTGTAAGCATTCAGATTGTAAAGCGTGTAAACATGTAGAGATATCAGCGTGTAAGCATTGACATTTTTAAGCATGTAAATAGACCATGTGTAGTATGTAATCATACAGTTAATTTAGTGATGTAAGCAAGTATGAGCGTGTAAACATTTCATTTGTAGCGTGTAATCATACACACCTTTAGTCGTGTTAGCAAGTATTAGCGTGTAAACATTCCATGTGCAACGTGTAAGCATACACACTTTTATACGTGTAAGCAAGTATTAGCGTGTAAACATGCATTTGGTCAGCATTAACTATGTTATCAGGTTGTAACAATGAACAGTTCCTTTGATTAACCATTGAATATTTCCTTTGTTTAACCAGCATGGAATGATTTATTAAATAATATTAAATTTTATTCTCCATTATGTACAGGTTGATGGCAAAATAGCGATTACTTATATCGCACGATGGGCAGTGGTATGGTCAAAATTATGAGGGAGGGGAATCTGAAATGGCTTTCGTACCTCGTGACTTGACTTACAATGGATTGATAAAGATGGTAGAAGATATTTTTATGTTTGATTTGTCCAGTTTCAACATAGATTAAGAGTTATTTTGACTACGAGTGGGAGACGTACTGTTGTGCGCATAAAAAACGACATGGATATGTCATTCTTGATGCAGGAAGAAGTATAATTCTTGAAGCATATGTTACCATCATCAAAAGAGATCCAACTACTGGTGGTAATATGTCAACCTAAATACCTCATGAACTAATTTCCTTCCAAATGTACCCATATTTTGCCCAACAATTTTGTAAATCCATATTATACGCATATACAACAACCATATTCCCAGGCATACTGGTCACCATATGCCCAAACATCTGTACCGGTTACACAACAACATAGTGGCTAACTTACACCTCACCATCACCAACCTATACCAGCTTTTGAACTAGTGAATCAAGCTTTTATGAACAGTTAAAATCTGTATGTGGGAGAAACACAATGAGAGGGTCAATGTCATCTGCCCAAAGTGTCGAACCTACCCTAACAATACCCACAATCCATGAAGAGACATCACAAGAATCATATCGAAATGACACCGATGGTGCAATAGGCAGTGACGATGAAAACATTGTGAGTCCACCTAAATTTGAAACCAATACTGATCATGGGCTAGATAGCTTTGATGAACAATACCCATTTACAGAAGATGAAACTTTTTATGATTTTATTGGAGAAGAAGACAATGGAGAGGGGGTGAATTGTGATAGTCCTAACTTTAAAGGTGAAGGTGATATTAGTGGTGAATCTACTGCTTCTGATCATAGTCATTCTAGATGTGATCATGAAGACGATATAGTTGGCAATACTACAACACAAAGGGGTTCATCTGTAGTCTCTCACCCGTGGAGCATTCTTGAATCGGAGCAATACTCATTCTACACCATCAGCCATGAGTCTTCTACCATCAACTGTCGGTTGTATAAAGTAGAAATTTTGCATCAAAAAAATAGTTGAAACAATAACTGAGTTTGCTGGCATTGAAGCAACATTTTGAATACATAATCAAGAGATCCAGTAAGGCCAGATTTCAAGCTACTTGTAAGGATGACAATTGTTCCTTTAGAGTGCGTGCATGGAAAATAGATGAGGGAGAGTATTGGCAAATACTAAAATTTTACAAGGAACACAGTTGCACCATTAAGGGTTTCCAAGGTCAGTTTCGGCAAGCTAATTCTTCTGTTATTGGTGAATTGGTGTCTCTAAAGCTTCAGGTTAATGGAACAACATTGAAACCGAAAGATATCATGACAGAGATGCAGGTACACTACGATATCCACATTCAATACACAAAGGCTTGGCCAATGAATGATCATCCAGAGTCTATTGTTTTCGAATCTACAACAGAGTCATTCCAACGGATTCCTTTATATTTGTATATGCTTGAGCGGAAGAACCCTAACACCGTGACCGGTTTTGAGTTGGATGGTAAATGAAGATTTGAATTTGGTTTCTTCTCATACGGTTCTTGTATTCGTGGTTTTAGGTTGGCGATTAGGCCCGTTATTGCTATTAACAACACTTATCTAAAAGGAATATTTCGTGGTATATTGTTTGTGGCAGCATGTTCAGATGGAAATGAGCAAGTATATCCACTTACTTTCGGATAAGGCATAAGAAAGATGAAGAGTCGTGGACTTGATTTTTAAAGCATGCCCGCAAGTGCATTGATTGTCCCACAGATTGTATGTTCATATCTGACCAGCACAAGGGCATTAAGAAGGCAATGTGAATTATTTACCCTGATGCACCACCCAGCCTCCGTGTATTCCACATGACTATGGACATTAAGAATATGTTCAAAAGGGAAGATGTCACTAGTATTTTCAAGCGTGCATATAAGATTTACAGGGAATCTGAGTTCAATCAAGAATTGGTCTCGTTCTTACTCCTCCATAAGGCGGTACTTCATGATAACTTCAAACGTCGCAGAATATATCAACTCATGTCTCCGATATGCAAGACAGTTCCCAGTTACTGTTCTAATCGAGTACATACGTGATATGCAGAAATGGTTCCATGATTGACGAACTTGTACAGCCTCGTTACACACACAATTGACACAATGGGCAACAAAGTACTTAATGAAACATAATAAAGAATCTACTTTATACACGGTGCATCCAATTGACTGAATGGATATGAAGTTAAAGATGGGGTAAGGATGGACTTGTAAATCTGTTGGATAGTACTTCTTCTTGTCGAGAATTCCAAATCGATTTATTGTCACGTGCTTATGCGTTGGCCATATTGCAAGCTTGTAAAAGACCGTTAATTGATTTCTGCTCTCATTACTATAAAAAGTTGAGTTTAGTTGAAGGATATGCAAGACTTATTAGACTAGTTGGTCACATGAGCGAGTGGAAAATCCCTGATGAAATCAACTCCTTAGTAATGCACCCATTTGAATGGTTATCTCAGGCTGACCGTGTTAGAACCCCGTTCACCGATCACGCAGTGGAACTAGGTTTTAAAATTTTTTATACAGATCATAATCTGTATCTGGGACCAGTGAACTTTGGATCGTAATTATTTTTCGGAACTAATACATACAATATGTAAATACAGGAAATTATAATCGACAAAAATCAGAAGAACATACCAACGTTTGGAGGCTCCTTCACTTTACGTTAAGCTCCTGTCTGAACTAATCTTACCAACGTTTAGAAGGTCCTGTCTGAACCATTTGATCTTCCTTGCTATCTCCCGGGACTGATAACTATGTGTGAGCGCGTAATGGTCTCAGTAACTTGAATGGAGGATGTAGAGAAATACCTGAAGAAACTCTTTCTTCTTAATTTGGTGTATTGATTTCACACACACATAAATTGTGTCTCATGCAAAACTTATTTATTTTTATTTTTTTGTGAATCAGGTGCAAAAAAAAATACGTCTGCATTAATTTATTTCTATCTCGCCTGCACCAATATATATATCGCCTACATATGCTTTTTCATCAAAACAAATTTCATTCCTCTGCATCCTTGATCACAAATATATATATATATATATATATATATATAACTCTGCTTCGTTTTTGGCACAAATATATCTATATCACTGCTTCACAAACAAATATATATATATATATATATATATATATATATATATATATTATATTGCGTATATTATCTTTTATTAAAAAGTCAACATCTCTTTTATATATATATATATATATAGTTTAGTTTGTATCATATACAAACACTTATATAAATACACACACCAATTTGCATCCAATGCAATCTCTTGAGTTATAATTGATATATATTTTTTAATTATCCTTTTCAAATATATCTAATATATTAAAAGTGATAATAAGTGTTGACGTCGATTTCTGGATTATGTCAGAAAAGCCAACAATGATTGGATTTCGGCTATTGATTCAAAGAGAAAGAGATTCAGAGAGAGTAACGAAGACACAAGTTTTACGTGGTAAAACTCCGATGACCGGAGAAACGTCCACGGGTGGTTGAAGGATCAACCAAGCCAAAATCCACTATGAAAATATGATGTTTACAAGCTCTCGATCTCTCTTTTTTCTCTCTTTATTTTTTTGTTGCTTGCTGTATGCTATATTGCCTATATCTTTTGGAACGAGATTATGGGTCTATTTATATGCTTATAGAACCCTAATCTGCTTTGTACAAGTACTACAAGATCTTTGTATTTAATTGTGATTCGGTTACTTGCTTGAGGTTGATTTGTCTTCTTTCCTGTTTCGGAGTCTCTTATGGAAATTGAATGAGACTCTAGTAGTGCAGTTTTATTTGGACTTGTTTCCTTATAAGAATGTAGTCTTTGTAGCGAAATCAAGTTGTTTATTGATTGAGGATTCTTCCTGATGGATATCTTCGCGTATTTAATTACTTAATCCGTGTGAATTAAGCACCAAGTTTCTTGTTCAGGTCGCATTTATCCCGGGTAAGAATAACACTGGTTGGTCCCGAGTAGATCCGTTTGAGCCTGAGTAGAAGATGATTTTTGGTTAATCCCGAGTACTTTTAATCGATTCGGAGTAATTTAGTTGATCCCGAGTAGGTCTTGCCATGCTACTGGTTTACTCGGGTTTTCTTCTTTTTAATGATGCCTCGTAGGATATTTCCTGGGTGCCTATTTGGGGGTCCACCTGGCTATTTTCTCCTTCCTGTCATTGACGTGTATGCTTGGTAAAATTCACATACGACAATACCCCCTTAAAAAAATTTTACCGAGTAAATTTCATTTCGGGCAAGAGTATTTTAATTATCTTAATTTTTACACGTCAGAATAGCCGTCTTATCATAATGGCGTGCCTTAATGGTAACCTTGTAATTTCGATTCGCTTTATTATGAGATCTTAAATGATGGCGACATTTTGAAGTTCTGACGGTCGATGGCTACTTCTTGTTTTGACACGTGTCCCTCGTCTCTTCGTTTTTCAATATCATTTATGAGAAATGTTTTTCGCGTCTCCTCTAACGCCGCATACGTCATCGAGTTTCATCATAAAAATCCTAGGGATTCGTGCCATCTCTTTTTTAAATTCTACGCTGAGAGACATCGTTGGTTTATTCTCAATAATTTTCAGCAGATATTTCTTTAAACTCAAATTTCTTTATCCAGAAGTTCACGATTCTCCGTTTGAAGATCTTGCATCAATCTCAATTCAAGGTTAGTTTTAATGGGGCCATCCTCCCACCATCGTCTCTTTAAAATCTCTTTTGATGCATTAAAACGTGGGGATTTTCAGTTAGTTTCTTGCATTAAACGATTACTAAGGGATATCCCAATAGATAAACCTCCATTCTTAGAAGTTGATGTTTCTAGGCTTCACCCTGACGTCACTTTCAGCCCTGTATCTAGTTCTCCATCTAGTTCTGATTCTGATATTTCTGATCACAGGGTATCTTTTCGAAGAATGGGTAAACATCAAAGCAAAAGTAAGGTATACAAGCACGGCTCGAGCAGCGTTCAGACCAAGGAACAGACTGTTAACGAGAGTGATGTTGATGAAGTGTACAGGGTGTCTCGTCTTTCATTTTCTGATACTCGCCCGAGTGGCTTTGATACTGAGCCGAATGTGGTCGGGCCAGCTGAGATAGAAAATTACCTCTCCCGATTCTACTTGCCCGACTCGATCACTTTGGTTCCTGCGGGGGATAGAGCCGTATGGAATCCTCATAAGGGTATGGTCGCGATTTATGGATCCATGCTTTGCTGCGGCGTAACACTTCCCTTTCAACCATTTATTGCCTGGTTTTTGGCTGAAGTAGGGATAGCCCCAGCTCAATTGGCCCCAAATAGTTATAAAATCTTGATGTGCATGTGGCATATGTTCAGTCGAATGAACCTTTCACCGCCTTCCCTGAATGAAATCAAGCATTTCTTTACGCTGAGGCAGGTTAGCAAAACAGGGACATTTTTTCTTACATCGGACGGTTGGGTCCCTAAAGGAGCAAAGGTTAATCGGGAGGTCGACACCTCTGATGACCCCAAAAGAAGGGTTTTGTAGGGGGATTCCCTACATTCAACAAGTTCTGGAAGAACAGTTGGTTTTTTACTGGAGGGTCTCTCGGGCTCAACGTTATTGTTGGATCTGGGGATTCCCGAACGGTGTTGAGTGTTCCCCGTTTATTCTTTTCCCCCGACGTGTGGAACAGAAAAATAATTGATTATAATGATTCTGAGCTGAAGAGGCTGACTCGGGCAGCTGTTCGTACTCTAGAGAAGAGGAGCAAGAGCGTACTTTTTAAAGAGGAGGATTTGATAAAGCTCGGCTTCTTCAGACAGATTTCGGGCCATCGCAGGCGATGTAAGTAACCCGGCGCCCTTTTTATTGTATTTTTCTGCTTTTCATTTTCTGATATGAATCTTTTTTTTTTATGTGTTCGATACAGATATGGTCAGCAATCTTCAGACTCGCCATGTGAAGTTAATTCTGCAGACGAGTAGGAAAGAAGCCTCCCGTCAAGGTGATGAGGGTATTGCTCCACCCGAGCCAGATGAGGAAACTGATATTGCTGAGGAACAAATTCCCGAGTGCGTTGATCGGGGTGCTTAGCCTTCTACTCTGGATTTTACTAGTCCAAGTGGCCAAAGTGAGCCAACTGACACCAACTGACACCCAACTGCCTGATAATAGAGAGAGGCAATGTGAAGGTCCGGGTGAAGAGCATGTTGGACGGTTTGACGCCAGCGACGGTGGTAATGTTTTGATGGATCAAGTGCCTGCAGGTGCCTAATTCTTTGAGTCTTTCCGGGACGATCTGCAGAAAGATCCTGCTGCTGACCTTTACTTCCACAGTTCTCGGGGTGAGAAGCGAAAGGTTGTTAATTCACCGTCTCGTCCTCTCAAAGTTCCTCGGGTAGTCTCATTTATCGACTCCAACGATGAAGATGTTACGGATGAGATTGCCCCGAATGTTGGCATTGGAGCATCAGTAGATACGGCCGCTTCAGAACCGAGTAGGGCTTCTTCTACCTCCGAGGTTGGAAATATGGGGAATGAACCTTCGGGGGTTCCTTCAAAGCTTTCTTCATCCTTAGAACCGAACAGGGCTTCTCTTGCCCCCGAGTTTGGAAATCTGGGAGCTGAACCCTCGGGGGTTCCTTTATTCCTTTCTCCCCAGGATATGCTACGGGAGATATCCTCCAGTCCGACTTTTATCATGGAAGACCTCTGGAGCTGCTTACGGGATGGTTCCCTGACCGAACGTCTCTAAAATATTTTTAACGGTGCATCTTATGTAAGTTAAATCCGACTCCTCTATTGTTTTGCTTCTGTCAGATTTCTGAATATATCTCTTTACAGATGGTGGCCGAATTCGCTGAGTTAGTTCAGACGCAACAACATCAGATTGATCGAATAAGGCGTCTAGAGGCTCAGCTGAAGGCAAGTGAGAAGGGTCGTGCTCGATCCGAGAAAGCTTACCAGTAGAAGGTCGGTTCTGTACAGATATTCACCGACCATTGTCTGGCAAAGCAGGTTGAAGCCGAGGAGAAGGCATCTTTGGCAGAGGAGAAGGTTGCATCACTTCAACATCTCCTATCTTCTGCTGAAGAATCCGTGCTTCAGTTCGAGTAGGAGGCGGAGCAGTCGAGGTCGGCAAATGACCAAAAAATCAAAGATCCGGAGCGTCAGGTGTTGACAGTTGAATCCCTATCCCGAGAGGCCAGGTTGGAACTTGAAGTCCAATGGGTGGATCATTTTAAAAGATCCCCTTCTTATGATGCCCTACTTCTTCTGGAGTTTCAACGCGGGTTAGTTTCGGCTGGTGAGTTCTTCAAAGTTAAAATAGGGCGACCGAGAAAGCTCGAGCTAATTGGGAGCTGTCAATCAAACATCATGTGGACCGGTCCTTGGAGTCTCTTCGGATTCAGATGAAGGAATGGAGAGACTACTGTCGTAGTCAAGGCAAAGAGACCCATCCCATGCATTTAGAGATTCCGTCCGAGCATTCTCTATCGACCTTCTATATAAGTCAAGAGTCGGTTGAGGGTGTAGTCCCAGATGTCGGGCCAGTCCAGGGTGAAGATTATAGCCAGTGGAAGGATGATATTGTCGACAATATCGCTTGACCGTCTAATGAGAACCTGCTTCGTGAGTACGAGATGGTGCCAGATCCGAGTATTGGCAAAGGCTCGAAATCCTCGCAACCTTAATTTTGTAGAGCTGTAGAAAATTCTGATTTATTTTTTACTTGTAAAGAACCACTCTTTGATCTGTAACCATTCTTTTAGGAGCAATAAAATTTTATTTTATTTTGAATTGAATGGTCTTGATCGGTTCATTGCTGATTGTTGCCGAGTGCTGTATTAAACTGGCTAATGTTCATGTAATTTAACTGAGTATCTTATTAAACCGGTTATTATCCGAATGACTTCAATTGCCAAGTGTCTTATTAAACTGGCTTCTTCGAGGTTCGGGTAACATCCGAGTGTCTTATTAAACCAGTTGTTACCCGAATGACTTCAATTGCCAAGTATCTTATTAAACTGGATTCTTCGATGTTCGGGTAACTTAACCGAGTATCTTATTAAAACGGTTGTTACCCGAATGACTTCAATTGCCAAGTATCTTATTAAGCTGGCTCTTTATTATTAACCGAGTCATCTTGAAACAGTCAAGTTTACACTTGTGTTTCATACCCGGTTACTACTCGAACATTACATCAAGGCTCACCATGATCATACATTCGAGTCCTTATGCAATACCAAGGACGTCTTCCCAGTTTTTATGCGCAAGGGTTTGCTGAATCGTTGAGCTTTTTTTTTTTAAAAAAAAAACATTGCTTCAACACAGCTACGCATTTCACCAGAATTTCTCCCGATAGCGTCCCGAGCATTTTTCCAGAGTCTGGTGCATCGGGTTTGCCTTTTTACGAAGGTCATTTTGACCCTGCTCGGCTGGCATGCTCCTACGAGCTTCTCCGCCCATTCGGGATTTGATGGTCCCGAGAATTCTATTTGCATGTTCTTATTATCATGCTCTTCTTCCATATGTTCTTATTATCATATGGTCTTTTGGAAATCTAGAGCTAGATGCTTTCCTTTCAGAAATTCCGAGTAATTTTATTTATTACTGTAAAAAATCAATAAAGATTCTAATTACAATTTAGTATTTATCCTGACTAGAGAAAAAAAATAAAACAACATATATATGTAATTTTAAGGATAGAAAATCTTCAGATATTGGGCATTGCATGGTCGAGGTAAAACCCCTCCATTGGGTCGAGCAATCCAATAAGTTCCATGGCCAAGTATCCCCTCGATCTTGTATGGACCTTCCCATTTATCAGCCAGGGATCCTGCGGCTTTATTTTTTGTGTTCAATGACACCTTCCTGAGCACCAGGTCTCCTAGCTAGAATTTCCTGATCCGAACACGAGAGTTGTAGTGGCGAGCCACTCTTTGTTGATATGTTGCATTTCTTATTTGGGACTTTTCCCTTTTTTCTTCTAGCTCATCCAAACTTTGTAGTAGCATATCAACATTCTGTTCTTCATCGTATAGCCTGACCCGTGGTGACGCATACGATGTTTCTATGGGGATAACAACTTCTGTTCCAAATGCTAAAGTGTATGGAGTCTCTCCTGTTAAAGTCCTCGCTGTCGTCCGGTACGCCCATAATACTTCGGGAAGCTTTTCAACCCATCTTTCTTTTTTGGCATCCAGCTTTGCTTTGATGGTGTGCTTGATAATTTTATTTACTGCTTCTGCCTGCCCATTTGTTTGAGGGTGGGCTGGTGTGGCATAGTAATTAGCAATCTGTACTTCTCGCACAACTGTCTGAACTTTAGGTTATCAAACTGGGTGCCATTGTCAGTGATTATAGTGTCCGGAACTCCAAACCTATAAAGTATGTTTTTCTTTACAAAATTTATGGTGTTGGCTTCTGTGATATGCACCAGCGCTTCAGCTTCTGCCCATTTTGTGAAATAATCGACAGCTACTATGGCATGCTTTGCTCCACCCCCTGTCCCAGCTGGCATTGAGCCGATCAGGTCTAGGCCCCACATGGCGAATGGCCATGGGACAGTGAGGTTTCTGAGCTTTTCTGGGGGTTGTCGGATATCGTTAGCAATCCTTTGACAGGTATTGCAACTTTTCGACCATCGTTGTGCATCTGAGAAAAGCGTGGGCCAGTAATAGCCTTGTATGAGCACCTTATACGCTAGATTTCTACCCCGAGTGTGGTTTCCGCAAACTCCTCCATGGATCTCTTGAAGTATTCAATGAGCATCTTCTTCTGGTTCACATCTCTGGAGAGCTCGGGAAAACCCCCTTCTGTATAATTCTTCTCCGATCACGGTATACCTAGCCGATCGATACCTGATATGCCTTTCTAGTACCGAGTCTTCCGAAAGCACGCCTTCTTCTAGGAACCTTCTCAGCTGGACCATCCAACCGTCTTGCGATGTTCAGACTTCTGAAATTTCCAATTGCTCAGGTTCAGTTGTACTCGATTTAAGGAGGTGTGCAACCGGAATGGTCTTTGGTCTGATCGAGGTTGTTGCTGACGCTAATTTAGACAATGAGTCAGCCTTTTCATTTTATTCCCTAGGGATCTGAGCGATCTTGTATTCTTTAAATTTTTGGAGGAGCTGTTTCGCGATGTCACGGTAGGCAATCATACCTTCATCTTTGGCCTGGTACTCGTCCATAACCTAGATGACAACTACCTGTGAATCGCTGAATATCTCAACTTCATCTGCCCCGAGAGCTATGCAGACTCTGATTCCAGCTAACAATGCCTCGTACTCGACTTGATTATTGGTTGCTTTAAAATCAAATCTCATGGCACATTCAACATCATCTCCTTCCGGGGTGAGAACTACGAACCCTGCCCCGCTGCCATGAGTATTTGAAGAGCCATCAACATACAGTTTCCATGGGAAACTCTTATCCAAGAGTCTTTTTGCTTCCAAGTTTGGTTCTGTGAACTCGGCTATAAAGTCTGCCACAGCTTGTCCTTTGAGGGAGGTTCTGGTGACATAATGAATACCGAATTCACTTAGCTCGATTGCCCACTTGGTAAGTCTTCCTGATATTTTCGGCTTTTGTAAAATTTGTCTTAATGGGCAATTGGTGAGATCCTGGATTGTATGGGCCTGAAAGTATGGTCTCAGCTTTTTTGCCACTGAAACGAATGCTAAGGCCATTTTCTCTGCCTGTAAGTACCTGGTCTTAGCCGGTAAGAGTGTCTTGCTGGTATAATACACCGGTTTCTGCACTCCATCTTCTGTTCTGACTAAGACTGAACTTGTTGCAAGCTCGATTATTGACAGATACAGTTGAAGTATTTCCCATTTTTACAGTTTTGAGAAAACTGGAGCATGTCCCAAATACTCTTTTATTTTTAAGAATGCCTGCTCGCACTCTTTATTTCGCTCGAGTCCTTTCCCTTTTTTGATTATCTTGAAGAAGGGTGTGCACCTGTCTGTAGCCCTCGAGATGAATCTTCCCAAGGAAGCTAAACACCCTGTTAAACACTGTACCTCTTTCAATGTTTTAGGTGAGGTCATTTCTTGCAAAGCCTGGATCTTCTCAGGATTAACTTCGATTCCTCTTTGGTGGACTTGAAAACCCAAGAATCTCCCCGAATGGACTCCGAATAAACATTTGTTCGGGTTTAATTTCATATGGTATCTTCTCAGAACATCAAATGTCTCTCGGAGGTCCCGGGCATGCTCATCTGCCGAGACGCTTTTAGTCAACATGTCATCAATGTACACTTCCATGTTCCTTCCTATTTGCCGAGTGAAGATTTTGTTGACCAACCTTTGATACGTAGCACCTGCATTTTTTAAACCGAAGGGCATTACTGTGTAGCAATATAAACCCTGATCCGTTGTGAAAGCTGTTTTTTCTTCATCAGCTTTGTTCATCCGGATCTGATTGTATCCTGAGTAAGCGTCCATGATGCTGAGCAATTCGTGACCTGCTGTGGCATCCACCGGCTGGTCTATCCTTGGAAGTGGGAAGCTATCCTTTAGACATGCCTTGTTCAGATCCGTGAAATCTACGCACATCCTCCAATGTCCATTTTTCTTTTGGACGAAGACTACGTTGGCGAACCACCGAAGGTAGCTGACTTCTCTGATTGATCCAGTTGCCAGTAGCTTTTCCACCTCTTGTTTGATTGCTTGACTTCTTTCAGGATTGAACGATCTTCTCTTTTGTATTACCGGTTTTACATTCGGGCTAACAGCGAGGTGGTGGGATATTACTCGGGCATCTATTCCGATCATATCTTCGTGACTCCAAATGAATACATCTTTGTACTCTCTAAGCTGATTGGTTAAGTCTTGCTTGACTTTTCCATCCAAGTTAGCTCCGATCTTGATTTTCTTATCTGGTTCGTCTTCTTTAAGCACTACTTAAACCAATTCTGTTTTGTATTCATTCGAGTCCTCCTTTGGATCCAATTCGAACGACAAGGACTCTTTACACTGATTTGGCTGCATTATGGTGCACACTTGTTCAGCATCATGCTTGTCTTTGTATACTGACAGGTTTGCTCTTCGGGCCATCTCTTGGGATCCCTTGACTATCCCAACCCCTTGTTCTGTTGGGAACTTGATAATTAATGCATAAGTGGCCGTCACGACCCTTGTTTTATTCAGGAATGGCCTGCCCAATAATGCATTATACGGCCAATTGTCCAAATCAACTACCACGAAGTCAAGCAGGACAGTCCTCTGGCATGGTGCCGTTCCGATCTTTATGGGTAGTTTTACAGTCCCGAGTGACCTGACCTCTATCCTTCCAAACCCTCTTAATGGAGTATGGAAAGACTGTAAATCTTTTCGGTCTAGTCTTAGCTGGTCGTATACGGCCACGCTTAAGATGTCTGCCGAACTCCCATTATCTATTAAAATTCTCCGGACTTCTCTATGGCCAATCCGAGCACTTATAACCAAAGCGTCATTAGGTCGAACATCTACGCCAAGGGAATCTGCCTCTGTAAAAACTATTGGGTCCCATCCTTCCTTTACCCTTTTCGGGTCTAGCTCATCTGAGTTTAAGTCGAAGTTATTCCTTGCTTCTATTGCTTCTCTGATTTCCTGAGTTCGTTCTCGGTTGCTTCTCCCAATAGAGGGTCCTCCAAAAAATGTATGTATTACTTGATTGGCTTCGAGGCTGGTTCTTTGATTTCGACCAGGATTGTGCTCAGCCTTGACTTCTCTCTTAGTTTCTGATCTCTCATTTTTTTTCAAGATTACATCCCTTAGATGCCCTTCCCGAATAAGAGTCTCTATGTAATCTCTGAGCTGGAAACACTTTGAAGTCTCATGCCCGGTTTTCTTGTGAAACCTGCAATACTTGGTTATATCTCTTCGGGCGAACTGTGATTGTCGATGCGGCTCTTGCACCATATTCTTCTCTTTCAAGATGGCTAAAATTTCTTCTTGTTTTTTTCAAAGAGGGGTGTAATTGGTATATCTGCCTCGGTATTTCTCTGTGGACCGTTCGGTATTGAGCCCATTATCCTCATCCTTGTTTTTCTCCTTCTCGTTCCCTTTTAGCTTTCCTTTTTGATTCTGCCTCTTGGATTCAGCATCCTTCTGTTCAGGCTTTCCTCCGTGCATATAACTTCCTTCTATATCTAATTCTTCTTTTTCAGCCAGTGCGTATCCTCCTGCCATATCCATCATGTCAGCATACCTTATCAGCCTTGCTCTTCTCAAATCAAAGGATAGCCGTCCATTCTGCAAGTTATTGATAAATGCAACGATTATGGCTTCATTGTTTGCACGCCAATCTCTGATACCCCTTGGCCGAATCTCCCTAGATATTTCTTCAGTGACTCATCTTTCCCTTGTTTTATTTGAGCAAGGTGAGCCACTGACTTTTTCCTGTGAACGTTATTCAGGAATTGCCTTGAGAAGCTCCTGCTTAGTTCACTGAAACTCTTGATGCTTGCTGAAGGTAACCTTCTGAACCACCTCGACCCCATGTCTCCCAGAGTTTGTGGGAAGTTGAGACATAATAAGGGATCATTGTGGGCATACAGGGCCATGGCGCTTTTATAGCATCTCACGTGCTCTTTCGGGTCTGTGTCTTTCTTAAACTGCTCCACGTGCGGCATCCTAAACCTTTCTAGGAAAGGGGTCTGTAAGATTTTCTTGGTAAATGGGCTGTCTGAGTCATCGTCAGATAAATCGTTATAGCCATAACGTCTGACCAAGGACTCCATCTGACGCCAATTATTCTCGACTTCTTGAGTTAGGCTCTGGATCATGACATCTCTGTCCCCCACCGGGCTTCCTCGACGGTTGAACCGTTGGGTAACTGTCATTCTTACTGGCTCTTCACTTTGATGCCGAGTTTCTCGTATGACTCCGTAATGACGTTTGAGATGAGGTCGATCGCTATCTTCTGATGACGACAGATCCCTGTGCTGGTCATATTTACGGTGTCTAGTGCGTACTGTTTTATTGTGGTCCAGCCTCTGGTGATGTTGTTCCTCTTCAAGAGTTTCCTGTCCGACCGGGTTGATTGGGGAAGAGTTCCTTCTGGTTTCTGGCATAGTTATTCATGGCCCAACCACCACCGAACGGAGCCTTACGGGTGGAGGATTAGGAGTATGTGCTCCTGCAGCCAGTCGATCAATCCCTTCTCTCGCTGCGTTTGTCATCAATTGTTGTAGGGCCTCTTGGAAATGCATCGTAAGATCTCTGTTGGTTGGAGGAACTTACTGGATCCCTGCCAGGTGTGCAGGCTGGTTTTCTGTGTTTGTCAGGATCTTGTGACGTGTTGCCAACATGAAAATCGCCTGGTGATTTTTGGCCATTCCCTGAACTGCTTCTACTTCTACTTCTTGCCAATGCTTTTAACAAGTTCGGAGGTTCAACCTCTTCCTCTAGCACCAATTGTTGAAGTCGATTTCTAGATTATGTCAGAAAAGCCAACAAGGATTGGATTTCGGCTATTGATTCAAAGAGAAAGAGATTCAAAGAGAGTAACGAAGACACAAGTTTTACGTGGTAAAACTCCGATGACCGGAGAAACGTCCACGGGTGGTTGAAGGATCAACCAAGCCAAAATCCACTATGAAAATATGATGTTTACAAGCTCTCGATCTCTCTTTCTTCTCTCTTTATTTTTCTGTTGCTTGTTGTATGCTATATTGCCTATATCTTTTGGAACAAGATTATGGGTCTATTTATATACTTATAGAACCCTACTCTGTTTTGTACAAGTAATACAAGATCTTTGTATTTAATTGTGATTCGGTTACTTTCTTGAGGTTAATTTGTCTTCTTTCCTGTTTCGGAGTCTCTTATGGAAATCGAATGAGACTCTAGTAGTGCTGTTTTATTTGGACTTGTTTCCTTATAAGAATGTAGTCTTTGTAGCGAAATCAAGTTGTTTCTTGATTAAGGATTCTTCCTGATGGATATCTTCGCGTATTTAATTACTTAATCCGTGTGAATTAAGCACCAAGTTTCTTGTTCGGGTCGCATTTATCCCGGGTAAGAATAACACTGGTTGGTCCCGAGTAGAAGATGCTTTTTGGTTAATCCCGAGTACTTTTAATCGATTCTGAGTAATTTAGTTGATCCTGAGTAGGTCTTGCCATGCTACTGGTTTACTCGGGTTTTCTTTTTTTTAATGATGCCTAGTAGGATATTTCCTGGGTGCCCATTTGGGCGTCCACCTGGCTATTTTCTCCTTCCTGTCAATGACGTGTATGCTTGGTAAAATTTTCATACGACAATAAGTATTTTAAATTTAAACTTAAATTTAATTAAATTTAAAATACTTAGATAAATTATTTAGTAAAACTAAATAATCATATTATTTTATCTTCACGTAAATCCATATATCAACTAACACCCTCCAATTAATAGTTAATTAATAATTCATAATTATCAATATAATTAAATAATCTAATTATTTAATTAATTTAACTATTAAAATTCATTAATTAAATAATCTCATTACTCAATTAATTCTCGAATATATACGTGTTACTTTTGTAACACAATTAATTGGACAATCCAATTAATTAACCGTGACCCTTGTTACCTAAATCGATCGGGCTAGCAAGGGGACCTAATGGACCCACAGTATTTTGAGCTCCAATAATCCTCGGAATCATTAATTAAACTCTTTAATTAATATTCCTAGATTATTAACTCCGGTGTTATTCCACTAAAAACCTGAAGCTGCACTCTCTCAACTGTAGACGATTTTACACAGACCGATACAACTCCGTGTCCATCAATATAGCTATTACACATGGTGTGATCCTCCACAGTAGTTCATAATTAGAGCTGGGTCATAATGTCCGTTATACCCCTCTAATTACATATATTCTTTAACCACCGTTGATTCTATAATGAACAATAAATCCTATTTCCTTACGGAATTAGGAGAGCGCTCATATTGTCCAAGCCCCGAATCAACCCTTAAGGGAACTACCATCTACTTCTCACAAGAAGAAGTGGATTCCACTATTGTGTACAAACCTTCCCAGCCACAAGCCAAATCACAATCCCAATATACGGAGCATATTGATCGGGAACTGCATCCGACCTCACCCATGGTATATCAAAGACCACGATCTAACCTGAAAGAGTCGATAAGTCACTCAAGATTAAGATCACCCACATATAGCCATCATTAGTTGATATATATGAATCTCATCGATAAACGGATCTTGGTGAGAGATTCATATATCATGGCCCAGTCCTATATGATCACATCATACAAGGTGCCTTCATTCTCATATCTCCATATGAATGGTTCAGGATAGAATCACCGTACATTACGGAATGGACAGCAACTATAGATTAACCACAAAAAAAGTACCCAGCTTTATTTGCTATCTATGGACTCTTTAGATTGCACGTCTCTTACTGTATCCATCCGTATATGACACTCATATACACAGTTCAAGATTACATCTGGCAATCTTGGATGTTAAATTTATATGCACAAGTTTATAAAATAAATAAATAACATAACAAGAATGAATTGAACTTTTCTTTTTATTTATTTCATAAATCCATTTACAAATTACATCTTTAGGGCATAAACCCCAACAGACCAATCATGTAAGATAAGGAAACCTTCAACAGGTGAGTATCGAGAATGGAAGGTAAAAACATGTTCCCTTTGCAAACAACCTGGGCATAACCGATAAAATTGTCCAAATTCCCTCTGTCTCCCATCTATGCTAAACAACTGTCAACATGGTTCTTCACATGGTCAACCTTCACGGAGACAATGTAAGTGCAAGGTTTGTGGTGAACAAGGACATAACCGACAGACATGCCCATGAAGTTAAATGAATAGGACAGAGCTGTTTATTCCTACTATCATTCCATAATTGTAATTCATTTCCTAGATTATAAAAATTGTAAACCATTACAATAATTTTGTATTCTATCGGAAATGTAATTTACATCAATGATGATGTTTTAGCAAATAATTTTTTGGTTTATAAGGCATAGATTTGTAACGGTTATATATTTAAGGATAACTAAAAACAGTTTGATTACACAATATATATGGTAACAATTTTAATGATTACACGTTTGACATCATCACACGCCACATTATAAGCATGATTACATAATGCATTAGGTAGCGTGTAATCGTGTAATCTTTACACGCTACAAAAATGTTGCATGTAATCATGCTTATAAATTGATGTGTAATCTTACCCATTGTTGCATCGTGTTATCTTTCATAGAGCCCCAATGTGACTGATTACACGTTACATTATACAGTTTGTAATCATGCTTATAAATTGATATGTAATCTTTCCCATTGTTGCATCATGTAATATTTCACATTGCCCCAATGTGACTAATTATACATTACATTATATAACGTGTAATCTTTCCCCATGTGTCATCGTTATATTAATGCAGCGTGTAAAGATGATTACACGCTACCTAATGGAGCGTGTAATCATGCTTATAAATTGGAGTGTAATATTTTTCACTATTGCATTGTGTTGTCTTTCACAGTGCCTCAATATAACTGATTACACGTTACATTATGTAATAATCATGCTTATAAATTGACATGTAATCTTTCCCATTGCTACATTGTGTAATCTTTCACAGTGCCCCAATGTGACTGATTACAGGTTATATTACGCAGCGTGTAATCATGCTTATAAATTAGAGTGTAATCTTTCCCATTGTTATATCATATAATATTTCACATTGCACCAATGTAAATTTGTTACACGTTACATTTCTGTAGCGTGTAACCATGATTTCACGCTACCTAATGCAGTCTGTAATCATGCTTATAAATTGGCATGTTATCTTTCCCATTATTGCATCGTGTAATCTTTAACAGTGCCCAAATGTGACTGATTACACGTTACATTATGTAGCATGTAATCACGATTAATTTAAAGCGTGTAATCTTCCCCCATGTGGCATTGTGTAATCTTTCACATTGCACTAGTGTAAATCTGTTACACATTACATTTTTGTAACGTGTAACTATAAATACACGCTACCTAATGCAACATATAATCATGCTTATGAATTGGCGTGTAAGCATACTGAGCGTGTAATCATGCTTATAAACTGGTGTGTAATCATGTTGTTCTGAATTTGGACCCGTTACGAATACTTACCACAAATTGCAATGAAAACATATCCATACCCAACATATCCAAAACCTAATATTCATAAAGAAATTCCAATGCAAATATATATAATTAAGATCAAATTTCATTATCCAAATTGTGGAATATTGTACATACTAATCACAAGGCAAACTGTTGGCAAAGATATCCCTATCTATTTGTTTTCTAAAGTCAGGGATGTTATCTTGTTTAAAATTGAAGTTGTTATCTTTGTTCATCATTACATACTCTACGTCCTTAAGCATAAAAACACCATAATTGTTACCGTCATCCTAGCATGGGAATATAGTGGGAGTCAATCTCACAGTCTTCATACAATTCAGTTTTTGGGGATGCCGCTTACTGACTTTGTAGTAACCATACACGCTGTAAATTCATGGGAACAAGCACCGTAGAGGTAAAACCTGGTGTTGTCTATACATCGGGTTGTCTGGCAGTTTATGTGCGGCTGAGTCATAAATTCAAATTATCCAATCCTGGAGACGAACAATACAAAATACCCAATGGTTGCCTCCCACATTGCAATGGACTAAAACCTGTTACAAATAACAGTCAATATGTATAGCAGTGTATATTAAATCACGGGAGCTAAGTAGCATACGTCATCAACATTATCCCATGGAGTCCCCCAAGCTGGTTTCTACCCGATAGCATATGTAATCATGTCTATTGGAAAATCAAAATGTGGAATGGTTTCAACAGCGCTTTTTGGAAATTCGACTGAATTGTTTTCCAAATCTTGCTTAGTCAATAATACAATTAAGTTACAGAACATGTAAGTGGGGGCTTTGAATATATGACAACACTATAAACTGTCAAATAACATCTACATAAAAAAGAATGCGGCATCAAGTACTGTTACTTTATGTGGAAATCGTCGACCTTTGATTAGGTCTAGTTTCTTCTACAAAGCTGATTTATGTAGGCATTCACATACTCATTGCCCAACCATGATGTAGGGTCTTCTAATTCTCTGGAAAAATATTATGAAACAGAAGCATCGATGCCGATTCTACGACTGCGTATGGAAATATGCGACCAAGATTAGTCGCCTAGTATGTTTGCAAACAAGTCAAATTGCATACCACCAAACAAGTTGTAAAAACACTTACAACTATAAGCTTGGATCATTCATAAAGGCGGTATATTGCTGGACAACTTCATGTTTCTTCTAAGCTCTAAAGGTATCCATATATGGACTTTTTAACCACTTTGACAACAGCCGCTCCCTAGCGACTTCCATCGAGTCAAATAGTGGTAATGGTAAAGGGGTATGTATGTCATGTAAAGGTGATGGAAGGGTTTTTATGTCATGTGGTGATGGTTGTTGACTTATGAAGGGGGCAATCTTTATGGTGGGGGTGTATCGATGGTGGGGGCTACCTCGGTGGTGATGATGGTGGTGGTGGTAGAAGGGGGGGAGGGGAAGCTGTATTGGTGGTGGTGGGGGCTGTCTCGGTATTGGTGGCTGGCTCGATGATGGTGGGTACTGTCTCAGTGGTGATGGCTACCTCGGCGGTAGAGATGGTTACATTGGTAGTGGAGGGGGTGGCTGGCTCGGTACTGGTGGGGGCTGTCTTTAAATTGGTGGTGGGGCCTGTCTGTAAATCAAAGTCGGCTATCACAATAAGGTCCACAAACATCTCACTCTCAAAATGACATGTAGGATCTCCATTAATGTTATCGTGTACTGCATCATCTTCTATGCTCAAACGAGGGGCCCTCTACCATAAGGAAAACGGTAACTTTAAATGCTGGGATAATATTACCAAATTTTAGCAAATAGAAAAACAAATTATACATACTTTAGAAAAAAACAATTGTAACAAGTCGGTTCGTAACTTTGTAAATTCAGCCAGCATTGATTGTATCGAATATTGGACCTTTTCATATACAATGATGCGAAATTGGTTCAGTAGTTGTTGTGGAATTACAGTAGAGGTCGATCTCTAAGAAAGATAATCCAAATTAAATAATAATAATTAAAATGTTCCTTATTTTACATATATTAAACTTAAACAAACCACTCACCTCTGATCTTCTCGATGAGTGCCGACGATGATGATATGGAGGTTGGCGCTGATGCGTATGAGATGGAGGACCATGTCGAGTAGGAGATGGATGAGGCTGACGAGTAGGAGATGGATGACGCTCATGAGCAGTAGATGAAGTCCTCTGAAAATCTCCTACCGAGTGCACTCTAGGCTGTACAAGTGATTGTGGATCACGAGTTCCATAAATGAGGGTAACATTTCAAGTCTATCACTGCGACTGTCATTCCCAGTGTTGCCCCTATGTGGTGATGCATCTCGGATGTTCCATCGTCTTTTAATTGGTTCATTAGGACCTTTGTACAGATTTCGTTTCCTCTTTCGGAGATTTTTTAATGACAGATTGGCTCAGTCCTCTTTGTTTACAAATTCTTCAACGGTACAAACTGAGGACCTTCAGACATGTTGTCATCAATGCCTAACCAGTAGTCCTCTTTTTCCTTCAGTCGAGTAGTACAGATCGTAGCTAATTCAGTGAACTGAAAATTTCAAAGGCAAAATTCAAATCAGTCAGTTAGAAAAATAAAGTCAATTAAGATAACAAACCGAAATAACATTTACCTTTCTTTAAACCTCTTTCTTCAACCTTTGATCACTCATATTTGATCCCCGTTTGACAAATTCCCATTTTTTAAAACAGAGGTGTCTCTAAGAAGCAAATTTGTTACCCAATTTCTTCCACATCGATTGGATAGCCTCTATTGCCCAAAGCTACCAATAAAAACTTTTAAATAGTTAAATATAACAATAAAAATAAAAACTTATAATTATAACAATACGTTCGCAGTGTTGACACGGTACCTGAACTTCCCAAATAAAACCATAAATATTGTATCTTCTAGACGGACCCATTGGCCCCGACACCTTAAAACCGATTCGAATGTAGTGCAATGTCATCTTGAACACATAATGTCCTCATGGGAACGAATTGAAAGCTTTTATATCCTCAGCCAACGACATTAGCCAGTAAGTGACTTGTCTCCGGTAATTCTGGCCAAATAGGATGTTGTTTGCAAACAAAATAAGAGTCATCTTCAAACCATCACCTTTTCGGTCAAACCCACCCCTTAAGAATTTGCTCAAAAGCTGATCAAATAATAAATATTCGTCCCCTCCAAAATATCTCATGTGGATCCCATCTAGCAATGAGATGTAATCTCTAAAAAAAATCCAGTAATACACCAAACTTCAAGCCAGTGCATAAACAAAACTCTCTCTTTCCAATTCTAACATTGATGTTTCCCATAGCAAACCACATCTCGTCATCCCTGGCATCAGGGAACCGAATTTGGCGGAGCAATAGGTTATGTATATACTACGCTTGAAATAAACCACTCATGTAATGTGGCAAATCCAAGTAATGCCCGAAACAACTTTTCTTGAATTCTTCCAACTCACCGCGGTTAGCCAACACCTCTTTAATGTGATGGATCAATTTCAGTTTGCAATACACTGTTATCGTTATGTCATATACCCACGTATTCCTCGGGTGTAACAAATACTTATCTAGGTCTTCGTTCTGTGATGGCTCTTCAGTCTCTACTACATTCTCATTCTATGTTACGTTCTCAATCTATGGTACATTCCTAGTCTCAGGTAGGTTCTTAGCCTCTGTTACGTTAACATTCTATGTTCGGTCTTCATGCTCTACCATCTGAATTCTTTGGTTCTTTCTCAGTCTTTTGTACATTTTCAACCTCTGGTTTCAACCTAAAATTATATTTTCATAATAGTTAGGTACATCATAATAACACACAGAAAAAATCTCAAAATAACCATGCTAACAATCTTTACACGCTAAATCTTTACAAGATGACTTATACATGGGTTTACACGATCACTTAGACATTGGTGTGTAACCATTCTTTATATGTTATACATTAAACATCGTTACACACTGACTTGTATAAGGATTTACACGCTACAATGTAAACCCATTTAGTGTGTAACGATTCTAGGTCAAGTTCACACTGCCAAAAATATTTACAGGTTGTACATTAAACATCGTTACATGCTGACTTGAACAAGGATTTACATGCTACATTGTAACCCAATTAGCATGTAACGATTTTGGGTCAAGTTCACACAAAAAATGCCTAAAATCTTTACATGTTGTACATTACAACATCGTCACACGCTTATTTGCAAAAGGGTTTACATGTTGGATTGTAAACTCATGTTAGCGTGTAACCATTCTGGTTTATTTATAATTTCACACAAATCAAACCCACAATCTTTACAAGCTGTATAATGAAAATAACAACCAATCTAGTACCAAACAAAATGTGATAAAGTCTTGCAATATCTATCTACACAATGTGTTTACACGCTCAATTGTAAACTCATTTTGGCGTGTAATAAAACCCAGAATCTTTACATGCCAAAGAATAAACAATGTTACACGTTGACTTGTACAAATATTTACACACTATATTGTAAAGTGATTTTAGCGTGTTACTATTCTGGGTATTTTTACAAGTTGTCAAACCCCACTATCTTTACACGTTGTTTAACAACCATGATGACTTGTACTATATTTACACGTTGTTTAACCCACTATCTTTACATGTTCGATTGTAAAGTCAGTTTAGCATGTAACCATTCTGGGTAATTTCAAGCTTAAACTACAAATTCAATCATTCAAAACACAGACATTGTTCATAAAATAAAAACCCAAAGTTCAACAATCTTTAATCCAAATAAGACACATACCCACATCATCTTTCTGTCTCCATAACGAAACTCTTTGTTGATGAACTGTTCGTCAGCGATGAACATATCCAGTCTCTGGTCTTGATCAAATCTTCTCACTCCACACTCTTTTCTCGCTCTAAAAACCAGTTTCTTTTCTCAAGTTTACACGCCAAAAGGATTTTAATATTCATTTAATTTGTTATTTTTTATTTTTAACGTTATTTTTGTTTTCAAATTTCAAACGAATCATTGTGCCTTGAGTGCTATATCAAAAATGCATAAGGGGCATACTTGTTCAAGAAACATTTCTCCTAAATAAAAAAAAAAGTTATTGAAAATGTACAGTTTTGAATACCCTAATCATTTTAAGGTTATTTATGATTTTTGCCCTAAATTATATTTCATTTCCTTTACGTCCCACGTAATACTAACACATGCATATATACTATAATATTTTATATTAAAAATGAGAGAAAAATCCCTACTTTAGCCCTCAACTTAATGTTAAATTTAAATTAATTTACCAAACCCAAATAACATTTTTTTTATAAAGTCCATAGACTTGATCAAAATAATAGATGTAAGTATGCGACCTATGTGTTAATAGATAATAAAAAAATAAGAAATAATGTACGATACAAAAGAATCACTATCGCATTTAAAAGGGACCATACGAGACTTACAACGCAAAATTCATCAATCATATATCTGAATCAATAATATTAGAAAGTTCTCTTTCAACATATACCACCATGTAATTTGTAAGAAGCTCGATCACCTTTCATCATATATATATATATATATATATATATATATTGTTAGTGAATGATATAAGTCATCGAGACTTAGTTAGAGCTCTTTGTACAAATGTCAACCTATTAACAGTCTTGATCATCATGATTTGATATTATAGTCGGTAAATGAATTTTTTGTAAAAATTCATTTTTGCCCACATCTATTTGATGACACTCAAGACAATAAAAAAATTCTAGAATAAATAAAGTTAGCGACTCTCTAGAATTTTTTCACACTTTCTTTTCATTTTTCATTTTATTTTCCTTGAAAATTCTGCTCAATCAAACATAGTATCAGAGCATGAAACAACCGTTTCCGCTTCAACAACAAGATCGCTAAATATTCTCTCATATGCACATGAATCGAAGATTCTTACACCTTTGAAGATCAAACCAGCAGTTAAATTAGGTCACAATAATTTTCTTTTATGGTGACAACAAGTTCTCGCAGCAATCAAAGAAAATCAGCTTTACAAGTTCATTGATCCAATCAGCAACATCTCAATACCAAATTAGTTGAACTCATATGGAACTGCTAATAACGAGTTTCTTGATTGGGAGCAACAAGATCAAATCATATTGTGTTGGATTTTATCGTCATCCAGCCAAGAGATTTTACCTCAGCTTGTTGGATGTTCTACATCTTGTGAAACATGAAGCACGATTGAAAAGCTTTTTTCGTCAAAATCTAAAGCCAATATTATGCAATTGAAGCTTCAATTGCAAACCCTAAAAAAGGTAACTCTTCGATGTCTGATTACTTTATGAAGAAAAAGAGTCTTATTGATGCATTGATGTATAGTGGTAGTGTAGTTTCTAAAGATGACAAAGTCATTTACATTTTGGGAGGATTAGGTCCAGAATATGATGTGTTTGTAATTCCTATAACCTCCATGCTTGGTTGTTACTCACTTTCTGACATCAATGCTTTGTTGTTGACACATAAGGCATGCATTGATCAACATCACTCTAGTGAATCTTTAACCATGAACATGGCCACAAACACTCAAGGTTTTAATCATTTCAAAAGTAACAATAACACTCGTTATGGAAGAGGAAATTTCCAAGTTAACAATCAAGGTATCTATAACAATGATAGAGGAAATTGTCCAGGTCAAGGTCACAATGGTGGTAGAAGAGGTGGCAGAGGTAGAGGAAGAAATAACAATATGTCATAGTGCCAAATTTTTCACAGGCTTGGTCACTTAGCACTTAAATGTCATATGCAAGTGCTTTCAACTGATTCTACATTAGCACAATCTACAGATGTTGCATCATCATTAAACAATGAAATTTAACCTCTTGTCTCCTTTACATCTAACTCTTCAATGCCTCTACAACAGCCTACCAATAATCATCCTATGATTACAAGAGCAAAGAATAGAATTTATAAACCTAAAGCTTTGGTTGCAACAGTAGAAGAAAAAAAACCCGGTACAGTTCAGGAGGCATTAAGTAACTCAAAGTGGTATGCTACCATGAATGAAGAGTTTGAAGCACTAATGAGGAATCAAACTTGGAGCCTTGTGAATAAACCTCTTGACAGACAGGTGATAGGGTGTAAATGGGTTTTTAGAATAAAAGGAAGTCCAAATGATTCCATTTTTAAGTATAAGGCAAGATTCGTTGCCAAAGGATTCAATCATGTGGCAGATTTTGATGACACTGAGACTTTTAGTTCAATTGTAAAACCAACTACTATTCGAATAATACTCTCAATTGTTGTGTCTAAAGGTTAGAGTTTGAGGTAATTGGATGTGAATAATGCATTCCTTAATTAAGTGATAGAAGAGGATGTTTATATGTGTCAACCCTCAGGATTTATTTCGATCACCAATCCCCTTAATATGTGCCAACTTCACAAAGCTCTTTATGATCTTAAACAAGCCTCAAGAGTATAGTTTGACAAACTCAGGCAATCTCTCCAATAATCTGGTTTTGCTTTATCAAAAGCCGACAACTCTCTATTTTTTTGATTTTCTACACATGGAACAATTTATCTCTTAGTTTATGTAGATGATATCATAGTCACAAGTGATAATGATGTGGAAATAACTGCTCTAGTTCTTCTTGTAAATAAGATGCTTGCTTTGAAAGATCTAGGACAGCTGCGTTACTTCTTAGGCATTAAAGTTAAGCATCTTGCCTCTGGTCTTCATCTATCTCAACATAAATATATTTGTAACCTTCTGAAGAATGCTGGGATGATTGCAGTAAAAGGTCTTCCCTCACCTATGATCTCCAATGCAATAGGTCAATTGTCAACCTATAAGGGAAGTCCTTTTGACATGGGTTGTAATTACAAAAGCATATTTGGAGGTTTACAATATATGATAATAACCAGACCTGACATATCTTATGTTGTGAATAAGGTTTGTTAATATATGCAATCTCCACTTGATAAGCATTGGAAGACAATCAAGAGAATATTTAGGTATCTGAAAGAAACATCCACTTATTGTTTACATTTTGCTAAGCCTAAATTAGCTTCATCTCAGCTTGGTTTGGTAGGTTTTTCTTGATTGAGCAAATAATCCAGATGATCGAAAGTCTATAACAGGGTACTGTATCTTCTTGGGTACAAATCTAATTACTCAATGTGCAAAGAAGCAACACGTTGTGTCAAGGACATCAACAGAGGCTGAATATAAGGGCCTTGTTGCAATCACTGCTGAGATTACTTGGATTCAATCTCTACTTGATGAGATTAGATATGTTCCAAATAAAACACCAATAATTTGGTGTGACAACCTTAGCACAATAACAATGTCAGCGAACTTAGTGCTACATGCAAGGACAAAATACATTGAATTGGATTTACATTTTGTAAGGGACAAAGTGTTGCAAATAAAGCTGATTATTAACCATGTGCCTTCCTTGGATCAAATTGTAGATATCTTTACTAAACTTTTATCTACTCCTCGGTTTCAGCTATTGAGAAGCAAGCTCACAGTGATAGAGCCACCTTGAGCTTGAGGAAGGATGTTAGTGAAAGATATAAGTCAGTTATAGTTAGTTAGAGCTCTTTGTACTATTGTCAGCTGATTAACGGTCTTGATCATCATGATTTCTAATAAAAGTCGAAAAATGAATTTCTTGTATAAATTCAATTTTGCTCACATTTATCATATGACACTCAAGACAATAAAAATATTCTATAAGAAATAAAGTCAGTGACTCTCTATAATTTTCTCACAATTTTCTTGTCACTTTCTTCTTCATTTTCCTAGAAAATTCTGCTCAATCATATATATATATAGAGAGAGAGAGAGTGTTGCATGTTTTATTAAGTTTCAAGAAAAAGTTGAAAAAAAGTGAATTTATTTCATGAGTTTTTCTTTGGTATGTAAATATTATTTGATCCAATTGCATTGCTTTTTCTGATAAAAAATGATGAGATAATTGATGGATAAGTGTGCTATAAGTATACTTATAGTTATATGCCTACAATTATATACCTACATTAGAAAACCTCCCTATTTCATTCAACCATGATAACACATAACTAAAACACTTTCATTCAACCAAACACTTTCTAATTATTGAAAATAAATATAAACAAAATAAGAGGAAAATTAAGAATATGTGTCTTTACCAAGTTAAAGATACGAATTAAAGGTTAAATTTATCAAAATATTAACAAGAAAGCAAATATTACATGAACGATAAAACAAAAACATTAAAAGTGTACGCAAGATAGAATTATAAAATTATTATTACTATTATTATTATTATTATATATATATATAACTAAAATAAAACCAAAAGAAAGAGGAGAAAATAGTAACATATTGTGTTCAGTTATATGGTTGTTGGAGGTTTGAAGAAGGTTTCTTGGTGATGGAGATCAATTATTAGATGTTTTGCTACAAAATAAAAACAATACCGACTAAATTTCTTTTATAATTTTGATTTCAAATAATAATAATAATAATAATAAGGGATTATAGTAAAAATCCCTCGTCTGAGGGCCTCTATTGCAAATATACCCTATAAAATAGAATTATAGCAAACATGCCCTTGAAAGATGAAATTACCCTTAATGAGAAATACCCTCAATTCGTCCATGATTTTCCAATTGCCCTAACCCTCCCTACCAGGCATCCCGATTGACCCGATACCCCCAATTCGTCCATCATCGTCGTGAAGCTGCTCTTCACCGGTAATCTGGTTCATCGACTTCGACCTTCACGAATCTAGGATGCGTGGAGTGGGCATCTGGCAGTTTCATTCATCATCCCTCACCATCCCACTGCTTCGAGAGTCACCCTAACCATCTCTCTGCCGCCGTTAATCCTGCTTGTCGACGCATCCCGCCACTTCGTTCATCATCCGTCACCATCCCGCAGGTCTTCACTCGTCGTCGCCACTCCCCAAATCGAAGCGCAAAGATCGTTCTGCAACTGAATCTCTAATCGTTGTCGCCACTCGCCGGTCTTCACTCGTCATCGTCGCCATTCACCACTCGTCGTCGGTCAACCGAAGAAGCATAAAGCTTTCGCAGTTGAGACTTAAACCCAAGTACCCAACAAATCAGTTGAAATTCCAAGGTAAATTACTCGAGCTAATAGTTGAAATTAGTTGAAATCAGTTGTTTTCCAATTGACTTGATTTTGTTTTGGGATTGATTGTCGTTGAACTTGATTTGCACAATGTTGTGGTTTTTTGTTTCTCTATTGTCACGCCATTTGTTCAACTGGGTTTGCAAGATTGATTATTTGTTCAATTGGATTTAATTGATTGCAATTCTTGTAGAATGATTATTTCTTTGTAGCTTTTTGTTTGAATAGCTCCAATCAAAGAAAACTCAATTATGCTAGTTAAATTTTCTTTAACATTGTAGGATGAATGGTAACTATTTTTGGAAGGAGGAATTTCGTCATTGTGTTAGATTAGTTGTGGATGCTGAGTATATGAGTATCTGAGATATGCATATTGTTTTATTTCCTGTAAAGTGATTTTAAGAGCTAATGTTGACTCTTTGGGTGGGTTCTTGATAATTATAAAGTGAGCTAATTATATAATATCATTGATTATATTGAGTGTGTAATTAAATGTTTAAGTGCTTGTGTGTGTGTTTGATTTGTGTGTGTGTGAGAGTGTTTGTGTGTGTGTTTGATTTATGAAAGATGATCGTATTTTATGATTTGTGATCAGTTAGATATCGTCATAAGTATTTTTCTTCCACGTTAAGCGGCATGGGTCGAAAGAAACTACGTGAATCACTCAAAATTAAGGAACATGATCGATTTCCATCTCGAGTTAGTGGATACTGCAATTGGGAGAGTATTAGACTTATTAAAGCAATTCTTTCACATAAACAACTGGATATGTTTCGAGTGACATGTTTTGGTTATTTTTTGGATGTGAGTGATATGGTATTGTCTGGGCAGTTTTATCACCATATTTTGCTTCGGGAGTGTCATGTTAGGGATGTCGATGACACGGCATCGACTTTGTGGTTCTATGTTGGAAATGAGGTGATAAGGTTTAGCGCGATGGAGTTTTGTTTGGTTACTGGGCTTCCCTTTGGAGATTCATGTGAATCACCATCGTACATCACCAAACATATGGATAAAAGGATCCTCCGATCCTACTTTTGAGATGGTAAAGTTAATGTAAAAATGTTTGCTAATTGGTTTAGGAATCTTGGTCCTGATAATAATGTTAGTGACGATGATATGGTGAAGTTGGCTTTAGAACTTTTTTTGGATATGACTTTGGTTGGCAAGGACGATAGGAATGCCATTATGTATTGGACGCTACAGTTAGTTGATGACTTAGATGTGTTTAATAGTTTTCCATGGGGAACATTCTTATACGTTATGACATTTGACTCTCTTTCTACTTGTGTTGTTGGTCGTGATGACAAGTACAAGGAGTGTCTTGAGTCTCTAGCAAAGCGGAAAGCTGAGAAGTACAATGTTTATGGGTTTTTCACAGCTTTCCAGGTGATGTGTGATATTTTGTGATTTATTTAATGCCATCATGCATGTGGTTGTAAAGCTACTATGAACTCATTTATTTCATTTTCAGGTATGGGCAATCGAAGCAATACCCAAATGGGCTATGCTTGGGTATGCATCAAAGGTAAATAATGTCACTCCTAGAATTGGAAATGCACAGGGATTCCCAGTTATGTAAAGTTATATGATAACATTTTCAAGAATAGAAATGTAAGAATGCCTTAGTGTTGTTCACGTTTAAATAACTTTATTTATGTTTGATTATAATTCTCATATATATATATTGCAGCTCACTATCTTCAAATATCTAGTCCCCTCCGATAAAGAAATTAGGAAACCCTATTGGGCGAGTATCGATCAAAGCCAATTTCCAATTGATCCAATGATTGTATCACCAGAGAAGTTTGATTGTGGTGTTGATGATGATGATTTTGAGGTTGATGTTCAGGAGGATATTGACAATGTTGAGGGGGGGTGCTGAAAAAAAATATGATGATTGTAAGGATGATATACAACATTCAAATGTTGGTTATGAGATGAAAAAAGAAGTTAATCCTACATCATTTAAAACAGACCAAGGCGAAAATAAGAAAGGATGGACGAGATTGAAAGAGATGGAAATACGATTGAAGAAGATGCAAACACAACAAGATGAATATTGGCAGAAAGTACGTGACGAGATGACTTCTATGAAAAGCGAGATGCGTACAGGATTTCTTCGTTTATCCGAGCTTATATGCAAGTCAAAGAATGAAAAGGTAAATTGTGATTAAACAATTTGTCTTAATTATTATTACTAGTATTTAACAATTTTTATGAAATTCATTGCAGACATGTCATAATGTGGATACTGATGTAATCAACTTGAGCCAAGATAACAACATACATTTTGAGCCATCTACATTTCACCGTGTTTTTCTGTCTCCTGAAATGACCAAAGGTAATTATGAACCAAGTGACGATGTGAAGCAACTGTCAAGGCCACCCAAGATTACCATCAAAGTAACTAGAGATCGAAAGCGGTCAGCCTATACCGTTAGCCCGTACATTGATCCTGCAGCTAAGAGGCCTAGAAAACCCAAAATGCCAGAATTCGGAAGAGATAACCCGTTAGATGAGGATGTTTTATGTTCAATGAACTCATGGATCAACGACAACAATATGAACACTAGGTATGTGCTATTATGCTACTATGAACTCATTGATCAATGCTAGAAAAGTCATTTAAATTTCATGTTTATGTTGTTGAAACTTCACAGTATGCACACCGGTGTATTCGAAGCAAATCCTCATTGGTTTCAAATACTGCTATCGAAAATTGGATGTTTAGATGGAGATGTAAGTTATATACTTTAATTCATGTTTTATATCGTAAGGATCAACCATTTTGGTTACACATTTTTTTTTGACAGCATATGGAGACATATTGTCGTCTCATGTGGCGGCGTGCATTTTTCTTTCCTCAGTTATACAGCCACAACATTGTGTTACTAGATTACACATTCATGGTAATTGTATCTACTTATATCATAATTTATATGAAATATAATCACTAATTCTAACCATAATTTATAAGTGTTGCAAACTAGAATTCAAGGTAGGTGGTCACTACTTGTGGAAAATAAAACACAGTTCAAGCATGAAACTACAAATGGGATAGTGAAATGACAGATTATGTGATCGGCAAGAAACCGTTTGAAGCATGGGATAATTGGCGGAAAGTCAATCTTGTAAGTAAATTTAGGCATGTTATACGAATCGAATATTATTCTATTACAAAGACTTAATTTATATAATATTGATTTGATGCCATGTGCATATTTTGTTTCCAACGAACGTGAACGGAAATCATTGGGTTGCAATTGCCTTCGACTTGAAAAAGCAGGTCATTAAAATCTATGATTCTTTACCAGAAATCAATAGTGTATTGGAGATTACAAAGTAGATATCTTGCCTTAGAAAGATGTTGTCTTCTTTGTTGGTGCACACAATGCCGGATATCTATAATGATGCTTTGCCATTTGCTATACAAAGACCCAAGAAAGACATTCCAAATCAAGGGAATGGGTATACTTCCAACTTTTGTCATCTAATACTATATTAAATAGTTTGATTGTCACTTACATTGGATATATTTATTTGTTTTGGATAAAATAGGTCGAACTGTGGGATATTTGCTCTCAAATTCTTGGAGTACTTGTGGGCCGGGAAACCGTTCGACTTTGAAGCAAAAGATGGACCAGCCTTTAGAGTTAAAATTGCAACTGAATTTTTTTTAAATTTTAAACAAGTACTTTGTAATAATATAGTTGAAGGTAGCTTAGTTGAAAAGGATTGTAATTAACAGATTATTTGTTTAATTACTGAGAATTCTGTTTGTATTTATCGTGGTAGTAAATGTGTGTGAACTGAAATGTTAAGAGTTGAGAAGTGTTTTGGATATTGGGAGTGTCTTGTTTGCAGGTTTGCAGGTTTGCAGGTACAGAAAATGACATGGCTTTGTTGAAAATACAAAGGAAACTCTGTCAAATTTTAGTAAATATGCACAAAATAATACTACACAAAATAATAACCAAATTCTCAACTCACCAAAATTACTCAAATCACTCAAATCATCTCACTAGTACTCAAATCATTTAGTAAATCAACAACTCATTACACCAACTAACTGCACTTAATACAAAGAGAAAAATAATAAGCAAGTCATCATATCACTATACCAAATCATAAAAGAAAAAAAATGACCAAATCATCAACTCACTACACCAACACCACTCGTACCAAATAGTAACATTAAACATTGTGTGATCCGCTTCCCTCACCAACACCACTCGTACTTGTTAATGGTCTAGACGATCTCGAGTATGTGCATGAATGACTGTTGTGACCATTATAATGACAAGTTGTACATCTTGATTGACTTACTCTCTCACCAAATGACGGAATACGGTTCTTTTTAGGTCTTCCTAGAAGGCATCGACCGACGAGTGGGAGAACAACTATTGATGCAATATCTTCTGGAACCAACCATTCAGGTGGGTGTCCAACTGGATGAATTTCCCTACTGTATGCTGCAGCAAGAAATATACTAGAGTAATAAGGTGTCCAACTGGATGAATTTCCCTAATGCAAGCCAATGCATGTTCACATGGAAGTCCGTCCATGTCAAATTCTCTACAAGTACATGTTTTTGATGTCAAATCAACAGTTCCATCCAAATCTCCATCCTTAACAAGAAATGAGTAATATGTGATCGGGTAGACCGTTAGATAACTTGCCTTTTCGTCCTTCACACATATGCTTACATCTACTTTGGTTGTCAATGTCGACTTAAGTTTACCTGCAAATGTCCGACAAACATAGAACCACCGTTGGAGAACCCCTCTGATGCAGTCAATAACTTCGGTAATAGGCAATTCCCGACAAACTTTAATTGCATTATTCATGGCCTCTGCAATGTTGGATGACATTAGGTTGTACCTTTTCCATGGACTGTATGCTCGTGCCCACCGTTCAAATCCGACATCCGTGATATACATAGCTGCTTCAGAATTTATATTTGCCAATTGCTCCATACATCGCATGAATTGATTTACCCGATAAACTTTAACTGCCTTTCTGAATATGTCTTTTAGTATCTTATTCTTCCCATAGCGTCCAAGCATATTCCGTTCTAGATATACCGCACATGCGCCATGGAATGATTTTGGAAACACTTTTTCCACACCAATGATAATACTATTTTTCCTATCAGAAACAATAACCAAATCATCAACTTCGACAACGGCACGATGCAACCTAGTTAGAAACCATTCCCAAGCTTCATTTGTCTCTGAATCACCAACACCAAAAGCTAGAGGAAATATTTGGTCATTTCCATTTATACACACTGCCACAAATAAAACCCCTATATGAGGGCCTTTCAAAAATGTTACGTCAATAGCAATTACAGGTCTAATCGAAGACAAACCCGTCTATACAGGCTTTAAGGCAAAAAAACATATACATGAACCTATTAGCCGAATCTGTGTGGAGGTCTGTAATAGTTCCAGGATTAGTTTGCTCCAACATGTACAAATATGATGGCAAAATTCGGTATGACTCAACCGGTGTTCCTTGAACCTCATCTAAGGCAATATGTTTGGCTCGGTATGCTTTGTGGTAGTTACATGAGATGCCAAACTCTTTCTGTATGTCTTATATAATTTCCTTAGGCTTGTATAAACGATGATCACAAAATTTCTCATTTATGTGTTCCCCTATAACCCGTGCACTTGCTTGTCTCTGATGCGGAAATAGTGCTTCATTGGAACATGTGTGCTCATGGTCAAACCTTCTAATTTGAAAATAATATGAATTAGCAACCTTAAGTGCACGCAATTGCCATTTTCATTCCTCAACAATGCACCGAACTTGATAACGTGTTGGGTCTGACTTCATCACCTTAATCTGGAACCGGTTGGCAAAGGCATACCTACCTAATTGTGATTGCAATTGCTACTTACTTTCAAACAATTCACCCACTGCAATACACATATCAACAGGTCTAGATGCAACTTTACCAAAATTAATTGAATATGATGCAGATGGAGGTGGAACGAGCCTCTGGATATGGGTAAATTGATCATCATAGCAAATAGGAACTTGATCAGAAATAGAGTCAAATTGTGGTTCTGATACCTCATGCACAGAAACATTTTCATTTTTTGTGGTATCATGGAAACCAAAATGACGATGAGGGGAATTATCGTTGTTGACAGTTTCTGTAAAACCCCCTCGAATATCATCCAAATGGGCATTTGTGTTAGGCATATCCGCGGTGTGCTGGAAATCATATTCAGTTACATCGTGTGGGCGGTGAGGTGATTCTGGATGAAAATTCTACTTTACTTCTGGATGGTCATCATTGATTTGATCAACACTTATGCAAACTAGAGGGTCAACATGCTCTCGGCACAGTAACAATGCAACATCATCATCATCGATAATCTCAATAGGCAAACTAGGATGAATGGTTTGTGCAACAATCGTAAGAGTATCCCGATAATGATTTCTATCAATTCCTATCACGCGGTACACCATATCTAATAGTTGATCATAATTTGCATTCCTTGATAAATCAAATGCCCGTCCTCTCCGACCGTCGTACCAATATACACCGTGATCAATTTTCCATTCTCCCCCCAATTCAAAACCAATTGCACATTTGTCATCTTCAATCCTGGAAACATCAATTAAAATAAACTTTACTACATCAAATATAAGGAGTGTAAATTATTATTTTTTTTAAAAAAAATCTTCTTCGGGTCACTCATGACCCGAAGACCAATTTCATGGCTTCGGGTTGCCCCCTATCTGAAGCCATTAAAATTGGTCTTCGGGTCACCATGGTAGGGGCAACCCGAAACCATAAAATTGGTCTTCGGGTCATAAGTGACCCGATCGGGTCACCATTGACCCGAAGACCAATTGTAATGGCTTCGGGTTGCCCCTAACCCGAAGCCATTCAAATTGTCTTCGGGTCAGGAGTGACCCGATTGGGTCACACTTGACCCGAAGACCAATTTCATGGAACCCAAAAATAAAACTCACCTTATCAACACTATTCCAAATGGAATTTTTTTTTACAAGAGCTCAATGTAAACAATATAAACAATGTTTAGTTTACTTCTTTTCTTTTCTTTTTTATCATTGGTTGGTTAAATGTAATAATTATAATAAATATGGTGTTTATAATTTAAGTTGGGGTATTTTGGAAGTTTGGGGCATTTTTGTAACTTTTTACCTACATAGGGTATATTTACAATAGAGGCCCTTAGATGGGGCATTTTTACTAAAATCCCTAATAATAATAATAATAACTAAATTTGGGGTACTAACGGTTTTAATGGGCCTCTACTTGATGATTTATTAGTTTTATGATGAGCTTGCTTACTGTCGAATGTTTAGACTTAAGATTGGGCTGGTTAGAGGTTGAAGGCAATTATATGTTGAAGCCAATTATTAACTTTGTATAATATATCTAGATCTAGCCTATTAACACCTACCCCATTGTTTTTTTTTTAAGCTACCGACCCCATTGTTTATGTTAAAGATATTTGGATCCAATATTACTCTAATAAGGTTTGTTCGAAATAATTGGCTTAATTTTATTTTTTTGTTTGAAACATTAAATTCAATTATTATAATAACCTTTTTAAAGAAGATTGTGAATATAAATGGTTCGTGAACATATAAGTAACTTAATGTGCATATCACTTATGGCACTACAACTGAACAAGAGTTGGATATCGTCTATTTTATACAAATAATCAAGTCTTGACTGATATTAGAATCCAAGAGAATTAACATGGCAATTAAAGATATAACAAATTTAGCAAAACATGTTAATACTAGCTAGATTTAGATGTAAAAATTAATTAGGTCTTTTATTTAGAGATATATAAACTAAAACTTACACTTTTAACCCCAAAATAAATCCCAATTCTAATTCCCATTTTGCTCTTGAAAGAGTTAATTCTTTCACTATATAAGTTCACAAATCGGTATTGAAAAAATCATAAAAAGAGACTTAAAAAGGCAAAACACCAGAGATGACAAGGAAAAGGAGAGTCTTTAAGATAAGGAGGGTTGGTTTGTGTAAAAAAGTGAGTGAACTGATCACATTCTTATGATGTCAGTGACTTCATTATCATTTATAGCCCAAATGATACAAAACTCATGATGTGGCGCCCATTCACTCGAGAGTGTAACAGATACTGGCGAGGTTCCATGCCATGCTGGAGATGGAGAGAACCAAGAAAATGATATAACTATCGCTCTTCTGCCGTCATATTTTGAAGGCAACGACAATGGGAATGATATTGCTCAACGCCTGCACCCTTATTGGAATGTAGAAATTGGCGACAATATCGGTGGTTGTTACTTGAGCTGCCGTCTGAGATTTCTGGAAGTAACATTGCTACAGGTGGTGTTGGATTGCCTTATGATGTTACCAAACAACGGCCTGCCGATTTCAATCCTTGAATTTATATGTATTGGTCTAGGCAATCCAATATCACCTGTAGCAATGTTACCTCTAGACAACTCATAAGGCAGCCTCAATTAACAACCACCGACATTACCATCAATTCCACATTTCTATAAGGGTGCAGGCGTTGAGTAATATCACTTCCATTGTCGTTGCCTTCAAATGTGACGGCAGAAGAATGATAGTCATATCATTTTCTCAGTCTGCTCCATCTCCGGCATGCTATAGAACCTCTACAGTATCTCTTACACTTTCGAGTGAATGGGCCACTTCATGGATTTTGTATCATTTGGGTTATAAATGATAATGAAGGCATTGACATCATAAAGAATGTCCATTTCGTGTATGCCGTATAACCTTTTCGGTGCTATAACATAAAGGATGCGTTTGGTACGCGGGACGAGACAGGACAGGACAACTTTCTGTAGTCTCATGTTTGGTACGCAATTAGCGTGGGACGGGACGGGACAAGATGGGACAAAAACCACAAAATCTTGTCTCACCTCAGACCCTCGGCTAGGCTTGTCCAATGCATGGGACAAGCACCAAAAGACAATTTTACCCTCAAAACTTCTAAAAATTACAACTATATAAATTAAAACCCCTCTCTCCCCATTTTCCTCTTTCCTATTTTCTCTCATCTCTCTTCTCTCTCCTCTCTTCTCTCTGCTCTCCAACCCGATCACCGGTCTTCTCTCCAAACCACTGTTACTTGTCACCGACTTGGTTTGCCGATGCACCCGAAAACCGCCGAATCACGACGATCTTCCCACCGGAGAACTGCCACCACCAAAACGACACCCAAAAACTTGATCGTCGATGATGATGATTTGTGGGAAATCAATTTTTCCAGATTTTTCATTTCTTCACTATTTGTTTTCTAGATTTTTTTGTGTTTAATTGATTTAAGAACAAATTAATTATTATGATGATTTTTGTGGAATTAAACAAATTTTGTGGAATTTTGGGGAATCTGGGCGATTGGGTTCCAGTTTGGGAGATTGGGAGATGGTTATAGGTTTGATTGAAGCTGGGGTTTGGCGATCTGGGTTTCAGTTTTTGGAGAATATTTTGATTTATTGCCGGCGATGATTTGATTTGTTACCGATGATGATTTGTTGCCGATGATGATTTGGTGTTGACGATTAACATTGGTGGGTTTTCATTGAAGAATCGGTGAAAAATCAATGAAGAAAGATTTAATTTCAATGAAGAAAGATATAATTTCAATGAAGAATCAGTTAAGAAAAATTTAGTTAGTTTAATTAGTTTCACTGAAGAAAAATTTAATTAGGGTTTGTGGAATTAAATGAATTTTAATTACTTTTAATTAAGTAATATTTGATATATTTCAAATTCAATGAAAGAATCTGAATTTGATCCAAATCTAAGAGGGTTTTTTTCACATTTAATAAAATTGTTATAAATATTAGAAGTGTCAAGAGGGGTACTCTGGTCATTTGTACCTCTTGTCCCGTCTTGTCCCAGTCATACCAAGCGTATAATAGTACAGCTAACAATTCTGTCCCAGACCTTCCAAACACAATACATAACAACATGTCCTGTCCCGTCCTGTCCTGTCATGTCATGTCATGTCCCGTCATGTCCCGTCATGTCCCGTCCCACCTTGTCATGTCTCATCTTCGTGCCAAACGCATCCAAAACTATAATTATATCATTTTAATAACAATGTTATAAGAATACTTATTCAGTCAGACAATGTTCTAATGTGGTGTTTGGTTGGATGGAATGGAATGGAAATAAATTCATTCTATTTGTTTGGTTTGTTAAATTATAAGGGAATGGATATTCCACCATTTTGGTGGAATGGACATTCCATCCAAAAACCAATGGAATGCCCATTCCATTCCATTAACACATTTTCTCTTTCAAAAATAACCCTCTATGCCCCAACTTTATTTCAAAAGTACCCTCATTTCCAAAAATTATATATATATATATATATATATATTATATGTATTATGCATTATATACTACATGTATTGTATATAATACATATTATAAAAAATATTATATATATACTATAATATATATATATATATATATATATATATATATTCTTTATAATTTATACTTTTATATTTTATTATTATTATCCAAAATATATATTATATTTTCTAATTATTTATATTATATATTATGTATTATATTATTACATAATATATATACATTATATAATAATATATAATATTTATAGAAATAACAATATTAATATTAATAATATCAATATTTATAATATATAATATATATTATTTATACATTAAAATATTTATAATAATATTTAAAGTATATATTATTATTATATTTTATTATTATTATTCAAAATGAACATTATATTTTCTAATTATATATATTATTATGTTATAATATATATATATATATATATATATATATACACACACATTATATAATAATATATAATATTTCTAATATATAATTTATAATTTATAATATTTATTATATTATATTAAAATATATATAATGATATTTATAATATTTATTATTATGTAATATATGTAATATTAATAATATATATATATAATAATATTTATATTTATATGACATATATTATATAATATAGTATTTGTCATATGTAAATTTTATCAGAACATACACGTTATTGACAAGAGGATAAAATTGTCAGGTAGACATCCAGATAGGCATTCAGAAAATATCCTGCAAGATCTCCAAATAAGAGAAACCCGAGTAAATATAAAAATAAGTATTAAGCAAAGCCTATTCGGGTTTAGCTGACGTCATATTCTACTCGGGATCAGTTAACGTCGCTCGGGGTTAGCTCATGTCACGTTCTACTCGGGATTAGATGATGTCATTCTGGACCAGCTAACATCATGTTCTGCTCAGGATAAACATGAAGAAACCCGAATAAAGAATCCCAACACAACTCGCACACGAACCAAGAATCATGTTAAAATACGTAAAGATATCCGCGTCAAAGAAGAATCCCAAGATAAATAGAATACCAAACAGGAAAAAGGTTCCAAATCAGGCAACAATTTTATTTCTTCAAAAAGACTTCGCATTTATAAGGAAATAAGTCTTAACCGGACTATATCACTAGAGTCCGATCTTATACAAGTCTCCGAAATAAGAAAGAAGACAAACTACTTCGAACAAGTAACCAAGCATAATTAAATACAAAGATCTTTTATTACTTGTACAAAAATGATTAGGGTTCTATACACATATAAATAAACTCATAATCTCGTCATAAAGATATATAGCAATATACAGAGAGAAAAAAGAGAGATCGAGAGTTATAAATCTTTTTTAATAGTGGATTTTGGCTTGGTTGTTTATTCAACCACCTGTGGACATTTCTCCGGTCATCGGAGTTTTACCGCGTAAAACTTGTGTCCAAATTGCTTTCTCCTTCTCTTTCTCTTTGAAATCACAGCTAAAATTCAATCTTGTTGACTTTTCTCACGCATCCAGAAATTGACGTCAACAATTGGCGCTAGAAGGAGGGTGGTTGAACCTCCGATTTGATTAAAGGTAATGGTGGGAAGTTGAAACAGTCTTAGGAATATCCAGAAATCTCCAGATAATGTCCATATTGGCAGTAGTTCACGAGATCTCACCGCAACCACCGAGAACCAACCAACCAACATCCCTGGTAGGGATCCAACAAATCCCTTCGACCAGCAAAGACCTAACACGAAGCTTCCGTGAGGCGTTGCAACAGCTGGTGGCAGACGCGGCAAAGGAAGGAGTTGATCTATTAATTGCAGAAGAAGCGCAACCTCCTAACCTCCCACCTACAAGGCTTCGCTCGGTTGTAGTTGAGCCAGAACTAAACGCACCGAAAGCCGGAAGAAACTCTGTTCCAAATAATCAGGTTGGACGTGAAACACCCGAAGAGAAGCAACCACGCCAGAGGCAGAGCCATGATCAGTTAGTCCGTGCTAGACACCGCAAGCATGACCGACACAGGAATCTGTCGTCATCAGAAGATAGTGATCGGCATCATCACAAACGCCATCACGGAACCATACGCCAGCAATAATCAACCTGTGAGACTCGGCATCAAAGCGAAGAACCAGAGAGAGGGATGACAGTCACTCGGTGGTTTAACCATCACGGAGATCCGGTGGGAGATAGAGATGTCGTAATTCAGAGCCTGACTCGAGAAGTTGAAAACAATAGGCATCAAATGGACACACTAGTTAGTCGTTATAGGTACAACGACTTATCTGACGAAGATTCTGACAGTCCATTCATTAGAGACATCCTGCGGACTTCATTCCCATAAAGATTTAGGATGCCGCACGTAGAGCAGTTCAAGAAGGATACAGATCCTAAAGAACACGTCAGATGGTATAAAAGTGCTATGGTCCAGTATGCCTACAGCGACCCCTTATTATGTCTCAACTTTCCACAGACTCTAGGAGACACAGGCTCAAGATGGTTCGAAAGATTGCCCCCAGCAAGTATCGAAAGTTTTGGTGAATTATGCAGGTGTTTCTCAAGACAATTTCTGAGTAATGTTCACAGGAAAAAAAATAGTAGCTTACCTTTCTCTGTTGAAACAAAGGAAAGATGATTCACTAAAAAAATACCTGGGGAGATTCGGCCAGGCGGTATCCGAAATTGGCAGTGCAAACGACGAAACGATAATCGCAGCTTTCATCAACAATTTACAGAATGGACGGATATCTTTGACTTAAAAAGGGCCCGTCTAACCAGATATATGATGGACATGGCTGGAGGATATGCACTGGTCGAAGAAGAAAAGTTAGCAACGGGAGGATGCTACATGCATGGAGGAAAACCATAACAGAAGGATGCTGAGTCCAAGGTACAGAACCAAAAGAGAAAACAAAAAGGAATTAGCAAATTTCCTGTACAAAATTGAAGGAATGCTTCATTGAATACAAAAGGGAGGATGCTTCATTGAATACAAAAAAGGGGAGGATGCTTCATTGAATACAAAAAACAAAGTTGCAGGTTCCCTGGTTGATAAGTGGGAAGGCCCATACAAAATTGAAGGAATAGCTGGCCATGAAGCATATTGGATTGCACGACCCGATGGAAGGGTCTTACCCCGACCATGCAATGCCCAATACCTGAAGATTTTCTATCCTTAAAATTATTTTTTGTTTTTTGTTTCCTTTTAGTTAGGATAATTTTAGTCAATCATTTATTAGCTTTGAAATTTAAATCATTAGTTTTGCAGTTATAAATAAAAATCAAACTCGGGATTTTTGAAAAATAAAGCATATGATAATAAGAACATATGAAATACGCGTGATAATAAGAACTTGCAAATAGAATACTCGGGACCATTGATTCCCGAATGGGCGGAGAAGCTCAAAGGAGCATGCCAGTCGAGCAAGGTCAGTCAACCCTAGCAAAAAGGCAAACCTGATGCGCTGGATTCTGAAAAACGACTCTGGGCGCTGTTGGGAAAAATTCCGATGAAATGCGCAGCTGTGTTAAGCGGTTCGAAAAGCTTAACGATTCGGCAAACACGGAATACTGGGGAGACGTCTCTGGTAATGTATGAGGATTCGAACATATGATCATTGTGAGCCTTGATGTAATGTTTGGGTAATAACCTGAGTATGAAATGAGTAAATCCACTCATTTGTTTCAAGATGACTCGGTTAACAGCCAGTTTAATAAGATACTTGGCATAGATTGCAATAGTCATAGATTGCAATAGTCAGTTTAATAAGATACTTGGCATAGATTGCAATAGTCAGTTTAATAAGATACTTGGTATAAAGATTGCGATAGCCAGTTTAATAAGATACTTGACATAGATTGTAGTAACCAGATTAATAAGATACTTGGCACGAATCGCAGTTAGCCAGTTTAAGATCTGGCAGTAATTACATTAGCCAGTTCAGCAAGATACTCGGCATTAGAAGCAATAATAAAATCAAGTTAGATAAGATTCTCGGTGAAATTTCGAGCAAGGAATTGGATTAAACCACCGGTTTTGAATTACAATTCACAATTTCACCTATAGCAATCTACAAAGAATAATCTTTACAAAAATGAATCTCTACAAAATAAATCAAGGCTGGGAGGAGGATTTGGAACTCTTGCCGATGCTTGGGTCGGGCACCATTTCATATTCGCGGAGAAGACTTTCATTTGAAGGCCAAGTAATTATATCGACCGAATCATCCATCTATTCGTTGTAATCTTCTCCAGGGATCGGTTCGACATCAGGTACCAAACCTTCCACGCCCGACTGTTGACTGGCATAAAAGGTCGAGAGAGAGTGCTCTGATAGAACCTCTAAATGTATGGGATGGGGCTCTTTGCCTCGACTGTGGCAATAAGCTCTCCACTCCTTCAATTGAGTCCGAAGGGATTCCAGGGACCGATCCACATGGTTCTTGATCGACAGCTCCCAGTTGGTTCAGGCTTTTTCAGTTGCCCGATTCTTAACCTTAAAAAATTTGCCAGCTCTATTTCTTCTCTCTTTGTCTTCTTCAATTCAGTTTGACTTTTTCATTCGGAAAAAAATAATCATCAAAACGATGTATGTAGAAACTCTAAACATACCCATAATCAATCCCCACCATTTCTCTTCCTAGATCCCAACTGGGTTCTTCCCGAACGTCGTTGTTTCAAGATCGACAAGGAGGACGAGGTCGTCGCCGAAGACGACGGCAGTGGAGAGAGTATTATTATTGCTAGTAATAATTTGTATTCTTTGAAGTTGGCGATTAAGAAATTTTTTGTCAACAAAATCTCATCAAATCTCATATTGACATTTTTTTTCCAGAATTGTTTTTTTTTTTTGGGGTTTGATCGAAAAATATAGATTTTTGTTGATTCAATTTGTGGTTATTTTTGTTGATTCATTTGTTTTTCTTGTGTGTAGAATTTAATTTAGTGGTGATGGGGGTGGTGGATCGAGAGAGATGAGATTGAGGGAGATGATCCAGGTTTGGTGAGGTTTGGGGTTGATGATTCTAGAATGAGAGAGGAGAGGAGATGATCTTTTTTGTTTTTTTTTTATCCAATCAATTTGGGAGAGAGAGAGAGGAGGGAGCACATTAAGTGTCTACATCTGATGGTGATTATGGGTATCAGTGCATCTCTACCATCCAAGTCGTCATAATCCAAAGGTCAACAAACTATGTAAAAATTTATGTAAAGTTTGGGGGCTGGGGATCCTACCCCGTATATATATATATAGTTCGAACTGATATATCAGTTCCTTGTATTTGAGTCATTGAATTTAAATTTTTAACTTATATCAGTGTGTTGCATGTGGATCACTGACTATGACAAGTACATACATTTTATGTTTGTTCATGAAGACCTGCTAGCTATGTTGTTGGACAGCCAATCCAACCCCTCATAAAGGCCTCTCCAGAGATTGCACATGTACTCTGGATATACCTGCAATTGAACACGTGTTAATTCCAGAAACAAATTATTTCGGTTACTCAAGATTGGCAAGGGGGGGAAAATCCAGTAACCTAAACAAATTGAACAGGGAAATGAATAAAGTGTTATGTTCCTCTAAAGCCCTAGTAGTTTCAATTCTGTCAATTGCTCGACACCCTCTCCCATTAATCTAACTGCTTGAAGAAAGTTTGAATTTTGAAGACATGTTCACAGCTACTACTTGGAAAAGTATCAAATTGTTAAAAACTAGAAGGTAATTTTACCAGTGTCGTTGACGAAAAGAATGAAGACCAAGCTTGTCAGTTATTTTAGTAGTATTCATTGCATTTGGAAGATCTTGTTTGTTGGAAAATACAAGCAAAATAACCTTTCTCAATTCATCCTGAAACCAGGATACATTATTCAACGTATAAACCGTTGCAAAGAAAATAATTGTAAATATTTTATTCCAAAAAAGTCAACCGAACACAAAACAGAAAAATATGTAGCTAAACAAATTGAAGCTTAGAAATACTAAAACTAAAAATGATAGCAAAGCAACTGATAGGAAGAAAATGATGATAAACTAAATTGCTAATCATGATAAGTGATATCATATAAATCAGTAAAAAGACTGTTGTAGAGCTAGTGCAGTAGTGCCATAAAAAAAACAGAAACAAAATAGGCCAAAAAATTGAATCGTGGTCAATGTGACATAAGCAGTACCTTCTGCTATTGAATAGCAAGAAAAACACTAATTAAACACAAAATACTGCAATCATATTAGGACAATCACTAATCTTAACTTTGAGAAGCTAACACACAGAACTGGATAAAGGAATTAGAATATAACAGTTCAATCCTAAACAACATTGCAGTTGCTCTAAGGGATGGTATAACCAAAACTTTGGTCTTAATAACAGTTACATGAACTGCATCATATAAGAAAAAGATAGCAACTCCAAGGACGAGCTAGATAAAAGGATATAAAATATATGCTACTGTTTACAACTTGGTAGCATATAGGCGCATCAAAGCTAGAGACTCAAAAATTCTCTCAACAAATTAGACCCTCAATATGTTAGTTAAGGAATAAATAAGTCGATCACTAAGGCCAGTCAATTAAATAAGGAACATAAAATGGGTGCATACCTCATTCAACATCCGATGCAACTAATCCCTTGCCTCAACAACTCTATCCCTGTCATTGCTATCCACCACAAAAATAATGCCTTGAGTGTTATGAAAAAAATACCTCCACAATGGACGGATCTGCATTAGAAGGAAAACTATGTTAGCCAAGTAGAGAAATTAAAAAAAAATAATAACATTGAATAAGAGAACAAATCATAAAATTGTATGACATGGTGTACCAATAACAAGATTCCAATATTGGCGTTACCTAGATAACAATATATATAAAAAAGGCTTTAAACAAGTCCACATGTATTTATCTCTACATCTGTGGGAAAAATTGTAAATGCATTTATCCCTATGACTTGGAACCCATATGACTTGGAACCCATACCAGAATATTACTCCCTTTTCTGTTCAAGGATAATAGAAAATTGTGTCTTTAATTTATCGTCAATGACACCTCTGTAGAAGTGTAGTCTATATAAAGATACACAAAGAACATTATATTATTCCAAAATCTGTAATTGTTACAAAAAAAAAAAAATGAAAATAACAGATAGTGTTGAATCTAACTACTGCCTAAGCCAATAGTTTACTATGTCTATTCTTCTTCCTTCAGTTAAAAAAAAAAGGTAAAAACCATCCCAAAACATAAAATACAGTGTTATATAATCATTAAAATATACTAATTCACTATCAATTGATAATAATTCTACTACTATTAAGTGGCATGAGGAATTAGGGCCTATCTTATTCCTTTTTGGGATTGATATGTGTTTCCTTCAATCAACCTTGTAAACAAATACAAAATCGACAGTGAAGTCTGGCAAAGAGATTGTAACCTTCTCTTATTCAATTTAGAAAGAGAAAGAAATGAACATTTTATGAAGTTAAATTTAGGATTCAATAGTTAACTGAATATCTTATATCCTTCTCCCATTCAATTTAGAAAAATAAAGAAAAGAGCATTTTATGAAGTCAGATTTGGGATTCAATAGTTAACTGAAAATCTTATTGATGCAGTGAAAACGTAACTAGAATTAGACCGACGTCTAAATTCTTTTGAAAAACTAGAATCCACCAGAATAAAGTTAAAACCTTAGAAATTTTATTTAATAATAAGCTATTTGAGCCTTTCGGTTTACAAGACTATTTAAAGCGAAAGACACTAACCCGAATCCTTGTTGGACAAGAAACGGGATTACATATCAAAAGCTGCCATAAATAGCAAAACTGCCAAAAATAGCGAAATCACAAAAGTTACGGAAATAAAATATACTAACGACCAAAAACAAGCCGGAATTAACGGTAGACGATTCTGGCTTGTCAAAGTCAACTTATGACAAAAAAATGGAAATTTCCCTAAAATGAAAGAATTGCGATTTCGGGGCCTAAATGATGGAATTTGGCCAAAAATGAACGTGCCTCAACACCAAAGGTTTTGATTTCTGAAGATCTCGTCGATTCCCTTCAATTAAGGTCATTTAATCTTATATTTAGGATGATCCCACCAAACCATGTAGGACTCAACCACTTATTCTACATCACTTATATTATGGAATATCTACTTATGGGGTGCTCGTCCATAGAGCTAAAACATTCAATACACAAGATAATTTGCCGATAACTACAAAATTAACTATAGAGTTCTACATATTTGGCATTATATAAATCCAATCCATATTGCCACTGTCAGATTAAAAAGTAAAAATCACTGATCAATTTGACAAACCATAAAGATTGTTAGGCCAATTATGAAATCAAATACACGAAGATATCAGTACATGCATCATATAGCAAGTCAGCATCTTAATATCCTTTAATTTATAATTTTGAGATTGTGTATCTTGTCTTGACCACCAACAACCCAAACAGTAAAGCTGATGTTCTTATATTCCACTGTCTCTACATTAAATCCTGCAAAAAAAAAAAACAATTTCTTGCATATTAATATTAATAATTATGGCACTTTAACTAAATTATAAAATTTAAAGCTTGAAAAGGTTAACATCAAGAAAATATCACTTGAGGATTCACAATTGGGGAAAACCAGTTACTTATCAAACCCTACTTACTATTTAAAGTGTAAACACTCGACAACAATTCAATCACATTATCTTTACATGACTATCTACTTTCATTAGGCAAAACACTTATTCACACCTAAACAAATCTTTTATTCATTTGCATTATAGGTGATATTCAATCAAGTGTTTTTTTTTAGAGAGGGAGGACTCGAACCCGAAACTAGACCAACATTATCACGTCATATTCAATCAAGTGTTTCGTTCAACAAAATCATTACACCGTATCATATATCTTTCATCCATAAAAACTAGACAAAAGCAATAACATTTTCCAAAATTTCTAACTTTACAAACAAACCAAAAAAAAAAAACCTCATTCATCATACAAATAGACACATGTAAAAATACAACAATGATAATGATAATAATAATAATAGAAAACTAACAAATAGTAGCGATGGTGGTGACAATCTCTCCAAGCTTAAGCTTATATAAAATGGTGGTCTTACCGGTTGCGTCAAGAAACCCACCATTAGAATTCACATCTCCTTCTTCGTGAAAAGCCAACTAAACAGTTTCGTGAACGACAACCCCATCGTTACTTCTCTCTACCTAACCTATCAACATTCATTACCCAACAAAAATGAAATTAAAATCTAAAAATGATCCATTTGAATTCAATAGATCTATTTTGTTTCTACAAATCGATCATGTACCTACTAATTGATGACGACAACAATGACTACTAGCGATGGATTTAGATTTTGATTAAAATATTATGGGGGTGTACTCAACCTAAATTTCGTTGGAGTTTGATGGATTTGTTTTAAGTGATGGATTTTAGTGGAATTCACAAATCTCATAGATTTCATCAGATTTTGTCGGAATTGTGTAAAGAGTTCGTATGAGTATGTTGGAATTCATTAGTTGTAAAATGGATGGATTTGGATGGATTTGTAAGGATTTATCTTTAAAAAAATAATTTCAACACTCGAAGAAAAATGGTTCCCACAAATATGAAAAGGACTTGAACAACATCAATAAAACCTTACAATAAAATAAAAAATTCAAGTGAAATTAAAAAAAATCCAGGCACCCTCTTTTCTTATCCACCGACCCCAAACCAGGCACCCACCGAAAAATTTGAAGTTATCAAGCAAGGATCATTTGATCTGTATAACAACAGCTACAAGACAATTTTGGAGCTTTTGGTAGTATTGCGCCAATATCAATATGTAGTGACTTCTATTTAGGGAAACCACATCAGCTCAAAATGACATAATCATCCAACAATTTAATTGGAAAAATCATTAGAGAGAAAGAGAGAAAAAATATATGAGTAATAATAATGATTTAACATGATGTTCATCATGAAAGCCAAAAAGAAATTACTATAATTTTTTTTAACATGATGTGCATCATTACTCATTCTGCTTCATTGTCATTACTTTCATTTTGCATTGCATCTTCCCACATATTCATAGCTATACTAGCTCTCCATCGGTTACTTATATCACGTTGTTCCTCTTGCGTTTGAAAAATTGGTTTAAATTCATCTTCATTAGTGCGTAGTGATAAAGATTTATTATCCGGTTCAATAGGAAATTCATCAGACCGACATTTCCTATAAAGAAAATTATGTAATCCTGTACAAGCTAACACTAGCTCTGATTGTGTTCTATATATGAATGGAGATGCATTCTTGAAAATAGTAAATCTTGATTTAAATATACCAAATATCCTTTCAATGACATTCCTCAAGAAAGAATGACGGAGGTTGAATAACTCATGCTCGTTTTCAAGGGCACGACCATAGCCACTAAAATCTTGGAGATGATATCGAACAAACGGAGTTAAGAACTAGCGTCGATTTGAAAATCCACAATCCACTAAGAAATATTTGCTTGATTCAATGAATGTCAAATTAGTATGTAACATGCGACCTAATTTACTAACAGAAAAATTATAATCAAAATAATTAAATACATACCAGGTGGCAATTTGAGTCCATTCCTTCTTAATAATACATCATTTAGCACTCGTGAATCATGAGTTGAGCCCTCCCACAAACTAAGCACGTATACGAATTCCAAATCGAAGTTACAAGCTGCTAGTACATTTTGTGATATTTTTCCATGACGATTGTGATAGCTGCTTACATCGCGTCCGGTTATCGATGTGGAATATGTGTACCATTAATAGCTCCAATGCAATCCTAAAATCCAAATGTTTATACACTAATAAAATATAATAACAATATTATTATTAACTATAGTTATATTAATAACTTTTATTACAATTAATAATAAAATAAATAGATTTAAATAATGCAACATTTACCTTAAAATAAGGGTAAAATCTTGTTCTTTCCCTTATTTTAGTTGGCACCGTGGGTCTAGGTTTGGCTATCATCTTGCTTGCTATTGTATTCAATGCTTTCAGAATTTTGTTAAAGTTGTTGCTGGCAGTGAAATGTGATCGGTCAAATGTATTATGAGTTTGGCAATATCGACTATTTTGGCCAACAATTAATAAAAACGTGCCAAGTATTTCTTCTATACAAATATATTTTGTATCTTGTAAGAGAGTTTTCTCTAATAATGCAATATAACTTTCGAAACACATCTGGATACATTCGATACAATTGCCAAAATTCTTGAGGAACATGTTTCAGTGATTTGTGTATATAACTGTATCCAGTCCTAGTTATTGGTCACCGAGTTAATGGACGTTCAATATACGTAGCACGTATGATAGCCAAAAACTCATTCAGCATATGCACTATTGCTTGAATTGCCATCAATATATGTTTAATTGCTTCATAAACTTCTTTATCCATTTCTTATTCTTCCATCTCTTCTGTCTCCATTTCTTCTTCATCCTCACCGTCTTCCACTTCTTCTCCCTCAATTTCCTTTTCCTTTACCTCTATTTCTTCTGAAGTTGATAACATCCTAAAGTTGTGTACAAGATGTTAAGTGGTGTTCAAATTTTTCCACCTTGTGTAGAACATAAATTGAAGCAATGCAATTACATTCCGGAGTAATGCTAGACGTCCCAATTTTTTTTCCCAAATTCTGTTTCAAATGATGTGGCACGTGAGGTTTCAGCATCTCACATCAATCAACACATAATCTCATGATTTATAAGATGCTGACATCTCACGTGCTATATCATTTAGAAAAAAAAATGGGACGTCTAGCATTACTCTTATATTCCAATACTAAGGATTTGCTATCCTTAAAAGGTTAATTAGTTTCAATGAACTAGCCTAACTTGGCATCAAAATAATCATATATTTTCCAATGGCTTGCTTGTGTGAGTCAGAGAACTAACCATAAAAAAAATTGTGTTCAAAGATTAACATATAACATATTGTGGATGGCTATAAAGTTCCATAATTTTCTTACAAAAAAATAAGTTATGTAATTGAATACCCTATACCCAGTCCTACTCTAATAAACAATCATTTTAGGTAAAACCACTTGAAAATTACCCGTAAAACGTGTGTCTAATAAACCTAAAGGGGAGTGAATAGATTTTAATCAAGTTAATTACCAACTTTTTTTGATTAGTCAATATTCAATATTCACCAAACAAAATCAACATACAACATCAAGTGTAAAAATACGGAATTATAAATAACACAAGATGTATACGTGGAAAACCCTCCAAAAGAGAAAAAACCACGTGTTGTTAAGTGCGCCACACTTGATCGCAGAAATCCACTATATGAGCAAAACGTTACAGCCTCAAGTGATACTCAGACTCTCACTATCGACAACCTCAGGCTACGGTCACTACCACTCACCACTTTTGGTTCAGTCCCTAGTGATATCCCCTGATCCACAACTCTTGGCCTGAGCACCTCCTACTCTAACCCTCGGGCCTTTTACAGTGGCACCCGAACAATTGATTGCCAACCTACCCTTGGTTGCAAGACTTGAATTGTTTATGCACTACACACCGGTAGCCACAAGACTTAATTCTCAATAAAGAGATCAACAACCTATGTGAATATGTAAAAATATTGTAAATGCAAATAATGTTAGGCAAAACACTAAATGCTTATCCATGAATTAAAGTATATCACTAAGTACAATTACTATATATCAATGTCTAAATGAATGTTAATTAAGACTTAACTAGATATAGTTATGCTACATTATATCCTAGCTATCAAACAAAGTCATTTCAACATATGTTGTCATTAATCATGGCATGGTCATTAATGCAATCATCAAAATGCAATTAATATGACATAATTAGCTAGAGGCAAATATGACCTATATGCTAGCTATCACAATACAACAACCCAAACATCAACAACAATCTTTACTTGTAACAGAAATCCTAATCTAGAGGCATACAAGTCATACAAGAGATATCTTGTTAAACTAGAAAATAAGAATGATGAAGATGGTGTTCTACTTACCAAGTTACATCTGTTAATGAAGACTCATACTTAGAAACATCCTACATGAAGCTGGATGATATTTGTCTCATGAAAGAATGATGGGTGTTTGGGATTTGAGAGTTAAAGAAGCAATCTTAGTGCTTTCTCTCACTAAGATCTGGAAATTTGGAGTTCAAAGTCTAAATGAGGAAGAAGATGATCTATATATAGAGTCCAAATCAAACTATGTCATTTTGGAAGAGAAAAAAAATGATTTTCGGGTATCAGAATCGACCTTGGGCTACCTGGATGATAGGCCGCTTCAAGGTTGCTTTGCTATCGGGTTTGGGAGTCAAAATATGCTTGAAAAAGTGATTTGGAAGTCAGGTTGCCCTAGGTCGCCCTGAGGTCGCTTAGCTCTCGGGAAAAATGCTACAACACAATATCTCCATATTCGAGCCACTCAAAACATGACCAACGACATCCAAACCTTTCGTATAATATACCCTTGAAAAGGTATGGAAGTCTACTTTCTACTTAAATTTACAAAACATGATTTGGATTATTGTAGAAAGAGTTATGGTCTAATGAGTGACAAAAGGTCAGATTTGGACTTTAACATGATTGCCCAAACTCATGGAATTAAAACCATGTGAGCAAAGACCAAACTAAGAGAAAAGTGGGACCTTTTTAAATGGGCACTCAACACGCTAAAACAAGCACACCATCGTGCAAGCACGAACGTATCTGATCAAACAACTGAATACAAATTAAGCACACGACAACCACACTTAAAACTAAGATGGAAATGTATGATGACACATGCAACAACTCAAATACATATAAGTGTGCATGTGTACAATAATAAATGCATGTCAATGTAAATGCATATAGATGAAATGTGAGTGTGTGCAACTAAATCTCTTCAATAAGAAACAAGCACAAGTGAACTACCTTTTGAAGCTCATCAGGATTGTGGATGCTTACCATCAAAAGCCTAAGCTACCTATTACACATTGAATCCCCAATGTGATTTGTCAAAAAATAAGTCAATCATAAAATTGAGATTCTTACAATCTTTCCCTTTGGCTATTTCATGACAAAATCACCACTAACAAAGCAATCCTCACAACACAATAAAAAATCTAGCTATTGTTTATGAGAGTCCAAAGAGATACCTAATATTCTAAGTCTTCAAGGTCTTCAATCTCCTCGTAGATCATCATACCTACACATAATAGTAAGAAAGCATTTTCTAAGAATAAGTGCAAGTGAGGTGAATAAATACAAAAAGTAATTACACTCAAGAAAGCAATATAAAGAAATGCATGTGCAATGCTCCCTTTAAATGGTTACTCTCTCTCAAGACTACTCCCCCAAAACATAAATAATGTCCCCCCTATGTCTCTCAAGACTACTCCCAATTTTTGTCATGAGACAGGAAAATGAGCTCCCCATATCGGGTTGCTTTAGCAAAGAGAGCTATTAGCACAATTACGATGCATAATCATATAAACAAACTTTATGCAACATAAGTAATTGAGAGAGATTCAAGGAGTTTAATTTAAAGAAAAAATGTGTGACAAGGATGCTTTGCAAGCAAGACATGTTGCATTCAAATCCAAAACAAATGATATTTGGAAAAGTAAACATCAAAAAGGTTTCCAGAAGAATTCAAACCAATTTGTACCATTTTTTCATAAGCAAACAAGATATAGTTTCAAAAATTTTACAATAAAACAACTATATCAATTCTTAAAGGCAAATCAAGACATGAGCTACAATTTCACCCTTTTTTATTTTTCCGGATAATTATTCGTACGATAGTAGTCTTGTTTCACCATTAAGAAAAGAGAGAAGACTAATTTGGATATAAAATACTTATTAATTGTACGGATACAAGATTCTTATTGATTAGTCTTCTCATTTGCACTCACACACATTTGCATTAAAGTAATCAAACTCAATTCATGCATATCTTTTTAAGTATGTCATAATAAGCAAGTTCACATGCCATGGAGATAAATTATAGGTCATTCAAATGTACTTTCCCAAATCAATCTCCTAGTCCAAAGATGAACTTTTGAACAAAAATATGACATGGATTGAAAATAAAGCAATGATAAACACTTATTAAGAAAAAGCATATAAGCATATATGTGCAACCAAAAATCTCAAACAATTAATAAAGGAGTATAGAATTAATCAACTTTTTGCACACAACAAATCATGCAAGTTCGCTCTCTTTGCCTAAGCTCCCAAAATGGGGTCAAATCCAACAAAATCAACGGGAGGCATGAGCCCCTATAGACCTACCAAATCCAATGGACATAGTTTCATCTATGGGCGTCATATGGGCACTAAGGCAAGCGGGTTCATTTTTTCTAACCCACATAGGTTCCACTTTATCATTTTCAGTGGTTAAAGACATTTTTCTAAGTTCCCTAGGTTCATGCAAGCTAGCCCTCATTTTCAGTCGTTTATCTTTTATGCTCTCTAACCTACACCTCTTAATATATTGAAAGTACTTTGCTCTTAAGTGACCAATCATATCACAAAAATGACAAGTAGGTACAAAGTAAGAATTTATACCTTTGCATTGTGATCTCATTCGGGCCTCACCATGTTGATGAGGTTGTCTTTGATGGTGCATCAGTTTGCTTCTCTTTGAAGCTTGAGCCGATTGGTGGCACTTTTGTGGTTTTGCTTGTTGAGGTGGTTGAGTCGATTGAACTTGACTCCTTGGTTGGCAATGCTTCTTGTGATCACCTTCTTTCCTCATGGTTGGCTTGTTAGAGGAGATGATTGACTTCTCCAGGGATTGTCCTTCTTTCTTAGATTGCCTATGCCTTGATTGAGTTGTCAAGGCTTGTATGGACTTTCATTGAGTTAAAGGTTGCTTGGATGAAGCTTTGATCTTGTTTACCTTGTCCTTATTTAATTCCTTTAGGCATATCATCTCATATTCCTTGGCAATCTTCAAGGAATTTTCTTTGTTGGCAAGTGCTTCTTTCGTTGGTGGCAATCTTCAATCTCCTTCTCATACTTGGACAAATCAACCATGTACCACTTCAAGGAGTTATTAATGGAGGTCTCCTTCTCCGTAGTCTTCAATTTGGAGATAAGAATCGAGATATCTTCCATTTGCAAAACCATGATCTCTTTGTACAGAAGAAGTTGAATTTGACATTTTTGCATGCTTTCTTCAAAGGTACGGATCTTTTCCTCCAAGAAAGCTTCTACATTCTCAAAGTCTCATTCTTCTTGGAGAGCTCTTCATTTAGCTTCAAAACTTTGAGAAGAGTCACTTGACACTCAATAATTAAGTTAATTTCCTCATCAAGGCATTTGCCTTGATCACTTGTTACCATACCAAAATCATCCACATATGAAGCACCCAAGGCCGTGAGGTTAAGCACATGCTCTTCACTATTCTTGAGCAAGGTCTTCTTGTTTACCTTCTTCACTTTAGAGTTCATCCTTTTCTCCTCCTTCACATTTGAGGTCGTACTCATCTTGTGAGATTTTATAAATCTCCTAAATCTGTAAACTATGAGAGTCATCTCCTCATCGGAGTCATATTCCTCCCTCTCAACTTTGGAGGTCAAATCTTCCTCTAACATCTAAATGCCACTCATATTGTTTAATGAATGGGATGAATGCAAATGAATGCAACAATCAAATGCAAACAAATGCGAGACACACAAATAAGAACTTGGATCACCTAAGTATGTCTAGGAACCTGGTCGGATACCAATTGAAAATTACCCTTAAAATATGTGTCTAATAAACCTAGATGGGGGTGAATAGGTTTTAATCAAGTTAATTACCATTTTTTCTTGATTAGTCAATATTCAATATTCACCCAACAAAACAAACATACAACATCTAGTGTAAAATGCGGAATTATAAATAACACAATATGTATACGTGGAAAACCCTCCAAATGGAAAAAAAACACAGACTGTTAAGTGCGCTACACTCGATCACAGAAATCCATTATAAGAGTAAAAACTTACACCCTCAAGTGATACTCGGACTCTCACTCTCGACAAACTCAGGCTATGGCCACTACCACTCACCACTTTTGGTTCAATCCCTAGTGATATCCCTTGATCCACTACTCTTGGCGTGAGTACCTCCTACTCTAACCCTCGGGCCTTTTGCAGTGGCACCCGACCAATTACTTGCCAACCTACCCTTGGTTGCAAGACTTGAATTGTTTATGCATTACACACTAGTAGCCACAAGACTTAAATCTCAATGAAGAGTTCAACAACCTATGTGAATATGTAAAAATATTCTAAATGCAAATAATACTAAGCAAAATACTAAATGCTTATCTAGGAATTTAAGTATGTCACTAAGTACAATTCCTAGATAACAATATCTAACTGAATGCTCATTATGACTTAACTAGATATAGTTATGCAACATTATATCTTAGTTATCAAACAAAGCCGTTTCAACAAATGTTGTCATTAAGCATGGCATGGTCTTTAATGTAATCATCAAAATGTTATTAATATGACCTAATTTGCTAGAGGCAAATATGACCTATATGCTAGCTATCACAATACAACAACCCAAACATCAACAAAAATCTCTACTTGTAATAAAAATCATAATCTAGAGGCATACAAGTCATACAAGAGATATATTGTTAAGCTAGAACACAAGAATGATGAAGATGATGTTCTACTTACCAAGTTACATGTGTTGGTGAATATCCATACTTAGAAACATCCTAGATGAAGCTAGATAATGTTTGTCTCATGAAAGAATGATGGGTGTTTTCGTTTTGAGAGATAAAGAGGCAATCTTGGTATTTTCTCTCACTAGGAAACTCTTTCTCTCTGTAAGATCTGGAAATTTGGAGTTCTAGGTCTAAATGAGGAAGAAGATGATGTATATATAAAGTCCAAATCAAACTACGTCGTTTTGGGAGAGAAAAAATGATTTTCGGGTGTCTTAAACGACCTGGATGATAGGTCACTTTGCTCTCGGGTTTGGGAGCCAAAATATGCTTGAAAAAACGACTTGGAAGTCAGGTCACCCTGAGGTCGCTTTGCTCTCGAGAAAAACGAAACAGCACAACATCGCTAGATTTGAGCTATCCAAAACATAAACAAATGACATCCAAACCTTTCGTATAGTATACCATTGGAAATGTATGGAAGTCAACATTCTAATTCAATTTACAAAACATGACTTGGATTATTATAGAAAGAGTTATGGTCAAATGAGTGACGAAATGTCAGATTTGGACTTTAACAAGAATGCCCAAACTCATAGAATAAAACCATGTGACTAAAGACCAAACTAAGAGAAGAGTGGCATCTTCTTAAATGGTCACTCAACGCACTAAAACAAGCATACCATCGTGCAAGCACGAACGTATTCGATCAAACAACTGAATACGAATTAAACATACAACAACCACACTTACAACTAATAATGAAATTTATGATGACACAAGCAACAACTCAAATACATGTAAGTGTGTGTGTATAATAATAAATGCATGTCAATGTAAATGCATATATAAGAAATGTGAGTGTGTGCAACTAAATCTCTTCAATAAGAAACAAGAACAAGTGAACTACCTCTTGAAGCTCATCGGGATCTTGGACGCTCGCCATCAAAAGCCTAAGCTACCCATTACACATTGAATCCCCAATGTGATTTGTCATGAAATAAGCCAATCATAAAACTGAGGTTCTTACAATCTCCCCTTTTGGCTATTTCATGATAAAATCACCCCTCACAAAGCAATCCTCACAATACAATAAAAAATCTAACTATTGTTCATGAGAGTCCATTCTACGTTACAAAAAGAGATACCTAATATTCTAATTCTTCAAGGTCTTCAATCTTTTCGTAGATCATCATACCTATACACAATAGCAAAAAAGCATTTTCCAAGAACAAGTGCAAGTGAGGTGAATATGTTGGGATTATGCTCGATAGCAAGAGTGTAATAATTTATTCGACAATCTTTTCATATTAATAAAGTGATTTCTAGTTTAACAAATCTTATAGTATTTATAGTTTAATTATTATAATTGTCAAAAGTAAATAATCTTAAGGTCAAAATACTATGAGAAAAGAAGAATTGTTCATACATCTAGATATGTATGAGGTAGACAAAATTATTTAGTTAATCTTGAATAATATTCACAACTTAAGATAAAGGTTGGGCACCTTTATCTTGTTAAAGTCGTAGATTCTTTTGCTAGCATTTGAGTGGGATCAAATGTGTTATGATGAGTTTAAAATCATCAAAGTGTGGTGTCTTTGGGCAAAAGAATCTAGTGCACTGGGTGCATTGAATTGGATCACATTGAAATACTTTATCTAGAACCGTCAATGGATAAAAGTTTTTCATTTGAAGACAATCAGACAGTCTATCTCAATCCTGAGATAAATGATGGACTTATGGTTGCAAGTGTTATCATTTGAGCTATCAATGAGTACGTTTATTGAGCACAATCTATCCTCGATAGTTTGGTGGTTTTCATCTGTTAATCGATAGAGGACTTCATTTATAGATATGGACATCGTGAATCCATTTATTAAATGAGAGTAGAATATCATCATATGGATGCTTTGAGGTATTGAATATTAAATCTTAACGTTAAGTTTTCAATAGTGTCTATTGAAACATGGCTTCTGGACAAGTGAAAATATCCAAGTTCAAAAATGTGGTCATATGAGTAAATATGGTAACTTGGAGAGCTATAGGTGGTCTATGAGCTCTTAGGGATTACTCATATTCTTCACGAGGATACACTTTCTCCAATAAGGTTGTCTAGGGTATGAATGAGAAATATTAACTTATTCTATCTTTATTTAAGAGTTCAATTTTAGTTCTTTAGTGTAATGAACTAAAATTAATATATCAGACATATGTGAATCATTTGTTGATTGTGATTGGGTTGTGTCTATTGGAACTTAAATTTAGATAGCCCGCCAAGATCCTCAATCCACACGAACTTGCATGGATCACTTGATATATTCTACCGGACCAATTTAGGGGTCCATCTAGAATTGTATTGAGGCATGTGGACTTGTTTCTTTTTGTAAGAATGGGTCTAGTTCACATGTGGACTTTTTATTAAGGTCCGATGGATTTAATAAAATAAGAAAAATAATATATTGGCTCATATATATGTGTTGGGTGGCAAGACTATTTAAAATAGCTTAATTATATTAATTATATTTTATTATTTAATTAAATGGAAATTAATTAATTTGGTAATTAATTATTTATTTAATTAAAAGTCAAAATCGTTTTCTAGTAGGAGTAGGTCTCCTAATTTTATACTATTATTGGTAGTATAATTAATATTAAAGACTATATTTGATAAGTAGATAAATAAAAAGAATTATTTATCTGATCAAATTAGAAAGTCTTTAATATGGTTACAAATACACTACTGAGTTGGATTAAGAGTCTTGGTATAGGATATAATTCCTTTTAGAAAAAGATTCTTAAACCACCAAGTAAATCCACCTAAGGAAAAGATTCTTAACAGCCAAGTAAATCCTTCTTAAGAGAGGATTTATGATCCTATATATATACTTCTCTTAATTTCGGCCAGCCCATATACAGTTCCAAGAAGGAATTTTCGGCCAGCCCTATATTTAAAAGAAGAGAGATTTCGGCCATCCAAAAAAAAAAAAAAAAATTCTACCTGGAGAGAATTCGGCCACCATAGAATTTTGAGGGAAAAAAATTTGTTTTTGCTCTAGACAAAATTCGACCAACTCTAAGAAATAGTGTATGATTCGGCAAAGAAGAAAAGGAAGAAAGAACGTTTAGTTTTCGATAGTACACTAGTAGCCTTTACATTAAAATGTTTTGTGTACAACATCGAATCAAGGTTCACGCGAGTTTCAATCAAATTGATTGATAATTCACAAGTGACATAACGTTCTTTGTTTTCTTCTTGGAGGATTATTGTAACTAACAAAAGAGAACGATTTTGTTTGTTTCCATCCTCAGGTATACAATTAGAAAGAGATGGAGCCCACACTCCTAGGTGATTCACGTTCGTGATTGGATTGGAAGATCTTGCGGATTCAATTTGGCGCTTGTTCAATCATCACGAGAAAAAGGTACAACTCTTTTTATATACATTAATTAATCTAGGGTTAAAGTTCTTGTTATTAAAATGGAAACAAAAATATTTATACCGAAACCCTAGTTTTTGATTTTTCACGCTTCCGTTGCGTGGGTTTTTCCCTACAGAAAAAAAAAACAATTACACTCAAGAACGCGATATAAAGAAATGCATGTGCAATGCTCCCCCTAAATGGTTACTCTCTCTCAAGACTACTTCCCTAAAGCATAAATAACGCCCCTCCTATATTTCTCAAGACTTCTCCCCATTTTTGTCATGAGATAGGCAAAAGAGCTCCCCATATCGGGTTGCTTTAGCAAAGAGAGCTATTAGTATAATCGCGATGCATAATCATATAAACGAACTTTATGCAACATAAGTAATTGAGAGAGATTCAAAGAGTTTAATTTAAAGAAAAAATGTGTGATAAGGATGCTTTGCAAGCAAGACGTGCTGCATTCAAATCCCAAACAAATGTTATTTGGAAAAGCAAATATCAAAAAGGTTTTCAAAAGAATTCAAACCAATTTGTACCCTTTTGTCATAAGCAAACAAGATATAGTTTCAAAAAATTTACAATAAAACAACTATATCAATTTTTAAAGGCAAATCAAGACATGAGAGACAATTGTATCCTTTTTTATTTTTCCGGATAATTATCCGTACAATAGTAGTCTTGTTTCACCATTAAGAAAATATAGAAGACTAATTTGGATATAAAATTCTTATTAATTGTATGGATACAAGATCCTTATTGATTAGTCTTCTCATTTGCACTCACACACATTTGCATTAAAGCAATCAAACTCAATTCATACATATCATTTTAAGCATGTCATAATAAGCAAGTTCACATGCCATGGAGATAAATTATAGGTAATTCAAATGTACTATCCCAAATCAATCTCCTAGTCCAAAAATGCACTTTTGAACATAAATATGACATGGATTGCAAGTAAAGCAATGATACACACTTATTAAGAAAAAACATATAAGCATATATGTGCAACCAAAAATCTCAAGCGATAAATAAAGGAGCATAAATTAATTAACTTTTTGCACACAACAAATCATGCAAGTTTGCTCTCTTTGCTTGAGCTCCTAAAATGGGGTCAAATCCAACCAAGTCAATGGGAGGCATGAGCCTCTATAGACCTACCAAGTCCAATGGACATAGTTGCATCTACGGGCGTCATATGGGCACTAAGGCAAGCAGGTTCATTTTTTCTAACCTACCTAGGTTCCACTTTATCATTTTTAGTGGTTAAAGATATTTTTCTAAGTTCCCTAGGTTCATGAAAGCTAGCCTTCTTTTTCAATCGTTTATCTTTTATGCTCTCTAACCTACACCTCTCAATATATTTAAAGCACGTTGGTCTTAAGTGATCAATCATATCACAAAATTTACAAGTAGGTATAAAGTAAGAATTTATGCCATTGCATTGTGATCTCATCCGGGCATCGCCATGTTGATGAGGTTGTCTTTGATGGTGCATCAGTTTGTTTCTCTTTGGAGCTTGAGCCGATTGGTGGCACCTTTGTGGTTTTCCTTGTCGAGATGGTTGAGTATGTTGAACTTGCCTCCTTGGTTGGCCATGCTTCTTGTGATCACCTTCTTTCCTCATAGTTGGCTTGTTGGAGGAAATGATCGACTTCTCCAGGGATTGTCCTTCTTTCTTGGATTGCCTAGGCCTTGATTGAGTTGTCAAGGTTTGTGTGGACTTTCATTGAGTTAAAGGTTGCTTGGATGAAGCTTTGTTTTTGCCTTGAGCTTGATGTTGTTTGACTTTGACCTTCTTGAATTCTTTAAGGCACATCATCTCTCTTTCCTTGGTAAACTTCAAGGAGTTTTCTTTGTTGGCAAGCGCTTCTTTCAATGCCTTCATCCGTTGGTGGCAATCTTCAATCTCCTTCTCATACTTGGACACATCAACCGCGTCTGACTTTAAAGAGTTATTAATGGAGGTCTCCTTCTCTATAGTCTTCAATTTGGAGATAAGAATAAAGATATCTTTCATTTGCTCATCCATGATCTCTTTGTACCGATGAAGTTGAATTTGACATTTTTGCATGCTTTCTTCAAGGGTACAAATCTTTTCCTCCGAGGAAATCTTCCACATTCTTAAAGTCTCATTCTCCTTTGAGAGATCTTCATTTAGCTTCAAAACTTTGAGAATAGTCACTTGACACTCATTAATTGAGTAAATTTCCTCATCAAGGCATTTGTCTTGGTCACTTGTTACCACACCAAAATCTTCCACATATGAAGCACCCAAGGTCGTGAAGTTAAGCAGATGCTCTTCACTATTCTTGAGCAAGGTCTTCTTGTTTACCTCATTCACTTTAGAGTTCATCCTTTTCTCCTCCTTCACATTTGAGGTCGTACTCATCTTGTGAGATTTTATAAATCTCCTAAATCTGTAAACTATGAGAGTCATCTCCTCATCGGAGTCATATTCCTCCCTCTCAACTTTGGAGGTCAAATCTTCCTCTAACATCTAAATGCCACTCATATTGTTTAATGAATGGGATGAATGCAAATGAATGCAACAATCAAATGCAAACAAATGCGAGACACACAAATAAGAACTTGGATCACCTAAGTATGTCTAGGAACCTGCTCTGATACCAATTAAAAATTACCCTTAAAACGTGTGTCTAACAAACCTAGATGGGGTGAATAGGTTTTAATCAAGTTAATTACCAATTTTTCTTGATTAGTCAATTTTCAATATTCACTCAACAAAACAAACATACAACATCAAGTGTAAAAATGCGGAATTATAAATAACACAAGATGTATACGTGGAAAACCCTCCAAATGGAAAAAAAACACAGACTGTTAAGTGCGCTACACTCGATCACAGAAATCCATTATAAGAGTAAAAACTTACACCCTCAAGTGATACTCGGACTCTCACTCTCGACAAACTCAGGCTATGGCCACTACCACTCACCACTTTTGGTTCAATCCCTAGTGATATCCCTTGATCCACTACTCTTGGCGTGAGTACCTTCTACTCTAACCCTCGGGCCTTTTGCAGTGGCACCCGACCAATTACTTGCCAACCTACCCTTGGTTGCAAGACTTGAATTGTTTATGCACTACACACGGGTAGCCACAAAACTTAATTCTCTAAGATCAACAACCTATGTGAATATGTAAGAATATTCTAAATGCAAATAATGCTAGGCAAAACAATAAATGCTTATCTAGGAATTTAAGTATGTCACTAAGTACAATTCCTAGATATCAATATCTAAATGAATGCTCATTAAGACTTAACTAGATATAGTTATGCAACATTATATCCTAGTTATCAAATAAAGTCATTTCCACATATGTTGTCATTAAGCATGGCATAAGCATTAATGCAATCATCAAAATGCAATTAATATGACCTAATTAGCTAGAGGCAAATATGACCTATATGCTAGCTATCACAATACAACAACCCAAACATCAACAACAATCTCGACTTGTAATAGAAATCATAATCTATAGGCATACAAGTCATACAAGAGATATCATGCTAAGCTAGAACACAAGAATGATGAAGATGATGTTCTACTTACCAAGTTACATGTGTTGGTGAATATCCATACTTAGAAACATCCTAGATGAAGCTAGATGATGTTTGTCTCATGCAAGAATGATGGGTGTTTGGGTTTTGAGAGTTAAAGAAGCAATCTTGGTACTTTCTCTCACTAGGAAACTCTTTCTCTCACTAATATCTGAAAATTTAGAGTTCTAGGTCTAAATGAGGAAGAAGATGGTGTATATGTAAAGTCCAAATCAAACTACGTTGTTTTGGGAGAGAAAAAAAATGATTTTCGGGTGTCAGAAGCGACCTGGATGATAGGTCATTTTGCTCTCGGGTTTAGGAGCCAAAATATGCTTGAAAAAGCGACTTGGAAGTCAGATCGCCCTAGGGTCGCCCTGAGGTCGCTTTGCTCTCGGGAAAAATGCTGCAACAAAACATCTCCATATTCGAGCTACCCAAAACATTACCAAATGACATCCAAACCTTTTGTATAGTATACCGTTGGAAAGGTATGAAAGTCTTCTTTCTGCCTCAATTTACAAAATAGGATTTGGATGACTGTAGAAAGAGTTATGGTCAAATGAGTGACAAAAGGTCAGATTTGGACTTTAACAAGAATGCCCAAACTTATAGAATAAAACCATGTGACCAAAAACCAAATTAAGAGAAGAGTGATACCTTCTCAAATGGTCACTCAACGTGCTAAAACAAGCATATCATCATGCAAAGCGCGGACATATCCGATCAAATAACTGAATATGAATTAAACACTCAACAACCACACTTAAAACTAAGAATGAAATGCATGATGACACATGCAATAACTCAAATTATGTAAATGTGTGTGTACAATAATAAATGCATCTCAATATAATTGCATATATATGAAATGTGAACGTGTGCAACTAAATCTCTTCAATAAGAAACAAACACAAATGAACTAACTCTTGAAGCTCATCGGGATCTTGGACGCTTGTCATCAAAAGCCTAAGCTACCCATTATACATTGAATCCCCAATATGATTTGTAATGAAATAAGTCAGTCATAAAATTGAGGTTCTTACACCACTCTATCTGCTAGAGAAATTACTTCAAAATAAAGTTCTCCAGCACTAATAAGTACTTACATATATTTTAATAAATCTAATAGCAATCTTCAACTATTTTGGAGTATCAGACATTCGTATTAATTTTAATAACAAATAAATGAAAAAACTCTCTCGATAAATGTCATAAAAATCCAAGCTAAAACCATGAATCTATATAAGTCTATTTCGACAACTTTAAGAACCATAATGATTAGAAAAATTTAAAAGAACTTCGACAACTTTAAGAACCATAATGATTAGACAAATTCAAAAGAACTTTGCAAACAACAAAATGGTTCTCCTCTGATTTCTAAGACATTGACCAAAAGAACCACAAATATCCTTATCTATCTTCAATGCAGTGATAAAAATTTCAGAGCTAGAGTTTTTGTGCCTACACGGACAAACTTAAAATGAACTTATTCTTCTACATAACTTTCTAGAAAAAATTGATTCCCTACTATAGATTTATTACCTTAAATATCTTCAGAATCTTATATATGTTGATGTAAATTATTGCTCTTCCAGCTACTTGTCTGTAGGTCCCACCCATCCGGATCCCATGTCAGCATGCACAAGCTTCTAAGTTCCACATGATGGTTAATAAACTACTGCATAAACATGAGAATTCACGTCCGATTTGCACCACTAGATATAAATTCTCCCATCCATGAAAAATGATTTTTTTTTATCAGGGACATAATTGAGTCTCTGTAAAGTAACAAATAATTGCATCAAAACCATATATTACAACTCTAAGAAATCAAGACAAGAATAGAAAACAAGTTTCTTCAAGAAAGGAAAAGATGATGAAACAATTCAGGCTAGTATATGTCTGTATATCAATGATTCTATCATGTACCTGCGATTACCAAACTACCACCATCTCCAACTCTAGGTTTAAGGAAACGATTTTTTGATGAATTTTGCAATCAACATAAGATTCTGGCTTTTCTCATCCACACACTAAAATGTTGTTTAGCTATCAATTAATAATCAGATTTTTAAATAATCAAATTTGAACAAAATTTTCAAACGAAGTACAAAAATTTTCCACACATTAATGTTCAGCTAAGTTGATGCTTAATAAGTAATCAATTATTACCACACAAATCAACTAACAAGAACCAAAAAGTAAAAATATTGCAAAAGAATTCAAAAGCCCCAAATTGAAAAGAGAGAGTTCACCTTTTCCAAATGGGTTAGAGAGAGCTCCTGATAGAGCTTTGATAACCGGGAGAGAGAGAGAGTTGAAGGTGTGAATTGTTAAATCTGTGCAAATCTTTGGGTTGAGAGAAAGATTTGAGAATGGACTCTCTATTTATATTTTTCCTTTCCAAATCCAACCAAATCCATCATTTAAACAAATCCATGAGATTTTGAATAGAACTAAATTTCATTGGATTTGTTTGAAATCTTTCAAAATTTGAGTTGAATAAGCCTAAATTTTGTTGGATTTGTTTGAAATCCAACGAAATCTGGATTGAATACCCTCAGACTTTGTTGGATTTCAAACAAATCCAATAAAATCTTGGTTGAATAAACTCAGATTTCTAAAATTCAATAGAATCCAATCAAATCCAACAAACTCTGAGATGAATATATCTCCCTAAAACGTGGGATGGAAGTCACACACTCTCTACTTTTTGTTAAAAAAAAAAGAAAATGCTTCAATTATGTGGTTAACTAACGAGATAAAAATATACAATACTTTTTTTTTTTTGGGTTTTTTTTAACAAGTTACACCTATCTAATTGGAAAACGTTGGTAGTTTACTGATCATTTGATTTTTCATCATACTGATCCCTTTTAAAAAAAAAATAGTTCATTACGGTCCTAAAGTTAATCAAACGTTGTCAAAATTAACATTTAGAAGGATAGAAAAGTCATTACGTCTATCAAATTATTTTTTTCATTTTTTGAAATTACGTTTTAATTCTTTGTAGTGGATATCCACCAATTTATTTATTAATTTTTCTTTTTTTATCATTTACCAAAAAAAAAAACCTATTTAATTAGAGGGCAAATTCAGTTTTACACCCGTCTATAGTGGTGTAAAAATGGACTGGCAGGGGCCCGGCCTGTTTCCGGAACAGCAGGCCTGGCACGGCACGCCGGCCTGCCTCAGGCGGGCCGTGCCAGGCCGGCCCGCAGGCCCCTTCTGGCTGGCATGGTCCGGCGGGCTAATCTTTTGGTCCAATTTTTTTTATTCAAATTATGTTTGTTTGGATTTAGGGTTTAGGGTTTAGGGTTTAGGGTTTAGGGTTTAGGGTTTAGGGTTTAGGATTGGAATTGAATAAAGAGAACGAACAATTATTAGGATTTGAAATGAATAAAGAGAATGAACAATTATTAGGATTTGAAATGAATAAAGAGAATGAACAATTTTTTAATTATTTATTTATTTTTCACTTATGGAATTCAGTATTACATATTTACATGATTGCCTCATTAAAAACCTTACCAAGAAAAACCCAGTGGCATAAAAACTTGGTAAGGGAAAAAGAGTGCAACCGTTTCACAACTTACAAGTAAATAATAAATACATATGTAAAAGTATAACCTAGTTCTGGTCTTGGCCACTACCTGAAGGGTAATCGATATATAGATTGTCGAAATTTAGAATAAGTTATTTATCTACAGTTAGATTTTACAACCTTTTTTTAGCATGCACCCAATCCCGAAGGCATGTTAGTACCTCCACCATCTCTGGAGACAAACAGCTTCTTCTTGGTTCAATTATGCGTCCACTGGTACTGAAAGCTTGTTCTGAAGACACCGTTGACACTGGAATAACCAGTACGTCACGTGCTAAGTGTGACAGAACTGGATACCTGTACGTATAGGTCTTCCACCATAACAACAAATCAAACTCTTCCTTGTCTTCAACATCATCGAACTGTGCTTCAAGGTACCTAATAAGTTCGGTACAAGAAGATGAGCTAGATCATTGCCCTGAAGAAGTACTTGCTAATTTGTCCTTTTTTTGGCGTTTCAGAAGGCTTCAACTTGTTTGCTTCGGCTCTGTCTCCGGTTGTGTTGATTAGGGGGGTGTCAATGTTGCCAAACCTGCTCTCATAAATACACAAAATCTCGAACAACTTGGTTCGAATGTCATTAATTTGTTCTGAATAATCTATTGACAAATTAATACCAATAAACTCAAGCAAAACTTCTAAACCAGATAATTTAACCCTAGGATCTACTATAGCACTTAAGGCATAAAGTAGAGGAATGTTAGCCCAATATTTTTTCAACTTTGTCTTCATGGCAACAACTGCAGCGCCTAGATGTTCATCTTCTCTATCACTGTTTAACAGTTCAGACATTTCCACTATCTGATAGATTGCGTGGGAAGATGTGGGGTAATATACCCCGGAAAGAGTTACAGTGGCATTGTAAAAAATCTTTAAAAATTGAACAAAAATCTTTGCCACATACCAATCGTCTGTGGTAAGTATTTTTGGACTATGTTGACCTGTTTCGGTCAATTTCATGTTATAAAAACATGTAATGGTTGTATCATATTCCAAACAATTTTGCAACATTAAATAAGTAAAGTTCCACCTTACCGGCATATCAGTTTGGAATCGTCTGGGTTTCAGACCGTTTAATTTACAATATCTCTTGAATTCACTGAATCTAGGATTAGAACTGCAAATCCAAGAAATGAAATATCTGATGCGATCTATTTGGTCGCTTACCTGCTTTAAACCAGTCTGTACAACTAAATTTACTAACAAAACATATTAAATTCACTACTACAAATAAAAATTGATAAATTTACTAAATAAAATTGATGAATTGAACCACTACTCTTAAATTTACTAACAAAAAATTTTAAATTCACTACTACACTTTAAAATCATAATATACTCACCAAAAATATTAAAATAAATAACTACACTAAAAAATCATAATTTATGAAAAAAAAAACAATATCAAACGTAATTACTACACTTAACATTCATCATTTACTTATTATAAGAAATAAATTCAGTAATACAAATTAACTTTCTAAATTTACTAATAATAAATATTAAAATTACTACTAAACTTAAAAATCTTAATATACTAAACAAATAATATTAACATTAAAGCCCAAAATTTGATAAACTAACTAACTAAATAAAAATGTTTTCATTAAATAACTAAAATCGAAACATAAACATATAAATTTACTATGAGAATATGTTTGAGCAAAAGTAATAACAAAATTGTACCTTTAAAATTTGGTGTGTTTATGGAAAATGTAGAGAATTTTGTAGAGAAAGTAATAACCAAATTGAATGAAAAAGTTTAGAGAATTGGAGAATATATTAGAGATTGAGATTTGAGAGAATGAGAGATTGAAAGAATGATAGAGATAGTGAATGGAAAATAAAATGGATGGAAATATTTATAGAAAATTTGATTTGTAAGTCAAAATGTAATTTAAAAGATTTCAGGGGGGTTTTGTAAATTTTTTTGGCTCCAACGATTGGAATTTGAATTCCAGCCGTTGGAAAGGTTTTGAAAAAAAAAAAAAAAAAACTGCTTGGCCTAGCTCTTTTTGATGGCTGACCGTCAGTTTGACCAGCTTTAGAAGTGAAGCCCACTATTTTTAATTATATAGGGACTGTTTTGATAAATATCAAATGACAAGTAAATATCTGATGTTTCCCAATCATATAGAGACTAAATTATAACAACCACTTTTTAAAATAATAATAATAATAATAATAATTTTATGACGCATTAATAATAATAAAAAATGGAAAGTCGAAAATTACTTGAAGCAGGAAAATTCATATAATTGCGACATTGCGTTTTGCTTTGGTTGGACTGAGAAAATTGAGAATGGCATGCTCGACTTGGCTTCACTCATCTTCTTGTTTGTCAAACACCCTCATTCCAATTCTGTACCGCCAAACAAGTATTCACTCTACTCTCCTCCGATTCAACCGCATCTCCTCCGCCGCTCGGTTCTTCTCCTCCCCGAACCAAACCAACTCTACGGTTCTCCTACAGGCTAAGCGCCGTGATGTCTTCGTATCCAAAGAAGACCAAGTCGCTACTCGTAAGTCAACCTTCCAATTCTCACACTGCTACTGTTAGTTATAATCATTTAAATGCTCTGTGGTGATAAATTGTTTTTCTTGTTTTCAGCGGCTGATCTTCACTTTGAATCACCGCTAAGTATCATGGAGTATCCGGACCCGATTTTGAGGGCGAGAAACAAAAGAATTGATACATTTGGCGATAATTTGAAGAAGTTGGTTGATGAGATGTTCGACGTTATGTATAAGTGAGTTTTTGCTACCATATAGGTTTAGTATACTTACAGCTGCAGGTTATGCGAGACCACAATCTATAATTCAATTATTTTATGGATTTAGGCATTTAGCTACTATATTGGTCAAGTAGTTACGAGAGTTTTTCTTATTTATTTATTTTTAATTTTCAATTATTTTATTTTATTTTGTGGACTAATAACCACGCACATCTATCCTAGCTCAGGTGGTGTGTATGTCCTTGGTGGGGTTCGAATCCCACTATACGCATTTACCGGCATGTATGGGGAGTTTCCTATCCGTTTTGTTAGAGTAGAATAGTAGATATCTCTCGGTTGTAGGAATAAATATATGGGCTATGTAGCAATTGATCTTGTCATACTCCTGACCAATGACCACACTGAACCACTATATTAGCATGACGACCCCAGTTAAAAATGTGCCAAAATGTATAGTTTATTTGAATACAATTTGTATACTTATTTCGAAATTGTTATCATGGTTTAAGAAGATTGAAAGTTGCATAAGGAGATGTCTTATTAACTTGAAGACTCATGTTGCTTTTTACCCCACTTCTCTTCTTTCACTGGAACACGTGTTATGTGAAGAAGCTAAAAGACTATCGCAGTTTCTTGCAATGCTTCATAATTTGAATTTGAGCATTTGTCTTGATATATACAGGAGTGTGAACAATCTTTATTGACTTCCTTGTTAACAGAACTGATGGTATTGGCCTCTCGGCACCCCAAGTAGGGATGAATGTTGGACTTATGGTTTTTAACCCGGTGGGCGAACGTGGTGAAGGAGAGGAAATTGTTCTTGTTAATCCAAGAGTTAACAAGTATTCCAAGAAAACAGTTCTTTTTAATGAAGGCTGTCTATCCTTTCCAGGAATCTATGCTGACGTAGAGGTATTAAAAAACTTATTTTGTCCGCGTATAATCTTTATTCAAGTGTTAGTTGCTTCTGAATTCAGTTCCCTTGAATTTCTCTTTTAGTTTTCGCCTTCCTTTTTTTTTTTTTTTTTTTTTTTTTCTGTTTTACTTGTTACTTGAAAATATTGATAGAAGTTAATGTGTTCTCTCTGTGAGTGTATTTTAACAGTTCATATGTTGTTCCTTGATAAGAAGTTAGCTGCATTGATGTAGAACCAAAAGGATATATCTTTTTTTTTTTTTTTTTTTTCTGTTTTACTTGTTACTTGAAAATATTGATAGAAGTTAATGTGTTCTCTCTGTGAGTGTATTTTAACAGTTCATATGTTGTTCCTTGATAAGAAGTTAGCTGCATTGATGTAGAACCAAAAGGATATATATATATATAGAGAGAGAGAAAAATCTGGACATTTTTTGTTTTTAATGTTTCTTAATCAATCCAGCTATTTCAAAAATTTTATCAGTGCCTATTGATGGATGCCTGAAACCTAATCCAACTCAAACAAGTAATATACCAAGTTCCTCAAATAAAATAACATCCCCAAATAACAAATAGTGACCCATAACCCCAGAACTTATGTCATTTATCCTCTGATTTTGTGGTCATGTCATATCTATACCTGCTTAATGTTTCTGTTTTATCTTTATGCCGTAGTTGGTCTAGCTCAAATGTTGGTTGTGAGCTCCTGGAAGAGAATATGTCCATGGCTTCTTGATTTGTTCTTATGCAGTTAAGTAGAAAACCATTATATTGGTAATACTAATATTTAATCAAGCAACTGATTTTTTATTCTAATGAGCACATTCCCTGTTACCCAATCATTTTCTGGGCTTCTTGCGCCATTTTGGTTTATACTTTTCTTCTGCAAAGTCAGAGACATGACTGATCCATAGCACACTCCAACACTCCAACACTCCACGTTTGCTATGTATTCCATATATTTTACTTTGCGCAGAGACCAGAATCTGTAAAGATTGATGCAAAGGACATTTATGGTGCAAGGTTTTCAGTCAGCTTGTCTGATCTTCCTGCTCGGGTGTTCCAGCATGAATTTGATCATTTGCAGGTTCTTTCTTCAACATAAATTTGATACATAATTTCTTTTGAACAACAAAAGTAGTCCTTCACATATAGATGGAACAGTTGTGTACTTTAATACTTTTACAGGATTGTAACTTGTACATGTGTTGATTTTATATGAGTTTTCTGTTCACTTTCAAAGTATGTCTGATACGTATATTAAGGGAGTGCAAAACTTTCTCTTTCTTACCTGCAATATTTTATTAATTCCATGATTCATAATCGACGTTGTCCCTTTTTTCCCTAAGCACTCCACAACATTCCCCATTGTGGCACTTCTTATGCTAAAATAGACCAATGTTGTTACTTACAGTGTCTAGCATAGCATAAGAAATTGTTTCAAGTAAACTTGAACATCTGTATGTTGGTCAGCATTTACAATATACCTCCTCCATTTCATTTTTGTGAACTTTATCTCACTTGTTTATGATGAAACAACTATGTTGAAGAAGCTCCCAGTAGATGGTCATTTAAGTATTTTCTTGGGTACTTAAGTGTGATGTTTGTTAGCTCCAGTTTGCAGGGTCTTGTATAAGTACTTTTGATAAAATAGCTTAAAAATTTGCAGGGGGTTCTGTTCTTTGATAGAATGACTGAAGAAGTTATTGACAGTATTCGGGTACAACTACAGGTGAGTAAAAGCAAGCTTATGGTTTTCATGTTTTCCAATGAAATGAGAAATTTTTGCTTATGAGTTGAAGGTTATACCATAAGAAAGTGTAGAACTTTCCTTTCCTTTTGTTGGAAAGTGAACAAGCCCAATGGGCTATGATAAACCATTGATCACTATGGTAGTGCTTGGACCGTTTTAGTAGTTGATAACAAGAATATCCTGGTAAATGAAGCATCACGGGAAATATTTTCTGTCGTTTTTTTTTTTCTTAAGGATGTTCTTTTGTTAATTAGCTATAGAGTTCTATGCAAATCAGATTTGCAATTGAGGCCACAAATTCATTAAAAACAAGGATGTTCTTTTGTTAATTAGCTATAGAGTTCTATGCAAATCAGATTTGCAATTGAGGCCACAAATTCATAAAAAAAAAGATTTCTCTCTCTCTCTCTCTCTCAACAATTTGCCAAATTTTTGTTTTCATAACAATTAAGATTTTCATTAGGTCTAAGGAACTTATGTGTGCTTAGTTGGGCTTGATTCGACAAAGAACATATACCCTTAACCTGCCAACCAATCATATGACTAATAACTATAGGCATATGATAGACCAATATTTATGTATTGGTAATTTGTTCCAAACTGACTTAGTCTTAACTAATTAAAATTTAGAGTACCCAACTAAGCTAAAACCACCCGAATAGATTACACACATGTAGCAAATGACCTTCATGACCAACACATGTAGCTATTGGTGATCTCCTTTTACTCTGTGATTATGGGTTTGTTGGTTGTGTTTAACTCCTTTCTTATCTCAATTTTCAATTCAACTAATTGCACCTGTATTCTATATTGAACGTATATGCATCATAATTTTGAAGGGAGAAATCTAGAACTATTGGAAAGGGTCAGTTTTTACTTTAGGCATGAACGAACATGCATATGCATATTGCATTCAATTCTATGAATGATCGGTCAGAATCGTGGCCCAATTTTTAGAAATGGTAGTCTTAACTTGCTATCAACAAACATTAAATCAAGCATCACTGCCTTAAATTTGGTCATTTTGTGCCTAGAATACAGAATTAGCTGTGGCAGCTAGTTAGAATATTTTGTTGTCTATGTTCAGACAAAGTAACCACTGCTCAGGCATAATCTCTGATTGTCCTAATTTTAGTTATGTTTGGCATACCTTGCCATAAAAGTGAATCACATATATACATGCAACATTATTTTATCCTAACACTTATGACCGATTGTGTCATCTAATTTGGTGAAGATATCTGTATGTAGAACATAGTTAAATATTGTTGTTGGCAGTGGTTGCAAAATTAATTGGTTCTTGGAGGCCCTATTCTTTTATTATTTAATAATTAAGTTGAGGAAGTGACATGTGTAGTACTCTGGCCTTTGCAGTGGAAGGAAAAATCTATGGTCTTGCTAAATTTTGCTGTAATTTTTGCAGGCCTTGGAAAAGAAGTACGAAGACAAGACTGGGGTCCCCAGCCCAGAAAGGGTAAAAGCACACAACAGTAGAAAAGTTGCTGTTGGATTTGGAAAATCTTAAGTATGTAACGGGATTCTTCAAATGCTTCATCATTCATATAATGTCAATTAATGATTAGTATTGATGTTACCTAAATTAATCATAAAATTTTGTTCTATGTTTGTTTTGTAGTTGCATAGGATACCTCCTCCTAGGAATGATGCTGAACATTTTACATACAGGAAAACTTGCTCAGCAAGAACACATAACCATGGAATTGCATGGGCAACAGATGGTTATCAACACTAAATTTCTTTGTGATACACAGTTTTTAACATCCACCGGTGTTGGTAACAACGGCAATAGCATGTTTTGTCACTTGGAAAAGGAGATCACATAAATCTGCTGTGTTTACTTGTCTAATATGAAAAACAATAAGCAGTTTCAGTTGCTGTAAAATTGAGTTATTTATCATAAAGAAACTTTGGAGATAAGGAACACTTATCTTTGATATAATTTTGCAAAAGCTCAGTTTTCTTTCAGATCTCCTTTCATGTTTCTATTGACAAAAAGAGAGAGAGAGAGAGAGAGAGAGAGAATGAAATGATAAAGAGAATAAGTAACAACATTCAAAATTTTCCCCTTGTGTCAGATGCATTCTCAACTAGTGATTTCAATAAGAAGAGAATTGAATGCTTTCTTTCTTGACCTTAGATTGCGCTTCCTTGTTTATCATTTAGCAGGTCTGCATTTTTATTTATTACCTTTTTAATTCAAGCCTTGAGTGTGCCACAAAATTTGATTGTTTTCATTGCACACATTTATTCTTCTATGCATTTCAAATGCTTTGCAACATTGGGTCTTTTACATTCAGTGCCCAAGGCTATAGAAAAGCACAGGTAATATACATTGGATTTTTATTTCAACAGTCTTACATCAGCAGATAGGCAAAATCATTGAATTATTATTTTCCATTTTTTTAGTGCAACTTGGAGCCTCTGATTTATTTTTTATGAATTTTTTCTTTTGTTGGGAAAACTGAAGACGAACAAAATATATTGAATTAACTTCTTTTCTATATCTTTTTGATGGGTTCTGCTTTCTTTTGCTATGCTGCTTATATATTGGGTTACTAACTATATATTTCCTGTTTTCATATTGACCTTTAGTTTCTTTGTTCTCGCTAGATATGATTATCTTTTTCTTGTTAGCTTCTTCATTTGCTATGTAAATTTCAGTTTTTGAAAAGGAAAAGTTCTAAAGTGCATTATTTGGTATCGAATTCCTGGTTTAACACTCCCTTTGGTGCTTATTTTATTACTTTTAAACACTCCCTTTGGTGCTTATTTTATTACTTTTAAATTCACAATATGTCATACTTAAAGCATGTATAGTCAATGCTCTGAGATTCATACGCAGGCTGCAATTAACCTGTCACTTAGTTGTTGTGAGCTTTGGCCATATCTAGTTGTTTTACTGTGTCTTTATGCTAAGACACTATTTCTGCTAGTTCTTTTGTATTTTGGTTTCTCTGTTTATGCTTAGACACTAATTCTGCAAGTTCTTATGTATTTTGGTCTGTCTTACTTAATTTGATGCTCATGTAATTGTTCGGCAAATGAAGTAATCTAAGAGATTTTCTATAACTTGAATTTCTGTTCACTACAATGACTTGCCAGTACATCATCTTTGACACTCACATGCTCTGCATCAAATAAGGTGGAACACCAAAGCATCATTATATTAGTGTAGCTACCAATCCATAATAAGCTAGGCTAGTTAATCCTAGCAGGAGTCACTGTTCGGCTGAACTCTGGATTTTGATGGTGTGCCTGTCTGCAAACAGGCAATTCGAGGTACAGTAGCAGTTTTCAGCTCTCCATATGCCTTCCAACAGAATGGTTGCATGGAATTTTGAGATGGAGTTAGGTTTATGGTAGTTAGAGATATGCCCATGCATGGAAGGCTGTCACTGCAGGCAAAGTGTGCAGGTTGTTCTGTATAAGTTCCTCGTATGTTCATGTAGTTTATATCTGATACATGCACAGCTGAAGTTTCATTTTGGCATTTGCTCTTGTCACAGTAGTATTGATCAATCATGATCGGAGTTTTGACTTCAGAGACTTGAATGTTTGAGAACATGACTTGTTTTACTGAGCCTGACCCTCCCTGCAGTAAGAATCAAGACTATAGGTTTGAGCATAGCTGAATATTTAAGTTTGAAGTTTAAATGATTATATTACATTTTTTGTTATGCAATACTTTTCATACATGCATTGAAGCAGAAAATTTAGGTGATAGGATGCAGATGGAAGAATAAATATGAAAAACTTGCATGTTAGGTACCACTAGACTCAAAAGCTTAAGTTGTTAGGTAAGAGTTCAAGCAATTCATACCTGCCATGTCTTTATTCTGACACCGGTCATAGTATTATGCATTGTAACGTCTCGGACAGTGATATTTGAAACACAGGCTTTGGTGTTGTCCTTTCCCAGGCTCCCAATACTAATTCCATGTCCAGGGCCACAGTTCACATTGTGTACGTATATGTTGGAACATCCAGTTTGTATGGATACACAATCATCTCCTGTAGAAAGCAATAGCGATTATGTTAGATAAAATTGAGGAGGGACAAGATGGCATTACTCACCCTAGTTGGGGGTTTAAGAATTACCACATGCAAGAGTACTGCCATAGATGAGAACATCTTGGGAGTTCTGAAGGTGAATTCCATCCGTGTTGGGGCTGTCCCCGGGAGATGAAGCAGTGAAGTCTGAAACTTGAACACTTGTGCAGTCGTCAAATTTGAGGTGGGTTTGAGGGCTGTTTTGTATGGTTATACCAGTAACTGTCACACCATTACTTCCATAGAATCTGAGAGCCTGCATACATCAAGAAGGATGACAAACATGAATTTCTGATTCGAATATCGTTCCTTTTAGTAGTTTTAGGCAAGAAAGTCACCCACCGTAGGCCTAGTTTCTGGCATCTTAGCACCAAGCTTCCTAGTTATCTGTCAACGTTGATTCACATAAGAATGATGATTAGTTTATAGAATTCAACTGAGTTACCTTGTGACATGATATCATTATCATTAATCATATATAGTTGTTTTAGTCATTTTTACAATTCGTATTGTAAATTTAGAAACGATTTTGTTTAGTCCTGCAGCAGGTCTGTCTTGGGCGCTTACCGTGTTTTTGGAGTTGCTAACTGTTGAATCATCTGTTGGTTTGTATGTAGGAGAGTCATTCCACCAGACCGAGCCTCTCCCATCTATTATTCCTTTACCTGTAACAGTAATCCCTTTAAGCTGTGAAAAATCGAGCCACTGTAAGAGACTTGATCCCCAAGCTCCGGAGTTTGTTGGAGCTATGATCTTCCCGTCCAACTGCATTCATCACAGGTGTATATGATATGGAATCAGTCATCAAATTTTAGCATAAAAGAAGAGTTACTTGATTGAATGGTCAATAAGAGACTTGTATTCCTTTCAATTATTGTAAATAAATAAAAATAGTTTTAAAAGTTGAGTGGTGCAAATGAAATGAATACCTGAAAAACAATGTTGGGTTGACAATCAGGGCCAGAGAAAGAAATGGGTCCAAGAAAGAATACAGAACCAGAAGGAACCACCATTGTTGATGCCTCCATTTTACAAGCTGCTGCCCACGTTGATTCAAATGCCTGCCGCCCAAATATTAACACTTTTCAGTTTGAGTTTGATGATTATTATAATTTTAATAAATTTTTATTCCTTTCCAGATTTTTTTTTTATTCTTTCCTATGAATGAGAAGGATATCTGTAGCAGCATATATATCCCGTGTTTTGTCATTTTTCACATGATTGTGTTTCCAAAAATATTTTGTAAGTCTTGATGTCGATGACTGCTGCTCACGTTCAAAGCACGTTCCACAAAACCAACTTTATATATATGCATTTGATGAGCGATGAGTCAACACCTCCATGCGACATGCCTGCTAATTAATTAATTCTCACACCGAAGAAAAAACATGTAATATTTGGTGATTTAAACGGCAATCGAACAGACGAGATTATGTTGGTTTGGTGGTAAACCTTTTAAATATGTGGGTTTGAATCATCTCATTCCTAAAAATATCCCGAATTTATATAACAGTGTATATGTTGCTTGAAATCATTTAGGGAGCTTTTATGACTCAGAAATGAAAATGAAAGGAAACCAAAGGGAACTTTATTTTTTAGGTGAGAGAGGATATTGAGTTTCATTTCTGACAAAAATTTAATTCATAATTTCTGTATGAGATTCACGTAACTTAATTTATAAATTACTTTTCTTTCAATATTGTGATTCCTGATTAGTAGATACGTCATAAACTTCATATCAATTTGTAAAGTAGAGTATAAAGGTATAAAGTAACGAGTTATCACCTTTGTGTCATCGGTGTGACCATCACCTTTAGCACCGAAGTCTAAAACGTTAAAAGTGGCAGAGTTGGCCGCCATTGTTTCGTCTGGTATCGACCGTGTGTAAGTACTACCCATGAACTTTGACAATTTGCGGCGGCCACCACCGTACTCTTTCACTCTCTTTTTGAATATGGACGGTGTCGTATTTTCGCTGTTTACTTTCAAGTGGTTGCCTTCTCTAGAACAGAAGCAAGTCTCAAAGCTGGATGAGAAAAGAAGCAAGACAACCATGAGAATGGTCATCATCATAAACCTCACTTTTGTGAGATCAAAAGCAGACATTTTCATTTTCATTGAGAGTAGGGTTTTAGAGGGGGAATTAAAAGAGGATTTTCAAGTGGAGATGGGTTTGTTGAAGGAGATAATTAAGTGAGTCGGTATATATATAGGTTAATAAGCTCACTGTACATACATAGGTTGTATAGTTGTGGATGAGTACAATATTAAAATTCTAAACAGTTTTCTATCATTTTCGAACATGTTCTTCGGATTTTCCATTTTTTGTAGTCTTTTTTTTTTAATGATAATTCACTCGCATTACTTGCATGAATTACCTAAATTTATTCACCCAGAAAAACAAAACCAAAAAAAAACTTACTTGACCCGCTATACACAAAATCGGTCATTTAATTTGATTAATTCAACAAGTTAACGAGTAATAAAACAGTATTTTTACTGCTCACAATGGAATATTTATGAATTATTTATTAGCTGATCAGCTTATCTTATGTGTCCAACTTACAAAATTGTGAACACTACCAGGGAGCACGTCTGTTATATGTATACTTAAAAATGAAAATAATAAAACTGTTGCAGGTGAGCAGTGCACGTTTGGGGGTTACAATGTTATGACGTGTGTGTGGTCTCTAGCTAATTTATTGTGTGGTGTCCATTTTATTATGGTGTGTTTGGTTGTTGAGTTGAGTACTGGTTTTGTACGAGGAATATTAATATTTCTTAGCTTCCCCCAAGGAAGTGTAGTGAGTAAAGTGCAATATTGTAAAACTTGTGAATTTCCTGTACAAATTATATATGCTTCACAGCTTATTCAGCTGACTAGTTTATTCTCGATTGATTCATAAACATAATTTGGAAACACGTGATTTCCTTTAGAAAAGGAAACATGGTTGGATAATCCTGGACACAAACAGAAAGATTAAGTTATTTTTAATTAAAGATTTGCATTACCCACCTTATCAATTTATTCCATCTCCAATAAGATAGATACAAGAAGATTATTATGTGATATTGTATGATACATATATTTATGCAGCTTGTAGTAGATCAATTTGATGGATTTTGCGCTTGTATTTAAGTGTATATCTAGAGTATCTCCAATGTAAATATTTGAGTTTCTAAATACTGTCGCATCAACATTTCTATTATTTCTATTCATTATGAGAAATGCATAATCACATATCCAATTAAATTATCTAAAATCAAATATGCTGACCAATCGTAATAAAATAATTATTACTTTATCTTATTTTATTTTACAATTAAATGAGTTTTAATATTATTGGTGGAAATAATTAAAAATCCTATTATAATCCGGATTTCTATGAAAGTTTTTAGAACTAAAAACCCAATTTCATATTCTGTAACTTTTGTTTTTGTCACATATCATCTTCATATTGAAGTTAGATAGTTACATTGGAGAAAGTTTTTCTAACTTTTTAACTATCTATCCTATGTAGCAGTTAATTTTCACAAAATATATATTTACATTGGAAATGCTCCAATACAAATATGATTTAATGGTAAAGGGCACGGACAATGTTCTAAGATTGAATCACCACATTTATTAAACCTTTTCTTTCATTCTCTTTATTTTTCAAATTTCAGATTACAAATTCTTAAATTTTGCTACTCTCCTAGTCTCCTAATAATCTCTAAGTCGAAATTAGATGAATTTATCACGCACCAAATAGTGACTTATTTATCCTTCATAAATTCAATTTATTTTAGGCAATAATAAATTCAAATTTAAAGCAAATTAATTATGTCAGAACAACATCATGATGAAATCATAATCATAATAAGATTAGTAGTCATGTGTCAAAGTCTTAATCACTATCCCAAATTAATGCTCAAATCATGCAGCCCTAGACTTCAAAAGGCATCAAAATTTCACTTGAAAAGCCACTAAAACCGGCTATGGACATGGCAAAATCTTTGAAAAAGAAAAAAGAAAACCCTTAAATATATGAATAAGAGGCATCGATTGGAGGATAATTTTTTTTTTTTTTTACATTCTTGTGACAATGACAGTTACAAATAAAAGAAAACCGTTAAATCAGTTGTCTAGCAGATATCATGCCATGGCTTTAGGGATTGGCTATCAACAGTATCATAATTATATCAAAATCAAGCTAGCTTTTCTGGGTCAACCCTACTAATTCTAAATATTTGAAAATTATCACACTGATCTTAGAAAGTTTTATTTGTACTACTTTCTTTCACACCAAGTATGATAACTTTCACAATCGCACATGTCAAGAAAAGATTCTCACAAACGAAAACTATAAGAAATGCAATAAAACTTGAAGGGACTTTTTCAATTTGCTGTCTTCAAAATTACTAAGAGATACAATCTTTCAAAAAAAAAAAAAAACACTAAGAGATACAAAGATCTAAGAATAAAGTAGTGTTGTTTGATTAGAGTCTTTGGATAACTATTTCCAAGTCTATAATACATCTTGAAGACAATAGAAATTCCGATACAAAAGATACTAAGAATGTAATTTAATTAAGTTTCTTGTCATCAACAGAAAACTTTTTAGGTTGTACATATTATAGAGAGACACAATGATCACATGCAAGACGTACTCTTTTATGAAATCAACACAAGTAAAGAAATAAAGAAATCAAAATAAACTGAATGGGAGGAGACTGATCTATTATAGTTTGATAATCAAAGCTAGCGCCGAAATCTGTGATTAGAAGATACATTAATTGCGGGATCATGCCATGTTAAAAACAGTTCTTATAAATCCCACTCATATTATTAGCCCCCATTTAACATAATTAATTATAGATTTGTAGCCACGCAACCACATTCAACGTACCATTTTCCTCATGAGATTGATGAGTATATGCTGTTAGACATGTGAGTTTGAATTTCAACTCACAACATGGACTTATATATATATGATCGATCACACACTATTTTATAAATCCAGCAAAGCCGAGTTTGATAAATAGTGTGTTTGAGAATATTTTTTATATGATTCATTAAAAAGTGTTTCCTGGTATATTTATGATTATATAGTTTCCTGTTAAAATAAACGAAAAGCTTATTTTTTTTTCCGTATCAAAGAATCACCTGTACCGTTTATTGGAGAAAAATAACTTAATAAAAGGGTATATAAAAAGTTTGTTTTGGATGGAAAATGCATTCGACAAATGTTTTTTTTTTTTTTATATATATAAAAAATAAATAAATTGTTTTCCTCTCAAACGTATATAAAATAATCCTAGTAAGAAATCCATTTTGTCCGTTTATATGGCTATATTGGCTTCTACGCAACTGTATATGTATAACTAGCTAGAGGCATTGACTTGATCAAAAAATTACTAGTGATGGCTAGACCCCTAGTACTTTTTTTTTTAAAAAAAAATATTGTATTAGGAATTTAGGATACTGTAGGGACACGTGTTAGTGATTTCTAGCAGGTCGGTATTGTCGAATTGTTAATCAGTTAATCGGTGGTTTATTTAATTAATTAGAGAAAACTAAAGTAATTAATTCGCAGTGATGTTGAATTGAAGGGTCTCCATATCTTTAATTACTTGATTTTCATGAAAGAATATTGTGGAAGGTTGTCTTTTCCAACTACATTTACTCCATTCAGGTTGAGACTTGTTATTCTACATTTCTATGATCCCCTTGAGAGACAGATCAATAAGACATTTGTTTTCGTATTATTATAAATGAAAAGTCATTTTGAACCATAGTTATATATAACCAATTACACCGAAATTAGAGATTGATCATGTTTTCGTCTAACATATTATTAATGGCAAATTTTAACTGAAACATTAATGTATATATATATTTTTTCATGAGATCTCTAGCTTTTATATATAATAGTCTTAGAACCTGAGCAATTTACGGGTTTTGATTATAAAAAAAATTAACTAACAATTATGACATTACATTATTTTTGAAGTTTTGTTTTCAATTATTTTAATTGACGGTCAATTATTTTTTTTATAAAAATAGAATTAGATTAAGACGAACAGTCACGAGTGTGCATATATTTCGGTGGGAGGCATCACACTTTCTCATCAAACTTGTTTGCACACCTCGAACCCCACCCAAGGTTTGAAAAAAAAAAGTCCTAACAATTTATACAAACAACATACAATAGATACTTAATAATGTGATTTTTTATTAAGGAAAAGTATATAAAAACAAACGAACGGACACTACTCAGGGTGATCATCCTCTCCACGCATGGAGGGTAAGACTACTACAATAAAAAACAATCAATCCCTACAGTCAAAGCATCTGGATACAAACGAAATTCATTCGTTACAAACAATATACATGTTGTTTGTAATATGTAAAAACAATCTGATTTGAATCTGTAGAAAATAACAAACAGAAACAAATGTTAGGGAATCGAGGTCAGTGTTTCACACGGTGTCCTTAAGACAATTTCACCGTATATAACACCATATGTGTATATCGATTGTCTCTCAAGATACAACGATTCAACAGTGGAAGTGCGAAGCAAAACCACTCTCAGTGAACTCAAATCAGGTTCGAACTTACCAAGCGAAAAAGAAGAAGAAAACCGAAAATAGAGAGAGAAGGAATGATATCTTAAAATTTCATGGATGCAAGTTTTTTTTTTTTTAAAAAAAATTCGTTGAAGTGTAAACTAGGGCTTCTTATGTAACCGATTAACCGAAGTCAAAGAGATTGATTTCTAAATTTCTTAATGAATACGTTTTATATGATGAAGGAAAATTAATTAAAGAATAATATTCCAAAAAGATTTGTTCCTGATTGATTATTGATTCTGATCACTTAGTGATCAAGTAAGAATCAGAATCCAAAATAACCGATTCTGATTACTTAGTGTTCAAATAAGTATCAGAACCCAAAACGGAAATCAACTATTTCCTTAATTCAAATTAATTTAATCAAAAAATGGAAATTACCATTCTTCCTTATCATTCGTTTAAAACGTTTGACTTAGAGAAAATAATTAATTCTTTCCTTATCAACAAACTGATTTAGAAAAAAATAAATTCAAAATAGTAGCAAAATTTGATTGTACTCTCACGGTCCAACCGGAGTGGCATTCGTGTAAGCAACTCGCGTCCATACTTGAGTCGTGCAATCGAAGGTAAGGACCTTGATTCGCACCCCTCCCCCCTCATGTGCGCGCGAGAAAGTGCCTCTATACCACACATGTTGATAAGCTATTATCACACACTTACTTATATACTACATATAAGTTATTTACTCAACCAATGTGGGATGTTTTTTTTCTCTTACACAATGGGTTCACTTTGAGACTCAATTTCTCATTCACCCATTAATCGATTTGTGAGTTTGGGTATACCACTTCGAAGCTCTCACGAAGGATAATTCAAATATACATTGATATTTCATTTTCATGAAACCGACCTTGATTCGCACCCCTCCCCCCTCATGTGCGCGCGAGAAAGTGCCTCTATACCACACATGTTGATAAGCTATTATCACACACTTACTTATATACTACATATAAGTTATTTACTCAACCAATGTGGGATGTTTTTTTTCTCTTACACAATGGGTTCACTTTGAGACTCAATTTCTCATTCACCCATTAATCGATTTGTGAGTTTGGGTATACCACTTCGAAGCTCTCACGAAGGATAATTCAAATATACAATGATATTTCATTTTCATGAAACCGATCTTACTCAAATATCGCTCTCAAACTGCAAGTTTATCACAAATTTTTTAACAATACAAACCAAAAACAATCCTTCCCAACAATGTTATGATGTTTGTGTGGACAAACAACTACCATCTTCTTCTAAGCATCCGGATACAAACGAAATTCATTTGATCATCCAGAGAGATTAACTAGTTCATCTAGAGACAATCAAAGAATCATATATATATATATATATATATATATATACATATATATATGTTGACGTCAATTTCTTGATGGTTAAGAAAGTCAACAGTTTTGGATTTTGTTATGACCTGTTAAAAGAGAAAAAGAAAGAGAATGCAATTGATATTGTTATGACACGAGTTTACGTAGTAGAACTTCGATGATTGGAGAAACATCTACGGGTGGTTGAATGCACAACCAAGCTAAATCCACTATTGAATGACAAGATACACCGCTCGATCTCTCTTTCTCTCTTTTTTAGTGATTCTTTTTTTTTTTCGTCTCTATTTCGTCTCTCTTTTACATTAAGATTATAGGTCTATTTATACATGCATATATCCTTAATCCTTGTTGTTCAAGTAAGGAAAATAAATTGTATTTAGGATTGGTTGCTTGTTGAAGTCGTCTTTATCTTCTTTCCTGATTTGGATATCTTGAATTAGAATCTTCACAGGATTCTAGTTAAGTGGTCCATTTAGGACTTATTCCCCGATCGGTGTGTTCTCTTCTAGAAGAGTAGAATTATTGCTTGTTTTGGAATTATTTCCTTCTTGGTGTTTTATCCTTCTAGAAATTCTTTCCTTCTCTGATGCAGGGGGAACGTAATAAGGATATTTCCGTATTGGAGTATGATTCTAGATTCCTTTATAGGCTCATTTACTTGAGGATCATTATTATCCTTTACTCAGATTTCTCATGTCCCGAGTAAAGCTGAACATGCCGAGTACTCGTATTCGGCCTTACTCGGGTTCTTGTGTCTTTGTTGTACCACTGATGATGTTTTCCAGATGCCAGCTTGGATGCTTATCTGGCAATCTATTTAGGGGATTGTCTTACCTATCAGTGACGTGTACATTCAATAAAATATACATATAACAATACCCCCTTAAAATACTTTTGCCGAGTGGAATTCGTGTTAGCGGAAGTATTTTAATTGCTTGAAATTCCTACTAGCTTTTTGTCCTGTCCTCCATTAATGCCTCATTAAATAGGAAGTATAACCCTTAATCAATTCGCAGCATTTATGACGTGTTTTAATGGCGACCACGTACGTGCTATTTGTCTTTTCATGAGAAATCTCAATGATTGTGACGTTTTGAAATCCTAATGGCTTGATATGTTCTCTCCAGGACATATGTCCTTTAATCTCTTGGTTTCTCTACTAGTATTTATGAGATGTGACCCGCTGATTATCTGATACGCCGCTTGCGTCATCGAACATTCTTTCTATTCTTTCATTTTTTCCCACTTCTCAAAACCCCAAGGTTTTGTGTCTTTCAATCATTGTGCGGTTTATTTAAAATGAAAGAGGCTATTCTTATCATTCATTTTTGCAGAAAGAGGCAAGACCTAGGTTTTCTCACGAACAGATTCATCTTGGTTATTCACTGAAGCTTTTGTTCGGTTTCTCTGTGTCTGCTTTTAAGGTTAGTTTCCATGAATCCTATTGCATGCCACCATCTTTTTGTTAAGGCCTTTGATGCGCTTGAGTGCGGAGATACTTTTTTATTTTCGTGCATTTATAAATTACTAGGGGAAACTCCCCCTGACCAACCTTACTTTTTGAATGCTGATGTTTCTGGGCTTTACTCTAGTGTCCCCTCTAGCCCCAACCCTGAATCTTCTTCTAGCTCTGAGTCTTCCATTTCTGATCATCACAAGGCTCATTTAAGATCTAGGATGGGGAAGCATCGCAGTAATCGCATGGTTCGCAAACATGGTTCAAGCGACATTTAGATTGGGAGGTAAGTAGTTAGTGAAAATGATGTTGAAGAAAAACACCGTGCCTCTCGGATTCTTTTTTCTATTGATCACCCGAGTGCGTATGATGCCGAACCGAATGTGGTCGGGGATGCGGAGATTGAGAGTATCATGCTAGGTTCAATCTAGGGGATTCTATCCCAATGATGACTGCTGGTGACAGGGCCGAGTGGAATTCTCCTCTAGGTATGGTTACAATTTATGGGTCTATGTTTAGATGCGGGGTGACTATTCCCCTTTAACCTTTCATTGCCTGGTTCCATGTCGAGGTAGGGATTTCTCCAGCGCAGCTTGACCCGAACATCTATGGGATTCTGATGTGCATGTGGCACATGTAGAGCCGGATGAAGTTGTTGCCGCCTTCACCTAGTGAAATAAGGCAATTTTATACTCTCAGGCAGTATGGTAAGACTAGGACATATTTTATTTTATCCAACCATCCGGATAACTGGATCCCCAAAAGAATGAAGGTGGGTCGGGGCATCGATACTTCCCAAGATGTCAAGAAAAAGGGTTTCATCTGGGGTTTTCCTAGTTCCAACAAATATTGAAAAAATAATTGGTTTTTCATAGGAGGGAACTGGGGAAACCAGGTCGAGCTTTCAATCGGTGAAGATCGGGAAGTATTGAAGGTTCCTCGTCACTTCTACTCCCTCGATTGCTAGAACCAAACGCCGCCCATTTTCACTAATGCTGAGTTGACTAACCTTGCTCGGGCTACGGTGCGTATTTTGGAAAAAAGAAGTAAGTCCTACCTTTTTGATAAGAATAAAATGATAGAACTTGGCTTTTTTGCTTAGATTTCTGCTCGTCGTAAAAGCTATGAGTGAACTTTACTGTTGCTTTTATTGAATGCCTTTTATTGTCTACTCCTCTAACTTCTTACCCCTTTTGGATTTAGTATATGATATGGATGTCGTCTATGATGCTCAAGCCCGCCAGGTAAATGCGATTATTCAGGCAAGTAGTAAAGATGCTTCTCATCAAAATAAAGAAGGGATTGCTTCACCTAATGACGAGTCAAATGAGAATTCTGAGGAAACAAATGAGCAAGTTCCTGAGTATGTTCTTGAAGATGTCGCTCAGCCGACCGTAGGGGAATCGAGCGGCCCGAGTGGCCCTATGGGACTTGGTAGTGACCAGAGGGTGTCTAACAATAAAGGCAGGAAGGGGAGGCATCCTAGTGGTGTAGCATCCGGTGAGCCTAATTCCCCGATTGACGAGGTGCCTGCTGAGCAGTTTATTGATGGGAGCGAGGAAAGAGTTAGGGACCCTCTACTGGACACGTTGATCACTCTTTCCCTGGTTTTTTTAGACCTTTTCAAGATTTAGCGGATGATCAAGAAGATCCTTTGGCTGATCTTGATCTTCATTGTGCTCTGGTCAAAAAAAGGAAGGCAACTTTTTCTCCTGCTCGACCCCCTCCCAAGGTTCCTTGAGTGGTGTCGTTCGTTGAGTCAAGCGACGAGGATGGTGATGTTAGGGATTCCCTGAATACTCAAAAGGAGAATTCTTTGGGTGAAGGGGAGAATTCTCAAGGATATTTGGACACAGATAACTCCCTGCCCCTCAAAGTTGAAGCTATAGAAATAAGATCCTAGGGGCAGTCTACAAACCCTTCCCTCTAGGATATGCTAAAAACCATGTCCTCCGGCCGCACTTTTATTGGTGATGATCATTGTAGCCGCTTCAGGAATGGCTCTTATTCGGAGCATCTTCATAATATTTTCAGCAGTAAGACCTACGTAGGTCTACTGACTCGATCTATGCCTTAAATATGCCTTAATTTAAGCATCTTTAACCTACTTCCCTGTAGGTGGTTGCTGAGTTTGTTGAGGTTATTCAGACGTAACAACATCAAGCTGATCCGATAAAGCATCTGGAGGCTCTATTGAAGGAAAGTGAGGATAACCGTGCTCGAATTGATGTGGCCTATCAAAAGGAGGCGAGTTCTACCCAGAAGTTAGCTGATCGTTGTTTAGCGAAGCAGATAGAGGTCGAGGAGAGGGGTTTCACTGCAGAAGAGAGAACTAAATCTTTTTTAGGACTCACTTTCCGTCGCCCAGGAATCGATGCTTAGGGCTGAACAAGAGGCTGACCGAGCAATGTCATTTTATGAGTAAAAAATTGAAGACCTTGAACGTCGGACCCTGATGGTTGAATCCCTTTCAAAGGAATCCAAACTGAAACTTAGAAGTGCAAGAGGTTGATCTCTTTAAAAGGTCCCATGCTTATGATGCCCTACTTCTTAGGGAGTTCCAATGGGGGTTGGTTTCGGTTAGCGAATTCTTCAAGGTCAAGAATTGGGCAACAGATAAAGCTCGAGCTAATAGGGAATTGTCAATCAAAAACCATATGGATAGGTCCTTGGAGTCTCTTCAGACTCAAATGAGGGAGTAGAGAGCTTACTGTCGCAGCCAAGGTAAAGAGCCTCATCCTATGTATCTGGAAGTCCCATCCGAGCATTCGCTTTCGAATTCTATGCTAGCAAGGAAACTGGTGTGGATTGGTCGAAGCCTGACGTTGGACTGGTCCTTGGGATGGATTGTAGTGAATGGATGGATGATCTGGTTGACATAATTATGTAGTCTTTGAATGAAAGTCTCCTTCGTGAATATGAGATGGTGCCCGATCCGAGCATTGCCAAGATTTCTAAATCTTAGGGCCCGCCTTAGACCTTGTAAAAATTTGTACTATTAATAAAATTTCATATTTTGCATGATTGCTTTTTGAAATGTCAAGTATCTTATTAACTGGCTAGTCTCGTTATCTGTGCAGCGTAATTTCAAATGCCAAGTATCTTATTAACTGGCTAGTCTCGTTACCAAGTTAGTATCGTTACCCGAGTAACCCCTTCGTCATTTTAGCTTCCAAGTATCTTATTTAACCAGCTAATATTATTAACCGAGTCATCTCAAAACAGGCAAGTAGATTTGTACTTGTGTTTCATACTTGGTTAGCACCCAAATGTTGCATCAAGGCTCACCACGATCATACGTTTGAGTCCTTACGCAAGTCACTGAGGACGTCTCCTAGTTTTATCTGCGTAAGGGTTTACCGAATCGTTAGGCTCTGAATTGCTTAACACAGCTGTGCAACTCACCGGGATTTTCCCGACAATGCCTCGAGCCATTTTCCAAAATTTGGTGCATCAGGTTTGCCTTTTGGCTAAGGTCTCGGTGGATCTTGCTCGGCTGGCATGCTCCTTTGAGCTTCTCCATCCATTCAGGATTTTTGCCAAATTAATGGCCCCGAGCATTTTATTTCATGTTATTATGCACTCAGTCTTTGCATATGTTCTTATTATCATATCCTCAAATTTTTCTATATGTTCTTATTATCATATGCTCGGATTTTTGGGAATCCCATAATTGGGTTTTTATTCATAATTCTGCAAAACTAACAATACGGAAAAAGGTTGCTAAGAATAAATAACTAAAAAATATCCTGACTAAAAAGCAATAAAGCGAATTTCAAGGATAAAAAATCTTTAAGTATTGGGCATTGCTTGGTCGGGGTAAAACCCCTCCGTCAGACCGGGTGATCCAATATGCTCTATGGCCAACTATCCATTCTATCTTCGGATTTTTGGGAATCCCATATTTGGGTTTTTATTCATAATTCTGCAAAACTAACAATACGGAAAAAGGTTGCTAAGAATAAATAACTAAAAAATATCTTGACTAAAAAGCAATAAAGCGAATTTCAAGGATAAAAAATCTTTAAGTATTGGGCATTGCATGGTCGGGGTAAAATCCCTCCGATAGATCGGGCGATCCAGTATGCTCCATGGCCAACTATCCATTCAATCTTGTATAAACCTTCCCACTTGTTTGCTAATGAGCCCGCAAACTTTAATTTTTATGTTCAACGATACTTTTCTGAGCACCAGGTCTCCTATTTCGAACCTCCTAACACTGACATGAGAATTATAGTGCCTAGCTACTCTTTGCTAATATGCCGCATTTCGCACTTGGGATTTTTTCCTTTTTTATTCTAACTCATCTAGGCCTTGTAGTAGCATATCAACATCATGATCTTCATCATATAGCCTGACTTTGGGCGACATTTATGATGTTTTTGTCGGGATGACAACCTCAGTTTTGAATGCCAAGGAAAATGGTGTTTCTCCTGTAGAAGTCCTTGCAGTTGTTCGATAAGCCCATAATACTTCAGGAAGTTTTTCGACCCAACTGCCTTTTTTGGCATCTAGCTTTGCTTTGAGCGTGTGCTTGATGACCTTGTTCATTGCTTCAACTTGTCCATTTGTTTGCGGATGGGCAGGTGTAACGTAATAATTTGCAATATAATACTCATTGCACAGCTGCCTAAACTTCTGATTGTTAAATTGAGTGCCGTTGTCAGTGATAATGGTATTCGAAAATCCAAATCTATAGAGTATGTTCTTCTTTACAAAGTGTGTTGTGTTTGCTTCAGTGATGTGCACTAATGCTTCAGCTTCTGCCCATTTTGTAAAATAATCGACGGCTACAATTGCATGTTTCGCTCCACCCCCTGTTCCTGCTGGCATTGGACCAATTAAGTCCAAACCCAACAAGGCGAATGACCATGGGGATGTGAGGCTTCTTAGGTGTTCAGGGGGCTGCCAAATGCCATTGGCAATCCTTTGGCAAGCATTGCATCTTTCTGAACATCGATGTGCATTCGAGAACAAAGAAAGCCAATACAAGCCTTTCCTGAGTACCTTGTATGCCAAACTTCTGCCTCCTGTATGATTCCTGCATACTCCACCATGGATTTTTTGTAGTATCCGTTTTGTATCATCATCTGATACGCACCTTTGGAGTGTTCGAGAGAACCCTCTTCTGAATAATTCTCTTCCAATCTTAGTGTATCTTGCTGACCTATACCTGATGCGTTTTTCCTTTATGAGGTCTTCTAGAAGTATATCTTCCTCCAAGTATTTTTTTAGTTGAGTCATCCAACCGCCTGACAGTGTTCGGATTTCTGAGACTTCAAAGTCTTTTGGCTCAACTATACTTGGCCTAATAAGATGTGTGATTGGGGTGTTCTTTGGTCTAACTGTGGTTGTTGTTGATGTTGGGATTATGCTCGATAGCAAGAGTATAGTAATGTATTTGACAATCTTTTCATATTAGTAAAGTGTTTTCTAGTTTAACAAATCTTATAGCATTTATAGTTTAATTATTATAATTGTCAAAAGTAATAATCATAATGTCAAAAGACTACGAGAAAAGAAGAATTATTCATACATCTAGATATGTTTGAGGTAGACAAAATTCTTTAGTTAGTCTTGAATAATATCCACAACATAAGATAAATGTTGGGTGCCTTTATCTTGTCAAAGTTGTAGATTCTTTTGCTAGCATTTGAGTGGGATCGAATGTGTTATGATAAGTCTAAAATTATCAAAGTGTGGTATCTTTGGGCAAAAGAATCGAGTACAGTGGGTGCATTGAATAGGATCACAATGAATTACTTTATCCAGAACCGTCAATGGATAAAAGTTTTCACCTGAAGACAATCGGAGAGTCTATCTCAATCCTGAGATAAATGATGGACTTATGGTTGCAAGTGTTATCATTTGAGCTATCAATGAGTACGATTATATATCATAGTCTATCATCGATAGTTTGGTGGTATTCATTTGTTAATCGATAGAGGACTTTATTTATAGATATGGACATCATGGCTCCGTTTATTAAATGAGATTGAATATCATCATAAGGATGTTTTCGAGATATTGGATATTAAATCTTAACGTTAAGTTTTCAATAGTGTCTATTGAAACATGGCTTCTGGGCAAGTCAAAATATCCAAGTTCAAAATGTGGTCATATGAGTAAATATGGTAACTTTGAGAGCTATAGACGGTCTATGAGCTCTTGGCGATTACTGATATTCTTCACAAGGATACACTTTCTCCAATAAAGGTTGTCTAGGGTATGAGTAAGAAATATTAACTAATTCTATCTTTTTTTAAGAGTTCAATTTTAGTTCTTTAGTAGAATGAACTAAAATAAATAGATCGAACCTAAGTGAATCATTTGTTGATTATGATTGGGTTGTGTCTATTGGAGCTTAAATTTAGATTGCCCGCCAAGATCCCCAATCCACACGAACTTGCATGGATCACTTGATATATTCTACCGGACCAATTTGGGGGTTCATCTAGAATTGTATTGAGGCATGCAGACTTGTTTCTTTATGTAAGAATGGGTCTAGTTCACATGTGTACTTTTTATTATGGTCCAATGGATTTAATAAAAATAAATATATAATGGTCCATATATGGTGTTGGACGGCAAAACTATATAGTTTAGCTTAATCATATTATTTTTATTTTATTATTTAATTAAATAAAAATTAATTAATTTGATAATTAATTAATTATTTAATTAAAAGTCAAAATATGTTTTCTAGTAGGAGATGATCTCCTAATATTATACTATTGTTGGTAGTATAATTAATATTAAAGACTATATTTGATAAGTAGATAAATAAAAGGAATTATTTATCTAATCAATTTAGGAAGTCTTTAATATGGTTATAAATACACTATTGAGTTGGATTAGGAGTCTTGGTGTAGAAAAGAATTCTTTTTGGAAAAAGATTCTTGGTCACCAAGTTAATCTACATAAGGGTAGAATTCTTCTTTGAAAATGATTTTTAACCACCAAATAAATCCACCTAAGGAATCCTATATGATATTGGCAGTCTACTTTTAAAACAAATTTTTAGTTTATAAGATCATCTTGTAGTTTTTGAATTGTCAAAACAATAACTAAAATCTCTTTTTTTACTGTAGAATATTTTTGCTGGGTTTCATTCCAAGAACCAGAAATATATCTAACTAAACATTATTTGTCATTAATAACTTGTTTCAAAATTCCTCCGTACCCTAACTCACAAGCATCAGTTTCAACAAATTTTGGGGCACTAGGATGGCAGATAAACATACAAGGTAGTCTTTTGACATGCTTTTTTACAGTCTTAACAACAGTTGTATGTTCTTCTGTCCAAGGTAAAGGATTAGCTTTTAGCATTTGGAAAAGGGGTTTACAAATAATCCGTAACTCTTTGTAAAAATTTGAAATATAATTCAAACATCCTAAAAATCTTTGTAATTGTTTTTTGTATTTTATTTCATCTGCAAAATTTGTCAGCAAAATCAAGACTTCTTTGTATAGGAATAATGGTTTCTATTTTTATGTTATGGCCCAAAAATCTGATATGTGTTTGGAATAAATGGATTTTTGGAGTAGAAATAACTAGACCATGGAATTTTATAGTCTTAAAAAAGGTTTCAAGATGTTTCCAAAGTTGATTAATATTTTTAGAATATATTAAAACATCATCGAAATAGACTATTGAAAATTTAGAGAAAGGATTAAAAATTTTATTCATAATGCATTAAAATTCACCAGAAGCATTTTTTAAACTAAAAGGGATAACATTCCCCTCATATTGTCAAAAAGGTACTGTAAAAGCTGTTTTATAACGGTCTTTTTCAGCTATTTGGATTTGCCAAAACCCCGATTTCATGTCGAATTTCGTAAAAATAATGGAATCATATAATCTCTTTAATAAATCTGATTTATTAGGAATAGGATACCTAATCCATTGGAGTGCTTCATTTAAGGACTTATAATTTATGACAAGTCTGGGAACTCCTCTTTCTATTTCAGCATTTTTCTATACATAAAAGGTTGGACAACTCCAAGGAGATTTAGATGGTCGAATGAGCTGTTTTTGTAATAAATATTGGATTTCTTTTTTGCAATATTCAACCATTTCGGCAGTCATCTGGATAGGTCTTGCTTTAGTGGGGATTCATTTTTCGTGAAAATCCTTGTTGTAAGGGAGAGTAACAATGTCTTTTTTCCTATCCCAAAAAGCATTAGGGATAGTTGAACAGACTTCTTTTTCTAATTTTTCTTTGAATTCATTAATCTTTATTTGAAATTGGGGGTTTTCAATTTGTCTTTCTTGTCTTTGAAATTCTAGGTCATTTTTCAAAAAAGCAAGTTGGGTTTGTTTTTGGTTTAGGTTAGCAATGCAATTTTCTAAATTGTCAGGGTTGTCTTTATGGATGCATTCATTCCTCAAAGTATTCAAATCTTTTATGAGTATAGGGAAGAAAAAAGGAAATATGATTTCTTTTCCTAAATATTCTATTACTATTCCTTCATTAGTAACCTTGAAAGGAGATATTAGGTATAAGAATAGTAGTCCTAATATGACATTTTGAGATAAAGTTTTTATAATGAGGAAATCATTGGAATAGCAAATCCCCATGTTACAAACTTTAGCATTGGTTAATTTGTACTTGATATCTAGTCGTTGTCTATTTGCTCCATACAAGGATTCAATGGTTAACTCAAGGTATTTTGTGGGAACAATAGCTTCCCTTATGCAATTCAAATCAGCCCCAGTATCAACTAAGGCATTAACCCTGAGATGATAATCAGATGAAATTCTGATCTCGATTTCAATATACCATTTTTGGATTCTAATTTCGTTAAATATGATTATGATGTGTGATATTAGCAATTGAATCTTGGTTGGGTGGAGCTGTGTTAGAGTCGTTAGAACTGTTAAATTCAGGTTCTTTGGGAATGTGAGAGTTTTCATTGGGATGGTTTATTTTTGGAGGATGATTGTCTTTCTTGGTTTTTTGTTGTTCTTGTATATTTTGAATGTTTTTCTTTATGGTTTTTATTTCTACTTTGATGTCCTGAACTTCCTTTTATAGGTCAATGATATTGACTTTTCTTGTTTTAGAATTTTGAAATTGTCCTAGGACATTCTCGTCAAAATCTAGGGTCTGGAAAGGAGTACTTTTAAAAGATTAATCAATTTCATGAGATGAGCTGTTTGAAGGTAATTCAGTAGAGATTTTTTGTTGTAATTGTCTAATGTGTTTTGCTTTTTGTATAGGGTTTTCGATGTTATCAATCATGCTAATAATGAGAGAATAATCTTGTTTGTCTAAGACATTTATTTCTTTGCAAACACAAGGTTGCATGTCAGGACAAGATTTTGTGGAGGAAGAGGTTCCTTCAGAAGAGCTTCCTATAACCAAAACTTCTTCTGGTGCATTATCTATTTCTATAGTGGAATCAGAATCTGTATAAAGGATTTGGATTATTTTGTCTTTAATGTTTTGACAGGACCCACCCCGACTCCTCTCTCTTGAGTACGAGGGAGGCCCTGTGGGCTGCCACGACTCCTCTCTTGAGTACAAGGGAAACCCTATGGGCTCTACATTCTCTAGCATAATAAAAGGACTTTCTGCTGAAATCTCCATTCGAAAATACTTGTTTGAATCAAATAAAATGTGAGGAGAATACTGTAGAGTACAAAATGTACATAATTATAATTTCTTTACATATATTTTCGTCCGTTACAAAAAGTTTATCAAAAATGACCGTTCGGACAAAAAACCGACCACTTTAAAATCTAAGTAACTAGTCCATCCCGAGTGGGAAACTGAACAGGCCGAGTATGAAATCCGAGTAGGCCAAGTAGACCGAATAGGCCATTTGGGCCGAGTAGGTCAAGTGGGCCGAGTAGGTCAAGTGGGCAGAGTTAGGCTGAACAGACCGAGTAGAAATCTGACCACGTCCCGACCATGCCTACCATCCCGACCATGCCTACCGTCCCGACCATGCCTACCGTCCCGACCATGCCTACCGTCCCGTCAATACCTATCGTCCCGACCATGCCGACCTCACATTTCTAAATATGCACCGAAAAATTAAAATGCATGATTTTTATGCTTCTTGATGTCATCGAGTGGCCCACCTCAAAACTTCTGAGTCCGCACAACAGAGCAGCTACCTGGATAAATATTTAAGAGTGAATGGATCAGCGCTAACGCCCAGTGAGTGAATGAAAACTTTTAAAAACACTTTTCTAAACCACTTTACCATAAGCATTCAGTAATACATGGTATAAGATAATATATCTACTTTCGTGCTGAATAAACTGAATAAACTGAATGCTTCTCTTTGCTGAACAAGAACAAATACTTTATAAAATCTTAATCTTCACCAAATTCGTACCGGGGATATCCTCCATACGTAAGCCGAAATACTTTGGGCAAACGCAGTCATGAATAACTTCTGGTCATACCTGAACAGAGCGACTCGATTACTCTTTCTCTGGTCATGCTCGGGCAGAACGACTCTTTGGTCATACAAGTGTAGAGCGACTCTATTACTTTTTCTCTGGTCATGCACATGCAGAGCGACTCATGACATACACATGTGTAGAACGGCCCTAAAAGCCAACCATAATCATAACTGGGGAAGGGTACATGGTGTTTTTGTAGAAATCATAATCTCTTATTGATAATTCATAAAAATAATATAACTGATTATGAGTGCTAATATAAGCATAAAACATATACTTTCAGTTCTCTGTATCATCACCATCAATCATAAAAAGCAATAAAAAGCTTAAATGATTTGCAACAATTTATCTTAAGCATAAAACTGGAAACTTTTGAATTAAAAACAAAATAGAAACTTAATTCACTCACAACTTAGACGTCAAGCTTATCTTAGACTGAGTATGCTAGGTTCCCTTCGTCTTCTTTCCCTATCAATCACAAGATCCAATTAGAAACTGGATATCAAAGAAGAATCAACTGAAATCTGTAATCACGAGAGCTTCACTGACTTTTCTCTTTTCTTCTCTTTCCTTTCTTCCGCTTGATTCCACTGCTTTCTAGCTCTCACAACATTTATCCTCATATATATATATATACTTATGACAGGACACAAACCAAGCTCACAGCTGCCTGTCAGCCATGCAGTTCACTTGTCTTACTCACCTGATGCCTTTTCTGCTTCACGCTTATCCCATTTTTTTTTTCAAATTCGGCCTTTCAATTGAGCCTGAAAAACTGGGTGTTACATGTTTTCTTCAATTTCTAGACTTCTAATCTTATTCTTTTAGTCTGGACATTTATTAGCATAATGTCTATCTTTTCCACATTTGAAACATTTTGTCAATTTTTTAAAGTTTCTTGAATTTTTTCTCTTGTTTTGTTTTCCTTTTTTCTTTTTGGCATAGTCTGAAAAATAGTTGGCAGTTTTTCCTGGTATATAAGCATATTTTCATTTGGGTATGATTTTCCTTCTTCCCATACCAGTTTTCTTCCTATACCTATAAATGTCTTTTGATGTTTTTCTTTTTCTGCAGATGGGATGTTTGTCGAACCCAAATTGTTCACACCAAGATCCTAGTTCTTTCTTGGTGGTTAGTTGTTGTTTTTTTTTCAATTGGCTCTTTAACCTAATATCATTGCATAATTGTAAGGCTACTGTGTTAATGGTGGCAATGATTTCTCCATATGTCCAAGTATTGAGATCTATCTGGGACCAATCAGACATGCCCATTTGTTCTACCATTTTGTCCCTAACTTTATTAGAAAAAAGCTTTGATAATCCTGAAAGAAAATTTTCTTTCCAATAGGAATTGGCATTGTCAGCTCGTTGAAGGACTCTAGTTAGAAATATGTCTTTATACCATTTGAAATCACTAAGTTTCTTGCATTTGAGATTTTGGAGTTTTGAAATTTCTTTTCCTTGAAGTCTGTTAGGGTTTCCTACAAAATGCATTAATATGATATAACATAAAACATCAATACCATCAGGTTGGGATGTGGTGGTTGTAGTGGAGGTAGAAGGTATGAAGGATGATGGGTCAATAGAGGTCCTAACAAGTGTGGTGGTGGATATAGTCTTGGTATGATTTATTATGGTAGTTCTGGCATTTAGACGGAGAGTACGTGTCCACCATCCAAACAATCGTCCTTCGAATCCTGTGGCTAGGGATGTGACAGCATCAGCATGGGTCATGTTTTGTTTTTTAATGTAAATATAACCTATAGTATGCATTTGTCTTAGGATTGTGATAATCTGATATTCTGATAATCCATCAATGTTAAATTGATAACAAGCATTACCAGTATATGCTCTGTAAGGGACGGTTTCTTCATATTGTAGGTAAGGAGGAGTTGGTTTAGGATAATAAGGTTTGGTGTTATGATAAAATCTAGTATAGTTATGACTGTCAGCTTTGTCAGTGGATGTAATTTTTTGGACCATGTTTTCAAAATCATCCTCAGAAGAATAATCAAGGGTTTTGAATTTCTGGTTGTGGTAAATTTTTCAGTCTTTCTTCTAGAGCTTTTATCAACTCTTTTTTATCAATAAGCTGATCAAAACATATTTCTATACCTGTAGGATTAGGGAAAAGTAAATTGTCTGGATAATATTCAGGTAATTTGGCTTTTTGTTTTTCATCTTTTCTTTCTCCAGGGACATAAACTTGGGGAATTTCTTTGGGAGGAGATGATTCTATGGTCTTGTGCATGTTGACTTCAATTTGTTCTAATTGTTCTCCTATGGAATTTAGGAAAAGTTTGAGTAGTTGTTTTGTCTCCTGACTATACCAACCTGTTGCGAAGAAGAGGGTACAGTAGCAGATAGGGGATCATCAAATATGATAAAGAGGGTACATAAGGTAGTGTTGTTATTATTTTCAGGATCTTTATTAGGAAGTTCAATTTCGAAATGCCTAGGAGGAGGATGAAGTTGTTTTTCTTCTCCTATTTTTGTTTTATAAGTTCTTGTTCTGTTTCGATTGATGACAAGACATTGTTGTTGTTCTAAAGTTTTTCTATTGACATACCATTCGAAAAAGGGTATTTCTTTATCAAGTGTTTCAATGCATTGAATCCATCTTTCTTGAAACTGTTTTCTTTTCTTTTCATTATAATTTTTTTCATATTTTGTTCTGTTGACGTCGTTTTCTGGATTATGCCAGAAAAGCCAACAATGACGGGATTTTTGCTATTGATTCAAAAAGAAAGAGATGCCGAGAGAGTAACAAAGACAAGTTTTACGTGGTAAAACTCCGATGGTCAAAGAAACATCCACGGGTGGTTGAAAGATCAACCAAGCCAAAATCCACTAAGAGAATAAAATGTTTTTACAAGCTCTCGATCTCCCTTTTTCTCTCTGTATTATTTGTGATTACTGTATGCTATATTGCCTATCTATTTTTTAACCAGATTATGGGTCTATTTATATGCTTATAGAACCCTAATCCGCTTTGTACAAGTAATACAAGATATTTGTATTTAATTGTGATTTGGTTACTTGCTTGAGGTTGATTTGTCTTCTTCCCTGTTTCAGAGTCTCTTATGGAAATCGAGTGAGATTCTAGTAGTGTAGTTCAATTTGAGTTGTTTCCTTATAAGAATGTAGTCTTCGAAAAAGAATCAAGTTGTTTCCTGATTGGGGGACTCTTCTAACTTAAAGGTCCATTATTTGGGATTCCTTCATGACGAATATCTTCGCGTATTTAATGACTTTAACCCGTATGATAAGTTCTTATTCGGGTTGTATTTACTCTCGAGTAAGAATGATACCTGATGGTCCCGAGTAGTGCCGTTTGAACCCGAGTGGAAGCGTTGTTTTAACCAGTCCCGAGTGTTAACTGATCCCGAGTAGGGCTTTGTTCAGTATATGCTTACTCGGGCTTTCTCCTCTTTATTTACGCCTCGTAGGATATTTCCCGGATGCCCATTTAAGCATCCACCTGGCTAATTTTTCCTTACTGTCAATGACGTGTATGCTTGGTAAAATTTACATACAACAATACCCCCTTAAAATATTTTTACCGAGAAGATTTTATTTCGGGCAAGAATATTTTAATCATTTTGATTTTATTTTGTCAGAAAAACCGCCTTGCCATAATGACGTATTTTAATGATGACTCTGTAATTTCGATTCGCTTTGTCACGCAAGATCTTAAATGATAGCGACGTTTCAAAGTTTTGACGGTTGAGGGCTACTTCTTGTCTTGACACGTGTCCCTTGTCTCTTCGTTTTTCAATATTATTTATGAGAAATGATTTTTGCATTACCCCAAACGCCGCCTACGCCATCGGTTTTCGTCATAAAACTTTTTCCCGCTTTGAAATCCTAGGGTTTCGTGCCATCTCGTCTTTAAATTCTTCGTTGAGGGACTGTTGGTTTATTCTCAAAAATCCACCAGAAATCTCTTTAAACTCAGATTTCTTCATCAGAAGTTCACGATTCTCCGCTTTGAAGATCTTGCATCAGTCTCAATTCAAGGTTAGTTTTAATGGGGCCATCTTCTCGTCATCGTCTCTTTAAAATTGCTTTTAATGCATTAGAGCGTGGGGATTTCCAGTTAGTATCTTGTATTAAACGATTACTGGGGGATATCCCAATAGATGAACCTCCATTTTTAGAGGTTGATGTTTCTGGGCTTCACCCTGACGTCACTTTCAGCCCCGTATCGAGTTCTCCATCTAGTTCTGATTCTGATATTTCTGATCATAGGGTATCTTCTCGAAGAATGGGTAAACATCAAAGCAGAAGCAAGGTATACAAGCACGGCTCGAGCAGCGTTCGGACTAGGGAACAAATTGTTAATGAGGGCGACGTTGATGTATACAGGGCGTCTCGCCTTTCGTTTTCTGACACTCGCCCGAGTGGCTTTGATATTGAACCGAACTTGGGCCGGCCAGCTGAGATAGAAAAACACCGCTCCCGATTCGATTTGCCTGACTCGGTCACTTTGGTTCCTGCGGGGAATAGAGCCGTATAGAATCCTCCTGAGGGGATGATCGTGATTTACGGGTCGATGCTTTGCTGCAGCGTCACACTTCCCCTTCAGCCTTTTATTGCCCGGTTTTTAGCTGAAGCAGAGATAACCCCAACTCAGTTGGCCCGGAATAGTTACAAAGTCTTGATGTGCATGTGGCACATGTTCAACCGAATGAACCTTTCGCCGTCTTCCCCGAATGAAATCAGGCATTTCTTTACGCTGAGGCAGGTTAGTAAAATGGGGACCTATTTTCTTATGTCTACTCCTTCGGACGGTTGGGTCCCTAAAGAAGTGAAGGTGAATCGGAGGGTCGAGGCTTTTGATGATCCGAAAAAGAAGGGCTTTATATGGGGATTCCCCACATCCAACAAGTTCTGGAAGAACAGTTGGTTTTCTACTGGCAAAGCTCTCGGGCTCGACGTCACTGTTCGATCTGGGGATTCCAGAATGCTGTTAAATGTTCCCCGCTTCTTCTGTTCCTCCGAAGCTTGGAACAAGAAAACAATTGATTATAACGATTCAGAGCTGAAGAGGCTGACCCGGGCAGCTATCCGAACTCTGGAAAAGAGAAGCAAGAGCTATCTTTTCAAAAAGGACGACTTGATCAAGCTCGGCTTTTTTAGACAGGTTTCGGGCCATCGCAGGCGTTGTAAGTAAACCAGCGCCCTTTCTATTGTGTTTCTCTGTTTTTCCATTTCCTTTTCTAACCCTTTTTTTTTTTAATGTTCGATACGGACGTTGTCTGCGATCTTCAGGCTTGTCATTGAAGGCGATTCTTCAAGCGAGTAGGAAAGAGGCTTCCCGTCAGGGCGATGAGGGTATTGCTCCACCCGAGCTTGATGAGGAAATTGATACTGCTGAGCAAATTCCCTAGTGCGTTGATCGGGGTGCTCAACCTTCTGCTCAGGATCTCGCTGGTTCAAGTGCCCAAGGTGAGCCGATTGTGACACAACTGCCTAAAAATAGGGAGAGGCAGTGTGAGAGTCCAAGTGAAGAGCCTGTTGGACTGTCTGAAGCTGGCGATGATGGCAACGTCTTAACGGATCAAATGCCTGTCATTGCCGAGCTTTTTGAGTCTTTTCGGGATGATTTGCTGGAAGTTCCTGCTACTGATCTCTTCCATCGTTCTCGGGGTGAGAAGCGAAAGGCAGTTAGCTCACCTCCTCGTCCTCTCAAAGTTCCTTGGGTAGTCACATTTATTGACTTCAGCGACGAAGATGTTGCAGATGAGATTGCCCTGAGTGTAGGTGCTAGAGTATCGGCAAATGCAGTCACTTCAGATCCAAGTAAGGGCCTCTTTTACCCCCGAGGTTGGAGATATGGGGGCCGAACCTTCGGGGGTTCCCTCTCCATCCCTAGAGCCAAATAGAGCTTCTCCTATCCCCGAGTGTGGAGATCTAGTAACTCAACCCTCGGGGGTTCCCTTATCCCTTTCTCCAAAAGATATGCTCCGGGAGATGTCCTCTGGTCGGGCTTATATCGGGGAAGACCGCTGGAGCGGTTTTAGAGATGGTTCACTGCCCGAACGTCTCCAAAACGTTTTCAACGGCGCATCTTATGTAAGTTTAGCTAACTCTGACTCCTTTACTGTTTTGCCTTTGTTGGATTTCTAAGTATATTCTTTTGCAGATGGTGGCCGAATTTGCTGAGCTTGTTTAGACGCAGCAATGTCAGGCTGATCGGATAAAGCGTCTGAAGGCTCAGCTGAAGGCGAGTGAGGAGGGTCGTGCTCGAGCTGAGCAGGCTTACCAGAAGGAGGTCGGTTCCGTGCTGATATTTGCCGACAATTACCTGGCTAAGCAGGTTGACGCTGAAGATAAGGCATCTTTGGCAGAGAAGAAGGTTGCATCGCTTCAAAACCTTCTTTCTTCTACTGAAGAGTCTATGCTCAAGGCCAAGCAGGAGGCGGAGCAGGCGAAGTCGCCCTATGTCCAAAAAATTAAAGATTTGGAGCGCCAAGTGCTGACAGTTGAATCCATTTCCCGAGAGGCCAGGTTGGAGCTGGAAGTCCAAGGGTTGGATCGTTTTAAAAGATCCCCTGCTTACGATGCCCTACTTCTTTGGGAATTTCAACGTGGGCTAGTTTTGGCCAACGAATTCTTCAAAGTAAAGAGTAGGGCAACCGAGAAGACCCGTGCTAACTGGGAGCTGTCAATCAAAAACCATGTGGACCGATCCTTGGAATCTCTTCGGATTTAGATGAAGGAATGGAGAGCCTACTGCCATAGTTAAGGCAAGGAGCCCTATCCTATGCATTTAGAGATTCCATCCGAGCACTCTCTCTCGACCTTTTACGCAAGTCGAGAGTCTGTCGAGGGTGTAATCCCGGATGTCGGACCAACCCCGGGCAATGTTTACAGCCAGTGGAGGGATGATATTGTTGATGATTTCACTTGGCCGTCTAATGAGAGCCTGCTTCGTGAATACGAGATGGTGCCAGACCCGAGTATTGATAAAGGCTCGAAATCCTCGCAACCTTGATTTTGTAGATTTGTAGAAGATTCTGATTCTGATTCTTTATTTTTTACTTGTGAAGAATCATTTCTTTGAACTGTAACCATCCTTTTTAAGAGCATTAGAATTCGATTTTCTAAGTTAAATGGTTTCAGTCTTTATTTTTGTTACCGGAGGTGGTATTAGACTGGTTGATGGTCGGATAACTTAACCGAGTATCTTATTAAACCGGTTGTTAACCGAATAACTTCAATTGCCAAGTATCTTATCAAACTGGCTGGTGGTTGGGTAACTTAACCGAGTATCTTATTAAACCAGTTGTTACCCGAATAACTTCAATTGCCAAGTATCTTATTAAACTGGTTGATGGTTGGGTAACTTAACGAGTGTCTTATTAAACCGGTTGTTACCCGAATAACTTCAATTGCCAAGTATCTTATTAAACTGGCTGGTGGTCGGGTAACTTAACCGAGTATCTTATTAAATCGGTTGTTACCCGAATAACTTCAATTGCCATGTATCTTATTAAACTGGCTTCTTTATTATTAACCGAGTCATCTTGAAACAGTAAAGTTTGCACTTATGTTTCATACCCGGTTGTTACCCGAACGTTATATCAAGGCTCACCATGATTATACGTTTGAGTCCTTACGCAATACCAAGGACGTCTCCCTAGTTTTTATACGCAAGGGTTTGCCGAATCATTGAGCTCTTTCTTAAAAAGTTGCTTCAACACAGCTACGCATTTCACAGGAATTTCTCCCGATACCGTCCCGAGCATTTTTCCAGTCCGGTGCATCGGGTTTGCTTTTTTGCGAAGGTCATTTTGACCCTGCTTGGCTGGCATGCTCTTACGAGCTTCTCCGCCCTTTCGGGATTTGATGGTCTGGAGAATTCTATTTGCATGCTCTTATTATCATGCTCTTCTTCCATTTGTTATTATCATATGCTTTTTTGGAAATCTCGAGCTAGGTGCTTTCCTTTTGGAAATTCCTAGTTTTATTTATTACTGCGAAAAATCATCAAAGATTAATATTACAGTTTTAATATTTATTCTAACTAGAAAAAGAATAAAATATTTAATATAAATATATATTTTAAGGATAGAAAATCTTCAGATATCGGGCATTTCACGGTCGGGGTAACACACCTCCATTGGGTCGAGCAATCCAATAAGCCTCATGGCCAGCTATCCCCTCGATCTTGTATGGACCTTCCCATTTGTCAGCCAGGGATCCCGCGGCTCTATTCTTTGTGTTTGGTGACACCTTCCTGAGCACCAGGTCTCCTAACTGAAATTTCCTGATCCGAACACGAGAGTTGTAGTGGCGAGCTACTCTTTGTTGATAAGCTGTATTTCTTATTCGGGACTTTTCCCTTTTTTCTTCTAGCTCATCCAAACTTTGTAGCAGTGTATCAATATTTTGTTCTTCATCGTATAGCCTGACCCGGGGGGATGCATACAATATTTCTATGGGGATGACAGCTTCTGTTCCGAATGCTAGGCTGAACGGAGTTTCTCCTGTTGAAGTCCTTGCTGTCGTCCGATATGCCCACAACACTTCAGGAAGCTTTTCAACCCAGCTTCCTTTTTTGTCATCTAGTTTTGCTTTGATAGTGTGCTTGATAATTTTAATTACTGCTTCTACTTGCCCGTTTGTTTGTGGATGAGCTGGTGTTGCATAGTAGTTAGCAATATGATACTTCTCGCACAATTGTCTGAACCTTTGGTTATCAAACTGAGTGCCATTGTCCGTGATTATAGTGTCCGGAATTCCAAACCTGTAAAGTATGTTTTTCTTTACAAAATTTGTGGTGTTGGCTTCCGTGATATGCACCAACGCTTCAGCTTCGGCCCATTTTATGAAATAATCGACAGCTACTAGGGCGTGCTTCGCTCCACCCCCTGTTCCAGCTGGCATTGGCCCGATCAGGTCTAGGCCCCACATGGCAAATGGCCACGGGGCAGTGAGATTTTTAAGCTTTTCTGGGGGTTGTCGGATATCATTGGCAATTCTTTGACAGGTATTGCAACTTTCCGACCATTGTTGTGCATCTGAGAAAAGTGTAGGCCAATAATAGCCTTGCCTGAGTACCTTATGCACCAGACTCCTACCCCCAGTGTGGTTCCCGCAAACTCCTCCGTGGATCTCTTGAAGTACTCGATGTGCATATTCTTCTGGTATACATCTCTGGAGAGCTCGAGAAAACCCCCTTCTGTATAATTCTCCTCCGATCATGGTATACCTAGTCAATCGATACCTGATGCGCTTTGCTAATACCGGATCTTTCGGGAGTATGCCTTCTTCCAAGAACCTTCTCAGCTGGACCATCATACCGTCTTGCGGTGTTCGGATTTTTAAAATTTCCAAATGCTTAAGTTCAGTCGTACTCGGTTTAAGGAGGTGTGCAACTGGAATGGTTTTTGGTCTGATCGAGGTTGTTGCTGATGCTAATTTAGATAAAACGTCTGCATTTTCATTTTCTTCTCTTGGGATCTGAGCGATCTTGCATTCTTTAAATTGTTGGAGGAGCTGTTTTGCGATGTCACGGTAGGCAACCATTCCTTCATCTTTAGCCTGGTATTCATCCATAACCTGGTTGACAACTACCCATGAATCACTGAATATCTCCACTTCATCTGCCCCAAGAGCTATGCAGACTCTGAGTCCAGCTAACAATGCCTCATATTCGGCCTGATTATTGGTTGCTTTGAAATCAAATCTCATGGCACATTCAACATCATCTCCTTCTGGGGTGCGAACTACCATCCCTGCCCCGCTGCCATGAGTGTTTGAAGAACCATCAACATATAATTTCCATGGGAAATTTTTATCCAACAGTCTTTTTACTTCCAGGTTCGGTTTTGTGAACTCGGCTATGAAGTCTGCCACCTCTTGTCCTTTGAGGGAAGTTCTGGGGACATAATGAATATCGAATTCACTCAACTCGATTGCCCATTTAGTAAGTCTTCCTGATATCTCTGGTTTTTGTAGGATTTGTCTTAATGGGCAATTGGTGAGAACCTGGATCGTATGAGCCTGAAAGTATTGTCTCAGCTTTTTTACTGCTGAAACCAATGCTAAGGCTATCTTTTTTGCCTGTGAGTATCTGGTCTCGGCCGGTAAGAGTGCCTTGCTTGTATAATACACTGGTTTCTGCACTCCATCTTCTGTCCTGACTAGAACTGAACTCGCTGCAAGCTTGGTTATTGATAGATACAGTTGAAGTATTTCCTCTTTTTGTGGTTTTGAGAGGATGGAAGCTTGCCCCAAGTATTCTTTTATTTTTAAGAATGCCTGCTCACACTCTTTATTCCACTCAAGGCCTTTCCCTTTTTTGATTACTTTGAAGAAAGGCGCGCACCTATCTGTAGCCTTTGAGATGAATCTTCCCAAGGAGGCTAAACACCCTGTTAAGCGTTGTACCTCTTTCAATGTTTTAGGTGAAGTCATTTGTTGCAAAGCCTGGATCTTCTCTGGATTAACTTCGATTCCTCTTTGATAGACTTGAAAACCCAAGAATCTTCCCGAGTGGACTCCGAATAAACATTTTCTTGGGTTTAATTTCATCTGATATCTTCTTAATACATCAAATGTCTCTCAGAGGTCGCGGGCATGGTCATCTGCTGAGACGCTTTTGGTCAACATGTCGTCAATGTACACTTTCATGTTCCTTCCTATTTGCCGAGTGAAGATCTTGCTGACCAACCTTTGGTACGTGGCTCCTGCACTTTTTAAACCGAAGGGCATTACTGTGTAGCAATATAAACCCTGATCCGTTGTGAAAGCTATATATTCTTCATCAGCTTTGTTCATCCGGATCTGATTGTATCCCGAGTAAGCATCCATAAAGCTGAGCAGTTCATGACCTACTGTGGCATCCACCAGCTGATCTATTCTTGGGAGTGGGAAGCTGTCCTTTGGACATGCCTTGTTTAGGTCCGTGAAATCTACGCACATCCTCTATTGTCCATTTTTCTTCTGGACGAGAACTACGTTGGCGACCCACTGGGGGTAGCTGACTTCTCTGATTGATCCCGTCGCTAGTAGATTTTCCACCTCTTGTTTGATTGCTTGACTTCTTTCAGGATTGAACGATCTTCTCTTTTGTACTACCGGTTTGGCATTCGGGCTAATTGCGAGGTGGTGGGAATACACATCTTTGTATTCTCTAAGCAAATTGGTCAATTCTCGCTTAATTTTTTCTTCCAAGTTGGCCCCGATCTTGACTTTCCTGTCCGGTTTGTCTTCTTCGAGTAGTATTTCGACCACTTTTGTCTTGTATTCATTCGAGCCCTCCCTTGGATCTAGTTCGAATGATAAGGATTCTTCACTCTCATTTGGCTGCATTATGGTGCACACTTGTTCAGCATTATGCTTGTCTCTGTATACCGATAGGTTTGCTCTTCGGGCCATCTCTTGGGATCCCTTGACTATCCCAACCCCTTGTTCTGTTGGGAACTTGATCATTAATGCGTAAGTGGCCGTCAAGGCTCTTGTTTTATTCAGGAATGGACGACCCAATAACGCATTATACGGCCAATTATCCAAATCAACTACCACGAAGTCGAGCAGGACAGTCTTCTGGCATGGTGCCGTTCCGATCTTCACAGGTAATTTGACCGTCCCGAGTGACCTGACCTCTATCCCCCCAAATCCTCTTAATGGAGTATGGAAAGGCTGTAAATCTTTTCGATCCAATCTTAGCTGGTCGTATACGGCCACGCTTAAGATGTCTGCTGAACTTCCATTATCTATTAAAATTCTCCGGACTTCCTTATGGCCAATTCGGGCACTTATAACCAAAGCGCCATTAGGTCGAACATCGACGCCGTGGGAATCTACCTCTGTGAAGACTATCGGGTCCCATCATTCCTTTACCCTCTTCAGGTCTGATTCAACCGAATTCACGTCGAAGTTATTTCTGGCTTCTACTGCTTCTTGGACTTCTTGAGTCCGTTCTCGGTTGCTCCTCCGAGTAGAAGGTCCTCCGAAGATTGTATGTATTACCTGATTGGCTTCGGGGCTGGCTCTTCGATTTTGACCAGGGTTGTGATCAGCCTTGGCTTTCTTGACTTTTGATCTCTCGTCTTTTTTTAAGATTACATCCCGCAGGTGCCCTTCCCGAATAAGGGTTTCTATGTAATCTCTGAGCTGAAAACACTTCAAAGTTTCATGTCCGGTATCTTTATGAAACCTGCAATACTTGGTTGTATCTCTCCGTGCGAACTGTGATTGTCGCCGCAACTCTTGCACCATATTTTTTTCTTCCAGGATGGCTAGAATTTCTTGTTTCTTCAGAAGAGGGGTGTAATTGGTATATCTGCCGCAGTATTTCTCTATGGACCGTTCGGCGTTGAGCCTATTACCCCCATCCTTATTTTTCTCCTTGCTGTTCCCTTTCTGTTTTTCTTTTTGATTCTGCCCCTTGGATTCGGTATTTCTTTGTTCGGGCTTTCCTCCATGCATATAGCTTCCTTCTGTAGCTAACTCTTCTTCCTCGGCCAGAGCGTATCCTCCCGTCATATCCATCATGTCGGCATACCTTGTCAGCCGTGCTCTTCTCAAATCGAAGGATAATCGTCCATTCTTCAAGTTATTGGTGAAGGCAGTAATAATGGCTTCATCATTAGCGCTGCCAATCTCTGATATTGCTTGGCCAAACCGGCCCAAGTATTTTTTTAATGACTCGTCCTTCCCCTGTTTTATTTGAGAGAGGTAGGCCACCGACTTCTTTCTGTGAACGTTGCTTAGGAATTGCCTTGAGAAGCTCCTGCTCAACTCGCTGAAATTTCCGATGCTTGCCGGGGGTAGTATTTCGAGCCATCTTGAGCCTGTGTCCCCAATTGTTTGTGGAAAGTTGAGACACAATATGGGGTCACTGCGGGCATATTGAGTCATGGCACTTTTATAGCGTCTAACGTGCTCCTTTGGATCTGTATCTTTTTTGAATTGTTCCACATGCGACATCCTAAATCTTTCTGGGAAAGGGGTCCATAAAATTTCCTGAGTAAATGGACTGTCGGAGTTATCGTCGGATAGATCGTTGCAACCGTAACGTCTGACAAGTGCCTCCATCTGTCGCCTATTATTCTCTACTTCTCAAGTTAGGCTCTGGATTGTAATATCTCTGTCCCCTACCGGGCTTCCTTGACGGTTGAACCGTTGGGTGACTGTCATTCTTTCCTCAGATTCTTCACTCTGATGCCGGAACCCTCGTGTGACTCCATGATGACGTTTATGATGGTGTTGATCACTGTCTTCTGATGACGATCGTCTTCTGCGCCGATCGTATTTATTATGTCAAGCACGTACTGTTTGATTGCGATCCAGCTTTCGGTGATTCTCCTCCTCTAGTGTTTTCTGTCCAACCTGATTGATTGGGGAAGAGTTCCTTCTGGTTTCTGGCATAGTTATTCCTAGTCCTACCAGCATTGAACCGAGCCTCGCGGGTGGATGATTTGGAGTATGCGCTCCTGCGGCCAGTATGTCAATCCCTTCCTTTACTGCGTCCGTCATTAATTGTTGTAGGGCCTCTTAGAAACGCAACGTAAGATCTCTGCTGTTTGGAGGAACTTGCTAGATCCCTGCCAGGTGCGCATGTTGGTTTTCTGTGTTTGCTGCAGGATTTTGTGACGTATTACCAGTATGAAAATTGCCTGGTGATCTTTGGCCATTCCCTGAACTACTTCTGCTTCCACCCATTGCTTTCTAACAAGTTCGAAGGTTTAAGCCCCTCCTTCTAGCGCCAATTGTTGACGTCGTTTTCTGGATTATGCCAGAAAAACCAACAAGGACTGAATTTTGGCTATTGATTCAAAGAGAAAGAGATGCAGATAGAGTAACAAAGATAAGTTTTACGTGGTAAAACTCCGATGGTCAGAGAAACATCCACGGGTGGTTGAAAGATCAACCAAGCCAAAATCCACTAAGAGAATAAGATGTTTTTACAAGCTCTCGATCTCCCTTTTTCTCTCTGTATTATTTGTGATTACTGTATGCTATATTGCCTATCTCTTTTTTAACCAGATTATGGGTCTATTTATATGCTTATAGAACCCTAATCCGCTTTGTACAAGTAATACAAGATATTTGTATTTAATTGTGATTTGGTTACTTGCTTGAGGTTGATTTGTCTTCTTCCCTGTTTCGGAGTCTCTTATGGAAATCGAGTGGGATTCTAGTAGTGTAGTTCAATTTGACTTGTTTCCTTATAAGAATGTAGTCTTCGAAAATGAATCAAGTTTTTTCCTGATTGGGGGACTCTTCTAACTTAAAGGTCCATTATTTGGGATTCCTTCATGACGAATATCTTCACGTATTTAATGACTTTAACCGGTATGATAAGTTCTTATTCGGGTTGTATTTACTCCCGAGTAAGAATGATACCTGATGGTCTCGAGTAGTGCCGTTTGAGCCCGAGTGGAAGCGTTGTTTTAACCAGTCCCGAGTGTTGTTAACTGATCCCGAGTAGGGCATTATTCAGTATATGCTTACTCGGGCTTTCTCCTCTTTATTGACGCCTCGTAGGATATTTCCCTGATGCCCATTTAAGCATCCACCTGGCTATTTTTTCCTTACTGTCAATGACGTGTATGCTTGGTAAAATTTACATACAACATGTTCTTAATTCTTTATTATTGGAGGAAAGGTATTCATTCAGAAGAAAGTCTAAATCAATATTGGACTCTTTATCAAGGACATTGATAGTTCTTATTTGAGGTTCTGGTTCGAGGATTTCAGTTAGAACTTGTGAGGGTGTAGGAGATGTCTGTCCTTTTTGATAGGTATGAATGTGCTGAGCTATTTGTTCTGAAGTTTTGTGTATATCAGTAACCCGGGAAGGATTAGAAATTTCCAGATTACTCGTAGGTCTTCTTAAACTAGGAATAAGGTTGATAGGTTCTGATTCAGAAGTTTCACTAGAAGTCGGTTTATATTGGCCTAACAGGTTAGTTCTTTGGTCTGGGATAAGACTGGGTATTTGTCTAGCAATGTTTAATCTTGATTGACTGGAAAGGGAAATCTTCACTGGTTCTGGAATTGTTGTCATTTTCTCTAATAGAAAGTCCTCTCCTAAAGGATATTCTAAGAGTTCCATCATATTCAGTCACGCAGTCATGAAGGTTTCTCATAGGAGGTTTATAACTAGGTTGGTCAACTTTTTCTTTAATCCAGTCATCAAGAAAATTAACATTTTTCCATTTTACAGGTACAAGGACTAAAACATTGACTGAAGGGGAAGCATTAAAACAAATGGTCTGGCCTGCAGGAATAGATGGAGGTATGAAGCTGGGTATAAGACCAGAGGCCAGGACACGATAGTGAACTCTGTAAACAAGTTTGTAAGAAATAGATCTTTCTAGAAATTTGTAATTGTGAGTTTTTATATCAATAACAAGGCATTTTTCTTTGTGTTCATCAGTATTTAAAGCAATTGTAAAATTTGGGTAACACTGGAAGTATATAGGTTCATAAGTCAAAGTTGTTTCAGCCATTCCAAGAATGGATTCTTTGTAATCAATTATTCTTTTGTTTCTTAAGACTATTAATAAGGAATTATTGAGACCTATTTTTTATAAGGGTTTAATGCCCACTTGGACACTTCCTATATGCATGTCGTTGTATCCTATTTTGTTGTAATGATTCAAGTTGTTTTTGTTTAGCAAATTACCAGAGAAAGTACTATTTTGAAATTTGACATTTTTTTTCTGTAGTCTTTTGTCCTAAAAGAGTTCTGAAATCTAAAAGTTTTCTTTTATAAATATTACTTTGCTGAATATTGGGCAACTGCCAATTGACTAAGTCTTCATCATCCCAATTAGTCTCATAGTTAACAACAGATTGTCATGAAGCACTATTCACGTCATTTGGCTCAATCTTAGGCTTAGAACTACTTGCAGACATGATAAAAAAAATGAAATAATAATAAACTAAGTTTTTACTCACAGCCTATTCCTGGGAATTACAGAATGCCTAAGCTTCTCCTAGTAAGTGGATGACAAACCTTAGAACTACTGACTTTTGCACTTAGAAATTATTATTATTACTAGCTTCTTCAACAAGTCTCAAGGCTTTGATACCATAACGGAAATAGATGATATAAAACAGAATGCACAATACAAAATAAAGCAAACTAATATGAAACATAGGATAAGAGGGACAAAAAACTTTAAAAAATCGACAAAATGTTTCAAATGTGGAAAACAGGGACATTATGCTAATAAATGTCCAGACCAAAAGAATAAGATTAGAAGTCTAGACATAGAAGAAAACATTAAAGACAAAATAATCCAAATCCTTTATACAGATTCTGATTCCACTATAGAACAGGCTCTGATACCATAACGGAAACATATGATATAAAACAGAATGCACAGTACAAAATAAAGCAAACTAATATGAAACATAGGATAAGAGGGACAAAAAACTTTAAAAAATCGATAAAATGTTTCAAATGTGGAAAAGAGGGACATTATGCTAATAAATGTCCAGACTAAAAGAATAAGATTAGAAGTCTAGACATAGAAGAAAACATTAAAGACAAAATAATCCAAATTCTTTATACAAATTCTGATTCCACTATAGAAATAGATAGTTCACCAGAAGAAGTTTTGCTTATAGGAAACTCTTCTGAAGGAACCTCTTCCTCCACAAAATCTTGTCCTGACATGCAACCTTGTGTTTGCAAAGAAATCAATGTCTTAGACAAACAAGATTATTCTCTCATTATTAGCATGATTGATAACATAGAAGACCCAATACAAAAAGCAAAACACATTAGACAATTACAACAAAAAATCTCTACTGAATTACCTTATAACAGCTCATCTCATGAAAATGATAAATCTTTTAAAAGTACTCCTTTCCAGACCCTAGATTTTGACGAGAATGTCCTAGGAAAATTTCAAAATTCTAAAACAAGAAAAGTCAATATCATTGACTTACAAAAGGAAGTTCAGAATATCAAAGAAGAAATAAAAACCATAAAGAAAAAAATTCAAAATATACAAGAACAACAAAAAACCAAGAAAGACAATCATCCTCCAAAAATAAACCATCCCAATGAAAACTCTCACATTCCCAAAGAACCAGAATTTAACAGTTCTGACGAATCTGACACAGCTCCACCCAACCAAGATTCAATTGCTAATATCACACATCATAGTCATATTAACGAAATTAGAATCCAAAAATGGTATATTGAAATCGAGATCAGAATTTCATCTGATTATCATCTCAGGGTTAATGCCTTAGTTGATACTGTGGCTGATTTGAATTGCATAAGGGAAGCTCTTGTTCCCACAAAATACCTTGAGTTAACCACTGAATCCCTGTATGGAGCATATAGACAACGACTAGATATCAAGTACAAATTAACCAATGCTAAAGTTTGTAACATGGGGATTTGCTATTCCAATGATTTCCTCATGGTAACAACTTTATCTCAAAATGTCATATTAGGACTACCATTCTTATACTTAATATCTCCTTTCAATGTTACTAATGAAGGAATAGTAACAGAATATTTAGGAAAAGAAATCATATTTCCTTTTTTCTTCCATGTACTCGTAAAAGATTTGAATACTTTGAGGAATGAATGCATCCATAAAGACAATCCTGAGAATTTAGAAAATTGCATTGCTAACCTAAACCAAAAACAAACCCAACTTGGTTTTTTAAAAAATGACCTAGAATTTCAAAGACAAGAAAGAAAAAATGAAAACCCCCAATTTCAAATAAAGATTAATGAATTCAAAGAAAAATTAGAAAAAGAAGTCTGTTCAACTATCCCTAATGCTTTTTGGGATAGGAAAAAACACATTGTTACTCTCCCTTACAACAAGGATTTTCACGAAAAAGGAATCCCCACTAAAGCAAGACCTATCCAGATGACTGCCGAAATGGTTGAATATTACAAAAAAGAAATCCAAGATTTATTACAAAAACAGCTCATTCGACCCTCTAAATCTCCTTGGAGTTGTCCAGCCTTTTTTGTACAGAAAAATACTGAAATAGAAAGAGGAGTTCCCAGACTTGTCATAAATTATAAGTCCTTAAATGAAGCACTCCAATGGATTAGGTATCCTATTCCTAATAAATCAGATTTATTAAAGAGATTATATGATTCCATTATTTTTTCGAAATTCGACATGAAATCGGGGTCCAAATCCAAATAGCTGAAAAAGGCCGTTATAAAACAGCTTTTACAGTACCTTTTGGACAATATGAGTGGAATGTTATGCCTTTTGGTTTAAAAAATGCTCCTAGTGAATTTCAATGCATTATGATTGAAATTTTTTAATCCTTTCTCTGAATTTTCACTATATCGATGATGTTTTAATATATTCTAAAAATATTAATCAACATTGGAAACATCTTGAAACCTTTTTTAAGACTATAAAATTCCATGGTCTAGTTATTTTTGCTCCAAAAATCCATTTATTCCAAACACACATCAGATTTTTGGGTCATAACATAAAAAGAGAGACCATTATTCCCATCCGAAGAAGTCTTGATTTTTTTGACAAATTTCCAGATGAAATAAAAGACAAAAAATAATTACAAAGATTTTTAGGATGTTTGAATTATATTTCAAATTCTTACAAAGAGTTGCGGATTATTTGTAAACCCCTTTTCCAAAGGCTAAAAGCTAATCCTTTACCTTGGACAGAAGAACATACAACTGCTGTTAAGACTGTAAAAAAGCATGTCAAAAGACTACCTTGTATGTTTATCTGCCATACTAGTGCCTCAAAAATTGTTGAAACTGATGCTTCTGAGTTAGGGTATGGAGGAATTTTGAAACAAGTTATTAATGACAAAGAATGTTTAGTTAGATATATTTATGGTTCTTGGAATGAAACACAACAAAAATATTCTACAGTCAAAAAAGAGATTTTAGCTATTGTTTTGACAATTCAAAAACTACAAGATGATCTTATCAACCAAATTTTTTTTTAAAAGTAGACTGCCAGTCTGCTAAATATATTCTGAAAAAGGATGTCAAAAGTCTTACCTCTAAACAAATTTTTGCCAGGTGGCAGACTCTATTATCTGCTTTTGATTTTGATATATAATATATTAAAGGAACTGACAACAGTCTTCCTGATTTTTTGACCAGAGAAGTTTTGCAGGGAAAAGGCCATGAGTGAAACCCGAGGTGGCAGGAGTGGCCTTGGAAGAGGCGGCAGACATTATAGACCAGGATTATCTCACGACCATATTACTGACTTATCATTAAATTATAGCAATAAAAAATCCACCTGTCATAAAGACAAATATGCCCTATCCTTAGTTTCTCAACCTGACCATCTCCAAATCAACCCTATTTCGCAAAGACCATCATCTACCACTAGCCCATCTCAAGCCCCTAGCCCATTACAAGTATCTTATAGTTTCTCCCCTCTTAGGGATGATAATGCCTCTTTTAAAACTATCACCTCCTCAAAGATAAGCCCACATTCTAATAAACAATTAAGCCTTAGCCCTGGACATCAGACCCTTCCTCCAACTTTACCAAAAATCAACCAACAGACTTATCCATGTATCATTACACCTTTTTTTGATAGATTTTTTGCCTTAGAATCCCCATTACTTTTAGACCGTTATTTTAAGGAACCTAAAAAACTAGCAGATGCACTCATTGATCCCTTATTTGGTAGAGTTACTGAAGACTTATTTGACCTAGAGAGAGGGGGGGGGGGGGGGGGGGGGGGGTGAATAGGTTAGGCACATTTTCGACTCCCTTAGAAACAAACAAAAGTTTGTCCCTCTAGATTTCTTGTAGCACAATATATATATCAATTAAAGACACTTAATCAATATATAAAACAAGTAAAGTGTGATACAAATAAGTAATCATAACACATACAAAATCTAAATTATAGAAAGGAAGTCAACTTACGTAATGAGTTCTATCCATAGTATTCAAATAACGAATACAGATATAAGAGAGATAGGGATAGAGAAAAGTTGACACAAGATATAACGTGGTAAACCTCCGAAGAGGAAACATCCACGGGTTAGCAACCATCGGAAAATAAAATCCATTAGTAGATAAGACAAGTACAATCTCTCAAGTAACCCCTTCACCTAGAAACTACCCTCCTATCCTCCTCATAAAGATGCCGCCCTCTTGCTTAACAATCCAAGGCCTCACACCTCTTGTCAAGACTTCCTCGCTCACCCTTCAGGATCCTCACGACCCTAGGCAAGACTTCTTGCTCAACTATCCGAGTCCTCCCGGCTCTAGTCAAGACTTCCTCGCTCACCTTTTCGGATCCTCACGACCCAAGGCAAGACTTCTTGCTCAACTATCCGAGTCCTCCCGACTAAAGTCAAGACTTCCTTGCTTGACAATCCGAGGTCTCACACCTCTTGCAAAGACTTTCTTGCTCAACAGCATAGGTCTCACACCTATTGTCAAGACTTTCTTCTCATAAGGCATCTAGGTGATCATGTATGCAAAACACAAACAAGCACACAACATAGATCACGTAAGATATGTTCAACATTAATTACAACCTAGATACATGTATAGATCTAAAACTTGAATCACAAGACATGTTCAATTAACACATAATCAAGTTTAAATCTCATAAACCAAAAACATGCTAAAATCATGTGACAAAGTCATTTAGATTAAAGCTAAAGTTCTAGAGCATATTCCTATTCATAGATTCAACAAAGCACATGAATAGCTCAAAAGAACACAAGCACATGTATCATTGTGAGATTTTGGCCAAAGAGAGCCTAATACATGTGAGGAACTATTTTTCACAAAATCAATCAATCAAAGATCGTCAAATAGTCCTAGAATCAAAGCTAGCACAATACAATCCCAAACATGTGAAAACATAGGCAAAATCAAAATCTAACTCAACATGTGAGATTTCAATTGAAACTCAAAACTCAAATCAAAACTATCACAAGACACATATATATGTTGAAGAAGAAAACCCAAGGCAATTGACCAAGTTTAAAAAAAAACTTTGAGAGAAAATCAATACCTTAATTGATTTTGGTGCAGTACCATTTTTGTGAGTTTAGACTCCAAAAACATCAATAAAACTAACTCAAACCTTCAGAGAAAAGATGGAAGATGAATAGACAAACACTCTCAACTTTAAATCACTATAATCGAAGTTCAAATGAAGAAGTTATGGTGTTTAGAAGGTGAGAAAATGTAGAGAGAAAATTCTGCACTCAAGTTTTAAATTTCTTCTTTGAATGAAATGTGAGAGGGAATGGAAATATAATGAGAGGGAAAGAATAGAAGCAAAAGGAACAAAATGCCCTCCTTTGAGAATGCTTCCCCGAGATGGAGCGTGGGCATCTTGGGGCAGCAAGGAGTTGCGGCCAAGATGGCCATGCGCCATCTCGGGCTTGCACCAACTGATGGCCTTTGGCCATGGTGCAACTCCCTTGCACTCCTCTCGCGTTCTTCTACCGTTCTTCGGCCTTCAAACTCGGAATTCAAATCTGTTTACGGATTACCAACCATAACTCTCTCAAGGACATGGACATATAAGATACTCAACCCAAAAAATAATAATTAGACTCGATATACAAAGACAAATACAATGTATGCAACACGAGTTGAAAGTGTAGTATCTTTTGACTTAGAACTTGAAATCAATAGTATGAGTAACCGAAATGACCGAAACTCAATCAAGAATGATTTAAGTATAAAATCAAGTTCAATATCCATGTTATACAAACATATACACATACAAACACAATTCACACTAGAATGCAAACTACATAGAGATAGTCTCCAATCATGCATTTTCCAAAACATGTTATTTCCATACCAATGCATGAGCATTCATCTTCAAGTGTGTGAATGTGTTATACATGGTGCACAATGATGCAGGGACATATATGAATGAATTGTATGTGTGTGTCTATAATGGTGCACAACGATGCAGGGACACATATGTATGAATTGTGTGTGTGTGCCTGAGCCTTGTAAGAGAAAGATAAGGTCTTAGTATACCTTTGTAGAACCATATTGCATCATTTTTCTTTGAAGACTTTGAACTTGCTTTGACTAGTTGTTCCTTCTTCTTTGAAGCTTGAATCATCATGAATCTAAACAACTAAATCATTACAAGTAAACATCACTTTGATATGGAATTAATGCCAACACAATCTAAAACCTAACAATCTCCCCCCTTTGGAAATTCCATGTCAAAACACCTATACATTTACTACAGATATAAAAATGAAGATAGGTCACAAAATCACTCCCTCACATTACAATGAGTAAGATTCCTATAACTAATCTTCATCAACTCTTGAATTTCATCTTGATCTTCTCTTAAAGCGACCTATAAATCATTTCAAAGCGCAATGCATATACAAAAGAAAAACAACAAATGGCAACATATAATATGGATAAGAATATACAATTAAGTCCACAAATACATGTATCTCCCCCTCAATACATGCCAAAAGAAAAAGAATTCTTAACCAAATCTTAATGTTAATTATTACATGCCATTGAAAGTTCAAAAGTTCACAAAAACAACATAAAAAGAAACTAAGTAACCATCATCTCTTTCTCCCCCCTTTTGACATGAAATGATGCCAAAAGTTAAGAAATATACCACAAGACTCAAATACTAACTACTTGTTCCACCAAAGAAAGTCGTGCGAGTAGTTGATCTAACGTAATGCCTGAGAGGTGGTCCTGAACTTGAAGCAATACACTCTCCCAACTCTTTTATCCTAGCATCTTGTTGAACAACTATAGCACTAAGTTCATCAACCTTCTTTTTCAATTGTATAGTCCAATCCGGAAGAATATTCATGCTAATCACATGACTATCAACATGAGAACTACTAAATAGTCCAAAAGTATCACAAGTCTTACCCTTATTCTTATATGACATGTATGACACACGTTTATCACAATACTTTTCTAAGGGTTGAACTGACACATCATCTTCTCTACTCTTAACCCCACGAGCTAAACACATTGAAGTTATAAACCCCGGTAATGCAAGATTTTTATCACCTCTAGTAGAGAAAGCCACACTATCAATATAATACATGAGAAGATCTCCAAGGTTTATAGGTTGATTAGTCACCAAGGCATACCCTATTTTGATATTGTCCTTATTCAACTCGGTTGAATTCGAAGATCCAAAAATGTTAGTGCAAATGAATAGATGCCAAAATGCACTAGCCTTAGTTAACTCATTTTGACTAATATATGCTCTACCTTTCCACTCAAAAGAAGCATTGTCACAAAGAGTTCTACCCATGATATTTAGATTCTCAATGACATCCATATCTAGAAAACTAGAATCTATATCATTAGATAGCCCAAGAAACTTGTTAATATTTTCCGGGTTAACTCTAAATACAACACCCCTAATTTCCATCAACGCATCTAATAAGGTGGTACTTTCTCTATATTCAAGATAAAACTCTCTAACAAGAGTATCATTCACAACTCCTAACATGCTCACCCAAGATTCCCAATTTCTATCCTTTAAGCACTTAAGAACATAAGAATATTTACACTTACCAAAGTCAATGCCTCTCTCTTGAAATATCTTCTTAGTTCCAAAGATCCCTAAATCTTTTGTCCTTGAAGCTTTGGATCCTTTTGAGGTAGACTTGGCTTTCACAACGGAATTCAATTGATTTCCACTTCCGGTAATCTTAGTTTTTCCCATTTGTTATTGTGTTATAAGATGCTATATACATACAACAAAAGTGAGTGAAAGACAAAACAAGCATATTAGTCACAAAGATATAAAAACAAAGACATATGACTTAAGAATGAATCACCATGCAAGACAAGAATAGTGAGTAATATCTTACAAGTATCATTAAGTCAAAATATGCCAACATGTAACAAAATGAAGCATGTGAACATATCATAGAAGAGAACAATGTCTAGCATACAATGCCCCCCCTTGATAAATGCTATAACTAAAATCAATGATAGCATAAAGTTCACAAAGATGTTCACACAATCACACATTCAAGCAATTTGAAGAAATATCAACAAAATAAGCTTCATATGCTAAGAGAGATACACAAAGATTTTTCAAGTTCTCTCATAATTCTTCAACAATTGCTACAATATCATTATTCTCATAAACAAAGTGTGTGTGAGAGAGATATGCTTCAAATATATATCAAGAAGTAGTTTGATAATCAACATGCAAACAATATCCAATAACTATTCATATTAAGCTTTTTCCATAAAAAGTCAAACCGATTATCATCCGGAAGTTTTGCTTTTAAGAGAATAAATTTCAACATATGAGCGTGTGTGTGCATGTGGCTCGTAATCCCATTTCTGTTTTTCAACTATACTCCTTTTTAAGTCTTCCTTCTTTTCTTTTTAGGCTTTGAATCAAAGATTTTTTATTTTTTTGATTCCATTTCAACACTTCTTTGATTTTTTTCATTTTTTTTAACATAAACAAAATTCACTTCATGGCGGCTTTCACTCATCACAATGGTGTAGCTTTTTCTAACATTGGGTAGCTTTCACAACCAATGTGTGTAGCCTTTTCCATGAAGGTGCTCGTTGAGTTCTATGTATTTGCCGAAGCAAAATGGATACTAACCATAGGTCATTTTAAATGTACTTAAGCACAAAAACTTCAAGGTGTATCCAAAGTTTACATATTAGTAAACTCAACCTACTAGCAAAACATATAAGAGAAGCAAAGTGGAATTTTAGAAAACCAAGATTTTATGCCTCATAAACACATGATCTAAGAGCAATAAGTAGAGATTTATTCAAGATCATTACTTCTCTAATGAGTAGCTTTCAAAGAATATGAAGCTCATATTTTCAAAAGTAATGCTACTCAATATACTATACACAAACAATCATCAAAGTTAAGATCAATGTGAACAATATCACTATTAGATCATAAAATAGCAAATGTCAATGAGAACCATATGTATGCTATACAAAATTCTCTAATATGACATGCTATGAGATGTATATAAAAAATTGAGTCAAAAAATGAATATCAAAGAGAACATGCACTAGAGCATAGAGATACCTTTTTGCACATTATATTCACCAAATATCATACTTCCGCCCTTTTTATGAGCACTTTTGCCTTGAATGTCCTCATGACACCAAGTTGACGATGTTTCACAACAAGAGTATAAAAAGCATAATATCTCAACTCAATCAACACATATATCAAAAGAACTTCTCTAAAGTTAATCAACAAATTTTGACCATCATAACAAACATGATGTGAGATAACCAAGTTCATATCAATACATGGAGTATTTAAAGCTAGCAAGCAAGAATTCTCAACACAATTGATAGATTGCCTCAAAGCTATCTCACATGTGCTTCTTATATTAGTGATAAGAGCACTCACCCTTGAACCACTTGTTCTTGGGTGTACCTACACAAACATTTCCAATATCAACCTTGACAACAGTGTTAAATCTAGAGTAAAGTCCTTCAATGACTTGATTAAATGCACCAAAATACTTCTTTAACGAGTCATCTTTTCCTTGTTTAAGTTAAGAAAGATATGCCACCGATTGTTTCCTGTGTACATTCCCAAGGAATTTTCTTGAAAAGCTTCTACTCAATTCGTCGAAACTCCCAATTGTTGTTAGAGGCAATCTCCCAAACCATCTTGAGCCTGTATCCCCAAAAGTTTGCGGGAAGTTAAGGCACAACAACGGATCGCTGTGGGCATACTGGACCATGGCGCTCTTATATCGTCTGACATGCTCTTCAGGATCTATATCTTTCTTGAACTGTTCAACGTGTGGCATCCTAATGTTGGGATTATGCTCGATAGCGATAGTATAATAATGTATTTGACAATCTTTTCATATTAATAAAGTGATTTCTAGTTTAACAAATCTTATAACATTTATAGTTTCATTATTATAATTGTCAAAAGTAAATAGTCATAAGGTCAAAAGGCTATGAGAAAAGAAGAATTGTTCATGCATCTTTATATTCTATGAGGTAGACACAATTCTTTAGTTAGTCTTGATTAATATTCACAACTTAAGATAAAGGTTGGGCGCCTTTATCTTGTTATCTTGTTAAAGTTGTAGATTCTTTTGCTAGCATTTAAATGGGATCAAATGTGTTTTTATGAGTCTAAAATCATCAAAGTGTGGTGTCTTTGGGCAAAAGAATCTAGTGCACTAGATGCACTGAATAGGATCACAGTGAATTACTTTATCTAGAACCGTCAATGGATAAAAGTTTTCACTTGAAGACAATCAGAGAGTCTATCTAAATCCTGAGATAAATGATGGACTTATGGTTGCAAGTGTTATCATTTGAGCTATCAATGAGTACGCTTATATAGCATAGTCTATCCTCGATAGTTTGGTGGTATTCATTTGTTAATCGATAGAGGACTTCATTTATAGATATGGACATCGTGGCTCTATTTATTAAATATGAGTAAAATACCATCATATGGATATTTTGAGGTATTGGATATTAAATCTTAATGTTAAGTTTTCAATAGTGTCTATTGAAATATGGCTTCTGGATAAGTCAAAATATCTAAGTTCAAAATGTAGTCATATGAGTAAATATGGTAACTTGGAGAGCTATAGGCGGTCTATGAGCTCTTGGCGATTACTGGTATTCTTCACGAGGATACACTATCTCCATAAAGTTGTCCAGGGTATGAATTAGCAATATTAACTTATTCTATCTTTATTTAAGAGTTCAATTTTAGTTCTTTAGTGGAATGAACTAAAATTAATAGATCAGACCTAAGTGAATCATTTGTTGATTGTGATTGGGTTGTGTCTATTGAAGCTTAAATTTCGATAGCCCTCCAAGATCCCTAATCCATACGAACTTGCATGGATCACTTGATATATTCTGCTAGATCAATTTATGGGTCCATTTAGAATTGTATTAAGGCATGTGGACTTGTTTCTTTTTGTAAGAACAGGTCTAGTTCACATGTGGACTTTTTATGAATGCCCAATGGATTTAATAAAATACGAAAAATAATATATATGCCTATATAATGTGTTGGGCGGCAAGGCTATATAAAATAGCTTAATATATTGTTTTTTATTTTATTATTTAATTAAATGGAAATTAATTAATTTGGACATTAATTATTTAATTAATTACAAGTCAAAATCTTTTTCCTAGTAAGGGATGGTCTCCTAATATTATACTGTTGTTGGTAGTATAATTAATATTAAAGACTATATTTGATAAGTAGATAAATAAAAGGAATTCTTTATCTAGTCAAATTAGGAAGTCTTTAATATGGTAACAAATATACTAATGAGTTGGATTAGGAGTCTTGGTGTAGGAAAGAATTCTTTTTTGAAAATGATTATTGGTCACTAAGTAAACCCACATTAGAATAGGATTCTTGCCTACAAAGTAAATCCTCTTTAGGAGAGGATTTGTGAACCTATAAATATAGGCTCTAAATTTCGGCCAAGGAGGATTTGAAGCCATAATTTTTGGTGTGAGAAGTTGGTTTTTTTTTATTGTTATATATAAAAAGAAAAAACTTAGTCCAACTCATTGTGTGAAGAATTCGGCCAAGCATAAAGAAAAGAGGGAACATTTTTGTTTTTGATAGTACACTAGTATCCTTTGCATCAAAAGGGTTTGTGTACAACATCGAATCAAGGTTCACGCGAGTTTCAATCAAAATTGATAATTCACAAGTAACCGGACGTTCTTGGTTTTTTTCTTGGAGGATTATTGTGACTAACAAAGAAGAAGAATTTGTTTGTTTACATCCTTAGGTGATTCACGTTCGTGATTGGAATGGAAGATCTTACAGATTCAATTTGACGCTAGTTCAATCGTCACGAAAAAAAGGTATAAAATTTAAAGAAGGGGAGCCCATACTCCTAGGTGATTCACGTTCGTGATTGGATCATAAGATCTTACGGATTCAATTCGATGCTAGGTCAATCGTCACAAAAAAAAGGTATGATACTTTTTATATACATCAATTAATCTAGGGTTAAGGTTTTTGTTATTAAAAAGGATTTTTTATTTATTTATACCAAACCCTATTTTTTTCACGCTTCCATTGTGTGAGTTTCCCTACACCTGAATCTTTCCGAGAACCGCGTACGTAGAATATCTTTAGTAATGGGGCTGTCAAAATCATTGTCAAAAAATTCATTATAACCATACTGCCTTATCAACATGTCCATTTGACGCCTGTTATTCTCGGCTTCTCAGGTCAAGCTCTGAATCACGACATCTCTGTCACCCACCGACTCTTCCTGATGGTTGAGCTGTCGAGTGATTGTCATATCTTTTTCCAGCTCCGCTTCATTTTGCCTCTGAGTCTCATGAGTCAACCCTTGTGAGTGTATTGTCAAGGGCCACAAGCTTACAAGCCCAAGAGTCCAACAAAGGCCCTTACTCTGCCCAGCTCCTGGAAGATTCTAGAGACCTCTCCATAATTCCAACATTAGTCAAGCTTCTGGAAGTCTCTAGCAACTTAAACATCTTTACACCATTCTTGTACTTATCTAGATAGGTGTAGAATAATCTAGAACCTTGTAAAGGCATGTAGAGTATTCTAGTTAGGTGTAGAATATTCTGGAGACTTAATCTCCACTATTAGGCTAGATTAGTCTAGAACATTCCTTAAGGAGGTGGCTCACCTATAAATAGCCAACCCGTCTCATTTGTAAACAATCCTAGAATTCTTTCATTAATACAACTCTTCCTTTGAGAGTACTAGTGAGCATTCTAGCGATCCAGAGCATCGTGGTATTCCTTTGCAAGTCCACCGATCCTCTGCCTTCGGGCTCCCCATTTCAACCCTCTTCCAACTTTCCCCACTCCAAATCGCTTCCGCATCTTCACACTTGGCAATGTTCATCTAAGAACTTGCTCGAGTGTCCTTCTTACAGGCTTACTTAGCAACGTTCCCGCGGAAGTTGCCTAAGTGCCTAGCTGAAATCTCACCCCGTGACAGTATGGTCCCATGATGGCGTTTACGATGATGATGGTCACTTTCTTCTGATGACGATGACCGTTCTCTTGGCAGGTCGTATTTATGGTATCTATCATGGCCTACTCGACTGTGGCTTTATCTTTGGTGAGGCCACTCTTCTATGAGCGTTTCATGATCTCTATCCTAATTGCGTGTCGTACCCTCAGTCTGATTGACAGGATCTGAGTTTTTGATGACTACTGGTACATCTGGTTCCGATCCAACTACAACCGATCGGAGCCTAGAAGGTGATAGAGGATTTGACGATGCGCCTCTCCTGTGGCCAATAGATCTAATTCTTCTTACTCCACATCTGCCAATAACTGTTGCAATTCATCATGGAAGCGACACGCTATGTCCTCTCTGGTAGGAGGGACTTACTGAATGCCAACTAGGGATATCGGTTGGTTCCCGGTGGTTGTGGTGGGATCTTGAGTGGTCCTGCCTATATGAGCATTATCTAGAGATTTTTGAATGTCTCTGGAACTGTCTTTACTTCCACTACCAGCCATCGTTTAAACGGATCGGAGGTTCGGCCCCCTTATTCTACCGCCAATTGTTGACTTCGATTTCTTAATGGTTAAGAAAGTCAATAGTTATGGATTTGGTTATGACCTGTTAAAAGAGAAAAGGAAAGAGAATGCAATTGATATTGTTATGACATGAGTTTACGTGGTAAAACACCAATGATCGGAGAAACATCCACGGGTGGTTGAATGCACAACCAAGCCAAATCCACTATTGAATGATAAGTTACACCGCTCGATCTCTCTTTCTCTCTTTTTTAGTGATTCTTTTTTTTGTCTCTATTTTGTCTCTCTTTTATAGTAAGATTATAGGTCTATTTATACAAACATAGATCCTTAATCCTTGTCGTCCAAGTAAGGAAAAGAAATTGTATTTAGGACCGGTTGCTTGTTGAAGTAAGGAAAAGAAATTGTATTGGTACACACTGAATTGAATTTTCTCTCTCTCTCTCTCTCTCTCTCTTTATATATATATATATATAGTCCTTTTCCTATCAGTGCACACTGATGGAATTATATAAGAACATTGAATGTGAGTCACTCATTTATAAAACAGCTTTGACAAGTGCATATATGTCATGTCAAAGTAAGTAAAATGAGTGGCTCACATTCAATGTCCCTATATAATTTCATCAGTGCGTACTTATGTGAATTTTATATATATATATATATATATATATATATATATCGCATTGCTCATGCAGTCAAGAAACCTGGAATGCCCTGCTGGAATACTAAACAAATCTGAGCAAGTTTTCTGGATAAATTTCACAAATTTCATTCAACAATCGTAAAATCTTACTAGTAGAAAATTTTTAGGGAGACAAATTGTTTAATACTTCATACACGAACTCTATCAAACAGCGTCAAATATTATTAGAATACATATTTGTTTCTTATTAGAGTCCCTGTATTCAGAACATGCATTAAAAAGTTGTAACACATTTTAGCTCAGGTTCATCTAGATGGGAATGTAACAAAAGATCAACTCACCGTAATGTAACTTGAAAATTGGTGCAAATCATAGCGGCTCCTCATTTTTCAGACCCCTATAACAGATATTTGCAAATTGGTCCTAAAAATTCCCTATTAAAACATGTGTGTCTAATACACCTAGGGGTGAATAGGTTTTTAATAGAATCAATTACCGATTTTACGATTAATCAATATCAACAAAAATTACCCCAAATAAACAAGCATACAATTAAACTAATTATGCTTAAGAAAATAAAAACACACGATATATACCTGGAAACCCTTCGACAAGGGAAAAAAAACCACAGACTGATATGTGCGCCACACACAATTCTCAAATTCACTATTGAATGAAACACTACTAGAAATATGAATTTTTATGACACTTATTTATGACATTTTTTTTCAACGTACCATTAACCCTCTTTGATGGTTTTTAAAAACCATCATAAGAATGCGATGGTTTTAAAAAGCATCAAGACTTAATGACACTCGTAAATAGCATCATTCAATGTTGATGGTTTAAAAAACCATTAATGACTGTTGACGTTTTAAAACTATCAAGAGAGGTCGATATTTAAAAACCATCAAGAACAATTAATATTTATAAACCATAAAAAAGTTAATATTTAAAATCGTATTACGTTGTTAATAATTTTAAAAAAAGAAAGAAAAATAAATTTAGTATTTATTCTATATTTATATATAAAAAAATTATTGAAATGTGAACCATACTCATGAGTGCACACAATCTTTTCTCTTATATAAATAGATCACAAACCTGACCTTAATTATTATTCTTTTCACAGCAGCCTCTCTTTTGCTCTCCATTGTTATATGATGCAATTTCTATCAAAAATATGTTCTGCACTTGAAACTTCATAACTACTCTTTTATGTTTCCAAACATCTTCGTCAATGGCACAAGATTTTATGGTCACGACGTCCAAAGCTGTCGGATTTGTCACCACACCATCTAAAGTTGTCGGATTTCATCATCAAGCCCTTCGATATTGCGGATTTCCATCACCACATCATCACACACAACACAAATCGTCAACACACCGTGATTCTCGACAAGGAGTTATCTTTTGAGTGAGTTTTTTTTTTAAACAAACATATTTTTTTTTTCAAGACAATATCATGAATATATCAAAAAGAAAAAAGACTATATATATATATATTCTATATTCATGTTAGTTTACTTGATTTTATAGTCATTTTGAAAATATTGTAATCGAAAACTTGATTTATCTTTTGCGGATTAATTACTTGTGTTGCATCTAGCAAAAAGAAAAATCTTGCAAGGATAACAACTAATTTGTAGATCTTGAAAGGAGAACATGTTGATACCTTGGAGGGAAATGCACAAATAGAATAGTTTATTTCATACATGTAAGTAGAAGAATATGTAAAAATATTTATGTTCTTTAAGAATATACGTAATGAAAATTTTGTTGAGCATAAATGAAATTACAGATTATTTTGATAGTTCTTGTTGGTGAATGTTTTTGTATTAGTAATGTACAATTATATTATATTATGTTATATTTATTTACTACTTATAAATATAATAAAAATTATTATTATTATTTAAATTATGAAATTAATTATTATTTTCTAAATAATTAAATTTATGATAATTTTTATTATATCTTTTTTTATATATAAAAAAGTAAGTTTATGATAATCTATAGCCATCATAAATTTATGACGTCAAATAACGTCATAAAATAATGATATTTTTAAACGTCATAAAATTATGATGCTTTTAAAAGTGTCAAGAAATTGTTCTTGACACTGAGATTAATGATGTTTTTTAACCGTCGTGAACAATCATTTTTGACGGTTTTTCCCAATCATAAAACATCTTTTTTCTTGTGGTGAAAGTTTATAACCTAGGTTGACCTCTCGTCACACCCTCCAGTTACTAACCATTTCACTCTACCCAAAAGGCCTTAATAGCGATTCTTGATCAACATGCTTGTGCACTAACCAATTAGTCACAAGACTTAACCTCAATGAAGAGTCAAAACAACATATGTGAATATGATGAAATATTCAAACATGTAAGTAGTGATAGATTACACTAAATTCTTATCTAGGAATTCAAAGATGTCAATAAATGCAATTCCTAAATATTAATGTCTAAATCCAAGTGCAAGAAGACCTAACTAGATATAGTTATGAGAGACTAATACCTAGTTATCAAATAAAAGCCAATCAATAAAAGTTGTCATGAACATGGCAAGGAACAATCAATGCAATTAACACATACAATCAATTAGCCCTAAACAATATCTAAATGCAAAGCATAAAGATTTAGCTAGAAGGGTAAAATCGTCCTAAATGCTAGCTATCACAAAACAAACATCTCAACCAACAATCAACAACCCAAACATGTTGTAAATGCAATTAAACATAAAGGCATACATTCAATAAGCAATAAATGCTATTCCTAGGTAAACATGGCCTAGTAATAAAACAACAAGTTCTAGGGCATGTAGAGATTACCTAGTCAATTAAAACAAGAGAAATCCATGCTTGAAATATGCAAGAAGATGCTAGATGCTCATGGATTGAAGGTTGGTTGAGTCAAAATGAGTTCTTGGGAGCTCTCTCTCTAGAAATGCTTGGTCTCTTAAAAATGGCTTCTTAGACTCCCCAAAACCAAAGAGAGGAGAAAAGAACATATATATATGGCGCCCTACATGAAGTGATGTCGTTTTGGACAAAAGGCAGACAAAACCTGTTAGGACTGTTGGTTGGACCGCGGTACAGGTAAGTGTCCTAACCACGGCACAAGGAATAGTGTATCACCTGGACAACACCGCTCTGTAGACCACTATGCATGCAAGTGCATAGACCGCGATACCAATAGCGTGCAACCTTTGGTAAACACAGTTATGTAGACCGCGATGGAGGTAATGCAAGGGGAGTGGTCTAGATCGCGGTTAAGAGGAAAAAACTCTTTTAACAGCAAACTGAATGCATAAAACAACCAAGCAAGAGATATAACAAATAAGGCACACAAGAAAGTAATTAAAAATTAATGCATGATGATCAAGGCATGCATATGTGCACTATTATCTCTTCAATAAAAGTTAAGCAAGTGATTTTACCTTTTGAAGCTTGAACTAGGTCTTGAACAATGATGACCTAAACTACCCTTACATATTAATCCCCAAATACGGTTGTCAACGAAATGAGCCAATCAAAAACCGAGGAACTTACAAGTCCAAACCATAATGAAGTTTTCTCATGTGGCTTGAGGTAGAGTTAAGAAACATACAAAGCTCAAAATTAACACCTTGGCTTAGCTTCTGCAACAGAGACTCGAATAGACCTACCATCCAAATCCTGCACAAAACAAAATATTGGATGAATAAATGAAGCTTGTAGATATTTAACGTAGGAAAAGAAAAAGTGGAAATTATTGGAAATAGCCTTTCACAACATTCATTTTCTAGAAAATAGCCCCTTGGAATTTTTTTTTTGCATATATAATCGCTTTGCCAACCCCATTTACTACTATGCCCTTAAGAGGCTCTGTTGTTGAAATCCCCTAAATACCCTCCTTAAATTTTAGAATAAATAAAACCTGATCAAGTGGACTAAATTACCCTTCCGAATCTGATTTCCCACAAAATGACTAAATTGCCCTTTTATTTCAAACAAAACTTCGATTAACAACACCAAAACCATTTTAATTCAAACGGTTCAATGCTCGGAAGGAGAAAGCAGAAGGTCTTCATTGTCATCATCGTCATTATTGTCATCGAAACCGTCATAGTCGACATCAGCATAGAACCGAGCAACCAAACCCTAGACGATACACAAGCCCAAACAACAACAAACGAGAAATAGAGAGAGGAAGGAGAAGAAGAACTCATCATTTTCCTGGTCATCATTGTCATCATCATCACCATCGTCGACACCATTGCTATTTAACGAAGCACCAAAACCTAGAAAAATGTAAATCAATTTAAAGGTACTAATTTATTCAAATTTCTGTATTTTTATTGGAGTTTTTTATTCTTTGTGTTTTAGGATGATATTCGAGTCTGTTACTATTTGTGTTTTGGGATGAATATTGGAGTACATTGTTATTGTTTGTGTTCTAGATTGTTCTTCTGTTTGTTTGATTGTTGTGAACTACACTAGATATTTATAATGGGAGGGAAGAAAGAAAAACATTTGCAGAGCAAATGACTGATGTTGCATGTAATGGTGAATGCATATGTTTAGGCTATGAACGATTCTCATAACTGTAGGGCTGAGGGATGGATGATGCCTATAAGGCTGATGTTTCTATGAATGGTTTTGATAATCCTAGTAGTGATTTTGAGCTTAAGACTGATGATACAATTATAATTTTCAGCATGAGACTGATGTTTTTGCTATAAATGCCTGGTACAGATTTTGAGCCTGGGAATGATGTAACATTTTTAATTTTAAGCCTAGAACTTAATTTCATAAACCTGGGTCTGATGCATTCATGGCCTATGAGTATTTGAATATTTTCATAAGCTTAGTACTGTTGTTGAGCCTGAGAATGTTGATACATTCATAAATTTGAGCCTAAGAGATATTTTTGTAAGCTTGGGACTGATGTTTTACTTTTGTTTTAATTGTTTAGATGCCGAAAAATGTGAATGCAGACTTATGGCGGTTCCCAGACCATGAGAGTTGGGTTCTCGTTAGAGTTAACAGCGGAAGCAAAAAGTGTATGATTACAGAGTTGAAGTCAGTGCTAAACAAATTTGGGTTGGAGAAAAAATTCAAGGAGGGCCCTTTTGACATATATTTGGAGTTGAAAGAACCATTGACACTGTACGGACAACTGATACATAATATTTTAAAAAAGAGAAATCATTCACCCGAAAAAACAGAGAGAATATGAGATGTGGTCCGAGTTTGGGAAGTCGAAAGCCCGGTTCGACCAAGAAGAATTTTGTTTATGCAGCGGCTTGAAAATGAGACGGTTTCCTAAAGGTTTTGCTAACAACAACGAAGATCCAAAAGATTCGATACTTAACAGAATTTTCAAAAGGGAAAGGCCAACTGCAGAGGTATTGTACGTCACATTGAGCAAACTGTCGTCCGAACAGAGTCAAGATGCATACAAAATGTTGAGTATATATATGGTGAGCCAATTCTTTGGCATTAATGTCGGGCGGACCATAGCCATCTTTGGGTGGCTATTCTTAGTAGTTGAAAATGAAGAAGAATTCAAAAAGTTTTCATGGGGTTCATACATCTTCAGCTTAACACAACATTTTTTGAATGGTGTACTAAACAAAAGGCTGTCTCAATTGAGGGGTGAAACAAAGAATAAAGAGAAAGGGAAAGGGAAAGAGAAAGGGAGAGAAGAGAAGGAAAAGAAATCAAAGTATTACACATACAATTTGTCCGGATTCCCTCTAGTACGTTAGGTAAGTTTTAGAAATATATAGCATATTATCAAACTTTTTTTTAGTGTTTCTCGTATTATACTTTGTTGGATTGAAAAACATTGATTGATATTTGTTAGTTTAAATTGTATAGGTATATGCTCTGGAGAGGATAATTCATCTTGATAATAACGCGGAAAAGAGAATTGGTATGAGTTATCCTTGGTTCACTAGATGAGAACTTACTGCAAGGATTTCATACATTGAATCCAAATTCAATGCATCAGTGTGTACTTAATGACCATTTTTTTTTAGTTAATTATTTGTAGAAATTCGCTAACAAGTGTTTGTTCTTGATATGAAGATGGATTTATTCCCCTGGAAAGTTGAAACTTGTTAAAAGGGAACATATTAGTTCAAATCATTGAACCTCAAATACATTTGTGAGCTATTAATTGAAAAAAAGAGGGAGAAATTGGTTCTTGGTCTACATACAAGTGAAGAGGAACAAGACCTTGGTTATGAGGATACAGTTGATGATTATCAGACCGGCAATGATAGTGATGGGATTGGCACTCCTGTTTTGAAAGTGATAGGATGCTCTATAGGGAGAAATAGAAGCATATTTTTAGGAGAATATTCCCCCTTCTAAAAATCGTCTATTCTCCAATGGAAAATCTAAGGTATTGTTGCATCTACACTATTTGGTTTTAGACTTGTAGTATGTTATTCTTGTATGTATTGTATGAATTATTGCATAATTCATGTGCCATTCACAATCCCATAACTATTTGCTGCTATGCTTGCATCCGAGAAACGTATCATTGCCTTATGTACAAGAGAATTTGTAAAAATTAGAAAAGACATAAAGGTTAGATAAAAAGTTGTCAAAAATTATATTATTAATACTTTTATATTATAATAGTTTCTCATTTATTTATTGATGTTGATATGTAGAAGGGTGGTTAACATGATGATGAGGCTGACCAAGATGATGAGGTTGTTAGTGATAAGGGTATTGGTGAAGAGGCTATTGTTAAGGAGGTTTTTGGTAAACAAAATGATAAGAGTGTTGCTAATGAGGCTGATGATGAGAAAGATGATAAGAGTGTTGGCAATGATGTTTTGGTTATAAGGGTGATGATGATGAGGCTGTTGGTTATAAGGATGTTGGTGAAGATGATTTTGTTGGTAATGAGGATGTCGGTGAAGATAAGGTTATTGGTGAGGACGAGATTGTTGGTGAGGAGGATGTGGCTGTTGGTAAGGGTGGTGAGGATGATGAGGATGATGAGGCTGGTGTTAAGGGTGTTAAGGGTGTTAGGTCTACTGCAATCGAGGGTGATCAGATGGATAAGGTGCATTCTATAAATAATACTGATTCTGTTATGTATATCTATAAGTGGCTCATGTAATGGTTATGTCATGTATAATGTTGAGGCTTGGGAACAAATCTGTTATGCCTTGAAACAGTGTGTCAGGCCTAGAAAGAATATGGTAGGCTTGGAAGCAATTTGGTCGGCCTGGAATAAATTGGGCAGGCCTGGGAGCAATTCCCTTAGGCATGGGAACACTTTGATTAGCCTGAGAGCAATTCTCTTATGCCTGAAAACAAAACAATAATAGTGTTATTGTGATGCATATGTTTTCATTTCAATGATTTGTACTTGTATGTATGACTCGGTGGAAAAATTTGTCGCTGGTGAGGAACAATATCCATCCCCGTCTGTATGTTTTACTGGCCAGATCTTGCCTAGTAGCGTGATAGCACTTACTGAAGCCGATCCCAATGTCGAATACAGAGATGTCAACAAACAGAGGGGTCGAAATGTTGCTATAAATGTTGAAGCATGTCGGTTACTGCCAAGAACTGAAAATGGAACCTCATGCAACCCCAATCACAATTGAAAGCATGCACATTGATCTCATTCCGCAACAAGATGATGGATATATTTGATATATTTATTTACTTGTTATTTACTTTTTTTTACTTTCCTAAAGAAACTTATATAATACATTTCTCATCATCTTACAGAAGCAGTTGTGGTGCATTTTTAATTAAGTATGCCGAGTTGATTATGGCTGAAGTACCAACACCATGGAAATCAATATTTTGACAAAAGAATATCAAAAACATTCGTACAGGCCATTGCAATTGACATTTTTAGCAATAGTTAACTCTGTAATTCCCCATAGAGTAGAGTTGTATAGCTTGGGAATCATGTACAACTTGGGAATCGTGTATTTAGATTGAGAATGTTTTACAGGGAATATTTATATGATGATGTATTTATGCTAAGAATGTTTTGCATTCATTGTTTTGCATGAAATGTTTATGATGTATTTTTGGCCTAGGAAAATTGTGTTAGGCCTTGGGATAAGTCTTCTAGGCTTTGGAGTTTTTGTTCCCATGCTTAGGAGAGTTGTAGTCAACAACAATGGTCTCAGCCACCGGTTTATAATGTATTTTGGGCCTAGAAAAATTGTGTTAGGGCTTGAAACAGGTCATATAGGCCTTGGAGATTTGTTCCTAGGCTTAGGGGACTTGTAGTCATAAGCAATGGTCCCAGTCACCTGTTTATGATGTACTTGATATATATATCCAATAACTATGAAAATTTAATAGGCACAATGAATTTGACTTTAACGAGAGACTCATTCACATTTGCTCATAAACAATGGTCCCAGTTGCCGACTTCATTGTTACTTCATGTCTTACTTCATGTATACATCCAATAACTGTGAAAATTTAATATTAAGGCATAATGGTTCATTTCAAATGTAAATGTTACAATGGTTCAATTTTAGGAGTTATGGGTCATCCCTTTGTTCCACTATAAAACCATATGGGTTACTTAGTGGTCACAAAAGTCTTGAGTCATTTGTTTGTTCACTTCATTCATACAAATGGAGATGGAAGCAAACGACATGAACAATCATAGGATAAACGCTATTTTTGAAGTGTTGCAAGAAAGGGTTGCTATGGCTGAGGAGACCGTCGTCAAGGAGTGTGAAAATTCGAAATGGCTACGTGAATATTATATTGTTCTGATGGGGAGATTCCAGAATCTGGAAGCTGAAATCATCAACTTAGCCATTGAGATTGAAGTAAGGGACAACGAACTCAGTGGACTCTACCAACTTGTTGAAAAGATGCAGAAGAAGTTGATGGAATTCAACATTCTACCATCACCTTGAACAAAAACAAACAGAATATGCCTACTGCATAAAAACACATTTCAATATTACGTTTTGTTTTGTTTGTTTTTCACAGTTGTACAGTCTAACATGTTAATGAAAGTTATTGGTTTTTTTTCACATGCTTCACACAATTTAGATGTTGTCATTATATTCCTTCATTAGTCATACCAGCATATAATAAGAAATAAAATAAAAATAACATTTACAATCAACACATATAAAACAGAACAAATATATACATTACTTTATTACTCATACCAGCAGAACATAATAAACAAGATCTTTCAAACAATCTTGTATACTATAACTCCCAAAATAAACACCAATAAAAATAAAAACAACATCCATTGCTTTCACCCTACTTAGATACCTTCTCAGCAACATTCATTGAAGATTGATGTCAAGAAAGGCTTGGATGTACGGAAGGGCTACTTATCGTCTATATGCTTCATCAGCTGAGTTAAACTTCTTGTAAGATGCCACTGGAAAACCATATACTTGTTCATGACATCCAGGCCAAGAACTAAACACCTGTTTTCCTTCCTTTGAAAATCACGTAAACAGAATTCTTTCCCATTGGTGTTCTCAGAGTTTACAGATCTCTATAAATCGAAGATAAGTGAGGAAGGAAATTGGGTTCCAAAAAAAAATGGGTTTATGTTATGGCTTTAATGTACAGAACCTTCTGAAGGCTGGTGTCAACCACTATACACAATGAAAAATATTAAAAAAACCCTAAGTTATCTTCTTTTAGAACATATGAAGAAGAAGCAAAGAAAAAGAAGATGTGTTTGCGTGTTTGACAGAGGAAGAAGATGAAGAATTGGTGGCAGTGGGATCCAAACTGTAATCCATCTGTATTCCACTACCAACTGATGATGTGGTAAGTAAACATGTGGGCTCCTGTATGACACATGTACAAGAGCCTAGCAAAGAATATAGAGGCATAGGAATGAATCAGTATGGGTCTAGGAAATGTTCTCGGGCCATACAGTTTTCCACCAAAGACAAAAATATGGGACCCGACACTATTCTCAACGATCAGCATCGTACAATGATGAAGGGGAATCAATGAAAATATGTACGTTAATTTTTGAGATCATCTATCGGTCGAACAAGTACGTCCCTACCCACTACAGTAGATATAACAACTAACCCCTTAAACCATAAACCCTTAAATGCCTAAGAGTTGTTCAAAACTTGTAAATTTTACTTGTTTAGATTCAATCAATCTCCCCTATTTGATTTACGCAACCAAACTCGATTCCGATGGGTGCACATTGCTTTTTAATAACACCTCGGGGAACCGATTTTTTTTTAAAATATAATTAAATCGAGATAATTAATCCACATATGCCTAGGAACAATTCCCATGCTTAAAGTCTCGATTCTTAGGCCTTAAACTTCCTAGGCTTAGTCCCTTCCTATTAGCCCTGATAATAATGATGTGGCGAGTAAACATGTGGACTCCTGCGTGATGTGTACTCCTGCGTGATGTGTACATGAGCCTAGGAAAGATTATAAAGGCCTAGGAACGAATTAGTTTGGGTTTAGGGACTATGGATTAAATCAAAATTAAATCCAAAATGGGCCTAAAAGTTATTCATAGGCTTAACTTAAGGATTCCTATGCCTTCACCTTCTTAGGCTCAGTTTCTTCTTATCAACCCTAATACTGATGACGTGACTCCTAAATACACCTAAGAAAGATTTTACATGCCTAAGAGCAATTATTTTGGGTCTATAATATTCTCCCATACCTAAAACATTACTCATGGGCTTAACCCATCCTCTGTTTTCAATATCACCCCCCCCCCCCCCCCCCCCCCAATAACAACAATAATATCAGCAACCAATAATCCTTATCCTTTTTCAGTTCAGCAGCCATCAACACAAACATAAACAAATATACATAGACCATAAACCATCACAGAAAGACATACAAAATAACATTTTCAATGAACACAAATGATATATAAACCTGTTGAAGTTCGTTCAGCAGTGTTTAACACAAACAAATATACAAACACCATAAACCTGAGCCTAGGTTAGCTTTACAAGTTTCCTAAAATGGGATCCAATGTTCACAGCTCCAGGTCACCGCCAAGACACTTAAATGAGTTTAGGCCCACCAATATTTTGTTCGTCCATGTCAATTAAGATAGGTTCAGGTGGCTTGTCTGGGTACTTCAGCCTGTTGTGTCCTTCTTTCTTACAAATGCAAACATGGATGAGTTGATTGCAAACACAATCATACAATTATTACAAAAAGTTTCATGCATTATTTCGGATCAAAAATACAAAAGCATATGGTAATACAAAGAATCATCATGCAAATCAAGAAATATGACATAGCATCTATAAGATTCATTATGTCAACCAAAGATTATGCCAACAAATATCAATTTGAAACACGTGAACATATCATAAAAGAGAACAAAGTTTAGTATACTATGCTCCCACTTGATAAATGCTCCATCTAGGATCAAGATAGCATAATGTTCACAATAAAATTCACACAATCACACACTCAAGCAATTTTAAAGAAATCCAACAAAATAAGCTCTATAAACTATGTGAGACACACCAAGATTTTCTATCTCACATAATTCATTTAAAATATCTAAAAAATCAAATACATATAAACAAAGTGTGTGTGTGTGTGTGTGTGTGTGTGTGTGTGTGAATTTTGCTTCAAATATATGTAAAAGAGTAATTTGATAATCAACATGCAAATCACATCAATATCTATTCATCTTAAGCTTTTCCATAAAATATCAAACCGATTATCATCTAAAATTTTTGCTTATAAGAGAATATAACTTAACATTTGAGCGTGTGTATGCATGTGACTCGTCATCCCATATCTGTTTTTCAACCCGAGCACTTTTGATTTTCAACTACACTCATTTATGCCTTCTTCATTTTCTTTATTGGCTTTATATCAAAGATTTTTTTCTTTTATTGATTCTTTTCAACACTTCCTTGAATTTTTTTTAAACATAAACATATACTCTTCATGACGGCTTTCACTAATCACAATGGTATAGCCCTTTCATACATTGGGCGGTTTCACAACCAATGTGTGTAGCCCTTTTCATGAAGGTGCTTATTGAGTTCTATATAGTAATCGAAGCAAAATGGATACTAACCATAGGTCATCTTAAATGTACTAGTTAAAAGACTTCAAGGTGTATCCATAGCTTACATATTAGTAAATTCAACTTACTCAACAAAACATACAAGAGAAGCAAAGTGCATTTTTTTTAAAAACCAAGTTTTATGGCTTACAAGCACATGATCTAAGAGCAATATAAAAAGATTTACTCAAGATCGTTACTTTTGATAAAGGATTGCTCAGAAAGTCTAGACCCATGAAAGCACCAACCGACATGAGGAATCGTTACAAATACTGCGACTTCCATGAGGATGTCGGGTATAATGCCTCGGAGTGCTATAGCCTACATTACCAGATTGAGGCATTGGTGAGAGGTGGCTGCCTGGTAGAATTCCTCCAGTAGGTATGAGACAACATTCACACAGAGAAGGAGTGTCAGACCGAGATACAGGAAGATGAGGAGAGAAGAAGATGAAAATAGAAGGACCTGATACGGCAAATCCGTGTCACACACACCATCAGTAGAGGACTTACCTTGGCTGGTACCTCTAACAATTCCAGAAAGAATCATGCTAAAAAGATACGTCAGATTGAAGAAGGGCGAGATATCTTCAAGGTAGATCGGAGCTTGGTATGAACCTCTCAGTGAGCCCAGATCATTTTTACTGAAGCAGTTGTATATAACATTGTGCAACCGCATGATGTTCCCATAGTGGTCACGGTGTAGATCGTCAATTGTGTGGTCCACCACGTGTTAATTGATATAGGTAGTAGAGTGGACATCCTTTTGAAGGACACCCTGGTAAAACTCAACCTGAAGCAATGGTGTTACAACAGTTGTACCACCCCCTATATGGCTTTTGTTAATAGCCAAAACTGGCTAGGGACTAAAGGGAAATTTTTCACTCTCTTAGCCCGGGTCCGAAACCGAGATTACCTACCTTGGTACCACAGTTCTTGGGGTTGAGCTATTGGACAACCCCGCATAAGGGAGGAAACATCGACGCGCCCTGGAAACACCCTAGGTGAAGCTCGGCACGGTTAGATCGAGCTTCTTACACCGAAATAAACAAATCGGATAAGACCGATATAGGGCGACCTAGACTCCTCGAGGTCAGAATTATCTCGTAACCTACCTCGAAGCCTGCCATCCTCTCCAGACACAAAGAGAAACCTTCAAGGCACCAATCTCGTATCACAGTATTTCTCCTCCTTGCTAGGTAAAGAAGTAAATCTACCAAGGTATGTAGGAGGAAGCTTGCAAAGCTCTGTCATCATTAACGGGCACTAACGTGGTCATTTCAAACTCCAAAAGGGACCTAGAAATGTCAAATTGAGTTCCTAATATCAAGACAAGAGCAAAGATCTACGTCGCCCTTCGAAATAGTGAATACCATAATTGGTGACCTTCATGACATACCTCACCAAGGTAATATGCAGGATCACCTTCACTCTCCAACTTGCATTGAAACACTGCGTACGTGCAAGGCAAGTGATTGAGTCCAAGAAGGAAACAAACTTATCTCATTCCCGGGTATGCTTGATTCCATTATCAAGTCAAAGTCAATGAAATTCAAATGAAAAATCCCACCCGATCAGGAGGGTTTTGATTCAGAAAATAATGGCGGGAGGATCACGAGTTTAACCTAATTGGACTATGCATAAATAGGCCCAAGCATACATGAGAAGAGGGGGAGAAAAAGAGAAAAGAGTTTTGACTCGGCCTAAATTCTATGATCAGAACACGAGCACCATTGCTATCTACTTCTCATCAAACATGAATCCACTATACCCATTGTACCTAAGAATGACTAAGATCGTTTGAACGACTTCTGTGTACATCATACGATTCAATAATAAAATTAGTGTCATTTTTCCTTACGTGTTCTCAACAGGCATGAAGCAACCATACCCATTGTACCTAAGAATGACTAGGACCATTTGAACAACTTTCTCAACACGCACAAAGCCACCATACCCATTGTACCAAATAATGACTAGGTTCGTTTGAACGACTTCTGTGTACACCAAACGATTCAATAATAAAATTAGTGTCAATTTTCCTTACGTGTCTTAGTATTTCGTAATGTCATTCTTTATAATTTTCTCCATCAAATATATGAACCTGGTACCAAACGTATCAACTCCGGCCGCCTTTTACGTGGTAGTGGTCTCGAGGGTGCTAACCAAAATTCCTTAACCCGTGTGAATTTTTGGTCAACAACTTTACTGAGGATTCAATTGTACCAGTGGGATCCAAAATTCTACCAGTGATCATCAGGACTGCATCTCTCCAGCAGAACCTAATTGATGACTTCGTGGTACTGGATACCCCGTCAGCCTGTAACGCTATCTTCAAGAGGCCTTTCCTTTCTGTTGATGCATGTTTCCTGCTTGTCATAGTATATTCTAAATCTTTACAGTTTTTTAAAGTTTCTATTGTCCCATTACAGGTCTAGAGGAGGTCTGAATTGTCAGAAGATTCACTTCCTCATCTGATTCCTACCCCGTCTAGATCCCCTATCACCCTAACTACTAGAACTCCCCCTTCTCCTTTCATGACGAGGGGTGGTGGGCACATTCCTGCTGAGATTCTCAGGGTACGTTTCTTCTTTCCTCTCCGATCCCATATCTCAAATCCTGACTTTTCACCTTTGGTTGACCAAGGTGAAAGGTCAGAATTTTACTGCTCCTACTACTGTTGCTGCTACCACTAAAACTACTACCACTACTATTGTGGCTCCACAAGATAACTCAATCTTGATCGAGGATTACCGATCAGAATGAGGTCTTGGACTGATTCATCTTGTCTTGTCTTCATGGGAGTTTAAGTCCCCTAACCTCGATGCCTTCTGACATCCTACTTACCAAAGGCTCCGCTCTCATAGCTGAGGTAAAAAGGATATTCTGCTTCACTCTATTTTATCCAAACACCTTCTTGTATATAAACGATAGCTAACTTAATTTCTGTGACTTGCAGACTTTTATATATAATGTAGCGGTGACCCACTATATGACTTCAATGAAGAGGCATGGTAAAGACGTCGAAAAGACCAATTCGAAAAGACCTAGGGCTCACTCACTAAGCTATAGACTAGGGTTTGATCAAGGCCCAAGACCAGACCATCAAATCCCTCGATATTGCCCAAGGTTGCACGGAACGAAACAAACGCATATTTATTACTGAGGTCTTTTGGTCAAAGCGTCGTGACTTAGAGATGGACCTATCAAGGGACAAGGTGCGTGAGCTAAAAGGAGAGATTCATGCTCTACGTGACAAGGTGGAAAGCTTGGAAGCTAAGGTTGACTCTTCTTTTGGGGTTGGTTATTTCTAAACTGTGTTTCATACGGCTCAAGCTCTACCTCCTTCTTTTGATCTGGCCATCATTGCAAATTAGAATAGGGAGGAGATTCTGGGAAAAGCCAGGAAGATGTCAACCCCGACTAACCCCGACTACTGATGGAGCAGGACCTTTACAAATTGTTGAAGTTGATAAGGGTATAGGTGATGATGAAAATCAGCAGTTTGCTTCTTTTCTTCTACCAAGCAAGAAAGATAATAGTGAGGATCCTCCCTCGAAGATCTCAGATAAAGTTTCATCCTTGGCTGATGAGAGCCTCATTCTCTCTTGTTTCCCCATCAAAAACTGTTGAGGCAGTAGAGGATCAGCCAGCTTTCAAGGAGGTAACTAAGCAAGCTAGTGTTGAGGCTGTATCCCAAGATGTCATGATAAGGGTCCAGTCTTGTCAAGCTCAGGTTGAGGTTCCAGTTGAGGCATCACTGATAGTGGTGGAAGAGCAAGCTATTGATGAATCCATAAAAGAAGCAGAGAATCAGGTGCCAAGAGATGAGGCTAAAGAAGGAAGCCACCAAGGAGGAGTCGATGCATGACCCAACATTCTTATTATCAATCTCTGTTATTATTGTCGAAATTAGGGGTGGGCATCCTGCTTGACCATGAACCAGACTTAACAATTCCTATTATTGTTTTCTGACAACTCTGTAGTCCGAAAATGAGGGATGGGTTCTCTGATTGTCTTGATGTAGCATACAAGAGGGGATGGGCTCCCTGAATACTATGAATGATAGGGCTCCCTGAATGCTATAAACGATATGTAGTTGATCTTTATCTTGGTTGAATGCGTCCTACTTTATCTCTTAACTTGATCTATGAGCAGTCTCTTGGGTATACCTAACTTAATAAAATCCAGTTAGGAAAAATTTCAAAACCTACCAAGAACAAAAAGCCAGTAGAGTAGGTGATTAGATTCAGCTCTAGATCCTTAGTCAAAATATAATTCTGCTAGCCCCGGTACACAGAGCCCCTATCTGTGTGATCCCCTAGTTCCTAGACGAGTTCGTTATTGTAGCTTGGATTATTTCTACGTCAAGACTTTGGAAAAATTGTTTATTTTAAGATCTTGGATACCAATGACCTTTCTATGTGTGGTACTTTGATGCCCATATGGTACCGTGGTCGAGATGTATATCGTTCCTTGCATAAGCCCTCAGTGTTCACCTGACGCAATTGAGTTTGATAACGCAAGAAACTTGAAAAATGTGTGAAGAGTAAAATGGAGTAATAAGTGACTGGTACTGGATATCTATGGCACTTAGTCGAATTGATCTTAGTAGGATCTTTTAAAAATTGAATATTCTTTCTATTATAATCAAAGTATCAAGCATTCACATATTAGGAATTGTGACACTTAGGTAAAAAAACCTGGTCGAACTAATCTAGGTACCATTCGTCCTTATACCATGGAGGTACCTTACCATGGCAATCTCGATCTACCAGGAAATATGCACTTACCCCTAGATTCTTCTTGGGGTGGTAGCCCGACCAAGGTATCAGGATTGTCATTTGGCTATCCTGGTCATGTGTTCTGGCTGGCAACTATACACTTATGCTCAAACCCTTCTTAGTGGGGGGTGGTGCCTGACCAAGGTATCGGGATTGTCATTCAGCTATACTGGTCTTGTGATATGGTTGACAACTATGCACTTATGCTCGGACCCTTCTTAGCAAGGGTGGTGCCCGACCAAGGCATTAGAGGTGGTGAGAGGGCTTTCTTGACTAATTCTTAGTCTCGTGATCTGGTAGGAAACTGAACCTCACTAACCAGACCCTTATTAGCGAGGGGTGATGCCCTTCCAAGGCAGCAGAGGTGGTGAAGGGTCTTCCCCGACCAATCCCTTGTCTCATGATCTGGCATGCAACTATGCACTTATGCTCAAACCCTTCTTGACAGCGGGTGGTGCACGACCAAGGCGTCAGGGGTAGCCTTGTGGCTTTTCACAATTCATAGCAATCTTGGTGAATTCCTGTGGCGAAAACATATATAGGTGGAGATGGAGAAACAAACAGAGATTTTATTGTTAATTAAATGGTAGTACAAAACATTCATGAAATGCTAGTACCGATACTGATTCATGGTCTAAACGGTCTACCTAAGAGTCCTCGATCTTTTATTGATAAAACCTTTTCAAATTGCCCACGATCTAGGTTTGTTCTATAGGATGCCCATCAAAGTCCTCGGGCTTGTAGGCTTCGCTTATGACCACTACCTTTACTAGGTAGGGGCATTCCCTGTTGGGGCATAAAATCCAATCTAACCGGATTCTGGTGCTCTGGGTCACTTTTTAGAGTACCATGTCTTCATCATTGAAACAGTAAGCTCTAACCTTCCTATTGAAGTACCTCGCGATACGGCTTTGATAGACATCAACTTTTTCTACCACCTTATCTTGATTTTCCTCTATAAGGTCCAGCTTAACCCTCAGCTTAACACCGTTGCTCTCAGCCTCAAAGTTTTAAACTCGGATTGAGGTCAGCTTGTGCTCGATAGGTAGGACTTCCTCTACTCTGACCGGTCATGGTTCTCCTGGTGGTTCAGTAGGCATAAAGCACCTCGAGAAGCTCTTCTGTCCACTTGCCTTTTTTCTTTTGTAGTTTCATTTTCAAAAGCTTTTTAATTTTTTTGTTCGTAGCTTCTACCAGGCCATTAGTTTGGGGGATGAGCTACAGATGCAAAACGGAGGTCGATACCTAGGTCATCACAAAAATCTCTGAACCGTGTGTTGTCAAATTGCTTTCCTAGATCAGTAATAAAGATCATCAGGGTACCAAACCTACATACCATATTAGTTTTGAAGAATTTTACTGTGCTTTCTTCTATAATTTAGGATATAGGTCATGCTTCTATCCATTGGGTGAAGTAGTTGATCACGACTATAGCATGCTTAGCTTGACCAAGAGTAGTAGAGAGTGGTTCGATTAAGTCTATTCCTCAGATAGCAAAGGGATAAGATGAACTAATTGAAGAGAGACGCTCCAGAGTTAGATGGTTCAAATTACATGTCCTCTAGCAAGGTCCACATGACTATACAAACATCCTTGCATCATGATGCATGGTTGGCCAGTAGTAATCCATTCGAAGCACCTGATATTCCAATGCTTCTCCTTTGGTATGGCTCCCACATTCACCCGAATGAACCTCCTTAAGTGCCCAGCTAGCATTATCAGGACATAAGCATCAGTGTATGGGAAGAGATCATCCTCTGTGGTTGAGGGACCTATCTACTGTCAGGATTATACTCAATAGCAAGAGTATAATAATGTATTTGACAATCTTTTCATATTAATAAAGTGATTTCTAGTTTAACAGATCCTATAGCATTTATAGTTTAATTATTATAATTGCCAAAAGTAACTAATCATAAGGTCAAAAGACTATGAGAAAAGAAGAATTGTTCATACATCTAGATATGTATGAGGTAGACACAATTCTTTATTTAGTCTTGAATAGTATTCACAACTTAAGATAAAGGTTGGCCGCCTTTATCTTGTTAAAGTTGTAGATTCTTTTGCTAGCATTTGAGTGGGATCAAATGTGTTATGATGAGTCTAAAATTATCAAAGTGTGGTGTCTTTGGGCAAAAAAATCTAGTGCACTGGGTGCATTGAATAGGATCAAAATGAAATACTTTATCTAGAATCGTCAATGGATAAAAGTTTTCATTTGAAGAAAATCCGAGAGTCTATCTCAAACCTTAGATAAATGATGGACTTATGGTCGCAAGTGTTATCATTTGAGCTATCAATGAGTACGATTATATATCATAGTCTATCGTCGATAGTTTTGTGGTATTCATTTGTTAATCGATAGAGGACTTCATTTATAGATATGGACACCGTGGCTCCATTTATTGAATGAGAGTATAATACCATCATATGGATGTTTTGAGGTATTGGATATTAAATCTTAACGTTAAGTTTTCAATAGTGTCTACTAAAACATGGTTTATGATTAAGTCAAAATATTCAAGTTCAAAATGTGGTCATATGTGTAAATATGGTAACTTAGAGAGCTATAGGCGGTCTATGAGCTCTTGGCGATTACTGGTATTCTTCACGAGGATACAGTTTCTCAAATAAGGTTGTCTAGGGTATGAATGAGTAACATCAACTTATTCTATCTTTATTTAAGAGTTCAATTTTAGTTCTTTAGTGGAATGAACTAAAATTAAATAGATCGGAACTAAGTGAATCATTTGTTGATTGTGACTGGGTTGTGTCTATTGAAGCTTAAATCTAGATAGCCCGCCAAGATCCCCAATCCACACGAACTTGCATGGATCACTTGATATATTCTACCGGACCAATTTAGGGGTCCATTTAGAATTGTATTGAGGCATGTGGACTTGTTTCTTTTTGTAAGAATGGGTCTAGTTCACATGTGGACATTTTATAAATGTCAAATGGATTTAATAAAATAAGAAAATAATATATTGGCCCATATAAATCGGTGTGGGCGGCAAGGCTTTTTAGAATAGCCTAATTATATTATTTTATTTTATTATTCAATTAAATGGAAATTAAGTAATTTGTTGATTAATTAATTATTTAATTAAAAGTCAAAATCTTTTTCCTAGTAGGAGATGGTCTCCTAAAATTATACTATTGTTGGTAGTATAATTAATGTTAAAGAATATATTTGATAAGTAGAAATCTTTTTGGAAAAGGATTCTTGGGCACCAAGTAAAACTACCTAATAGTAGAATTCTTCTTTGAAAATGATTCTTAACCACCAAGTAAATTTACCTAAGGATAGGATTCTTGCCCATCAAGTAAATCCTTCTTAGGAAGGAATTAACTCTCCTAAATCAAATATAAGTGGATTTCGGCCAGCCCTTATAAATATAAGTGAAGAATTTCGGCCAGCCCTAATTGAAATTCAAGAGAAGATTTCGGCTAGCCTAGGTAATTCTTTATGGAGAGAATTCGGCAACTATAGAATTTTGAGGGAGAAAAATCTGTTTTTGCTCTAGACAAAATTAGATCAACTCTAAGAAATGGTGTGTGATAAGGGAAAGAAGAAAAGGAAGAAAGAACATTTAGTTTTCGATAGTACACTAGTAGCCTTTACATTAAAAGGTTTTGTGTACAACATCGAATCAAGGTTCACACGAGTTTCAATCAAATTGATTGATAATTCACAAGTGACCTAACGTTCTTTGTTTTCTTCTTGGAGGATTATTGTAACTATCAAAGAGAAACATTTTGTTTGTTTCCATCCTCAGGTAAATGATTTAAAGAAAGTGAGTCCACACTCCTAGGTGATTCACGTTTGTGATTGGATTTGAAGATCTTACGGAATTAATTATGCGCTTGTTCAATCGTCACGAGAAAAAGGTACGACACTTTTTATATACCTCAATTAATCTACGGTTAAGATTCTTGTTAGTCAAAGGGAATTTTTTTTATTTATACACAAACCCTAATTTTATTAAATTTTCTCACGTTTCTGTTGCGTTTTGAACTGTTTTTTTTTCCCTACAATTGGTATCAGAGCCTGGTTGTACTCTTTATTAATTGCTTTTTCTTTTTATTGTATATATGCATGTTTTAGAAAGAGATGACACTCTAGGTATTCACATATATATTTACATTGGAATGCATAGATATATATATATTTTATATGCGGATTGTTATTGCTCAACTTTGGTCCTAGAATTTCAATGTGATTTGTTTTAGGATTGTAACAAGAAGGGTGGTCTATCATCGCCATAATTTCCTTCTTAGTAGTTGCTAAGTTTTTTTTATTTTGTTGTTGTAATAAAAAAAAACTGCAGTATTTTATTATTTAAATTCTTTTGTAACACATTCAAGTATCGAAGACTCGAAGGTTTGAAGAATAAGGAGCAACCGGAACAAGTTTGGGACCGTACGAGCCGTAACAACGAACGTGTGTGCGAAGAGCACGCAGCCACTTTTGTTGTGGCATGGGCTGCACATGGCAGCCTTATGGAAGCCATGGGCTGCGCATGGCAGCCCTTTATGGGTTTGTGGCATGCACACACCCATGGGTAAGGGCCAAGGATGCGCACGCCCAAGGGAGGCAGCCGAGAGAGTCCGGACGACGAAGGTCGCGTGAAGACTTGTTCGCCAAGAAATGAGTTTTTGTATTCCAAGACATATGTAATTTACTTGTTTTTCTAGGATGGACCAAAATTGTAGCTATTTATAATTTTGTAAATATTGCAATGTTTGTCATTGTTTGATAACATGTCATATAGAATAGGAGTGTCACTCATATATCTCTTTTGGTATGAACATGCATTGAATGGTTTAAGTATGTAAATTGGCATCTAGATAACTTGGTAAATCATTCTTTGGAATTAGATCACATGCCTTAAACAATTGAGTGGGAGAAGGTGTTTTGGAACACCTACGGCCTCCAAGTTTAGTTGAGCTTTATGTTTCGTGAATAACCCTCAAACGGGTATTCAAGAATGGAATTTAGCAAGATACTTCCTTACAATGATAGACTAGAAAATTAGCCCAAACGATATCTACTCCAAAAGGAGGGATATTCGTGAGGGATTATATTGAAGGTCGATAACTTGGTATTACACTCAATGTAATTTTATTAATATCCTCCAAAGAGTTCTTGTTAATAAAAATTACAAGGCTAAAATTGAAAACGTTGATTGTTATGTTAACAATTAAGTGGGACCTAGTCCAACTAGTAAATGTTGCTAACTCCCAAAGGAGGCATGACATTTATGGGTGTTGGAACACCGTTAAATTTTTACGATAGAATTATTTTATTTAATTCAAGATAAATATTTGAAAGTGCTTTATCATGATTATTTACTTATATAATTTTTGTTATTGTTCAGAAATCATGATCCCATCCCTAATCAACATCCTTAAAGACAATACATTAACCGGTGATAATTATGTCACATGGAAAATGAAAATTGGGCTTTTATTGCAATCTGAAAAGCATAAGTTTGTCCTGTGCACTTCTAAACCACCCACTCCTACTAATGAATCTACTCATGAGCAAAGATATGAGCATCAGCAGTGGGAGTCTTCTGATGAGATGGCTAAATGTTACATTATGGCCACCATCTTCGACGTGTTACAACAACAACATGAAGGAATGGAGACTGCTGCCGATATAATGATGTCTCTAGAGAAGATGTTGGCTATGAGGTCTAGGATGACTAAGAGAGAGGCAATGACTACTTTTACGAATCTTAGGATGAAACCTGGACAGGCTGTGAAAGATTACATGATGAAAGTCATAGCACATCTCAACATTGCTAAACTGAATGGTGTTGAGATAGATGGTGAGACCAAAATTGACATGATTGTCAACTCACTATCAGATTTCTTTGATCAACTCAAGTTGGACTACACCTTGAATAATAAGGAATACACCTTGCAAGGCCTGATACAAGATGTTCAAAGCGTGGAAAAAATCCTTATGAAAGGAAAGGGTCAAAAGATTCATATGCTTGGTAAGTTGCTACTGTTAAAGACCCGTAAAAAAGTCAAGAGACAACAAAAGAAAAAGCAACTTGAGCCTTCTTAGAAGGAGACCAAGATAGTAACCAAGATCAAAGGGAAGTGTTTTTTTTGTGGTGAAAGGGTCAAAGGAATAGACTGAATAAGAATGAATTCAACTTGCATTTAGGCAATGGAGCGTTAGTGTATACTAGTGTAGTGAGAGATATTAGAATCAATTTAGATTCTTTTAGGCATTTAGTTTTAATAAACGTTTATTATGTACCACAATTCAAGAGGAATTTAATTTCGGTCTCTTGTCCAAGTAAAATTGGATATTCGGTTACTTTTAATAAACGTTTTATTATTAATAAGAATAACGAATTTGTTTGTAAATGTACATTGGAAAACGGTTTATTCTATTTGCATGGAAATATCTCTCACTTGTTAGACACGGAATCAACAAAACCTAACCATAAAAAAGTAAAATTATCAAAAGATGAAACCTACCTATGGCATTTGTGCTTAGGTCATATTAACCTACCTATGGCATTTGCACTTAGGTCATAGTAAAATTGTCAAAAGATGAAACCTACCTATGGAGGACACTATTTCTACAAGGAAAGACCATCTCTTAAGCATTATGTAAGATCTACCAACTGCTAAAAGTTCTTTGATGAAACAAGTGGCTAGTGGTATGATGAGGTACATTTCATCCCTTATCCTTTTAGCTTAGTTTCATGCCAAAAAGGATGACAAATTAGTGTGCTATGGAGAAATTAGATATGCTAGTTTTATTAGTTTCTTTTATGTGTATTTGGAGATTTATTTGTTTCATTTTAGTATATTTGGGAACTTGAACTTTTATGGCATGTATTTGAATTTGGTTAGAATATTTTGAGGTGGCATGTATTAAGGGGGGGATACATGATTTCATTGGTACTTAAATGATGAATTCTTGCCAAAATATAGGTTGTCATGTGTATTTTCTCTTGAATATACATTGTGCTTCAAGTTTATTTTATGTGGCTACAAATGAAGATCGAGAAGAAGTTTAAGACTTGTTGACTTGTTGAAGATTAGTCTAGGAGTGTATGAGTCATTGTAAATCATTGTAACTCAAAGTGACCAATATTTTTTGTAATTGTTTTTATTGTTTTAGTATATTTGTATAGGGGTTTCGACATGGAATTTACCAAAGGGGAGATTGTTAGGTTTTTGGTTTGTGTTGGCATTAGTTCCATATCAAAACAATGTTTCACATGTATTGATTAGTTATCTTAGATTGATGATGATTCAAGCTTCAAAGAAGATATGGCAACCTATCAAGCAAGTTAAAGTCTTCAAAGGGAAATATGCTTTATTGCTTTACAAAGGTATATCAAAACCTCATTTCTCTTACAAGGTTTAGGCACACACACACACACATTGCATTAATCTGTGTCTCTGCATCATTGTGCTCATATTGTATAACACTTTCACACACTTGATTTAGAATGCTCATGCATTGGTGCTAAATTGTCTAGTTGTGGAAAATGCATGTATTTAGACTATGTCTATGAAATAAGCATTCCTCTATGATATGTATTTGCATATTTATATGTTTGTATAACATGGAATTTGGACTTGAATTTGATATTATATTGTTCCTTATTAAGTTCCGGTCATTTCGATTACTCATACATTTGATTTCGAGTTTCGAGTCAAGAGTTACGAAACTTTCTGGATGTGTTACATGCAAATGTCTTCGTCTTCATATATCGAATCGAATTCAAATTTTTTGATCAAAGTTTCATAGATGTCCATGTGCATGAGAGAGTCTTGGTTCCTATTCCAAAAAATGATTCGAATTCAGAGTTCGGAGACCGGAGAATGGTCAAAGAACGTGGAGGTGCACGAAGGAGGAGACAAGTGATCAAAATGACCACCATGTTATTCCTCCCGAGATGGCGTGTGGCCATCTCTGGAAGAATACCTTGTTGGCCCTAAGATGGCCATGCGCCATCTCGGGAGGGCAAAGGGCATGGTGGGAATTTTGGTCTTTTTGCTCTTTATTTCCCTTTCATTTAAATACATCTTCCATCTTATATTTTCATTTGAAGAAGTGCAGAAGTCAGTGTGCATAAAATTTCTCTCAATTTTTCTAATCTTCCAAACACTATATCTTTTTTGTTTGAGTGATTCGAATCAGAAAGTGTTCATCTTTCAATTCTTCATCTATTTCAAGAAGGTTTAAGGAGTTTTGCGTGTCGTTTTTGGTGGCTTTACACACATAAACGAGACTGCACTTTATCACTTAAGATATTGAATGTCTTCTTTAGTTTTTGCTCTTTAATGTGTTCAATTACCTTGGGCTTTCTTCTTCCATATATGTATGTGTTTTGTACATAGTTTAATTAGAATTTTAGACTCTATTGAAGCTAAGAGAGAATCAATTGAAATCTCACATGTTGAGTTAGGTTTTTTATTTTACTTATGTTTTCACATATTTAGGAGTGTAGTGTGCTAGCTTCTATCTAGGACTATTTTGCGAACTTTGATTGATTGATTTTATCATAAAATAGTTTCCACATGTGTTAGGTTCATTTAATTGAATATATCCTAGAATAACACATTTGATTGATGTCTTAGTGCTATTTTGGTTTTAATTGAATATACTGAATGAAATATGCTCTAGGTTTTTGCTAGAAAACTTAATTGACTTTTTCATATGATTCTAGCATATTTTTTGTATGTGTGACTAAAACCTTGAATATGTGCTAAGTGTTCATGATTTAATTCAAGTTTTAGTTTCATGAATGATTCTAGAGATTAAATGTGTTTTTAGTGTTTTTCACATGTTCTAGAATAATAATTCATGTTTAGTAACTATACTGCATTTGTTTATGAACTTTCATGTATATGTCTAGTTTCCATAGGATATGTTTGATCATCATATTCTATGTTAAGTGCTTGTTTGCATTTATGCATCCATTGATCACATTGGAAATCCTTGTAAAAAGCATGAAGTCTTGGTTAGTACAAGTGGTCCGCATAAGCAAGCAAGGAGTCTTGATTACGACATGTAGCCTGGATAATCAAGCATGGGAGACTTTCTAGAGGCATTGCTTCCTTAGATAGAAAGTAGACTTTTATTGGTAAACCCGGAATGTTGAGATGCGATGGAGTCCATGATAGGGTGTGTCTTTTGTTGATCATTCTAGTGGAATTTCGAACTTCTTAACGGTGTTGGTTAGAGTGACGTAAGAGATAGTGAATCATTAGTTGATCACTTTTGAGGAATTTCCAATCTACCAATACATATTGGGTAGATTTAGAGTCCAATAGAAATTGTGTCATGTGTTGGTCACTTTTGAGGAAGTTCTTGCATACTTTCCAACAAAATTACTCAATAGTTGTATTCAACCCAAGGATATTTCATCTACGGAGGTTTTACCATGTAAAAAAGTGATGTGTCAATTCTTTCTATCACTCTCATATATTTGTATGTGTAAGGTTGTATCTTGTTGTACAAGTTTTATAATTAGATATTTTAAAAGACAAGATGTTTGTAATATGTGATTCACAAGGATTTCAAATGATCAAAATTGTAAATGTTTTTATACTTGTATATTAAACATATTTGTGTATAATAGCTTTCGGAAGAATGCTTGTACATAATGAATATTAATGAGAATACACGTATTCTATCTTTGTTAGTTCCATTTGTTAATCTCTCACTTGCAACTTGTAAACTTATTTTACAATACTTGATTTGATAATACATATTGCTCATTTATGTATGTTTTATTATCTTTAGTATTGTTATTCAAGCTAACTAGAGGACAAACATAAATTTGTTTCAAGGGATTGAAAAAGGTGTAATAACACCTATTCACCATCCCCTCCTCATTTAGGTTAGCCTAAGACAATTTAACTTTGTCTGTGCAATTTCTCCCACTTTACTTAGATCACAATTAAAGCATAATTACTCAAATAAGTTTGATCAATCAATCTAGAATCAATAGTTGGAGTGCCTACTTAATTCAAGAGACAATTAAACACAATTAAAAATAATGAATGGAACTATACTGATTAAACAAAAAAAAAATAGAAATCCCACAATTCATGATTCAATTACATCAATTCCCACAATGGGATTAGCTACTCATGCTAAATGAAAGCAGATACATAGGAGAAGAGAGAGAGTAAACGACTTGACGATTCCCCTTCCCTTGAAATCCAATCTCCTAGAGCCTTGATTGGGTAGAAAATCCAACCTCTTTTATTGATTCACGCACCATCGGTGTTTGCATCTTCTACAAACAAATCTATGTGTGCATTGGTTTTATCTTTTTTGAAATATTTAAAACATGTATATCATATATATATATATATATATATATATATATATATATATATATATATATATATATTGATAAAACTAATCAATTTAAATCTTTTAAGATATCTTATATCCTTAAAGATATTAACCAATTTGTTATGAATTCAAACTCTTTAAATTCAAAATCAAATATCTAATTTAATAAAAATAAAATAATCAAATTATCTTATCTTTAAAAATTACATATCAATCAACACCCCAACTAATGATTAATCACACAATTAAATAATCTAATTATTTAGTAACATAATCATTAACATTAATTAATTAAATAATCTCATTATTCAATCAATTTCTGAATAAATACGTGTCACTTTTGTAACACAATTAATTATATAATCCAATTAATTAATCATGACCCTTGTTACCTAAATCAATCGGGTTAGCAAGGGGACCTAATGAACCCACAATATTTTGAGCTCTAATAATCGTTGGAATCATTAATTAAACTCTTTAATTAATATTCTTTGATTATTAACTTTATTGTCATTCCACTAAAACCCGAAGCTGTACTCTCTCAACTGCAGACACTTTTACACAGACCGATACAACTCGGTGTCCATCGATATAGCTATTACACATGGTGTGATCCTCCACAGTAGTTCATAATTAGAGTTGGTTCATAATGTCCGTTATACCCCTCTAATTACATATATCCTTTAAGTACCGTTGATTCTATAATGAACAATAAATCCTATTTCCATACGGTATTAGGAGAGTGCTCATATTGTCCAAGCCCCAAATCAACCCTTAAGAGAATTACCGTCCACTTCTCACAAGAAGTAGTGGATTCCACTATTGTGTACAAACCTTCCCAGTCACAAGCCAAACCGTAATCCCAACATACAGAGTATATTGATCAGAAACTGCATCCGACCTAACCCATGATATATCAAAGACCACAATCTAGCTTGAAGGAGTCAATAAGACACTCAGGATTAAGATCACCCATATATAGCCATCATTAGTTGAAATATATGAATCTCATCGGTAAACGGATCTTGGTGATAGATTCATATAGATCATGGCCCAATCCTATATGATCACACCATACAAGGTGTCTCCATTACCATATCTCATATGAATGATTCAAGATAGAATCACCGTACATTATGGAATGGACCGTAGGCTTTATTTGCTATCTATGGACTCTTTAGATTGCACTTCTCTTACTGTATCCATCTGTGTATGACACTCATATACACAGTTCGAGATTACATTCGGTAATCTAGGAAGATAATATGTACACGTTATAAAATAAACAACACTACAATAATGAATTGAACTTTTCTTTTATTTATTTCACAAATCCATTTACAAATTACATCTTTAGGACATAAGCCTTAACACGATCACTAGGCAATTTACAATTTGCACATTGACAACCATGGGATCATCATGGTGTTTCACTATGTTGTACATGTTTTCCTCAATGAAGATTATCTGAGCTAATCGGGATCCTGCTAATCTTCGAACCACTTTGAGAATGTCATGTCCTCTCTCGATCCGAGGTACTATCCTGGCGTGATTCTTCCTAGAGTTGTTGGAATTTCCTACCAAGGTAGGTCTTTCACTGATGGTATGGATGACCTAGATCTGCTGCATTAGATCCTTACCTTTCCTCTTCCTTCTTTCTGCATCTTCCTTGATTTTGGCATGTACCTCTTTCCCCATATGGATGCTATCCCGCACCAGCCATAGGAATTCTGCCAGGCAACCGCTTCTTATCGGAGCCTCAATCTGTTTCACAGGTTGTAACATTCAGAGGTGTTATGTCCCATATCCTCATTGAAGTAGCAATAGTTTTAACAATTCCATGTATCAACAGATGCTTTCATGGGACTAGGCTTTCTAAGTAGCCCCTTGTCACGGATGACGAGGTAGATCCTCTCGCGAGATGTATTGAGTGGGGTGTAGTGGTTGTATCCCTTCTATTTCTGGACTATCCCTGCTACTTCTCTAGGAGGAGGTGAAGCTCAAGGTGGGGTTCTTTTTGCTAGGTACAGCTCCCGGTTAGGTTGGAAAGATTGGGCGGTACGTGGACCAGTTGAGAGGTTTATTCCGAGCCTTTTAGGCTGGTGCATGCTTGGGTGATTCCTTCTTTTAGTGCTTGGTAGTCCTCAGGTTAACGTGCTCAATCTTAACCCGAAACTGCCCATCTATCTATACTTATTCTAGATCTCGGTCATTGGCCTCTTGGTACATTTTTAGGGGGCACTTGGTGAATGACCGGAACAACCTACTGGCCAATAGGTTTCTTTTAAAGTTGGACAAGGTCTCATTCTCAGCAAATACCCCCATCTAGATCACTTCTTTATGGAATATCTCTACGTAAGATCTAAGAGACTCACTCTGATCCTGGATCACGTATTGCAGGTGGATGGGATCCATGGGACGTGGCTTGATTCTTGAGAATTGAGCATAGAAATCACTAGATAACTTGTAAAGTAATCAACACTACCTGCTTGCAATTTCCATAACCATGTCTTGACGCAGTCAATTAGCATGGTATGGAAAATTCTACACATGGCAACCCGAGTAGCATTTTAGACCTCCATCTGCTGCACGAAGTTCTCAAGGTTGCTCAGAGAGTCCTCTGTTCTGGAATACTTGTTAGTAGACATCTTAAACTTTTGGGGGAGCTATATCTACCTGATCTTTCTGGGGAGATATACCAGCTTTTGGGGGAGCTATGCCTCTAGACCAACACCATGCCCAATGGCTCCTCTTTTCTTGTATCGGGCCATTCAACACCCTAGTGAGCAACCGAAGTCCTGATCCTTTTGAGGAAAGCCCATAAGCTTCCCATATTGGTTGATGCCACTTGTATGCCTAAGCAAGCCTCTAGAGCAGCAACACCACTGCAAGGCCAATGGCTTCTCACTTTTTGTACCGAGTCATTCAACGCCTAAGTAAGCCACTATGGTTTCGATTCTTTCCAGGAGGGTCAAAAGCCTCATTTCTATTGCTAGGGATTTTTAGGATCTCAAGCATGTCTCTGGACCAGTATCATGCACATGGCCACTCAATGCCTTAGTGAGCCACCAAAATCCCGATCTAATTCGAGGAGAGCCAAGAGGCTTTCCATATATGCATATGCCTTATACATGCCTAAGCAAGCCTTTAGAGCAATAACACCTCTACAAAGGCCAGCGACTCCTCACTTCTTATACTGGGCCGGTTAACGCCCAAGTGAGCCACTTCATTTTGATTCAATTGAGTAGGGTCCAGAGCCTCATTTCAGTTGCTCAGGACTTATAGAATCCTAAGCATGCCTCTGGACCGGTACCATCATCAAAGGACTAGCAGTTAGTTCCTGACTTCTTGTACCAGGCCATTCAACGCCCTAATGAGCTACTAAGGTCCTAGTTCATTCAAATTGAGTCTCGAGCCTCATTACGATTGTTGAAGAATCTTACCTACCCTGAGCAGGCTTCTAAGACTATTACGTCACTTGGGGACTAGAAGCTCACCATTCTCTCTAGTACTCCTGTAAGAGGGGCGGTGACCTCAACATGAGAAAATTGCTCCCAATGACCTATCCATAATAAAAATTTTCTTTGCAGAAGATCACCATATTACCTATACATGGAACACAGATCACCACAAAAGGTTTTACCCTTGAAGCCGCCAAAAGCAGGGTGAGCATTGATCGGTACCGCTTAGAGTATGATCGCCTTGGTAATTCAACTATGATGGCCTTGGTAGATCGCATATGAGTGTTCTGGTAAGTTTGCCTATGATCGCCTTGAGACCAGGAAAGCCACATGGCATTCCCAATGCCTTGGACAGAACCCACCATTCTCTAGGAAGGGTCTGGTGCATAAATGGCGTAGTTGCCTACCTGCGTAAATGGCTTGGTTGTCTACTAGACCAAAGATGTGAATTCTAGTTGCTCCCTGTATCCTCAAGGCCAAGAGAGCCTATACTACACTCTTGAAGCCTTTGACGGTACCCAATCTCTCCAAGGAAAGATCTGGTGCACAAGTGGCCTTAATTGCCTACCAGGATCTTTTCACCCAAGTACAAGGATTCCTGAAATAGGAATGCTAGGTACCTGAATTTGCCTATATTTCACCTATGTACAAAGACCTGGTGTAAAAGTGGCCTTTGTTGCCTACCAGGATCTTTTCACTTAAGTATCAGGATTCCTGAAATAGGAATACCAGGTTCTCGAATTCACCTAGGTTTCGCTTATGTATAAAGATCTGGTGTGATATTGGCCTTAGTTACCTACTAATTTCTTTTCACCTATGTTCTAGGACTCCTACTGCTCGAATGTCTAATACCCTGACTCGCCTAAGCCAAATATGCTGGGAACGGTTTTCTTTTCAAGTAATGGTTACCAGTAAAAAACAATGAGTAAAATTCTTCAAGCATTACAGATCCTGACTCTAACCCCAACTAGGTACCAGTGTATGAGGGACTTCTGTTAACAGCTTTTTTAACAGGGGTTGAAAGAAGAATTTTCCATCGGGACCATCCCACTTTCTTGGTACCGAGAAACACTGATACCATGATTCAGAGAGTCTCGATACCATATCTTGCCATTTCCCTAGTATCGAGGAGTACTAGTACCGCGGTACTAGTTACCTGCTATCCAGATACCGCGACACCTGCCCAAGACCAATCTAATGAGTGTATTCCATCCACCTAGCAAGAACAATGACACCAAGAAGGTATGATCACTCTAAGAAGAGGACTGCATCTGCAAGAGTGGACTGGTACATCCAAAAACCTAGGACAATACCACATTTGTAGGAATTAAGCCAGCATTCGTCTCCAACAAGTCAAAAGATAAAGTTTACCTCCCCAACCCTTTAAAACGCCATTAATGGAGATAGTAAACTCTCAAATAGTCATTTAAAATGCCATTAATAGAGATTGTCAACTCTCTAATGGCCATTCATAACGCCATTAGTGAGAAATCAACCAACTCTTTAATGACCATTCACAACGTCATTAATGAGAAATCAGTCAACTCTATAATGGTCATTTACAACGCCATAAAGGTGAACATTATCAACTCCATCACTGCCAAATCAACATTCCTAATATTACAAATTGATTAACTAAATTTACGGAGTGGGCGACAAGAATGATGACCTATAGATATGACAAAGCTCTCTCTTGAATGAGAGATTCAATCCTTGATTGAACCGATCAACGAAAAGAAAGCCATGGTCACCCACTGAGAAAGTTCTACTAATCAAGAAGCATAGCTCCCCCACCGTCTGCAACGTCAATGGTACCCTGCCTGAATTCTCTCTACACCATCATTGTAGTATCATCTACTTTTATAAGCTTTTCGGAGCACCTATGTTGTACTACTTTGCTATTTGTGTAAGTTCCTTGGAGCACTTTTTGTGATATATATAAATAAGGGTCTCTCTCCTTCATCTGGATACTGCCCAGGGGTGGTAATAATCCTGATGTTTTTTCCCTCTAGGTCGGTCCACTTATACCCAGAGAATTGTCATTCTCCTATCTATCTTCTTATTATACATATGAGTGAATTAGATTTCAACCCCACTGGTCCTAGTCTTTGTATCCACCTATCTGCATGCCAAGTCACATATAAAGATGGGAAAAAAACCAACTTGATCGGCTAGAAAGGAGTCGAAAAACCAGGGAAACAGGGAGCTCCGCCGTACCTTCTTAATAGGAGCAAGCAACTTCTTGAGGATCTGACATCAGAGCTAGAGGAGCACTCCTCCTTGCTTGCTATCTAAGTTGGGGAACTATAGAGGAGACCTAGAGAAGAGACCGGGTACCGGGACTAGGACCGGGTACCAGGACCAAGACCAGCCCCTCATATTAGCAAGGGAACCTAAAGCGCCATATCTTCTCCATATCCTCGAAGCTCTAACGGTTGAGGTGATTTTTCTCCTACCTTTGCACCTTACTTCTTTCTCGTACAAAACCCTGGTACTTAGAGGTACCACCCTCACTGCGATCTCCTAGGTTGCAGATTGAGAATGTTGATCGGAATTCTACCCTCAATAATTTTTTTGGTTAACACAATTGATTTGTTGAGTGCTTGAATTTTTGGTTTGGGGGTTTGTGGGTTTTGCAAAACCATGTTTTATGGTCACGTGTTGGTGATTCATAAATTGGAATATGGGGTGGTGAGTTTGTAAGTTCCTCAATTTTTGATTATCTCATTTCGTTGACAACCACATTTGGAGATTAATGTGTAAGGGTAGTTTAGGTCATCATTGCTCAAGACCCAACTCAAGCTTCAAAAGGTAAATCACTTGATTAACCTTTTCTGAAGAGTTTTTAGTGCACACACATACTCTCATGCATATCTTTGATCAACTTGCATGAATGCTTAATTGCCTTAGTTGTGTGCCTCTTTACCGTAAATCTTGCTTGGGTGTTTGTTGCATTTCATTTGACCTTTGAAGAGGATTTTCCCCTTGACCGCGGCCGGGACCACTCCATGTGCATTGCCTCCGCTGCAGTATGTACATCGGTGTTCTCCAGGCATTAAACGCTGCTTCTACCGTGACCTGTGCACGTTGCATGCACAACGGTCTCCCAAGTGGAGTTTCCTAGTGATGCACCGCTTGCTATACCGCGGTCTGGACATTGCCTGTACCGCGGTCCAGACAGCAGAGATTCACAGGTGATGCACCGCTCACTCTACCGCGGTCTGGACACTTGCCTAGGCTGCGGAAAGCACAATGGTCACGACGGGAATCAGTTGCCCCTTGTCTAAAACGATGCTATTTCATGTAGGGCACATTATATATATGTTCTCTTCTCTTCTCTTTAGCTTAGTGAGTCTAAAAAGCCATCTTTACTCACCAAGATTTTCCTTGAGAGAGAATTTGACTTCAAGAGAGAGAGAGAGAGAGAGAGAGAGAGAGAGCTTCCAAGAATCCATTTTTACTCAACCAATCTTCAATCCATGAGCATCTAGCACTTTCCAAGCATGGTTTATCTTGTTTGTCATTGACTAGATAATCTCTACATGCCTTAGAATTTCTTGTTCCATTCTTATGACATGTACGCCTAGGTTTAGCAATTATTGTTTATTAAATGTATGTTATTGAGTTTAGTTGCATTTATAACATGCTTGGGTTGTTGATTGTTGGTTGAGATTTATATTTTGTGATAGCTAGGGTTTGTGACCATTTTTCCCTTCTAGCTAAATCTTTATGCTTTGCATTTAGATATTGTTTAGGACTCATTGATTGCATTTTGTGATTACGTTATAGTTCTTGCCATGTTTTACGACAACATGTGTTGATTGGCTCTTTGTTTGATAACTAGGATATATTGTTGCATAATTATATATAGTTAAGTCTTAATGATCATTCATTTAGACATTGATATCTAGGAATTGTACTTAGTGACATTCTCAAATTCCTAGATAAGCATTTAATGTTGCCTAGCATTATTTGCATGTTTGAATATTTTATCATATTCACTTAGGTTGTGTTTGACTCTTCATTGAGGTTAAGGCTTGTGACTAAGTGGTTAGAGCACAAGCAAACAGATCAAGAATCACTATTAAGGCCATTGGGTAGAGTGAAAGGGTTAGTAACTGGAGGGTGTGACGGGAGGTCAACCTATGTTGTAAACTTTCATTCAATAGTTGATTTGAGGATCTAGTGTGGTGCATATATTAGCCCGTGGTTTTTCCCATTTGGAGGGTTTCCACGTAAATATTTTGTATTGTTATTGTTTTAAACATAATTGATTTTATTGAATGCTTGTTTACTCGGGTTAATTTATGTTAATATTGATCAATCGAAAAATCGGTAAATTATTCGATTAAAACCTATTCACCCCACCTCTAGGTTATAAACACACACGTTTTAGGGAACTTTCAATTGGTATCAGAGCAGGTTCCTAGATTTACTTAAGTGATTCATGCTCTCTGTATGTCTTGCTTGTGCATTCTTGTTATTTGCATCTTGTGTGGTGGATTACATTTGTATCTCATTCATTTAACCCAAACACTATGAGTGAGCTTGGGATGAGTAAAGAGGGAGCTTCAAGCTTAAGACCACCTTTGCTTAAGGCTGATAATTACTCCTCTTGGAAAGGCAAGATGAAGGCTTATATTTTCCAAAAAGATGACCGTGCATGGATGGCAATTGAATATGGCTACACTTCTCCAACAATGACCACCGAAGAAGGAGATAAAGTTTCAAAGCCTAAGTCTCAATGGAGCACACAAGAATTTGAAGCTTCCAAGTGGAATAACAAGGCAATGCATGCCATCTTATGTGCCATGGATGACAACCAATACAAGTTGGTTCAAAATACTAGGCATGCAAAGGAGGCTTGGGAGATTCTACAAACAGCTTATGAAGGAACAGAAGTGGTCAAGGACTCCAAGCTTCAAGTCCTTCAAATGCAATTTTAGACAATTCGGATGGAAGAGGATGAGTGCTTTAATGAATTCCAAGTGAAGTTGATGGACATCGTAAATCAAGCCATCAACTAGGTGACCCATATTGGGATAGAAGGATCAAGCAAAAGATCATGAGGTCACTCCCCAAGAGATTTGAGTCCAAGGTGACGGCACTGGAAGAAAATAGCAACTACAAGACTATGAAGCCAAGTAAAGTGATTGGAAGGCTTCTAGCCTATGAGTCTAGGTGGACTTCTACAACTACATCTCCTAAGAAGCAAAAGAACATAGCTTTGAAGACATCCAAAGTAAAGATTGAGGAGGATGACTCAGATGAGGAGATAGATCTTATGGTGAAGAAATTCAAGAGGTTTATGAAACTTCACAAGAATGAATCAAAGAAAAAGATTGAGCCAAGACAAGAGAAGCCTACAAGAAAAAGCATTCAATGCTATGAATGTAGTGGGTTTGGTCATATAGCCACCGAGTGTACTAATTCGAAGAAGAAGAAGAAGAAAGGAAAAGTGGTGGCTGCCTCATCAAGTGAGAGTGGAAGTGAAGAAGATTCCTCAAGTGATGAAGAGGTTATTCTTAACTACACGGCTTTTGGAGCCTCCTTTATGGAAGATGTAGAAAAAGGCAACAAAGCCTTAAGTAGTGACCTTGAAAATGGAGTAGATGAAAAAGTAGCTAAAAGAGTGATAAGTGAAGCTACTTTTGTTGATGATGCCATCATGGCAATAAGTGACACTAGTGATGACTCTAGTGATAAGAGTTCCTCATCTCACTCTACAAATGGAAATGTAGAGAGTATGAACCTTGAAGGGTTCATTGAGCATTTTCAAAGCTCAAGGTTGAATATGAAGAAAGAGGTTCAAAAGCTTAAGGAAAAGAACCTCAAGCTATCAACCGAAGTGACTCACTTGAGTGAGAAAGTGAAGAATGGAAGAAAGGTGGAAGAAAGCTTGAAAGAGGAGCTTAGAGAAGCTAAAGAGTTGATTGCTAAAATGACTTCGAGTACGGAAAAGCTTGACCATATGTTGGGAGTTGGCAAGAAGCCAAGTGACAAGAGAGGTCTAGGGTTTGAAGATAACAATGAGACCTCAACTCCTAACAAGACGGTATTTGTCAAGAGCAAGGACTTCAAAGAACCTTTTCCTCCACTTTATCCTAAGAAGAAAATTAAACTAGGAGAGTGTTCTAGAAATGTCCAAGTCAAGATGGCACCAAGAAGTCAAGCTCAAGCTCAACCAATGAGAGCACTTCAAGCAACTATCCATCAAACTAAAAGCCATCAAGCCAAGAAGCATATCCTGCATGCTCAACAAAGGAAGCAATCTTCTCCAACTCATCAACAAGGGAGAAGAGAATCAATATCACACCAAAGAAAAGCTCAAAGACATGGGAAAGCACCTTTGTCCTCACAAAGGAATGGTATGACCCCTCATTTTATTCCTTCATGTCATTTTTGTGGTGCTAATGGTCATATTAGACTAAATTGCTTCAATCACATTAACATGTGTAGAACTAAGATCATAATTGAAAGAAAAATGAGTAGAGCCATTATGCATGTGCTTAGGAAAGCTAGTGTTAATGATCCTAGGAGTAATATGATGATTTTGACCACTATGAATAACAATGTGTCACCTAAGTGGATTAGAAAAGATGAACCCACATGCCATTGTGCTAAGGTTTCACCCATAGGCTCAACTAGGTCTAATGGACTTGGTAAGTCTATAGGGACTCAAATCCCCTATTGACTTGTTTTGATTGACCCCATATGAGGAGTTCAAGCAAAGAGAGCAAATTGGCATTGCATTGTGGTCATTGATAATATTTATGCTTCTTTATTAATTGCTTGAGATGATTGGGTGTACATTGCTTTTAATAAGTGTGCAACATTGCTCTATATGCAATCCATGTCTTATTTATGAACAAACATGCATTTTTTGACTAGGAGAATTGTTTGGGAAATACTTTGAATGACCTAGAATTAATCTCCATGACATGTTGATTCTTTATATGACATGCTTTAAAGTAATATCATGATGAAATTGTTGAATGCTCTAAAATGAATGCAAAAATGTGTGTGTGAAAGCAATTATGAGACTTCAATCAATAAGGATCTTGTATCCAATTCAAGGCTTTTACAATCCAAAAGTCTCTCTCTCTTTACTTGTCAAACAAGGCTACTATTATACGGGCATTCCACTCGGAAAAATCAAAAAGGGCGCAATAGTCGCTCATGTCTTGTTTTGCTTGTAAAGTTTGATATAGTTGTTCTTAAAATGAATTTATTTTACAGTCTATATCTTGCTTACTCCATGACAAAGGGTGAAATTGGTTTGAATTCTCTTGGAAACCCTTGTCATTTTGCTTTGCCAAATACCATGTTTTGATCTTGAATACAACTTGTCTTGTATGGAAAGCATTCGTTCACACATTTTTTTTATAAAAATCCTTGATTATCTCTTATTAATTAAGTTGCATAAATTTGGTTATATGATTATGCATATGTTTGTGCCATAAGCTCTCCTTGCTAATGCCTTCTTAAAGGGATACTCCTTTGTCTATCTAATGACAAAAATGGGGAGTAGTGTTGATTTAGGGGGAGTTGAGTTTGACTCATTGATGGAGAGTTAACCTATTTAGGGAGTTGCATATGAGGGGTGTTTGACTCGTTGAGGGGGAGTTAACCTATTTAGGGGGAGAATTTATATTTGCATCGTTGATGCATGTTGCTTGTTTCTATTGCATGCAAATTGCTCTTGTTTTTATGTCTTTGATCACCTTACATACACTTGTCTTGGAAAGTGTAGTTATTTTGTTTTGTAGGGATGTTGATTCTACAAGAGATGGATGACTTGAAGATCTAGTTTATTAGACATCTCTTTGTATTGTAGAAAAACTTTGTTGATCCCTATTTTTTGTTTTGTTTATTGGTGAGGATGAATTATGAGTGGTGGTTTTGTCACGAAATAGACAAAGAGGGGGATTATAAGTTCCTCATTTTTTGATTGGCTCATTTCGTTGACAACCACATTTGGGGATTAATGTGTAAGGGTAGTTTAGGCCATCATTGCTCAAGACCCAGCTCAAGCTTCAGAAGGTAAATCACTTGTTTAACCTTTTCTAAAGAGTTTTTAGTGTGCACACACACACTCTCATGCATGTATTTGATCATCTTGCATGAATGCTTAATTGCCTTAATTGTGTGCCTCTTTGCCATAAATCTTGCTTGGGTGTTTGTTGTATTTAATTTGACCTTAGAAGAGGATTTTCCCTTTGACCGCTACCGGACCGCTCCCTGTGCATTGCCTCCGCCGCAGTATGCACAACGGTGTTCTCCAGGCGTTGCACGCTGCTTCTACTGCGGCCTATGCACATTGCATGCACAGCTGTCTCCCAAGCGGAGTTTCCCAGTGATGCACCGCTTGCTATACCGCGGTCTGGACATTGCCTGTACCGTGGTCCAGACAGCGGAGATGCACAAGCGTTGCACATCTCACTCTACCGCGGTCTGGACACTTGCCTAGGCCACGGAATGCACAACGGTCACGACGGGAAACAGTTGCCCCTTGTCTAAAACGCTGTCATTTCATGTAGGGCACATTATATATATGTTCTCTTCTCTTCTTTTTAGCTTTGTGAGTCTAAAAAGCCATCTTTACTCACCAAGCTTTTCCTTGAGAGAGAATTTGACTCCAAGAGAGAGAGAGAGAGCTCCCAAGAATCCATTTTTACTCAACCAATCTTCAATCCATGAGCATCTAGCACCTTCCAAGCATGGTTTATCTTGTTTGTCATTGACTAGGTAATCTCTACATGCCTTAGAATTTCTTATTCCATTCTTATGACATGTATGCATAGGTTTAGCAATTATTGTTCATTAAATGTATGTTATTGAGTTTAATTGCATTTATAACATGCTTGGGTTGTTGATTGTTGGTTGAGATTTATATTTTGTGATAGCTAGGGTTTGTGACCATTTTTCCCTTCTAGCTAAATCTTTATGCTTTGCATTTAGATATTGTTTAGGACTCATTGATTGCATTTTGTGATTACGTTATAGTCCTTGCCATGTTTTATGACAACATGTGTTGATTGGCTCTTTGTTTGATAACTAGGATATTTGTTGCATAATTATATCTAGTTAAGTCTTAATGAACATTCATTTAGATATTGATATTTAGGAATTGTACTTAGTGACATTCTCAAATTCCTAAATAAACATTTAGTGTTGCCTAACATTACTTGCATGTTTGAATATTTTATCATATTCACTTAGGGGTTGTTTGACTCTTCATTGAGGTTAAATCTTGTGACTAAGTGGTTAGGACACAAGCAAACATATCAAGAATCACAATTAAGGTCGTTGGGTAGAGTGAAAGGGTTAGTAACTGGAGGGTGTGACGGGAAGTCAACCTAGGTTGTAAACTTTCATTCAATTGTGGATTTGAGGATCTAGTGTGGCGCACATATCAGCCCGTGGTTTTTCCCATTTGGAGGGTTTCCACGTAAATATTTTGTATTGTTATTGTTTTAAGCATAATTGATTTTATTGAATGCTTGTTTACTCGAGGTTATTTGTGTTAATATTGATTAATTAAAAAATCAGTAATTGATTTGATTAAAACCTATTCACCCCCCCCCCCCCTCCCCCTCCCCGGTTATAGACACACACGTTTTAGGGAACTTTCAGAGTTGGTTTCATGGATTTGGGTGTAGGTTTTTGTGTGGAATGGTAGGTGATGTTCAATGGGTTTAGCTGAAGAAGATGAAGATGAAGGTGGATGATGGTGATGAAAATGAATTATTGATTGGTGTTATATGTTTTTGGGTCTCTCTTTGTCGCAGGTAAATGAATTCAAAGTGTTGATAGGAATGTGGTTAGTGGTGTGAAGATGGTGATGTGAAGAAAATGGTAAAGATGGAGGTTGAAGATGATGACACCTGTAAATAGATGGTAGAGAACGGGACCGTTGGTGGGCACTCCACCTTTGAGAACTGTGTGTTTTGTCACTTGGGCCACTAAACAGCAGTTTCGGAGGAAAGCTTCGGCCACCATCAACTGCCACCGAGGTCTAGACACAACCCGTCCCAAAGTACAATTCGCGATTGTCCTACTTGTCCGATAGCACCCTTGATCTTCAGCACCGGGTGTTCGCTTCCTTTTGTCGCCAGTGATTGCCATCGGAACACAACCATGGCTTTAATACCACTTGACACATTAGATATCGAATGATTCAAGCAAAATCCATGGTTATTGTAATAAACCCTGAAAACGTACTCTGATATAAAATAATATTCAACTGCTTTTACAAAAGCTAACAGAGGTCTCCTACAAGTCCAAATACAAGAGCTCTAAAAACAACAAAACGACAGCACATAAATGACATAACTACCCACATAACAAAAATAAACTAAATAGCCAAGATAATTAGGTAAATCTTTCTACATCAGAAACACTAATGTTTTTATTTTTTATTTTTATGAGATCGATCTCTAGCTTTTATATATATATTTGTTGTACGTGTAATTGAACTGTTTGTTCCCATTAATTGTGTCTATGTAATATTAGCAGGGCCGGTCCTGACATTTTTTATGCCCGGGGCAAAAATAAAAAATAAAAAATGGAAAAATGGGGTCTATGACATATCAAATGAGAAATAAGGTATTGTCATAAAATGGGCCTCACGATTTTTTTTAATATATTCTATACATATAATTAAAAAAAGAGTGACGATATTTAAATCTCTAAAAAACTGTATGTGCACCCCTATTTGTATGACACCCCATTAAACATCTTAAAAGATGAAATTTTGTAAGTACAACCCACATATTACCAAATATGTCATTTCTTTTATTTTTTTTAAAATATTATAAAATCAACACTTTTTAATGACAACCGTTAGATTAATCCAATAGTTGTCATTCAATGGCTCATTTTTTTTCTTTAATTTACAAAAAACACAATAAAAAAAATTAGTTAATAATAATGAGAAATGAAAAATGAATAAACAATAAAAAAAAATGGAGACATCTTTTTCGCCTTCATCAATGTCTCCAATCATTTATTTTGGACTTATAGTTATACTGTTATCAATATATTTTAAAAAAGACAAAACATTAACAAACATTTCTTTTGGACATTTGTTTGTCCTTAACCCAAATTTATTTTATTTTGGATATTTTATAATTTGGATCTATTATAATTTTAGACATTTTACACCCAAACAAAAATATTAGACCTTTTATAATTAGTATTCTATAATAAAAATAGACCCCAAATAAATACCGATATAAAGTAAAATAGATTTTTAAAAAATGAGTCCAGGGCGGCCACCCCTCTAGATATACATTAGGGTCGGCCCTGAACATTAATCCGGTCCGAAATAAGAGATCCGGACCTCTCACTCTTTAGATGTTATCACATTTGGTCAAGTGTTGCCAGAATGTTGCTTTGAGTCATATTATGTTTCTTGCTAGTGTACGTTGTTCACACGCAATTTTTGAGACGTACTCTTATGCATTTGAGACGTACACAGTACAATTATGCTTTTGCGTTATGTATAAATCACGGGTAATAAAGATATATCTTGAAAAACATGTATATACCAATTAAAAATATATATCTATTCATCGCATATAGCATGCAAGTATTTGAAGGTTTGTCACGAAAAACATGTATTTCGAGGCTGATCATCGTGAAAAATTAAAAATGTTGTTCCTAGAAGAAAAGGTCAAATCTCTAAAAGTTATACAACCTAGCTATTTTTTTCACAAAATAATGTAAATGAAAGAAAACTCATATATCATATAAAGAAGCTAATAAATGAAATTTATAGAGAGATAGCGAATTAGTCTAGAGGTAGATTGACTTGAAATAACTAAACCTTTTGAACATATATTTATGGGCAGTTTGATATTGCTTTTAAAAAGTTAAAATCAGATTATTTTATAATTTTAATATAAAGTGATGTTCGGTAAAACTTTTAAAAATGATTAATTGATAATCTGACAGATTTTGACAGTGATTTTAAAAAGTAGATGATGAGTTACTTTTTGAAAGTGATTATAAAATAATCTATTTCAATATTTAATATATCTTTTAAAATATCATTAATATCCTTATGTAATCAAGTTAAAATCATTTATATGCCTTATTTTATCTCAAAAATAAATATTCTATTTAAATATTGATTTGATTTATAAAATCTCTTAAAGATATTTTTATTGTTCTTATAGAATTTTTTTCCAATTTAAATATTCTACTTACATATTGATTAATATATGTAGTTAATGAAAAAAATGTAATAGGGTCATAAATTATGTACATTTTAGTCATTGTAACTAATCTCAACACTTTTACAATAAAATTATCAAACATATGTATACTGATTTTGAGTCATACGGTAGTTTTAAAAATACAATTAAACAAATATCTGTTGATTAATTTCACAGCTGATTATTCCTTCAGTACAGCTAACAGTGATTATTACAAAAGTTACAATAATACCAAACTGGCCTTTAATAGAGCAATGAAGCTGCTTCTAGAGTTAGTGTGTGTTTGGTAAGGTCAATAGCATTTTTTTTATGTTAAAAGCTGTTTTTTTTTCTTTATAAAAATCATAACAGTTTTATTTTTCTTCAATTTTTTTTTCCTTCAATGGCATTTTAGAATTACACTGCCCAAAATTGGAAGACCTTAATATTAAGATGAGCCAAAACATAAAATCTATGTTTTTTTTATTGTTTACTGTAACTATAACCTTAAAATAGATTTGTGGGCCGAAGCTTGACCACCCTTGTTCACCGGTAATTTGGTATTTAAAAAAAAATATTACAAGAACTATTATAATAGAACTGTCAGGATGTGTTGATATCAAACAATATATGTACGGTCTAGATATCTACTTCCATAATTAGAGATAACTAGTATGGTGGGATTTAATTCCCTCATCAAATGTGTTGGTCTCTCATTTAATTTTGAGATCATCACCAAAACAATAATACCACGGTTTAAAATTTTGTTTAAAAGCCATCCTATAAACAATTTGAGAAGTGATTCTTAAATGTCACACCATAAACCATGTTATCTTATGATTAGTGCTTTATCTCAAGATTCATATGTTATAAGTTTATATTCCTCGCATCATTATCTATGAATTTTAAACGAAACATTTGAACTATGTAGCGTTATGGTAGACATATATTTATGATTAATTTGACCATTTCAGTATTTTATTGATATCAAATTAGTTTTCAAAACTTACAAATAAACATGCAGTATTTCACTTTAATTCAAGGAGACTCACTGTTACAATTTATATTTATTTCCTGCTTCAAATCATTGGCGATATGAGTGTGCTTGTTATGGCATAATACCAATTGTTAGATTTATATTTGATGATTTGATCCAATAATTAATTTATCCAAACTAACTAGAGTCAACAATCAACCAAAAAAACAGAGTCAAACCAGGCTTTCGTGGTGGATAATTACCCCCATTCCCATTATCTTATACCGACCAAGAATTGTGAAGAAAATATTTGTGATTCAACAACGGGCTAATTTCACTAATCTTCTCCTCTGGTCAGATTACATTGCACTCACCGGCAACCTTTACCATAATCACAAAAACTTTCTATAATCTTTACCGTAATTACACTAACTTCCCATTGACCATATTGACTAACTTTAAAATACAAAAAGTCTAAAATACCCTTAGCTAAACCATTCGAGTATTCGACCGACCCTTTTATTATAATAAATAAATGTTAATAAACCTCTATCAAGGCCTCGCTTCTTTCTACTACGGTCCAAGATTGATGTCTCCACCCACCATTTTGAAGCGACGTGTTAAGGATTTCCTAATTTGTGTATGTTGGGGGTTTATACCCTAAAACTTATAATTTGTAAATGGAACGATAACATAAATATAATAATAGTTTAATTTATTTTTCTTATGTCAAATATTGTGTATATGTATTTAATATCCAAATTTATTAGATGTAATCAAACTAATCCTAAATTAATTTTAACGTAAAAAAGCAAACCCTACGGAATAAACAAAAAGTAAATAAATGAGTAACAAACAACTAAAAAAGAATAAACAATTTTTACCTTTTAAGGAGAGAAGGTAGATCGTAAATGTAGTATCAAAATTGTTAAAAAAAAATAGGATGGGATAGAGAGATAAAACGCATAAAAGTGAATGAAGAACAAAAGAAAAAAAGAAAAGCGAAAAGTTGCAGTGAGAATAAAAAAATTGTGAAGAGAATGACTAGTCCGATGAAAATAATGGGAAGCGCAAATCAAGAAACAAATGGTCGGTAAATTTGAAATTTTATTGACATGAAAGTCAACGGTAATAAAAAATCAATATGGGCATATTAATTGTAATAACTTTAAGGGTTCAAATATCACCAATTTACTAATATATGTTTAAAAGGTATCATTTAATGTGTTCAGTTGAAAATATCCCGAAATATTAAAACATGGAGAAATTTATCGTTTTCTAAGTAGGAGCAAGAGTGAAACCGACGGAAAGCTAATCGACGGTGAAGTGACCGGAACGAGAGTACACAAGAACAACTGCGATTGACAAAGATAAGATTAGTTTTTTTTTTCCTCGTTTTTGTTGTTGATAACTTGTATTGCATGTTAGAATTGAGTTTTGTTTATTGAAATTGTAGATTAGGGTTAAAATAGAGATCTAAGAATGGTTGTGGTTTAGGTTAGGGCTTGAAATTTGGTTGAATATCTATTGAGGAAGATGAAATTCTGGGTTACCGAGACTTTTTGTAGGAGAATCGAGCTTATTTGTAGTTGAGTCGAGCTTTTATTTTCGTGAAAATTAGGTTTTGGTAAGTCGAGCTTTTTTTGTAAAGATTTGAACTTTTTTTGAATGGGATCGAGCTTTTTTTAAAGGGATCGATCTTTTTTTAAAGGGATCGAGCTTTTTTTAAAAGGAATCAAGTTTTTTTCAATAGGCTCGAGTTTTTTTTATATTGGATCGAGTTTTTTCATCATGGGATCGAGGTTTTTTTTTTAAATAAGATCGAGTTTATTTTACATAGGATTGAGCTTTTTTGTTATGGGATCAATCATTTTTTTTCATACGATCGAGCTTTTTTGTAGATGAATCGAACTGTTTTTTCGTGAAAATTAGGTTTTGGTAAGTCGAGCTTTTTTTATAATGGTTCAAGCTTTTTTTATAATTGTTCGAGCTTTTTTTGAATGGGATAGAGCTTTTTTGAAAGGGATCGAGCTTTTTTCAATAGGCTCGAGCTTTTTTTACATTGGATCGAGCTTTTTCAGCATGGGATCGAGCATTTTTTAAAATAAGATCGAGTTTTTTTTTTACATATCATCGAGCTTTTTTGTTATGGGATCGAATATTTTTTTCATAGGATCGAGTTTTTTTTTAAAGGGTCGAGCATTTTTATCCTGGGATCGAGCTTAGTTTTTATAAGACCGAGCTTTTTTATAATTGGACCGAGCTTTTTTCTACATTGGATCGAGCTTTCTTGTTATGGGATCGAACATTTTTGTCATAGGATCGAGCTTTTTTTTTAAGTGTCGAGCTTATTTGTCCTAGGATCGAGCATATTTTTTTAGGACCGAGCTGTTTTTACATTGGATCGAGACTTATAATTTTGGTTCCGAGATTTTTTATGTTTAATGTATTTCTGTTACATTGCATATGAGAAATAGGCTGAAGGATTTGCTTAAAACACCACAAGAAGAATGGTACGAGGGCAAATTGACTCGACATGACCATTTTAACACCCTTGCCCATATAGACGATGTGCTGAACCGGGTCCCTGTAGAATTTGCAGATGAAGATCAGCGTCGGTTCAGGCATCATGTTTCGGGCATTTCCTGACGATGCATCGAGATATGAAGTTTTCGGGTTGTGTTATCCTTCGGTTGCTTTTGAGGGAGCTGCATCATAATGTTGGAACCCCATTCACTGGGATCGTATTTATTATTCGAAACCAATACATACAATATGTAAACACAAGAAATTGAAATCGATATAATCAGTAGAAGAACATACTTACCAACGTTTGGAGGCTCCTACACTTTACGATATGCTCCTGTCTGAACCACTCTTACTAACGTTTGGAGACTTCTTCACTTTACGATGTGCTCCTATCTGAACCACTCAATCTTCCTCGCTATCTCTCGAAACTGATAACTGCATGTGGGTGCGTCACGGTCTCAGGAAAATGAATGGAAGATGTAGGAAAATACTTGAAGAAACTCTTTCTTCTCAATTTGGTGTATTGATTTCACGCACACATAAATTGCATCTCATGCAAAACTTATATATTTATTTTTCTTTGATTCGTGTATATCAGATACACACCGAAAACAAAACAAAATCAACCTTTTTTTTTCTTTGTTTCACGCCTATCAGGTACCAAAAACCAAAACAAAAAACAACAACCTTTTTTTTCTTTGTTTCACTTGTATCAGGTACCAAACCAAAACCAAAAAAAAAAACAACCTTTTAAAACAAAAAAAAAACAACCTTTTTTTTTCTTTTGATTCACGTGTATCAGGTACCAAACCAAAAAAAAAACAACATTTTTTTCTTTGATCAAAGTCAACGTCTTTTTTTTCTCATATATATATATATATCGTTATCTGTATTCTATATAAACACTTATATATGTGTACACACCAATTTACATTATATACAATCTCTTGTGTTATAATTGATATATATCTTTTAATTATCTTTTTCAAATATATCTAATAGTTAATTAATAATTAATAATTATCAATATAATTAAATAATCTAATTATTTAATTAATTTAACTATTAACATTCATTAATTAAATAATCTCATTATTCAATTAATTTCCGTATACATAAGTGTCACTTTTGTAACACAATTAATTGGACAATCCAATTAATTTACAGTGACCCTTGTTACCTAAATCGATCGGGCTAGTAAGGGGACCTAATGGATCCACAGTATTTTGAGCTCCAGTAATCCTCGGAATCATTAATTAAACTCTTTAATTAATATTCTTTGATTATTAACTCTGGTGTTATTCCACTAAAAACCCGAAGCTGCACTCTCTCAACTGCATACGCTTTTACACAGACCGATACAACTCGGTGTCCATCGATATAGCTATTACACATGGTGTGATCCTCCACAATAGTTCATAATTAGAGCTGGGTCATAATGTCTGTTATACCCCTCTAATTACATATATCCTGTAAGTACCGTTGATTCTAAAATGAACAATAAATCTTATTTCCTTACGGAATTAAGAGAGTGCTCATATTGTCCAAGCCCCGAATCAACTCTTAAGAGAACTACCGTATACTTCTCACAAGAAGGAGTGGATTCCACTATTGTGTACAAACCTTCCCAGCCACAAGCCAAACCGTAATCCCAACATACCGAGCATATTGATCGGGAACTGCATCCGACCTCACCCATGGTATATCAAAGACCATAATCTAACCTGAAGGAATCGATAAGACACTCAGGATTAAGATCACCCATATATAGCCATTATTATTTGATATATATGAATCTCATCAGTAAACGGATCTTAGTGTGAGATTCATATAGATCGTGGCCCATTCCTATATGATCACATCATACAAGGTGCCTCCATTCCCATATCTCATATGAATGATTTAGGATAGAATCATCGTACATTACGGAATGGACCGCAGCTATAGATTAGCCACAAATAAAATACCCAGCTTTATTTGATATATATGGACTCTTTAGATTGCACGTCTCTTACTATATCCATCATTATATGACACTCATATACACAGTTCGAGATTACATCTGCCAATCTTGGATGTTAAATATATACACAAGTTATAAAATAAACAACACGACAAGAATGAATTGAACTTTTCCTTTTATTTATTTCATAAATCCATTTACAAATTACATCTGCAAGGCATAAACCCCAACAATCTCCCGCTTGCACTAAAGCATGTGAGGCATGTCTCGTAACCCTAGACCATCTAGGTGACCCGCAAACACTTTAGCCGGTAAGGTCTTTGCAAATGGATCAGCAGGATTGTCTTGTGAGGCTATCTTAGTGACGATCACATCTCCTCTCTGCACTATCTCTCTAATGAGATGATACTTTCTCTCTATATGCTTCCCTCTCTATATGCTTCCCTCTCTTGTGGCTTCTTGGTTTTTTGGAATTAGCCACAGCACCATTGTTATCACAATAAAGAGTGATGAGCCTATCCAGATCTGGAACAACTTCCAGATCACTCAAGAACTTACGGAGCCAAACAGTCTCTTTAGCAGCTTCACAAGCAGCTACATATTCGGCTTTCATGGTGGAGTCGGCAATGCAAGATTGCTTGATACTTCTCCACACAATGGCTCCATCACCCAAGGTGAATACTGATCCAGATGTCGATTTCCTAGAATCCCTGTCTGATTGAAAATCAAAATCCATGTATCCTAACGGGATCAAATCCTGCCCGGAATACACTAGCATGTAGTCTCTCGTTCTACGAAGATACTTGAGAATTGTATTGACAGCAACCCAATGATCCAATCCTAGGTTAGACTGGTAACTGCTGACTACTCTCACTGCATAGCAGATGTCCGGTCTCGTGCATAACATAGCATACATGAGACTACCTACTGCCGATGCATAGGGTACATGTCTCATATCCTCAACTTCTTGAGGTGTCTTAGGACATTGATCCTTAGACAAGTGAACTCCATGCCTAGAAGGTAAATTACCTTTCTTGGAGTTTTGCATCAAAAATCACACAAGAATCTTGTCGATATATGATGCCTAAGACAATGCTATGAGTTTGTTCTTACGATCACTTATAAGTTGGATCCCAAGAACATAACTCGTCTCTCCCAAATCTTTCATTTGGAATTGGCTAGCGAGCTAGCCTTTTACATTAGACAACACTCCCATATCATTCCCAATTAGTAGGATATCATCTACCTATAGGACCAAGAAAACTACTTTCTTATCAATGATGCGCTTGTAGACAAAAGGCTCATCGACGTTCTGCTAGAAGCCATAGGTTTTGATCATATAATCAAACCTAATGTTCCAAGATCTAGATGCTTGCTTAAGTCCATAGATGGACCTTTGCAGCTTGCAAACCTTTTGCTCTTGATCTGGAGACACGAATCCCTCTGGTTGCATCATATAGATGCACTCATCAAGATTGTCATTCAAGAATGCAGTATTGACATCCATTTACCAAATTTCGTAATCAAAATAGGTAGCAATGGATAAGAGAATCCTAATAGACTTAAACATGGCTACTAACGAGAAGGTCTCTTCATAATCGACCCCCTCTTTCTAGGTATAAACCTTGGCCACTAGTCTTGCCTTGAAGGTCTCTACCTTCCCGTCTACTCCTCTCTTTCTCTTGTAGATAAACTTACACCCTATGGGTTTTACCCCATCCGGTAAGTCTACAAGATCCCAGACTGAGTTAGAGTACATGAACTCCATCTCGAGATTCATGGCTTTAAGCCATTCATCTTTATCAAGATCTTCCATTGAATTATTAAATGTCAATGGATCATCAAAACTATCAGCAGGGATAACACCTTGTCCCTCACCTATACCTAAATAGCGTTTAGGTTATCTCACAACCCTCTCACTACGTCTAGGTGGTAGTGTATCTTGATCAGGAACCATCTGACTCTCAGATGCTTGTGGATTAACAACTCTTGTTGATAAAACACTAGTCTCACCAGGCTCCAACTCATCCAATACAATCTTAGAACGAGGTTTATGGTCACTAATATAACTGTCCTCAAGAAACGTTGAATTTGTCGATACAAATACTTTGTTATCTTCGGGACTATAGAAGTGTCCACCTCTGGTCCATTTAGAGTATCCTATAAACTGGCAGACAACATACTTGGAGTCTAGCTTTCCAGTTCTGTTCTTCAGCACATGTGCTGGACACCTTCATATGCGAAAATGTCACAAACTAGCTTTAGGACCATTCCACAACTCTAGGAGAGTCTTAGGAACAGATTTGGATGGCACCACATTCAAAATGTATGCCGCTTTTTGTAACGCATATCCCTAGAAGGAATTTGGTAATGATAAGAAACTAATCATAGATCTCACCATTTCAATTAGGGTTCTATTTCTCCTATCCGCTACATCATTTTGCTGAGGTGTACCAGGAGCTGTGAGTTGGGAAACTATCCTATGCTCGACTATAAAGTCTTCAAACTCTTGGTCAAGGTACTCACCTCCACGATTCGATCGCAGTGACTTAATAGTCCTACCTAATTGATTCTCAACTTCAGCTCAAAATTCTTTTAAAATTTCAAATGTTTTCGACTTTCGTTGCATTAGGTAGACATATGCGTATCTTGAGTAGTCATCTATAAAACTGACATAATACTTATAACCACCTCTAGCTTTAACATTCATCGGTCTGCAGACGTCTGTATGGATAAACTCTAGCGGTTCTTTAGCTCTTAGTCATTTTCCAGTAAAAGGTCTCTTAGTCATATTACCTTCCAGACAAGATTCGCAGACAGGTAAGGTGTCAACCTTTAACTCACTTAAAGGTCCATTTTTTACTAGTCTGTCTATCCGGTCAAGGTTGATATGACCAAGCCTTAGATGCCAGAGATACGTGTCATTATCTGGAGAAATCTTATGTCGTTTAGTTTTTGCTTTTTCAACCTTAAACATTTCAGTGTTGAGTAGTGTAGTATGTATTAACGGTCTTAACACATACAAATTGTTTTCATTAATTCTTGAACAAATATTCAGACCATTCTTTCCAATAATAACAGACTTATTATTAAAAGAAACAGAATATTTTTGTTCTAACAACTTAGAAACAGAAATCAAATTCCGTGTAAATCTAGGAATATAAAATACATTGTCCAACAATATATAATTATTACAAAAACGTAATCTAATTACGCCCACTGCTCGTGCCGACACGACATCCCCTGACCCTACATGCATTGAGAAGGCTCTCTCCTCTAGCTGTGTCCAAGAATCAATCCATTGTAAAGAAGAACAAACATGGTTAGTGGCCCCTGAATCAACTATCCAGAGTGAAGAGTCATCTTCCACTGAACATGACTCAAGAACAATAAAACATATTTACCTTTCTTGAACTTCTTCTTTCTTTGGGATTTCTTGGGTTTGGGCTTACCCTTCGCCTTCCCAGTAGACCTCTTTCTCTTTTTATTATTTGAGGAGGAAGATGGTTCGGCAACATTAGCCATACCGGTCTTACCCTTATTGTTCTTACTGTGTGAGATCGAACCTTAACTTGTTCATCTCATAGTTACTCTTGAACTGATCGAAACTCTTCAAAAGAGTCGTCAGTATGATGCTCACTTGACTGGGTTCGTCAATAGCCCTGCCATTGGCTTCTGTCTTGTTGAAGTAGGACATCATGCTCAGGACATGTTCCCGAACTAACGTACCTTCCTTCATGCGAGTGAGCATAGCGGAACGAACAACTTCATATCGCTTTTGCTCGGAGAGCTGCCCGAACTTAGCTTGCAACGACTCCATGATTTCTAATGCTGAAATCATTGCTTCATGTTTTGTGACAAGCACGTCTGTTATAGAAGCCAACATATATGTTCGGGCCTTCTCATTAGATGAGACCCATCGCTCGTATGCCTCATGAAAAATTCTTGTGGCATTGGTAGCAGGCACTGGAGGACATTCCTACGTAAGCACAAACTTGAGGTCTTTGGTGACCAATATTGCATTAATGTTAAGTTTCCACTTAGTGTAGTTATCACCAGTTAATTTGTCGTTTGCGAGAATTTGAAGTAATGCAGAAGACATTATTGTTGAAATAAATAAAACATCCATTCATTCATTTATTTAAAACAAATACGAGTGTTTTGGCATAAATTTAAACATGATGCATGAACATGTTTAACGAACTAGAACTACCCTAAAACTAGTTACTATACCACGACAATCCAACATATCACAAAGAAGTGCCGCCTTAGGGTCGGTTAAGTCTTTGCATGTTGGACCGAAACATTATCAATCAAATGATATTCTAGAATAACTCTTATTCCATATCATTCAACCATCATTCATTCAGTCATTTTTTTAACAAAATTAATCAAAACCTTTGTGAGTGTAACCCACCATTTCGAATCTCACAAGTTTAACATGAGAATTGCCGCCTTAGGGTCTGTCAATCTTGAAATACCCTCAGAAATCCTATCCGTTAGGAATTCAACCTTGGTATTGACCTTTGTGGAAACCTTCCTTATGGAGGACGAAAGCAAAGCCGTCACGAGGCCCCACTCGGATCTCACGGTGTTGAACTAATGATGGAGACCGCAGGATATATATGTCATATATCCCCCTCCCACTCGCTATTTTAAAATTAGGGTTTTCTATTAACCGTTAATGCACCTAGACTCTACAAGATTAAACGACTAACTTTAATCAAGTTATCTAACGCATTAACTAATTAGAACAAAATTCTAATTAACTAATAAATTACTAATGATTTTTAACAATTAAAAATCTAATCTATTAGTGAATAATCTATGCCTTTGTAAACTAATTACTAGGGTTAGATTATTATATTAGTGTTGACCAAGTTTTAACTATTAAAACCCTAACACTTTATTTGGATCATTTATTATTAGGTTATTAATCATATTAATCCTAATTACAATAAATGACCATATTAATCTAACTTATTAAACTCTTTAATAACTAGATTAATATGAATGAGAATTACTAAGTTTTCTAACCATTAAAAACTAATTTCATTATTCATAGCCAATTATGTATATTTCCCATTTTAATCACATTAAAAAATAATACATAAAATATCAGGCTATGATGCATGTATGACATATCAAATATATTTTTGTAGGCACATCTAATCTAAATGACATACGTATGCATGACAATGATTTTATCATCACATAATATAAAGCATACATGAATTGACCGAGTACTGTGGATTATTTAACCTAAAAAAGTTGGAATCTAAAATTACAAAAAAAATTCCAAGGCATTCCTTGGTCTTCTTGTAATTTCCGAGTCTTCCAGTCTCTTCAGGTCACTTTGATTCATCTCATGAATCCTTCTTCGTGATTTTTCCAGGTCTTCAATATAGGTTACATTTTTTTTACAATACAATAATAGTAATATATATATATATATATATAAATATATATAATATTAAAAGAAAAATATATATACAACCCATAAACTCTAAATCCACAGTACCGTAAAAATTTATGATCAACCATGTTTAAATTAAACAATTTAATTATAAACATTCATACAATCATAAAGATGGTGCCTACACATTCATACATATAGGAGCATCGAAAACAATTTCTTGTTAAGAAAAATAAATTGGCTCTGATACCAATTGTTGGAACCCCATTAACCGGTTACCCAGCGGAACTAGGTTTTAAAATTTATATACAGATCATAATCTGTATCTTGGACCAATGAACTTGGGATCGTATTTATTATTCGAAACCAATACATACAATATGTAAACACAGGAAATTGAAATCGATAAAATCAGCAGAAGAACATACTTACCAACGTTTAGAGGCTCCTTCACTTTACGATATGCTCCTTTCTGAACCACTCTTACCAACGTTTGGAGACTCCTTCACTTTACGATGTGCTCCTGTCTGAACCACTCGATCTTTCTCGCTATCTCCCAGAACTGATAACTGCGTGTGGGCGTGTCACGGTCTCAGGAACATGAATGGAGGATGTAGAGAAATACTTAAAGAAACTCTTTCTTCTCAATTTGGTGTATTGATTTCACGAACACATAAATTGCATCTCATGCAAAACTTATATATATATATATATATATATATATATTTCTTTGATTCGTGTATATCATATACACACCAAAAACAAAACAAAATCAACCCTTTTTTTTTCTTTGTTTCACTTGTATCAGGTACCAAAAACCAAAACAAAAAAAAAACAACCTTTTTTTTTTCTTTGTTTCACTTGTATCAGGTACCAAACCAAAACAAAAAAAAAAACCTTTTTTTTTCTTTTGATTCACGTGTATTAGGTACCAAACCAAAAAAAAAACAACCTTTTTTTTCTTTTGAATCACGTGTATCAGGTACCAAATCAAAAAAAAAAAAAACCTTTTTATCTTTGATCAAAGTCAACATTTTTTTTCTTATATATATATATATCCTGTTTGTATTCTATACAAACACTTATATATGTGCACACATCAATTCGCATCCTATGCAATCTCTTGTGTTATAAATGATATATATCTTTTAATTATCTTTTTCAAATATATATAATATATTAAAATTTAATAATAAGTATTTTAAATTTAAACTTAAATTCAAATACTTAGATAAATGATTTAGTAAAATAAAATAATCATATTATTTTATCTTTGTCTAAACCCATATATCAACTAACACCCTCCAATTAATAGTTAATTAATAATTAATAATTATCAATATAATAAAATAATCTAATTATTTAATTAATTTAACTATTAACATTCATTAATTAAATAATCTCATTATTCAATTAATTCCCGTATATATACGTGTCACTTTTGTAACACAATTAATTAGACAATCCAATTAATTTACCGTGACCCTGGTTACCTAAATCGATCGGGCTAGTAGGGGGACCTAATGGACCCACATTATTTTGAGCTCCAGTAATCCTCGGAATCATTAATTAAACTCTTTAATTAATATTCCTTGATTATTAACTCCGGTGTTATTCCACTAAAAACCAAAAGCTACACTCTCTCAACTGCAGACGCTTTTACACAGACCGATACAACTCGGTGTCCATCGATATAGCTATTATACATGGTGTGATCCTCCACAGTAATTCATAATTAGAGCTAGGTCATAATGTCCGTAATACCCCTCTAATTACATATATCCTTTAAGTACCATTGGTTCTATAATGAACAATAAATCCTATTTCCTTATGAAATTCGGAGAGCGCTCATATTGTCCAAGCCCCGAATAAACCCTTAAGGGAACTACCGTCTACTTCTCACAAGAAGGAGTGGATTCCACTATTGTGTACAAACCTTCCAAGCCACAAGCCAAACCATAATCCCAACATATGGAGCATATTGATCGGGAACTGCATCCGACCTTACCCATGGTATATCAAAGACCACGATCTAACCTGAAGGAGTCGATAAAACACTCAGGATTAAGATCACCCACATATAGCCATCATTAGTTGATATATAGAATCTCATCGGTAAACAGATCTTGGTGAGAGATTCATATAGATCATGGCGCAGTCCTATATGATCACATCATACAAGGTGCCTCCATTCCCATATCTCATATGAATGATTTAGGATAGAATCATCGTACATTACGGAATGGACCACGGCTATAGATTAGCCACAAATAAAGTACCCAGCTTTATTTGCTATCTATGGACTCTTTAGATTGCACGTCTCTTACTGTATCCATCCGTATATGACACTCATATACACAGTTCGAGATTACATCCGACAATCTTGGATGTTAAATATATGCACAAGTTATAAAATAAACAACGCGACAAGAATGAATTGAACTTTTCCTTTTATTTATTTCATAAATCCATTTACAAATTACATCTTTAGGGCATAAACCCCAACACATAACGGCCCAACAGATGAGATACAGTTCATGTTAGGGAACCAATCGGTGAGGTTATTAAAGATGGAATTTTGCCTGATCACTGGATTACGGTTTGGAGTTGTATCGGACACAACCAAGTATGCAGAAGTGGAGAATGACATACATTAGCGGTACTTTCCTGGAGCCGATGAGGTCTCATTGGAGGAGATAAGGGTTGTTGTCACCGTCACATAGTTTGGAGAGGCGTACGATGTTGTGAAGCTCTGCCGCATATATATGTTGAACTGGATACTGATCGAGGTGGATGAGAGATTCAAGATTCTAGTTTGGTAGTTTCGGCTGGTTGAGGATCTCGATATGTTCGACGAGTTCTTGTGGGGTGCTCACGTGTACAGACATTCTATTTACTCATTCAAGCATGCGCTTGACGGACGACAAGACGGGTTCGAACGATGTCAGCAGTAAAAATGGTGCTCACGTACATACTGTGGAGACCTACAACAATACGGGCTATCTCACGCCTTATTGGTAAGAACTTCGAATTACAAGTTGTACTTTATTGGTGTTGTCCTCAATGTTATGGATATTTATCGTACTTATATTTGATGCAGATATTTACTTTCGAGGTGATCCCTGATTTGGTCTAAGAGTTCGGCACCCGAAGGGTTACTGATCTATCTCCCTGTATTTTGAAGTGGGAGTTGACCAAACAACCGAGAAGGAAGAAGCTGGCCAAGATTTTCAAAGCCAGGGTATGTATTTAATTTTTTATTGTTTATATTAGTTAGTAAGTGTACAATTATATTGTTCTAACCAATTTTCAGATGTTTACGAGGAAGGAACTGTGCGGGGCTAAACGAGGGGGGGGGAGCCTGTATGTAGAGGAGGACATGCTTCATATTCCACCGCCGGTCCCTGATCAGACTGTAGGAAAGATTGCACAACGGAAGCGTGAAAAATTAAAAATAGGGTTTGATATATTTAAAAAAAAATCCCTTTATAATAACAAGAACCTTAACCCTAGATTAATTGATGTATATAAAAGTATCGTACATTTTTCTCAAGACGATTGAACTCCGAATTTAATCCGTAATATCTTCCAATCCAATCACGAATGTGAATCACCTAGGAGTGTGGGCTTCCTTTCTTTAAATTGTATACCTGAGGATGGAAACAAACAAAATCTTTTTCTTTGTGAGTCACAATAATCCTCCAGGAGACAAATCCAAGAACGTTTTGTCACTTGTGAATTATCAATCTACTTGATTGAAACTCGCGCGAATCCGATTTTATTTTGTACACAAAACCCTTTTCATGTAAAGGAAACTAGTGTACTATCAAATACAAAAACGTTCCATTTTTCTCTTCTCCTTGACCGAATTTTGTCTAGAGCAAAAAACTAAAATTTTCTCCATCAAAATTCTCTCTTGCTTGGCCGAATTCTCTCTTAGAAAAAATAACATTTGGCAGAAATTTTACTCATAAGAAACTTGGGTTGGCCGAATTTATCAAGGTGGTATATATAGGATCACAAATCCTTTCCTAAGAAGGATTTACTTGGTCGACAATAATCATTTCCTTAGATGGATTTACTTGGTGATAAAGAATCCTTTTTCAAATATGAATTCTACTCTACACCAAGACTCCTAATCCAACTCATTAGAGTATTTGTTACCATATTAAAGATTTCCTAATTTGACTAGATAAATAATTCTTTTTATTTATCTACTTATCAATATAATCTTTAATATTAATTATACTACCAACAATAGTATAGTATTAGGCTTTTATATATTAGCCTTGCCGCCCATGACATTATATAGGCATATATATTATTTTTCCTGTTTTATTAAATCCATTGGACCTTAATAAAAAGTCCACATGTGAATTAGACTCATTTCTATAAAAAGAAACAAGTCCATATGCATTAATACAATTCTAGATGGACCCCTAAATTGGTCTGGTAGAATATATCAAGTGATCCATGCAAGTTCATGTGGATTGAGGATCTTGGCGGGCTATCTAAATTTAAGCTCCAATAGACACAACCCAATCACAATCAACAAATTATTCATTTAGGTCCGATATATTAATTTTAGTTCATTCCACTAAAGAACTAAAATTAAACTGTAAAATAAAGATAGAATAAGTTAATATTTCTTATTCAAACCCTATACAATTTTAATGGAGAAAATGTACCCTCGTGAAGAATATCAGTAATTGTCAAAAGCTCATAGACCGCCTATAGCTCTCCAAGTTACCATATTTACTCATTTGACCACATTTTGAGCTTGGATATTTTGAGTTGTCCAGAAGTCATGTTTCAATAGACACTATTGAAAACTTAACGTTAAGATTTAATATCCAATACCTCAAAACATCCATATGATGCATTTAATAAATGGAGCGACGATGTCCATATCTATAAATGAAGTCTTCTATCGATTAACAAATGAATAACACCAAACTATCAAGGATAGACTATGCTATATAATCGTACTCATTGATAGCTCAAATGATAACACTTGCAACCATAAGTCCATCATTTATCTCAGGATTGAGATAGATTCTTCGCTTTTCTTCAAGTGAAAACTTTTATCCATTGACGGTTCTAGATAAAGTATTTCACTGTGATTCAATTCAATGCACCCAATGCACTAGATTCTTTTGCCCAAAGACACCATACTTTGATGATTTTATACTCATCATAACACATTTGATCCCACTTAAATGTTAGCAGGAGAATCTACAACTTTAACAAGATAAAGGCACACAACCATTATCTTAAGTTGTGAATATTATTCAAGACTAACTAAAGAATTGTGACTACCTCATACTGTTAGAACCCGGTTCACCGGTCGCGCAACGGAAATGGGTTTTAAATTTTCTTATACATATCGTAATCTGTATCTAGGACCATTGAACTTGGGATCGTAATTATTTTCGAAACAAATACATATAAAAATTATTACACTAATAAAATATATATGTAAATACAAGAAATTGTAATCAATAATTAAAAAAAAAAGATTAAAATAGAACCATACTGAGAGGCTCTTTCATTTTTCGATATGCTCCTGATCTGTACCACAGATCTTCCGCGCTATATCCCGAGACTGATAACTGCATGTGGACGGGTCACGAACTCAGGAATTTAGGAGGATATTGAAGAGAAAAGAATAAGAAACTCTTTCTTTATATTAATGCACAACACTTGTACATAAAATATTTTCTCTCTTTTTGGTGTTAGTTCATACACACACTTATACAAAAGAACTCACGCACAAAAAAAGCGTTTTAAAGTGTATAAACTTACACGTATTGGTTCACGCACCCACCTTTAATTAAAACAAAAAAAAAACTTTCCTTTTTTTTCTTTTTGCGTTGAACCTGTGTGTTCACTCTTTTGTTAAACATTAATGTGTTTAACAAAAAAAAACAAAAACCAATTTTTTGTCTGCTTTGCATTCAACGTCACGCACACTATTTAAAAACCAAAAAACAAAACCATTTTTTGACTCCGTTTTAAAATATATATCATATATATCATATATATTATATATATATATATATAAAATGTTTTTTTTTAAATCTAAACAAATCTAATTTGATTTTTAAAAACTTTTAAATAAAAAATATCCCATATCTTTTATCTAATTTTAATTTTGAATTCAAACTATTTAAATTCAAAAATTAAATATTTAATTTAATAAAATAAAATAATCATATTATCTTATTTTATTCAAAAATAAATATCAACATACACCCTCCATTTAGTAATTAATAACATAATTAAATAATCGTATTATTTAATTTATTAAATCACCATTATTCATTAATTTAATAATCTCATTATTTAATTAATTCCCGAATAAATATATGTCACTTTCGTAACACAATTAATTGAACAATCCAATTAATTAACCGTGACCATTGTTACCTAAATCAATCGGGCTAGCAAGGGGACCTAATGGACTCACAGTATTTTGAGCTCCAATAATCATCGAAATCATTAATTAAACCCTTTAATTAATATTCCTTGATTATTAACTCCTGTGTTATTCCACTAAAAACCCGAAGCTGCACTCTCTCAACTGCAGACGTTTTTACACAGACCGATACAACTCTGTGTCCATCAATATAGCTATTACATGTGGTGTGACCCTCAACAGTAGTTTATAATAAGAGATGGGTCATAATGTCCGTTATACCCCTATAATTACATATATCCTTTAAGTACCATTGATTCTCGAATGGACAATAAATCCTATTTCCTCACGGAATTAGGAGAGCCCTCATATTGTCCCAGCCCCAAATCAAACCTTAAGGGAACTACCATCCACTTCTCACAAGAAGTAGTGGATTCCACTATTCTGTACAAACCTTTCCAGCCACAAGCCAAACCGTAATCCCAACATACGGAGTATATTGATCGGGAAATGCATTTGACCTCACCCATGGTATATCAAAGACCACGATCTAACCTGAAGAAGTCGATAAGACACTCAGAATTAAGATCACCCATATATAGCCATCATTAGTTGATATATATATGAATCTCATCTGTAAACGGATCTTAGTGTGAGATTCATATAGATCATGGCCCATTCCTATATGATCACATCATACAAGGTGCCTTCATTCCCCTATCTCATATCAATGATTCAGGATAGAATCACTGTACATTACGGAATGGACCGCAGCTATAGATTAACCATAAATAAAGTACCCAACTTTATTTGCTATCTATGGACTCCTTAGATTGCACGTCTCTTACTGTATCCATCCGTATATAACACTCATATACACAGTTTGAGATTTCATCCGACAATCTAGGATGTTAATATGTACACAAGTTTATAAAATAAATAACATAACAGAATGAATTGAACCTTTCTTTTTATTTACTTCATAAATCCATTTACAAGTTATATCACTTGCACTATATCATGTGAGGCATGTCTCGTAACCCTAGACTATCTAGGTGACCCGAAAACAATTTAACCGGTAAGGTCTTCGTAAATGGATCAGCATGATCATCTTGTGAGGCTATCTTGGTGACGATCACATCTCCTCTTTGCACTATCTCTCTGATGAGATGATACTTTCTCTCTATATGCTTCCCTCTCTTGTGGCTTCTTGGTTCTTTGAAATTATCCATATCACCACTGTTATCACAATAAAGTGTGATGGACTTATCCAGGTCTGGAACAACTTCCAGATCACTCAAGAACTTATGGAACCAAACAGTCTCCTTAGCAGCTTCACAAGCAGCTATATATTTGGCTTCCATGGCTGAGTCAGCAATGTAAGATTGCTTGATACTTCTCCACACAATGGCTCCACTATCCAGGGTGAATACTGATCCAGACATGGATTTTCTAGAATCCCTATTTGATTAAAAACAAGAATCTGTGTATCCTAACGGGATCAAATCCTGTTCGGAATACACTAGCATATAATTTCTCATTCTCTGAAGATACTTGAGAATAGTCTTGACAGTAACCCAATGATCCAATCCTGGGTTGGACTGGTATCTGCTGACTACTTCCACTATATAGCAGATGTCCGGTCTCGTGCATAACATAGCATATATGAGACTACCTACTGCTGATGCATAGGGTACACGTCTCATATCCTCAACTTTTTGAGGTGTCTTATGACACTGTTCCTTAAACAAGTGAACTTCATGCCTGAAAGGTAAATTACCTTTCTTGGAGTTTTGCATCAAAAATCATACAAGAATCTTGTCGATATATGATGCTTGAGACAATGTTATAAGTTTGTTCTTACGATCCCTTATAAGTTGGATACCTACGTATAGGACCAAAAAAACTACTTTCTTATCAATGATGCGCTTGTAGACACAAGGCTCATCGAGGTTCTAATCGAAGTCATAGGTTTTGATCACATCATCAAACCTAATGTTTCAAGATCTAGATGCTTGCTTAAGTCTATAGATGGACCTTTGCAACTTGCAAACCTTTTTCTCTTGATATGGAGACACGAATCCCTCTAGTTGCATCATATAGATGCTCTCATCAAGATTGTTATTTAAGAATGTAGTCTTGACGTCCATTTGCCAAATTTCATAATCGAAATAGGCAGCAGTGGATAAGAGAATCCTAATAGACTTAAACATGGCTACTGGCGAGAAGATCTCGTCATAATTGATCCCCTTTTTCTGGGTATAACCCTAGGCTAATGGCCTTGCCTTGAAGGTCTCTACTTTCCGTCTACACCTCTATTTCTCTTGTAGATCCACTTACACCCTATGGGTTTTACCCTATCCGGTAAGTCTACAAGATCCCAGACTGAGTTAGAGTACATGGACTCCATCTCGAGATTCATGGCTTTAAGCCATTCCTCTTTATCAGGATCATTCATTGCATTCTTAAATGTCAACGGATCATCCACACAATCAGTAGAGACAACACCTTATCCCTTACTTATACCTAAATAGCGTTCAGGTTGTCTTACAACCCTCTCACTACGTGTAGGTGGTAGTGTATCCTGATCAGGAACCATCTAACTCTCAGATGTTTGTGGATCAACAACTCTTGTTGATGAAGCACTAGTCTCACCAGGCTTCAACTCATTCAATACAATCTTGGAATGAGGTTTATGGTCACTAATATAATTGTCCTCAAGAAACTTTGCATTTGTCGATACAAATACTTTGTTATCTTCGGGACTATAGAAGTTTCCACCTCTGGTCTCCTTGGAGTATCCTACAAACAGGCAGACAATAGACTTGGAGTCTAGTTTTCTAGTTCTGTTCTTCAGCACGTGTGCTGGACACCCCCATATGCGGAAATGTCACAAACTAGCTTTACGACCTTTCCACAATTCTAGGGGAGTCTTAGGAACAGATTTGGATGGCACTACATTCAAAATGTATGCCGTTGTTCGTAACGCATATCCCAGACTTAATTTGGTAATGTTAAGAAGCTAATCATAGATCTCACCATTTCCATTAGGGTTCTATTTCTCCTCTCTGCTACACCATTTTGCTGAGGTGTACCGGGAGCTGTGAGTTGGGAAACTATCCCATGCTCGACCATGAAGTCTTCAAACTCTTGGTCAAGGTACTCACCTCCACGATCCGATCGTAGTGACTTGATAGCCATACCTAATTGATTCTCAACTTCAGCTCGGAATTCGTTAAACTTTTCAAATGTTTCTGACTTTCGTTGCATCAGGTAGACGTATCCGTATCTTGAGTACTCATCTATAAAGGTGACATAATACTCATAACCACCTCTAGCTTTAACATTCATCGGTCCGCAGACGTCTGTATGTATAATGTCTAACGGTTCTTTTTTTCTAAGCCCTTTTCCAGTACTAGGTCTCTTAGTTACTTAAAGGTTCGCTTAAAGGTCCGCTTAAAGGTCCGCTTTTTACTAATCTGTCTATTTGGTCAAGGTTGATATGATCAAGCCTTATATGCCAGAGATACGTGTTATTATTTGGAGAAATCTTATGTCGTTTAGTTTTTGTTTTTTCAACCTTAAACATTTCAGTGTTGAGCAGTGTAGTATGTATTAACGGTCTTAACACATACAAATTGTTTTCATTAATTCTTGAACAAAAATTCAGACAATACTTTTCAATAATAACAGACTTATTATTAAAAGAAACATAATATTTTTATTCTAACAACTTAGAAACGGAAATCAAATTCCATGTAAATCCAGGAATATAAAATACATTGTCCAATAATATATAATTATTACAAAAACGTAATCTAATTACGCCCACTGCTCATGCCGACATGACATCCCTTGACCCCGCATGCATTGAGAAGGCTCCCTCCTCTAGCGATGTCGAAGAATCAGTCCACTGTAAAGAAGAACAAACATGATTAGTGGCCCCTGAATCAACTATCCAGGGTGAAGAATCATCTTCCACTAAACAAGATTCAAGAACAAGTAAATCATATTTACCTTTCGTTTTCTTCTTCTTGGCAGTCTCCTCCAAATATTGAGGACAGTTCCTCTTCCAGTGTCCGACCTTGTCGCAATGGAAACATTTTCCCTTGCCTTGGTCAGTGGAGATGCCCTTGCTATGGGCTTTCTTAGGTTTGGGCTTACTTTTTACCTTCCCAGCAGACCTCTTCCTCTTCTTATTATTAGAGGAAGATGGTTCAACAACATTTGCCTCATCGGTCTTGCCTTTGTTGTCTTTAATCAAGGACTCAAAGGTAGTGAGCTCATTGAGTAACTGTATGAGACTGAACCTTAACTTGTTCATCTCGTAGTTATTCTTAAACTGATCGAAACTCTTTAAAGAGTCGTCAGTATGATGCTCACTTGACTGGGTTTATCAATGGCCCCGTCATTGACTTCTACCGTGCTGAAGTAGGACATCATGCTCAGAACATGTTCCCGAACTGACGTTACTTCTTTCATACGAGCGAGCATATATCAGAATGAACATCTTCGTGTCACCTTTGCTCGGAGGGCTTTACGAACATAGTTTGCAATGACTCCATGATTTCGAATGATGAAGTCATTGCTTCATGCTTTGTGACAAGCACGTTTGTCATTGAAGCCAACAGATATGTTCGGGCCTTCTCATCATATGAGACCCATCGCTGGTATGCCTCACGAACAGTTCGTATGGCATTGGCAGTAGGCGCTGGAGGACATTCCTCTGTAAGCACAAACTTGAGGTCTTTGGTGACCAAAATTGCATTAATATTAAGTTTCCACTTAGTGTAGTTATTACCAATTAATATGTCGTTTGCGAGAATTTGAAGTAATGCAGAAGACATTGCTGAAATAAATAAAACATTTATTCAGTCATTTATTTAAAACAAGTGCGAGTGCTTTGGTATAAATTTAAACAAGATGCATGAACATTTATTCAGCCCAAGCAGAGGTGTTTTCGATGAATACCACCGCAAGTGCAGCATCTGTCATTCAACTGGACACAACAAACAGACGTTCCCTAACATGGACTCTAATAGGGAATGAATGGCAAAGTTTTGATCACATTGTAAACATTTGGAATCGTATCAGATTGTAATAATTTGGAATTGTATGAGTTGTTCGTTAACTTATTTTGTATGTGTTCGTTAACTTATCGTATCACATTGTCAAGGTTTGTTATGTGTTTCGTACATGTGATGGCAGCCACTGGAAACAAAAACATTAAAAGAAATTGAAATAATATTAATGAATTACAATGTCTTTGTACATAAAAAATGGTAGGAAATATAAAAAATAAACAACATTAAATATACATCCAATCACTAGACGGGCTTGGAGTTACAAAAATCTCCACAACCATTTTCTCCCGAATGATCTCCATGTCGTCCTCTGACTAATCAAAAGGGCGTCGACCTGCCAGTAAGTACTCGATAAATCTCAAAGTATGGGCACCACAATTACCTCAGCAATTGGACACATTAAAACGTGTTACAAATCGTTTTTAAATAATATCTAAGCACATGAATAAAATAGAATGTCATATGATTTTGTTTTGTTGGGGGACTGTAGAAATGGAGACCACGCTGACCGAGAAGAGCTTATTTTCCCTAGGGAACGGTCGACGACCATTTCATCGTGTAGTGTGGAACCTCCGCATCATTCAACATTAACAGCAAAAACCACCGTAATGGTCGGACTTGCTGCTTCATGATATTAACAGGAACATCATGTCTCCAAGGGTCAAATATGTCCAGCTTCCAGAAAATAAGGTCAACGGTCACCACCAGCCAATGTTAGCCCCCAAAGTTGCACGATATCAAGACCTGTAATAGTATGTAGAAAGTGTTAGGTCAGGATATATGAACAATTTATATTTTAATTCATTTCCACTTGGGGTTGCTCCACGGACCGTTTGAAGGTCCTCTTCCAACCATCGGGACTGTAACACATTCCACCTTGCCATGGTCACAACCCCATATGAATCATGAGGCATCATTCTTTTCCACTGTAATAACATAAGTGGATGTACATACAATCATTGACAAATTCATATCAATAATAAAAAACAAAAACGAGATGCAATTCCAATAATTTATAACTACTTACATAGAATTGTGTATCAAGTATGATGATTCTCAATAAGCCTTCTCCTTTCCTTGAACCCCTGTTAGGAAAAACAAACATGATTAGTGGCTCCGGAATCTATGATCTAAGAATCCATAGAATCCGCCAAAAAACATGTTTCAAGATAATTAATATTACCTTCTTCCTTCTTGTCCTGAAACTTTGGGCAATTTCATTTCCAATGTCTCTTTTCACCATAAAGGAAACATTTCCCGTTGATCTTGGTTACTATCTTTGTCTCCTTCTTAGTAGGTCCTAGTTGCTTTTTCTTCTGTTGTTTCTTGACCTTCTTACGGGTCATAATAGTAGCAACTTTACCTATGGTATGAATCTTTTATACCTTGCCTTTCACAAGGATTTTCTCGGTGCTTTGAATATCTTTCTTCATGCCTTGTAAGGTGTATTCCTTATAATTCAAGGTGTAGTCCAACTTGAACTGATCAAAGGAATCCGATAGTGAGTTGACGATCATGTCAATTTTCATCTCACCATCCATCTATCTCAGCTCTTGAGTAGATTCATCAGTATGAGTAGGTGGTTTAGGAGTGCACATAACAAACTTATGCTTTTCGGATTGCATTTCCAGGTGATATAATTATCATAAGTTAAAGTATTGTCTTTTAGGATGTTGATTAGGGATGGGGTCATCATTTCTAAACAATAACAAAAATTATATAAGTAAATAATCATGATAAAACACTTTTGAATATTTATCTTGAATTATATATAAAATAATTCAATCGTAAAATTCAACGGTGATCCAATTCCATAAATGTCACGCATCTTTTGGGAGTTCGCACCATTTACTAGTTGGACTAGGTCCTACCTAATTGTTAACATAACAACCAATGTTTTTAATTTTAGCCTTGCAATTTTATTAACAAGAACTCTTGGGAGGATATTAATAAAATTACATTGCGTGTGTTACCAAGTTATCGACCTTCAATATATTCCCTCACGAATATCCCTCATTTGGGAGTAAATATCGTTTGGGTTAATTATCTAGTCTATCCTTGTAAGGAAGTATATTTCAAAATTCCATTCATGAGTACCTCTTGGGAGATTATTACATAAATCATAAATCTCAACTAAACTTGGAGGCCATAGGTGTTCCAAAACACCTTCTCCCACTCAATTATTTAAGGCGTGTGATCGAATTTCAAAGAATGATTTACCAAGTTTTCTAGATGCCAATTAGATACCTAAACCATTCAATGCATGTTCATACCAAAAGAGATATATGAGTGGCACTCCTATTCTATATGACATGTTATCAAACAATGACAAACATTGCAATATTTAAGAAAATATAAATAGCTACAATTTTGGTCCATCCTAGAAAAGCAAGTAAATTACATATGTCTTGGAATACAAAAACTCATTTCTTGGCGAACAAGTCTTCATGCGACCTTTATCGTTTGGACTCCCTCGGCTGCCTCCCATGGGCGTGCGCACCCTTGGCTCTCTCCTGTGGGCGTGCGCACGCCACAACCCCATAAAGGGCTGCCATGCGCAACCCATGGATTTCATAGGGTTGCCCGTGCGCAGTCCATGCCACAACAAACAAAGCCGCGTGCTCTTCGCACACACGTTTGTTGATATGGCTCGCACGGTCCCAAACTTGTTCCGGTTGCTCCTAATTCTTCAAACCTTCGAGTCTTCGATACTTGAATGTATTAAGAAGCATTTTAAATAAAAAAAAATATTGCTGTTTTTTTTTATAATACAATATACTGCAGTATTTTTATTATTATTACAACAACAAAATAAAAAAAACTTAGCAACTACCAATAAGGAAATTATAGCGATGATAGACCACCCTTCTGGTAAATAGATTTTAAACAAATTTACCCAATTTTCGTTAAAGGTCAAGATTATAAAAATGTCCCTATCTAGTTACAAATATACCACAAGTGTAATAAATGTGGAAATAGTAAAGACACTTGATATATACGTGGAAACCCTCCAAATGGGAAAAACCACGGGTTGTTAAGTGCGCCACACTTGAACAACGAATCCACTGATGATAGAGGCGTTAAAACCTACTCCCGGTACATAACCCACTACCACTACCTAATCCCGATATTAAGTGGACCTAGTCCAATTTGCTTACGCTTGAAGCAACCTACTCCCGGATGCAACGCAAGACTTACTTCTCTTAAATGAAGAGATAAACACCCTATGTGAACATATGATGATATCCAAGCAACAAACAAGGCTAGGGTACCTTATATGCTTATCTAGGATTATGAGATGACAATAAATGCAATCCTAGATATCAAAAGCTAAATGAAATGTCATAAAGCTTAGCTAAACATAGAACAAGCGATCCTATGAAGCTATCATTAAAAGCCAAATCAACATATGTTGTCATTAAGCTTGGCAAGGACTATAATGCAATTACTAAATGCAATCAATGAGTCCTAAGCAATATCTAAATGCAAAGCATAAGGATTTAGCTAGAAGTTATCAACAACAACAATCCTAGCTATCACAATACAACACTCAATCATGGCATCACAACAATCTCTAATTTGTATCTAGAAAATGTTCTAAGAGCATACAAATAATTAAAGAGAAGGTTTAGGAAGTGAAACACTTAACTGGTAAGAAGATAGTGAAGAACTTACCAAACAAGATGTGATGAAGCAACCCTATCCATTGATGCACTCTAAATGAACTTAGATGATGCAAGATGAAGTTTTGATGCACATGGGAATGCTTTGAGTGATTAAATATGAGTTCTTGGAAGAGTTTTTCCTTTGAAATGTTTTCTAAGGAAAATATGTGATGTTCTGAACTCTTGCACGACCTTAAGACAATAAGATATATATATATATATATATATATATATATGAGATCCAAACAAAGTGAGGTCGTTTTGGAAAAAATGTTCCAGCTTTCTCTGTGTGCGCTGGTGACGTGTGCTGAAGAGTAGCGCACAACCAGAGCACAACCTATTTTCACAATAGGTGCTAGACGAGTGGGGAATACCAGTGGCGCAACACAAGTGCAGATCCTCTGGAATGTTTACGCTGGTTGGGCTGTGCTAGACGAGTAGCGCACCACCAGCGCACGCCCACATTTTGCAACTTTACGTGGGTGCAGCAGTTCAAACCAGTGGCGCAACACATGCGATAACTCACTGGAATGTTGCGCTAGTCGAGTAGCGTACCACCAGTGCACAACCTAATTTCAACACTTAAACATACAATTTCAACAAGTTCAAGAGTGATGAAACATACATCCTATTCTAATGCCAAACATGACATAAAACATTTAATTACAAGATGCAAATAAATCAATAAGAGTCATCAAAATGCACACAAGAAAACACTAAACATATAAGAATTAAAGTTATGCATTAATTTATGAGTGTGTGCAACTATCTCTTCAAAGTAAGTAAGCACAAGAATTTTACCTTCGGTGCTTCTCCTCTTGAGATCTTGAGAGCCTAAGCTACCCTTACATAATACCCCAAAAATATGATTTTTTCACAAAATAAGCCAATCAACAAATGAGGACTTTTCAATCTCCCCCTTTGGTTATTTCGTGATAAAACCACCACTCACATTGATCCTCACAAAACAAAATAAAAAACCGGGAAGATATTCTATAAAGAGATAAACATAAAAAAAAAACTTCAAATCTTCAATCTCTTGTAGAACTGTCAACTCTATACACAAAGCAAGCACAAATACACTTTCCAACCAGGTGCATGTGAGATGATCAAGTGAATATAAAACAAAAGCATTTGCATTTAAGAATATGAGTATGACATCGTGTAATGCTCCACATCATGCAATGCTACCCCTCAAAGGGTTACTCCCCCTAAATGTAATCTCCCCAAAAACAAGTACTACTCCCCTTAAAGTCAACACATGCTACCAACATGCTACTCCCCTAACACCACAATGCTAGGTCAATGTTACTCCTCCTTTTTGTCATGATATAGGCAAAGGAGAATTCCTCAACCGGGTCACTCAAGGCAAAGAAAGAAAGGAGCATACAAGATTGTTGCATAATTATATAAGCCACATTTATGCAACTTAATTAATAGGAGAGAAACAAGGAGATTTATTTGAAGAAAATGTGTGAATCAAAAATGCTTTGCATACAAGACATATTGCATTCAAGTCCAAAAACAATGGTATTTGGCAAAGAAAATGACAAAGGTTTCCAATATAATTCAAACCAATTTCACCATTTGTCATGATAGAAGCAAGCATATAGAGTTTTTATAGATATCAAATTTTAATGGCACTATATCCAACTTTATAAGCTAAACATGGCATGAACAACTTTGCACCATATTTGATTTTTCTGGAGGATACCCCGTATGGTAGTAGCCATGTTCAACTAATAAAGAAAGAGAAACATTGATGCAACATTTTAGTCTCACTAGCTTTTTCACACAATATTTTGCAATCATCAATTCATGCTGTATCATTTTTCATTAGCATGTCATTAAAGAATCATCATGTCTTGGAGATAATTATAGGTCATTCAATATGTACTTCCTATGTAGATCTCCTAGTCCAAAAATGCATGTTTGAACATAAATATGACATGGATTGTAATCAAAGCAAAGTTCACGCTTATTGAAGAAAAATCAATATACTATAGTATAAGTGCAACCAAGCTACTCTAGCAATCAATAAAGGAGCATAAACATTTTCAAAGAAAAATTGCATGCAATAAGTATACAATAGCTCTCTTTGCTTGAGTTCCCCATATGGGGTCAAAATTTAACCAAGTCATTGGGAAACATGTGCTCCTATAGACTTACCAAGTCCAAAGGACCTAGTTGCAGCTACGGTTATCTCATTGGCACTAAGGCAAGCGGGTTCATTCTTTCTAACCCACCTAGGTTCCACTTTCTCATTTCTAGTGGTTAAACATATATTTCTAACAACCCTAGGTTCATGCATATTTGCCCATTTTTTCAACCGATATTCTTTCATGCTCTCTATTCTACACCTCTTAATGTACTTAAAGCAATTTGGTCTTAAATGACCAATCATACCACAAAAATGACAAGTAGGTACAAAATGAGAATTTATACCTTTGCATTGTGATCTCATCGATGCATCACCATGTCGATGAGGTTGTTTTTGGTGATGCACCGATTGTTTCTTAGAGCTTGAGCCAATTGGTGGCACCTTTGTGGTCTAGCTTGTTGAGATGGATGAGCCGGTTGAACATGCCTTCTTGGTTGAGGAAGGCTTGGAAGTGGAGCTCTTGATTGTTGAGGTTTAGCTTCATTCTTTATTGGCCCCTTTCACTTGGCCATTCGTGGATGTCTCTCCAAGATCAATCTTTCTCCTAGGATGTTGTGGAGGTAAAGCTCTTTTCTTGCCTTGAGCTTGAGGTTGCATGACCTTGGCTTTCTTCAATTTTCCAAGGCACCTCATCTCATTCTCCTTGATGATCTTCAAGGAATTGTCTTTGTTGGCAAGTTCATCCTTCATTGCCTTCATCCTTTGATGGCAATCATCAATCTCCTCCTCATACTTGAACATGTCAACTATGTCCATCTTCAAGGAGTCATCTAACTTGGACCTTAGTTGAAGATTTTCTCCCTTCAACTTCTTGATTTCTTCATTTTTCTTTTTCAAAGACCTTTGAAGACTTTTAATGAAGTCTTCATAACCAAACTCTTCATCACTCAAGTTCTTGGAGCTTGAACTTTCTTCATCGAAGCTTCTACCACTTGTACTCTCGTGGCAATCATCATCTAAACAAGCTTCTTCAATGTCAACCTTGAGCGATGGATGTATTGTGGCCACTTTAGAGTTGTCATCGTGTAAAGTGTACACAACTATGTGATTCCTTTCACATCCCTTGGAACCCGAAGAGCATTCTTCACTTTTACTATAAGAGTAGGCCTTTGATTTGCCTCTTTGACTCTTGCTCTTTGAATTTCCACAATCCGTGAAAATGTGCCCATAGCCGTCATAATCAAAACATCGAAGCTTGTTCTTTGAGGTACCCAAATTCTTATCTTTTTCTTTCGTGGTACCTTCATGGGTGATTCGTAGAATCTCCCAAGCTTCTCGAACATCACTGGTGGATTGGATGAGCTTTGCTTAACTCTCACACACTGCATGATATAAGGCACGAAGGCCCTTTGAATTCCATTCGGCAGCCTCGAGTTCGTCATTAGTCCACTTAGACTTGGGTTTAGCATATAAGCCTCATTATCTTGTGTCTCTGTGGGAGGTGAGTATTTTTCTTCCACACACATCCACACATGCTCATCAAGGTCACACAAAAAGAACTCCATCCTCACTTTCCAAGAAGGGTAGTTATCCTTGGTGAGCGTAGGTGGTTCAGAGATCAATGTACCCTCAAGTCTCTCAAAATCACACATAGTGTTTTGGGTAAAATGAGTGCAAATGAATGCAAATGTATGAATGATCAAAATCACACAAAATGTAAAACACACCAAAAATGAGCAAGGATCACCTATGTATGTCTAGGAACCCGCTCTGATACCAATTGAAACAAATATTATGGTGTGTTTAATATTAATCAAGAGGGGGTGAAAAGATTTTAAACAAATTTACCCAATTTTCGTTAAACGTCAAGATTACGAAAATGCCCCTATCTAGTTACAAAAATACCACAAGTGTAATAAATGCGAAAATAGTAAAGACACTTGAGATATACGTGGAAACCCTCCAAATGGGAAAAACCACGGGCTGTTTAGTGCGCCACACTCGAACAACGAATCCACTAATGACAGAGGCGTTACAACCTACTCCCGATATATAACCCACTACCACTACCTAATCCCGATATTAAGAGGACCTGGTCCAATTTGCTTACGCTTGAAGCAACCTACTCCCGGATGCAACGCAAGACTTACTTCTCTTAAATGAAGAGATAAACACCCTATGTGAACATATGATGATATTCAAGCAACAAACAAGGCTAGGGTACCTTATATGCTTATTTAGGATTATGAGATGGCAATAAATGCAATCCTAGATATCAAGAGCTAAATGACATGTCTTAAAGCTTAGCTAAACATAGAACAAGCAATCCTATGAAGCTATCATAAAAGCCAAATCAACACATGTTGTCATTAAGCATGGTAAGGACTATAATGCAATTACTAAATGCAATCAATGAGTTCTAAACAATATCTAAGTGCAAAGCATAAAGATTTAGCTAGAAGTTATCTACAAAAACAATCCTAGCTATCACAATACAACACTCAATCATGGCATCACAACAATCTCTAATTTGTATCTAGAAAATGTTCTAAGAGCATACAAATAATTAAAGAGAAGGTTTAGCAAGTAAAACACTTAACTTGTAAGAAGATAGTGAAGAACTTACCGAATAAGATGTTATGAAGCAACCATATCCATTGATGCACTCTAAATGAAATTAGATGATGCAAGATGAAGTTTTGATGCATATGGGAATGCTTTGAGTGATTAAAAATGAGTTCTTGGAAGAGTTTTTCCTTTGAAAAATGTTCTAAGGACAATATGTGATGTTCTGAACTTTTGCACGACCTTAAGACAATGAGATATATATATATATATGAGATCCAAACAAAGTGAGGTCGTTTTGGAAAAAACGTTCCAGCTTCCTCTGTGTGCGCTGGTGACGTGCGCTGGTCGAGTAGCGCACAACCTATTTTCACAACTGGCGCTGGACGAGTGGCTCATACCAGTGGCGCAACACAAGTGCAGATCCTTTGGAATGTTTGAGCTGGTGAGGCTACGCTAGACGAGTAGCGCACACCCACATTTTGCAACTTTGCGTGGGTGCAGTAGCGCAACCCAGTGGCGGAACACATGCGACAACTCACTGGAATGTTACGCTGGTGAGGTGCGCTGGTCGAGTAGTGCACCATCAGGGCACAACCTAATTTCAACATTCAAACATACAATTTCAACAAGTTCAAGAGTGATGAAACATGCATCATATTCTAATGCCAAACATGACATAAAAAATTTAAGTACAATATGCAAATAAATCAATAAGAGTCATCAAAATGCACACAAGAAAACACTCAACATATAAGAATTAAAGTTATGCATGAATTTGTGTGTGTGTGCAACTATCTCTTCAAAGTAAGTAAGCACAAGAATTTTACCTTCGGTGCTTCTCCTCTAGAGGTCTTGAGAGCCTAAGCTACCCTTACATAATACCCCAAAAATGTGATTTGTTCTCGAAATAAGCAAATCAACAAATGAGGACTTTACAACTGAAATTGAGCAATAACAATCCACGTATAAAACATATATATATATATCAATATTTTCCAATGTAAATATATATGCGAGTAACTAGAGTGTCATCTCTTTCTAAAACATGCATATATACAATAAAAAGAAAAAGATTCACGAACACATACATCTATTAGTTAAGGGTACAACCAGGCTCTGATACCAATTGTAGAGAAAATCGCACTTCGGAAGCGTGAAAAATTAAAATTAGGGTTAGATATATTTAAAATTTCCCTTTATTATAACAAGAACCTTAACCCTAGATTAATTGATGCATATAAAAGTATCGTACATTTTTCTCGTGACGATTGAACTAGCGCCGAATTGAATCACCAAGATCTTCCAATCCAATCACGAACGTGAATCATCTAGGAGTGTGAGCTCCCTTTCTTTAAATTGTATACCTAAGGATGGAAACAAACAAAATCTTTTTCTTTGTTAGTCACAATAATCCTCCAAGAGAAAAGTCTAAGATCGTCTGGTCACTTGTGAATTACCAATCTACTTGATTGAAAATCGCGTGAATCCGATTTTATTTTGTACACAAAACCCTTTTGATGTAAAGGATACTAGTGTACTATCAAATACAAAAACGTTCCATTTTTCTCTTCTCCTTGACAGAATTTTGTCTAGAGCAAAAAATTAATTTTTTCTCCATCAAAATTCTCTCTTGCTTTGCCGAATTCTCTCTTAGAAAAAATAACCTTGCTTGGCCGAAATTTTACTCATAAAAAACTTGGGCTGGCCGAATTTATCAAGGTGGTATATATTGGATCACAAATCCTTTCCTAAGAAGGATTTACTTGGTTGGCAAGAATCCTTTCCTTTGGTGGATTTACTTGGTGATAAAGAATCTTTTTTCAAAGATGAATTCTACTCTACACCAAGACTCCTAATCCAACTCACTAGAGTATTTTTGACCATATTAAAGATTTCCTAATTTGACTAGATAAATCATTCCTTTTATTTATCTATTTATCAAATATAATCTTTAATATTAATTATACTACCAATAATAGTATAATATTAGGAGACCTTCTCCTACTAGAAAAAATGATTTCGACTTTTAATTAAATAATTAAATAATTACCAAATTAATTATTTTCCATTTAATTAAATAATAAAATATAAAATAATATATTAGGCTTTTATATATTAGCCTTGCCGCCCATGATATTATATAGGCATATATATTGTTTTTCCTATTTTATTAAATCCATTGGACCTTAATAAAAAGTCCACAAGTGAACTAGACCCATTCCTACAAAAAGAAACAAGTCGACATGCCTTAATACAATTCTAGATAGACCCCTAAATTGGTCTGGTAGAATATATCAAGTGATCCGTGTAAGTTCGTGTGGATTGGGGATATTGGCGGGCTATCTAAATTTAAGCTCCAATAGACACAACCCAATCACAATCAACAAATGATTCACTTATGACCGATCTATTAATTTTAGTTCATTCCACTAGAGAACTAAAATTGAACTCTTAGACAATTTTAATGGAGAAAATGTATCCTCGTGAAGAATACCAGTAATCGCCAAGAGCTCATAGACCGCCTAGAGCTCTCCAAGTTACCATATTTACTCATATGACCATATTTTGAACTTGGATATTTTGACTTTTCCAGAATCCATGTTTCAATAGACACTATTAAAAACTTAACGTTAAGATTTAATATCCAATACCTCAAAACATCCATATGATGCATTTAATAAATGGAGCCACTATGTCCGTATCTATAAATGAAGTCCTCTATCGATTAACAAATGAATACCACCAAACTATCGATGATAGACTATGCTATATAATCGTACTCATTGATTGCACAAATGATAACACTTGCAACCATAAGTCCATCATTTATCTCAGGATTGGGATAGACTCTCCGATTATCTTCAAGTGAAAACTTTTATCCATTGACGGTTCTAGATAACGTATTTCTATGTGATCCAATTCAATGCACCTAGTGCACTAGATTCTTTTGTCCAAAGACACCACACTTTGATGATTTTAGACTCATCGTAACACATTTGATCACACTCAAATGCTAGCAAGAGAATCTACAACTTTAAGAAGATAAATGCACCCAACCTTTATCTTAAGTTGTGAATATTATTCAAAAATAACTAAAGAATTGTGTCTTCCTCATACATACCTAGATGTATAAACAATTCTTCTTTTCTTATAGTCTTTTGACCTTATGATTATTTACTTTTGACAATTATAATAATTAAACTATAAATGCTATAAGATTTGTTAAACAATATATCACTTTATTATTATGAAAAGCTTGTCAATTACATTATTATAATATTTCTATCGAGTATAATCCCAACACATACTGCCTTTGGTGGGAAAAGTGGGACAGAAGGTAGGGGTTTGACAGACAAGACCAGTGACAGTGAGGGATCTGAGCCTGATGCTGGGGGTTTAAGGCCCAGTGATAGTAAGGGTTATCAGACAGACCCTCAACAAGAAAGGCATAGGCATAGGCGAGTTCGGCTTACCACCCCCGAACATGGTACATCTACAGGGATTCCCGCGTGGAGGGGAAGAGGGGTTGTACTTGATGGAGAGGTAAGTTGAAAAGAAAGTTTTGTTTTTTTAGTAACACGTGATGTTGTTAGTTTTGTACTAACAATATAGACATGATTTCATGCCCCATGGGTAGATCTGTTAAATGACGTACGTGAAGCCCTCTGGAAGAGTGAGAAGGATCGAGAACGTCAACACTTGGAGTTGATGGATATAATCTGGAAGAGTGATGAGGATTGTTAACAACAACACTGAGTGTTACTGGATATGATCCGGGATACACACAGGGATGGCCCCCCACCTATCGATCTAGAGTTTAGTCCTGGAGATAGGACTGGTGGGTATATGGGGGGGGGGGGGGGGGGGGGGGGGACAGACAGGACAGATGGACGTAGCGAGGACCAGCCTATCGGGGGGTAGGTCTGGAGAGTCAAGCTCAGTCGTGTACCAACGATAATAGGCCTACTACACATATAGCAGTCCGATCAAACCTCCAAGTTGTCCTATCTGGTTCACCCAGCCCGAGCTCTACCCATAACCCAACACATCAATTCAGCCACAGCGATCCCCTCCCCCACCCAGGACATCGACCTAGGCTCAATGGTCCCCTCCCCCACCTAGCATGTCGACCCAGGCTCAATGGTCCCCTCCCCCACCCAGCATGTCGACCTAGGCTAAGTGGTCCCCTTCCCTACCCAACACATTGACCGAGCTCCAAAGCTCCTCAGAGGCTGGAGTACCGCACAGGAAGCGTATACTTAAGCACGGATGGTAGTTGATGAGCCCTTACAAAGATCCATAACGGTCGAAGAGGTTGAGGACACGGTCATAGTCCACAGAACACATATTCCCCCACAGACTTGTGGACGCTGACCAACTTGCAGCATACAAAGCCTTCAAGAAGAACATCAACGGGGAACTATAAGTACAACTTCATTTATGAATTTGGTAGTGTATTAATGTTTATTCAAATTTTGATAAAGCTAATCCAACCATTAAACAGACGTGATGTGGACGTGCTGGCACTAGTGGATACCAAATGGTTCATGCCTATGCAGTCCAACTTCATGGACTTGGAGGACACGGTACGTACTTACGTGATTTTCAAATTAACGTTTGTTTAAATAATGTGGTATTGTTAACAATTCATTAGTTTTATTGTCTATCTGTATATGGACGTATACCTCCGTATTATTTAGAAGCGTCAGCGAGGATTCTCCACTATGTACAACCAGAGGATCAACGTACTTGATACACAATTCTATGTAAGTAGTTATAAATTATTGGAATTGCATCTCGTTTTTGTTTTTTATTATTGATATGAATTTGTCAATGATTGTATGTACATCCACTTATGTTATTACAGTGGAAAAGAATGATGCCTCATGATTCATATGGGGTTGTGACCATGGCAAGGTGGAATGTGTTACAGTCCCGATGGTTGGAAGAGGACCTTCAAACGGTCCGTGGAGCAACCCCAAGTGGAAATGATTTAAAATATAAATTGTTCATATATCCTGACCTAACACTTACTGCATACTATTACAGGTCTTGATATCGTGCAACTTTGGGGGCTAACATTGGCTGGTGGTGACCGTTGACCTTATTTTCTGGAAGCTGGAAATATTTGACCCTTGGAGACAGGATGTTCCTGTTAATATCATGAAGCAGCAAGTCCGACCATTACGGTGGTTTTTACTGTTAATGTTGAATGATGCGGAGGTTCCACACTACACGATGAAATGGTCATCGACCGTTCCCTAGGGAAAATAAGCTCTTCTCAGTCAGCGTGGTCTCCATTTCTACAGTCCCCCAACAAAAAAAAATCATATGACATTCTATTTTATTCATGTGCTTAGATATTATTTAAAAACGATTTGTAACACGTTTTAATGTGTCCAATTGCAGAGGTAATTGTGGTGCCCATACTTTGAGATTTATCGAGTACTTACTGGCGGGTCGACGCCCTTTTGATTAGTCAGAGGACGACATGGAGATCATTCGGGAGAAAATGGTTGTGGAGATTTTTGTAACTCCAAGCCCGTCTAGTGATTGGATGTATATTTAATGTTGTTTATTTTTTATATTTCCTACCATTTTTTATGTACAAAGACATTGTAATTCATTAATATTATTTCAATTTCTTTTAATGTTTTTGTTCCCAGTGGCTGCCATCACATGTACTAAACACATAACAAACCTTGACAATGTGATACGATAAGTTAACGAACACATACAAAATAAGTTAACGAACAACTCATACAATTCCAAATTATTACAATCTGATACGATTCCAAATGTTTACAATGTGATCAAAACTTTGCCATTCATTCCCTATTAGAGTCCATGTTAGGGCGCGTCTGTTTGTTGTGTCCACTTAAATGACAGATGCTGCACTTGCGGTGGTATTCATCGAAAACACCTCTGCTTGGACCTTTAATTAATCAAAGGTAGGTTATAACATCTCATGGAATTATGCCCTGGTTGTTCACATCTTCAACACAATTGTGTAGTTGTCCTCTCCGAAGAAGAGACATGTCGACCCGCCCTCGGGCATTCTGCTTGCCTCCTAGAGATTGGATTCAAAATCACCCTCTGAGCAATGTCAGATGGCACAACCCAAGTGGAAGGATGTCCAATCGGCATCATAAGAACCGAGTACGCATCAATAAGTGTTTGTCTCTTGTAGTAGTCCGAACATAAAGATGTCAAATCCAAGTTTCGCTCCCTGTAATAAACATTGAAAACGATGAGCTTCACGTTTCAGTAATAGTCACCTCATAGTAAAACTTGAAAGTAATGTACCTTGAGGCCGTAAGTGCATGAGAACATGGAAAATGATCCATTTGGAATTTGTTGCAAGTACAGGTCTTCAGGGCTAAGTCAACAGTTCACTATTTTCCAGATCGCTTGACAGAGAAAATATTATAGTCTACTGGATTTACGGTCATAAAACCACACTTTTCCACACGTTTTAAGATCATAAGATGTACTACTTCGGTCAACTGATGATGCATGGATTGTGTAGCTCTATAGCGATCATGAAATCATTGTTGTAGCATATTCCTAATGAACTCAGCCAGAGTCAACATAGGTAGTTGTCGTGCAAATTTTAGGCATGAGTTTATGCATTCTGTAACATTTGTTGTCATCACCCTATACCTTCATTCGGGACAGTGTACACGAGACCACTTGTGTGGACCGACATCAATTACATAATCATATGCATTCTAGTGTAATTTTCTTAACTCTTCCATATACCGGTTATATTCAAACTCAGTGTACGCCCGGGTTGCTTTGTCCATTATTACGGCAACATCCTTTCTATGAAATCGTTTCTTAATATTTTCAGAAAAGTGATAGCAACATATGGTATGGGTAGCATAAGGGAACACTTTAGAAATCCCTACTTCAATGCTTGCATGTCTATCGGAAATGAAAACCAGCCCATCAAGGGTACCCTTTAAGCAATCCAAAAACCATTCCCATGAAAGGTTGTTTTCTGAGTTGCGGTACCCAAAAGCAATTGGATACACCTGTTCATTCCCATCTTGTGTTGTTGCAACAAACATTGTACCCCCGAATCGTCCCTTCAAATGGGTACCATCAATGGCAATTACTGGACGCATACAAGTCCGGATTCCTCCAAGTGAGGCACTAATCGACATGAAAAAGTAGAGGAATTTGCCATCTTCGTCACACTATAAGTCAGTGATTGTGCCAGGATTTTTTTGTTCCAAAACGTAACCGAATGATAAAAGCAGTTTGAAGGTTTCCTCATGTATTCCATAGGTCAGTGACAACGCATAATCGAAGGCGGTGTGTGCCTTACTGTACATGATTTAAATTCCATACACTGATTTCATGTCGGTGATTATGTTCTTCAGACGCATTAGTCGACCATCTTGTTGTTGAAAGCTACGTGCATTCGTTTCTCCAATTATGATTGCACTAGCTTATCGGTGACGTCGATGAATTTCCTCTAACGGACAAGTATGTTCGTTGACAAAACTTCTTACTTAAAAGTATGTCCCTTCATCTCTTCTTACCGCTCTTAACTTTCACGTACAATTTTCCATCAAACAAACTAGATGTAATGTTATATTATTGGACATTTTCACCTTTCCACTCAAAGTTCTGCCGCATTACAAAATGACCTACTAGTCTCTTCAAATCCTTTTTCGTCAGAAAAAATTACCTTTTATATATCATGCTTGTATGTTCATCTTCAACCAAGTTCCTGCTTCCACCCATACCAAACGAGTATGATTCTGCTCTTGGAATAACCCACGTTGTGGTATTATCAGAATCATCTGGAGTTACATTAGCCCAGACCTCGGAGGTTCCAGCTATATCTGGTACACTAGAACTAAATCTGTGTACACGTCTTACACATCTTTCCATTTGAATATGTTCTTCATCATCCTCACTGTCCTCTACATTATCTACCGGATTAAAATTGCCCTCATTATCCACCTCATGAGTCGACCCAACATTCAGTGCTGTATTCTGCTCATTGTTGATGTCATTGTAGATCTCATTGTATTGGTGGTTGTACTGCCTATCATTCATCTCAATTTGACAACCAAATAAATAGTCGAATTGAGGTCCCAGTATATCAGCATGGCCGGCTACTTCCGGTGGGATAGCACACATGTTTTCCCGACCATCAATCCCACTTCTTTCTGTGAACAACTGGTTGCTTCCGCCTAACTATCGAAACTGTTGAGTGTTACCACGATAAGGGATATCTTCACCAATGACACCTCCTGTTGGCCTCTCGATTAGACTAACACATACTTGAGGGATCACCATATCTTCCCCTAGCATAAACTGAACATCATCATCGGTTCTTATAAATGTACGACATGTAGTCCCAGGAACGATTGATATAAACTGTAGATCAAAACTATGTTTGTTCTCATCATACTTCACAATGGTTTGCATGATCGACACAAGTTCGTCGTAAGTCAAATTTTTTGACACATACAAACCTTGGTTTTCGAAACCTAAATACCTCTGACTTCCGTCGGGTAATTGCTCCCATCGACCGTTGTAAGATATGACTATTCTCACCCTATCCATTGTCCTGTCAAAATCATCATCAAAAACCATTATTAAGAAAATAATATTTAATATTAAATTTATAATTCTAAAGGATTAAACAAAAATCTAAGTGTCAGCGATCGAGCTTTTTTTGTTAGGGATCGAGCTTTTTTTGTACACGATCGGTCCTTTTTTGTACATGATCGAGCTTTTTTGAACTTGATTGAGCCTTTTTGAACTTGATCGATCTATTTTTGTACATGATCGATCTTTTTTTAATATGACTCGAGCTTTTTTTTAGGGATCAAGTTTTTTTTGTACATGATCGAGCTTTTTTTGTGAGGGATCGAGCTATTTTGCGATGAATCGAGCTTTTTTTATGAGGGATCGAGCATTTGTTTTTAGGGATCGAGCTTTTTTTAAAATTGCTCGAACTTTTTTACTAATGTTTCGAGCTTTTTTTAAATGCTTTTGAACTTTTATACTCAAGATTTTAAACTTGTTTCCACCACTTCAAATTAGTTCGACCAAATATAAATACAAAAAAAAATGCATATATGTTCATACATTATTTTTTAAAAGTTTACAACTCGTAGAGATATAAAAAAAAAATGGAGACAACATGTTCATACATTGTTATACCATAAATAAATGCATGAAAAAATGAAAATGAAGATAAAAAATATTTGTTTACCTTCTTATGTAATATCCGGAGAGTGACTCAATTTTTTGAGAGATAGATGAGTAGTTGATTGATTTTTCAGACAACTTTTTTTTAAACAACTTTTTTAGAGAGAGGCTTTTAAAGATTAAAGAATCGATTATTTAAGGACAATTTCGGTAGTTCACCATAATAGGTGCCTTTTAAACTTAACTTATTAAACAGGTGGCATCACTGCAACTCACCAAAAAAAGGTGACATTTCTCACCATTTCCACATAACTTTAAACATAAAAGGTAAATTAGTAATAAATGAATACTTTTTTTAAAAAAGTCAGACTATGCTACACCTCAATGCAGCCTTGGCCCTGGCATAGTGCAATAGTTTTTAACCTTAGGGGTATGTTTGGTCGGAAGGAAAATAGAGAGGAAAGAAAATGGTGGAAGGAAAAGGGAGAAGAAAATAAAGAAGTGCCTGTTTGGTATGAAGAGAAAAATGAAAGGAAGGGAAAAGTTGGAGGAAAAATTGATGGATGGGGACCACTCATTTTAATCCTCCGAAAAGTGGGAGGAAAAGTGGAGAGAAAAGTTTGAAGGCTTTTGACTTTAAATGAAATTATAAATTTGCATTTTTAATTAAATTAAAATTTATTTTTTAAAATAAATTTGTAAAACATAATGTTTTAATTTATAAATATAATATGTTACAATGTTTGAAGTCATTTTATAAACTAAAAAAGTTGGATTAAATATTATTTAAATTATATTTATTTATTAAATATAAAAATATAAAATATATAAACTATAATGTAATGGTAAAATAGAAAAATTGATAAAGAATAGTTTCCATCAAATCTTTTTTCCTTCCTGTTTACCAAGCACCTTAAGGGAAAATATTTTCCTTCCTTTCCCTCATCTTTTATATCCTTCTAAATCTTTCTATCATTCCTATTTTCTTCCTCTCTACCAAACATACCCTAAAAGTGTTTATGCAATTAATCGTTGAAACAACCGTTAAACAGAGAATTCGTTTATTATAGCATCTCCAACAGTTTCCTTTAGAGACCTCTTTTAAATCATCTCCAACAGGTCCCTTAAAGATCCCCTTAGCTTAATTAAGGGAGGAGCTGCTTTTTATTGCATCTTCAAAAGGTCCCTTAAAGACCCCTTTAAACATGTTTTGATGGAGCTCACTCCATTAAATAAGGTGTCTTCAACCCCCTTAAGTGGGCTCCATATATTTAAAGACTAGATATTTTACTTTTCAATTCCAATAATTCTTTTATTATCCAATGAGTGAATTACAAAGTAAAATCAAGATAATAATAAAAAATTATTAAATAAGCAATTATAGGAAGCATTGTTGGAATACATACTCCCTTAATGGCCCCTTATAATAGCATTCATCCTTATTTAAGGGGGTCTTCAAAGGAGACTGTTGGAAAAGCTCTTAGTATAGGGGAAACTGTATTTTTGAAACTCCAACAAATCCCTTAAAAGCTAACTTTAAAATGTTTTGGTGAAGCTCACTCCCTTAATTAAGGGATGACTTTAGCCCATTTAAGTGGGCTCCACATAATTAATTTTTATTTTACTTTTGAAAAGCAAAAGATATTTAACTTTTAAATCCCAATATAATTTATTATCGAATGAATAATTTGTTTTACAATAATAATTACAAAGTAAAATATCAAATAAAATAAAAAATTATTAAGGGAACCATTTATATTGTTGGAACACATACTACCTTAATGACCCCTTATAATAACATCTTCCCGTATTTAAAGAAGTCTTCAGGGATTACCGTTGGTGATGCTCTTAGTTCATCGGTACATATGTCACCAAGGAAGCAAAATTCCAGGCTAAAAGTTGTAAATTCATTAGGAGATACAATTGTTGTCTAAATACATTGGCACACCAAAAGTTTGAAATACGTGCAATAAATAAATAAGTAATTAAACCTTTTGGGGTGCATACATATCACATATATGTATTTTATTTATTTTAAATAATATATATCATATATATAATATTTAAATATTAGATTAAATCTATATTTGATTTTTAAAAACTTTCAAATAAAAAATATCCCATATCTTTTATTTGATTTTAATTTTGAATTCAAACTATTTAAATTCAAAAATAAAATATTTAATTTAATCAAATAAAATAATCATATTATCTTGTTTTATTCAAAAATAAATATCAACATACACCCTCCATTTAGTGATTAACAACATAATTAAATAATCTCATTATTTAAGTTATTTAATCACCATTATCCATTAATTAAATGATCTCATTATTCAATTAATTCCCGAATAAATTACGTGTCACTTTCGTAACACAATTAATTGGACAATCCAATTAATTAACTGCGACCCTTGTTACCTAAATCGATCGGGTTAGCAAGGGGACCTAATGGACCCACCGTATTTTGAGCTCCAATAATCCTCAGAATCATTAATTAAACTCTTTAATTAATATTCTTTGATTATTAACTCCGGTGTTATTCCACTGAAAACCCGAAGCTGCACTCTCTCACCTGCAGATGTTTTTACACAGACCGATACAACTCGGTGTCCATCGATATAGCTATTACATATGGTTTGATCCTCCACAGTAGTTCATAATTAGAGCTGGGTCATAATGTTCGTTATACCCCTCTAATTACATATATCCTTTAAGTACCATTGATTCTCTAATGGACAATAAATCCTATTTCCTCACGGAATTAGGATAGCGCTCATACTGTCCAAGCCCCGAATCAACCCATAAGGGAACTACCATCTAATTCTCACAAGAATGAGTGGATTCCACTATTGTGTACAAACCTTCCCAGCCACAAGCCAAACCGTAATCCCAACAACGGAGTATATTGATCAGGAAATGCATCTGACCTCACCCATGGTATATCAAAGACCACGATCTAACCTGAAGGAGTCGATAAGACACTCATGATTAAGATCACCCATATATAGCCATCATTAGTTGATATATATGAATCTCATCGGTAAACAGATCTTAGTATGAGATTCATATAGATCATGACCTAGTCCTATTTGATCACATCATACAAGGTGCCTCCATTCCCATATCTCATATGAATGATTCAGGATAGAATCACTGTACATTACGGAATGGACCACAGCTATAGATTAACCACAAATAAAGTACCCAGCTTTATTTGCTATCTATGGACTCTTTAGATTGCACGTCTTTTACTGTATCCATCTGTATATGACACTCATATACATAGTTCGAGATTACATCCGGCAATCCAGGATGTATATATGTACAAAAGTTTATAAAATAAATAACATAACAGAATGAATTGAACCTTCCTTTTATTTACTTCATAAATCCATTTACAAGTTACATGTGTAGGGCATAAACCCCAACAAAGGGTTGGTACCTTAGGCACCTAACCTGATTGAATAAAGATGGATATATGAATCTAAGTGCAATAAAGATGGGATTGTAATGACTTTATTATCAGCTATGAATATTGTACAAATGGATTCCTACACACTCTTAATCTCTCTGGGATACAGTAATGTGGTAACCTTGTCCCTGTCGAATAATAGATAATGATAGGGGCCGTGCTCTGGTTACAGAATTTAGGCTGAATTCAAACACTCTCTTCCTCTCGTGTACTCTCAATTCTCTTTGTTGCTCTTCTTTTGTCAATTTTTTTTTCTCCCCCTTGTCGGTCATGCTTGGGCACCTTTATACATGGCCCGAATGGTTTAAACTTGTGGATCTCCCGTCCTGATTCTCTGAATCCCTTGCTTCCTTATCGGGCAGGATCTTTTATTTTAAAATCATTGATTTTGAGTTAATAACAGATTCGAGAATATCTTTGGTGGAGATTAGTTTGTTTCCTTTTTGGACTCAATCTCTTGCCTTACGTGTATGTAGAGTTTTAATATTCGTTGGAGTGTAGATATGATCATATGTGTATTCATGGCATGATTCTTCATGGAGGTCGACGAGTTAGGCGTTCGTTTTTTCACAGAGCGAGGTACACCCTTACCTTAGTTCTGGTCCCAGAAGCTTTGGCATAACCCTTCCTTTTATTGGGGGTAGCGCTAATTAGACAGGCTTCCTCTTTCTTATCCAGTTAGGTTCAAGCTTTCCTTAGCGATTTGGAGCATAGCTATAACGTGAATCTGATCCCCTTAAAGGTGCCCTTTTTCTGTTTGGAGAGGATAGCAGGCTTTTGTAGAGGTTACAAATTAATCTCGACATCGGGAAGCCTTGACTTGGAAGGAACTCAATTTGTTTCTGTAGGGCTTTCCCTCAAATGCTTCTTGAGCTCGGCGAACTTTCCTTGCTTTCATGTGGCCGTTCCGGAGCCAAGCCCCAGAGAACGGGGTTCCAGGATAGGTGATCTCAAGAAGCCTAGATAACCGCGTATCAGGCTTTACCTAAATTCCAGTGTTCGAGTGAGGGGCCCAACCTGTTTGTGTCGAGCTTCATTCCTGGTAGTTCTAGAGCCTGATGACCTTTCCTCACTTCTGTGGGGCAGTTCTATGGCTAGCCCTTTAGGCCCGGGGTCTAGTGACTGGCGAGCTCGGGCTTTGACTCCGGTTAGAAGAGTGGAAAATTTCGCTTTGGTCCCCTTGCAAAATTTTGCTTTGGTCCCTTTGCCAAATTTTGCTATTAACAGAAGTCCCCTCTGACTTGAACACCGGTAATTGAATTGGGTTGGAGTCGGATTCATTGTTTTAATTGGGAAAATTTTCCTCTTTTACCTTTATCAGTATCTAGATGAAAATCCTCACATTTTTCCTCTTTTAATGTAGTTAACCCTAGAGAATCGGTTTGTGGAAGATATCTTGGAGACAAACGTGTTTGTTTCCATTCTGGACTCTTTCATTATGGTCGGGCGTACGTGGAGCTTGTTATGTTTTGGAGAATGATTTTGATTCGCTTGCTAGTGGTGTGATACCTCAAGGTATTAACCTGGTGATATGGCGCTTGATCATCCTGGTGGCAAGGTACCTTAGGGAACCGTTCCGGTGGCAAGGTGCTTGGTCAATCATGTTGGAGCATTGCCCTCATCTTGGAGCTTTATGGGTATCTTCCTTCCTGCTCAAGGATAGGATATATACCACGACTGAATAGAGGAATAGTGTCGGGGGTACTCAGGTACCAGTTAGGTGGTCCGTGGAGCTTCATCTTGCTTCAACAATGATGTCGAGGTACCTCGCTTGTGTGAGACCCTGTACTTCGAGGTAAACCACAACGTCTAGTACCTACCAGGTATATAGAAATGTCTCTTACCAGCTAGTTGCCTGCTTGGCTAAAAATTTCCCTTTGACCTCTTATCAAAAATGGCTATTAAAAAAATCCCCCTCTAACTTGGACACCGGTGATTGATTTGGGGTTGCAGTCAGATTTCCTGTTTCATTTGGGATTTTTTTTGTTTTCAACTGGTTACAAGAATTTGGGAAGAAATCATCTCATTAAATGCAGTGGGCATGTGTCAATCAAGGGGAACGTTTCCCATTTGAAATAAGATAGATTTTTGGTGGTGTGCTCGTACCAAGGATAAAATCTTATCTCTTCGATCACGCCCCGGAAACGGTTACATCCTGCTATTTATGCACGTTGCTATCTTCCTGCTCATCACACTTATAAACCTTCTCTTTTAAAATTTAAATAACCCTACCCTCTTTCCTTTCCTTTTCGACTTTCTTCCTTCGGCCTTCTAATCAATTCACTAATGTTGCCATGTCTCACTTTGATCGTGATAACGTCGACCATCTGGTGGAGGGCGACTCCTAGATCCTTGTTCTTGGGAAGATGGCTTGGGGAGAAGATATAATTGAGAGTGATTCCTCTCAGCTGCAGCGCCACCGCTCGAGTCGATACACTAGCATTCATACTGGTTTTTCAAATAACTCAGATGCCCTACTGGAGATTATTGAGAGGGACTCTGGAGAGGAGTCTGGAAAGATTGGAATTGGCAGAGTACCGATTGATGCTGAGTCGACATTACTTGGTGGGAAGCTAATTCTCCCCTATGACTTCTGTGCCATTCTGGATTCAACTGCTACAGAGGCCACCATTAGGCACTTGAGAAGCCAATTCAGGATCCTTGAAAGCATTTTCGTTACCATACCGCACTAGGGGTGTAAAGTGTACATGCCCACCCCCGACGTGCTCCTAATACATGTCGTTACATTTGCAGTGGGGTCAGGCTGCCTTTTCATCCTCCATAGGGTGCTTCATGCTCTACAGCTAGCCCCCTTCAACTTACACCAGGATTCTGGAGACACCTGGTGGGCTTTTTAGTGCTTTGGAAGCAACAGTACGAGAAGGACAATATGAACAGAGAACCAGGACTAGATGAGTTGAGGTTTGTCTTCCAAGTCACTAGCATGTCTCCCGGTCCAAATGGACAATTCAATGCCCAGGGTAAAAATGGAAAAAAATTATCGTCCCTGGTGCTACCAAGAACGAGGCTCCCTAGAAGGATGAACGAGTAATGGTAGGTGGCGACTAGAGGAGTTCAGTTTACATTGGTGGTACTAAGTACAGGGTTCCTACCTTGTTTAGTGACATACCAGTCTGGGATAAAGTTACCATTTCTACAAAATCAAGGTCGATCTTGGAGGCTATTGTTGGCTGAAACTTCATAAACTTATAGTACCCCGTTTCTGACCTCTTCGATGCTGGCAAGGTGGACCATTACCTGCTCATCTCCATTGCCTTCCTAGGTAGGTGTCACTTTCCATTCCTTATTTGTTATATATATATATATATATATATATATATATATATATATACATATGTTAACGAAACATTTGCTCGGGGTGAGAAATTCCAGTTAACACCCTCGAGACCACTACTACGGAGGTGGTGGCCGGGTATGGTACCTTTGGTACCTAGTTTAATCAAATAATGATGGATGTTTAAAGCAGATGTTAATACAATGAGAAAGAGAATACAACGCTTTTATTATCAATTACGTATATCATACAAAAATCCCTAAAATGCTCTCAATCTCTCCGGGGTATAATGGGGTGGTGGCTACGTGACTATCGAAAAGTAGATAACAATGGTAGCCGTGTTCTGATAACATAATTTTGGTTCAAATGTCAATTCTCTCCCCATTCTGTGCTTTTTTGCCCCCTTTCTTTCATCCATGCTTGGGTGTATTTATGTATAGTCCATCTAGGTTTAACTTGTGATCCTCCCACCATTATCTTCTGAATCCAATCCCCCCTTATCGGGCGGGATCCACTATTTTGAATGTTGTTGACTTTGATTAATGATTCGAGTATATCTTGGGTGGAGATATAGTTTATTTCCACTTTAAACTCAATCACTTGCCCTGCACATATGCGGTATTTTAATGTTTGTTGGGGTTTAGATATGATCCTGTTTGCCTCCATGGCGTGATGTCTCATGGAATTCATCAAGTATGGCGTTTGCTTCCCCAAGGAGAGAGGTATACATGTGTTATGGTTTTGGTACTGGGAGCTTGGTGTGACCATTCTAGGTTCCTTGGAGCTTGAAATGGCCATCGTGGGCACTCTTTGGTTGTAACGGAGCTTCGGTGAGTTTCCATTTACCTGCCCATAGAGGTTTGTATCTTCTTTCGGCAAAGTGGAGTGACATTATAGTATGAACTTTATGTCCTTCTTTTTACGTCTGTAGAGGACGGTGGGCTTCTGGGAAGTTGCAAGATAATTTCAACCGTGAGAAGCTTGGCTCATCATGTATTAGGCATGGTCCGAGCTCTAGTTTCGGTGTAAGGAGCTTGATCTGATTGAGTCGGGCTTTACTTAGGGTGTTCCCAAGGTGTGATGACCTTTCTTGGCTTCTGTGGGATAGCCCAATAGCTCGACCAACAGAACCGTGGTACCAAGGTAAGTAATCCCAGATTTGGACCCGGGTTAGGAGAGTGGAAAATTTCCCTTTGGTCCCCAGCTGAATTTGGCTTTTAACAGAAGTTGCCTCTGAATTTAACACCGAAATTTTCACTCCATTGTTGCTATCAGAATCATGGTGGAAATCCTCTCATTAAATGCTCGAGTGATGTGGCAAACAAAGACCGGTGCGTTTCTAAAGATAATCAGGCTCCGTTATTCAAACCTACGTCACTGCTCCATTCATCTCTATTTAAACTCGGTTGTTTCACCGCATGCCTTACACTTTTTTTTTATTTCTATTAATAGTAAAATTTGGCTAGGGGACCAAAGAGAAATTTTCCACCCTCCTAACCCAAGTCAAAGCCCAAGTTCACTGGTCATTGAACCCTGGGTTTTAAGGGCGAGCCATAGAACTACCCCGCAGAAGCGAAGAAGGGTCATCAAGCTTCAGAACTATCAGGAATGGATCCCGACACGACCAGGTCAAGCCCCTTACGCCTGCTCTAGAATTCAAGCAAAGCCCGATAGGTGGTTATCCAGGCTTTCTGAGATCGAAATTACCTCGTTACCTCTCCAGAAGCCCACCAACCTCTCTGATATGAACCTCACCAAGAGCAGTGAGACCCGAAACCAATATATGGTAATGAAGGATCGTTTTCTAATCAAGATTTTAAACAAGAATATTATCGGACCGCGACCCGTTATCTATGTAGAGATAAGAACCAACGGTATCAAGAAGGTTGTAGACGCCACACTCAAGAAAAAGAAAGAAGGTGAGTGATAAATCAAGGTTTGAACGCCATAAGATAGAACCTTGACAAGTTCATAGTTTTATGAAGAACCAAAGAGAAAAATTATCTCCATTTTATTTCAATTCAAAATCTATTCTCAAATTACATCAATTGGTCCCTTTTTTACTAAAAATATCTAAGACCTAAAAGGGAATAAATATTAGGCAATTAATGCCTTACAATCATGAAAATAAATGCAAAAAAAATTAGGAAATAAATAAATACTAAACTAGCAACTATTGACTTGCTTCCTAATTGGAAAGCTAAATCTAGAAACAAATCAACCCCTTAATTTGGGAAACAAATTAAGTATTATTCTTTGGAAATTAAAAGGAAATAAATCAGCCAAAGTTGACTACCTTGTGCCATACACCCAAGTCTTCCTTATTCGGCCCAATCAATTGCCTTGATGACCTTAATTACGCCTTGGTCTTCATGTGTGCTTATCTTGGACTTCACCAATTCAAAATCAGCTAAAGTGTCTTGAATTAGGCCATTTAGTGCTTCTTTGATTCTCTTAGCTCTTGCCCTTGTTATTGGCCCAACCAGAACATGCAATGGATCATTTGATGACTTCTTGATTCTCTTCACTCTCCAGGCATAAAGGGGGGAGGGGTGATTTGAAGATATCAGGTTCATGTTATAGCTACGTTCTAGTTCGCTAAGGAAAACTAGAACCTATCTGGACGAGAAAAAAAAGGCTCGCCTAATCCATGCTACCCTCAATGAGTGCCTACAAGGCCGTCTCAAGCTCTAAGGGACCAGGAAAGATCAGACCAAGCTTCTGGGACTAGGACTAAGGCATAGGTCCACCTCGCTCTGTGAAACGACGAACAACTAACTTGACGACCTTTATGAAGAATCATGCCGTGAATACACACAGGATCATATCTGCGAACATTAAAACTCTACGTATGTGTAAGACAAGAGATTGAATCCAAAAAGATACCATACTTATCTCCACCAAAGATGTTCTCGAATCCATTATTAATGCAAGGTCAACGACTTTCAAATGAGAGATCCCGCCCGATAAGGAGGGAACGGATTCAAAAAATGGTGGCGGGATTCATTGGTTTGAACTACTGGGACCATGTATAAATATGCCTAGCATGAAGAGGAAAGAGGGAGAAAGTTTTTGGCATAAATTCGGTGATCAGAACACGACCTCCATTATTACCTACTATTCGACAGACACGAGGTTGCAACCCTACTGTATCCTAGAGAGATTAACAACGTGTAGGATTCTTTTGTACAGTATTTATAATTGATAATAAAACCATTCCTTTCCCATCTTCATTACACTTGTATTCATACATCTATATTTATTCTGTCAGGTTAGGTACGTAAAGTACCAACCCCGGCCACCACCTACGTGGTAGTAGCCTCGAGGTGTTAACCGGAATTTCTCAACTCGAGTAAATTCTCCACTAACACTTTCTGGCGCAGTCTGTAGGGAACAACCCAAACCGTAATTTTTACACTTACGTGTTTGTTTTTTACAGTAATCATGAGGCTTCATTCCTCTCAAGGATAACCCGAAACCTCGAGACATCCATCTTGCCCCCCCCCCCCCCCCCCCCCCCCCCCCCCCTCCCCCAACCCAGAAAGGGCTATAAGCCAGCCTCTCAAAGCCAGGCGTAGAACGGGGCTTCATCAATCTGTGATCAATCAGCATGCAGCAGCCGTTGTGGAAAATGTCTGCCTCTATCTAGCTGTAGAAAGAATTGATCCTTAACTGGTAGATCTGGGTATCCTAGTAGAGGCGAGCCAACCTGCGACTAGGCAGCCAGCCTTCGATCAACTGGGACACACCCTCCCCTCCACTGATCCATGATTACCATAGGACAGGGCTTGCAACTTCCATCCGGGATAGGCTAGGGCCCATTCCCCCAGTCCCGGATAGGCAGACCAACTATCGACCTTGACAGGTTAAGTCAGTAGCAGACGTTTCGCCAAGGTTACCTCACAGCCTTCCTCGAGCGGTAACCTCCATACGGGAACCTCAAGCTAAAGCCGGGGAGAGCCGGTAAACTGTACGTCCAGACCATCCTTGAGGACGATAAAGTGGAAGTATCCAGCTTGTCGGGGGGATCTGACAGCAAGAGCTCTGAGGTCGACTCTGAGAAGCACGGAAATAAATGCCTGAGGAACCAGTTGATCAAGATACAGAAGGAGATCCAACAGTTGGAAAGAGGGAAGGGTAAAAAGGTCAAAAAGAACCCCCTGAACGAGATGAATCCCCAATTTACAAGAAGAATCCGGGAGGTGGACCTCCCATCAAAGTTTAAGATACCATTAGATAAGTTCTCTAGTATGGAGGATCCTCTGAGCGACTTAGAGAACTTCGTCCAACAGATGGAAGTCCATAACACAACCAGGGCTGTTATGTGCCAGATGTTCCCTACTACACAAATAGATTGTGCCAAGACCTGGTTCAAAAAGCTACTGGTTAACAGCGTGGACTTCTTCACAAAGCTGTCAACTGATTTCTGCTAATAATTCTAGGGAATCAAACCTTGGATGAAGGATCCTATCCATTTACAGTATGTGATCCAGGATATGGGGGAAACCCTTTGGGCTTACGTGGAGCAGTTCCACAAGGAAGTCATCCAGATAAGGGTCTTCAATGAGAAAGAGACCCTTGCCAATTTCAGGCGGAACCTGTGTGTAGGTTAGCTTTTCCGATTCTTTGCCAAGCGACCTCTGGAGACCTACCAAGAGGCCTATGATCAGGGCTCTAGATCAAGTCGAAGTCAATGAACAACTCACGATCAAGATGGAGCATGACGATATAAGAACAACAAAACGATAAAAGAAGAAAACTCTCAGACCTGAACCTGTTCAAAAAAAGCAGAACAAACCTCCTAACAGGTCAACCTTCCGTTTCCCCATTTCTCAACCTAAGCAAGAAAGGTATCCAGTAAGGCGAACCCCTCCGCGGGCTTCACCTCCTCCCAGGATAGTAGCCTCTATAACACGAGATAAGAGAGGATACGATCACTACACCCCTTTAAATGCATACCGTGAAACGATCTACCTCTCCATCGTGGATAAGGGGTTACTATAGAAGCCCGCAACCATGAAAGCCCCCATGGATAGGAGGAACCGGTATAAATACTGTGACTTTTATGAAAACGTGGGTCACAACACTTCAGAGTGCTATAACCTACATAACCAGATCGAGGATCTGATAAAAGGAGGATGCTTGATAGAGTTCTTGTAGCAAGTTAGGGACGACATTCAGATTGAAGGGGGGGGGGGGAGGGGGGAAGTATAATCTGAGATCCATGAGCACACCGAGAAGAGAAAATGGGAGCAGACGTATTTGATGCAGCAAATCCAGGTTATACATACCATCAGCGGAATGCCCACATTGGTTGATACCTCCAATAATTCCAAAAAAAAAACCATGCAAGGAAGGTCCCTCGTGTAGATGAAGAGATAGGTATCTTCAAGGTCGACCAGAGCCCAACTGACCCCTCTCAGTCTGTGTAGATTATTTTTATCGAGGCAGATGTCTACAACACCGTACAACCTCACGATACATGATGATCACGGTAAAGGTTTCCAACTGCATGGTCCACCGTGTGCTTGTCGACACAAGCAACAACGTCGATATCCTTTTTAGAGATACTTTAGAGAAGCTAAATTTGAAACAGTGGTGTTACAGTAGCTGCACAACCCCGTAAAATGGATTCACTGGGGACTCGATCATAACTGTGAGGTTGAAAATCCTTCCATTAATCGCTGGAATAGCCCCCCTAAGGCAAAATATCATGAAAGACTTCATGATGGTGGATTCCCCATCTGTCTACTATGCGATATTAGGAAGACCTTTCTTGTCATCCTTGAAGGGGGTCTTGTCCATTTAACACAACGTCCTAAAGTTTCCAGTAGAAGACAAGGTGGGGGAAATATGTGGTGACCTGCATGCAACCAGTAAGTGCTATGCAGTGTCTGCCAACCGATAGCTTTAGCGAAATAGTTTGCACAGGTTATGACGATACAGGATGGGGCAACCTTCGGGATGACCATGGAGGATGTAGTGTCTACAAATCATCCAGAGGATGATCATGAGATTCCAGAAGAAGAGAAGCAGAGCAGGGAATGGGCTATTGGGCATCCAGTGGATGAGCTAGATGAGATACCTATTTAGATGGAATACCCCTCGAAGGTCGTCTAGGTCGAAGCCACCCTCAAACCGGGAGTGAAGGAGGGTCTGATAGGGCTATTCAAAGAATTCAATGATATCTTCACTTGGAGTCACGACTAGATACCCGAGATCTCAATATCATTGGCTACTCACCATTTGGCAGTAGATCCGACCTTCAATCCCGTCAAACAAAAAAGGCGTCACTTAAACACTGAATGAAGTGCTACGGTTCAAGAAGAAGTGGACAAGTTGATCACAGCCGGCTTCATTAGAGATGCGTGTTACCCTGAATGGATCACCAATGTGGTCATGGTCATGAAGATGAATGGGAAGTGGCGTACGTGTGTCGATTACACTGACCTCAACAGGGTATGTCCGAAAGACAGTTTCCCTTTACCAATGATCGATCAGTTGGTTGACTCTATATCCAGAAAAAAACTTCTAAGCTTCATGGATGCATTCTCGGGGTACAACCAGATCATGATGCACCCGCTGACCAAGATAAGACCAGCTTCATCACCGGGCAGGGTCTATACTGTTATAAGGTGTGCCGTTTAGGCTTAAGAATGCTGGAGCTACATATAAACGGTTGGTCAATCGATTTTTCAAGCCCGAGATTGGAAGATCAATGGAAGTGTACATCGATGACATGATTACCAATTCACCAACGATAGAAGGACATCAGGATGACCTTCACAGAACTGTCATGATCCTAAGGGAAAACCAGATGCGATTGAACCACTCCAAATGTACCTTCGGTGTAACTTTGGGAAATTTTCTAGGCTTCATGGTTCAAGAGAGATGAATAGAGGCTAACCCAAAAAAGATCAAGGCTATCCTGGATCTAGATTCCACCACGTCACTTAAACAGGTTCAAGTCTTGACCGAACAGATAGCGGCGCTCAACAGGTTCATTTCTCGGTCCATCGGTAAGTGTTTTCCTTTCTTTAAAGCTATCAAGCAGGGAAGGAACATGAAATGGGACCAGGAGAGAGGGCAAGCTTTTCAAACTTTGAAGAAGTATCTGTCAAGCCCTCCGTTACTGGTCAAACCAAGTTTAGGAAAGGAGCTGCAAATCTACTTGGCCGTTTCAAAAACTGCAGTGAGTAGGGCCTTGGTCTAGTAATGTGGAGATAAGGTCCTGCGATCTATCTACTATGTAAGTCATGCCCTAACCAGGCCAGAAAAGAATTATACCCTTCTGGATAAGCTTGTATATGGTGACCTCGGCAAGGAAGCTCCGTCCCTACTTTCAAGCTTACTCAATAGCAGTAGTGACAGACCGACCTTTCCATCAATTCCTGAAAAGGCCGAAAATGTCCGGAAGAATGGTTTTATGGGCCTTTAGAACTCACCCAGTTTATTTAGGTATAAATCCAGGACCGTAATAAAAGCCTAGGCTTTGGCGGACTTTACGATAGAGCTTTCAGTGCCCTTAGGATAAGCAACCTCCGTAAGGACAAATATAGCTCCTGAGAAAATTCCAGAGTCCGACAGCTGGCCGGTAGGTTACAAGTCATGGATCCTCTACACTGATGAAGCATCCGGGTAAGCCGTGGGAGGAACGGGTATAGTCTTGATAGACCTAGAAGAGACTGAGTGTTGCCAATGTTTCAAATTTGAATTTAAGGCCACTAACAATGAAACAGAGTATGAAGCCTTCATAGCTGAGATGAAGGCGGCCGCCGAACTCGGGGTCGATTACCTTTAGGTCAAGAGTGACTCATTACTCGTAATCAATCAGGTTTCTAGGGACTATCAGGCCAAAAGGGGATAACATGGTTGCCTAATTGAAGCTAGTTCAGTTGCTTAAGAATCAATTCAAGGGATTTAAGATCAAGCAGGTGCCTCGGTAACAGAATCGTAGAACAGACGTCCTAGCCAAGATAGCTGCGAATGGTGGCCAGGCCTTACCACTGGGAGTCCCTCTATAAGTGATCTCCCTGTCAAGAACAGTAGCATGCAAGGAGTCTTATACCCTGGATCGATAGCCATGCTGGATGAACCCAATAGTGATTTATCTCCAAGAAGGAAGGAAGGATTCCCGATGAGCCCTTCCAAGCCAGAAGAATTAAGAGGCTCTTAGTCCGATATTGCCTGGTAGATGGATACCTCTACAGGAGGGGCAAGTCCCTTCCCATACTGTGATGTTTTCATCCTAATGATGTCAAATGGGCATTAAGAGAGGTTCATTCCAGGGAATGTGGGAACCATGTTGGTGGTGAAGCTCTGGCATATCAGGTACTCCGTATGGGGTATTACTGGCCAACTATCCATCAAGATGTAAAAAACTTTGTTCGATCCTGTGAGGTGTGCCAGAAGATCTCTAACTTAAGGCACATCCCACCGGAGTGTCTGTCATCTCTCAGCTCTCCTTACCCATTTGTTATGTGGGGAGTCGACCAGATCGGTCCACTTCCAACCGCTCAGCGACAAGCCAATCATTCTATTGTAGCAATTGACTATTTCACAAGATGGTTCAAAGCCGGACCACTCTCCTAGATATAAGAGGAAAATATGACAAGGTTCATCAAAAACAATGTAGTCTACAGGTTTGGGATCCCTCTTATCATTCTAACTGACCTCGGAAAGCAGTTTGATAACGGTCGATTCCAGAACTTTTGCAAAGGCTTGGGAATCGACTTTAGATTCGCCTCAGTAGCCCATCCTCAGACTAAGGAGCTGGTAGAATCCATAAATAAAACTATCAAGAAGCTGTTGAAAAAGAAGTTAAAGTAGAGAAAGGGTAGATAGGTCAAGAGCTTCCCGAGGTCCTCTGGGCTTACCTTACTATAAGGAGAATAACCATCAGAGAAATGCCCTATTCTTTAACCTTCGGGGTTGAAGCAGTTCTTCCCCTTGAGCACAAACTTACCTCCTTCAGAGTTCAACATTTTGAGCTTGGAAGTAATGAGAATAAGCTCTGAGCTAGCCTAGATCTCTTGAAAGAGAAGCAAGATCGGGTAGCTGAGAAAGTAGAGGTTTACCAGAGTAAGATGGCTAGGTACTTTAACATGAGAGTTAAAGCTCGAAGCTTCAAGGAAGGGGACCTAGTTCTTAGGAAGGTAACCTTGAATACTAGGAAGATGTCAGACGGGGTCCTAGGTCCCAACTGGGAAGGACCTTATTTGGTAAAGGCAGTGGTCGGTAACGGGGCATATAAACTTGGGGACATGAAAGGTCTCGGGTCCGCTGAAGCTTGAGGAGCTTGAGGCGTAGACAGAGCAGCGGAGGCAACATGTAACATGGTTGGAGGTGCAGTAGTTGTAGTGGGGGCCACCAATGAAGGGGCAAAGGTGGTCGTATCAGTGACCTGAAAAGTGAGCCTCCCTTGGTTTAGAACTCTGGTAGCTCATGATGAAAGAATAGTCATCTTAGAGCTAATTTGGGAGGGCAATGGAACTGAAGCAAGTGAAACTCCAGCTGGATCAGCATGCCCTCTATTTTCCAAGGAAGCCAAGAGGGCTTCCTAGGGTAGTCTTACATGAGGAGGAGGGGTACGAGCCTGCTGGACTTCACGGGAAGCTTGAGCAACAACTAAAACTGTTAAGAAAAGAAACAAATAAAGAAGAAGGATGTTAGAAATGAGCTAACTAACGGAACTAAGCATAATGATTTTGTGTTACTTACGGGGGTAGCATCAGAGATCCGCGGGTATTGATTCACCCTACGAGAATCGAAAGGATCAGCAGATGGATACTTCAAGTTTAGATAGTTCCTAACATGGATGGTCTTCAGCACAACCTTAGACTTGACAGGTAAGGAGTCTTTGTCCAACGAGGGTTTACCGTTGAAAGTGGTGGGAACCGCAAACTCATGCTCGTCGATAAATATGGAGCTTTCCTAATCACCCCCGCCAATATCCACTCTTCCTTCAAGGCTGGGTCCTTCCTCGAAGCGCCAGGGATGATGAAGTTGATTTTGTTCTTAGCCTTCGCATATAACTGACCCGGGGAACTCTATACAAACTCTAGATTCAAAAGGTAGGCCAACTCTTTTACTTTGGGCTCAAGACTCCCAGGTGACCTTGCACAGCTTGTACTGTTTCCATAAAAGCACGAGAAAGCCAATTAGATGCCTCCAAAAGCCAGGTGTTAGTTGGAGGGGAGATAGATGTAGGGCGTTTAGAGCCCGCCGAAGAGTAGGATGAAGATAGAGCCTGACCTTATTCTCGAAGGCCGCCATGTGGATGGGGAGCATGCCTTTTGGTGGATTGAAGACATCGTATTTCCTACGGGAAACTGTGAGGGTGACGCTGTCAGGAATGCTATACTTTTTCCTCAGACGGTAGATCGATTGAGGATTAACAATAGAATTGGAGATGACCATAAAGTTATAAGGAAGAGGCCTCACTGGAGGAGGTTCAGTAACAACAACTAGACCCTTCCTAACGGCGTAAGCCCTCTCTTCTTCTTCAGAATCTTCGTCGACTAAGTTCAAAGGGTTGTCGTGTTGATTAGAGAAGCCGGAGCCAATCGAAATGTTCCTTTGGAGTGGCGGCACAGACTGAGCGGGGAAGCGTCATCGTCACTCCAATTTTCTCATGCCCGTTTCTAAGGAACCGGGCTGGGGCACCAGTGTCCTCAACCATATCCTTAATATTGTCAGCAGAGTTCGACATTGTTGAATGTGGGGCTTGATAAACAAAGAAAACAACTAAGAACTTTCAAAGGTAGCGAAAGAGAGGGATTTTTGAAAACTTAAAGTTTGAAAGAAAGCGTGAGAAAAGTGATGAGGAAGTCGGGTTTTAATAGAGGTGGGAGAGGCAGTGACATCAATGAAATCTTCGGAGGGATTGCCTCAAATCGCAGGAGCGGCCGTAATGTAGTCAGATTATCTCGGGGAATATAGTGGTCTTTTCCTGCCAGGTCACTAGTATAATTAATGAAGAGATTTCTGCCTAGATTTGGTAACGGTAAAAGAGGGAAAATTCCCTAATTAAAACAAGGAATCTAACTCTAACCCCAACTCAATCACCGGTGTTCAAGTCAGATGGGACTTCTGTTAATTGTAAAATTTGGCTAGGGGACCAAAGAGAAATTTTCCATTGTCTTAACCCAAGTCAAAGCCTGAGTTCACCGGTCATTGAATCCTGGGTCCTAAGAGCAAGCCATAGAACTACCTTGTAGATGCGAGAAAGGGTCATCAAGCTTGACTTATGGTGGGAGCAAGTAGAGGGAACCTCTCGAACATCGGTCTCAGGGTCAGCCGAAGTTTGAAGAGCTTTGGGCGTAGACGGAGCAGCAGAGGCAATGGGTAACATGGCTGGAGGGGTAGTAGCTATAGCGGGGGCCACCAATGAGGGGGCAAAGGTGGTCGTATCAGCGGCCTGAAAGCAGGCCTCCCTTGGTTTAGAACTTTGGTAGCTCACGATGAAAGAATAGCCATCTTAGAGCTAGCTTTGGAGGGTGATGGAACTGAAGCAAGTGAAACCCTAGCTGGATCAGAGAGCCCTCTTTTTTCCAAGGCAGCCAAGGAGGCTTCCCGGGGTAGTCTTGAGTGAGGAGGAAGGGTACGAGCCTGCTGGACTTCACGGGAAGCTGGAGCAACAACAAAAACTGTTAAAAAATGAAAAAAATAAAGAAGAAGAGTGTCACAAACGAGCTAACTAACGAAACTAAGCATAATGATTTTGTGTTACTTACGGGGGGTAGCATCAGAGATCTGCGGGTATCGATTCACCCTACGAGAATCGAAGGAATCAGCAGTTGGATACTTTAGGTAAAGATAGTTTCTGACAAGGATGGTCTTCAGCACAACCTCAAACTCGGCAGGCAAGGAGTCCTGGTCCCACGAGGGTTTACCGTTGAATTGGTGGGAACCGCGAACTCATGCCCATCGATAAATATACAGCTTTCCTAATCACTCCCTCCAGTATCCACTCTTCCTTCCAGGTTGGGTTCTTCCTCGAAGCGCTAGGGATATTGAAGTTGATTTTGTTCTTACCCTTCGCATAGAACTGACCCGGGGAACTTCAGACAAACTCTAGATTCAAAAAAGGTAGGCCAACTCTTCTACTCCGGGCTCCTGGGTGACCTTGCACAGCTCGTACAGTTCCCACCACAGCACGAGAAAGCCAATCAGATGCCTCCAGAAGCTGGGTGTCAGTTGGAGGGGAGCTGTAGAGCGTTAAAAGCCCGCAGAAGAGTAGGATGAAGATGGAGCCTGACCTTATTCTCAAAGGCCACCACGTAGATGGGGAGCACACCTTTGGGTGGATTGAAGACATAGTAGTTCTTGTGGGGAACTGTAAGGGCGACACTGTCAGGTATTCCATACTTAGTCCTCAGGCGGTCGATCGATTGTGGATCAAAAGTAGAATCGGAGATGACCATAAAGTCATAAGGAAGAGGCTTCGCTGAAGGAGGTCCAACAACAATGACTTGACCCTTCCCAATGGCGCCGGCCCTCTCTTCTTTGTCAGAATCTTCGTCGACTATGTTCACAGGGTTATCGTGTTGATTAGAGAAGCCGGAGCCAATCGAAACGTTCCTACAAGAGCGGCGGCGCTGACGGAGTTAGGAAGCGTCATCCTTACTTGAATTTTATCATGCCCGCTTCCTAGGAACCGGGTTGGGGGCGCCAGTGCCCTCAACAATAGCCTTAATACTGCAGCAGAGTTCGACATTGTTAGATGTAGGGCTTGAAAAACAAAGAAAACAACGAAGAACTTTTCAAAGGTAGCGAAAGAGAGGGACTTTTGAAATCTTGAAGTTTGAAATAAAGCATGAGAAAAGTGATGAGGAAGTATGGTTTAAATAGAGGTGGAAGAGGCAGTGACGTCAACGAATTCTTCGGGAGGATTGCCTCGAATCATGGGAGCGGTCGTAACATAGTCGGATTGTCTCGGGGAATACACTGGTCTTTTCCTGCCACTTTACTAGTATAATTAATGAGGAAATTTCTGCCTGGATTTGGTAACGGTAAAAGAGGAAAAGTTCCCCAATTAAAACAAGGAATCTGACTCCAACCCCAACTCAATCACAGGTGTTCAAGTCAGAGGGGACTTCTGTTAATAGTAAAATTTGACTAGGGGACCAAAGAGAAATTTTCCACTGTCCTAACCCGAGTCAAAACACGAGTTCACTGGTCATTAAACCCTGGGTTCTAAGAGCGAGCCATAGAACTACCTCGCAGAAGTGAGGAAGGGTCATCAAGCTTCAGAACTATCAGGAATGGAGCCTGACACGACCAGGTTGAGCCCTTTACGCTAACACTGGAATTCGGGCAAAGCCCGATTCGTGGTTATATGAGATTCCTGAGATCGAAATTACCTTGTAACCTTCCCAGAAGCCCACCAACCTTTCCAGGCGCAAAAGAGGGGAGGGGGGCTTTGAAGATATCAAGTTCATGCTATAGCTACATTCCAGTTCGTTAAGAAAGACTCGAACCCATCTAGACGAGAAAAAGGAGGCTCGTCTAATCCATGCTACCCCCAATGATTGCCCATAAGGCAGTCTCAAGCTCTAAGGGACCGTGAAAGGTTATACCAAGCTTTTGAGACCAGGACTAAGGCATGGGTCTACCTCGCTCTACGAAACAACGAACAACTAACTCGACGACCTGCACAAAGAATCATGCCGTGAATACACACAGGATCATATCTGTGAACATTAAAACTCCACGTACGTGTAAGACAAGAGATTGAGTCCAAAAAGGAAACAAACTTATCTCCACCAAAGATGTTCTCGAATCCATTATTAATGCAAGGTTAATGACTTTCAAATTAGAGATCCCGCCAGATAAGGAGGAAACGGATTTAGAAAATCGTGGTGGGAGATTCACTAGTTTGAACTACCAGGACCGTGTATGAATATGCCCAACATGAAGAGGAAAGTGGGAAAAAAGTTTTCGGCCTAAATTCTATGATCAAAACATGACCTCCATTATTACCTACTATTCGACAAGCACGAGGTTGCTACCCTTCTGTATCCCAGAGAGATTAAAAACATTTAATCGTCTTTTGAATGATATTCATAATTGATAAAAAAACCATTCCATTCCCATTTTCATTACACTTGTATCCATACATCTATCTTTATTCTGTCAGGTTAGGTACCTAAAGTACCAACCCCAGTCACCACCTACGTGGTAGTGGTCTCGAGGGTGTTAGTCGGAATTTCTCACCTCGAGTAAATTCTCCGGTAACACTTTCAAATTTCAAAAATTTTAAAAGAGGAAAATCAAATCTTTCCCTTGCTAATCTCTTGAGCAATGTCTCCATCTATCCTTCATTCTAACTTCGAATCTTCCCTCACAATGTCGAAAGATAGCCATGATTTTGTTGACTCTATTATAGACAGTGAGGAAGTCTCCGGTCTCGCCCATGGAAAATAGGCACGAAAGGACTTCAACAATGATGAATCTCCTCCAAATTCTCAACATCGACGGTTGAACAGGAATATAACTATCGAGATTGGGTTCTCTAACAGACTAGATAATCCTTTGAGCTTGGTCAATGAAAACTCTAATAGAGAAAACAGAGATGATACTACTAGGAAGGGTTAAGTCACAGTTGCTGGTCCTCTTCTGAAGAGGCTTCCTCCCTACGACTTTAGGGTCATCCTGAATTCTACCGCCATTCAGAATTTGATTGTCCGTCTGAGGTCCAAGTATGGCATCCCCGATAGTGTTTCCATCTCTGTTTCTCCAAACAATTATGACGTCTTTAATCCTCCAAAATGCTTGCTTCCAATTCACGTGGTAGCCTTCGAGAGTAGGGCCAGGCTTCCTTTTCATTCCACCATCCGATGAGCTCTTAGTGCTCTACAGCCAGCCCCTCTCCAGCTGACACCTAATTTCTGGAGGTATCTAATCAGATTTCTCGTGCTATGGAGGGAATAGTACGAGCTGAGCAAGGTTACTAGGGAGCCCGAAGCAGTAGAGCTAGCCTACCTCTTTCAGATTGGAAGCCTGTTTGGTGCCCCCCGAGGATAATTCTATACGAAAGCTAAGAACAAGATCAGTTTCATTATTCCTGGTGCTTCAAAGAAAGATCCCGCCTAGAAGGAGGAATGGATTCTTGCGGGGGATGACTGGGGCAGCTGATCTTCATTTGTAGGAACGAGTTTGAGGTCCCTACAACTTTCAATTATAAATCATCGTGGGACCATGATTCTCTGCCTGCTGAAACTAAAGCAACCTTGATGGCCATCCTCACCAGGAATTATTTGAACCTGAAGTTCCCGATCGCTGATCCCTTCGATTCTCGTAGGGTGCATCAATACCTTTGAATTTCTACCTCTACTCTTCATAAGTAAAGTAACGCTAGGCCATTTTGTTCTGTTTCATTGGCTAGCTTAGTTTTGACACCTTTTTTTTTAACAGTTTTTGTTGTTGCTTCAGCTTCCAAGGAAGCCCAGCAAGCTCGCACCCCTCCCCTCCTACTAGATCTAGCCGGGGAGCCCCTTTGGCTTCCTCAGAGAAGGGGGGCCAACTGTTCCAACTGGGGCTTTGCCTATTCTTGTTTTGTCCCTTTCCCAACTTAGGTCCAAGATGGCACTCCTCGTGTTGTGGGCTACCAAGGTGTAGGGTAAGGAGGCCTTTGTTTTTCAAGCTACTGATGCAACTATTACTACTCCTTCTTTAGTTATCCCCACTGATGCTGCTACTACTTCTACCACCTCTACGGTTGACTTACCAGATGTTTCTACCTCTCCATCTATGCTCACAACTGCTCGAGTTTCGAAGGACCCCGATGGTGGTGTTGAGGAGGTCCCCTTCCCCCCCCCCCCCCCCCCCCCCCCCCCCCCCATTCGCTCGCCCATAACATCAATCAAGCTTTGCCATGCTTAACAAGGTCTTGGAACAGTTTGTCAGATCCTGCCTAGGTGACAGTCTCTCCTTGATGGCTTATATGCCTGTAAACATCTTCATCACCAAGGGATCTGCCCTTTTGGCCATGGTAACCATCATCTTTTATCTGTTCTTTTAACGATTAGCTTGGCCATTCCCTAATCCTGAACTTTTTCGATCTGCATGCTTTCAAGTTCAAGGTAGCTTTATGCCACCAAGTGGCCTCTCTCTACAACCGGGTGGCTAAAGCTAAAACTGAGAGGGCTATAGAGTTGGTGGTGCGGGCTTAATCTCTAATATAAGAGATGACATCCAGCTACTATTACCAACTAGGATGGAGAGGAGATCATGGCTACAGTCATAGAGATGTCTTATCCCGACGATGGTAGAACGGACTCTTCTAGCATGGCTGGACCTGGGAAACTAATGGTTATGGCAGATCTTTCTACTCATCCTTTAATCTCAAGCGGGGTTCAGCTGAAGCAGCCTGGGGATATCCAACCAGAAACCTGAGAGGAGGCCCGAGACAACTTGGAAGAACCCTCTAGAGCAGAGTTGGAGGTGGAGAAGAGTGGAATAGAGGCAGCGACCATCCCCCTTGAGGTTATGGCTATAGTTAATGAGGTTTTTGAGGAGGACCAAGCGGAGCTATAGGCAAATGAGCAGCTTCAGAAAGATGGGGTGGCAGAAATGGCCAACTAGGGCTATCAACCACCTGATCGAGAGGCGATGGACGAGGACCAGCAAAGTGGTAGAGCTGGGGGAGGTGACTTGGAGGAAACCGGAGCTTGATATGGCCTATCTTAATTGCCCGGAATGGGGGGCAGGTACCTCGTTTCACACTTGACCAGCTTTATTTGATCTTCTATTTAATTTGTAGCCTGAAATAGGGGATTGGGCTCTCTGAATGATGATTGTAGCCTTTCAAGGGGATAGGCACCCTTAACATTAGTGAAAACTTGTTTGGATTTCTTTTGTGCTCGCTTTGATTGGTTCTGATTATGAGCTTTAAACTTGGTTGTAAGTTCCTCGATTTTTGATTGGCTTATTTCGGTTGACAAACCATATATTTGGGGATTATAATGTGAGGGTAGTTAAGTTGGATTTGCTCGTGACCAAGTTCAAGCTTCAAAGGTATATTGCTTGCTTAATTTCTTTGAAGAGTTTTAGTTCACACACTCACTCCCATGAATGTTTTAATTACCTTGCATTAGTGCTTAATTGCTTTCTTATGTGCCTAATTTATCTATCTTCAATTGCATGTTGTTTGGTCTTGCTTCTGTCCCTTTGTAACAGGGAAGTGCGCAGGTCATGCGCTGGTAACTATCCGCGCTCTACCCGTGCTGTGGCCTACTGGTTTGTGTCAGGTCATTATGCGGACAATTGCAAGGGTCATGACCCGTGCAGTACCCGTACATTTCACTGGGTGGATTTTTCAATTCCTCGGCTTTGGTCCATTGCACGAACACATGCACGCCTTAGCATGACTATGCGCGGGTCACTGTGCGGGTAAGAGCCCGTACACTATGCCTTGTCTGGTATGTTTTTTTCAAAACGACACAGTTTTGTTTAGGGCTCATATTTATATATCGTCTTCTTCCTCATTCGTGCTAAGGAGCAAAAAATCACATCTTTGGGAGGGAAAGTAACTCCTAGAGAGAGAGAGAGATTTCAAGAACTCATATTGACTTAATCAACCATCAATCCATGAGCATCTAGCATCTTCTTGCATCCTCCAAGCATCAATTTCTCTTGTTTTCATTGACTAGGTAATCTCTACATGACCTAGAATTTATTGTTTCATAACTAGGCTATGATTACCTAGAAAAAGTATTAATTACTCAAATGAATGTATGATTTTACGTTTTATTGCATTTATGACATGCTTGAGTTGTTATTGAAAATAATATGTACAAGGTTATACTAAACAACCTAGAGGGGGGGGGGGGGGGGGGGGGGGGTGAATAGGTTGTCTCTCACTTTTAACAAATCTTTCGAGACTAGTGACAAAACCTTGATAATCATACAAATTAACATTCAACATGATTGTTATGAGAAAACAATATATTCATGTATGCTTAAATCTCCACTCTTAGTCTACAAAACATATAACAATAATCAATGTATCTTATGAACAAATATATTCAATGTAGACAAAATTCCATAAGTTGTACTTGGAGTATTACAATGTGGTACTTTACAACTTGAATGGAATATCACAAGATACAAAGTTATCTAACATATAAAAACAATATTGTGTGAGGAAGTCAACTTACATAAATAACAATCACCAATATAAGAGAGATAGGGATAGAGAAAAGTTGACACAAGATATAACGTGGTAAACCTCCGAAGAGGAAACATCCACTGGTTAGCAACCACCGGCAAACAAAATCCACTAGTAGATAAGAAAAGTACAATCTCTCAAGTGACCCCTTCACCTAAAAACTACCTTCTTATCCTACACATGAATATGTCACCCTCTTGCTCAACATTTCGAGGCTTCACACCTTTTGTCAAGACTTCCTCGCTCACTGATATGAACCTCACCAAGAGCAGTGAGACCCGGAACCAATATATGGTAACGAAGGATCGTTTTATAATCAAGTTTTTAAACAAGAACAAAATCGGACCGCGACCCGTTACCTATAAAGAGGTAAGAACCAACGGTATCAAGAAGTTGAAGACGCCACACTCAAGAACAAGAAGAAGATGTGAGTGATAAGTCAAGTTTTCAGAACCAAAAAGAGATGAACTCTCACAATTTTTATTCAATTCAAGTCTGTCCAATTACATCCAATTCGTTCCTTTATATACTAAAACCCTAAACGAAAAGAAAGGAAATAAGCCATCCTAAAAGGAAACAAGATAATTCGGCCATTAAGGCCTTATAATCAGAAGAAAACTAATTTGAGAAACTATTGACTTGCTCCCTAATTGGAAAGCTAAATCTGGAAACAAATCAGCCCCTTAATTTGGGAAACAAATCAACTATTATTCTTTGGAAATTAAAAGGGAATAAATCAGCCAAAGTTGACTCTTCTCCTAGCTTGTGCCACACACCCAAGTCTTCCTTATTCGGCCCAATCAATTGCCTTGATGACATTAATTATGCCTTGGTCTTCATGTGGGCTTATCTTGGACTTCAACAATTCAAAATCAGCCCAAGTGTCTTGAATTAGGCCATTTAGTGCTTCTTTGAATCTCTTCGCTCTTGCCCTTGTTATTGGCCCAACCGGAACATGCAATGGATCATTTGATGCAGCTGCCTTGTTCTCATCATTCCCTCCCTCTTGAAAAGGATTTGTCCTCAAATCGTCGCCTACATCAAAAGGAGACAAATCAGAAACATTGAAGCTTGCACTAACATTGTACTCACCTGGAAGATCCAACTTGTATGCGTTATCATTGATTCTTTCAATCACTTGAAATGGGCCATCTCCCCTTGGAAGTAGTTTAGAACTCCGCTGGGCTGGGAATCGTTCCTTCCTCATATGCAACCACACCCAATCACCGGGCTCAAACACAACCTTCTTACGCCCTTTATTTGCTTGATTGGCATATTGCTTAGTTCGTCTCTCTATGTTTTCCCGAGTCTTTTCATGGATTTGCTTAACAAAATCTGCCTTTTTCTTTCCATCCAAGTTAACATGCTCATTCTCAGGTAAAGGAATTAAATCCAAAGGAGTCAATGGGTTAAAACCATACACAATTTCAAAAGGCGAAAAATGAGTTGCAGAATGCACGCTCCTATTATAAGCAAACTCTACATGCGGCAGACAATCCTCCCATGTTTTCAAGTTCTTTTGTATTATAGCACGCAACAAGGTAGATAAAGTCCTATTAACTACTTCAGTTTGACCATCAGTTTGTGGATGACAAGTGGTAGAAAATAAAAGTTTAGTGCCTAACTTACCCCACAAAGTCTTCCAAAAGTAGCTTAAGAACTTAGCATCTCTATCCGAAACAATGGTCTTAGGCATGCCATGCAATCTTACAATTTCTTTGAAAAACAAATCAGCAATATGTGATGCATCATCGGTTTTATGACAAGGAATGAAATGTGCCATTTTAGAAAACCTATCAACAACCACATAAATAGAGTCCCTACCCCTTTTTGACCTAGGCAAACCCAACACAAAATCCATAGAAATATCAATCCAAGGTCCACTAGGTATAGGCAAAGGAGTATACAATCCATGAGGCTTAATCCTAGACTTGGCTTGTCTACAAGTAATGCATTTCTCACAGATTCTTTCTACATCACGTTTCATATGAGGCCAAAAAAAATGTTCATGCAAAGTATCTAGTGTCTTAGCTACACCAAAATGCCCCATCAAACCTCCCCCATGAGCTTCTCTAACAAGCAATTCACGCAAAGAACTCTTAGGCACACATAATTTAGTTTCTCTAAACAAAAATCCATCATGCCTATAAAATTTACCAAATGCAGCCTTTTCACATGCATTGAACACATTACCAAAATCAGAATCTTCCACATACAACTGTTTAATGTATTCAAAACCAAACAATTTAGCATCCAAAGTAGAAAGTAGAACGTACCTTCTTGACAGAGCATCAGCGACCACGTTTTCCTTACCCTTTTTGTACCTGATCACATATGGAAACGTTTCAATGAACTCCACCCACTTGGCATGCCGCTTATTTAGCTTGTGTTGCCCCTTTATATGCTTTAAGGACTCATGATCCGTGTGAATCACAAATTCTTTTGGCCAAAGGTAGTGTTGCCAAGTTTCCAATGCTCTAATCAAAGCATACATCTCCTTGTCATAGGTAGGATAATTCAAGGCTGCTCCACTTATCTTCTCACTAAAATATGCAATGGGACGACCTTCTTGCATTAGAACAGCTCCAATACCTATTCCTGAAGCATCACACTCAATCTCAAAAGTTTTAGCAAAGTCAGGCAAAGCAAGCAAAGGTGCATTAGTTAATTTTTCCTTAATCAAGTTAAATGCCTTTTCTTGTTCATTACCCCACTTAAAACCCACATTCTTTTTCATAACTTCGGTTAAAGGTGCAGCTACACTACTAAAATCTTTCACAAACCTCCTATAAAAACTAGCCAACCCATGAAAACTTCTCACTTGTCCCACATTGGTAGGTTTCGGCCACTCCCTAATTGCCTTAACCTTTTCTTCATCAACCCCAATTCCCTTAGCACTAACAACAAAGCCCAGAAATACAAGTTTATCGGTGCAAAAGGTGCACTTTTTGAGATTAGCAAACAACTTTTCTGTTCTTAAAACTCCTAAAACAAGTTTTAAATGTTCAACATGCTCATCCAAGTTTTTGCTATAAATCAGAATGTCATCAAAATAAACAACCACAAACTTTCCAATAAAAGCACGCAAAATATGGTTCATTAATCTCATGAAAGTACTTGGTGCATTAGTTAATCCAAAAGGCATAACTAACCACTCATATAATCCATATTTTGTTTTGAAAGCAGTTTTCCACTCATCACCTTCCTTCATCCTAATTTGATGATATCCACTTTTAAGATCAATTTTAGTAAAAACAATAGAACCATGTAATTCATCAAGCATATCATCTAATCTAGGAATAGGATGTCGATACTTTACAGTGATATTGTTGATGGCACGACAATCAATGCACATCCTCCATGTTCCATCCTTCTTTGGCACAAGCAATACGGGAACCGCACAAGGACTCATGCTCTCACGTACATACCCTTTTTCCATGAGCTCACTAACCTGCCTTTGAAGTTCCTTTGTCTCCTCAGGATTACTTCTATATGCTGGTCTATTTGGGATGGGTGCTCCGGGTACAAAGTCAATTTGGTGCTCAATCCCCCTTATTGGTGGTAAACCAATAGGCATCTCTTCGGGAAACACTTCATCAAAGTCCTGCAATAGAGAAACAACAACACTAGGCAAAGAAGGGTTAAGTTCATTAGTACTAAAGCAAGCCTCTTTGTACAAAAGTACAATCATTGGCTGATTTGAAAATAGAGCCTTTTTGACCTCACTCTCCCTTGCATAAAAGCTTACTTGTTTTCTCTCTCTCTTTTTCTCAACAACCACTTTATCTTTTTTTTCTTTTTTTGTTTTTTTCAGAATCTTTTTCTTTTCTCTCTCTTTCTTTTGAACTCTCACTCTCACTCTCTTTTTTTACATCTCTCTCTTTTCTTAACCTTACTTGATCTTCATACACTTGTTTTGGGGTTAAAGGTACAAGAGTGATTGATTTTTTATTGAGTACAAAGGAGTATCTATTGGTATACCCATCATGGGTCACATGCCTATCGAACTGCCATGGTCTCCCCAAAAGGATATGGCCCGCATTCATTGGTACCACATCACAAAGGACTTCATCTTTGTACTTTCCAATTGAAAACGTCACCAACACTTGTTTAGTCACCTTGATTTCCCCACTATCATTTAACCACTGTAGCTTATATGGTTTTGGATGCCTCAAAGTGGTTAAATTCAATTTCTCCACAAAATTAGTGCTAGCCACATTAGTACAACTCCCCCCATCAATGATCATGCTACATACCTTATCATTAACATGGCAGCGGGTATGAAAAATGTTGTCACGTTGTACCTCATCATCTTCCTTGGCTTGAGCACTAAGAGCTCTTCTCGCCACCAAAAGCTCTCCGTCCACCGGATATTCAATATCACTTGCATCCTCCAAAGGTGGCATGGACTCATCATCAGATTCACCTTCAGATTCGATCTCACCATCATCCTTCAAAACCATTACTCTCTTGTTTGGGCATTGAGATGCAATATGACCTGCTCCCAGACACTTAAAGCACTTAATGTCACGATTTCTAGAAGGTTGAGAATCTGATGTACCTTGTTTTAATGTGCCTCCGACTTTATGATCTCTGGAAGGTTCGGCCTTGGCCTTGAAACTAGGTTGGTCATCCCTCTTGCTCCAATTCGATTTCCATGATGATGAAGAACCCGAATTTTGCCCAACCCGTGTTGAACTCTTTCTCTTCAACTGTTGTTCCACCTTAATTGCCATGTGTACCATGTCACTCAATTCAACATAATGTTGCAACTCTACCACATTTGCTATGTCTCGGTTTAGTCCATTTAAAAACCTAGCCATAGTAGCCTCTCGGTCTTCCTCTACATCAGCTCGAATCATGGCTATCTCCATCTCCTTGTAGTAATCTTCAACACACTTAGACCCTTGAGTAAGGGTTTGTAATTTTTGAAACAAACCCCTATAATAGTGACTCGGAATGAAACGCTTCCTCATGACAGCTTTCATCTCCTCCCAAGTCTCAATAGGTCTTTCTCCATGTCGTCTTCTACTCACAATCAATTGATCCCACCAAACGATAGCATAATCAGTAAATTCTATGGCAACCAACTTTACCTTCTTTAATTCAGAATAGTCATGGCAGTCAAATACCAATTCTATTCTTTTCTCCCACTCTAAATAAGCTTCGGGATCAGTTTTACCTTGGAACGTTGGGATTTTCACCTTTATACTACCCAAATTATTATCAGCCCTCTCTCCATACCTATCTCCTCTATACCCATACCTATCTTCTCTATTCCCATACCTAACTCCTCTACCTCCCATTTCACGCCTCAATCTACCTGTACCCACATTGGACATGCGATCACCCTCCTCTAGGTCATTCCCATAATCATCATCATAATCGTCTCTAGGTGGGTTTCTTTCTCTTCGTTCCACATTAGGAACCCTAATTTGTTGCACCCTTTGTGAACTAGACTCCACCTTATCTATCCTATCATGCACCTCACCAATCTTAATCTCCATCCGCTCCATGTTTTTTTGTATGGCTTTATACAAAAAATTAAGATCTATCGTTTCTGGTGCATCATCAGATAAGTCTCTACTTTTATCGCGTGACATATTTGAAACCTGCAAAGCAAAAGAAATTAGTAAGCCTCACAAACACTCCCTCACGTGTTTACTCTCAAAGATGGTGGCACTCACACTCGTGTTTTCACTCAATTCTTTGGCTTTTACCCTTTGATGAGCTCACACACTCTTGCCTTTTTCCACTCTTTGTTAACTCTTTCAGTTCTTCCTTCTTCTTTTTTTTTGACTTATACGGACACTCACAAGAAGTGCAAGAAAAATAGAAGTAACTGAGCAAAAGGACAAGAATAATGAAGACGAAATTCTTTAGCTATTTAATTTTTTTTTTTTTTGAATATCAATGCACGAAATCAAGATAATGAATAGAAATAGTTGATATAGGTTCAACTACACGACCCAAAAAAAAAAAAAAAATTGTTTTTTTTTTACCGACCTTGATCAAGTGGACACAAGCAATCTTTTGGTACTTTTTTTTTTTTTTTTTTTTTTTGGTACCTGGTTTGATCAGACTTTTTTTTTTTTTTTTTTGAAACAAATGAATACAGATAAGAGAAAGAACAAGGATAGATTAAACCTGATTTAGAAGCCTAAGCTTTGATACCAACTGATATGAACCTCACCAAGAGCAGTGAGACCCGGAACCAATATATGGTAACGAAGGATCGTTTTATAATCAAGTTTTTAAACAAGAACAAAATCGGACCGCGACCCGTTACCTATAAAGAGGTAAGAACCAACGGTATCAAGAAGTTGAAGACGCCACACTCAAGAACAAGAAGAAGATGTGAGTGATAAGTCAAGTTTTCAGAACCAAAAAGAGATGAACTCTCACAATTTTTATTCAATTCAAGTCTGTCCAATTACATCCAATTCGTTCCTTTATATACTAAAACCCTAAACGAAAAGAAAGGCAATAAGCCATCCTAAAAGGAAACAAGATAATTCGGCCATTAAGGCCTTATAATCAGAAGAAAACTAATTTGAGAAACTATTGACTTGCTCCCTAATTGGAAAGCTAAATCTGGAAACAAATCAGCCCCTTAATTTGGGAAACAAATCAACTATTATTCTTTGGAAATTAAAAGGGAATAAATCAGCCAAAGTTGACTCTTCTCCTAGCTTGTGCCACACACCCAAGTCTTCCTTATTCGGCCCAATCAATTGCCTTGATGACATTAATTATGCCTTGGTCTTCATGTGGGCTTATCTTGGACTTCAACAATTCAAAATCAGCCCAAGTGTCTTGAATTAGGCCATTTAGTGCTTCTTTGAATCTCTTCGCTCTTGCCCTTGTTATTGGCCCAACCGGAACATGCAATGGATCATTTGATGCAGCTGCCTTGTTCTCATCACTCACCCTTCAGGATCCTCACAACCCTAGGCAAGACTTCCTTGCTCACCCTTTCTGATCCTCATGACCCTAGGCAAGACTTCCTTGCTCACTCTTCTGGATCCTCACGACCCTAGGCAAGACTTCTTGCTCAACTATCCGAGTCCTCCCGACTCTAGTTGAGACTCCCTTGCTCACCCTTCCGGATCCTTACGACCCAATACAAGACTTCCTTGCTTGACAATCTGAGGTCTCCCACCTCTTACCAAGACTTCCTTACTCAACAACATAGGTCTCACACCTATTGTCAAGACTTCATTCTCACATGGCATCTAAGTGATCAAGAATGCAAAACGCAAACAAGCACGCAACATAGAATACGATGATCAACAAATTCTATGGAAACTAGAATTAATCAATGAGCACACAAAGTATATTTTCTAGTTTATAATCTAAAAGTGACACCACACAAGATGATGCATGAGCATATGAATTGTATGGATTAGGTACACTCCATGAAGATCTAGACATAGACAATAAAGTTCACAAAATAAGATTGTCTAGATCTTATGCATGAATAAAAATCTAGAGCATGCCAAATTTCCAAACACACACTTTAAATCTAGATTTTATTCATGTTACTAAAACTAGAAATAAACATGTTAATGAAGTACATATTTAAGACTTTAGTACTAACACAAAAATACTAGAAACACAAGATATGATCAATCAAATCTCTGGCAATCATTTAGAGCATATATTCACAAAATAGTCAATTAAACTCTAATAGACTCTAAATATAAAATCAAATGTGCTAATCCTAGATCTATTCAAAAAATGAGTTCTAGCACATTATAAGACTATTAATCATGAAAAATAAAGTCAATCAAAGCACAAATAGTCCTAGATAAGATGCTAGCACAATACAACTCACAATCATGTGAAAACATAGGTTTGATTGAAACCTAACTCACAATCAAGTTTCTAATTAAGCACAACGAGCATTTAATTAAAGATATATCACTCATCAACATATGTTCAAGTCAAATACACACAAGTAGGAAGAAGACCCAAGGTATTTGAACATTAGAATCAAGGAAATCAAAAGATAAACCAATACCTTGTCAATTTCGAGTACAGTCATGAAAATGGTGCGATCGACCAGAAAAATTGAAAAACTGACTTAAAGGTTGCTTGGAGATGATAGAAGACTTCAATACAAAACTTCTCCAACTTGAATCACTCAAATCGGATAAGAGATGAGAGAGATATGGTGATTCAAAGTTGAGAGAAAAATCTGGAAATTTTCTGCACTACATTTTCTTCTTCCTTGGATTCAAATGAGAGAGAGAAGAGATATATAAAGGAGAGGGAACAAAAGAGCATGAAAGGACCAAACTACCCCCTTTGAGAATGGTTCACCAAGATGGCGCGTGGGCATCTCGGGGCAGCAAGGAGTTGTGGCCGAGATGGCCACGCGCCATCTCGGGCTTGCACCATTTGATGGCCTTTGGCCATGGTGCACCCCTTGAACTCCTCTTGCGTTCTTCGACTGTTCTTTGGCCTTCGAACTCGGAATTCAAATCTGTTTGCAGATTACAAACCGTAACTCTCTCACAGACAAGGGAAAACAAGATACTCAACCCAACAAATAAGAATTCTACTGGATATGCAAAGACGAAGACAATGTACGCAACATGACTGGAAAGTATCATAACTTTTGACTCGGAACTTGAAATCAATAGTATGAGTAACCGAAATGACCAGAACTCAATCAAGAATGATTTTAAAAAAAATTAAGTTCAATATCCATGTTATACAAACATATATACATACAAACACAATTCAAATTAGAATGCAAACTACATAGAGATAGTCTCCAATCATGCATTTTCCAAAACATATTATTTTCATACCAATGCATGAGCATTCATCTTCAAGTGTGTGAATGTGTTATACACAGTGCACAATGATGTAGGGACATGTATGAATGAATTGTATATGTGTGCCTATAATGGTGCACAACAATGCAGGGATACAAATGTATGAATTGTGTGTGTGCCTAAGCCTTGAAAGAGAAAAGAAAGGTCTTAATATACCTTTGTAGAAACATGAAGCATTTTTCCCTTTGAAGACTTGAACTTGCTTGAATAGTTGTCATTTCTTATTTGAAGCTTGAATCATCATGAATCCTAGACAACTAAACAATACAAAGTAAATGTTGTTTTGATATAGAATAATGGCATCAAAACTCACAAACCTAACAGTTATTTATGGTTGAGATGTTTAGCTTCATGATAGCTGGTATTTAGGACGATTTTACCCTTTTAGCTAAATCTTCTTGTACTTGCATTTAGATCATTGATATCTAGGATTTGCATATATTTCCATCTTTAAATCCTAGATAATCATTAATTGTCTTAACTTGGCATTTGTGCATCTAGAATATGTTCATATATTCACTTAGGTTGTTTTGACTCTTCATTGAGGTTAAGTCTTGTGACTACGGTGTGTAGTGCTCAAGCAAGTGAAGTCTTGCAACCAAGGTTGGGTTGGCAATCATTGATCGAGAATCACTATTAAGACCCGTTGGGTAGTAGTGGTGGGTTAGTAACCTTAAAGTGTGACTAGGTTGTCAACTTAGTTTGTAAACATCATCACGATAATGGATTTGAGGATCGAATGTGGCTGATAGCCTGTGGTTTTTCCCTTGTCGAAGGGTTTCCACGTATATATCATGTGTTATTTATTTTTTTAAGCATAATTTGTTTAATTGTATGTGTTATAATTTGGCCAATATTTGGTAATATTGATTAATAAAAATTTGGTAATTGATTCGATATAAACCTATTCACCCCCCTCTAGGTTTATTGACACACATATTCTAGGGATTTTCAATTAGTATCAGAGCTGGTGCCTAGATATACTTAGGTGATCCGTGCTCTGTGTGTGTCTTGCTTTGTGCATTTTGTTTTCTTGCATTTTTCTTATTATTGCATTTTTGTTTATTGCATTACCTTTGCATATCATTTATAATCCAAACACAATGAGTGAGATTGGGATGAGTAGAGAGGGAGCATCGAGCGTAAGACATCTTTTACTTCATAGAGTGAACTATGCCGCAAGGAAATGCAAGATAGAGTCATACATTTGCCAAATAGATGACCGTGCATGGATGTCGGTAGAGAATGGCTATACTCCTCCAACAATGATCACTGAAGATGGAAGTGTTGTCTCCAAGCCTAAGTCCAATGAAGCACACAAGAATTTAAAGCCTCTAAGTGGAACCACAAGGCAATTCATGCCATCTTGTGTGCTATGGATGATAACTAGTACAAGTTCATTCAAACAACTAAGAGTGCTAAGGAGGCTTGGGAGAACTTAGAGACGGCTCATAAAGGAACCGAGGTAGTCATAGACTCCAAACCCAAATACTTCAACTGCTATTCGAGACAATTAGGATGGAGGAGCATGAGTGCTTTAATGACTTCCAAGTGAAGTTAATGGACATAGTGAATCAAAGCCATAAAATAAGTGACCTATACTCGGATAGAAGGATCAAGCAAAAGATCACGAGGTCACTTCCCAAGAGGTTTGAGTCCAAGGTGACGACACTTGAAGAAAATAGTGACTACCAGATAATGAAGCCTAGTAAAGTGATTGGAAGGCTTCTAGCCTATGAGTCTAGGTGGACTTCTACACCTACACCTCCTAAGAAGCAAAAGAGCATAGCCTTGAAGACATCCAAAGTAGACAAGGAGAAGAATGATTCAAATGAAAACATGGCCTTAATAGTGAAGAGCTTCAAGAGATTTTTGAAGCTACAAAAGAAAGGTTATAGCTTTAAGGGGGATGACTTAAAGAAGAAGACTCACTTTAAGAAGATTGAGTCAAGTAAAGAGAAGCATTCAAGAAAGGGCATTTAATGCTTTGAATGTGGAGGATTCAGGCACATCTCTATAAATTGGGCTAACTTGAAGGATAAGATGAGAGGAAAGGCAATGGTCACTACTTGAAGTGACAGTGATGACACTAAAATAGATGATGACTCTTCTTGTGATGAGGAGGAAGTGGCCAGCCTTGTAGCATTTGCTACTTCTCACAAGGTGGACATCAAAGTGAAAGTTATTGAAGAGTGTTCCTCAAACTTGAGTGATTGTGAGAAGAACTAGTTTGCCTTTTCGGTCTCCTACAATGAAGAAGCTTAAGTTGTCACCAAGTGTTTCTCACTTGAAGGATTCAAAAATGGTGAGTCACAAAATGGAGATCAAAAGGGAGCAACATCAAGAGAAGCAATCTTTGAGGAATTGAGCTATGATAACACAAGTGATAGTAACATGGACCAAGATTGCTCATGTTCTTATAACACTTATGGTAATTTAGTGAACTATCAAGAGTTTATTGACTATCTTCAAGCTTGTTTGAAGAATAAAAAGGATGAAGTTCTTAAGTTGACAAAAGAAAATCTTCAATTAAGAACTATAGTGACTCAGTTGGATGAGGAAATGACACTTGTCAAAGTGAGGTCGGAAAATGACCTTTAGGAGGCAAAGAACAATATTTCTAAGATGACTTCGAGCACGGAGAAGATTGATCATATGTTAGGAGTTGGCAAGAAGCCAAGTGATAGGAGAGGTTTAGGTTTTGAAAATGATAAAGAGACCTCAACTCCTAACAAGACGGTGTTTGTCAAGAGCATGAACATCAAAGAGCCTTCTCCTCCATAACATCTTAGGAAGAAAATTGAATTATAAGAGTGCTCTAAAAAAGATCAAGTAAATATGCACCAAGTAGTCAAGCTCAAGCTCAACCAAAAAGAGCACATCAAGCAAGCCTTCCTCAACACAAATTCCACCAACCAAAGAAGCAAACTTCTCCAACTCAACAACACAGGAGAAGAGAACCAACATCACACCAAAGGCAAGCTCAAAGACATTGGAAAGCTCCTTTGTTCTCACAAAGGAATGGTATGACCCCTCATTTTATTTCTACATGTCATTTTTGTGGTGTAGATGGTCATATTAGACCAAATTGCTTCAAGTATATTAACATGTGTAGAACTAGAAGCATGATTGAAAAGAATAGGGCTAAAGCCAATATGCATGTGCATAGGAAGTTTTATGCATGTGCATAGGAAGTTTAGAGTTAATGATCCTAGGAGAAATATGATGACTATGACCACTAGGAATGACATTATGTCACCTTAATGGATTAGAAGAGATGAACCCACATGTCATTGTGCTAAGATTTCACCCATAAGCTCAACTAGGAACAATGGACTTGGAAGGTATATAGGGACTTATATCCCTTTTTAACATGATTTGGATTGACCCCTTATAGGGAACTCAAGCAAAGAGAGCAACCTTGCATTGCAATAAGCAAAAAGTTGGTCAATTTTATGCTCTTTAATTAATTGCTTGAGTATCTTGGGTGCATATATTATTATATGACATTTTATTCATTAAGTGTGCCCTTGCTTTATTTGAAATGTATTCAAACATGCATTTTTGGACTTGAAAAATTGATTGGGAAGTACATTTGATTGACCCAAAGTTTTATCTCCATGTTCATGTGAACTTGTTTGTGACATGCTTAAATATTATGCATGAATTATGTGTGTGAAATTTTATGGATAATCAATTGACAAGGCTAAGTCAAATAAGGACCTTGTGTCCATTCACTTAATAAGGATGTCTCATCCAACTTAGTCTTGTCTCTCTTCTTAATGGTTGAACAAGACAACAACCAATAGGGATTTCATATCCAGTCAATCAATAAGGATTTTATATCCATGTCTTGGGTGGTCATTAAGGATTGAAACAATTGCTTATGCGTGCTTAAAATGTTTCTAAAAGCTATATCTTGTTTTTAATGACAAAAGGGTGCAAATTGGTTTGACTTATTTTGGAACCCCTTTTGATATTTGCTTTGCCAAATACCATGATTTTTAAAGTTGATGTTGCATGTATTTCTTTAAAAGCAATTATTTCACACATGTTTTTAATAATCAAACTCACTTGCTCTTCTCTCTCACTTAATTAAATCGTGTAAAGTTGTTGTATATGATTATTTATCTTTTCCTTGCAAATATCTCTCTATGCTAAGTGACCCGATTGGGGAATATTCCTTTGCCTATCTTGTGACAAAAATAGGGAGTAGTGTGGATTTAGGGGAAGTTGAGAGTTGCATATGAGGGGAGATTGACCTTTTGAGAGGGAGTTAACCCATTTAGGGGGAGCTTTTAATTTTGGATTATTGATTGCATATTGCTTGTTTCTATTATATGCAAATTTCTCGTGTTGTTTACTTGTCGTGATCACCTAACATACACTTGTCTTGGAAAGTGTAGTTATATTGTTTTTTAGGGATGTTGATTCTACAAGAGATGGATGAATTGAAAACCTAGTGTTTAGGCATCTCTTTGTAATGTAGAATTTTTTTTGTTGACCCTTTGTTGTTTATTTGTGAGGATGATTTGTGAGTGGTAGTTTTATCACGAAATAGCCAAAGAGGGAGATTGTAAATTCCTCGGTTTTTGATTGGCTTAGTTTGGTTGACAAACCACATATTTGGGGATTACAATGTAAGGGTAGTTAAGCTGGCTTTGCTCGTGACCAAGTTCAAGCTTCAAAGGTATATCACTTGCTTAATTTGTTTGAAGAGTTTTAGTGCACACACTCACTCCCATGCATGTTTTAATTACCTTGCATTAGTACTTAATTACTTTCTTGTGTGTCTAATTTATCTTTCTTTGATTGCATGTTGTTTGGTCTTGCTTCTGTCCACTAGACCTTTTGTAACAAGAAAGTGCGCAGGTCATGCGATGGTAGCTACCCACTCTTTACCCGTGCAATGGCCTAATGGTTTCTGTGTCAGGTGATTGCGCGGACATTTGCGTGGGTCATGAAGCCACACATTTCACTGGGTGGATTTTTCCATTCCTTGGCTTTGGTCCATTGTGTGGACCCATATGCGTCTTAGCCCGAGTATGCGTGGGTCACTGTGCAGGTAAGTACCCGCCTACAAACCCTCACACTATGCCTTGTCTAGTTTGTTTTTTTCAAACCACGCAGTTTTGTTTATGGCTCATATTTACATATCATCTTCTTCCTCATTCGTGCTAAGGAGGGAAAAATCACATCTTTGAGAGGGAAAGTAACTCCTAGAGAGAAAGAGAGCTTCCAAGAATTTATCTTGACTCAATCAACCATCAATCCATGAGCATCTAACATCTTTCTGCATCCTCCAAGCATGGATTTCTCTTGTTTTCATTGACTTGGTAATCTCTACATGATCTAGAATTTATTGTTTCATAACTAGGCTATGTTTACCTAACAAAAACATTAATTACTCAATTGAATGTATGCTTTTATGTTTTATTGTATTTATGACATGCTTGAGTTGTTATTTATGGTTTAGACGTTTGGTTTCATCATAGCTAGCATTTATGACGATTTTACCCTTCTAGCTAAATCTTCTTGCACTTGCATTTAGATAATTGATATCTAGGATTTGCATATATTTCCATATTTAAATCCTAGATAAGCATTAAATGTCTTAACCTAGTATTTGTGCATCTATAATATGTTCATATATTCGCTTAGGTTGTTTTGACTCTTCATTGAGGTTAAGTCTTGTGACTACGGTGTGTAGTGCTCAAGCAAGTGAAGTCTTGCAACCAAGGTTTGGTTTGCAAGCATTGATCAAGAATCACTATTAAGGTCTGTTGGGTAGTAGTGGTGGGTTAGTAACCTTGATGTGTGGCCTGGTGGTCAACTTAGGTTGTAAACATCATTACAATAGTGGATTTGAGGATCCAATGTGGCTAGAAGGATAACCCGTGGTTTTTCCCTTGTCGAAGGGTTTCCACGTATATATCATGTGTCATTTATTGTTTTAAGCATAATTTGTTTCATTGAATGCGTTGTAATTTGGGGAAATATTTGGTAATAAATATTATTTGAAAAACTGGTAATTGATTCGATAAAAACCTGTTCACCCCCACTAGGTTTATAGACCACACTTTCTAGGTGTTAATAGTGAAATTTGGCCAGGGGTCAAAGAGAAATTTTCCACCAATAATCAACAATCATGAAGCCCGGAAAGACAGTAAAGCCACCCCGTAGGAGCAGGGAAGGCCGACTCGGCTTCAAACTACCAGAAAACAAGCCAGGCGCGACCAAGATGATCCCCCACAAGAATACTGGAACCCGGGCTTCTCCAGTCCATTTATCAAGGAACCTCGACTCTGAGGTCGAGCTTCACAATCGCCCCGTGAATGCTAGGGGAAGCCTCCAAGCTCAAGAGACATTCGAAAGAAGCCCGCTAACCTCTCCAAAAGCCCGTTGTCCTTGCTTCACATAAAGGAAGAATCACGCCTAAATCTATACAACCCCGGCTTCCTCCCATGAATGTCTACAAGAACACCTCAAGCCCCCAAGGGTCAGAGAAGATCCATCCTAAGCTTCTAAGAATAGAGTCAGAGCAGGGATTTACCTCGCTCTACAGGGCAACAGGCACCTAGTAGGGTGACCTACATGAAAATTCATGGTACGAGTGCACACAGGATCATCTCCACGTAATACTTACATGCACATCAAGAGTTTGATTCAAAAAAGGGAACAAACTTATCTCCGCCAACGATATCATCAAATCCCGTAACAACTCAAATTCAAATGATGAATCCCGCCCGATAAGGAGGGAACGGATTCATGGGATCACGGTAAAATATTTATGAACTAAAAACCTACTTGGACAATATAAATATGTGAGGCCAAGCACGGTAGAAGGATACACAGAGAAAAACATAGATAGCAACCGAGAGAAGAGAGAAAGAAAAGAAGAGGGGAAAGCTGAAATTCTGTATTTAAAACACGACTACCTTCATTTTCCATTATTCGACGGGCACAAAGTTGCCACCCCCTATCTTAGAGAGACTGTAAGCACATAGGAGAGCTTTTTGTATTTTAAAGCAATATTTCAATAATAAAAGCTCTCATTTACTGTTATTACAATCCAGCCTCTCATCTATCTCTTAACAGATCGGGAACCAACAGTACCGACCCTGGCCACTACTTTCGCGGTAGTGGTCTAGAGGGTGTTAACAGGAATTTCTCATCCCGAGCAAATTTCCCGTCAACACTTTATGGCACCGTCTATGGGAAACCTCTCACACCACCATCTTTTTACATTCAAAATGTTTGTTATTTCGTAGTAATCATGAGGCTCCGCTCCTCACAAGGGCAGTAGGGCACGTCGGGACAATCTTCTGCTACATCGACACGAAAGGTCCCGAGGAAAGGGAGAAAATCAGGGCTCCATAGCCAGGTTCACACCCACCCGGCCATTAGGAGGGCTCTGGATCCCTCACTGGGAAGTTAGGCCGAGCTCGACCAACAAGCGGCGGCCTTTGTATAAAACGTCCTCCTTCGACTACTTGCTGAGGCTATCATTATCCAACAAGTGGGTTTCTGCAATCAGGGGGAGTCAAGAAGGCCTGGGGCTAGGCAACCCGCCTTCGATCGCCTTAGACCTGCCCCTCGGGAATAAACTAGTAATAGAGCAGGGCTTCCGACCTTGATCAGGGATAGGCTAGGGCCTATGCCTTATGTTCCCGAAGCGCTGCCACGCTACCAACCAAGGCAAGTCAAATCCACGGTAGATATCCTTCCCCGGGAACAGAAAGAGCTTCTCTACCCAACGACTTCAAGAAGGGAAGCCCTGGGTGGAGAGGAAGAAAGTCAGCAAAGCCCCCGAGCAGACCCCCCACCCCCTAGTAGAAGGAACCAGGTAGAGGTTGCCAGTTCGTCAGAGGGATCAGATGGTGAGGAATATGAGATAGACTCAAGGAAATCCAAAAGCAAGTGTCTTAGGGACCAGTTGGCAGAGCTTTAGAAAGAGGCCCAATTGATGAAGAAGAGAAAGTACAAGGAGGACAAGAAAGATCCTCTAAGTGAAATAAATGCTCCTTTCGCCAGGAGGATCCGGGAGGCAGAGCTCCCGCTTAAGTTCAAAATGCCAACTGACAAATTCTCCGGGACTGAAGATCCTTTGAGCCACTTAGAGAGCTTCATTCAACAGATGGAGGTCCAGAACACAACCAGGGCCGCTACGTGTCGAATGTTCCCCACTACACTTACGGATTATGCTAAAACCTGGTTTAGGAAACTACCCACTGGAAGAGTGGATTACTTTACCAAGTTACCAACCTATTTCTGCTCAAAATTCTTTGGAGTTAAGCCTTGACTGAAAGACCCGATCCATCTACAATACGTGATCCAGGAGATAGGGGAAACTCTCCGGGCTTATGTCTAACTTTTCCATAAGAAAGTCATCTAGATGGGGGTCTTCACCAAGAGAGAAACCCTCGCCAACTTCAGAAAAAAATTATGGGCTGGAAAAATGTTCCGGTCTTTTACCAAGTGACCTCCGAAAACCTACAAGGAAGCCTATGATCGGGCTCTGGAACAGATTGAGGTCGAAGAACAACTCAAGGTCAAGATGGAACATGATGACATGAGAGCCGTAAAGCGATAAAAGAAGGAAGCTCCCAGACCATAGCAAGCTCAGAAAAGCCAGAACAAACCCCTTAATAAATCAACATACGACTTCCCTCTTCCTCAGCCCAGATCGGAAAGGTATCCGGATAAACGGGTTCCTCTTCAAGCTTTACCACCTCCCAGGATAGTGGCCCCTATAGCCTGCGATGAGAAGGGGGTATGACCATTACACTTCTTTAAATGCAACTCGAGAAACAGTCTACCTCTCCATTCGGAACATGGGTTTGTTACAGAAGCTCGTTCCCATGAAAGCCCCGGTAGACAAGAGAAATCGTTATAAATATTTCAACTTTCACGAGGACGTAGGGCACAACACTTCAGAATGCTACAAACTGCGGAACCAGATTGAGGCTTTGATAAGAGGAAGATGCTTGATAGAATTCTTACAACAAGTCAGGAAGAACATTCAGACGGGAAAGGAGGTGCAATCCGAGATCTGAGAACATGCCGAGAAAAGAAAGGGGGAGCAGGCGGACCTAATGCAATAGATTCAGATAATACATACTATCAGCGGGGGTCCCACTCTGGCCGACACCTCTAACAATTCTAGGAAAAACCATGCGAGGAAGGTCCCTCGTAAGGACGAGGGGCACAATATCTTCAAGGTCGACTAGAGATCGGCCAATCCCTCCCAGTTGTCGCTGATCATTTTCACTGAGGCAGATGTCTATAACACCGTGCAGCCTCATGATGACCCCATGGTCATCACGGTACAAATTGCCAACTTTATGGTGCACCGTGTGCTTGTCGACACAGGTAGTAGCTTCGACGTCCTGTTCAAAGACACCTTGGAAAAATTGAAATTGAAGCAGTGGTGCTACAACAGCTGCACTACTCCATTGTATGGGTTCACTGGGGACTCCATCACACTCGTAGGATCAAAAATCCTACCGGTGATCATTGGAGCCGCACCTCTCCAGCAAAACATCATGATTGACTTCGTGGTAGTAGATACCCAATCGGCATACAACGTAATATTAGGGAGGCCATTTCCATCATCCCTGAAAGGGTCCTTTCTGTTTACCACAATGTTCGTGAAGTTCCCGGTAGGAGACAAGGTGGGAGAGGTTCAGGGTAATCAGCAAGGAGGTAGAAAATGCTATGTATTGTTAGCTAACCCAGCAGCTCTAGCAAAGCAACTCGCTTGGATGACGACTATCCAAGGTGGGATAACCAAGTTTCCAGGGATTATCAAGCTAAAGGGGATAACATGATTGCTTACCTGAAATTGGTGCAACAACTCAAAAGCAGATTTAAAGGATTCAGAATCGAGCAGATACCTCGACAGCTAAATCATCGGGCTGACAACCTTGCCAAGATAGATGCCTTTGGTGGCCAGACCCTACCTCACAGATTCCCTATTCTAGTAATCCCCCTACCTAGCATTATGACTGGTAAGGAAGCTTATACCCTGGACCAACAGCCATGCTGGATGGATCCATTAGCAGAATATCTGCAGGACAGGAAACTCCCCGGGGAGCCCGACCAAGCTAGGAGGGTTAAAAGGCTCTCAGTCCGGTATTGTATGGTGGATGTGCATTTATACCGAAGGGGGAAATCCCTTCCCCTGCTCCGATGTCTACACCCTGAAGATGCCAAATGGGTTTTGAGAGAGGTTCATTCTGGGAATGCATGAACTATATTGGTGGAGAGGCCTTGACATATCAGGTTCTCCGTATGGGATATTACTGGCCGACCATTCATCAAGATGCTAAGGACTTGGTGCAAACCTACGAGGCATGCCAGAAGGCCGTAAACTTGAGTCACCTTCCTCCGGAGCATTTGTCTTCCCTTAGCTCGCCATACCTCTTTGCTATGTGGGGAGTCGATTTGATTGGACCTCTTATTACAGCTCCGGGACAGGCCAAGCACGCCGTCGTATCGATTGACTACTTTAGAAGATGGGTTGAAGCTGGACCACTCTCCTAGAAATCAGAAGAGAACACAACAAGGTTCATCAAGACCAATGTAGTTTGCAGGTTCGGAACCCCTCTTACCATCATAACTGACCTCAAAAAAAAATTCGATAATGGCCGATTTAGGGATTTCTGCTAAGGCTTGGGAATCGACCTTCGGTTTGCTTCTGTAGCCCACCCTCAGACCAACGGTCTGATGGAATCCACGAACAAAACTATTAAGAAATTGTTGAAGAAAAAGCTACAGTATAAGAAATGTAGATGGGTAGAGGAGCTTCCCGAGGTCCTCTAGGCTTACCGTACTACAAGGAGAATAACTACCAGGGAAACGCCCTACTCACTGGCCTTCGAGGTTGAAGCAGTCTTCCTATAGAGCACCAGTTGACCTCCTTTAGAGTCTAACGATTCAAACTGGGGAGTAATAAAAGCAAGTTCCTAGCTAGCTTGGACCTCCTAGAGGAGAATCAAGATCGAATAGCTGAGAAGGTAGCAATCTACCAAAGCAGGATTGTCAGGTACTTCAACAGGAGGGAAGCTTTAAAGAAGAGGACCTAGTCCTCAGGAAAGTAATGTTGAACACTAGGAAGAGGTCAGACGGGGTCCTAGGGCCCAACTGAGAAGGACCATATCTAATAAAGATGGTGATCCGTAATGGGGCGTACAAGCTCGAGGATATGAATGGCTGACTCATCGACCATACTTGGAATACGGATCACCTAAGGAAATTCTACCCTTGAATAGGGGACTCAGGAGTAGGCGATCTCCGACTAGTTTCTTTATTTTTTTGACAATAATGTACTCCATCCTCCATATCAATAACACTTGCTTTTCTTGTTTACTCCATTTCCAGCTATGACCGAAAATGATTTGGGTTTATATGGAAAAATCAACATTATCGCCTCAAGACCAGGGGTAAGCCGGGAAGCCTCCTCGCCACTCCTGATGCCTCGGCCGGGCACTACCCCCCGCCAAGAAGGATCTGAGTGTAAGAGCATAGTTGCCATCTAGATCTCGAGACCAGGAAATAGCTAGATAGCCCATTTGATGCCTTGGTTGGGCTACCACCCCCAAGAAGGATCTGAGTGTAAGAGCATAGTTGACATCCAGATCTCGAGACCAGGAAATAGTTAGATAGCCCTCTTAATGCCTTGGTCGGGCTACCACTCCCCCAAAGAAGGAATCGAGCTTGAAAGCGGGGAATCCCTCCTGATCCCGAGCCTAAGAAGGGGCTAAACAGTTCTTTACTTAATGCTATACTCAGGCTACAACCCCCTAAAAGAGCTCGGGTATGGAGGGCTCGATTTACTTAAACTCTAAATACTCTGGTTATTATTGTTCACTATTTTTTCCTTAATACGTGGTCACTCACTATAATAGGTCTACAATCCAACAAGGGGACTATCGACTAAGGAAATTGAGTGCGAAACTCGGTGTTCAGGAAGCCCGACGTTAACTGCCTATTTTCACGGTTAAACAGTTTCCTTATCCTATTGTTCCCCCGAGATAGTTTGTTTCGCTATAAATGCTGGACCTAGAGGGAGATCAAGTAAGTACATGCAAGCCGGAAAGAGAGGTAGATCTAAAATTGAAACTTTATTATTAAGTGGGGGTGCCTAATCCCCGGTAAGACTACATCAGGCAGGGAGCCCAACCCCTGATTCTAGGCTACAAAAAAAAGAATAAAATGACATAAGATCAAACACAGTTGAAGATGGGATGCCCACCCTCTTTCTGGGCATACAAAACAGATTACATGGGAGAGAACTCATGCTTCTTCATCTTCTTGAGGACCTCTAGCCTCCTCTTCCACAAAATGAACCTCGCCCCCCGCTCCCCTCTGCGGTCGTAGCTCGTTCTGGTAAGCTACATCTACCGTCTCCGCCACCTCTTCCTAGGATCAGCCCTGACAGCCTCGGGGTCAACATGATCCTCCTCCACGATTTCATTGATCACCGTCATAACTTCAGAAGGTGTGGCTGCATCAAGAAGGCTGGCCACTGACTCAGGCACGTTCCCGCCTTTTGTTGACTCCACTCCTGAGAGCACTACGGGGGGACTCGGGCTTTAGTAAGGCCTCTTTCTAGTTCCTCGGTTTGGACCCCCTTCGAAGATTAGTCTGGAACAGATGCTAGGAAGACTAGAACAGGAGGAGGCAGATATGGCACCTCCAACCACTTCCTAGCTCCTTCCCTATAAGGACCAGCTCCATCATCTTTGGGGCGAGACATCTCCGCAGCCAGTAACGTGACCTCTTCTCTATCCCAGTCGGCGATGCTGAAGAGATCGAATGAGGGAGGTAGAGCCTCTGCAACCTGATAGGAGGCATAAAAGTACCCCTCGTCAAAAGAGGCTTCCACCTCGGCCTGGAGCTGGGTAATTTGAGCCAGCAAAGTCTCGCTTTCTACATGTAGAGCCTTCGCCTCTCCCTTCCAGTCATCCCGCTGGCTAGCTCGCCATTTCGATAGAAAATTTTCCTGATCAAAAGCCCGCTTCAACCTCTCATGGTAGCACTGAAGCTCAGCTAGCTGTGTTTCCATTCCCTGCTGGCTAGAGGTCATCTCCTGGACCAGGTTTTGATCTTGTACGACTAATCTTATGGCTCGCTCAGCTTCAGCCTCAGCTTTGGCTGCCCGATCACGGAGGAAGGCTACCTGATGCCCCATGACCACCTAAAACTTGAAAGCCTGTAAAGGAAAATCATGTTAGAAAATGACAAGTCAAGCAGCTGAGTGAAGAAGTAAAAGCGACAATTACCTCGGCTAGAAGGGCAGACCCTTTGGTGATCATGATGTCCACGGGTATCGCGATCATCCTAGAAAGCCCGCCGCCTGGACAGGATGTAACAAATTGCTTCAGGACCTCGTCATGACCCGTCGAGCTCTATTTCTGGTGGGGACGAGAAGGGGCGACCTCAGGAATATCAGCTTCGGGCTCTCTAGGAACCTCGACTGCCCGGGATACAACCAGATCAGTAAAGAGGGATAATGTGACTCGGGGAGCATCGGTTAAAGCAGAGTCTACTGGTATGGGAGTAGGAATAGACTTATTGGCAACCTAGGAGGCAGGTTCTTCTCGGCTTAGAGCCTATGCCGCTCGAGATGCAAGAAGCGCCATCTTGGACTTCACCTGGGAATAGATATGACCACTGTTCGGTTCGAACCGTGGAACCGAACCGTAAATGAACCGGAACTGTGGAACCGGTTCTGGAACCATAACCGAAACCATGGGGTCGGCGGTTCAGTTCTGGTTCTGGTTCCTTCTCTTAAAAAACCGGCCAAGAACCGCCGATTCCAGGCCTTTATTTAAAAAAAAATTGAATTTAAAAAAAAAAAAAACTTAAAAGAGCCGTTGGGCGCAACGGCTCAATTTTTTTTTAATTTTCCCCTTAAATTCTTTATTTCCTATAAATACCCCCTAATTCATTTCTTATCATACAATTGCTCTCTCAAGTCTCAAGTCTCAACTCTCTCTCAAATCTCAATTCTCCTAATTCTCTTCAATTATCTCCCAATTAGTCAATTATTTATTTGTTTATATTTAGTGTATTGCAATTGTTATTTTTTAAAATCATTTTAAAATCCTTGTCAACAATTTTTACCTTAATTTTTTTGAAGAGTTTATTTACAAACTATTTTTTTCGATAGCAAGTGGAAGCGGAAGTGGAAGTGGAGTAAGAGATATTCCACCAAGGCATTCCGTTTCCAGGACCGGTAAGGGTCGTATGTCGGAGCCGGATCCGGTCCAACCGGATAATATCGATTTTGATGACACTGCTTACCATGAGTTCCTGCAACGACAAGTCTATCTTGAATCTCTAAACTATCCAATCAATCCAAATCCCCCTTTAATAATTTCTGAACCCAATTCTAGCCAGCCTAACGCCCTAGCCCTAGCCCTAGCCCTTGTAATATGACCAGCCAATTAGAAAATATACCTGATTTTGCTGCATATCCAAATTTTGAAGAGGCGGCAGAGAAGGATAAGAAGCATCTCAAATCTGATCTATTCGTTCTCCACATGAAGAAAGTTACGAAACTGAATGGAACATGTTGGGCGGTGTGCAATTACTGCCCTAAAGAATACAAGTGGACTAAATATGGAGGATACGGCACATATAGGAAGCATATTACGACCCGTTATCCAGCAGAACTTGCCAAAGGGAATGCACAATATCAAATTTCCAGGTTTTCTACCCCTGACACTCAATTATTTAAATATAGTGATCAAGCTAATAGAGAAGAATTAGCTAGGATGGTGGCTGTAGAACATTTACCTTTTAGTTTTGGTGAAAAAGTTGGTTTTATTAAATATTGTCATAAAGCATTAAATCCCGCTACATGTCATGTCCCTAGGACCACTCTCACGTGTACAATGTATGATATTTATAAAAAGGAAAAAAGGATTTAAAAAAAAAAAAATTGCGAACTATATAGGTCGTGTTTCCGTATGTACTGATATATGGATTGACAATTGGCAAATGCATCCATACTTAGGTGTAACTTGTCATTATATGGACAAAGCATGGACAATACAAATAAAAGAATTCTTGCATTTAGAGTTTTTGATGATGCACATACTACTGATAATATTTATAAAAATATGAAAATCATTTTTGAAGAGTATAAAATCGAAAGCAAAATTTTTTCAATTGGTTTTGATAATGCTTCTAATAATACAGCAGCTATTCCTGCTTTAATTGAATTATGCAAGCCTTATTTTAGTAGTAAATTTTTTCATCAAAGATGTGCTTGCCATGTTTTAAATTTATGCGTTCAAAAAGTTTTGGAAATTCTTCTAGCTTTTATTAAACCCATTAAAGAGGCCCTCTCATATTTGTGGAAACATCCTAATGTTATGAAAGCATGGGTAAGATTTTGTAAACAGACAGGTAGATATCCCATTAGATTTTCCCGTGATGTTCCAACACTTTGGAACTCTACTTATAAATTGTTTTGTGAAAGTTATGAATATAGGGATTTATTAGTTTCTTTTATACAATATAATGTTAGTTAAATCAATCTTTATGCACACCATTGGGATGTTTGTACAAAAATTTGTAATTTGTTAAAAGTTTTTAATAGTGCTACTAACAATTTATCAGGTATTTATTATCCTACTACTCAATTATTTATTATTGAGGGTTGTAATATTGATGGTGCATTTGCTGACTGTTCATCTGATATACAATTACAGGCATGCATTAAAGCTATGAAAAAAATGGTTAGACTATTATAGGGAGTTTCCAACTATTTACCTGCTTGCGTTGTGTTTTGACCCACGTTGTAAACTAGATGCATTGACAAATTATTTAACTCTTTATTATAAATGTTTAGATATACAATTAGAAATTAATACTTATTGTGCTGCAATCAAGATATTATTTTATCAGTTATATGATGAATATCGTAGAATTTATGGTCCATCATTAAACATTAGTGTTCCACAAAATGAAAATGTCTCCCAAACTCGATCTTTTGGAGTGTTGGGGGCAGGGTCTGCACTTTTATATCAAAAGTTCAAAAGATTGCGAGGTTCTTCTTTTTCTTCATCAAGTCTGATCTCGTATGATGAGATAGAAACTTATCATAGTACCAATTTTGAGTTTATAGGAGACGATGATGTGGATAAATTTGATATTCTATATTGGTGGAGAGAACATGAAAAGCACTTTCCAATCTTGTCTATAATAGCCAAACAGATTCTTGCAACACTGGTTTCTACAGTGGCTGTGGAACAAGAGTTTAGCGCGGGTGGAAATATTTTGGACTCAAGACGGTCGCTTTTGAGTCCAGAATCAATTCAAGTCAAAGTGTGTGTTGATGATTGGACAAAGGCTGGATATAGACAACAAGAAATGTAGCCAGAAGTTATTTATGATTTCTTCGATGATGATCACACCACCGGCACCGGAACGGATGACAGCGATTAGTTACAGACTTACAAAATTACATATGTAAAAGACAATAAAATGTAAAAGAACTACGTGGTCTTTGATTCCTCTAAACCCCGAGTCCGAGAGGATACGTAGGCAACTTAATTTTGGTACAAATTAAGTGCAAGACCAATTTTTTAAATTTTTAGTTTTATACATTTATTTCAATTTATGTATTTAGTATTATTTTTTAAAATTTTAATTTCGGCTTAAGACCTTACACAATAAAATTCATTTACAAGTTTATATTATTACATGTCTTATGTTTTCGTATTTTTTTAAAAATGAGTATAAATGTATAATAAGAAAAAAAAAAGAACCGAACAGGCCGAACCGGTGGAATCGGACCGGAACCGGTGGAATCGGAATCGGAATCAGAACCAGAACAGGAACCGAAATCGGAACCGAACGGAACCGGAACCGGAACCAGAACGGTGATTCTACGGTTCCGGATCTGGTTTTGGCTCCTTCTTGAACCGGAACCGCTAGTTTCAGAACCAGAACCAGAACCAGAACCAGAACCTGTAAGAACCTGGGTCATATCTACCTGGGAAGGTGAGGGCGAAGGAATGAGCGGGGTAGCTACCTTAGTGGTTGATCTTGTCTTCTTCGGAACAGTAGAGAGATCTCCCGGGGACGATCTGGATAAAGAAGGATGGATCCCAGCTTGCCGGGCTTCGCGAGAAGCTGGAGCAACAACAAACACTGTTAAAAAAAAGTGGAATCAAGATCATCATAACTGAACCATCCAACAATTTAAAGACAAGACAGATCGAGATACTTATGAGGAGTAGAGTCAGATATCCGCAGGTACATATTTACCCTGCGGTGATCGAAGGGGTCAGCGGTTGGAAACTTCAGATTCAAGTAATTTTGAGCCAGGATTGTCTTCAGCACGGCTTCAGACTCAGCGGGCAAGGAATCCTGACCCTATGAGGGTTTGTCACTAAAGGCGCTGAAAACCTCGAGCTCATACCCGCTGATGAATACGGAGCTCCCCCAGTCTCCCCCCGTTAGAACCTATTCTTCTTTCCAAGCAGGATCTTTCTTTGATGCCCCGGGGATGATAAAGTTGAGCCTATTCCTGACCTTGGAATAGAATTGGCCTCGTGGAACCCCAGCAAGACTACTTATCTAGAAAAGGAAGGTGAGATCCTCAGCTCCGGGCTCCCTAGTTACGCTGCTCAGCTCGTATTGCTCCCTCTACAATAAAAGGAAGCCTAATAGATGCCTCCAGAAGCCGGGCATCAGTTGAAGCGGAGACAGCTGAAGAGCATTGAGAGCCCGCTGAAGGGTAGGGTGAAGAGGGATCCTCACCCCTCTCTCAAAAGTTATGACATGGCTAGGGAGTACTCCTTTAGGCGGGCTAAAAACGTAGTAATTTCGGTGGAAGACAGTGAGGGAAACTGTGTCAAGAATACCGTACTTATCCCAAAGACGGCCAATCGATTGAGGGTCAATGGTGGAGTCAGGGATGACCCTGGGTGCAAAAGTAAGCGTTACCACCGAAGGAAGCTCCGCCACTGTGACTTGAGCCCTCCCGACCGTATCGACTCTCTCCCCGATATCAGAATCTTTGTCAACTAGGTTCAGAGGATTGTCTGGCTGGTTCGAAAAGCCAAAGCCGATAGAGACGTTGCTGCTAGAACTACGACGACGGTGAGGACGACGGCGACGGTGCTAGGTTAGGGCCTCCGGTACCCTCAACCAAGGCATCGACACTATCTGTGGAAGTCGACATTAATGGGTAAGAGAGGTGTGAAAGCAAGCAAAAGATAGAGGCAGAGAAAACAGGAAAGGAAAAATTTGAAAATTTGAGATTTGAGAAAGTATGAAGAAAGTGACGGTAATGCTAGGTTTAAATAGAGGATTATCGGCGATATATTCGGAAAGATCACCTGGAGCCATATTCCAGCTGTCTTTCTTCGAATAACACACAGTTTCAAATTCAAATATTGGGTAATTAATGAGAATATTTCGCTCTCATTAATTATCTTTATGGCGGAAAACCTTTTCAATTAAACAAGGAATCTGACTCCAACCCTAACTCTACAAACGGTGTTCAAGTCAGAGGGGACTTCTGTTAATAGTGAAATTTGACCAGGGTCAAAGAGAAATTTTCCACCCATAATCGACAATCATGAAGCCTGGAAAGACCGTAAAGCCACCTTACAGGAGCAGGGAAGGCCGGCTAGGCTTCAAACTACCAGAAAACAAGCCAGACGCGACCAAGATGAGCCCCCACAAGAATACTGGAACCCAGGCTTCTCCAGGCCATCTATCAGGGAACCTCGGCTCTGAGGTCGAGCTTCACAGCCGCCCCGTGAATGCCATGGGAAATCTCCAAGCTCAAGAGACATTTGAAAGAAGCCCGCTGTCCTTGCTGGACATAAAGGAATAATCACGCCTAAATCTACACTACCCCGGCTACCTCCCAGGAATGTCTACAAGAGCACCACAAGCCCCCAAGGGTCAGGAAAGATCCACCTTAAGCTTCTAAGAACAGAATCATTGCAGGGATTTATCTCGCTCTACGGGGCAACAGGCAGCTGGCAGGGTGACCTCCATAAAAATTCATGGCATGAGTGCACACAGGATCGTCTCCACGTAATACTTACATGCATGTCAAGAGTTTGATTCAAAAATGGGAACAAACTTATATCCGCCAACGATATCATCAAATCCCGTAACAATTCAAATTCAAATGACGAATCCCACCGGATAAGAAGGGAACAAATCCATGGGATCACGGTAAAATATTTGCAAACTAAAAACCTACTTTTACAATATAAATATGTGAGGCCAAGCATGGTAGAAGGATAGAAAGAGAAAAACATATATTGCAACCGAGAGAAGAGAGAAAGAAAAGAAGAGGGGAAAACCTAAATTTTGTATTCATAACACGGCTACTTTCATTTTCCACTATTCGACAGGCACAAAGTTGCCACCCCCTCCCCCCATCTTAGAGAGACTGTGAGTACATTGGAGATCTATTTTTATTTTAAAGCAATATTTCAATAATAAAAGCTCCCATTTACTGTTATTACGATTCAGCCTCTCATCTATCTCTTAACAGGTCGAGAACCAACGGTACTGACCCCGGCCACCACTTTCACGGTAGTGGTCTCGAGGGTGTTAACAAGATATTCTTATCACGAGCAAATTTCCCGTCAACACTAGGGATTTTCAATTGGTATCAGAGCTGGTGCCTAGATATACTTAGGTCATCCGTGTTCTGTGTGTGTCTTGATTTTTGCATTTTGTTTGTTTGCTTAATTTTTTTTTACTATTATTGCATTTTTGTTTGTTGCATTACATTTGCATATCATTTATAACCCAAACACAATGAGTGAGATTGGGATGAGTAGAGAGGTAGCATCGAGCATAAGATCTTCTTTACTTCATGGAGTGAACTATGCTGCATGGAAAGACAAGATGAAATCCTACATTTTTCAAATAGATGACCGTGCATGGATGGCGATAGAGAATGACTATAATCCTCCAAAAATGATCATTGGCTGATAACTCCTTACTTTATTCCTGTCCTCGACCTGAACACCACGTCCGAAATAATCTTGATTTAACTGAATCTGGTAAAGAAAAACTCTGAATCTATTAAGTGTAAGTCTGCTAGCTAAGTAGACATCTAGCTTCTATTACTTACACTTGGTAGGATTTTATATCTTTGGGAGGAGTTCCCTTGCAATGTGTCTCGCATCCTTGATGATTTCTTGTTCAAATAATAAACCCATCACACGTCATTCGGGAAGGTATTCTGTCATTGTGACCTCGATCCTGTAAACAAAATTGATTTTATACTTGGATCCTTCTCGGATGGTAGTCTAACCGGAGCATCAGGAAAGTTATCCGGCTACATCCTGGTCTCGAGATATGGATGGCAACCAAGTTCTTACACTCAGACCCTTCTTGGGGGTGGTAGCCTAACCAAGGCATCAGGAGGGCTATAAAGCTATATCCTGGTCTGGAGATTTGGATCACAACTATGCTCTTACACCCAGACCCTTCTTAGGGGTGGTAGCCTGACCAAGGCATCAGTGGGCTATCAAGCTATATCTTGGTCTTGAGATCTGGATGACAACTATGCTCTTACACACAGACCACCCTTCTTGTAGGTTGTAGCCCGACCAAGGCATTAGGAGGGCTATCAAGCTATATCCTAGTCTCGAGATCTTGATGACAACTATAACTTACACTCAGACCCTTCTTGGGGGTGGTAGCCCGACCAAGGCATCAGGAGGACTACTAAGCTATATTTGTAGGGAAAAACAGGTTAAAAACGCAACAGAAGCGTGATAAAAATGAATTTAGGGTTTGCGTATAAATAATTTTTTTTCCCTTTTATGCATCGAGAACCTTAACCCTAGATTAATTGATGTATATAAAAGTATCGTATTTTTTTCGTGTGACGATTGAACAAGCGTCAGATTGATTCCGCAAGATCTTCCAATCCAATCACGAACATGAATAACCTTGGAGTGTGAGCTCCCTTTCTTTAAATTATCTTCCTGAGGATGGAAACAAAGCAAAAAATGTTTCTTTGTTAGTTACAAATATCCTCCAAGAGAAAAATCCAAGAACGTCCGGTCACTTGTGAATTATCAATCAATTTGATTGAACTCGCGTGAACCTTGATTCGATGTTGTACACAAAACCATTTTGATGTAAAGGATATTAGTATACTATCGAAAACATAAACGTTCCCATTTTTTTCTCTACTTGGTCGAATTCACACACTATTGTTTAGAGATGATCAAATTTTGTCTAGAGTAAAATCAGATTTTTCTCCCTCAAAATTCCTATGATGGCCGAAACTTTCTCTTAGAAAAATAAGCTTGAGCGAAATTCACCTTCAAATCACCTTAGACATGACCGAAATTCTCTTCCATATATATAGGATCATAAATCCTTCCCTAAGAAGGATTCACTTGGTTGGCAAGAATCCTTTCCTTAGGTGGATTTATTTGATAGTTAGAATCCTTATTTAAAAGAAATCTAACCTATCCTATATTGCATATGTGATAACCGAATTTCATGTCTTTGATATAGGTTAGGAGATTTCAATCTTTCCTAAGAAGGATTACTTGATGGATAAGAATCATATCCTTAGGTAGATTAACTTGGTGGTTATGAATCCTTTTCAAATAAGAATTCTACCACTAAGTAGTTTTACTTGGTGATCAAGAATCCTTTTCCAAAAAGAATTCTTTCCTACACCAAGACTCCTAATCCAATTCAATAGTGTATTTGTAACCATATTAAAGACTTCCTAGTTTGATTAGATAAATAACTCCTTTTATTTATCTACTTATCAAATATAGTCTTTAACATTAACTATACTACCAATAATAGTATAGTTTTAGGAGACCATCTCCTAATAGGAAAAGATTTTGACTTTTAATAATATAATTAATTAATCAACAACTTAATTAATTTCCATTTAATTAAATAATATATATAAGTTATTCACCATAGCCTTTGCCGTCCATACCTAGTATGAAGGCCATATATTATTTTTCTTATTTTATTAAATCCATTGGATCTTAACAAAAAGTCCACATGTGAACAAGACCTATTCTTACAAAAAGAAACAAGTTCACATGACTTATTATAATTCTAGATGGACCCTTATTGGTCCGGTAGAATATTTTAAGTGATCCATGCAAGTTCGTGTGGATTGGGGATCTTGGCGGGCTATCTAAATTTAAGCTCCAATAGACACAACCCAATCACAATCAACAAATGATTCACTTAGGTCTAATCTATTTAATTTTAGTTCATTCCAATAAAGAACTAAAATTGAACTCTTAAATAAAGATAGAATAAGTTGATGTTACTCATTCATACCCTAGACAACCTTATTGGAGAAAGTGTATCCTCATGAAGAATACCAGCAATCGTCAAGAGCTCAAAGACCGCCTATAGCTCTCCAAGTTACCATATTTACTCATATAACCACATTTTGAACTTGGATATTTTGACTTGTCCAGAAGCCATGTTTCAATAGACACTATTGAAAACTTAACGTTAAGATTTAATATCCAATACCTCAAAACATCCATATGATGGTATTCTACTCTCATTCAATAAATGGAGCGATGATGTCCACATCTATAAATGAAGTCCTCTATCAGTTAACAAATGAATACCACCAAACTATTGAGGATAGACTATGCTATATAATCGTACTCTGATAGCTCAAATGATAACACTTGCAACCATAAGTCCATCATTTATCTCAGGATTTAGATAGACTCTCCGATTGTCTTCAAATGAAAACTTTTATCCATTGACGGTTCTAGATAAAGTATTTCATTTTGATCCTATTCAATGCACCCAGTACACTAGATTCTTTTGCCCAAAGACACTACACTTTGATGATTTTAGACTCATCATAACACATTTGATCCCACCCAAATGTTAGCAAAAGAATCTACAACTTTGACAAGATAAAAGTGCCCAACCTTCTATCTTAAGTTTTGAATATTACTCAAGACTAACCAAAGAATTGTGTCTACCTCATAGATATCTAGATGTAAGAACAGTTCTTCTTTTCTCATAGTCTTTTGACCTTATGATTATTTACTTTTGACAATTATAATAATTAAACTATAAATGCTATAAGATTTGTTAAACTAGAAATCACATTATTCATATGAAAAGATTGTTAATTACAATATTACACTGTTGCTATCGAGCATAATCCTAACAATCTCCCACTTACTCTATAGCAAATGTGTCATATCTCTCATCCCCATGTTCTCTAGATGCCCATCAAAACTCTTTTGAGGAATAGCCTTTGTAAAGGGATCCGCTAGATTTTCTGCTGACGCGATCTTGGTAATCGTCACGTCACCCCTATGCATAATTTCCCTTATAAGGTGATACATTCTTTCAACGTGTTTCCCTCTCTTATGACTTCTTAGTTCTTTCGAATTAGCCACTGCCCCACTATTGTCACAATAGATAGTGATCTGCTTATTCGTATCAGGAACCACTTCCAAGCAATCAAGAATTGGCGGAGTCAGACAGCCTCTTTAGCAGCCTCGCATGCGACAATATACTCGGCATCCATGGTGGAATCAGCAATACAAGATTGCTTGACACTCCTCTATATGATTGCCCCTCCTCCAATAGTAAACACAGATCCTGATATCGATCTTCTGGAGTCAGAATCTGACTGAAAATCATAATCTGTATACCCAACAGGAATTAAATCCCCTATAGAGTATACAAGCATATAATCTCTCGTTCTCCTAAGATACTTGGAAATATGCTTCACTGCCGTCCAGTGATCAGGACCAGGCTTCGATTGAAACCTACTAACTATGCCTATAAAAAAACAAATATCTGGTCTAGTGCCGATGCATATGGAACCCTACTCATGAATTTCTCTTCATGCTCAATCTTAGGAACTTGTTCCTTAGAAAGTTTGATTCCATGCTTGAAAGGTAACATACCTTTCTTGGAATCTTGCATGGAGAACCTAGACAAGATTTTATCTATGTATGAAGCTTGGGAAAATGCAATCGTTCTATTCTTTCTATCCCTTATGACTTGGATACCAAAAATATAACTTGCTTCTCCTAAGTCCTTCATATCAAATTGTTTTGCTAACCATTCTTTTATTGATGTCAATACATCTACATCGTTTGAGTAGTATATCATCAACGTAAAGAACTAGGAAAACCAACTTGTCACCCTTAATACTTTTGTATACACAAGGTTCATCAAGGTTTTGAATAAATCCAAAACCTTTAACGGCTTGATCGAACCTTATGTTCCAGGATCTGGATGCTTGCTTCAATCCATATATGGATCTTTGCAACTTGCATACCCTTTCCTCTTGGCCCTTTTTAATGAATCCTTCTGGTTGCATCATATAGATGCTTTCGTCAAGACTTCCATTAAGAAAAGTTGTCTTGACGTCCATTTGCCAAATCTCTAGATTTAGAGATGCTGCAAAGGATAAGAGTATCCTAATGGATTTAAGCATGGCCACAGGTGAGAAGGTTTCTTCATAATCGATACCTTCCTTCTGTGTATAACCTTTAGCTACCAATCTCGTTTTTTAGGTTTCCACCTTTCCATCCATTCCTCTTTTCCTCTTGTATACACACTTGCACCCGATGGGTTTGATCCCTTTAGGCAAGTCTACGAGAGACCAGACTTTATTTTTGAACATAGATTCAATTTCGGATTGCATTTCTTTTTGCCGATGGCGACAATCAACATCTTTCATTGCTTCCTTGTACGTATAGGGATCATTGTCGTCCGGGAGATTCTCTACAGATTCTCCTAGACCGATGTATCTTTCAGGTTGTCTAACAACACTCCCACTATGATGAGGTATGGTAGATTGTTGATCTTGTGTTGGTACGGAACATACAATTATGCTTGGTTACAAAACCTCTTGTGGAATTGTATCTACTAAAAGATCATTTAGGACAATTCTACTTTTAGGCACAAAATTATTCATATAGTCCTCTTTTAGAAATTTGGCATTTGTCGAAACAAATACTTTAAGATCTAAAGGACTATAAAAATAATATCCTTTTGTTCCTTTTGGATACCCTACAAATATGCATGTTTCTGAACGGGACTCCATCTTATCTGTCTTTCCTTTTAACATGTGCGCAGGACATCCAAATATCCTTAAGCGTTGTAAACTAGGCTTTCGTCCAGTCCATAACTCATGCGGTGTTTTAGGAACCGACTTAGATGGTACATCGTTTAGAATATACATGGAAATTTGTAAAGCATATCCCCAAAAAGAACTAGGGAGCGTTGAATAACTCAACATAGAACTGACCGTATCTAAAAGAGTTTTATTTCTCCTTTCTGCCACCTCATTTTGTTGAGGTGTGCCTGGTGCAGAAAACTGAGAAATAATTCCATTATCAATTAGACATTGTTGAAACTCACCAGATAGATATTCTCCACCTCGATCGGACCTCAAGATTTTTATGCGTTTCTCAAGCTGATTTTCTACTTCAGCTTTAAATGCTTTGAACATATTAAAAGCATCCGACTTATGTCTCATGAGATACACATAACCAAATCTTGAGAGATCATTCGTGAAAGTGATGAAGTACTCATATCCACCTCTAGCTTGAATGCTCATAGGTCCACACACATCAGTGTGTATCAATCCTAAACATTTGATAGCTCTTACGCCTTTGATCGTAAACGACCTTTTTGTCATTTTACCTTCCAAACAAGATTCACAAGTTGGTAGATCATCAACCTTTAAGTTACTTAGAGGTCCGTCACATACCAATCTTTTAATCCTATTAAGGTTAATATGACCTAGGCGCAAATGCCATAGGTAGGTTTCATCTTTTGATAATTTTACTCTTTTATGATTAGGTTCCATTGATTCCGTGTCTAACAAGTGAGAGATATTTCCATGCAAATAGAATAAACCGTTTTCCAGTGTACCTTTGCAAATAATTTTGTCATTCTTACAAATAATAAAGGTTTTATTAAAAGTAACCGAATAACCAAATTTATTTAAACAAGAAACCGAAATTAAATTCCTCTTGAATTGAGGTACGTATTAAACATCTATTAAATCTAAATGCTTATAAGAATCTAAACTAATTCTAATATCTCTCACTGCACTAGCAGACACCAACGCTCAATTGCCTAATCGCAAGTTGAATTCGTTCTTATTAAGCCTTCTCCTTTCCTTGAACCCCTGTAAGGAAAAACAAACATGATTAGTGGCTCCGGAGTCTATGATCCAAGAATCCATAGAATCCGCCAAAAAACATGTTTCAAGATAATTAATATTACCTTCTTCCTTTCCATAAGACTTTGGGAAATTTCTTTTCCAATGTCCCTTTTCACCATAAAGGAAACACTTTCCTTTGATCTTGGTTACTTTCTTTTTCTCATTCTTTGTAGGTCCTAGTTGTTTTTTCTTCTATTGTTTCTTGACCTTCTTACAGATCTTAACAGTAGCAACTTTACCTACGGTATGAATCTTTTAACCCTTGCCTTTCACAAGGATCTTTTCTACGCTTTGAACATCTTGCATCAGGCCTTGCAAGGTGTATTCCTTATTATTCAAGGTGTAGTCCAACTTGAATTGATCAAAGGAATCCGATAGTGAGTTGACAATCATGTCAATTTTGGTCTCACCATCTATTTCAGCACCATTCAGTTCAACAATGTTGAGATGTGCTATGACTTTCATCATGTGATCTTTCACAGCCTGTCCGGGTTTCATCCTAAGATTCTTAAAAGCAGTCAATGCCTCTCTCTTAGTCATCCTAGACCTCATAGCAAACATTTCTTCATAGACATCATTATATCGGCAGCAGTCTCCATTCCTTCATGTTGCTGTTGCAACACGTCGGAGATGGTGGCCATAACGTAACATTTAGCCATCTCATCAGAAGACTCCCACTGCTGATACTCATCTCTTTGCTCCTGAGTAGATTCATTAGTAGGAGTAGGTGGTTTAAAAGTGCATAGAACAAACTTATGCTTTTCGGATTGCAATAGTAGCCCAATTTTCCATTTCCATGTGACATAATTATCACCAGTTAAAGTATTGTCTTTAAGGATGTTGATTAGAGATAGGGTCTTGATTTCTGAACAATAACAAAAATTATATATAAGTAAATAATCATGATTAAGCACTTTTGAATATATATATCTTGAATTAAATGAAATAATTCAATCGTAAAAATTCAACGGTGATCCAACACCCATAAATGCCACGCCTCCTTTAGGAGTTCGCAATATTTACTAGTTGGACTAGGTCCCACCTAATTGTTAACATAACAACCAACGTTTTCAATTTTAGCCTTGCAATTTTATTAACAAGAACTCTTGGGAGGATATTAATAAACTCACATTGATTGTGTTACCAAGTTATCGACCTTCAATATAATCCCTCACAAATATCCCTCCTTTGGGAGTAGATATTGTTTGGACTAATTGTCTAGTCTATCAATGTAAGGAAGTATCTTGCTAAATTCCATTCATGAATACCTCTTAGGAGGTTATTCACGAAACATAAAGCTCAACTAAACTTGGAGGCCATAGGTGTTCAAAAACACCTTCTCCCACTCAATTGTTTAAGGCGTGTTGTCACGGGGTTAAAGTTTGCGCAGCTAACCCGTGCGGCACTTAGACAATTTCTGGGCGAGATTGCTAAGTAAGCCTTGCTTGATCACTCTCAAAGGCTAGAGAGACTAGAGAAGGACTAGAAGAGCTTTGTAGGAAAATAAGGCAAAGTGTATTGCTAAGAGAAAGCTTTACAATGCTTTGAGTATTCTTTGCTTGGATATCTTACAAATGAGAGGGGCTAGCTATTTATAGTGGTTCATCCCCTCCATGAATGTTCTAGACTACTCTAGGAGATTGAGTCTCTAGAATGTTCTACATGTATCTAGTATTCATAACCCTAGATATTTACAAGAGGGTTCTAGAATGTTACTAGAGTCTTCCAAGGTTGACTTTGCTAGATGAGTGGAGAAGACTCTAGAATCTTTCAAGGGCTTGAGCCTAACTTTGGGCTTTGCTTTGGGCTTTGCTTGGGCTCCTTGGATCAGAATTGAGCGGGCCGTGACATCCTCCCCCACTTAAGCTCGCGACGTCCCCGTCGCGCCTTCATCCTTGTATTGTTGGATTTGCTCAGCGAATTGCCAAAGTGTATCCCCTCTTTCCCAACTCGCTTCGCTATCGGGGAGGTTCTCCCATTTCACCAAGTACTCTGTGTAATTTGGGACACCTCTTCTCCGAATCACCCGGTCTGCCAGTATGCACTCCACGGCTTTGTCGAATGCGGTGACTACTGCAGTTGGCGCCCGTTTAGACTCTCCTCTGCTGGGATCTTCCATATCTGCATGGTATGGCTTAAGGAAACTTACATGGAAGACTGGATGGATCTTGAGTCTTGGTGGAAGTTGGACTTGGTAGGAGACCTTGCCTACCCGTTTGATGACAGGAAATGGGCCTTCATATTTTCTCACCAACCCTTTGTGCACTCGGCGTAGTGCCTTGAACTGTTGGGGTAGCAGTTTGATAAGCACCAAGTCTCCTTCATTAAACTCCAAGTGTCTCCTCCTTGTATCCGCCCATTTCTTCATTTTCAGGGCGGCTTTGTCTAGGCATGCTCGCGTGATATCGGCTTCTTCATGCCACTCTCTAGCGAGCTTGTAAGCCGCGGGGCTCTTTCCTCCATAGGTTGAGGCAATGGCTTGGGGGGTCATTGGTTGTTGTCCCATGACTATCTCGAAGGGGCTCTTGCCGGTAGCCTCGCTCCTTTGAAGGTTGAAAGAGAACTGGGCAACATCAAGCAACTTTGCCCAATCTTGTTGATGAGCGCTTACGTAATGTCTCAAGTATAGCTCCAATAGCCCATTGAAGCGCTCAGTTTGCCCATCACTTTGGGGATGGAAGCTAGTTGAGAAGTTTAGATCTGTCCCCAACATCTTGAAGAGCTCCGTCCAGAACCTCCCGGTGAATCGTGGGTCACGATCACTGATTATACTCTGTGGAACTCCCCATAGCTTCACAACATGTTTGAGGAAGAGGCGGGCAGCTTCCTCGGCTGTGCAATCCCTAGGGGCAGGTATGAAGGTGGCATATTTGCTGAACTGATCGATTACCACCATGATGCTCCCACACCCTTCGGATTTTGGAAGTGCAGAAATAAAGTCCATAGAGACGCTCTCCCATGGTCTACCAGCTATAGGTAGGGGTTCAAGTAATCCTGCTGGACGTTGTTGTTCGACCTTGTCTTGTTGGCAAACCAAGCAAGTCCGCACATAAGTGTCTACATCATCCCGCATCTGAGGCCAATAGTATGAGTTTTGGAGGAGCGCCAATGTACGAGTCATTCCTGGGTGACCAGCCCACTTGGAATCATGGCACTCCTTAATGATTTCCTTCCGGAGGTTACCCCACTTAGGCACATATACTCGATCTCCAGTAGTGAGGAGGACTCCGTCGTTTAACCAAAATCGCCTTGTCTTCCCTTCGTTGGCCAGCTTGATCAGACTCCTGGCTAGAGGATCTTGTTGTAGGCCTTCCTTGATGCGGGTGATCAGAGTGCTTCGCGGTTGACTTGCACTCAATGTTGCAAGCTCTGCTTTCCGACTGAGTGCATCGGCCACAACATTGGCCTTACCTGGCTTGTACTCAAGTCGATAGTCGAACTCTGCTAGGAAATCCTGCCATCGTGCTTGCTTGGGGCTAAGCTTCTTTTGTGTCTGGAAGTAGCTTGTTGCAACATTGTCAGTCATTATGACGAAAGTGGCTCCGAGCAAGTAGTGTCGCCAAACTCTAAGGCAGTGAATGATGGCAGTCATCTCCTTTTCTTGGACAGTGTATCGCCGCTCCGTGTCGTTTAACTTGCGGCTTTCAAAGGCAACTGGGCGGCCTTCTTGCATAAGGACACCTCCAATAGCAAAGTCCGAGGCATCTGTATGTACTTCAAATGCCTTGGTGTGGTCAGGGAGGACAAGTACCGGTTCTTCTGAGATAGCCTTCTTCAACTCTTCGAACGCAAGTTGGCACTTGTCAGACCATTGCCATGCCTTATCCTTCTTGAGCATGTCCGTCAATGGGGCGGCTTTGGCTGAATAGCCTTGAATGAATCGCCGATAATAGTTGACTAGCCCCAGGAACGATCTCAACCCCGGCACTTTGGCGGGCGGTTCCCACTCTTGTACTGCCTTCACCTTGGCACCATCCATCATAAGCTTCCCATCCCGTATCCGGTGGCCAAGGAACTCCACCTCTTGTTGGCCAAACGAGCACTTCTCCAACTTGACATAGAGCTCGTTCTCCCGAAGTACTTGGAAGACTTGCTTGAGGTGTTGGACATGCTCCTCGAGTGTCTGGCTATACACCACAATGTCGTCTAAGTACACTACCACAAACCGGTCTAGGAAAGGATGGAAGAGTTTGTTCATAAGAGTACAGAACGTAGTTGGTGCGTTGGTGAGGCCAAATGGCATGACTAGGAATTCGAAAGCACCATATCTTGTCACACATGCCGTCTTGGGTTCATCTCCGACCGCGATGCGCACTTGATAGTATCCTGATCGAAGATCCAGCTTGGAGAAGTAGCATGCCTTGCCTAGCTGGTCAAAGAGATCGGCTATCAAAGGTATCGGGTACTTGTTCTTGATGGTGATCTTGTTCAGGGCCCGATAGTCGATGCACATGCGAAGCGTCCCATCTTTCTTTTTCTGAAATAGGACCGGAGCACCATATGGGGCTTTAGAGGGCCGAATGTAGCCCGAGTCGAGTAAGTCTTGGAGTTGCTTACGAAGCTCCTCCAATTCTGGTGGTGCCATGCGATAAGGCGCCATGGCGGGAGGCTTGGCACCAGGCTCCAACTCAATCTGATGATCCACCTCTCGCCTAGGTGGGAGTTTTTTCGGAAGCTCTTTTGGTATAACGTCCTTGTATTCTCCAAGAATATCTCGGACTTCGGTCGGCATCGGATCTGGGGAAGTGATTTGGTCTTCTCCATCGTTGAGCTCCCGGAGGGTGGCTAGGAAGCTAGGATCCTTCTTCAATCCCCTCTTGAACTGCAGGGCGGACAACGCTTTGGACTCTGCCTTGGCTGTGCGTTCCGCTGGGACCATGCAAGTCTTGCTCCCATCAAGGATGCTGAGGGAGTTCCCGGCTGGGAAGGGGAAGGCGTGCACCTGATCGAAGAACTCCATGCCTAACACCACTTGGAAGTCGTCCATGGGTACGACAGAGAAATCAAGTTTTCCACTCCATGTTCCAAGGCCAACTGGAACAGTCTTGGCAATGCCTGCGATTGGTTTTGCCGGTGAGTTGACAGCCTTAATCGTGCCTCCTCCACAGGTGATATTGAGGCCTAGCTTCTTGGCTTCGTCTATGGAGACAAAGTTATGAGTTGCCCCCGTATCTAGCATTGCACGGACAGCTTTGCCATTGATTGAGGCATTTACGAACATGAGCCCTTTCTTGGTGGAAGTTGACGGGGCACTATTGCTCTTGAGTGCACCAAGCTGTCTGAGTGACCCCATGCCTGTCTCGTATCCTCCGTCTTGGCTTTCTTCGTGTTGAGACATTATGGCATTAAGGGTTTTCCGCTTGGGGCAATCTTTCACCCAATGCGGTCCGTCACAAATGAAACAAGGAGACTTAGGTTTAGGGGCTTCGGACTTACCTTCGTTAGGCCTACGTCTGTCCGAGTTGAAAGACTTTCGTTGTCCCTCATCCTTGCGGCCTTGGTTCCTCTGCCCAAATCTATCTCCCCCACTTTTGCCTTGGGTGGCCTTCTTTTCTTTCGATTGGGTGGAGTAATCGGTGAGTGCTTCAGCTTCGGCAATAGCGATGTTTAGGTCTTGCACGTTTCTCCTTTCTAGCTCCACCCTTGCCCAATCCTTCAGACCATCCATGAAGTAGAAGAGCGAATCTTTCTCAGACATGTCTTCGATTTCAAGAGAAAGGGTAGTGAACTCCTTGACGTAGTCACTAATGCTACCCGTTTGCTTCAATCGACGAAGACGGCCTCGGGCCTCTTTCTCTGCATTTGTGGGACAGAATTGTCTTTTGAGTTCCTTCTTGAACTCTTCCCATGTATTGATGGGGTTGATGCCTTTGCCCATGTCGCCATGCTTACGTCTCCACCATAGCTGAGCGGCATCCCGAAGAAATGTGGGTGCGTTTGCAATCTTGGTAGCATCATCACGAGCACCCTTGGCCTCAAAATATTGTTCAAGACCAAAAAGGAAGTTTTCGACTTCTGTGGCATTGCGAGTACCATGGTATGTTGCCGGCGTGGGCACTTGAATGGCACTCAAGGTGCTAGTACTAGAGGTGGCAGTAAAGCCAACGGTTGGGCTAGTTTTGTGTGTAGCCCATTCAGTGCGAACGTCGGACACTTCCAAGCGTATAGCCCGTAACTCTTGCTCTACAAAGCTACGGATGTTGCGGAACTCACGTGTGAGGTCCTCTTTGAGGCTCTTTTGGAACTCGTGGATGGTAGACTTGGTTGCTTGAGTGATTTCGCCATAGTCTGTCTCCACGCAATCAAGACGGTCGACAACGTCGCTCAAGGTAGACTCCATCCCTGATACGGCTTCCTCCAAGCCAACAATCCGATATTCCAAGGCTTCCGTGGATGGACCCTTGGACTTACTCCGCTTGGCATGGGGACGTTGCTCATCACGTCCACGCCCTCGCTCTTCCGCTCTAGCAGCAACTTCACTGTCGGATGCCATTGCTTCACGACCTAGTTGTGGTTGCTTAACCAGGCTCTGATACCAACTGTCACGGGGTTAAAGTTTGCGCAGCTAACCCGTGCGGCACTTAGACAATTTCTGGGCGAGATTGCTAAGTAAGCCTTGCTTGATCACTCTCAAAGGCTAGAGAGACTAGAGAAGGACTAGAAGAGCTTTGTAGGAAAATAAGGCAAAGTGTATTGCTAAGAGAAAGCTTTACAATGCTTTGAGTATTCTTTGCTTGGATATCTTACAAATGAGAGGGGCTAGCTATTTATAGTGGTTCATCCCCTCCATGAATGTTCTAGACTACTCTAGGAGATTGAGTCTCTAGAATGTTCTACATGTATCTAGTATTCATAACCCTAGATATTTACAAGAGGGTTCTAGAATGTTACTAGAGTCTTCCAAGGTTGACTTTGCTAGATGAGTGGAGAAGACTCTAGAATCTTTCAAGGGCTTGAGCCTAACTTTGGGCTTTGCTTTGGGCTTTGCTTGGGCTCCTTGGATCAGAATTGAGCGGGCCGTGACAGTGTGATCGAATTCCAAATAATGATTTACCAAGTTATCTAGATGCCAATTTAGAAACTTAAAACATTCAATGCATGTTCATACCAAAAGAGATATATGAGTGGCACTCCTATTCTATATGACATGTTATCAAACAATGACAAACATTGCAATATTTACAAAAATATAAATAGCTACAATTTTGGTCCATACTAGAAAAACAAGTAAATTACATATATTTTGGAATACAAGAACTCCTTTCTTGACGAACAAGTTTTCACGCGACCTTCGTTGTTCGGACTCCCTCGGCTACCTCCCATGGGCGTGCGCACCCTTCACCCTTATCCATGGGCGTGCGCATGCCACAAACCCATAAAGGGCTGCTATACGCAGCCCATGCCACAACAAATGTGGTTGCACGCTCTTAGAACGCACGTTCGTTGTTACGGCTTGCACGGTCCCAAACTTCTTCCGGTTACTTCTAATTCTTCAAAACTTTGAGTATTCGAAACTTGAATGTATTACAGAAGAATTTACATAACAAAATACTGCTGTTTTTTTTTATTACAAAAAAAAAAAAACTTAGCAACTACTAAGAAGGAAATTATGGCTATAATAGACCACCCTTTTTGTTACAATCCCAAAACAAAAATACATTGAAATTCTAGGAAAAAAATTGAGCAATAACAAACCATATATAAAACGTATATATATCCATACATTCCAATGTAAATATATATGCGAATACCTAGAGTGCAATCTCTTTCTAAAACATGCATACATACAATAAAAAGAAAAAGATTCACGAACACATACATCAATTAATTAAGGGTACAACCAGGCTCTGATACCAATTGTAGGGAAAAACTGGTTAAAAACTCAACGGAAGCGTGATAAAAATGAATTTATGGTTTGCTTATAAATAAAAAAAATTCCTTTTTATGCAACGAGAACCTTAACCCTAGATTAATTGATGTATATAAAAGTATCGTACCTTTTTCGCGTGACGATTGAACAAGCGTCAAATTGATTCCGTAAGATCTTCCAATCCAATCACGTACATGAATCACCTTGGAGTGTGGGCTCCCTTTCTTTAAATTGTATTCCTGAGGATGGAAACAAAGAAAAACACTTTTCTTTGTTAGTTACAAATATCCTCCAAGAGAAAAATCCAAGAACGTCCGGTCACTTGTGAATTATCAATCAATTTGATTGAAACTCGCGTGAACCTTGATTCGATGTTGTACACAAAATCCTTTTGATGTAAAGGATATTAGTATACTATCGAAAACAAAAACGCTCCCTTTTTTTTCTCTACTTGGCCGAATTCACACAATTTTTTAGAGATGATCGAATTTTGTCTAGAGTAAAATCAGATTTTTCTCCCTCAAAATTCCTATGATGGCCGAAACTTTCTCTTAGAAAATTAAGCTTGCCCGAAATTCACCTCCAAATCACTTTAGACATGACTTGAATTCTCTTCCATATATATAGGATCATAAATCCTTTCCTAAGAAGGATTCACTTGGTTGGCAAGAATCCTTTCCTTAGGTGGATTTATTTGGTAGTTAGAATCCTTATCTAAGAGAAATCTATCCTATCCCATATTGCATATGTGATAACCGAATTTCATGTCTTTGTTATAGATTAGGAGATTTCAATCTTTCCTAAGAAGGATTACTTGATGGATAAGAATCATATCCTTAGGTAGATTAACTTGGTGGTTATGAATCCTTTTCAAATAAGAATTCTACCACTAAGTAGTTTTACTTGGTGATCAAGAATCCTTTTCCAAAAAGAATTCTTTCCTACACCAAGACTCCTAATCCAATTCAATAGTGTATTTGTAACCATATTAAAGACTTCCTAATTTGATTAGATAAATAACTCATTTTATTTATCTACTTATCAAATATAGTCTTTAACATTAACTATACTACCAATAATAGTATAGTTTTAGGAGACCATCTCCTAATAGGAAAATATTTGACTTTTAATTAAATAATTAATTAATCAACAAATTAATTAATTTTCATTTAATTAAATAACAATAAAATAAAAATAATATATATAAGCTATTCACCATAGCCTTTGCCGTCCATACCTAGTATAAAGACCATATATTATTTTTCTTATTTTATTAAATCCATTGGACCTTAAAAAAAAGTCCACATGTGAACTAGACTTATTTTTACAAAAAGAAACAAGTTCATATGCTTTATTACAATTCTAGATGGACCCCTATTGGTCCGGTAGAATATATTAAGTGATCCATGCAAGTTCGTGTGGATTGGGGATCTTGGCGGGCTATCTAAATTTAAGCTCTAATAGACACAACCCAATCACAATCAACAAATGATTCACTTAGGTCAAATCTATTTAATTTTAGTTCATTCCACTAAAGAACTAAAATTGAACTCTTAAATAAAGATAGAATAAGTTGATGTTACTCATTTGTACCCTAGACAACCTTATTGGAGAAAGTGTATCATCGTGAAGAATACTAGTAATCGCCAAGAGCTCATAGACCGCTTATAGCTCTCCAAGTTACCATATTTACTCATATGACCACATTTTGAACTTGGATATTTTGACTTGTCCAGAAGCCATGTTTCAATAGACACTATTGAAAACTTAACATTAAGATTTAATATCCAATACCTCAAAACATCCATATGATGGTATTCTAGTCTCGTTCAATAAATAGAGCCACGATGTCCATATCTAACAATGAAGTCCTCTATTAATTAACAAATGAATACCACCAAACTATCGAGGATAGACTATGCTATATAATTGTACTCATTGATAGCTCAAATGATAACACTTGCCACCATAAGTTCATCATTTATCTCAGGATTGAGATAGACTCTCTGATTGTCTTCAAATGAAAACATTTATCCATTGACAGTTCTAGATGAAGTATTTTATTTTGATCCTATTCAATGCACCCAGTGCACTAGATTCTTTTGCTCAAAGACACCACACTTTGATGTTTTTAGACTCATCATAACACATTTGATCCCACTCAAATGCTAGCAAAAGAATTTACAACTTTGACAAGATAAAGGCGCCCAACCTTCTATCTTAAGTTGTGAATATTATTCAAGACTAACTAAGGAATTGTGTCTACCTCATACATATCTAGATTTATGAATAATTCTTCTTTTCTCATAGTCTTTTGACCTTATGATTATTTACTTTTGACAATTATAATAATTTAATTATAAATGCTATAAGATTTGTTAAACTAGAAATCACATTATTCATATGAAAAGACTGTTAATTACAATATTACACTCTTGCTATCGAGCATAATCCTAACAATATCCTGGTCACGAGATCTGGATGAGAACTATTCTCTTACACTTGCACCCTTTTTAAGGGTGGTAGCCCGATAAAGGCATCATGAGGGCTATCAAGCTACATCCTGGTCTCGAGATCTAGATGTCAACTATGCTCTTACACTCAGACCCTTCTAGGGGATGATAGCCCGACCAAGGCGTCAAGAGGGCTATCAAGCTATATCCTGGTCTCGAGATCTGGATGATAACTATGCTCTTACACTTTGACCCTTCTTGGGAGGTGATAGCCAGACCAAGGCATCATGAGGTCTATAAATCTATATCCGGATCTCGAGATCTGGATGGCAACAATGCTTTTACACTCAGATCCTTCTTGGGGTGGTAGCCCGATGAAGGCATCAAGAGGGCTATCAAGCTATATCCAGGTCTCAAGATCTCGATGACAACTATGCTCTTACACCCAGACCCTTCTTGGGGGTGGTAGCCCGACTAAAGTATTAGGAGGGCTATCAAGCTATATCCAGGTTTCGAGATCTGGAAGGTAACTGAAAAATTCCCTAAGAATCTGTATGTCTATAACCTAGAGGGGGGGGGGGGGGGGGGGTGAATAGGTTTTAATCAAGTCAATTACCAATTTTTCTTGATTAGTCAATATTCAAAATTCACCCAATAAAACAAACATACAACATCAAGTGTAAAGTGCGGAAATATAAACAACACAAGATGTATACGTGGAAACCCTCCAAATGGGAAAAACCACAGACTGTTAAGTGCGCCACACTCGGTCATAGAAATCCACTATATGAATTAAAGGTTACACCATTAAGTGATACTTGGACTCTCGCTCTCTACAACCTCAGGTGATGGACACCGCCACTCACCACTCTTGGTTCAATCCCTAGTGATATCCTCTGATCCACTACTCTTGGCGTGAGCACCTCATACTCTACCCCTCAAGCCTTTTACAGTGGATTCCCGACCAATTGCTTGCCAACCTACCCTTGGTTGCAAGGCTTCTCTTGCTTGTGCAACTTCACACTGAAGCCACATGACTTTGACTCAATGAAGAGTATATGGTCTAAGTGTATATATGACACTATGCTCAAATGCAATTATGTGTAAGACCAAACACAAAATGCTTAACTATATGTAGATAATGATATTAAATATCCTAGTTATCAAACAATGCCAACATGCCCATACCAAGGACTCAATTAGATGTGTAGATAAAATCTAACAACCTAATTGTCAATAAAAGTCCAACTAACACAAGTTGTCACAACAAATAATCAAAGGCAATTTCGCAATCAAGAATTGCAATCAATGAGGCATACACTTCAATGTTCATAAACTAGACTAGATGCACAAAGTCAACCTAATCATCAATTATGTATACATGAACATTCATGGATTAGCTATTTAAGCATAAATGACCTAATAATGCAAGCAATCACAATACAAACCCAAACATGTCATAATTTCAATAAATATGCAATTAATATGAAGAAATGCTAAAGTAAGCAATAAATGACATGTCTTGGTAAGCTAGAACAATAAATGAACAACAATGGTGGTTGTACTTACCAATCAATGAAAACTCATGCTTGGAATGATGCTTGAACGAAAGATAAAGATGAGTTTGGGGTTTGGAGAGTCAAATAACAAAGCTTGAAGCTTTCTCTCTCTAATGAAGGTTCTCTCACTCTAAATATGGGTTCTTTGAGCTCTAAGAAGGCAAGGAAGAAGAAGGTAACATATATAAAGAAGCCCTACACAAAACGGCATCGTTTTGGATTTGGGAGACAAAGTCCCACACGACCGCTGTGCGTGCCGCGGCCTAGGTAAGTGTCTAGACCGCGGTCTGTGCAGCATGGCACAGATGGACTTTACCATTGCCTAGGTCGCTGGCTAGGCATGGCACCAACAGCGGTCTAGGCCGTAGTACACACCAGAAAGCAAAACAGCTCGAGATTCGAGCGACCCAAAACATGCAAAACGACATTCAAACCTTCCGTATAATATACCGTTGGAAAGGTATGGAAGTATTATTTCTACTCCAATTTATAAAACCAGATTTGGACCTCTGTAGAAAAGGTTTTGGTCATTTGAGTGACTAAAGGTCAGAAACGGACAACAACAGAGATGCCCTGTTTTTGTGGTCACTTTGGAGATTTTAAAACTAATCCAAAAGGTCATGAAATATTACGAATAATATACCGTTGGAAAGGTATGAGTGTCTAGTTTGTACAGAATGTTTGGAAACTCATTTTGAATCAATGTATAAAATTATATGGTCACAAGACCATACAAAGGTCGGTTTTGAAAAACATTTAAATCATTGAAATACACTCTTTTAAAACTAGACACCTTACTCCATATAACCAAACCAAGAGAAGAATGAGACCTTCTCATATGGTCATTAAATGAGCTAAAACAAGCACACCATCGTGCAAGTGCGAACACAACACAATACCACACTTAAATCTATAAATGAAGTGCAAGTGTGATTGTGAAGAGATGCACACATATAAACAAGATCAACAAAGCATGCATGAGGTGTATGTGTGCACCTAAACTCTTCAAGAGGCAAAGTCAAGTGAATATACCTTTAGCTCTTGAAGTCATGTAGATGCTTGTAAGCTTGCCAATGAGGACCTAAGCTATCCATTACACAATCATCCCCAATGTGGTGTGGTTTGTCATGAAATAAGCCAATCATAAAATCAAGGTCCTTACAATCTCCCCTTTTGGCTATTTCATGACAAAACAACCACTCACAAATAAATCCTCACAAAACAAAAATAAAGCTATTGTCCAAGAGATTAATTCTACATTACATAAGAGATCCTACAATCTAAATCTTCAATATCTTCAATCTCTTTATAGAATTATCATTGTACCTACACACAATAGCAAGAAGCACTTTCCAAGAACAAGTGCATGTGAGGTGAACAAATATAAAAAGCAATTGCACTCAATAAAGCAATATAAACAAATGCATGTGCAATGCTCCCCCTAAATGGGTTACTCTCTCCCCAAAGTATAACCAATGCTCCCCCTATATTTCTCAAGGCTTCTCCCCCTTTTTGTCATGAGATAGGCAAAGGAGCTCCCCTATCAGGTTGCCTTAGCAAAGAGAGCTATTGGCACAATTACAATGCATAATCATATCAACAAACTTTGTGCAACATAAGTAATTAAGAGAGATTCAAGGAGTTTGATTTAAAGAAAAATGTATGACAAGGATGCTTTACAAGCAAGACATGTTGCATTCAAACCCAAAACAAATGGTATTTGGCAAAGCAAACATCAAAAGGGTTTCCAAAAAGAATTCAAACCAATTTGTACCCTTTTGTCATAAGCAAACAAGATATAGTTTCCAAAAATTTGAAAATAAAGTAACTATATCAATCCTTAAAGGTAAATCAAGACATGAGCGACTATTGCACCCTTTTTTATTTTTCCAGATAATTATCCGTATGATAGTAGTCTTGTTTCACCATTAAGAAAAGAGAGAAGACTAATTTGGATATAAAATCCTTATTAATTGCATGGATACAAGATCCTTATTGATTAGTATTCTCATTTGCACTCACACATATTTGCATTAAAGCAATCAAACTCAATTCATGCATATCATTTTAAAACATGTCATTAAAAGCAAGTTCACATGTCATGGAGATAAATTATAGGCCATTCAAATGTACTTTCCCAATTAATTCTCCTAGTCCAAAAATACATGTTTGAACATAAATATGTCATGGATTGCAAACAAAGCAATGTTGCACACTTATTAAAGAAAAATATATAAGCATATGCAACCAAGAATCTCAAGCAATTATCAAAAGAGCATAAAATCAATTAACTTTTTGCACATAGCAAATCATGCAAGTTTGCTCTCTTTGCTTGAGCTCCCCAAATGACATCCAACCAAGTCAATGGGTGGCATGATCCCATACAGACCTACCAAGTCCAAATGACCTAGTTGCATCTACGGGTGTCTCATGAGCACTAAAGCAAGCGGGTTCATTCTTTCTAACCCATCTAGGTTCCACTTTAACATTTTTAGTGGTCAAAAAAATGTTTCTAAGTTCCCTATGTTCACGTAAACTTGCCCTATCATTCAACCGTTTTTCTTTCATGCTCTCTAACCTACACCTCTTAATATATTTAAAGCAATTTGGTCTTAACTGACCAATCATTCCACAAAAATGACAAGTAGGTACAAAGTTAGAATTTATACCATTGCATTGTGTTCTCATCGAGGAATTGCAATGTTGATGAGGTTATCTTTGATGATGTAGTGGTTGGCTTCTCCTTGGAACTTGAGCCGATTGGTGGCATCTTTGTGGTCTAGCTTCTTGAGGTGGTTGAGCCGGTTGATCTTGTCTCCTTGGTTGGTCATGCTTCTTGTGATCACCTCATTTCCTCATTGTTGGTTTGTTGGAAGATGTGATTGAATTCTCAAGAACTTGTCCTTTCTTCTTGAATTGCCTAAGCTTTGGTTGAGTTGCCAAGGCTTGTGTGGACTTTCCTTGAGTTGAAGGTTGCTTGGATGAAGCTTTGCTCTTACCTTAAGCTTGAGGTTGTTTGACATTGGCCTTATTTAATTCTTTTAGGCACCTCATCTCTCTTTCCTTGACAATTTTCAAGGAGTTATCTTTTATGGCAAGTTCATCTTTCAATGCCTTCATCTGTTGGTGGCAATCTTCAATCTCCTTCTCAAACTTGGACACATCAATAACGTCCGTCTTCAAAGAGTCATTCAACTTGATCCTTAGTTGAAGATTATCCATTTCCAATCTAAGGATATCATTATCTTTCTCCTTCAAAAACTTTTGAAGAGAATCAACTAACTCTTAATAGTCAACCACATTATCACAAGAGTTCCCGGAGCATGGGTCATTGCTATCAAAGCTTCTCCCACTTGTGCTTGTGAGAGTCATATCATTAAGCCTAGCTTCACTAAAGCATGCTCCACTTCGGTTTCCAAACTCCAACTCACCAATCTTGAACTCTTCAAGTGACACACATTTGGTAGTGGCTTGGATTTCTTCATGGTAGGAAACCGAAAATGTGAAGTAGTGGATCTTACTATCAATCGAGCCTGTAGAGCACTCATCAACTACTTCAACTTTGCTATCACACCGAGTAGCGATTAAACCACCTCCTCCATTCTTGTACTTCAAGTTTCCACACTTGGAGGCAATATGGCCAATTCCACTACATTCACGGCAAGGGTCACTCTTCCTTAACCTTTTCTTTTCCTCCTTCCCTTTTGAGGTCATGTCCTTCTTTTGAGATTTTACAAATCTCTTAAATCTTTCAACCATGAGAGTCATCTCCTCATCAGATTCATAATCCTTCCTCTCAAAAATTAGAGGTCAATCTTGCAATACCCGCTCTAAGTGTTTCATTCTTACACATGATGTTTGGTAAAGTGAATGAATGCAAATGAAATGCAACAAACAAGTGCAAACAAATGCAAGACATACAAACAAGAGATTGGATCACTTAAGTATATCTAGGAACCCGCTCTGATACCAATTGAAAAGTGCCCTAAGAACGTGTGTGTCTATAACCTAGAGGGGGTGAATAGGTTTTAATCAAGTCAATTACCAATTTTTCTTGATTAGTCAATATCCAAAATTCATCCAATAAAACAAACATACAACATCAAGTGTAAAGTTTGAAAATATAAACAATACAAGATATAAACGTGGAAACCCTCCAAATGGGAAAAATCACGGGCAGTTAAGTGCGCCACACTCGGTCACAGAAATCCACTATATGAATAAGAGGTTACACCCTCAAATGATACTCGGACTCTCACTCTCGACAACCTCATGCTATGGACACCGCCACTCACCACTCTTGGTTCAATCCCTAGTGATATCCCCTGATCCACTACTCTTGGCGTGAGCACATCCTACTCTACCCCTCGGGCATTTTACAGTGGATACCCGACCAATTGCTTGCCAACCTACCCTTGGTTGCAAGGCTTCTCTTGCTTGTGCAACTTCACACCGAAGCCATAAGACTTTGACTCAATGAAGAGTATATGGTCTAAGTGTATATATGACACTATGCTCAAATGCAATTATGTGTAAGATCAAACACAAAATGCTTAACTAGATGTAGATAATGATATTAAACATCCTAGTTGTCAAAAAATGCCTACATGCCCATACCAAGGACTCTATTAGATGTGTAGATAAAATCTAACAACCTAATTGCCAATAAAAGTCCAACCAACACAAGTTGTCACAAAAAATAATCAAGGGCAATTTTGCAATCAAGAAATGCAATCAATGAGGCATACACTTAAATGTTCATAAACTAGACTAGATGTACAAAGTCAACCTAATCATCAATCATGTATACATGAACATTCATGGATTAGCTATTTAGGGATAAATGACCTAATAATGCAAGCAATCACAATACAAACCCAAACATGTCATAATTTCAATAAATATGCAATTAATATGTAGAAATGCTAATTTAAGCAATAAATGACATGTCTTGGTAAGCTAGAACAATAAATGAACAACAATGGTGGTTCTGCTTACCAATCAATGAAAACTCATGCTTGGAATGATGCTTGAATGCAAGATGAAGATGAGTTTGGGGTTTGGAGAGTCAAATAACAAAACTTGAAGCTTTCTCTCTCTAGTGGAAGTTCTCTCACTCCAAAGATGGGTTCTTTAAGCTCTAAGAAGGCAAGGAAGAAGAAGAGAACATATATAAAGAAGCCCTACACAAAACGACATCGTTTTGGAGTTGGGAAAAAAAAGTCCTGTACGACCGCTGTGCATGCTGCAGCGTAGGCAAGTGTCCAGACCACGGTCTGTGCAGCATGTCATGGCTGGACATTACCACTGCCTAGGTCGCTGGCTAGGCATGGCACCAACAGCGGTCATGGCCACGGTACATGCCAGACAGCACAACAGCTCGAGCTTCAAGCGACCCAAAACATGACCAAACGACATCCAAACCTTTTGTATAATATACCGTTTGAAAGCTATGGAAGTCTAGTTTCTACATAAATTTTCAAAACCAGATTTGGACTTCTTTAGAAAAAGTTATGTTCATTTGAGTGATCAAAGGTCAGAAACAGACAACAACAGAGATGCCCTATTTTTGTGGTCACTTTGGAGATTTTAAAACCAATCCAAACAGTCATGAAATATTACGAATAATATACCGTTGGAAAGGTATGGGTGTCTAGTTTGTACAGACTGTTTCAAAACTTATTTTGAATCAATGTATAAAAATATATGGTCACAAGACCATACAAATGTCAGTTTTGAAAAACATTTAAATCATTGAAATACACTCTTTTAAAACTAGACACCTTACTCCATATAACCAAACCAAGAGAAGAATGAGACCTTCTCATATGGTCACTCAACGCGCTAAAACAAGCACACCATCGTGCAAGCGCAAACACAACACAATACCACACTTAAATCTATAAATTAAGTGCAAGTGTGATTGTGAAGAGATCCACACATATAAAAAATATCAGCACAAATGCAAGATCAACAAAGCATGCATGAGGTGTGTGTGTGCACCTAAACTCTTCAAGAGGCAAAGTCAAGTGAATATACCTTTAGCTCTTGAAGTCATGTAGATGCTTGGAAGCTTGCCAATGAGAACCTAAGCTATCCATTACATAATCATCCCCAATGTGGTATGGTTTGTCATGAAATAAGCCAATCATAAATCAAGGTCCTTACAGTAACTATGCTCTTACACTCAGACCCTTCTTGGGGATGGTAGCCCGACCAAGGCATCATGAGGGCTATCAAGCTATATCTAGGTTTCGAGATCTGGATGGCAACTATACTCTTACACTCAGCCCCTTCTTGGTGGTGGTAGCCCGACCAAGGCATCAGGAGGGCTATCATGCTATATCCTGGTCTCGACATCTTGATGGCAACTATGCTCTTACACTCGGACCCTTCTTGAGGTGGTAGCCTGACGAAGGCATCAGGAGGGCTATCAAGCTATATCCTGGTCTCGAGATCTGGATTATAACTATGCTCTTACACTCAGACCCTTCTTGGGGGTGGTTATGGCCAAGGCATCAGAGATAGTGTGGAAGCTTCCCCGACTGGTCCCTTATCTTGAGGTGGATATGGCGAACTTGCTTGACGAGAACTTACTAGGAGAAACTAACAGTTCTTGGAGAATACAATCGGAGATGAAAAATTAATAGTAGACTTTATTGATGATCAAAATGGAGTACATTATTGTTGACAATTTTACTGAAACCTAAATGGAGGTAGTTTGCTCAAGAGTCCCCTGCCTAGTGAGTGAATTTCCTCAAGTGATAAGCATTTCAGGAATGGTCGGTGGGTCGACCGTCCATGTCTTTTAGCTTGTAGGCCACATTGCGGGCCACCATCCTTACCTAGAATGGCCCCTTCTAGTTGGGTCCTAAGACACCATCTGATCTTTTCCGGGTTTTCATGGACACCTTTCTGAGAACCAAATCTCCCTCCTTGAAATTTTAGGCTCTAACCTTTCTGTTGAAATACCGGGTAATCTTGCTCAGGTATATCTCTACTTTTTCAGCTACCCGATCCTGTTTCTCTTCTAGGAGATCTAGATTAGCTTGGAGCTTGACCTCGTTGCACCCTGGTTCAAAGTGTTGTACCCTGAAAAAGGTCAATTTATGCTTGATGTGAATGACCACTTCAACCCCGAAGGCTAGGGAGTAGGGTGTCTCCCATGTAGCTGTTCGCTTTGTAGTCTGATATGCCCAGAGAACCTTGGGGAGCTCCTCAACCCACGTGCCTTTCTTCTGTTGTAATTTATTGATACCCTTATTTGTGAATTTGACCAACCCATTAGTCTGAGGGTGGGCTACTGAAGTGAACCTGAGGTCGATTCCCAAACCTTCACAGAAGTCCTTGACTCGGGCATTATCAAGCTGTTTACCTGGGTCGACTATAATGATGAGTGGAGTCCCGAACTTGCAAACCACGATGGTTTTGATGAACCTAGTTATGTTTTCTTCTAAAATTTGGGAGAGAGGTCTTGCCTCGAACCACCTTGTAAAATAGTCAATTGCTACGATAGCATGCTTGGCTTGCCTAGAAGCGGTAGGAAGCGGTACAAAGCGGTCCGATCAGGTCGACCCCCCACATGGAAAAAGGAAAGGGCGAACTGAGAGACGATAGTCGCTTTGATGGTAAAGTTTAAGGTCCTTTGGCACTGTTCACAAGATTGTACGAAACTCTTAGCGTCCTGGTGAATAGTTGGCCAGTAATATCCCATACGGAGCACTTGATATGATAAAGCGACCCTACCGGTCTGGTTCCCGCAGTCCCCAGAATGGACCTCTCTTAACGCCCAACTGGTATCATCTAGATGAAGACATTGAAGCAGAGGAAGGGACTCGCCCCTCCGGTAGAGGTATCTATCGATCAGGCAATACCAGACTAATAATCTTTTGACCTTTCAGGCTTGATCGAGATTCTCTGGAAGCTTTCCTTCTTGGAGGTAATTTGCTACTAGGTCCATCAAACAGGGCAGCCGGTTCACTGGACAAATTTTCTTGCCCGCAGTTATGATTGATTAAGAGATCACTTGGAGACGTACTCCTCTAAGTAGATCTTATCCTCCGTTCGTAGCTATCTTTGCTAGGATGTCCGTCCAGTGGTTTTGCAGTAGAGGTATCTGCTTGACCAGGAATTCCATGAACCTTCCACTCATTTCTAGAATATCTTCAGGTAGGCGGCCATGTTATCACCCTTGGCTTGGTAAAGTCCTATAACCTGGTTGACAATGAGCAGTGAGTCGCTCTTGATATGTACGTTGTTGGCCTCAAGCCTGATGTTGACCTTCATTCTAGCTACGAGAGCTTCGTACTAACCTTCATTATTAGTTGCTTTAAATTCAAACCTAAAATTGTGACAACATTCCAATTTTTCAAGGTCGATCAGGACTATACCTGTACCTCCTTCTGCCTACCTAGATGCCCCATCAATATAAAGGGTCTAGGTTTTACAATCTTCTGGCCAACTGTTGCCTTCCTTAAGTTTTCTAGGAGCTAGATCTAGTTACCGGTGTTCCTTCATTTGAGAGGGTTAAGAACTCAGCTATGAAGTCTGCCAAAGCCTGAGCCTTGATTATTGTTTGAGACTTGTACTTCAGGTCAAACTGAGTGAGCTCCAAACCCATATGACCAACATTCTTGATATATTCGGCCTCTGTAGGAACTGACGGATAGGTTAGTCCATTACTACTTCCACAGGATGGGATTGAAAATAAGGACGGAGCTTCCTTACCGATGAGATTTTCATTGAGGAGATAGTTCTTCTCGAGTTTGGATAATACGTGGCTAACATAGTAGATAGGTCATTGGACCCTATCTCCACACTCCTTGACCAAGGCACCGCTTACTGCTGTCTCTGACACTTCCAGGTATATCTGTAACTCTTCCCCCGGTATTGGCTTAACTAACAGCAGTGGGCTGGTGAGGTACTCTTTTAGGTCCTGGAAAGCTCGCTCACTGTCTTTATGCCATTTCATATTTCTCCTCTGTCTAATGGCTTTATAGATGGAGAGACACTTATCTATGGATCGCGACATGAACCTGTTGAATGCTGTTATACGCTTTGTTAACACTTGAACTTGTTTAAGAGTCGTAGGAGAATCTAGGTTCAGGATAGCTTGGATCTTTTTAGGGTTTGCCTCGATTCCCTTCTCATTTACCATGAAGCCTAAGAACTTCCCCTCGGTTACCCGAAAGCACATTTAGCGGGATTCAACAGTGAAAGTCATACAGAAATGATCGTGGCGTTCTTCTGCTTCTCTAGATTTGGTGATCATATCATCTATATACACCTCCATTGTTTTTCCTATCTCCGGTTTGAATAGCCGGTTAACCAGTCGCTAGTAGGTAGCAACCGCATTCTTGAGGCCAAAAGGCATCACCTTGTAGCAATACAGACCCTGCCCTGTGATGAAGCTGGTATTGTCTTGATCGGTGGGGTGTATTATAATCTGGTTGTATCCTGAGATTGCATCCATGAAGCGGAGAATCTTGTTTCCAGCTGTAGAGTCTTCCAATTTTTGGTAGAGGGAAGTTGTCCATTGGACACGTGCGGTTGAGGTCGGTGTAGTCGACACACATATGCCACATCCCGTTTGCCTTCGATACCATGACCATGTTGGTGATCTATTCTGGGTAGCCCGCTTCTCTGATGAAGCCTAAGCTGATCAACTTATCCACTTCCTCTTGAACCACAATGTTTCTTTCGGAGTTAAAGTGACGCCTTTTATGCTTAACTGGCTTAAAGGTTGGATCCACTGCTAATCGGTGGGCAACCAATGATATCGGGATATCAGGCATCTTATTATGACTCAATGCAAAGATGTCGCTGAACTCTTGGAGAAGCCCTATCAAACCTTCCTTTACCCTTGGCTCGGGGTAGCTCCGACCTTGACAACCTTGGAGGGATAGTCACTCATGATGGGTATCACCTCTAGCCTATCCACAGGGTGCCCGTTGGCCTATTCTCTGCTCAGTTATTCCTCTTCCAGTACTGAGGGGTTATCATTTGGATGATCGGTAAGCTCTATATTTCCTAGGGTCATCACTGGAGCTTCCGTATCTTGGATTGTCGTAACTTAAGTGAACTTGGCAGACACTACTTAGTATTTTCTAGCTGCTTGCTGGTCACCATGCACCCCTACCTTATCCCCCTCCAAAAACTTTAGGATTTTGTGATAGATGAATAGGACACCCTTTAAGGATGACATGAAAGATCTTCTTAGTATCGCGTTGTAGGATGACGGGGTGTCAACCATAACGAAATCTGTCATAATATTCTGTTGGGGGTGTACGGTTCTAGCGATCACTGGAAGGATCTTTGAACCTATCGGTATGATTGAATCCCCAGTGAAGCCATATAACAGGGTAGAGCAGCTGTTGTAGCACCAATGCTTCAAATTCAGCTTCTCCAAGGTATCTTTAAAAAGGATGTCTCGCTGCTGCCTGTGTCGACGAGCACGCTGTAGACCACACAATAAGCAATCTGTACCGTGATCACCATGGGATCAACGTGAGGTTGTGCAGTGTTATAGACATCTGCTTTAGTGAATACAATCTAGCTGTCTGGGATGGGCTAGATGGGATCTTGTGAAACTTGAAGATACCCCGGCCATCATCAACACAGGGAATCTTCCTGGCTTTGTTTTTCCTAGAACTGTTGGAGGTTCCAGCCATGGTAGATCCCCCGCTAAGGGTGTGTATCACTTGGATTTATAGCATTAAATCCTTATGCTCCCCCTTCCTCTTCTTAGTTTGGTCACGGATCTTTGCTTGTACCTCCCTTCCAGTCTGTATGTTGTCCCTGACTTGCTGTAAGAATTCTATCAAACATCCTCCCCTTATCAGAGCCTCAATCTGGTTATATAGGTTGTAGCACTCCGAAGTGTTGTGCCCTATGTCTTCATGAAAGTTGCAGTACTTGTACCTATTTCTCCTGTCTACCATGGCTTTCATAGGTACGGGCTTTTGGAGTTGCCCTTATCCCGAATGGTGAGGTAGATTATTTCCCGGGATGCATTCAAAGGGGTATAGTGATCATATCCTCTTTCATCTCTTATAACGGGGGCTACTGTCCTAGGGGGAGGTGAAGCACGTGGAGAGGTTCATCTCGCAGGATACCTCTCTAGCCTAGGTTGGGAAGCAGGTATCAGGTACGTCAACCTGTTGGGAGGTTTGTTTCGGTTTTTTGAAGCCGGCTCAGGTCTGAGAGCTTCCTTTCTCTAGTGCTTTGTTACTCTCATGTCTTCATGCTCTATTTTGACCATGAGATGTTTTTCCATTTCGATCTACTTAAGAGCCAGGTCATAGGTCTCTGGAGGTCGCTTGGCAAAGGATCAAAAGAGCTTGCCTGCATACAAGTTCTGTAAAAAATTGGCAGGGGTCTCCTTATCAGCTAAGACCTCCATCTGGATGACTTCCTTGTGAAAATGTTACATTTACAATCGGAGTGCTTCACCCAATTCCTAAATCATATATTGAAGGTGTAAGGTATCCTTTGGACACTGTTTGACCCCTTTGAATTATGAGTAGAAGTCGGCTGATAGCATTGTGAAGGAATCTATACTACTAGCGGGCAATTTCCTAAACCAAGTCTTTGCGTAGTCAGTCAGGGTTGTTGGGAACATCCTACACATGGCGGCCCTAGCTATATTCTTGACTTATATTTGAAAGACGAAGCCCTCCAGATGGCTCAAGGGGTCCTCTGTGCCAAAGAACTTGTCTAACGGCATTTTTAATTTTGGTGGGAGCTCAGTCTCCTAGATCTTTTTGGTGAAAGAAGTGTCATTTCGCTCAAGGGACCCTTCCTGACCTCCTTGTGCTTTCCTTTCTTTATGTGTTAGATCTCTTTTTGTAACTTCGTTAGCTGATCCCTCAGGCTTTTGTTCCCAGGTTTATTTGATTTGACCACAGACTCTTCACTATCAGATCCCTCGGTTGAACTGGTGATCTCCATCTGGTTTTCTCTATGAGCGGGATCTACCCGTGGGCTTTACTAGCTACCTTATTCTCTAACCCTGTTTTCCCTCCTTGAAGCCACCGAGTGAGGAGCCACTCGTTACTCTCGCGGCACGGCATTCACTGCAGACTTTACCCGCCTAGGTTGATAACATGATGGCCCATCAAGCATTGAGGGCATGGGCCCGATCCTTTCCCGGATCCAGGGTTAAAGCCCTGTCCTATACTGGATTGGCTCTGGCGGGGGAGGTCCCAATTGGTCAAAGGCAGGTTGCCTAATTTCTGGCCTGCTCGGCTCTCCCTGAGTGTTGGGATTTCCTAGATGGACTGCGATGCCCTCCGTGACTAGGTGAATGTGGACATTCTCCACGAAGGCCGCTGCCTGTTGGTAGAGAATGGTCTGGTTTATTATATGAAGGCCAAAAGCGCGGGCAGCTATTGGCTGTACCGGAGCCTGGCTATGGTGCCCAGATTTCCTTCCATTCCTTGGAACCTTTTGTGTCAATGTAGTAGAAGGTTGTCCCGATGCCTAGGGATGTCCCTAAGAGGATCGGAGCCTTATAATTCCTGTAAAACAATGAACATGTAAACTTTTAGTTTGGTTTATTGGGTGTGATTGTTCCCACTGACGGTGCTAGAAAGTGTTAACAGAAAATTTGCTCGGGGTGAGGAATTCTAGTTAACACCCTTGAGACCATTACTGTGAAGGTGGTGGTTGGGATGGTACCTTTGGTATCTAGTTTAATCAAATAACGGTGGATGTTTAAAGCAGATGTTAATACAATGAGGACGAGAATACAATGCTTTTATTATCAATTATGTATATCATACAAAAAACCCTCAAATGCTCTCAATCTCTCCGGGGTATAGTGGGGTGGTGGCTTCGTGCCTGTCGAAAAGTAGATAACAATTGTATCTGTGTTCTGATAATAAAATTTTGGCTCAAAAGTAAACCCTCTCCCCCTCTTGTGTTTTTCTTCCACCTTCTTTCATCCATGTTTTGCCCTATTTATGCATAGTCCTTCTAAGTTTAACTTGTGATCATCCCGCGGTTATCTTTTGAATCCAATCGCCCTCTTATCGGGCGGGATCCTTTATTTTGAATATTGTTGACTTTGATTAATAACGGATTTGAGAATATCTTAGGTGGAGATATAGTTTATTTTCTTTTCGAACTCAATCACTTGCCCTGCACTTACGCGGTATTTTAATGTTTGTTGGGGTATAGATATGATCATGTGTGCCTCCATGGCACGATGTCTCATGGAGGTCGTCGAGTATGGCATTTGCTTCCTTAAAGAGAGAGGTATACCCGTGTTCTGGTTTTGGTACTAGGAGCTTGGTCTGACCTTTCTATGTCCCTTGGAGCTTGAAATGGTCATCGTGGGTGCTCTTTGGTGGTAACGGAGCTTCGACGAGCTTCCATTTACCCGTCCATACAGGTTCGAATCTTCCTTTGGCAAAGTAAAACGATATTATAGTATGAACTTGATGTCCAGTTAGGTCCTTTTTTAAGTCTGGAGAGGACGGTGGGCTTTTGAGGAGGTTGTAAGGTAATTTTAACCTCGAGAAGCCTGGCTCATCATATATCAAACATGGTCCGGGCTCTAGTTTCAATGTATGGAGCTCGATCTGATTATATCGGGCATCACTTGAGGTGTTCCCAAGGTGTGACGACCTTTCTCGGCTTTTACGGGATGGCTCTATAGCTCGACCCCTGGAATCGTGGTACTAGGGTAGGTAATCCCGGATTTGGACCCAAATTAGGAGAGTGGAAAAATTCCCTTTGGTCCCTAGCCAAATTTGGATATTAACAATATAAATTTTACTTGTCTTGGCTATTCTTACTTCTCTTTTGCTTCCTGAATTTTCTACAGTTCCTCAACCGGTCCAGCAGGAGCCTTCACCTTCTGATGATCCGCTCTTCTCTCTTCATTCTACTCCTCTAGGATCTCTCACCATTGGGGCCGCTATGACCCTTCCTCCTCCTACCCTGGCTGGATATGGTGGTCGTGCTGCTGCCTCGACCATGGTTACAAAGGCACCTTGCCCTTCTTCTTCTCGACTTGGATCCCGGATGGATTTATTTACATCCAGGTTAGGAAAGGTGATTGGTCAAGATTCCTTTGCTCTTACTGCTGCTTCTACTGCCGCTACTAGTATTTTTTCTACCACTGTTGCCACCACCTCCACTACTGCTGCTACTGCTACTACTAATGTTGTTGGTCCCTCTTCCCACTGGTTACTGCTCCTACCAGGACGAGGGGAGTGCTGACCCGGCTACAGCCACCGCTATGGGGGTCTCTCGTCATCAATCTGATCCAGGCCAAGGATTATTGCCCATGATGAAGTTCTATGTCGGTTTATTCTCTCCTACCCTGGTGGAGGACTGAAGGTGATGACTTTCCTAATAGTGGATGTGTTGATGACCAAGGGTTCAAACCTCCTAGCCAAGGTAAATTATCCTGCTCCCTATTAACACATTTGCGTGTTTTGATGTCTAGGTGTTAACTAACATGTTGTAACTTTGCAGGTCTTCAAATATAACGTGTCTATGAGCTACCAAGTTTCCTCTCTCAGGGGATGTGCTGAAGTTACGGAGGCATGACTCGAGAGAGCCTGGATGAAGCTCACTCAATCACGGGCAGCCATTGAGGGGCTGAACCAATCCCTAGACAAGACAGAGAGGTCTCTTGAAGAAGCCAAATGTTCCTCAAAGCGATACAAACGCTCATTCAACACAGAGACACTCAGGTCTGAGGGACGAGCCTTGGAAAGAAATAATGCAAGAATGGAGGTCGGGGAACTAAAGGAAGATAATCAAACCCTGCCACTAAGTAGGTGGGGGCTGTCCTAGCAGCTTCCATGAAGGTAACTGAGTAAGCTGGTGTTGAGACTGCATCTCATCATGTCACGGTAGTGGTTCAATCAAGTCAACCTCAGGTTGAGGTTGAAGTTGAGGCAATGCAGCTAGTGGTGGAAGAGTTGATTGTTGACAAATCCATAAGGGGGGTTGATGAGCAGGTACCAAGAGATGGAGCAGAAGAATGAGGCCACTAGGAGAATTCGATGTGTGACCCAACCATCTGATTCATTTTTTCTATTGCCCGGATGTAGGAGTGGGCTCCCTGCTTTATCAAGAGTACAAAAGGATAACTCATGTTACTTTTTCTTTTACACACACACACACACGCACACGCACACTCTCTCTCTCTCTCTCTCTCTCACACACACACACACACACACACACACACACACACACATATATATTAGGAAGTAGCCCTATAGCGGGGGATGGGCTCCTTGTTCCAAATGAATGAAAGTAGTCTTCCTTTTTCCATTTTTGCTTGTATCTTGTTGATTTCGAATTTGGTTGAATCTATCTTGTTTCATCTCTTTATTTTATCCAGAATCCAGTCTCTCATGTATACTTGACTTATACAAAATCTGGTATTAGAAGAAAAGATTAAAGAATTAGCCAAGTGTAGAAGGTAAAAATAAATTGGTACTAGTCCCTAACACTTAGTCAACTTTTAACCCTTTGGTTCCTTCAGGATGCTGCATCTGTAGCATAGACCTTCCCATATAGAGACTTAGGCAAAATGATGTGTAGCAGGTGATGAGGTACTAGGGACATCCCTTGGTTGTGGTACTTTGGTATTCAGATAATAACTTGATTGAGGTGTTCATCGTCATCACTTCAAGTCCCTAGAGCCTGCTTGATCTATGCAAACCCTGACAACATAGAATAACTTAAAAATAGGTAAAAGAATAAATTGGAGTAAATAAATGACCATTACTAGGTTACCGAGGCACTTGGTCTAGGTGGTCGTCGTGGACCTTTTATCTCGCTGATTTTCCTTTCTGGGAGAATCGAGGTACTTAGCATTCCTATTTTTAGGAATTTTGGTATTTAGGCAAAAAAATTGGTTGAACTAATCTAGGTATCCTCCTCCTTGTATTAGGTAGGTATCGTACCACAACGATGGCAACTATAAACTTACACTTTGATCCTTCTTGGGGTGGTAGGGCGATCAAAGCATCAGGAATGCTATTTTGGCCATCCTAGTCTTATGATCTGGCTAGTAACTATGCACTTATACTCAGACCCTTCCTAGGTGGGTTGCATCAGGAGTCCTATCTAGCTATCTGGGTGTTAACAAAAAATTTGTTCTGGATGAGAAATTTCAGTTAACACCCTCGAGACCACTACCATGGAGGTGGTGGCCTGGGTTTGGTACCTTTGTGTTAATAGCCAAATTTAGCTAGGGATCAAATAAGAATTTTTCACTTCCCAACTTTCAAGCAAGGGTCCGAATTAGGGCTTATGCATCGGGGCATCAAGGTCCCCGAGGTCGAGCTATCATGCCAACCTACAGGAGAAAGGTGAGGCTGCCCATACCATCTGAGCATCTCGCACATGTCCAGGCTCCCCATGTAAAGCCTGACGTGACCGCGTCAGGCTCCTTATATCAGGATAGAAGCCTGAAGCTAGGTCGACGTGAGAGGACCTAGGTTCCTCGACGTCGAGGTATCGCGCAACACTTTCCTAGAGCTTGCTACTATCTATATGTTCACCAGGAGACCTTCAAGGTGCCAAACTTGTCTTACAAAGGCCCTCCTACCCCGTCGAGGTAAAATCTCAACCTGTCCGAGCAGAAAAAGAGGAAGCCCGAAAAGCCCCATCATCACCAAAAAGTGCAAACACGAGTAGGGCAAGATATACTGTAGATCCCGGCACTGGTTAAATCAAGTCTCCAGTAGAAAGAATAATACTTGAGCGTACCTTGACACTAGCATCACCTCAGGTAACCTCCATAAAGAACCTCACCAAATTGACATACAAAACCAGAATTCTCCTCTAAACAGCGTAGGAAGAGAGTGTTGACTTTCATGACATTTACGATGCCATTATTGAGGACAACCGTATTAAAGGAGGTAGTAAACCCTATTTTAAGAGGTTAACCGTATTAATAGAGGTAGTCAACCCTATTAATGAGGTTCACCATATTAATAGAGGTAGTCAACCCTATTAATGACATGATCAACACCATTAATAAGAGAATATTCAACTTTTTATTGGCTGGCACTAGTGAAAGAGTCTGTTAATAGATATACTTGGCTAGGGTACCAAAGAGAAATTTTCTACTCTCCTAACCCGAATCAAAGCCCGAATTCACTAGTCATTGAAACCCAAGTCCTAAGGGCAAGCCATAGAACTACCCCGTAGAAGCGAAGAAGGTTCATTGAGCTTCAGAACTGTTAGGAATGTAGCCCGACACGCCCAGGTCGAGCTCCTCATGTCAACACTGGAATTCGGGCAAAGATCGATGAGTGGTTACATGGGCTTCCCAAGATCACCTATCATGGAACCTCGGTATCTGAGGTCCAGCTCCGGAACCACCCTGTGAAAGCAAGAAAAGGTCACCGAGCTCAGGAAACATTTAAGGTGAAGCCTGACACGAAAAAATTGAGCTCCTTCAACCAAACCAAGGCTTCCCGAGATTGAAATTACCTTGCCAACCTTCCCAGAAGCCCGTTATCCTCTCCAGACACTAAAAGGGGGGGCCTTTAAGGGTATCAGATTCATGTTATAGCTACTTCCCATTCGCTAAGGAAGGCTTGAACCCATCTGGACGAGAAAAAAAAAGTTCACATAATCCACGCTTCTCCTCCCCCCCCCCCCCCCCCCCCCCCCCCCCCCCAATGAGTGCCCACGAGGCCATCAAATGGTCTAAAGGACCGAGAAGGGTTAGACCGAGCTTCTGGTACCAAAACTAAGGTTGGGGTCTACCTCTTGCTACGAAACAATGAACAACTAACTCGAAGACCTCCATGAAGGATTACGCCATGAATATACACAAGATCAAATCTACACTCCAACGAATATTAAAACTCTATGTATATGTGCAAGAGATTTAATCCAAAAAGGAAACAAACTTATCCCAACTAAAGATATTCTCGAATCCGTTATTAATGGAAAGTCAATGATTTTCAAATAAGATATCCTGCCTAATGAGGGAATGGATTCAGAGAATCATAGTAGGAGATTCACTGGTTTGAATGACCTAGACCGTGTATAAATATGCCCATCATAAACAGAAAAAGGTGTGGAAAAATCGACAATGAAGAGAGCGACATAGGGCAAATAAATGAAGAAGGGTTTTTGAGTCTTCAGCCTAAATTTTGTAATCATAACACGACCTCTATTATTATCAACTATTCGACTGGCATGAAGTTGCCACCCTACTGTATCCCAGATGGATTAAGAGTGTTTAAGAGTCTTTTTGTACGATATTCATAGTTGATAATAAAGCAATTACATTCCCATTTTCATTACACTCATATTCATACATCCATCTTTAGTTTACCAGGTTTGGTACCTAAGGTATCAACCCCGACCACCACCTACGTGGTAGTGGTCTCGAGGGTGTTAACCATAATTTCTCATCTCGAGTAAATTTTCCATTAACAGAGTCCAAAGAGGAAACAAATAAATCCACCTAAGGAAAGGATTCTTACTAACCAAGTAAATCCTTCTTAGTAAAGGATTTATGATCCTATATATATGTGTGTGTGATTTTCGGCCAGCCCTAAGAATTCTATGATGAAAATTTCAGCCATGCCTAGGTAATTTTCAAGAGAGAATTTGGCATAACAAGAGAGAATTTTGAGGGAGAAAAATTAGTTTTTGCTCTAGACAAAATTCAATCAACTCATAGAAGAAGGGTGTGAAATTCGGCCAAGGAGAAAAGAGAAAAAGAGAACGTTTTTGTTTTCAATAGTACACTAGTATCCTTTACAACAAAAGGGTTTTGTGTACAACATTGAATCAAGGTTCACGCGAGTTTCAATCAAATTGATTGATAATTCACAAGTGACCGGACATTCTTGGATTTTTCTCTTAGAGGATATTTGTAACTAACAAAGAAAAGATTTTTTACTTCGTCTCCATCCTCAGAAATACAATTTAAAGAAAGGGAGCCCACACTCCGAGGTGATTCATGTTAATGATTGGATTGGAAGATCTTGCAGAATCAATTCAGCGCTTGTTCAATCGTCACGCGAAAAAGGTACGATACTCTTATATACCTCAATTAATCTAGGGTTAAGGTTCTTGTTGCATAAAAGTGAAAAAAATTATTTATGTGCAAACCCTAAATTATTTTTCTATATTTCTCACGCTTCCGTTGCGTTTTGAACCCGTTTTTCCCTACAATTGGTATCAGAGCCTGGTTGTACCCTTGATTAATTGATGTATGTGTTCGTGAATCTTTCTCATTTATTGTATATATGCATGTTTTAGAAAGAGATGACACTCTAGGTATTCGTATATATATTTACATTGGAATGTATGGATATATATATATATATATGTTTTATATATGGATTTTTATTGCACAATTTTGGTCCTAGAATTTTAATATAATTTTGTTTTAGGATTGTAACAAGAAGAGTGGTCTATTATTGCTATAATTTCCTTCTTGGTAGTTGCTAAGTTTTTTTTATTTTGTTGTAATAAAAAAAACTGCAGTATTTTGTTATGTAAATTCTTCTATAATACATTCAAGTTTCAAAGACTCGAAGGTTTGAAGAATTAGGTGTAACCGGAACAAGTTTAGGACCGTGTGAGCCGTAACAATGAACGTGCGTGCGAAGAGCGCGCAACCACGTTTGTTGTGGCATGGGCTGCGCACGGCAGCCCTTTTGGTAGCCATGGGCTGCGCATGGCAGCCCTTTACGGGTTTGTGACATGCGCACACCCATGGGTAAGGGCGAAGGGTGCGCACGCCCATGGGAGGTAGCCGAGGGAGTCCGAACGACGAAGGTCGCATGAAGACTTGTTCTCCAAGAAAGGAGTTCTTGTATTCCAAGATATATGTAATTTACTTGTTTTTCTAGGATGTACCAAAATTGTAGCTATTTATATTTTTGTAAATATTGCAATGTTTGTCATTGTTTGATAACATGTCATATAGAATAGGAGTGCCACTCATGTATCTCTTTTGGTATGAACATGCATTGAAGGGTTTAAGTATCTAAATTGGCATCAAGATAACTTGGTAAATCATTCTTTGGAATTCGATCACACGCCTTAAACAATTGAGTGGGAGAAGGTGTTTTGGAACACCTACAGCCTCCAAGTTTGGTTGAGCTTTATGTTTCGTGAATAACCTCCCAAGAGGTATTCATGAATGGAATTTAGCAAGATACTTCCTTACAAGGATAGACTAGACAATTAGCCCAAACGATATCTACTCCCAAAGGAGGGATATTCGTGAGGGATTAAATTGAAGGTCGATAAGGTAACACACTTAATGTAATTTTATTAATATCCTCCCAAGAGTTCTTATTAATAAAATCACAAGGCTAAAAATAAAACGTTGGTTGTTACGTTAACAATTAGGTGGGACCTAGTCTTATGTTAACAATTAGGTGGGACCTAGTCCAACTAGTAAGTATTACGAACTCCCAAAGGAGGTGTGACATTTATGGGTGTTGGATCACCGTTGACTTTTTATGATTAAATTATTTTATTTAATTCAAGACAAATATTCAAAAGTGCTATATCATGATTGTTTACTTATATAATTTTTGTTATTAAAAAGAAATCATAACCCTATCCCTAATCAATAACCTAAAAGATAATACTTTAACTGATGATAATGTCACATGGAAAAGGAATATTGGGTTGTTGTTGCAAGCTGAAAAGTATAAGTTCATTCTGTATATTCCTTAACCACAAAACTAATAAATCTACTCAGAAGCAAAGAGATGAGTATCAGTAGTGGAAGTCTTTAGATGAGATGGCTAAATGTACGTTACATTATGGCCATCATCTCCAACGTGTTGCAACAGCAACATGAAGGAATAGAGACTGTTGCCGATATTATGATCTCTCTAGATAGGGATTCATATGGTTGGTAAAGTTTCTACTGTGATGACCCGTCAGAAGGTCAAGAAACAACAGAGGAAAATGCAACTTGGGCTTTCTTAGAAGGAGACCAAGAAAGTAACCAAGATCAAAGGGAAATGTTTCCTTTGTGGTGAAAAGGGTGAAAGGAATAGACTGAATAAGAATGAATTCAACTTGCGTTTAGGCAACGAAACGTTTGGTGTCTACTAGTGTAATGGGAGATATTAGAATCAACTTAAATTCTAGTAGGCATTTAGATTTAATAAACGTATTTTATGTACCTTAATTCAAGAGAAATATAATTTCAGTTTCTTGTTTAAATAAATTTGGTTATTCGGTTACTTTTAATAAAGCTTTTATTATTAGTAAGAATGACTAAATTATTTGCAAAGGTACATTGGAAAATAGTTTATTCTATTTGCATGGAAATATCTCTCACTTGTTAGACACGGAATCAACGGAACCTAATCGTAAAAGAGTAAAATTATCAAAAGATGAAACCTACCTATGGCATTTGCGCTTAGGTCATTTCAACCTTAATAGGATTAAAAGATTGGTATGTGACGGACCTCTAAGTGACTTAAAGGTTGATGATCTACCAACTTGTGAATCTTGTTTGGAAGGTGAAAATGACCAAAAGGTCGTTTACGACCAAAGGCGCAAGAGCCATTGAATGTTTAGGATTGATACACACTGATGTGTGTGGACCTATGAGCATTCCATCTAGAGGTGGATATGAGTACTGCATCACTTTCACGGATGATCACTTAAGATTTGGCTATGTGTATTCATGAGACATAAGTCGGATGCTTTTGATATGTTCAAAGCATTTAAAGCTGAAGTAGAAAATCAGCTTGAGAAACGCATAAAAATCTTGAGGTTCGATCATGGTGGAGAATATCTATCTAGTGATTTTCAGCAATATCTTATTGATAATGGAATAATTTCTTAGTTTTCTGCACCAGGCACTCCTCAACAAAATAGGGTAGCAGAAAGGAGAAATAGAACTCTTTTGGATATGGTTAGGTCTATGTTGAGTTATTCAACGCTCCCTAGTTCTATTTGGGGATATGCTTTACAAACTGCCATGTATATTCTAAATGATGTACCATCTAAGTCGGTTTCTAAAACACCGCATGAGTTATAGACCGGACGAAAGCCTAGTTTACAACACTTAAGGATATTTGGATGTCCTGCACACGTGTTAAAAGGAAAGACATAAAAAATGGAGTCCCGTTCAGAAACATGCATATTTGTAGAGTATCCAAAAGGAACAAAAGGATATTATTTTTATAGTTCTTCAGATCTTAAAGTATTTGTTTCGACAAATGCCAAATTTCTAGAAGAGGACTATATGAAAAATTTTGTGCCTAAAAGTAGAATTGTCCTAAATGAGCTTTTAGGAGATACAACTCCACAAGAGGTTTCGCAACCAAGCCCAATTGTAAGTTCCGTATGAACACAAGATCAACATTCTACCATACCTCGTTATAGTGGGAGGGTTGTTAGACAACCCGAGAGATACATCGGTCTAGGAGAATCTGTAGAGAATCTTCCGGATGACGATGATCCCTATATGTACAAGGAAGCAATGGAAGATGTTGATTGTCGCCATTGGCAAAAGGCAATGCAATCCAAAATTGAATCTATGTTCAAAAACAAAGTCTGGTCTTTTGTAGACTTGCCTAAAAGGATAAAACTCATTGGGTGCAAGTGGGTATACAAGAGGAAAAGAGGAATGGATGGTAAGGTGGAAACCTTTAAAGCTAGATTGGTAGCTAAAGGTTATACACAGAAGGAAGGTATCAATTATGAAGAAACCTTATCTCCTGTGGCCATTCTTAAATCCATTAGGATACTCTTATCCATTGCAGCATCTCTAGATCTAGAGATTTGGAAAATGGACGTCAAGACAGCTTTCCTTAATGGAAGTCTTGACGAAAGCATCTATATGATGCAACCAGAAGGATTAATTAAAAAGGGCTAAGAGGAAAAGGTATGCAAGTTTCCAAGATCCATATATGGAATGAAATAAGCATCCAGATCCTGGAACATAAGGTTCGATCAAGCCGTGAAAAGTTTTGGATTTATTCAAAACCTTGATGAACCTTGTGTATACAAAAGGATTAAAGGCGACAAGTTGGTTTTCCTAGTTCTTTACGTTGATGATATACTACTCATCGAAAATGTTGAAGGTGTATTGACATCAATAAAAGAATGGTTAGCAAAACAATTTTATACGAAGGACTTAGAAGAAGCAAGTTATATTCTTAGTATCCAAGTCATAAGGGATAGAAAGAATAGAACGATTGCATTATCCCAAGCTTCATACATAGATAAAATCTTGTCTAGGTTTTCCATGCAAGATTCCAAGAAAGGTATGTTACCTTTCAGACATGGAATCAAACTTTCTAAGTAACAAGTTCCTAAGAATGAGCATGAAGAGCAATTCATGAGTAGGATTCCGTATGCTTTGTTAGTTGGAAGTCTCATGAATGCAATGCTCTGTACTAGACCAGATATTTGTTTTGTTGTGGGCATAGTTAACAGGTTTCAATCGAAGCTTGGTCCTAATCACTGGACGGCAGTCAAGCATATTTTCAATTATCTTAGGAGAACGAGAGATTATATACTTGTATACTTTGGAGGGGATTTAATTCCCATTGGGTATACAGATTATGATTTTAAGTCAGATTCTGACTCCAAGAGATCAACATTAGGATCTGTGTTTACTATTAGAGGAGGGGCAGTTATATGGAGGAGTATCAAGCAATCTTGTATTGCTGATTCCACCATAGAAGCCGAGTATGTAGCCGTATGCAAGGCTGCTAAAGAGACTGTCTGGCTTCGCCAATTCCTGATTGACTTGGAAGTGGTTCCTGATGCGAATAAGTAGATCACTATCTATTGTGACAATAGTGGAGCAGTGGCTAATCTGAGAGAACTAAGAAGTCATAAGAGAGGGAAACACATTGAAAGAAAGTATCACCTTTTAAGGGAAATTGTGCATAGGGGTGACGTGACGATTATCAAGATCGCGTCAGCAGAAAATCTGACGGATCCCTTTACAAAAGCTCTTCCTCAAAAGAGTTTTGATGGGCATCTAGAGAACATAGAGATGAGAGATATGACACATTTGCTATAGAGTAAGTGGGAGATTGTTAGGATTATGCTCGATAGCAAAAGTGTAATATTGTAATTAACAATCGTTTCATATGAATAAAGTGGTTTCTAGTTTAACAAATCTTATAGCATTTATAGTTTAATTATTATAATTGTCAAAAGTAAATAATCATAAGGTCAAAAGACTATGAGAAAAGAAGAATTGTTCATGCATCTACATATGTATGAGGTAGACACAATTCTTTAGTTAGTCTTGAATAATATTCACAGCTTAAGATAGAAGGTTGGGCGCCTTTATCTTGTCAAAGTTGTAGATTCTTTTGCTAGCATTTGAGTGGGATAAAATGTGTTATGATGAGTCTAAAATCATCAAAGTGTGGTGTCTTTGGGCAAAAGAATCTAGTGCACTGGGTGCATTGAATAGGATCAAAATGAAATACTTTATTTAGAACCGTCAATTGATAAAAGTTTTCATTTGAAGACAATCGGAGAGTCTATCTCAATCCTGAGATAAATGATGGACTTATGGTTGCAAGTGTTATCATTTGATCTATCAATGAGTACGATCATATAGCATAGTCTATCCTCGATAGTTTGATGGTATTCATTTGTTAATCGATAGAGGACTTCATTTATAGATATGGACATCGTGACTCCATTTATTGAATGAGAGTAGAATACCATCATATGGATGTTTTGAGGTATTGGATATTAAATCTTAACTTTAAGTTTTCAATAGTGTCTATAAAAACATGGCTTCTGGACAAGTCAAAATATCCAAGTTCAAAATGTGGTCATATGAGTAAATATGATAACTTGGAAAGCTATAGGCGGTCTATGAGCTCTTGGCGATTACTGGTATTCTTCACGAGGATACACTTTCTCCAATAAGGTTGTCTAGGGTATGAGTGAGTAAGCATCAACTTATTCTATCTTTATTTAAGAGTTCAATTTTAGTTCTTTAGTGGAATGAACTAAAATTAAAAAGATTAGACCTAAGTGAATCATTTGTTGATTGTGATTGGGTTGTGTCTATTGAAGCTTAAAATTAGATAGCCCGCCAAGATCCCCAATCCACACGAACTTGCATGGATCACTTGATATATTCTACCGGACCAATTTCGTGGTCCATCTAGAATTATAATAAGGCATGAGAACTTGTTTCTTTTTGTAATAATATGTCTAGTTCACATGTGGACTTTTTATTAAGGTCCAATGGATTTAATAAAATAAGAAAAATAATATATGACCCTTACATATGGTATGGGCAGCAAGGCTATTGAGAATAGCTTAAATATATTATTTTTAATTTTATTTTATTATTTAATTAAATGAAAATTAATTAATTTGTTGATTAATTAATTATTTAATTAAAAGTCAAAATATTTTTCCTAGTAGGAGATGGTCTCCTAAAACTATACTATTATTGGTAGTATAGTTAATGTTAAAGACTATATTTGATAAGTATATAAATAAAAGGAATTATTTATCTAATCAAATTAGGAAGTCTTTAATATGGTTACAAATACACTATTGAGTTGGATTAGGAGTCTTTGTGTAATATATAATTCCTTTTTGTAAAGGATTCTTAACCACCAAGTAAATCAACCTAAGGAAAGGATTCTTAACTACCAAGTAAATCCTTCTTAGGAAAGGATTTGTGATCCTAATCTATATCATATAAAATTTGGCCAGCCCATATATATATATACAAAAGAATAGAATTCCTTTAAGATAAGGATTCTTAACTACCAAATAAATCCACCTAAGGAAAGGATTCTTGCCAACCAAGTAAATCCTTCTTAGGAAAGGATTTATGATCCTATATATGTGTGTGATTTTCGGCCAGCCCTAAGAATTCAATGATGAAAATTTCGGCAATGCCTAGGTAATTTTCAAGAGAGAATTTGGCATAACAAGAGAGAATTTGGCGGAGAAAATTGAATTTTTGCTCTAGACAAAATTCAATCAACTCATAGAAAAAGAGTATGGAATTCGGCCAAGGAGAAAAGTGAAAAAGAGAACGTTTTTGGTTTCAATAGTACACTAGTATCCTTTACAACAAAAGGGTTTTGTGTACAACGTTGAATCAAGGTTCACGTGAGTTTCAATCAAATTGATTGATAATTCACAAGTGACCGGACGTTCTTGGATTTTTCTCTTGGAGGATAATTGTAACTAACAAAGAAAAGATTTTTTGCTTTGTCTCCATCCTCAAGAATACAATTTAAGGAAAGGGAGCCCACACTCCTAGGTGATTCACGTTCGTGATTGGATTGGAAGATCTTGCGGAATCAATTCGGCGTCTGTTCAATCGTCACGCGAAAAAGGCACGATACTTTTATATACATCGATTAATCTAGGATTAAGGTTCTCGTTGCATAAAAGGGAATTTTTTTATTTATACGCAAACCCTAAATTAATTTTCAATATTTCTCACGCTTCCATTGCGTTTTGAACCCGTTTTTCTTTACAAGTTCCTTACATATGTTATGACATCTTTAATCCTCCCAAAGACGTGTTTCTAATAAATGTAGCGGCCCTCAAAAATGGGGTCAGGCTTCCTCTTTATCCTACCGTTTAACGGGCTCTCATTGCCTTACAGCTAGCTCTTCTCTAGTTGACGCCTGGCTTCTGGAGGCATCTGATTGGCTTTCTTATACTGTGGAGGGAACAATGAGAGCTAAGCAAGGTAACCAGAGAGCCCGGAGTAGAGGAGCTGGATTACCTTTTTCAAATTGGAAGCCTGTCCGGAGCTTCCTGAGGTTAGTTCTATGCGAAAGCTAAGAACAAGCTCAACTTCATTATTCATGTCCCTTCAAAGAAGGACCCAACCTTGAAAGAGGAGTGGGTACTGGCAGGGGATGATTGGGAAGCTCGATCTTTATTGGTGGGCACGAGTTCATAGTTCCCAAAGCTTTCAATGATAAACCGTCATGGAACCGGGTTTCCTTATCCGCAAAGTCTGAGTCTGAAGTTGTATTGAAGGTGATCGAGCCATGATAACACTAGATTTCGAGTCCCCCTTCCTATGCTTATTGCTCAATTCTCTAGTAAAATCAAGTGTTTAATGGCTCGATTAAGTGTATTTGTAGAATTTTGTATTAGGGGCATCATATGGGAGTTATGAGTGAAGATTGGGACCCAAAAGAGCTGGAAATTGAAAACTTGGACAAAATGACAAAATATATCGCTGTTATGATTTCCGTCATGGGAGACCGCGACAAACCACGCGACATCAACTTTTCTAAAGTGTCGCTTGTGTTGTCATCATGAAAGACTGTGACATGTCGTCATGGAAGACCGCGGCATGTCATCATGGACAACCTCGACATACAGGGAAGCGACAGTCCGCCAGCACGCGTTTCTAGGTTTATTTCTGACCTATTTTTTGACCCATATAAATACCCATCATATATTTTGGTGAAAGAAGATCAGCCACACGAACTTTTGGACTACTTCCACCCTTCCATCACCATCCTTAGACACTTGAATCCATCCATCCATCTTGAAACTTGGGAAGCAAGAAGAGGAAGCTTACAAGTCAAGGAACCTCAATGGCCAACTTTGGTTTCTCCTTTCACTTTTCTTTGTTTAATTTCCTTTCCTTGATGTGTAACTAATTTCTATGTTAGGGGATTAATGTAAACCTATTGAGCAACTCTTTGTAATCCTAGTCTAATAGTTTTTAATTAAATACTTTGGAAGTCTATTTTATTGGAATATATGCTCTAATTCCTTCACTTCTATTCAAATGAGACCTCAATGAATGTTTGTGTTAGGATTAGTTTATCTATGATGTTAAGGGTTAGATGTGGGTGACCGTCCCATTTAGTCTTTAACTACAAGCATAATAATTGAGAAAATTTCCATATGCATGACCATGCTATGTGTTATTTGGTTTAGAGTTTTTAATTAAAAACTAATTCAAACCATTGCTCATTACATGACCGTGTGTGAGTAATTGGGAAGATTAGGTGCTTCATGAAACAAACCCTATCAATTGGATTTAAATGCTTAATTGAGACTTGTGGATTACATTGAGAAGTTTAATTAGGTTGCATTGATTCCCTAGCATTCTTTCATATGCATATTTTAGTGTGAGCTTTTGTGTTATTTAGTTTATTGCATTTTTACAAATTAGTGAATTAAAATACCAACTCAAGACAAGCATTATGTATTTAGGTTTCATGCACTTAGAATAGGATTAAATTACACTAATCAGTGTTTGATTAGTAGAATCACCGATCACAGTGAACGAACTTTCTTTTAAATTGATTAAGATCAAAAATACTGCAATTAGAAGGCCATCTTTGGGAACTATCTGTACCTGAAGTTCCCAACTGCTGGCTCTTTTGATTTTTCGCAGGGTGTATCAATACCTGCGAATACCTGATTCTACTCCTATAATTAATATTGAACCATAATGCTTTTTGAAACAAATATTTTGGTGTGTAATATATTAATATAGAGGGAGGGTGAATAGATTTTAAACAAATTTACCCAATTTTCGTTAAAGGTCAAGTTTACGAAAATGCCCCTAGCTAATTACAACAAAATCACAAGTGTAATGATTGCGGAAATAATAAAGACACTTGAGATATACGTGGAAACCCTCCAAATGGGAAAAACCACGGGCTGATGAGTGCGCCACACTAGAACCTCGAATCCACCAATGGCAAGAGAATTGCAACCTAATCCCGGTTTAAATTCACCACCACAACCTAATCCCGGTATAAGTGAACCTAGTCCATCTTGCTTATGATTTAAGCTACCTACTCCCGGAAGCAACACAAGTCTTACTTCTCAATGAAGAGATAAAATGTCCTTTGTGAATATATGATGATATTCAATGAACAAACAAGGCTAGGAAACCCTATATGCTTATCTAGGATAATGAGATGACAATTAATGCAATCCTATATATCAAGAGCTAAATGACATGTTCAAAAAGCTTAGCTAAACATAGATCAAACAATCCTATGAAGCTTTCACAATACAACACTCAATCATGTCATCACAACAATCTCTAATTTGTATCTAGAATATGTTCTAAGAGAATACAAATAATTAAAGAGATGGCTTAGCAAGAAAAACACTTAACTTGTAAGAAGATAGTGAAGAACTTACCAAACAAGATGTGATGAAGCAACCCTATCCATTGAAGCACTCTAAATGAACTTAAATGATGCAAGATGAAGTTTTTATGCACATGGGAATGCTTTGAGTGATTAAAAATGAGTTCTTGGAAGAGTTTTCCTTTTGAAATGTGTTTTAAGGAAAATATATGATATTCTAAACTCTTACTCGACCTTAAAACAAAGAGTTATATATATATTAGATCCAAACAAAGTGAGGTCATTTTGGAAAAAACGTTCCAGCTTCCTCTGTGTGCGCTGGTCAAGTAGCGCACAACCAGCGCACAGTCTAATTTTATAATAGGCGCTGGTCGGCTGGCGTAGCTCAGTGGCATAACACATGCGATGATTCACTGGAATGTTACGCTGGTAAGACTGCGCTAGTCGAGTAGCACACCACCAGCGCACTGCCTATTTTTGCATCTTTGGCGGGTGCAGCAGCGCAACTCTGTGGCACAACACATGCGACAATCCATTGGAATGTTGCGTTGGTGAGGTGCTTTGGTCGAGTACCCCACCACCAGCGCAATGCCTATTTTCAACACTCAAACGCACACAATCAATAAGATCAAGAGTGAAGAAAAATGCATCCTATTCTAATGCCAAACATGACATAAAACATTTAATTCCAAGATGCAAATAAATCAACAAGAGTCATTTAAACCAAAATGCACACAAGTAAACACACAACATCTAAGAATTAAAGTTATGCATGAATTTGTGAGTGTGTGCAACTATCTCTTCAAAGTAAGTAAGCACAAGAATTTTGCCTTCAGTGCTTCTCCTCTTGAGGTCTTGAGAGCCTAAGCTACCCTTACTTAATACCTCATAAATGTGGTTTGTTCACGAAATAAGCCAATAAACAAATGAGGACTTTACAATCTCCCTCTTTGGCTATTTCGTGACAAAACCACCACTCACATTGATCCTCACAAAACAAAATAAAACACCGGGAAGATATTCTACATTACAAAGAGATAAACATAAAAAAAAACTTCAAATCTTCAATCTCTTGTAGAACTATCAACCCTACACACAAAGCAAGCACAAATACACTTTCCAACCAAGTGCATGTGAGATGATCAAGTGAATATAAAACAAAAGCAGTTGCATTCAATAATATGAGCAGTTGCATTCAACAATATGAGTATGATATCGTGAAATGCTCATGCAATGCTCCCCCTCAATGGGTTACTCACCCTACATGTAATCTCCCCCTCAAACAAGTACTATTCCCCTTAAAGCCAACACATGCTACTCTTCTAACACCACAAAGCTAGGTCAATGCTACTCCCCTTTTTTGTCATGAGATAGGCAAAGGAGAAGTCCCCAACCGGGTCACTCAAGGAAAAGAAAGCAAGGAGCATACAAGATTGTTGCATAATTATATAAGCCACATTTATGCAACTCTATTAATAGGAGAGAAACAAGGAGATTTATTTGAAGAAAATGTGTGAATCAAAAATGCTCTGCGTACAAGATATGTTGCATTCAAGTCCAAAAACAATGATATTTGGCAAAGCAAATGACAAAGGTTTCTAATATAATTCAAACCAATTTCACCATTTAAGAGAAGCAAGGATATAGAGATTGTATAGATATCAAATTTTAATGGCACTATATCCAACTTTATAAGCTAAACATGGTATGAGCAACTTTGCACCCTATTTGATTTTTCCGGGAGGATACCCGTATGATAGTAGCCATGTTCAACTAATAAAGAAAGAGAGACATTGACGCAACATTTTAGTCTCAGTAGCTTTTTCACACAATATTTTGCATTCAACAATTGCAATCATCAATTCATGCTTTATCATTTTTCATTAGCATGTCATTAAAGAATCATCATGTCATGGAGATAATTATAAGTCATTCAATATGTACTTCCTATGTAGATCTCCTAGTCCAAAAATGCATGTTTGAACATAAATATGACATGGATTGTAATCAAAACAAAGTTCACACTTATTGAAGAAAATACAATATACTATAATAAGTGCAACCAAGCTACTCAAGCAATCAATAAAGGAGCATAAACATTTAAAAAAAATGGGATGCAACAAGTATACAATAGCTCTCTTTGCTTGAGTTCCCCTTATGGGGTCAAAGACCACAACACATCACTCCATTAAACAAATCCCAATAGATCTACTAAGAGTCTTGAATCGAGTAGCATCTAAGGGTTTAGTAAATAGATCTGCTAATTGATCATTCGTACCTACATGCTCAAGTACTATGCATTTGTTCTTAACTAGTTCTCTAATGAAATGATGACGGATGTCAATATGCTTAGTTCTAGAATGCTGAACCGGATTCTTGGAAATATTAATTGCACTCATGTTATCAAAAAATTGAGTAAGAGTACCTTGATTGAATCCATAGTCGACTAACATTTGCTTCATCCAAATGAGTTGTGTGCATCCACTCCCAGCAGCTATGTATTCGACCTCAGCCGTGGATAAGGAAATCGAATTTTGCTTCTTGCAAAACCAAGAGACAAGGTTGTTCCCAAGGAAAAAGCAACCGCCCGATGTACTTTTCCTATCATCATAATTTCCTGCCCAATCTGCATCACTAAAGCCTACAAGACTAGCATTAGTGTCAAAAGAGTACCAAATCCCATAGTTAGATGTCCTATTCATATATCGAATGATTCTCTTAACGGAAGAGAGATGGGACTCCTTAGGATCCGATTGGTACCTAGCACACACACCCACCCATACTAAAAGAGATATCAGGCCTACTTACAGTCAAATAGAGCAAGCTACCAATCATGCCATGATATAAAGTTTGATCCACACTTTTACCACTAGCATCCTTACTTAGCCTTAAAGTGGTACTCATGGGTGTATCACAATGTTTGGCACTTTCAAGGCCAAATTTCTTTACTAGGTTTTTGGCATACTTAGCTTGAGATATGAAAATCCCATCATCCATTTGCTTAATTTGTAACCCTAGAAAGTAACTTAGCTCATAAACAAGACTCATCTCAAACTCATGAGACATGACATCAACAAATTGTTGGACTTTGGTGTCATTTGTGGAGCCAAAGACTATATCATCGATATAGATTTGAGCTATAAAGAGCTCATCCTTGTCTTTCTTGATGAATAGAGTCTTGTCAACACTACCCCTAGTGTAGCCATTGTCTATGAGATATTGGGTGAGACGCTTATACCAAGCCCTTGGTGCTTGTTTCAACCCATATAAAGCTTTGTTAAGATAATAGACATGATTAGGGTGGTGAGGATCCACAAACCCTTTGGGTTGCTCAACAAACACTTCCTCTTGCAAGAAACAATTGAGGAAGGCATGCTTAACATCCATTTGATATAATTTGAACTTGTGCAAACAAGAAATGGATAAAAGAAGCCTAATGGACTCAATCCTAGCAACGGGAGCAAATGTCTCCTTAAAATCAATACCCTCAATTTGAGAGTACCCTTATGCTACAAGCCTAGCCTTATTTCGCACAATGTTGCCATCCTCATCGAATTTGTTCCTATATACCCACTTGGTGCCTACAACATTGGTGTTCTTAGGCCTAGGATCTAGAGTCCAAACCTCATTCCTTTCAAATTGGTTAAGCTTTTCTTACATAGCAAGAACCCAAAATTCATCATTTAAGGCTTCATCAACCTTATTGGGTTCTAATTGAGAGGTGTAACAAGTATAGCTAATTAGATTAGTCATTTGATGCCTAGTTCTAACACCCCCACCTTTCCAATAATGTCATCTTTGTCATGGAGTTTCCTAACCTATGGAGCAGGTTCTTTTGAGTTCAAGGGAGGAATCCTATCAATAAGTTGAGTTATGTCATCATCAAGGTTAGTCTTTTCAATATTAGAGACATCAACAACCTTCTCCAAAGGGGAGTCATCAACTAGTTCTACCTCCTCCTCATGGTCATTAGACTTGAGCCTAGTATCATCAATGACAACATTAGATGATTCCATTACGGTCCTAGTTTTTAGATTGAAAACTCTATATGCTCTACTATTCAAGGCATAGCCAATGAAGATACCCTCATCACTCTTAGCATCAAATTTTCCAAGTTGATCACTGTCATTCAAAATGTAGCATTTGCTTCCAAAAGTGTGGAAATAGCTAACATTTGGCTTTCTACCTTTCCATAACTCATAGGAGGTTTGCCTAGTGTGGGGCCTAAGGAAGACTCTATTTCCTATGTAGCATGTCGTATTGACGGCTTCGGCCCAAAGATTCCTAGGGACAATATTGCTAAGCAACATCACACGGTCCATTTCTTGAAGAACCCTATTTTTCCTCTCAACAACTCCATTTTGTTGAAGTGTCCTAGGAGACGAAAACTTATGAGAGATGCCTAAACTATAGCAATAGTTTTCAAAATGGGCATTCTCAAATTCCTTCCCATGGTCACTCCTAATCCTTTTAATGCTTTTAATCTTGGAGTTCATTTCATTTTGAATTTTGGAACAAAGCATTCTAAACTTGTCAAAGGTTTCAGATTTTTCTATAAGAAAATAAGTCCAAGTGTACCTAGAAAAGTCATCTACACACAAAAAAAATGTACCTCTTTCCACCTAAACTCTCGGTTTGCATAGGACCCATAAGATCCATGTGGAAAAGCTCTAGAGGTTCCATGGTGGATAAATACTTGCCCTTTTTGTGCCTACTTTTGGTTTGCTTCCATTGTTGGCAAGGTCCACAACCACCATTTACCGTTTTCCCAAGCTTAGGAAGGCCTCGCACAACATTAAACTTATCTAAGATTCTTAAATCCCTATAGTTTATGTGACCAAGTATTTCGTGCCACAACTCAATTTGTTCATCCTTGGACACATTGCAAGACACACCTCTAGCCTCAAGACAATAGCAATTGTCACTAGATCTCATACCTTTTAACAAGGTTTATCCATTAAGCAATATGATAGAACAATCATCTTTCCTAAATAGGACGGAAAGTCCTTCATCACTAAGATGTGAATTGCTTATCAAATTGGCTTTTAAACCATCGCCATACAAAGCATTGGACAAGGAGGGTAATCCGGGAATGGAAATGGTTCCTTTTCCTTTAACCTTCTTTTTGGATCCATCACCAAAGGTGAAATTTCCTCCTTCCTCCATCATGAGAGTCTCAAAGAAACTCTTATTTCCAGTCATGTGCCTAGAGCATCCACTATCCAAATACCAAAAATCACAAGAATGAGCTTTCAAGGCAATTTGTGCAACATGGCAAAAGTGTTCATCCTTTCTAATCCACCTAGGTGCAATATTTTTCTTCCTAGTGGTCAATGGTACACTGGTTGTAAGTGTCCTAAAGTTGTTTCATTGTTCCTAGTGACATGCATCATGGCTCTATATGTCCTAGGATCATGCAAAAGTGTTCCATTTTTCCTACTGACATGCATCATGGCTCTAGTCTTTTTCATCTCTACTATGCTTTCAATTCTATAAAATTTGATATATCTAAAGCAATTTGGTCTAATATGACCATTAATACAACAAAAATGACATGTGGGAATAAAGGTAGGAATCATACCATATCCTTGAGGATGCATTGGAGCCTTCCCATGTCTTTGTGGTTGTCTTGATTGTTGATGAGGAGCTTTCCTTCTTTGTTGTTAAGCAAGACTTGATTGCTTCCTTGGTTGAGCTTCCATGATAGGTATCTTCCCTTTATGAGCTTTCGGTTGAGGGAAGTTGACTTGAGGAGCCCTTGTAGGATGGGCTTGAGGTAGGCTTCTTGGTGCCACCTTCACTTGAGCACTACTTGAACACTCTCCTAGATCAAGTTTCTTCCTTGGAGATTGATGAGAAGAAGACCCATTGAAGTTCATGCTTCTTACAAAAATGGTCTTGATTGGAGTTGAGGACATCTTGTCATCTTCAAACCCAAGCCCCTTCTTGTCACTTAGCCTCTTTCTAACATCTAGCATGTGGTCAAGTTTTTTAGTGCTAGCGTTCATCTTGGCCAACAACTCTCTAGCATCTTCAAGCTCTTTCTTCAACCCTTCTTCTCTCCTCTTAGATCTCACCAACTCTTCATTTAGTTGGTCAACTTGAGTTGAGAGGTCTAGGTTTTCTTCTTTTAATCTCTTGATTTCATTCTTGTTCTTTAACCTTGAACTCTCAACTTAGCCATATAGTCCTTGAGATCCATCCTATCCACACTTCCATTTGTGGATTGTGATGAAGATCCATCATCATTTGAGTAGTTTTCCTCTTGACTTTCATTTTCTTCTTCACTAGCATCTTTGCTCATAAGTGAGGATGTAAATGCTATGAAGTTAGCCATGAGTTCTTCATCATCCGAAGACTCATCTCCTTCATTGGAGTTATCACTCTCACTCCATGTGGCAACCATCCCTTTTCCCTTTTTCTTGACCTTGTGATTTGCACATTCCAGGGCAAAGCGACCTATCCCACCACATTCATAGCATTGGACTCCTTTCTTCTCGGTCTTTTCTTGTCTAGGCTCAAACATTTTAAAGAGAGCCTTTTTCTTGAAGTCTTGACCGTTGGATCCAAAACATTTCCTCTCGGACTTGTAGAATTTCTTGAACTTCCACATTAGCAAGGACATTTCTTCATCCGAGTCATCACATTCCTCTTTCTCAACTTTGGAGGCTTTCAAAGCAATATCCTTTTACTTTTTCGGTGGGGTTGGGTTAGGACATTTCCTAGATTAATAAGTTAGAAGCCTCCCAATCACTTCACTTGGCTTCATATCCTTATAACCATTATTCTCTTCTAAAGCCGTCACTTTAGACTCAAATCTATCGGGTAGAGATCTCATAATCTTCTGCTTGATCTTCCTATCCGAATAAGGATCACCAAGTTGATGACTTTGGTTCATAATGTCTATCAACCTCACTTCAAAGTCATTGAAGCACTCGTTCTCATCCATTTTGAGCAATTCAAATTGTGTTTGGAGAACTTGAAGGTTCGACTCCTTAACCACATCGGTTCCCTCATGTGTAACTTCTAGGATATCCCATGCCTCTTTAGCTATCCTAGTATTTTGAACAAATTTGTACTGGTTCTCATCCATTGCACATAGGATGGCATGCATTGCCTTCCTATTCCACTTCGATGCCTCAAACTCTTGTGTATTCCACTGTGCCTTTGGCTTAAGTACATCATCTCCTCTACCTATAGGATTCATAATGGGTATAGTGTAGCCATCTTCAACCGCCATCCATGCCCTATCATGAATTCGACAAATATACGACTCCATCTTTCCTTTCCAAGAGGCATAATTCAATCCTGTGAGAAGTGGAGGTCTAGTGCTAGAAGCTCCCTCGCTGTAACTGTTTCCACTTATTGTGTTTAATGAATGAATGATATGAATGCAAATGTATGAATGATCAATACACACACAAAATGCAACACACACCAAAATGAACAAGGATCACCTATGTATGTCTAAGAACCTGTTCTGATACCAATTGAAACAAATATTATGGTGTGTAATATATTAATCTAGAGGGGGGTGAATAGATTTTAAACAAATTTACCCAATTTTTGATAAAGGTCAAGTTTACAAAAATGCCCCTAGCTAATTACAAAAAAAAAAATCACAAGTGTAAAGATTGTGAAAATATTAAACACACTTGAGATATATGTGGAAACCCTCCAAATGGGAAAAACCACAGGCTGATGAGTGCGCCACACTAGAACCTCGAATCCACTAATGGCAAGAGAATTGCAACCTAATCCCGGTTTAAATACACCACCACTACCTAATCCCGGTATAAGTGAACCTAATCCATCTTGCTTGCGATTTAAGCTACCTACTCCTGGAAGCAACACAAGTCTTACTTCTCAATGAAGAGATAAAATTTCCTATGTGAATATATGATGATATTCAATGAACAAACAAGGCTAGGAAACCCTATATACTTATCTAGGATAAAGAGATGACAATTAATGAAATCCTAGATATCGAGAGCTAAATGACATGTTCAAAAAGCTTAGCTAAACACAGATCAAACAATCCTATGAAGCTATCACAATACAACACTCAATCATGTCATCACAACAATCTCTAATTTGTATCTAAAATATGTTCTAAGAGCATAAAAATAATTAAAGAGATGGCTTAGCAACAAAAACACTTAACTTGTAAGAAGATAGTGAAGAACTTATCAAACAAGATATGATGAAGCAAGCATATCCATTGATGCACTCTAAATGAACTTAGATGATGCAAGATGAAGTTTTTATGCACATGGGAACGCTTTGAGTGATTAAAAATGAGTTCTTGGAAGAGGTTTCCTTTTGAAATGTTTTCTAAGAAAAATATATGATATTCTGAACTCTTACTCGACCTTAAACCCCAAAGAGTTATATATATATATATATGAGATCTAAACAAAGTAAGGTCGTTTTGGAAAAAACGTTCCAGCTTCTTCTGTTTGTGCTGGTGACGTGTGCTGATCGAGTAGCCCACCACCAACGCACAACCTAATTTTACAATAGGCGCTGGTCGACTAGTGCAGCTCAGTGTTGCAACACATGAGACGATCCACTGGAATGTTACGTTGGTGAGGTTGTGCTAGTCGAGTAGCGCACCACTAGTGCACTTCCCATTTTTGCATCTTTGCGCGGGTGCAGCAGCGTAGCTCAGTGGCGCAACACATGCGACAACCACTGGAATGTTGCGTTGGTCGAGTAGCGTACCACCAGCGCAATGCCTATTTTCAACACTCAAACATACACAATCAATAAGATCAAGAGTGACGAAAAATGCATCCTATTCTAATGCCAAACATGACATAAAACATTTAATTCCAAGATGCAAATAAATCAACAAGAGTCATTTAAACCAAAATGCACACAAGTAAACATACAACATATAAGAATTAAAGTTATGCATGAATTTGCGAGTGTGTGCAACTATCTCTTCAAAGTAAGAAAGCACAAGAATTGTACCTTCAGTGCTTCTCCTCTTGAGGTCTTGAGAGCCTAAGCTAGTACCCCATAAATGTGGTTTGTTCACGAAATAAGCCAATCAACAAATGAGGATTTTAAACTTTTGTTTCGTTGGTTAGCTCGGTTCTGACGTCTTTTCCTTTCTCTGTTTTTGCTTCTATTTTTTTAAACTGTTTTTATTGTTGCTCCAGCTTCTCATGAAGCCCGACAAGCCTACACTCCTCCCCCTTTTTTTTGACCAGAACGGGGGGTTTCTTTCATTTATTTCGTTTCTTCAGCTGGGATTGCACCGGCTCCTACTTTATCCCCCTCCCAAGCTAGGTCTAGGATTGTAATCCTTACGTTGCGACCTTCTGAGGCGCTAAACCAGGGAAGGCTTGCTTCTTAGGCCGCAAATACGACCACCTCCGACCCCTATATTCATTCTATTGCTACTGTTACTACTGCAACCCCATAGGTTTCCTTACCCGATGTCTCTACCCCTTCATCCATGCTCCTAACTCCTTGAGCTTTGGCAGACCCCGAGGCTGGTGTTCCAGAGGTTCCTCCTGCAAGCCCCTAATGTCAGTTGAGCTCAGTGGGGCAGAACCATGTCTTGGAGCAGTTCATCGCGTCTTACCCAGGTGGTGGGCTCTATAGGTTAGCTACAATGCCCGTGGACATCTTGCTTACTAAGGGGTTCACTCTCTTTGTTGAGGTAACTCTCTTCTTATTCTTTTACTTGTGGTTTGATAGCTCGATCAGTGTCTAACCTTGTCTTTACACCATGTAGGCCTTTAAATTCAATGTTGCTATTGTTCACCAGGTAGCCTTCCTCCGTGACCAGGCTGTAAAAGTTGAGGTCAAAGCTGAGAAGGCCATGGGGTTACTTGCACGAGCTCAAGCTTCAGTTCAGGAGATGACCTCCAATCAATAGGGAATAGAGGTTGAGCTGGCCACGCTACATTACGACTATGAGAGGTTGAAGCGGTCCCATGACCAAGAAACCCTCCGATCTGAATGTCAGGGTAAGCGAAGGGATTCTTGGAAAGCAGAAGCCAAAATGTTGGATGTCAAAAACCAGGGTTTACATGCCTAGGTGGCCAAGCTACAAACCGAGGTGGATGCTTCCTTCAACGATGGGTATTTTTATGCCTCCTTCCAAGTTACAGAAGGTCTCCATTTTCCCTTCAACTTTTCTACTATCATTGGCTGGGTTAGAGAGGAGATTATGACCAGGGTTGCAGAGATGTCTCGTCCTAACGGTGATGAAGCAGATCCTTTTAACCTAGCTGGATTCGGTAAGCAACCTATCATGGTAGATCCTCCTCTCCCTCTCCCTCTCCCACCATCCATGTCTTAGGTCCCTGGGAATCCTTTAGTGGTGTTTTGCCTAGGCAGATCGATGGAGGTTGGACAGAAGCCCGGGATGAGGTCCAGGGCCGTTCTAAAGAACCCTTAGAAAAGAGTTGAAGGGTGAACATAGTAGTATGGAGTCGATAGCTACCATTCTTGACGTGGCAATCCCAACTGAGGTTATGGCAAAGGTCAATTTGGTGTTAGTGGAGGACCCAACAGAGCCACTGGCAACCAAGGAACCTCCGGAGGAAGGGGTAGCTGAGGTGGCCAATTAGGATGAGCAACCACCAGAATGAGGGGTGGAGGGCGAATGTCATCTTTGAGGAGGAACAACCGATAGGAATAAGGAGGATGCAGGGGATTGATATCTTTTATCCGTAACTTGTTTTGATTGCCAAAAAAGGGGGGTGGGCACCTCACTTCAGCTTTTTAATCATTTTTTTATAGCCCGAAACTAGGGGTTGGGCTCCTTCCTTGATGAATGTAGCCTTACTAGGGCATAGGCTCCCTATTTATTAATAAGAATCTGCTTTGATTTCCCTTACACTTGTCTCGACTAATCTTGATCACGAGCTTCCTACTTGACTACGAGCTCCTTGCTTCATTCCAAACCTCGACCATGATGCGACCTTCATAATAAATTAACTTAATTGAATATGATTTCAGGCTAGCTTGCACCTGTCAAAGTAAGAAATCATATGCACATGGAGGATTAGTAGTCAGTAATAGTTTGGACATTGGAACTTATGCGGGAATCGATGCCAAGCTCGGGTCCTTATCGGGGGTTATAACCTGACCGAGGTATCAGGAAGGCTAGATAGCTATCCTGGTCTTGAGATCTAGGTGGCGATTATTCACTTACAATCAGACCCTTCTTTGGCGAGATCACATGACCAAGGCATCAGGGAAGCTGTTTAGCATTCCTGGTTTCGAGGCGGTCATTGTCGACATATTATGGCGATCCTCCTGGTAGAACTAATCCGGACCAGGGTATCATAAGATCTGGATGGCAACTATGCTCTTACAGTCAGATCCTTCATGGGAAAGGTCACTCGACCAAGGCATTAGAAAAACTGGCTAATTGCCCTAGTCTCAAGATCTGGATGGCAACTGTGCTCTTATACTCATACCCTTCTTAGCGGAGGGTGGTGCCCGGCCGAGACATCAGGGATAATGAAGGGGCTTCCCTAACCAGTCCCTGGTCTTGAGGCGATAATTATCGATATATTATGATGATCCTTTCGGTGGGATTAACTCATACCACGGCATAAAGGAAGCTATCTAGCTCTCCTTGGATCATGGCGATCTTGTCGAGTCTTATTCATGGAGAAAAAATAACCCAAATGAAGATGGAGAGAAAAATAGCGGACTTTATTGATGGTTAAAATGGAGTAAATTTGTTTTTTTTTTAACTTATTGATATCTAAAGGAAGGTAACCTGCTGTTGGAGTCCCATGTCTAACGGTAGAACCTCCTCAAATGGTCTATATTCTAGGTGTGATCAATGGGTCAACCGTCCATATCTTCTAGCTTGTAATTCCCAATTCGAATTACTTCCTTGATCAAGTATGAACCTTCTCAGTTGGGTCTCCTGATCTCACCTGGGTATTCTGTGTAACTTTTCTGGGAACTAGATCCTCTTTCTTGAATGATGCAAAATTGTTAGGTTTTAGTTTGTGTTGGCATTAATTCCATATCAAAATGATGTTTACTTGTAATGATTTAGTTGTTTAGATTCATGATGATTCAAGCTTCAAGGAATAAGAAACAACAAGTCAAAACAAGTTCTAAGTCTTCAAGAGAAAGGATGCAATATGGTTATACATAGGTATGCTAAGACCTTATCTTTCTCTTACAATGCTTAGGCACACACACACATAACATAAATTTGTGTCCCTGTATTGTTGTGCACCATTATAGGCACACACATACAATTCATTCATACATGTCCCTGCATCGTTGTGCACCGTGTATAACACATTAACACACTTAAAGAGGAATGCTCATGCATTGATATGAAAATAACATGTTTTTGAAAATGCATGATTGGAGAATATCTCTATGTAGTTTGCATTCAAGTGCGAATTATGTTTGTGTGTGTATATGTTTTATATAACATGGATATTGAACTTGGATTTAGTCTTAAATCATTCTTGATTGGGTTTTGATCATTTCGGTTACTTATACTATTGATTTCAAGTTCTAAGTCAAAAGATACTACACTTTCAACTCATGTTTCATACATTGTCTTCGTCTTCGTATATCGAGTCGAATTATTATTTTTTGAGTTGAGTATCTTATATTTCAATGTCCGTATAATAGTTAAGGTTTGTAATCCGCAAAAAAATTCGAATTCTAAGTTTGGAGGCCAGAGAATGGTAGAAGAACGCGAAGGAAGGTCGAAGGAGAAAGAAGCAAGCAAACACTTCTTTCCCGAGATGGTGCGTGGCCATCTCGGGGCAGAAGGCTTGCTGCCCCGAGATGCCCACGTGCCATCTCGGGTAGTAAGCTTGCTTGGCTTCTTCTTGCCCCTCTTGTTCATATCACATGTCTAAGTTCCCACTTCTTTATAAACTCTTTCCCTCTCACATTTCATTATGAGAAGAAATTCAAACAAGTGTGCAGAAATTTTCTCTCTAAATTTTCTCACCTTTTCAACACCATAACTTCTACATTTGAACTCTGATCTGAGTGATTCGAAGTTTAGAGTGTTTATCTATTCAGTATCTATCTTTTCTCTGAAGGTTTGAGTTAATTTTGCTGCTTTTTTGGTGTCTAATCATACAAAAATGGGACTGCACCTAAATCAACTAAGGTATTGTTTTTCTCTCAAAGTTTTCTTTTAAAACTTGGTCAATTGCCTTGGGTTTTATTCTTCTACATATATTTGTATATTTTGAGTGTTTTGATTTGAGTTTTGAACTCTTTCAAAGCTAGGTTGAGTTTCAATTGAAATCATTCATGTTGAGTTAGGTTTTGATTTTGCCTATGTTATCACATGTTTGGGATTGTATTTTGCTAGCTTTGATTCTATGACTATTTGATGATCTTTGATTGATAGATTTTGAGAAAAATAGTTCCTCACATGTATTAGGCTCTCTTGGTTTAAATTCTCACATAGTACATGTGCTTATGTTCTTTTGAGCTATTCATGTGTTTTTGATTGAAAATATGATTTGGAATATGCTCTAGAACTTTATCTTAAATCTAATTGACTTTGTCATATGATTTTAGCATGTTTTTGGCTTGTGTGATTTAAACTTGATCTTGTGATTTATTGAACATATCTTGTGATTCAAGTTTAGATCTATGCATGTATCTAGGTTGTGATTAATATTGAACATATCTTACATAATCTAGATTGATTACACATGTATGATTAACTAGACCATATGTGGTTTGTGCATTCATGCTCATGTCTAGTATTTTCCATAGGATGTGTTGATCATAGCATTCTATATTGCATGTTTGTTTGTGTTTTGCATCCATGATCACCTAGATGCCTTATGAGAAGGAAGTCTTGACAATAGGTGTGAGACCTATGGTGTTGAGCAAGAAGTCTTGGCAAGAGGTGTGAAGCCTTGGATTGTCGAGCATGGAAGTCTTGGCTAGAGGTGTGAAGCCTTGGATAGTCGAGCAATAAGTCTTGCATAGAGTTGGGAGAACTCGAATAAGTGAGCAAGAAAGTCTTGACTAGAGTCGTGAGGATTTATTTGAGCAAGAAGTCTTACCTTGGGTCGTGAGGATCCAGATAAGGTGAGCAAGGAAGTCTTGATAAGAGGTGTGAAGCCTCAGATTGTTGAGCATAGGGCAACAACTTCTAGGGTAGGATAGGAGGGTAGTTTCTAGGTGAAGAGGTCACTTGAGAGGTTGTACTTGTCTTATCTACTAGTGAATTTTGTTTGCCGGTGGCTTCTAGCCCGTGGATGTTTCCTCTTTAGAGGTTTACCACTTTATATCTTGTGTCAACTTTTCTCTATCCCTATCTCTCTAATATTTGTGTTGTGGATAGAACTCTTTATATATGTTGACTTCCTTTCTATAATATAGATTGTGTATATGTTACAATTACTTGTTTGTATCACACTTTACTTGTGTTTATATATTGATTAATTGTCTTTAATTAATATTTATATAATGTGATATAAGCAATCTAGAGGGACAAACTTTTGTTTGTTTCTAAGGGAGTCGAAAAAGGTGTCTAACCTATTTACCCTTTCTAGGTTAGCCTTGAGCATTTAACCGTAATTGTATTTTCAATTGGTATCAGAGCAGGACACTAGATTGCACTTAGTGTGAGTCTGGGGTGATACTTTCACGGTTTTTGCAAGGCATTTGAAGTCATTGGTTTACAAGATGATGTAATGGCAGAAGGAGCCTCAAATACTAGACCACCATTACTTTGTGGCACTAACTATGGGTATTGGAAGTTGAGGATGAAAGCCTACATCCGCTCTATTGATGGAAGGGCTTGGATGGTAGTTGAAGAAGGTTATAGTCCTCCTACCAAGGTTCAAGAGGATGGAACCATGATACTCAAGCCAATGAGTGAATGTACAACAAATGAGTTTGAGGTTGCTAAATGGCACCATCGTGCTATGAATGCCATCTTTGGAGGAGTTGATGGGTATCAATTCTCCTACATTCAAAATCTTGAATCCGTAAAGGAAGCTTGGGATACTCTCCAAGTTACTAATGAAGGAACCTTAGCGGTGAATAAATCGAGGCTTCAAATGTTGGCATCATAATTTGAAGGTTTAAGTATGGGTGAGGAAGAAAAGTTTGAAGACTTCCAATTCCGGCTTTTTAACATAGCTAACCAATGTCAAGCACTTGGAGTACCTATCTCAAAAGAGCGTTTAAATTGGAAAATACTTAGGTCTCTTCATAAGAGATTCAAATCAAAGGTGACGGCTATTGAGGAAAGCAAGGATATGGATAGTATGAATATTGATGAGTTGCTTGGGTCTCTCAAAACTTATGAGATGTGCTTGAAGTCAAAGATCAAGAGTAAGGGAATCACTTTCAATGCTATAGAGGAGGAGAGTGATGATGAAATGGCACTCTTGGTTAGATGGTTCAAGAAGTTTCTAAAGAAGAATGCCAAGCCTAAAGGCAAGTCTTCTAAGGAAAAAGGAGTTAAGATAACATCATCTCCAAGGATTGTGAAAGAATAGTCAAGCCATGAACAAGAAAGAGGTTCAATGCTATAATTGTCAAGGTTTTGGTCACTTTGCTAGTGAGTGCACCAAGAAGCCATCTAAGAAAGACAAGAAAGGCAAAATGTTGGCGGCTACTTGGAGTGATGATAATTCTAGTGACAATGAGAGCTCTAGTAGTGAGTTTTCAAGTGATGAAGAATTGGTGAGCAACTTTGTAGCTCTAACGGCTTCTCATTTTCCACTAGATGTTGGTAGTACAATATCTTTGAACAAGAACCTTGATGCAAATCATGATGGAAGCTCTAGTTCCGTCCTACTAATCTTGAGTTGTTGAAAAAGATAGAAAAGCTTGAAGAAGCTAAAGACAATGCTCAAAGAGAAGTAGTTGAAAATGCTGATTTGATCAAGAAACAACTAGATGAGTTTGTAGTTGTTACTCGTAGACTTCTTGGTGAAAAATGTGATATTATGAAGAAGTTTAGAGAACTTGAAATGATAAACCTTGAGAAGGATAATGTGATATTTCTTTGAAAAATATACTACAAAAATTGATGGAAGAAATAGACACGGCTAAGGAGGCTATCAAGGATTTAGTAAATTATTCGGTTAGTTCGTCTAGTGTTAGGAATCGTGTTAACTCTCATAGTGGTGAAGACGACTTGGTAGTTGAAGAGAAGCTCTTGGAAGCATCACTTCCTACACATTTTGATGAAGTCGTGATTGTTAAGAAACCACACAAGAAGAGAAGATCGAAAGCTAAGAAGAAGTTGGCAAACAAGGTATCTTTGCAAACTCCTAATGAAGCTAGTTCGACTCCAAAAGGTATAATCTCATATTTTATTCCAATTTGCCATTATTACAACACAATAGGTCACATTAAGCCTAGGTGTTATAAATATATTGAAAAAGGGAAATTAGGAAATGAATATAGGGATAAGGAGATTAAACTTCAACTTGAACATGCTAAGATCTTGAAAGTTGAGAAACATGATAATATTGCTAAGCATGATAAGAAGTTGTGGAGTAGAAATAATTCTAATCTTGTTCAATTTGACAAAGCTTGTGTTGAAAATGTTAAGGAAGAATGTGTTAATGATATTCTTGTTAATCAAGTCATTGAAGGACTTTTACTCTAGATTTAACATTGTTGTCAATGATGATATTGGAAATGTTTGTGAGTGCTCTTATCACTAAAATAAGAAGCACATGTGAGATAGCTTTGAGGCTATATATCAATTGTGTTGAGAATTCCTGCTTACTAGCTTTGAATACTCCATGTATTGATATGAACTTGGTTATCTCACATCATGATTGTTATGATGGTCAAAATTTGTTGATTAACTTTGAAGATGTTCTTTTGTTATATGTGTTTATTGAGTTGAGATATTATGCTTTTTATACTCTTGTTGTGAAACATCGTCAACTTGGTGTCATGAGGACATTCAAGGCAAGAGTGCTCATAAAAAGGGCGGAAGTATGATACTTTGTGAATATAATGTGCAAAAAGGTATTTCTATACTCTAATGCATATTCTCTTAAATATTCATCTTTTGACTCATTTTTTGACATACATCTCATAGCATGTCATATTAGAGAATTTTGTATAGCATACATATGGTTCTTATTGACATTTGCTATTTTAGGGTCTAATAGTGATATTGTTCACATTGATCTTAACTTTGATGATTGTTTGTGTATTGTATATTTATTGGCATTACTTTTGAAAATATGAGCTTCATATTCTTTGAAAGCTACTCATTAGAGAAGTAAGGATCTTGAATAAGTCTCTACTTATTGCTCTTAGATCATGTGCTTATGAGCCATAAAATTTTGATTTCTAAAATTTGCACTATGCTTCTCTTATATGTTTTGCTAGTAGGTTGAGTTTACTAATATGTAAACATTGGATACACCTTGAAGTTTTTATGCTTAAGTACATTTAAAATGACCTTTGATTAGTATCCATTTTGCTTCGGCAATTACATAGAACTCAACGAACACTTTCATGAAAGGGCTACACACATTGGTTGTGAAAGCTACCCAATGTTGGAAAGAGCTACACCATTGTGATGAGTGAAAGCCATCATGAAGCGTATTTTTTTTATGCAAAAAAAAAATGGAAAAATCAAAAAAGTGTTGAAAGGAATTCATAAAAAAAAAACTTTGATTCAAAGCCTAAAAAGGAAAGGAGGAAGGCTTAAAAAATAGATTAGTTGAAAATCAAATGAGCTCGGGTTGAAAAAAAGAAATGGGATGAAAAAAAGAAATGGGATGACGAGCCACAAGCACACACATGCTCATGTGTTGAAATCTATTCTCTTAAAAGCAAAAAAAAAATCGGATGATAATCGGTTTGACTTCTTATGGAAAAAGCTTAAGATGAATAATTGTTGGAAATTGTTTGCATGTTGATTATCAAACTACTTCTTGATATATATTTGAAGCATATCTCTCTCACACACACTTTGTTTATGAGTATGATAATATCTTTGCAATTGTTGAAGAATTATGAGAGAACTTGAAGAATCTTTGTGTATCTCTCTTAGCATATGAAGCTTATTTTGTTGATATTTCTTCAAATTGCTTGAATGTGTGATTGTGTGAATATCTTTGTGAACCTTATGCTATCATGAATTTTAGTTATAGCATTTATCAAGGGGGATCATTGTATACTAGACATTGTTCTCTTTTATGATATGTTCACATGCTTCATTTTGTTACATGTTGCCATATTTTGACTTAATGACACTTGTAAGATATTACTCACTATCTTTGTCTTCCATGATGATTCATTCTTAAGTCATATGTCATTGTGTTTATATATTTGTGACTAATATGTTTGTTTTTCTTTCACTCACTTTTGTTGTATGTATATAGCATCTTATTTCACAAGAACAAATGGGAAGAACTAAGGTAACCGGAAGTGGAAATCAATCGAATCCCATTGTGAAAGCCAAGTCTACCTCAAAGGGATCTAAAGCTTCAAGGTCAAAGGATTTAGGGATCTTTGCAACTAAAAAGATATTTCAAGAGAGAGACATTGACTTAGGTAAATGTAAAGATTCTTATGTTCTTAAATGCATTAAGGATAGAAATTGGGAATCTTGGGTAAGCATGCTAGGAATAGTGAATGACACTATTGTTAGAGAATTTTATCATGAATATAGAGAGAGTGCCACCTTATTGGATGCTTTGATGGAGATTAGGTGTGTTGTGTTTAGAGTTAACCCGGTAAACATTAACAAGTTTCTTGGGCTATTTAGTGATATTGATTCAAACTTTCTAGATGTTGATATCATTGAGAATCTTAATATCATGGGTAGAACTCTATGTGACAATGCTTCTTTTGAGTGGAAAGGTAGAGCATATATTAGTCAACATGAGTTAACTAAGGCAAGTGCATTTTGGCATCTTTTTATTTGCACAAATATTATTGGATCTTCGAATTCAACCGAGTTGAATAAAGACAAGATCAAAATAGTATATGCCTTGGTGACTAATCAACCTATAAACCTTGGGGATTTACTTATGTTTTACTTAGACAATGTGGCTTTCTCAACTAGAGGGGATAAGAAGCTTGCATTATCGGGGTTTATAACTTCTTTGTGTTTAGCTCGTGGTGTTCAAAGTAGTGGAGATGATGTGTTGGTACAACCCTTGGAAAAGTATAGTGATAAACGTGTGTCATACATGTCATATAAGGATAAGGGTAAGACATGTGATACTTTTGGACTATTTAGTAGTTCACAAGTTGATTGTCCAGAGACTAGCATAAACATTCTTCCGGATTGGACTTTACATTTGAAGAAGAAGGTTGATGAGCTTAGTGCTATAGTTGAAAAACAAGATGCTAGAATAAAAGAGTTGGAGGAGTGTATTGCCTCAAGTTCAAGACCATCTCTCAAGCATTATGTTATTCCAACTACACGCACATCTTTCTTTGGTGGATCTAGTAGCTAGTATTTGAGTCTCATGGTATGTTTCTTACCTTTTGGCATCATTTCATGTCAAAAAGGGGGAGAAAGAATTGTTAAGAGTTGCTAGTTACTTCGTTTTCTTTTTTATGTTGTTTTTATGAACTTTTGAACTTTCAATGGCTTGTAATAATTAGTATTAAGATTTGGTTAAGAATTCTTGTTTTTGGCATGTATTGAGGGGGAGATACATGTATTTGGGGACTTTATTGTATATTCTTATCCATATTATATGTTTCCATTTTTTGTTTTTCTCTTGTATACGCATTGTGCTTAGAGATGATTTGTAGGTTGCTTTAAGAGACGATCAAGATGAAGTTCAAGAGTTGGTGAAGATTAGTTATAGGAATCTTACTCATTGTAATGTGAGGGAGTGATTTTGTGACCTATCTTCATTTTTATATTTGTAGTAAATGTATAGGTGTTTTGACATGGAATTTGCAAAAGGGGGAGATTGTTAGGTTTTAGTTTGTGTTGACATTAATTCCATATCAAAATGATGTTTACTTGTAATGATTTAATTGTTTAGAGATATGATGATTCAAGCTTTAAGGAAGAAAAAACAACAAGTCAAAGCAAGTTCTAAGTTTCAAGAGAAAGGATTCAATATGGTTCTACAAAGGTATACTAAGACCTTATATTTCTCTTACAAGGCTTAGGCACACACACACATATCATATATTTGTGTCCCTGCATCGTTGTGCACCATTATAAGCACACATATACAATTCATTCATATGTGTCTTTGCATCGTTGTGCACCATGTATAACACATTCACACACTTAAAGATGAATGCTCATGCATTTATATGAAAATAACATGTTTTTTAAAATGCATGAATGGAGACTATCTCTACGTAGTTTGTATTCTAGTGTGAATTGTGTTTGTGTGTGTATATGTTTTGTATAGCATGGATATTGAACATGTATTTAATATTAAATCATTCTTGATTGAGTTCCGGTCATTTCGGTTACTCATACTATTGATTTCAAGTTCTAAGTCAAAAGATACTACACTTTCAATTCATGTTTCATTTATTGTCTTCGTCTTTGTATATCAAGTCGAATTATTATTTTATAGGTTGATTGTCTTATATTTCCATGTCCGTGTGAGAGTTACAGTTTGTAATCCACAAACGGATTCGAATTCCGAGTTTGGAGGCCGGAGAACGGTCGAAGAACGCGAAGAATGGTCGAAGGAGAAAGAAGCAAGCAAACACTTCTTTCCCGAGATAGCGCGTGGCCATCTCAGGGCAGAAGGCTTGCTGCCCCGAGATGCCCACACTCCATCTTGGGCAGCAAGCTTGCTTGGCTTCTTCTTGCCCCTCTTGGTCATTTCACATGTCCAAGTTTCCCACTCCTTTATAAACTCTTTCCCTCTCACATTTCATTCTAAGAAGAAATTCAAACAAGTGTGCAGAAATTTTCTCTCTAAATTTTCTCACCTTCCAAACATCATAACTTCTTCATTTGAACTCCGATTTGTGTGATTCAAAGTTGAGAGTGTTCATCAATTCATTCTTTATCTTTTCTCTGAAGGTTTAAGTTAATGTTGCTGCTGTTTTTGGTGTCTAATCATACAAAAACTGGACTGCACCTAAATCAACTAAGGTATTGTTTTTCTCTCAAAGTTTTCTCTTAAAACTTGGTCAATTGCCTTGGGTTTTCTTCTTCTACATATATTTGTATATTTTGAGTGTTTTGATTTGAGTTTTGAACTCTTTCAAAGCTATGTTGAGTTTCAATTGAAATCATTCATGTTGAGTTAGGTTTTGATTTTGCCTATGTTATCACATGTTTGGGATTGTATTGTGCTAGCTTTGATTCTAGGACTATTTGATGATCTTTGATTGATTAATTTTGAGAAAAATAGTTCCTCACATGTATTAGGCTCTCTAGGCTAAAATTTTCACATAATACATGTGCTTATGTTCTTTTGAGCTATTCATGTGTTTTTAATTGAATCTATGATTAGGAATATGCTCTAGAACTTTAGCTTAAATCTAATTGACTTTGTCATATGATTTTAGCATGTTTTTGGCTTGTGTGATTTAAACTTGATCTTGTGATTTATTGAACATATCTTGTGATTCAAGTTTAGATCTATGCATGTATCTAGGTTGTGATTAATATTGAACATATCTTACTTAATCTAGATTGATTACACATGCATGATTAACTAGACTATATGTGATTTGTGCATTCATGCTCATGTCTAGTATTTTCCATAGGATGTATTGATCATAGCATTCTATGTTGCGTGCTTGTTTGATTTTTGCATTCATGATCACCTAGATGCCTTGTGAGAAGAAAGTCTTGACAATAGGTGTGAGACCTATGATGTTGAGCAAGAAGTCTTGGCAAGAGGTGTGAAGCCTTGGATTGTCGAGCTAGTAGTCTTGCCTAGAGTTGGGAGAACTCGGATAGGCGAGCAAGGAAGTCTTGACTAGAGTCGTGAGGACTTAGCTGAGCAAGAAGTCTTACCTTGGGTCGGGAGGATCCGGATATGGTGAGCAAAGAAGTCTTGACAAGAGGTGTGAAGCCTGAGATTGTTAAGCATAGGGCGGCAACTTCTAAAGTATGATAGGAGGGTAGTTTCTAGGTGAAGTGGTCACTTGAGTGATTGTACTTGTCTTATCTACTAGTGGATTTTATTTACCGGTGGCTGCTAGCCCGTGGATGTTTCCTCTTCGGAGGTTTACCACTTTATATCTTGTGTCAACTTTTCTCTATCCCTATTTCTCTAATATTTGTATTGTGGATAAAACTCTTTATGTATGTTGACTTCCTTTCTATAATATAGATTGTGTATGTGTTACAATTACTTGTTTGTATCACACTTTACTTGTGTTCATATATTGATTAATTATCTTTAATTAATATATATATTGTGATACAAGCAATCTTTGAGGGACAAACTTTTGTTTATTTCTAAGGTAGTCGAAAAAAGTGTCTAACCTATTCACCCCCCCTAGGTTAGCCTTGAGCATTTAACCGTGATCGTATTTTCAAAAATACCGGCTCCTAGCCTTCAATCTTTTGTCAAAATACCTCACAATCTTGTTCTGGTAGATTGCTACCTTCTTTGCCACCTGTTCTTGTTTTTCTTCTAAGAGGTCCAGACTGGCTCGGAGCTTGACCTCATTGCTCTCTTGTTCAAAGTGCTGTACCCTAAACGAGGTAAGCTTATGTTCTATGGGGAGGACAACTTCGACCCTGAAAGCCAGAGAATAGAGTGTTTCCCCTATTCTTGTCCTTCTCATGGTTCGATATGCCCAGAGGACCTCGGGAATCTCTTCAACCCATTTTCCTTTCTTCTGTTGCAACTTCTTTTTCAGAAGCTTCTTAATGGTTTTTTTAGTTGCTTCAACCAAACCATTGGTTTACAGATGAGCTACTGACGCAAACCGGAGGTCGATACCCAACCACTCGTAATAATTTATGAACCTCGCATTATCAAACTGCTTTCCCAAGTCGGTGACTATGACTAGCAAGGTACCGAACCTGCATACCACATTTGTCAAGATGAACTTTGTAGTATTTTCTTCTGTAATTTGGGAAAGGGGTCCTACCTCGACCACCGAGTGAAGTAATCGATGGCGAGGACAGCATGTTTTGCTTGTCTAGGGGCTGTAGGAAGCGGTCCAATCAGGCCAACCCCTCATATAGAAAATGGGTAAGGTGAACTGATTGAGGATAGTCGTTCAGGAGGTAGATGATTTAGGTTTGAAGTCCTTTGACATGGCTCGAAAGATTTGACGAACCCCTTTGCATCATGGTGGATAGTTGGCCAATAGTACTCCATACGAAGCACCTGGTAGGCCAGAGCCTCACCACCAATGTGATTTCCATAGTCCCCAACATGAACCTCTCTCAGCGCCCATCTGGCATCATCAGGATGCAAGCATCGAAGCAAAGGAAAGGACTTGCCTCTTCTGTAGAGGTACCCACCTTTAGGTAATATCGGACCGAAGCTCTCTTGATTCTTTGGGCTTGGTTGGGCTCCTCTGGAAGCTTTCCTTCCTGGAGGTAAGTAACTATGGGATCCATCCAGCATGGCAGCCGCTCTACTGGACACATTTCTTTACTCACTTCTATACATGGTTGGCAAATCACCTGAAGGGGAACTCCCATTGGTAAGGTCTAGCCTCCATTCACAGTTATCTTGGTCAAGACATCTGCTCGATGATTCTATTGCCGAGGTACATGTTCGATCCTGAATCCCTTAAATTTGTGCTTTAGTTGATGAACTTGCTTCAAGTAGACAATCATGTTATCTCCCTTTGCTTGTTATACCCCAGAAACTTAATTGATTACAAGTAATGAGTCACTTTTGACATGTAGATAGTCTGCTTCAAGCTCGATGGCTACCTTCATCCTTGCTAGGAGTGCTTCATACTTTACCTTATTATTAGTAGCCTTAAACTCGAATCTGAAACAGTGGTAGATTTCAGTTTTCTCCGGATCTGTTAAAACTATATCGGCTCCCCCCAGCTTGCCTTGAAGCTCCATCTGTATAGAGGACCCATATTTTGCAATCTTTTAAGAAACTATTTGGTTGTAAGAGTATCTCAAGAGCTAGATCTGATACTGCGGAAGTCCCTTGGCTAGAGAACTTTGGATATTCCACCACAAAGTTCGTTAAAGCTTGGGCTTTGACCGTAGTCCTGGTATTGTACTTAAAATCGAAAGAGTAAGCTTCAAGGCCTATAAAATTAACCTTTCGGATACATCTGGTCTCTGCATGAATTGGAAGAGAGGTTGATCCGTTACCAACGCAACTGAGTGAGCTTAGAAGTAAGGTCGCAACTTTCTAGTTAAGGTAATTAGAATAAAAGCGAGCTTCCCTAAAAAGGTATAGTTTTTCTCTTGCTTGGTCAGCGCATGGCTCACATAGTAGATGGGTCGTTGGACTCTATCTCTGCACTCATTCACCAAAGCCCTGATCACTGCTGTTTCAGAGACTGCCAGGTAAATATGGTGCTCCTCACCGGGAATCGATTTAAATAGCAGCAGTAAGCTAACCAGATACTTCTTTAAAGTCCAGAAAGCCTGCTCACTTTCCTGATCCCATTTCATGTTCTTCCCTTGTTTGATAAATTCTAAAGAAAGGGAGACACTTATCAGTGGAATGAGAGATGAACCTGTTGAGCACTGTGATACTCCCTATCAGGGCCTACACTTGTTTCAGTGAAGTCGGGGTATCCAAGTCCAAGATGGATCTGATCTTTTTTAGAATAACCTTAATAACTTTCTCGTTGACCATAAAACGCAAGAACTTCCCTGCAGTTACCCCGAATGCATATTTGGAGGGGTTCAATCGCATCTGGTTTTCCCTCAAGATCAAGAAGGTTCTGTGAAGGTCTTCATGATACTCTTCTATAATTTGTGACTTGGCAATCATTTAGTCGATGTACACCTCCATCGACCTCCCAATTTCAAACTTGAACAGTCTATTGACCAGCCGCTAATATATAGCTCCCGTATTCTTAAGCCCGAACGGCATCACAATATAGCAGTATAGACCATGCCCGGTGATGAAGTTGGCCTTGTCCTAGTCGGCGGGGTGCATCATGATTTGGTTATACCCCGAGAATGGATCCATAATGCTCAAGAGCTTGTTCCCTACTATGGAGTCAACAAGTTGATCGATTTTAAGGAGAAGAAAAATGTCCTTCGGGCATGCTCTTTGAGGTCGGTGTAGTCGACGCACATACGTCATTTCCCATTCGCCTTAGTGACCTTTACCATGTTGACGGGCCAGTCAGGATATCGGGCTTCCCTAATTAAATCAACCTTGATCAGCTTATCAACTTCCTCTTTGATTTCGACGTTCCTCTTCATATTGAAATGTCACCTCTTTGCTTGGCCTGTTTGATGGTGGGATCGATCGTCAACCGGTGGGAAGCCAAGGATAAGGTAATCCCTGGAATCTCATCATGGCTCCATGCAACAATATTGTTGAACTTCTATAGAATCTTGATCAATCCCTCATTTATCCCAGTTTTTAATGAAGCCCTGACCTTTACCATTTTGGTCGGATCATCCTCTATGACCGGAACCTCTTCCAGCTTTTTAACAGGGTGACCGCAAGCCCATTCCCTTCCTTGCCCTTCTTCCTCCATCACTTGGGAATCACTTTCTGGATGATCAGCGGGATCTGAGTCCTCACGGTTCATTCCTGGTACTTTTTGGCATTGGATTGTTGTCACTTGTGAAACTGTCTTGCTAGTATTGTCGGGTTTGAAGAGACTGCATAACATTTTCTGGTAGCTAGCTAGTCACCACGTACCTCGCCTACTTAGTTCCTGACTAGAAATTTTAAGGTGTTATGGTAGACTGACAAGACTCCCATGATGGCTAATAGGAACGACCTTCCTAGTATAGCATTGTAAGCCGTCGGAAGGTCGACTACGACGAAGTCTGTCTTTATGTTCTGCTAGAGGGGTGCGATTCTTGTGATCATGGGAAGTATCTTCGATCCCATTGCCATGACAGAGTCAACTGTGAAACCATAAAAAGGAGTCGTGCAGCTATTATAGCAACACTATTTCAGGTTAAGTTTCTCTAAGGTATCTTTGAAGAAGACATCTACACTACTGTCGAAATCGATAAGCACGCGATGGACCACGAAGTTAGCGATCTGTACTGTGAACACTGAAGGATTTTCGTAGGGATAAATGGTGTTATAGACATCTGCCTCGGAGAAAATAATATGAGGTGACTGAGATGTGCTAGCAGTGCTCTGTTCTAGCCTGAAAATGCTTCGACCTTCCTCTATGAGGGAAATCTTCCTTATGTGGTTTTTCTGGGCATTGTTGGAAGTTCCAGCCAAGATGGGACCTTCACTGATATTACGAATGGCTTGGATTTGCTATATCAAATCCTTTTGCTTACCTCTTCGCTTCTCCTCATCAGTCTGAATTTTTACTTACACCTCTTTCCCTATCAAGATGATGTCCTTTACTTGTTGTATAAACTCCACCAAGTAACCTCCCCATACTAGAGCCTCTATCTAGTTACGTAGGCTGTAACACTCTGATGTGTTATGTCCGATGTCTTCATGGAAGTCGCAGTACTTGTATTGATTTCTGGCATCGGCTATCTCGAATGGTGAGGTAGATTGTTTCCTAGGAAGCATTTAGAGTGGTATAATGGTTGAACCCCCTATCATAATTGGTTATGGGAGTAACCCACTTTAGAGGAGAGGAAACCCGGGGAGGAGTTCTCCTTGCTGGAAACCGATCCCGTTGAGGTTGAAACAGGGAAGAATGGCTTGTCGACTTGTTAGAGGGTTTGTTATATATCTTCTAAACAATTGACAGCTTAGGCGCCTCCTTATTCTGGTGCTTTGCCACTCACATGTCGTCCTGTTCTAACTTGACTTTTAGGTGTTCCTCGATCTCTATCTACTTTAGAGCCCGATTGTATGCTTCTTGATAGGTTTCAAGTGCTTGCATGTCAAACGGTCAGAACTGCTTTCCTACCTATAAGTTTCAACAAAAATTGGCCAGGATCTCTCTCTTTCTCTGTGAAGACTCCCATCTGGATAACTTCCTTATGGAATCGCTCTGCATAAGCCCGGAGCGTTTCCCCTCTCTTTTGGATCACGTACTATAGATGGATTGGATCCTTTGACTGGGGTTTGACACTCTAGAATTTTGAGCAAAAATCAGTTTACAGCTTCATGAATGAGTCCACACTGCCAGCGGGTAGCTTTCTAAACCACGTCTTAGCATAATTTGTAAGAGTGGTAGAGAACATCCAGTATATGGCGGCCCTAGTTTTGTTCTAGACCTCTATCTATTGGATGAAACTCTCTAAGTGGCTTAAAGGGTGCTCCATGCTAGGAAATTATCTGAGGGCATATTAAATTTCAGTGGAATTTTCGCTTCCCGAATCCTTCTGGTAAAGGGAGCGTTCATCTCGCTCAGGGGGTCCTTTTTAACCTCTTTACTTTTCCCTCATTTTAATTGCTTGATCTTCTTCTACATTTTAGCCAACTGGTCTCTCAGGTGTTGATTTTCATGCTTCTTAGAATCGTCTGGGGAGCTCTCATTGTCAGATCCCCCCGATGAGCTGGATACTTCCACTTTATCATCTTTAGGGGTGGACTTCGCTTACCCAGTTCGTCGATAACCATTAACCTCAAGTTGAGGTTCTCTTCTAGAAGTCGCCAGTCGAAAGGGGCTACGAGGTGCCATTGGCAGGGCGTCGGCTACTGACTTAACCTGCCAAGGTTGATAGTAGGTCGACCTAATTAGGACTAGGGGCATGGGCCCTAGCCTGTCCCAGATGGAAGTTGTTGGTCATGTCCTGTTGTAGGCAGGGATTTGTAGAGGGGGGCCCGGTCTCCATCGAAAGCAGGCTGCTTGGTAGCTGGTCTTCTCGCCTCTCCTCAGGTACTAAGATCTACCCATTGAGGAGCAATTCCTTCTGCAGCTAGATAGAGGTGAACATTTTCCACGATGATCATAGCATGCTGGTTGATCATAGCTTGGTTCATTTCCCGGGGGGTTGGAGCCCGCGCCACGTCTGGTTGATATGAGGCTGGCTTACGGTGCTTGGATTTCTTTCTTTTCTTTTGCCCTTTCTTGTTTGAAGGGGCAGACTGATTTCCCGAGGTCTCGGGCTGTCCATAAGAGGATCGAAGTCTTATAATCGCTGTAAAACAACAAACTTGTAAATGTAAAAATGATGGTGTGGGGTCCCTACAGATGGCACTAGAAAGTGTTAACGGAAAATTTGCTCGGGATGATAAATTCTAGTTAACCCCCTCGAGACCACTACCACGGAGGTGGTGCCCAGGGTTTGGTACCTTTGATGCCTAGATCGTTCGAACAAAGGTGGGTATTTGAATATAAATACAATGAAGCTGGGAATATAATTCTTTATTATAAATCATATGTCTTACAAAAATCTCTCGAATATTCTGTATCTCACTTGGGTACAGTACGGTGGCAACCTCGTGCCTGTCGAGAAGTAGAAAATAACGATGGCTGTGTTCTGATGATAGAATTTATGTCGGAGTAGGATCTCTCTCCTTGAATGCTTTATACACGATCCGAATAGGTTAAACTTTTGAATCTCCCGCCATGATTCTTTGCATCCATTCCCTCTTTATCAAGCGGGATATTTTATTTAAAAGTCATTGACTTCGAATTAATAACGGATTCGGGAATATCCTAGATGGAGAAAAGTTTGTTTCCTCATTGGATTCAATTACTTGCCCAACATGTATACGGTGTTTCAATGTTCGTTGGAGTGTGGATATGATCTCATGCCCCTTTATGGTGTGATTCCTTATGGAGGCCATCGAATATGGTGTTCATTATTTCATAGCGCGAGATAGATTCAAACCCTGATCTTGGTACCAGGAGCTTGGTCTGACCTTTCCAGGTCACATGGACCTTGGGATGGCCCTGTGGGCACTCTTCGGTGGTACTGAAGCTTTGACGGGCTTTCTCCTACTTACCCAGATAGGTTAGAATCTTCCTTTTGCGAAGTGGAGCGAGCCTATAGCATGGACTCAACGTCTTATATGTCCCTTTTATGTCTAGAGAGGATGGCGGGCCTCCAAGGGAGGTTGCGAGGCAATTTCAACCTCATGGAGCCTGGATCGTTACAGGCTCCATTTTGGATGCTTCCAAATCTCAACGACCTTTCCTCGCTTTTGCTGGCGTGCTCCATAACTCGATCCCAGGATTCGTAATTCCATCGTGGGTAATCTCGGGCTTGGACTCGAGCCAGGATAGTGGAAAATTTCCTTTTGGTCTCTAGCCATATTTAACTATTAACACCTGATCTCGAGATCTGGCTGGCAACTTTACACCTATGCTCAAACCCTTCTCGGCTGGGGATGGTACCTCATCAAGGCATTGGGGTAGCCATATGGCTTTCCCGGTTCATGGCGATTGCAGTGAATTACCATTTGTCAAAAACATAATTAAATGGAGACTTTATTGATGATCAAGTTAAGAGTACAATACTTGATAGGCACCTATATTGGTACATATCCTAGTTTGATTAGGATCTTCCATCCTTCTATGGGTAGAACTTCTTGAGGTGGCCTGCATTCTAAGTATGGTCGATAGGACGACTATCCATGTCTTCTAACTTGTAGGACCCGTTCCTCAAGACTAGCTTCACCAGGTAGGGACCTTCCCAGTTTTGGGCCAGTATCCCATCTGACCGAGTCTTGGTGTTATGTGTCACCTTCTTGAGCACTAGGACCCCTTCCTTGAAACTACATGCTTTAATTTCTTATTAAAGTACCTTATGATCTGGCTCTAGTAGATCGTACCCTTTTCTGCTACCCTTTCTTGTTTTCCTCCAGCAGGTCTAACCTAGCCCTTTGAAAATACAAACACGGTTAAATGCTCAAGGCTAACCTAGGGGGGATGAATAGGTTAGGCACCTTTTTCGACTCCCTTTGAAACAAACAAAAGTTTGTCCCTCTAGATTGCTTGTATCACAATATATATATATATATATATATATATATATATATATATATCAATTAAAGACACTTAATCAATATTTAAAACAAGCAAAGTGTGATACAAACAAGTAATCATAACACATACACAATTTATATTATAGAAAGGAAGTCAACTTACATATAAAGTTCTATCCATAGTATTCAAATAACAAACACAAATATACGAGAGATAGGGTAGAGAAAAGTTGACACAAGATATAACGTGGTAAACCTCCGAAGAGGAAACATCCATGGGTTAGCAACCACCAGCAAACAAAATCCACTAGTAGATAAGACAAGTACAATCTCTCAAGTGACCCCTTCACCTAGAAACTACCCTTCTATCCTACTCATGAAGTTGTCGCCCTCTTGCTCAACAATCTGAGGCCTCACACCTCTTGTCCAGACTTCCTCGCTCACCCTTTCGGATCCTCACAACCCTAGGCAAGACTTTTTTGTTCACCCTTCCGGATCCTCACAACCCAAGGCAAGACTTCTTGCTCAACTATCCGAGTCCTCCCGACTCTAGTCAATACTTCCTCACTCACCCTTTCGGATCCTCATGACCCTAGGCAAGGCTTCCTTGCTTGACAATCGGAGGTCTTCCATCTCTTGCCAAGACTTCCTTGCTCAAAAACATAGGTCTCACACCTATTGTGAAGACTTCCTTCTCACAAGGCATCTAGGTGATCATGAATGCAAAAAGAAAACAAGCACGCAACATAGAATGTTATGATCAACACATCCTATGGAAAATACTAGACATGAGCATGAATGCACAAAACAAATGTAGTCTAGTCAATTATGCATGTTTAATCCATCTAGATCATGTAAGATATGTTCAAATTTAATTACAACCTAAATACATGCATAGATCTAAAACTTCAGTCACATGATATGTTCAATTAACACATAATCAAGTTTAAATCTCATATACCAAAAACATGCTAAAATCATATGACAAAGTCATTTAGATTAAAACTAAAGTTCTAAAGCATATTTCATATTCATAGATTCAACGAAGCACATGAAATGCTCAAAAGAACACAAGCACATGTATTATAGTGAGATTTTGGCCAAAGAGAGCCTAATACATGTGAGGAACTATTTTTCACAAAATCAATCAATCAAAGATCATCAAATAGTCTTAGTATCAAAGCTAGCACAATACAATCCCAAACATGTGAAAACTTAGGCAAAATCAAAACCTAACTCAACATGTGAGATTTCAATTGAAACTCAATCTAGCTTTAAATGAGTTCAAAACTCAAATTAAAACTATGAAAAGACACTTATATATGTTGAAGAAGAAAACCCAAGGCAATTGACTAAGTTTTAAAAGAAAACTTTGAGAGAAAATCAATACCTTAGTTGATTTGTTGCAGTCCCGTTTTTGTGAGGTTAGACTCCAAAAATGGCAATAAAACTAACTCTAAACTTTGAATCACTCAAATCGAAATTCTAATGAAGACGTTATGGTGTTTGTAAGGTGAGAAAATTTGGTAGAAAATTCTGTACTCAAATTTTGAATCTCTTCGTAGAATGAAATGTGAGAGGGAATAGATATATAAAGGAGAGGAAAAGAATAGGAGCAAAAGGACCAAAATGACCTTAAGTGCACCAAGCATGCTTGCTGCCCAAGATGGTGCGTGAGCATCTTGGGGCAGCAAGCATTCTATCCCGAGATGGCCACGCGCCATCTCGGGAAGAGTGCTTGGTTGCACTTTGTTTCCTCGGCCGTTCCCCTCGAGTTCCTCAACCGTTCTCCGGCCTTCAAACTCGGAATTCAAATCCATTTATGGATTACAAACCATAACTCTCTCACGAACATGGACATATAAGATACTTATCCCAGAAAATAATAATTCGACTCGATATACGAAGACGAAGACAATGTATGCAACATGAGTTGAAAGTGTAGTATCTTTTGACTTAAAACTTGAAATCAATAGTATAAGTGACCGAAATGACCGGAACTCAATCAATAATGATTTAAGACTAAATTCAAGTTCAATATCCATGTTATACAAACATAGAATACAAACTATATAGAGATAGTATCCAATCATGCATTTTCCAAAACATGTTATTTTCATACCAATGCATGAGCATTCATCTTCAAGTGTGTGAATGTGTTATAAATGGTGCACAATGATGCAGGGACACGTATGAATGAATTGTATGTGTGTGCCTATAATGGTGCACAATGATTCAGGGACACATATGTATGAATTGTGTGTGTGTGCCTAAGCCTTGTAAGAGAAAGATGAGGTCTTATTATACCTTTGTAGAACCATATTGCATCCTTTCTCTTTGAAGACTTTGAACTTGCTTTGACTAGTTGTTCCTTCTTCTTTGAAGCTTGAATCATCATGAATCTAAACAAATTAATCATTACAAGTAAACATCATTTTGATATGGAATTAATGCAAACACAATCTAAAACCTAACAATCTCCCCCTTTGGCAAATTCCATGTCAAAACACTTATACTTTTACTACAAATATAAAAATAAAGATAGGTCACAAATCACTATCTCACATTACAATGAGTAAGATTCCTATAACCAATCTTCATCAACTCTTGAACTTCATCTTGATCTTCTCTTGAAGCAACCTGTAAATCATCTCAAGGCATAATACATATACAAGAGAAAAACAACAAATGCCAACATATATTATGGATAAAAATATACAATAAAGTTCACAAATACATGTATCTCCCCCTCAATACATGCCAAAACACAAGAATTCTTAACCAAATATTAAGACTAATTATTACATGCCATTGGAAGTTCAAAAGTTCACAAAACAACATAAAAGGAAACTAAGCAACTAACATCTCTTTCTCCCCCTTTTTGACATGAAATGACGCCAAAAAGTTAAGAAATGTACCTCAAGGCTCAAATACTAGCCACTTGTTCCACCAAAGAAAGTTGTGCGAGTAGTTGATCTAACATAATGCTTGAGAGGTGTTCTTGAACTTGAAGCAATGCACTCCTCCAACTCTTTTATCCTAGCATCTTGTTGAACAACTATAGCACTAAGTTCATCAACCTTCTCCTTCAATTGTATAGCCCAATCCGGAAGAATATTTGTGCTAATCACATGACTATCAACTAAATAGTCCAAAAGTTTCACAAGTCTTACCCTTATTCTTATAGGACATGTATGACACACGTTTATCAGAATATTTTTCCAAGGGTTGAACTAACACATCATCTTCTCTACTCTTAATCCCACGAGCTAAACACAGTGAAGTAATAAACCCCGGTAATGCAAGCTTTTTATCGCCTCTAGTAGAGAAAGCCGCACCATCAATGTAATACATGAGAAGATCTTCAAGGTTTATAGGTTGATTAGTCACCAAGGCATTCACTATTTTGATCTTGTCCAACTCGGTTGAATTCGAAGATCCAATAATGTTAGTGCAAATGAGTAGATGCCAAAATGCACTAGCCTTAGTTAACTCATGTTGACTAATATATGCTCTACTTTTCCACTCAAAAGAAGCATTGTCACAAAGAGTTCTACCCATGATATTTAGATTCTCAATGACATCCACATCTAAAAAATTAGAATCTATATCATTTGATAGCCCAAGAAACTTGTTAATGTTTTTCGGGTTAACTCTAAACACAACACCCCTAATTTCCATCAAAGCATCTAACAAGGTGGCACTTTCCCTATATTCAAGATAAAACTCTCTTACAAGAGTATCATTTACAACTCCTAACATGCTCACCCAAGATTCTCATTTTCTATCCTTTAAGCACTTAAGAACATTAGAATCTTTACACTTACCAAAGTCAATGCCTCTCTCTTGAAATATCTTCTTTGTTCCAAAGATCCCTAAATCTTTTGTCCTTGAAGCTTTGGATCCTTTTGAGGTAGACTTGGCTTTCACAATAAGATTCAATTGATTTCCACTTTCGGTAATCTTAGTTATTCCCATTTTTCTTGTGTTATAAGATGCTATATACATACAACAAAAGTGAGTGAAAGACAAAATAAGCATATTAGTCACAAAGATATAAAACAAAGACATATGACTTAAGAATGAATCATCATGCAAGACAAAGATAGTGAGTAATATCTTACAAGTATCATTAAGTCAAAATATGCCAACTTGTAACAAAATGAAGCATGTGAACATATCATAAAAGAGAACAATGTCTAGCATACAATGCTCCCCCTTGATAAATGTTATAACTAAAACATTACAAGTAAACATCATTTTAATATGGAATTAATGCCAACACAATCTAAAACCTAACACCCTTAGTTTGACCTTATTGCTTCCTGGCTTGAAATGTTGAACCCTGAACGAGGTTAGCTTATGAATGATCGGTAGGACCGCCTCCACTCTGAAAGCCAAAGAGTAAGGAATTTCCTCAGTTGCGGTCCTTTTATTGGTGTGGTATGCCCAGAGTACATCAGGGAGCTCTTTGACTCATTTTTACTTCTTCTGTTGTAGCTTCTTAATCAAGAGCTTCTTGATTGTTTTTATGGTAGCTTCTACCAGGCCATTGGTTCAGGGAAGAGCTACTGATACAAAGCAGAGGCCAATTCCTAAGTCTTCACAGAAATTCTTTAACCGCGCGTTGTCAAACTGCTTGCCAAGGTCAGTAATAATGACCATCGATGTACCGAATTAGCAGACAATATTTTTCTTAATAAAGTTGGTGGTATTTTCCTCTGTTATCTTAGAAAGCAGTCCTACTTACACCAATCGGGTGAAGCAGTTGATCGCGACTATAGCCTGTTTGGCCTGACCTAGAGTAGTAGGGAGAGGTCCGATCAAATCAACCCCTCAAATGGCAATGGGTTAGGGCGAGCTGATTGAGGAAAGTCATTTCGGAGGTAGATGGTTCAGATTAGATGTCCTCTAACATGGTCTACATAACTATACGAACAACATTGTGTCATGGTGCATGGTGCATGGTGCATGGTTGGCCAGTAATATCCCATACCAAGCACTTGGTAGGCCAGTGCTTCTCCTCCGGTATGGTTACCACATTCCCCTGAATGAACCTCCTTGAGTGCCCACTTAGCGTCATTAGGATGTAAGCATCAGAGCAGGGGAAGAGACCTTCCTCTATGGTAAAGGTGTCTATCAACCAGGCAGTAGCGGATAGAAGTCTTTTTGAGCTTTCGAGCTTGATCTAGTCCCTTCTTGAAGGTAAACAACTATCAAGGTTCACGATCAACAGGGCTTACTTCTTGGACAACTACTATACTGGATTGGGAGATTATCTGGAGAGGTACACCTTTAGGTAGGGTTTGCCCCACACTAGTAGCTATCATGGCTAAGTTGTTTGTTCGATGATTCTCTTGGCAAGGGATTTGTTTTACCTTGAACTCCTTAAACCGGGCCTTGAGCTGCTGGACCAATCTAAGGTAAGCTATCATATTGTCGCCCTTCGTCTGGTACAACCTAATGACCTGGTTGACGATGTGTTCGGAATCGCTCTTTAAGTGGAGGTAGTCAGCCCCCAGTTCAATAATTGCTCTCATTCCAGCTATAGGAATTCCTCATATTCTGCTTCATTGGTAATGGTCTTGAACTTAAATTTGAAGCAGTGACAACATTTTGTTTTTTTTGGATCAATTAGGATAATGCCCGCTCCACTGCCTGCTTGACTAGATGCTCCTTCAGTGTACAGGATCCACGCCTCCATATTAGCTGGCTAGTCCCCGAGCTCTTGACCTTTATAAGGGATTTATACTGGGTTTTTGGTGATAACAAGATCAGAAATGGCAGAGAACTCTGCCATAAAATATGCTAGTGCCTAGGTCATGATGGTAGTCATCTCCTTATACCTAATGTCGAACAGAGTGAGTTCAAGAGCCTAAAGTACCAAACTCCCGAATCTGTCATGCCTTTATAAAAACTAGCAGAGAGGTTGACAGGATACCACCATGATCGTATGAGCCTGGAAAATAAGGTCAGAGCTTCCTCACCGAAGTCACCAAGTCGAAAGGGAGTTTCTTTAGGAGAGTATAATTCTTCTTTAGTTTGGTCCATGCATGGCTAACGTAGTAGATAGGCTACTGAACCCCATCTCCATATTCTTTAACCAAGGATCCAATCAATGTTATCCCAGATACTGTTAGATAGATCTGTAACTCTTCCCCGGGTACCTTTTTAACTAGCAACGGTAGGCTGGTTAGGTACTTATTTAATGCATGGAAGGCCTGCTCACTGTCTTAGTCCTAGATCAAGTTTTTCCACTATTTTATTACCTTAAAAAGGGGAGGCTCTTATCGGTCGATCTGATATTAAACTACTGAGCACTGCTACACGACCTGTCAATACCTTGTTAGGATTATGCTCGATAGCAAGAGTGTAATATTGTAATTAACAATCGTTTCATATGAATAAAGTGATTTCTAGTTTAACAAATCTAATAGCATTTATAGTTTAATTATTATAATTGTCAAAAGTAAATAATCATAAGGTCAAAAGACTATGAGAAAAGAAGAATTGTTCATACATCTTGATATGTATGAGGTAGACCCAATTCTTTAGTTAGTCTTGAATAATATTCACAACTTAAGATAGAAGGTTGGGCGTTTTTATCTTGTCAAAGTTGTAGATTCTTTTGCTAGCATGTGAGTGGGATCAAATGTGTTATGATAAGTCTAAAATCATCAAAGTGTGGTGTCTTTGGGTAAAATAATCTAGTGCACTAGGTGCATTGAATAGGATCAAAATGAAATACTTTATCTAGAACCTTCAATGGATAAAAGTTTTTCATTTGAAGATAATCAGAGAGTCTATCTTAATCCTGAGATAAATGATGGACGTATGGTTGCAAGTGTTATCATTTGAGCTATCAATGAGTACGATTATATAGCATAGTTTATCCTCGATAGTTTGGTGGTATTCATTTGTTAATCGATAGAGGACTTCATTTATAGACATGGACATCGCGGCTCCATTTATTGAATGAGTGTAGAATACCATCATATAGATGTTTTGAGGTATCGGATATTAATTCTTAACATTAAGTTTTCATTAGTGTCTATTGAAACATGGCTTCTGGACAAGTCAAAATATCCAAGTTCAAAATGTGGTCATATGAGTAAATATGGTAACTTGGAGAGCTATAGGCGGTCTATGAGCTCTTGGCGATTACTGGTATTCTTCACGAGGATACACTTTCTCCAATAAGGTTGTCTAGGGTACGAATGAGTAACATCAACTTATTCTATCTTTATTTAAGAGTTCAATTTTAGTTCTTTAGTGGAATGAACAAAAATCAAATAGATTGGACCTAAGTGAATCTTTTGTTGATTGTGATTGAGTTGTGTCTATTGGAGCTTAAATTTAGATAGCCCGCCAAGATCCCCAATCCACATGAACTTGCATGGATCACTTAATATATTCTACCGGACCAAAAGGGGTCCATCTAGAATTATAATAAGGCATGTGCACTTGTTTCTTTTTGTAAGAATAGGTCTAGTTCACTTGTGGACTTTTTATTAAGGTCCAATTGATTTAATAAAATAAGAAAAATAATATATGGCCTTTATACTAGGTATGGGCGGCAATGGCTTTGGTGAATAGCTTAAATATATTATTTATATTTTATTATTATTTAATTAAATGGAAATTAATTAATTTGTTAATTAATTATTTAATTAAAAATCAAAATCTTTTCCTATTAGGAGATGGTCTCCTAAAACTATACTATTGTTGGTAGTATAGTTAATGTTAAAGACTATATTTGATAAGTAGATAAATAAAAGGAGTTATTTATCTAATCAAATTAGGAAGTCTTTAATATGGTTACAAATACAATATTGAGTTGGATTAGGAGTCTTGGTGTAGGAAAGAATTCTTTTTAGAAAAGGATTTTTGGTCACCAAGTAAAACTATTTAGTGGTAGAATTCTTATTTGAAAAGGATTCATAACCACAAAGTTAATCTACCTAAGGATAGGATTCTTGTCCATCAAGTAATCTTTAATAGGAAAGATTAAACTCTCCTAATCTATATCAAAGAAGGGAAATTCAGGCACCACATGTGTTATATAGGATATGATAGATTTCTTTTCAGATAAGGATTCTTGCCAACCAAGTGAATCCTTTTTAGGAAAGGATTTATGATCCTATATAAATGAGCATGATGAATTCAGCCAGCCCTAAGGCATTAGAGGTGAATTTCGGCCAGGCTATATTTTTCTTAGTGAAGAATTCGGCCATCATAGAATTTTGAGGGAGAAAAATATGATTTTACTCTAGACAAAATTCAATCATCTCTAAGCAATAGTGTGTGAATTCGGCCAAGTAGAGAAAAAAGGGGAACGTTTTTATATTCGATAGTATACTAATATCCTTTACATCAAAAGGATTTTGTGTACAACATCGAATCAAGGTTCACGCGAGTTACAATCAAATTGATTGATAATTCACAAGTGACCAGATGTTCTTTGATTTTTCTCTTAGAGGATATTTGTAACTAACAAAGAAAAGATATTTGCTTTGTCTCCAACCTCAGGAATACAATTTAAAGAAAGGGAGCCCACACTTCTAGGTGATTCATGTTCGTGATTGGATTGGAAGATATTGCGGAATTAATTCGGTGCTTTTTCATCGTCACGCGATAAAGGTACGATACTTTTATATACATCAATTAATCTAGGGTTAAGGTTCTCGTTGCATAAAAGGGAAAAAAATTATACGCAAACCCTAATTTTGTTTTTATCACGCTTCCATTGCGTTTTTAAACCATTTTTTCCCTATATACCTGTACCTGGTTGAGAGAGTTGAGAGAGTTGAGAGAGTTGAGGGATTCTAGGTCCAGGCTGGCTTTGATCTTCTCTGAGTTCGCTTCAATGCCCATCTTATGGGCTATAAACCCAAGGAATTTCCCCACAGTTGCCCCAAAGGCGAACTTGGCAGGGTTTAACCTTATCTGATTATCTCTGACGATTTGGAAAGTTCGGTGAAAGTGGTCCTGGTGCTGGTCAGCCACTTGAGACTTTGTGATAATGTCATCTATATAAACCTCCATTGTCCTCCTATCTCATGCTTGAATAATCGGTTGACCAGTCACTGGTAAGTGGCTTCTGCATTCTTGAGACCAAAGAGCATGCCCTTGTAACAGTAAAAGCTCTGCTCGCTGATGAAACTGGTATTGTCTTGGTCCACACTGTGGAATCTACTGGTTGACCGATCTTTAGCAACGGGAAGCTATCTTTTGGACAGGCACAGTAGAGTTCAATGTAGTTGACGTATATTTATCACTTTCCATTGGCTTTGTTGACTATGACCACGTTAGCGATCCACCCTGGGTACTGAGATTCCCGGATGAATCTGGATTTCAGTGGTTTGTCGACCTCTTCTCAGACTGTAGCATTTCTTTTAGGATTGAAATGCAACCTCTTTTTTTTAACGGGCTTGATGGTGGGGTCAACCTCTAGCCGATAAGCTACCAAGGAAAACGGGATTCTTGGCATCTCGTCAAGACTCCATACAAAGATATCATTGTATTCACGGAGTAGCTTGATCAATCATTCCTTCACTCATGCTTCTAGCATGGCTCCGAGTTTTACCACCTTGGAGAAATCGTCTGTCCTGGCCGATACTTTTTCTATTGCATCAATCGAATGGCCATTGGTCTACCCTCTATCTTCCTCTAGCACCTCTTCGGGCAGGATCTCTGACTCGAGCTCCTCTATTACTACTCCAACCTCTTCCATGGTATCGAGATCCTCCTCCGATGGTATCTGTTCCTGTATAACTGCTACTTGCAAAAATTGTTTGGCCAAGGTCGCCAGGTTGGTTGATACGGCGTTACATTTAGGGCTGTATGTTGATCGCTGCGTACCTCACCTATCTTGTTTCCCATCAGCAACTTCAGGATATTAAGGTTGATGGACAAAACCTCTTTAAAGGCCGATAGAGAAGGCCTCCCGATGATATCGTTAAAGGCTAACGGAGTGTCCACTAAAATGAAATCAGTTATCAGGTTCTGCTAGAGAGGTAAGGTCTCGATGATTACTGGTAGATTCTTGGACCCAACTGGTATGATTGAGTCCCTCGTGAATCCATACAATGGGGTAGTGTAACTATTGTAGCACCAGTGATGATATGTATGACCTGGATTTGTTCCATCATATTTTTATGTTCTTCTTTTCTCTTCTCTTCTCTTCTATACATCCTTTCAGATTTCAGCCTGTACCTCATTGCCAGTATGGATGCTATCTCAGACGTGTTGCAAGAATTCCACCAAATAGCCACCTCTCGCTAATGCTTTAATTTGGTTACGCAAGCTAAAATACTCTGAGGTGTTGTGCCCCATAACTTCATGGGAGTCACAGTATTTATACCGGTTCCTCGTGTCAGCTGGTGCTTTCATGGGACAGGATTTCCTGAGCAATCCCTTATCATGAATGTGAGGTAATTCATCTCACGGCATGCATTCAGCGGGGTGCAATAACTATAAGCCCTCTCGTCCTAGGCTATGGGGGCTACCAATCTCGATGGTGGTGATGCTCGAGGTGGAGTTTACATTCCTAAGTACCACTCCCGTTGAGGTTCAAAAGGTGAGGACGGTTTGTAAACTGGCTGGGAGGTCTATTTTTATCCTTCTATTCCAACATAAGCTTGGGCGACTCTTTCTTTTGGCGCTTGACAGTTCTAATGTCATCACGTTTGATCTTGACTCTAAGTTGCTCATCTATCTTTATTTGCTCAAGGGCCCTGTTGTAAAATTCTGATAGGTCTCTAGTGGACGCTTGGTAAAAACTGAAATAGTCGACCTGCCCACAAGTTTCTGCAGAAGTTTGCTAGAACTTCTTTCTCAGCAAAGACCCCCATCTGGATCACCTCATTGTGGAACCTCTCAACACAAGACCTGAGCGTGTCCCCCCTCCCCCTCAACTCTTGGATCATGTACTGTAAGTGGATATGGTCTTTTGGTCGTGGCTTGACCCCCTTAAACTGTGAGCAAAAATCACTAGACAATTTAGTAAAGTTGTCCACGCTACATGCGACTAACTTTCTGAACTACGTTTTGGCTTAGTTAGTCAGTGTGGTTGGGAACATCCTGCATATGGCTGCTCTGGTCACATTTTGAACCTTAATTTGCTGAACATAGCTCTCCAGATGGCTTAAGGGATCCTCAATGCCTGAGAACTTGTCCACCGACATTTAATATTTTAGAGGGAGATCATCTCACCAGATTAGGGAATTAGAACTCTCTCTAAAATTCAAAATGTCGGTTGACAATTTCTTTTGCATTGAGGTTCTCTTAAGCCACCTATAGAGCTATGATCAGCAGATGAAGGTCTAGATTACAACCAGGGCAACAATGTGCAGGATGTTTCTAACCACAATGACCGACTATGACAAGACGTGGCTCAGAAAGTTACCCACACGTAGGGTGGACAACTTTACTAAACTGTCAAGTGATTTCTTCTCACAGTTTTAAGGGGACAAGCCACGACCAAAAGACCCCGATCCACTTGTAGTACGGGATCCAAGAGTGGGGGGAAACACTCAAGTCCTACGTGGAAAGGTTCCATAATTAGGTGATCCAGATGAGGGTATTTACTGAGAAAGAGACCCTAGCAAACTTCCACAGAAACTTGTGGGAAAGTAGACTACTCTGGTCTTTCACCAAGCGTCCACCAGAGACCTATTAGGAAGCTTGTGATAGGGCCCTTGAGTAGATAGAGATAGATGAACAAATCAAACATGATGACATGAGAATTGCCAAACACCAAAAGAAAGGGGCACTCAAACCTACACCAATGCAGAAGGATAAAAATAGACCTCACAACTGGTCTACTTACTGCCCCAACCATCCCAACCTCAGCGTGAGCGGAACCCAACAAGGTGAATTCTACCTCGAGCATCATCTCCACTGAGAGTGGTAGCCCCCATAACCTAGGAAGAGAGAAATTACAGTCATTACACCCCATTGAATGCATCTCGCGAGACGATCTGCCTCACCATTGATGATAAGAGTTTGCTCAGGAAACCCAGTCAAGTAAAAGCACAAACTGACACAAGGAAACCCACGTCTTCCGTGAGGACGTGGGGCACAACATCGAGTGTTTTAGCTTGTGTAACCAGATCAAAGCACTAATGAGAGGTGGCTATTTGGTGCAATTCTTATAACATGTCCGAGACATCATCCACACGGGTAAAAAGGTACAGGCAGAGATTCTAGAGGATATAGAGAAGAGAATAGGAGAACAAAAAAGACCTGATGCAGCAAATCCAAGTCATACACACCATCAGCGGGGGGCCTACATTTGATGGACCTCCAACAATTCAAGGAAGAACCATGCCAGAAAGGTACCCCTGATCGAAGAAGGACAAGGTATCTTCAAGGTTGAACAGAGCTCGACAGGAGCCTCCAAGTCAACCTAGGTTATTTTCACTGAAGAGGGTATGTACAACAACTTGCAACCACACTGTAAGTTCCTCGGTGTTTGATTGGCTTATTTTGTTGACAACCACATTTGGGGATCTATATGTAAGGGTGGTTTAGGGCTTCATTGTTCATAACCAAGCTCAAGCATCAAAGGTAAAATCACCTGCTTAACTTTCATTGAAGAGGTATTAGTGCACACACACATACTCATGCATTTTATTTTAATTATCTTGCATATATGCTTATGAAAGTACCCTAAAAATGTGTGCGTCTAAACCTAGAGGTGGGGGGTTGAATAGGTTTTAATCAAGTCAATTACCCTTTTTTCTTGATTAGTCAATATTCAAAATTCACCCAATAAAATAAACATACAACATCAAATGTAAGGTGCGGAAATATAAATAACACAAGGTGTATACGTGGAAATCCCCCAAATGGGAAAAACCACAGGCTATTAAGTGCGCCACACTCAGTCACAGAAATCCACTATATGAATAAAAGGTTACACCCTTAAGTGATTCTCGGACTCTCACTCTCGACAACCTCAGGCTATGGACGCCGCCACTCACCACTCTTGGTTCAGTCCTTAGTGATATCCCCTGATACACTACTCTTGACGTGAATGCCTCCTACTCTACCCGCTTGGGCAATTTACCACCCGACCAATTGCTTGTCAACCCACTCTTGGTTGCAAGACTTCCCTTGCTTGTGCAACTTTACACCGAAGCCATAAGACTTGACTCAATGAAGAGTATATGGTCTAAGTGTATATATGACACTATGCTCAAATGCTATTATGTGTAAGACCAAACACAAAATGCTTAACTAGATGTAGATAATGCAATTAAACATCCTAGTTATCAAACAATGCCTACATGCCCATACCAAGGACTCAATTAGATGTGTAGATTAAATCTAACAATCTAATTGTCAATAAAATTCCAACCAACACAAGTTGTCACAACAAATAATCAAGGGCAATTTTGTAATCAACAAATGCAATCAATGAGGCATACACATAAATGTTCATAAACTAGACTGGATGCATAAAGTCAACATAATCATCAATTAATTATACATGAACATTCATGGACTAGCTATTTAAGCATAAATGACCTAATAATGCAAGCTATCACAGTACAAACCCTAAACATGTCATAATTTCAACAAATATGCAATTAATATGAAGAAATGCTAATTTAAGCAATAAATGACATGTCTTGGTAAGCTAGAACAATAAATGAACAACAATGGTGGTTCTACTTACCAATCAATGAAAATTCATGCTTGAATGCAAGATGAAGATGAGTTTGGGGTTTGGAGAGTCAAATAACAAACCTTGAAGCTTTCTCTCTTTAATGGAGGTTCTGTCACTCTAAAAATGTATTCTTTGAGCTCTAAGAAGGCAAGGAAGAATAAAAGAACATTTATAAAGAAGCCCTACACAAAATGGTATCATTTTGGACTTGGGAGACGAAGTCCCACACGACCGCTGTGCGTGCCGAAGCCTAGGCAAGTGTCCAGACTGTGGTCTATGCAGCATGGCATGGCTGGATATTGCCGCTGCCTAGGTCACTGGCTAGGCATGGCACCAACAGCGGTCTAGGCCGCGGTACACGCCAGACAGCACAACAGCTGGAGCTTCAAGCGACCCAAAACATGACCAAAAGACATCCAAACCTTTCATATAATATACCGTTAGAAAGGTATGGAAGTCTAATTTCTTCCCCAATTCACAAAACATGATTTGAATGTTTTTAGAAAACGTTATGGTCATTTTAGTGACCAAAGGTCAGAAACGGACAACAACAGAGATGCCCTGTTTTTGTGTCACTTTGGAGATTTCAAAACAAGTCCAAATGGTCATAAAATAATATGAATAATATACCTTTGGAGAGGTATGAGTGTCTAGTTTGTACAAATATTTTCAAAACTCATTTTGAATCATTTTATAAAAAGATATGGTCACAAGACCATACAAAGGTCAGTTTTGAAAAACATGAAATCATTGAAATACACTCTTTTGAAACTAGACACCTTAATCCATATAACCAAACCAGGAGAAGAATGAGACCTTCTCATATGGTCACTCAACGTGTTAAAACAAGTACACCATCGTGCAGGCGTGAACATAACATAATACCACACTTAAATCTATAAATGAAGTGCAGGTGTGATTGTGAAAAGTTGCACACATATAAACAATATCAACACAAATGCAAGATCAACAAGGCATGCATGAGGTGTGTGTGTGCACCTAAACTCTTCAAAAGGCAAAGTCAAGTGAATATACCTTTTGCTCTTGAAGTCATGGAGATGCTTGGAAGCATGTCAATGAGGTCCTAAGCTACTCATTACATAATCATCCCCAATGTGGTGCAGTTTGTCATGAAATAAGCCAATCATAAAATTGAGGTCCTTACAGCTTATTTGCCATCTTGTGTGCCTTGTGTGTCTTAATTATTGCTTGAGTGTTGAATGTATGTTGTTGCCTTAAAAAGAGGATTTTTTTCCTCTATTCCACGGTTCAGACCTCTCTCTGTTGCTACCGCGGTCTATGCTTGTTGCATACATCGCGGTCTCCCAAACAGAGTTTCACAGACGTTGCATGCTCCCAGACCACGGTCTGTACACACTGCATGCACATCAGCCTATAGAGCGGAGTTGTCCAGGTGATACACCGCTCTCTTTGTTGTGGTCTGGACACTTACCTGATTTGGTTGCTTTTTGCCCAAAACGAGGCCATTTTGTGTAGGGCACTATATATATTTGTTCTCTTCTCTTTTCTTTGTTCTCAAGAGTTTAAGAAGCAATTGTTGTGTGACCTAGTTTTTTCTAGAGAGAGAGGGACTCCCAAACACTCATTTTTGCTCAACCCAACTTCATCTCATGATCATCTAGCTTCATTCTAGGATCATTCAAGCATGGATCATCATCTTCTTCTTGACTAGGTAACTTCTGCATGCTCTAGACTTCATAGTTTCATTACAAAGACATGTATGCCTAGGGTTTTAGTCTCTATTGCTTATTAAATGCTAGCTTGTATGGTTAATTGCTTTTATGACATGCTTGAGTATTGATTGTTGGTTGAGAAGCATTAATTTGTGATAGCTAGAATTTATAATGGTTTTACCCTTCTAGCGAATTCTTCTTGCCTTTGCATTTAGAACATTGATATCTAGGATTTGCTTTAATTGTCATTATTAATCCTAGATAAGCATGAATGTCTTGACCTAGCATTTTGGCATATAGAATATTCTTGCATATTCACTTAGGTTGCCATTATCTCTTCATTGTTGGTTAAGCTTGTGGCTATGTGATTAGTGCACAAGGTTGGTGATCCAAAATCACTATTAAGGCTCGTTGGGTAGAGTGAAAGGGTTAGTAACTGAAGGGTTAGACGAGAGGTCAACCTTGGTTGTAAACTTTCTTTCAATAGTGGATTTTGAGGATCGAGTGTGGCGTACTGAACAGCCCGTGGTTTTTCCCATTTGGAGGGTTTCCACGTATATATTGCGTGTTGTTATTGTTTTATGTTTGTTGTATTTTATTTGAACATTTAGTAGAATGGGCTAGAATTGTTAATATTGATTAATTCGTAAAATTGGTAATCTATAGAATTAAAACCTATTCACCCCCCCTCTAGTTTATAGACACACACTGTCTGGGGAATTTCAATTGGTATAAGAGCCGGTGCCTAGATATACTTAGGTGATTCGTGCATCGTGTGTGTCTTACCTTGTGCATTGTGGTTGTTTGCATTTTGTGTGTTGCATTACATTTGCATCTTCATATCATTTATTACCCTCAAACACTATGAGTTGAAACGGAAATAGTCATGAGGGAGCCTCAAGCACAAGACCCCATTTGCTCACTGGGGTGAATTATGCTTCTTGGAAGAGCAAGATGGAAGCCTATCTTTGCCAAATACATGACCGTGCTTGGATGGCTATTGAAGATGGTTATACTCCTCCAACAATAACTACTGATGATGGCATAGAAGCTCTCAAGCCCAAGTCTAGTTGGAGTACTCAAGATTTTGAAGGGTACAAGTGGAACAACAAGGCTATGCATGCCATTCTTTTTGCCATGGACGATAATCAATATAAGTTGGTTCAAAACACTAGGATTGCAAAGGAAGCTTGGGACATTCTTCAAACGGCACATGAGGGAATCGAAGTAGTCAAGGACTCAAATCTCCAAGTCCTCCAAATACAATTCGAGATGATTAGGATGGAGGAGCATGAATGCTTCAATGACTTTCAAGTGAAGTTGATGGATATTGTCAACCAAAGCCATCAACTTGGTGACCCTTATTCGGATAGAAGAGTCAAGCAAAAAATTATGAGGTCACTTCTGTCAAGGTTCAAATCAAAGGTGACGGCACTTGAAGAGAATAGTGAGTACAAGAATATGAAGCCAAGTGAAGTCATTGGAAGACTTCTAGCTTATGAGTCAAGATGGAACACCACACCCACACCTCCAAAGAAGCAAAAGAGCATTGCATTAAAGACCACCAAGGTTGAAGAAGAGGAGGAGGACTCGGATGAAAAAAAGACCCTCATGGTTAAAAGATTCAAGAAATTTATAAAGTTTGAAAGGAAAGGATTTGGGTCCAAGGGAAAGGAAGTGAAAAAGAACACTCCTTTCAAGAAGATGGAAAAGTCTCAGGAAAGTGACTCCAATAAGAGCATTCAATGCTATGAATGCAATGGTTTTGGTCACATTGCTCCAGAATGTGCAAATTTGAAGAAGAAGAAGAAGAAGGGAAAGGCAATGACGGCCATTTGGAGCGTTAGTGAAGACTTAGAAGAGGAAGAAAAATCTCCGGATGATGAATATAGAGTTGCAAACTTCATTGCCTTCATAACATCTCATAATGGCAAGGAAGTTGTGAGTGATAAGGAAGAAACAAGTGACTTTAGTGATAAGAGTACCTCTTCTAACTCTAGATTTGAGATTGATGAGGAAATGGACTATGTAGACTTCATGAAGTTTTTTGAAAAGTCTAGCTTGAAAAAGAAGAAGGAGATTCAAGAGTTGAAAAAGAAGAACCTAGAGTTGACTTTCAAGATTACTCACATGAGTGAGAAAGTAAAGAGTTGAAAAGGGTTAGAAGAGAGTTTGAAGTTGGAACGTGTGATCACTAAGAAGAGTGAAGAGAACTTAAATATTGAGCTTAGGGAAGCGAAAGAATTGGTTGCCAAGATGACATCCGGAATCGAGAGACTTGAGCATATGCTATCATGTAGGAAGAGTCATAGTGATAAAACGGGCTTAGGATATGTGGAAGGTAAGGATGCCATTTCCTTGAAGAATACCATCTTTGTCAAGAGTCAAGAGGACAAAGAGGTTCAAGAGTCACACCAACTAATGAGATCAAATGAGGTTGGTGAATCATTTAAGCAAGCTCAAACAAATTCTCAAGCTAAAACACATTCACCAAAAGCTAGAGCTCATCAAATAAGACCTCAACCTCCAAGGAGCTCTCAAAGTCAACAAAGGATCTTTCACCTACAACCGAGAGGGAGAATTAATTTGGCTCAATCACAAAGGGTCTTTCAAGGAAGAGATTCAGCTCAACATCAAAGGATAACTCAAAGGAGAGGGAAGTCTTCCATACTTTCACAAGGATATGGTATGAATTCTTACTTTACTCTCATTTGTCATTATTGTGGTGTTGAAAGTCACATAAGTCCGAATTGTTTTAAATCTATTAAGTTGTGTCGTTTTGAAAGCATGATTGAGAAGAATATGCTTAGAAGAGCCAAAATGCATGCACCTAGGAATTTTAGAGAAAATGAACCCATGACTCCTAGAAATAGTAATATTTCATCTAGGTGGACTAGAAAGGATGAATTTCGTTGTCATGTGGCTCAAGTAGCCTTGAAAGCCAAAGCAATCAATACTTGGTACCTTGATAGTGGATGTTCTAGGCACATGACCGGAAACGAGTTTCATTGAAACTCTTGTGATGGAGGATGGTGGATTTTTCACCTTTGGTGATGGTTCTCGTAAGAAGGTTCTAGGAAAAGGAAACATTTTCATCCCCGGTTTACCCTTCTTGCCTAATGCTCTTTATGTAGATGGCTTGCAAGCCAATCTTATTAGCATATCACATTTAAGTGATGAAGGGCTTTCGGTTTTGTTTGGGAAAGTTGATTGCTCTATTCTAAGAGAAGATGGACAAGTTCTATTGAAAGGCAAAAGATCAAGTGACAATTGTTATTGTCTTGATTCCAATGGCATCTCTTGTAATTTGTCTAGTTGTGATCAAGTTGAATTATGGCATCAAAGGTTAGGTCATATGAATTTCAAAGACTTGAAAGTTCTTGAGAGGTTGAATGTTGTGAGAGGTCTTCCTAAGTTTGGAAATAGGATTGAGGGAGTGTGTGGACCTTGTCAACAAGGAAAGCAAACTAAGAGTGTGTATAAAAAGGGTAAGTATCTTGCCACCAAGGAGCCACTAGAGCTTCTTCATATGAACCTTAATGGTCCCATACAAACCGAGAGTCTCGGTGGTAAGAGGTACATCTTTATGTGTATTGATGATTTTTCTAGATTTACATGGACATACTTTCTTAGAGAAAAATCTGAAACTTTTGAAAATTTTAAAAAGCTTTACACTAAAATTCAAAATAAGAAGGATTCACACATAAAATGCATTAAGAGAATTATGAGTGATCATGGGAGAAAATTTGAAAATGTTTGCTTTGAAAGTTTTGTGATAGTCTTGGAATCTCCCATGAGTTCTCGGCTCCTCGAACTCCTCAACAAAATGGAGTTGTAGAGAGGAAGAATAGGGTCCTCCAAGAGATGGTTCGTGTGATGTTACTTAGCAACAATGTTCCTATGAACCTTTGGGCCAAGGCAGTTAATACAGCTTGTTATATAGGAATTAAAGTGTTTTTAAGGCCCGGTACTAGGCAAGCCTCTTATGAATTGTGGAAGGGAAGGAAGCCAAATGTTAGTTACTTCCACTCATTTGGAAGCAAATGCTACATTCTAAATGACCGTGATCAACATGGCAAGTTTGATGCTAAAAGTGATGAGGGGATTTTCATTAAATCGTAAGGCCTATAGAGTTTTTAATTTGAAGACACGAAGTGTAATGGAATCATATAATGTGGTCATAGATAATTGTATTCCTAAGGTTAGTAACCATGATGAGGATATTAGTGTGGTTGATCATTCTACTTTGGTGAATATTGATGAGATTTCTAGTGATGAAAAATCAAATCTTGAAAAAGAGGTCTCTCAATCTCTTGATAGAGATCCTACTTTGGACTCTAAGGAACCTGCTCAATGGATTAAACATCTCCATAACAACAGTGACATTCTTGGAAAAGTGAATGAGGGTGTGAGGACTAGGAATCAATTAGCAAATCAAATTAGTTAAGCTTGCTACACCTCTAAAATTAAACCCCAAAAGGTTGATTAAGCCTTAAGTGATGAGTTTTAGGTTCTTGCTATGCAAGAAGAGCTAAACCAATTTGAAAGAAATGAGGTTTGGACACTAGTTCCTTGGCCTAAGAGCACTAATGTGATAGGCACCAAGTGGGTCTATAGGAACAAATTAGATGAGGATGGCAACATTGTACGGAACAAAGCTAGACTTGTAGCACATGGGTACTCTCAAATTGAGGGTATCGACATTGAGGAGACTTTTTCTCCCGTTGCCCGATTAGAGTCTATTAGGCTTCTCTTATCCATATCGTTTGTTCACAAGTTTAAATTGTATCAAATGGATGTTAAGAGTGCCTTCCTCAATGTCTTATTGCAAGAGGAAGTGTTTGTTGAACAACCCAAGGGGTTTGTGGATCCATACCACCCCAATCATGTTTATCGCCTCAAGAAGGCGCTATATGGGTTGAAACAAGCACCGAGGGCTTGGTATGAGCGCCTCACTCTTTATCTTGTTGACAATGGCTACTCTAGAGGTAGTGTTGACAAGACTTTGTTCATCAAGTGTACTAAAGATGAGCTATTCATAGCTCAAATTTATGTTGATGACATTGTTTTTGGTTCCACCAATAACTTGAAAGTTCAACAATTTGTCGATGTCATGACTCATGAATTTGAAATGAGCATGGTTGGTGAACTAAACTACTTCCTAGGCTTGCAAATCAAGCAAATGCATGATGGGATCTTTATATACCAAGCTAAATATGCCAAGAACCTAGTGAAGAAATTTGGCCTTGAGAATGCCAAGCATTGTGACACACCTATGAGTACCACATTGAAACTTAACAAGGATGCTAGTGGAAAAAGTATGGATCAAAGTCTATATCGTGGCATGATAGGGAGCTTGCTATACTTGACTGCTAGTAGGCCCGATATAGCTTTTAGTGTTGGTGTGTGTGCTAGGTACCAAGCCAATCCCAAGGAATCCCATCTCTCCTCTGTGAAGAGAATCATTTGTTATGTGAATGGGACATCCAACTATGGGAAATGATACTCTTTTGACATTAATGCTAGTTTAGTTGGCTTTAGTGATACAGATTGGGCAAGTAATTGTGATGATAGGAAGAGTACATCAGGCAATTGCTTCTTCCTTGGGAACAATCTTGTGTCATGGTTTTGCAAGAAGCAAAATTCCATCACATTATCCACATCCGAGGCCGAGTATATATCCGCTGGGAGTGCTTGCACACAAATCCTTTGGATGAAGGAAATGCTTGTGGATTATGGCTTTGAGCAAGGTACTCTAACCCTTTATTTTGATAACATGAGCGCTATTAATATTTCAAAAAATCCTTCCAACATTCTAGAACTAAGCATATTGACATTAGACATCATTTCATTAGAGAGCTAGTTGAGAACAAATGCATTGCACTTGAACATGTGGGCACAAATGATCAACTAGTGGATTTGTTTACAAAACCATTAGATTCAACTAAGTTTAAATCTCTTAGAAGGTCTATTGGGATTTTTCATATGCATTGATGAGTTTTGGTGGTTGACCCAATATGGCGAGCTCAGGCAAAGATAGCGAACTTGCATTCTAATAAGCAAATAATTGTTCAATCTTATGCTCTTTAATTAATTGCTTGAGTATCTTGGATGCATATATTATTATATGACTTTTCATTTAATAAGTGTGTTTTTACCTTTTTCGAAATGCATGTCTCATTTGTGTTCAAACATGTATTTTTGAACTAGGAAATTTGATTGGGAAGTACATTTGATTGACCCAAAGTTTATCTCCATGTTTATGAAAACTTGATCTTGAAATGCTTAAAGTGTTATGCATGATGAATTTATTGAATGCTTAAAAAATGATAGCAAATATATGTGCAAGTGACTTTTCGAGACTTCATTCAATAAGGATATTGTATCCATTTCAAGGATTTCACATTCCAATAGTCTCTCTCTCTCTCTCTTTACTTATTGTACACGGCTACTTTCATACGGGCGTCTTGCCCGAAAAAATCTAAAAGGGCGCAATAGTCCCTCATGTCTTGTTCAACTTGTAAAGTTTGATAGTTGGTCTTATTTATTTTTTGGGTTAAACTATATCTTGTTTTCCATTGACAATTTGGTGCAAATTGGTTTGACTTCTCTTGGAACCTCATATGCTATTTTCCCTTGCCAAATACCATGCTTTTGGAAGTTGATGTTGCATGTATTTTCATTCAAGGCAATCTTTCGCACATATTCCAATCAATAAAACTTCCATGAATTTCTCTCTCTCTTAATTAAACTGCATAAAGTTATTGTATATGATTATGCATTTACATTGCAAATATCTCTCTTTGCTAAAGCTTCCTGGTTGGGGAATACTCATTTGTCTATCTTGTTACAAAAAGGGGGAGTAGTTTGGATTTAGGGGGAGTTGATATTAGCATGATTTAAATGGGAGATTGACCTATTGAGAGGGAGTTGACCATTTTAGGGGGAGCTTTTGCCATGTGCATTGTTGATTGCATGTTACTTGTTTCTAATTCATGCAAATTGCGCTTGTTTTTATTTATCTTGATCCCTCTCATACACTTGTCTTGGAAAGTGTATTTCTTTGTTTTGTAGGGATGATCATTCTACAAGAGATTAAAGATTTGAAGATTTAGCTCTAGGTAACTCTTAAAATATATAATGTTTTTTTGACCTCTTGTTGTTTCTTGTTGTTCGTTGTGAGGATACTTTGTGAGTGAGTGGTTTTGTCATAAAATTGCCCAATAGGGAGATTGTAAGTTCCTCAATGTTTGATTGGCTTACTTCGTTGACAACCACATTTGGGGATCTATATGTAAGGGTAGTTTAGGGCTTCATTGTTCGTAACCGAGCTCAAGCATCAAAGGTAAAATACCCTGCTTAACTTTCATTGAATAGGTATTAGTGCACACACACACTCATGTATTTTATTTTAATTATCTTGCATATATGCTTATTTTCCATCTTGTGTTCCTTGTGTGTCTTAATTCTTGCTTGAGTGTTGAATGTATGTTTGTGCCTTAAAAAGGGGATTTTTTCCGCTATTCCGCGGTTCAGACCGCTCTCTGTGCAGTTCCCTCGCTGCGGACTGCACAACGGTGTTTACCAGAGGATGCATGTTATGGCTACTACGGTCTATGCTTGTTGCATACGCCGCGGTCTCCTAAGCGGAGTTTCACAGACATTGCATGCTGTCCAGACCGCGGTCTGTGCACACTGCATGCACAGCGGCCTACAGAGCGGCGTTGTCCAAGCGATACACCGCTCTCTGTGCCACGGTTTGGACACTTACCTGGACTGCGGTACAACCAGTGGTTCTGGACAGGATTTGGTTGCTTTTCACCCAAAACGATGCCATTTTGTGTAGGGCACCATATATATTTGTTCTCTTCTCTTCTCTTTGTTCTCAAGAGTCTAAAAAGCCATTGTTGTGTGACCTAGTTTTTTCTAGAGAGAGAGGGACTCCCAAACACTCATTTTCACTCAACTCAACTTCATCTCATGATCATCTAGCTTCATTCTAGGATCATTCAAGCATGGAGCATCATCTTCTTCTTGACTAGGTAACTTCTACATGCTCTAGACTTCATAGTTTCATTACAAAGACATGTATGCCTAGGGTTTTAGTCTCTATTTCTTATTAAATGCTTACTTGTGTGGTTAATTGCTTTTATGACATGCTTGAGTATTGATTGTTGGTTGAGATGTATTAATTTGTGATAGCTAGAATTTAGGACGGTTTTACCCTTCTAGCTAATTCTTCTTGCCTTTGCATTTCGAACATTGATATCTAGGTTTTGCTTTAATTGTCATTATTAATCCTAGATAAGCATGAATGTCTTAAACTAGCATTTTTGCATATATAATATTCTTGAATATTCACTTAGGTTGCCATTATCTCTTCATTGTTGGTTAAGCTTGTGGCTTTGTGATTAGTGCACAAGGTTGGTGATCCAAAATCACTATTAAGGCCCGTTGGGTATAGTGATAGGGTTAGTAACTGGAGGGTTAGACGGGAGGTCAACCAAGGTTGTAAACTTTCTCTCAAAAGTGGATTTTGATGATTGAGTGTGGCGCACTGAACAACCAGTGGTTTTTCTCATTTGGAGGGTTTCCACGTATATATTGCGTGTTGTTATTGTTTTATGTTTGTTGTCTTTTATTTGAACATTTAGTAGAATGGGGTAGAATTATTTATATTTATTAATTCACAAAATTGGTAATCTATCGAATTAAAACTTATTCACACCCCCCCTCTAGGTTACAGACACATACTTTCTGGGGAATTTCACACACGATGATCCCATAGTGGTCACGGTGCAGATTGCTAACTGCCTAGTCCACCACGTTCAGATTGATACAGGTAGCAGCGTGGACATCCTTTTCAAGGACACTCTAGAGAAACTTAACTTGAAGCAGTGGTGCTACAACAGTTGTATCACCCCATTGTACCAATTCACAGGGGACTCAATCATACCAGTTGTGTCTAAGATTCTACCAGTGATCATCATGAACGCACCTCTCCAACAGATCTCGATGCCTGATTTTGTTAAAGTGGACACCCCGTCAACCTACAACGCTATCCTCGGGAGGCCTTTCCTATCAGCCCTCAAAGGGGTCTTGTTCATCTACCATAACATCCTGAAATGTCTAGTGGAAAACGAGGTAGGCGAGGTACGCGGCGACCGGTAGGCAGCCAGTAAATGCTACATTGTATAGACTACTAAGAAGGCTTTAGCCAAACAGTTTTTACAGATATCAATTATATATGAGCAAGTGCCATCAGAGGAGGATCTCGGTGATACCCCATACATCTTGAGGGAACCTAGAGTAGCGGTAGAGGAACCCGAGTCAGAGATCCTTCCAGAAGAAATGATAAATGAAGACAGAGGGTAGGCCAGTGGCCACCTGGTTGATGCATTAGAGGAAGTACTAATCAAGGACGATGATCCTTTCAGGATATTCAAAATTGGAGCCGCGCTGGATGAGGGATTGAAGGCAAGATTGATCCAGCTACTCTGAGAGTACAATGAAATCTTTGTTTGGAGTCATGACGAGATTCTAGGAATCCCAATTTCTTTAGCAGCTCACCGGTTAGCAGTTGACCCCGCCTTCATGCCTGTTAAGCAGAATAGGCGGTATTTTAACCCCGTGAGAAATATTGCAGTACAGAAAGAGGCTAAAAAATTGCTAAAACTAGGTTCATCCTATAATCTCATTAAGCGGTGTGGATCGCTAACGTGGTCTCGGTCACCAAAGCCAATGGAAAGTGGCATATATGTGTCAACTACACAGGCCTCAACCACGCCTGTATAAAAGATAGCTCCTTGTTGCCAAAGATCGATCAACTGGTAGATTCCATAGCAGGGAACAAGCTCTTAAGCTTCATGTATGCATTCTCGAGGTATAATCAAATCATGATGCTCCCTACGAACCAAGACAATACCAATTTCATCACCGGGCAGAGCCTTTATTGGTACAAGGTCAGCTATTTGGTCTCAAGATTGCAAGAGCCACTTACCAGTCATTGGTCAATCGGTTGTTCAAGCATGAGATAGGGAGGATAAGGGAGGTTTATATAGATGATATGTTTGTAAAGTCTCAGGTGGCTGACTAGCACCAAAACCACCTCCGCCGAACTTTCCAAATCGTCAGAGATAATCAATTGAGGTTGAACCCTGCCAAGTGTGTCTTTGGGGTAACTGCGGGGAAATTCCTTCGTTTCATGGCCCATGAGAGGGGCATTGAAGCGAACCTAAAGAAAATTAAAGCCATCATAGACATAGAATCCCCTAGCTCTTTTAAACAGATATAGGTGTAGAAGCGCTCAATCGTTTCATATCACGATTGATTGGTAAGTTCATCCCATTTTTTAAGGCAACTAGATAGGGGAAAACCCGAAGTGGGACTAAGACAGTAAGCAGGCCTTCCAGACATTATAGAAGTACTTAGCCAGTACGTCGTTGCTAATCAAACCGGTACCCAAGAAGGAGTTGCAAATCTACCTTGCGGTATCTCAGAGAACAGTGAGTAGAGCCTTGGTTAAAGAATATGAAGATAGGGTTCTACTATTTGAGCCACGCCTTAACCAAGCCGGAGAAGAATTATACTCTTCCAAAGAAGCTCACTTTTACCTTGGTGACTTCGGTAAGGGAGCTCCGACCTTATTTCCAGGCTCATACAATCGCGGTGGTAACCGATCAACGTCTCCACAAGTTTTTACAAAGGCCTGACATATCCAAGAGGTTGGTACTTTAGGATCTTATACTCACTCAGTTCGACATTTGGTACAAGGCGAAGACTACCATCAAGGCTAAGACGCTAGCAGATTTTGTGGTCAATTTCTTAGCCCTTCCTGATCATGGTACCACCGCAAACTAGGACTTAATCCCTCATGAAGGTCAAGAGCTCAGGGACTGGCCAGCTAACCAAGAGGCATGAGTCCTCTATATTAATTGAGCATCTAGTCAAGCAATTAGTGGAGCGGGCATCGTTCTAATTGATCAAGAAAAAATGGAATGTTATAATTGCTTCAGATTTGAGTTCAAGGCCACCAACAACGAAGCAGAATATGAGGCCCACCTAGCTAGGATGAGAACAGTTATTGAATTGGGGCCTGACTACCTCCACGTGAAAAGCGATTCCTAGCTCAACGTCAACCAGTTCACCGGACTGTTCCAAGTAAAGGGTGACAATATGACAACTTACCACTGATTGGTCCAACAAATTAAGGCCCGATTTAAGGGGTTCAAGATAGAACAAATCCCTCGCTAATCGAATCATTGAGCAAACATCTTAGCCAAGATAGCTACTAATGGGGGGCAGACCATACCCAAAGGTGTACCTCTCCTGATAATCTCCTAATCTAGCATAGTTGTAGACCAAGAAGTAAGCCTGATAGATCATCACTCCTACTGGATGGACCATATAACTGTTTCCTTCCAAAAAGGAAAGCTCTTAGAGGACCGAGATCAAGCTCAAAAGCTCAAAAGGATCTCGGTCCGCTATTGCCTGGTTGATGGACACCTTTACTCTACTCCGGTGCTTATTCCTTATAATGCTAAATGGGCTCTCAAGGAGGTTAATTCGGGGGAATATGGTGACCATACTAAAGAAGAATCACTGGCCTACCAAGTGATCAGTATGGGCTATTGTTAGCCAACCATGTACCATGATTCAAGGATTCTCATACAGTCCTGTGGACCATGCTAGAGGACATATGATCTGAACCATCTACCTCCCGAACGTCTCCCCTCAATCAGCTCGCCCTATCCCCTTGCCATTTGAGGAGTTGATTTGATCGAACCACTCATTACTGCTCATGGGCATGCCAAACATGCTATAGTCGCGATCGACTAATTTACCAGATGGGTTTAAGTGGGACCGCTCTCCAAGATAACAAAGGAAAACACCACAATCCTAATTTAAAAAAATGTTATCTGTAGATTTGGTACCCCGATGGCCATTATTACTGACCTTGGAAAGCAGTTTGATATACGCAGTTCAAGGATTTCTGTGAAGGCCTAGGTATTCACCTCCGCTTTGCATCGGTAGCACTCCCCCAAACCAATGGTCTAGTCGAGGCTACCAATAAGTCAATCAAGAAGCTTCTGAAGAGCAAGCTGCAACAGACGAAGGGTAAGTGGATTGAGGGGCTCCCCGATGTACTCTGGGCATGTGATCTGGGGAACTCCTTAATCTTTGGCTTTTGGGGTAAAGGCGATCCTATCGATCGAGCACAAGCTAACCTCATTCAGGCTTCAACATTGCGAGCAAGAAATCAACAAGGTCAAGCTAAAAGCCAAGTTAGACTTGCTAGAGGAAAAATAAGAAAGGGTAGTAGAAATTGTGGGGACCTACTAGAGCAGGATTGTGAGGTACTTCAATAAAAAGGTTAAAGCCCGCAGTTTCTAGGAATGGGACTTAGTGCTCCGGAAAGTAACCCAAAACACTAGGACTAGGCCAGACCAGATGTTGGCCTTGAATTAGGATTACCTAGTAAAGATAGTAGTACAAAGCGAAGCGTACAATTTAGAAGACATGGATGGCTATCCTATCGACCATACATGGAGTACAGATCACCTTAAAAGGTTCTACCTATAGACAGGGGACTGCTAGAATCAGTATCAATGTTAGTATTGCATAAGAGTTTTGTATTTCTAAATAAGCATCAATTAAGTCTCCATTTTTGATTCCCCATCTCCATAATGTTTATGTTTTCGACAAACAGTAATTTTTCGCAATCGCCATAAACCAGGAAAGCCATATAGCAATCCTGATGCCTCGGTCGGGCATTACCCTCTATCGAGAAGGTAATAAGCATAAGTGCATAGTTGCCAGCCAAATCTCGAGACCAGGATAGCTAGATAGCACTCTTAATGCCCTTTGTCGGGAAACCCCCCTAGGAAGAGCCTGAGTGTTAGTACATAGTTCCTAGCCAGATCGTAAGACAAGGATAACCAAAATGGTGTTCCTGATGCCTTGGTCAGGCAACCACCCCATGAAGAATCAAGGTGTAAATTTATAATTGCTCGTTAGATCAAGATCGTTGTAGTACGATACCACCCTAGTACAAGAAGGAGGATACCAAGATTAGTTCAACCAAAGTTTTCGCCTAAATACCGAAATTCCTAAAAATAGGAATGTTAGGTACCTCGATTTTCCTAGAAAGGAAAATCAATACGGTAAAAGGTCCCATGAAGTCCACCTAGACCAAGTGCCTCAGTAACCTAGTAATGGTCATTTATTTACTCCAATTTATTCCTTCACCTATTTTAAAGATATTCTATGTTGTTAGGGTTCTCATACACCAAGCAGGCTCTAGGGACTTGAAGTGACGACAATAAACACCTTAATCAAGTTATCATCTGAACACCCAGGTACCACGACCAAGGGATGTCCCTGGTACCCTAGCACTTGCTACACGTCATTTCACCTAAGTCCTGATATAGGGATGGTCCAGGCTACAAGTGCAACATCCTAAAGGAACCAGAAGGCTTTTCAAACAGAGAGCCCTACATATTGTAATTCACAGGATTAAAAGTCGACTAAATGCTAAGGACTGGTACCGGTTACCTGGTCTATTTTTGTTTTCTACAATTAGCAAATTCTTTAATCTTTTCTTGTAATACCAGATTTTGTATAAGTCAGGTATACATGAGAGACTGGATTTTGGATCAAATAAGGAGATGAAGCTAGACGGAGTCAACCAAATTCAAGGTCAACACGACACAAGCGAAAAGGGAAAAAGGAAGATTACTTTCATTCATTCAGAGTAGAGAGCCCATCCCCCGCTATCATGCTACATCCTATATATATATATATATATATATATATATATATATGTAATAGAAAAAGTAACATGAGCTATTCTTCTGTTCTCTTGATCAAGTAGGGAGCCTACCCCCACTTCTAAAAACATAGAAAATGAATCAGATGGCCGGGTCAAGTATCAACTCCTGGTAGCCTCCTTCTTCTACTCCAGCTCATGGTACTTGCTCCTCAAACCCCTTGCGAATTCATCAACAACATGCTCTTCCACCACTAGCTGAACTGGCTCAACTGAAACCTTGACTTGAGCTGGACCGGATTGAACCCCTACCGTGACATCCTAGGATGCATTCTTAACTCCAGTTTGCTCAGTTACCTTTTATGGAAGCAGTTTGGATAGCCACCACCTTCTTTGAAGCATGTTGATCCTCTATTGTTTCAACAGGTTTGGTTGAACTGGCAGGCATGACTGAGATTCTCTCCTCCACTTGGGGAGCAACTTCGGTTGGGGACTTCAAGGCAAGCTCTACGCCGGTGGTTCCTATTCCTGGCAGAAGTATGAGATAGGCTGCCCATCTTTATCATCATCGTCTAAACCTTCGTTAACCTCTGTAACCTAGGAGGTGCTAGCTTCTTCTATGGTAGGTGCTAACATTTTTCTAGCCTTCTCCATGATCCCCAACCTATCCAAGTTTTCTATGATGTGTAGAAATGAAGGGGGCAAGGCTTGAGCAACCTGAAAGGCGTCATAGAATAACAATTACCAAATGAGGTGTCTACCTCAGATTCCAGGCTTGCTACCTTGGCTCACGGGGCTTGGTTCTCTTCCTTCAGTTTCCTGACCTCCAATCTTAATTGTTTCTTTCCAAGGCCCGGTGCTAAGACCTGAGTCTCTCTATATTAAATGAGCGTTTGTATCGCTCTAAGCTACATTGGGCTTCTTTAAGAGACCTCTCTGCCATGTCAAAAGATTGGCTCAGCCCCTCAATGGTTGCCCTATGATTGAGCGAGCTCCATATGAGCTCTCTCGAGTCCTGCCACCGTAGCTTCATCACGTCTCCTAAGAAAGGAAACTTGATGCTTATGGTCACGTTATATTTGAAAGCCTGTAAAGTTACAACAGATGTGGTAGTTAACACCCAGACATCAAAAGCTTAGTCATGGGTTAATGGAGAGTAGGACACTTTACCTCGGCTAGGAGAGCTGAACCCTTTGTTATCAACACGTGCACTTATAGGGAAGTCATCGACCTCCGTCCTCCACTAGGGCAAGAGAAAATAATAAGATCCAGAACTTCATCATGACCAGTAATCCTAGGCCTGGATCAGGATTGATCGTAAAAGGCCCCTGCAGCGGTGGCCATAACCGGGTCATCACTTCCCCTTATCCTATTATAAGCAGTAATCGAGGGGAGAGAGGGACTAGCAACAACAGCAATAGCATTAGCAACTGTAATGGAGGTGGTGGCAGTAGTGGTAGAAGAAGTACCAACAGTGGCTAAATAAGCAGCAGTAGGAGCAAAGAAATCTTGACAAATCATCCTTCCCAACCTGGATGCAAATAAATGTAACTGGGATCTAGGTCAAGAGGAAGAAGGGCAATGTGCCCTTGTAACCATGGTCAAGATAGCAGCATGACAACCCTAAGGAGGAAGGGTCCTAGCGGTCCCAATGGAGGGAGATCCCGGAGGAGTAGAAAGAAGAGAGAAGGGTGGATCGTCAAAAGGTGAAGGCTACAACTTGACCGGTAGAAGAATTGTTGAAACTTTCAAAAGCAAGGGAGAAGTAAGAACAACAAAAACTAGTAAATATATATATAAGAAAGAATAAATTGAAAGTGAAACCTACCTGGGAGACAATGGAGATGCCCAAGTAGCAGTCCACCATGCCAGCATCAAAGAGGTCAGAAGCAGGGTACTGTAGGTTGATAAAGTTTTGGCCAACAATAGCCTCCAAGATCGACCTTGATTCTGCGGAAAAGGTAACTTTCTCCTAGGCTGGTTTACCACTGAACTAGGTAGGAACCCTGTACTAGGTACCACCGATGTCAACAGATCTCCCCCAATCGCCACCTACCACGACCCATTCATCCTTCCAGGGAGCGTCCTTCTTGGTAGCACTAGGGAAGATGAAAGTTTAGCTAATTTTAGCTAGGGCATAGAATTGCCCATTTAGACCAGGAGACATGGTAGTGACTTGGAAGACAAACCTTAACTCATTCTGTCCCGGCTCCTTATTGATATTGTTCTTCCCACACTATTCTTTCGAAAGCAAGAAAAAGCCCACCTAGTGTCTCCAGAATCCTGGTATAAGCTGAAGTGGCTAACGGTAGAGCATGCAGCACCTTGTGAAGGGTCGAATAAAGAGGCAGCCTAACACCACTGTCAAATGTGGCGATATATATCGGAAGCACGCTAGGGGTAGGGGTGTACACGTCATACCCCCGGTGCGGTATGGTAACAGAGATGCTCTCAGTGATCCTGAATTGGCTCCTCAAACGCCGAATGGTGGCCTCGGTAGTGATTGAATCTGAAATGACACGGAAGTCATAGGGGAGAACGAGCGTCCCACTAGGCAATGTTGACTCAGCACCAACTAGACCTCCGCCAATTCTAACCTCGCTAGACTTCTCGCCTGAGTTTCCCTTGATAATCTCCAGTAAGGCATCTGCACCACTATCTTCTCCCTGAGCCCTCTTCCTATTAACAAGGATTGATGAGTCACACTCTACGAGACGGTCGACACTATCACGATCAGAGTAAGACATTACAACAGTAGGGAATCGATTAGAAGGTTGAAGAAAGAAAGTCGAAGAGGATATAAATGAGAGTAGGATTATTTAAATTGTAAAAGAGAAGGTTTAGAAGTGTGACAAGCACGAAGATAGCACGAGTATAACTAGCAGGATGGAACAGTAACCGGTGACGGGGGCATGATCGAAGAGAAGATATTTTTTACCTCGATACGAGCGTGCTGTTGAAAATCTCTCCTTTTTCAAATAGAAAATCTTCCCCTCGCTTGACACATTATCGTTGTACTTAATGAGAAGATTTATTCCCAGATTCTGGTAAGCGGATGAAAAACAAAAAATTTATCTAACGAAACAAAAAATATGACTCCAACCCCAATTCAATCACCAGTGTTCAAGTCTCAGGGGAGTTCTGTTAATAGCCATTTCTGGCATGAGGGTAAAAGGGAAATTTTCCACCTACCTGGCACCTGGTTAGAGATATCTCCATATACCCATTAAGTACCAGATGATATGGTTTACCTAGAAGTACTGGGTCTCACGCAACCGAGGTACCTCGACATCATTGTTGAAACAATATGAAGCTCTTATGCCTCTGGGACCACCCAACCAGTACCTAAGTACCCTGACCCTATTCCACTATTCAGTTGTGGTGTATATCCTACCCCATAAGCAGCAAGAAAGATGCCCATAAAGCTTCTAGATCTGTGCTAAGCTCCAACATGACCGAACAAGCACATTGCCACAAAACGGTACCCTAAGTACCTAGCCAGCAAACTAGTACCTCGAGATACCTCACCATCGGGATGATCAAGTTCCACATCACTAGATTGATACCTTGAGATATCAGAACACTAGCAAGAAAAATCAGAATCACTCTCTAAACCATAACAATCATCACGTACGTGCCGCCATAATGAAAGAATCCAAAATGGAAACAAACACGATTATCTCCAAGATATCCTCCATAAACCAATTCTCTAGGGTCAACTGCATTAAACAGAAAATCCCATCAAGTGGGGAAGAAGATCAATACAGAGATCTTTAGCTTGTACGCCGAGGAAAAATCCTATTGACTCCATGTATAAATACAGAGAAAATAGCAAGAAAAAAGTGACCGAAAGATCGACATCTAAAACCTAAAGAACTATCGTTTAGTTCTGAAGGAGAATTAAGCCTAGCCATCTGTAGGGAAAATATGCGCTGCGGATGTGTGAAAAATCAAAAATTAGGGTTTAGGTACAAATAAAAAATTTCCCTTTTTTAATAGCAAGAACCTTAACCCTAGATTAATTGATGTATATAAAAAGTGTCGTACCTTTTTCTCGTGACAATTAAACAAGCGCCGAATTGAATCTGCAAGATCATCTAATCCAATCACGAACACGAATCACCTAGGAATGTGGGCTCCCTTTCTTTAAATTGTATACCTAAGGATGGAAACAAACAAAATCTTTTTCTTTGTTAGTTACAATAATCCTCCAAGAGAAAAATACAAGAACGTCCGGTCACTTGTGAATTATCAATCTAATTGATTGAAACTCACGTGAACCCGATTTGATTTTGTACACAAAACCCTTTTGATGTAAAGGATACTAGTGTATTATCAAAAACAAAAACGTTCTCTTTTTCTCTTTTCTCCTTAGCCGAATTCTACACCCTATTTCTATAAGTTGATCGAATTTTGTCTAAAGCAAAAACTAAAATTTTCTCACTCATAATTCTCTCTTGCTAGGCCGAATTCTCTTTTTGAAAATTGTTTAGCTTGGCCAAAATTCCTCTCATAGAAAACCTTAGGGCTGGCCGAATTTTAAGAGAAATATATATAGGATCCTAAATCCTCTCCTAAGAAGGATTTACTTGGTTGACAAGAATCCTTTCCCTAGATGGATTTATTTGATAGTTAATAATCCTTTTCAAAGAAGAATTCTATCATTAGGTAGATTTACTTGGTGAACAAGAATCCTTTTCCAAAAAGGATTTTTTCCTACAACAAGACTCCTAATCCTACTCAATAGTGTATTTGTAACCATATTAAAGACTTCATAATTTGATTAAGATAAATAATTTCTTTTATTTATCTACTTATTAAATATAGTCTTTAATATTAATTATACTACCAACAATAGTATAGTATAATATTAGGAGACTAACTCCTGCTAGGAAAAAGATTTTGATTTTTAATTAAATAATTAATTAATTTCTATTTAATTAAATAATAATAAAAAAATATATAATTAAGCTATTCTAAATAGCCTTGCCGCCCAACACATATATATATAGGGGTCAATATATTATTTTTCTTATTTTATTAAATCCATTTGACATTTATAAAAAGTCCAAATATGAACTAGACTCATTCTTACAAAAAGAAACAAGTCCACATGCCTCAATACAATTCTAGATGGACCTCTAAATTGGTCCGGTAGAATATATCAAGTGATCCTTGCAAGTTCGTGTGGATTGGGGCTCTTGGCGGGCTATTTAAATTTAATCTTCAACAGACACAACCATCACAATCAACAAATGATTCACTTAGGTCCGATCTATTAATTTTAGTTCATTCCCCTAAAGAACTAAAATTGAACTCTAAATAAAGATAGAATAAGTTAATATTTCTCATTCATACCCTAGACAACCTTATTGGAGAAAGTGTATCCTCGTGAAGATTACCAGTAATTGCCAAGAGCTCATAGACTGCCTATAGCTCTCCAAGTTACCATATTTACTCATATGACCACATTTTGAAATTGGATATTTTGACTTCTCCAAAAGCCATGTTTCAATAGACACTATTGAAAACTTAACGTTAAGATTTAATATCAAATACCTCAAAACATGCATATGATGGTATTCTACTTTCATTCAATAAACAGAGCCACGATGCCCATATCTATATATGAAGTCCTCTATCGATTAAAAAATGAATACTGATTAACACTGAAAAGTGCATGTTTACTAAGGGATGATATCACCATTTTACACTTCCAATATGATTAATTCCTCAATTTAGACATAATTTCGTTTGCTCGCTTAAATAAATGTATTGTGTAGTAATCAGTGTATTTTTCCTTGTATTTCAGAGGTAATTCAATCAATTCAGAATTATAGAGAAGTCAGATAGCAAAACAAACATCATTTTCAAGTTTAGAATGTAAAAAACCTTAGGAAGGCCACGAAGGGTATTTTTATAATTTTGACTATTCACTGTTCACAGATGACTTTCACTGTTTCCAGTTGACTTTCACTGTTCCTGTTGATGCGGCACATTTCTATTGGCATAAACTGTCAGTGCACCATACACGCGGCTGCAGAGAATCTTATTCTACAAGTCGGTGCACTATTCATAGTTGACTTTCTAGAATATTATTGACCGACGATGTGACACATTTCTATTGGCCTAAATTGTGAGTGCACCGTACACGTGATGTAGAGAATAATATTCTAGTGAACTATTCACTATTCACTTTCACGGATGCGTTTACTGTTCATTGTCACTGTTCACTGTTTACTTTCACGGATGCGTTTATTGTTCACTGTTCACTATTTACTGATGACGTGGTGAAATCAGGACGATCCATTCTAAATTCATCCGATGGTCAATTTTCATCCGTATTTTATATAAATATGGGGCCTCTCCCCCCTAATTTACATATTCTGAATCCAAATATGATATTAGATTTATGAAATTCTCTCTCTTTTGTTCTCAAATTCTTATTTTAAATAAAAAAGCTATTTTCTAGTTAAATTATGTCTAGCTGTGGTCAAAGGTGATACTGATGGTATGGAAAATATGATCCAATTATGGTTAGTTTATTATTTTTTGCTTTCTCCCCTTTGATATTTGTAGAGTTTTTGACTCACTGTAGACAGACAGATATTGTCTAGCACAATAAGTACTTTTACCCATATCTATCAGAGAGTTGTTTATCACATCTGATCTTTGAGGAGTTTTGACTCACTGTAGATAGAGAGATGTTGTCTAGCACACTGGGTACTTTTACCCGCATCTATCAGAGAGTGATCAGTGGAGTGGAATACCCTCCCATTAATCTGGACTAAATATTAATTATTGGATCATATTCGAAATACCAACAGTGGATCCCTTAGCCCAAGTTTTTAATTTAATTGATTTACATTTGATAACAAGCTTAGTAATTAATCTAGATAATTAATTCTACAAGGACAAGTGAACAACCTCCTTGTGGTTCGACCCGGTTATACCGGTTAATTTATTACTATGACACTCTTATACTTGGGAGTAGGAACACTTCTTTAGGACGTGTCAAGTTTTTGGTGTTGTTGCTGGGGAGGTAAGTCCGCATTTTCTTTGTAGAAGTAATTTATTTTTGTTTTTATTTTAGTTTTTCTATTTTTTTTCCTATCTTCTTTGTTCTTGTTTTGTATTCATTTTGCATCACTCATCTCAATCATAAACTTCAACCATTAAAAAAAAAAGCACTTGTAATCATTAATCACATTTTTACATTTTAGTCCTTCAACTTTTTATTTGCATTTTATCTTAGATCTAGTTTTTATTTGCATATAGGTCATTTCATTTTTCATTTTTGCATATCAGTCCCTGTAATTATCATATTTTCACTTTAACCCCTATGTTTATAATTATTTTCACTTTTACCCCATCACATGTGTATATTTGCATTTACACCCCTAGATCTTTGCATCTTGTTATTTTTATCACTTTTTCTTTTATTTTCTTCATTTTTGTGTATTTCACCTCCATGAACCCTCATTAAATTTGCATGGGACGTTGGTCTCGAACATCTAGTGGTAGATTAATTAGGAGATCACAATCACCCACATTCACCAACAATATGGCTGAAAACCCACTTAGACATCCAGCCGAAAACCAAGCCGAAAACCTTTTAGATAACCTTGACAACATATCTCAACACAGCAACCATCCACCTTATGTTGACCTTGACCACCACATTAACCCAAATCCACCTAGAACTCTTAGAGACTACCTGAATCCCACACATACATGCATAGCTTTCCCACCAAATGCAACACACTTTAATTTTAAATCGAGAATCATTCAATTTTTACCCAATTTTCACGGTTTTGAATCTGAAAACCCATATTTACATCTTAGGGAGTTTGAGGAAGTCTGTAAAACTTGCACTGACCAAAATGTTAGCATGGATATAATCAGGCTTAAGTTTTTCCCTTTTTCCTTAAACGATAAAGCTAAAACTTGGTTACAAAAAGACTTTTAGAAAATACAGATTTTCAAAAAGACTATGCCGTCCTTTTTGACCTTTGTTAAAAAGGTGAGTAAACAAATCTTTTGCTTTTGACTTTATTTGTGTTTGCAATTATTATTTTTGTTTTTGTTCGCTTTTACGTTTCCAATTTTTGCAGGATTAATTTCTAGGTTCAGTTTTTGCTTGATGTGTTTTGCTATATAACCCCAGTTAAGTGGCGGATAAAGGTACTCCGTGACAATTCAGGTAGGTTTAATTCAGTTTCCCAAATAACTGATCCCCAAGACAAGGCATGGACAAAATTTTCACAAACCTGAGAAAAAAATTTCCATCGTTGCCCCAAAATGCTTTGAAAAAGATTTACAAAGCCCGTTCTGAAAGATTACGCTTACTGATGATAAACAAAATTCTTGTTGAAATTAGCTGGTTGATCGAAGCTAAAGTACGTCTATCAGGTGAGTCTGCTAATTCATTTATATCTTACATGCCTGGTTTTGGAAGATGAAACCTTGCAAAAAAACGAAGAGCTAAGAAGTTAGGGGTTACTTGTCATAAATGTGCACGTAGAACTTGCAACACACGTTGTCGTTCTTTAGGAATGGTGTCTAATAATCGGGAAGATAAAATTTTATTCATTAGGTATGGTTTGTGTAGGGAGTCATTGGATAATATCCTAACGACTCTTGATGCATATCCTAGTGGATATGTGCAAATGGCAATTGACCGATTATGGCCACAATTTCAAAAATAACATGCACAATATAGTCTTTGGAATCTGACTTTAAAAGACCCTATTTGCCAATTTATAAGAAAATTAGATGGGAAGCATATCCCAGACCCATAAAGGGCGTTGAAGCCATTTTTGAACATAAAACAAGAGGAAGATGTGAGCCACAATCACAACTACCAGTAAATATCCTTTCGTTTTTATTATCTTTTTATTATCTTTGTCTCTGCTTCAAGTCATCATGAGCTGATTGACCAGTTACAAGCTTTCAATTATGAGTCAGATCCTTCAACCTCCAAAATTGATTGGTCCATTGATGAAGAGAACAAGAAACACAGAATTGATCTGAATCTTATTTTGTGATTGTCCCATGGTTTTTATGTATTTTATTTTCCTTTATTTTGTATTTCTTTTGTTGTTTTGCAGGATTTTGTTGTCTTTCAAGTTGTTCATGTGATATCTTCTAAACCTTACCTCTTTCTAAAGAGATTAGGGACAATTTCTCGTTCTGGTTGGGGGGAGGGGATAGTTGAGTCAATAACTTTTGTTTTTCGAAAAAAAAAACCTAACTTCTGACCATTTTTTTGTAAAGATGGCCGAGTAAGGAGATCTTTTAGATACTTTTGAGGCGCATCTTTGTAGTTCTGATGAACTTTTTTCCTCTCTTTTGACTATTTGAATTTATAAACTCTCCATTGTGATATCATTGACTAATCCTTTTGTTCATTAAGTCATCTTGAGAAATTTTTTGAACTATTCTAGACACACACGCACATTGATACTTGATTATGTGCAGTAAGTTGAGATTTTGTGATATTTAGTTCTGAAACATCATTCAAGGGTAACAACCGAAGGCAGTGGTCTTGTTTAAAAATATATATAGTAATAATAACAATAATAATTTTGTGTGTTATGACCAAAACTCTTACTTAGTAGCCGGGCCTCATATCTTAGTAAGCATAGAGTGTTCGCGTAAAATAGTGGAGTCTGGATAAGAATAAAGTGTAGTTTCGTAGCCTCTTTAACTCGAGCAATTAAGTCCGAGGGTGCTTCAACACCTAATTCCCTTAGACCAACTGGTTTGGGAGTCATTGACCCAAAGCTCGTTACACGGGTTAAAGAGAAAGCTTAAGGGATTCGTACTATTAAAAGAAAAAAACATCTGCAATCCGAGTAATTAAGCCCGTAAGAGTGTTTCCACACTTAAAGCCTTAAAGCCAACTGGTTTAGGAGTCATTGGCCTAAAGCTCGCTACATGGATTAAAGATGGAATGTTTGTTTCCAATTTTGTTATATTTAAAAAAACAAAAAAAATAAAAATAAAACTACTGCGTAAGAAAGAAGCCCTGATGAGATTTCGGAACGAAAATGTTGCTTGATTTCAATTGAATCTCATATTTATTTTTTGATCTAATTGAGCACAAGAAAGTTTGATTGATAACTCAACTGATGACTGGTTGTCAAAGGGTGATAAAAGAGGTATGAAAGAGTTTGTCTATTTTGTAGTTTTGAGATTTGAATTTGAGTTTTTACTATTTTTGCTTTAATTGCTAGGAACTAACAATAAGCTGGTTGCGGGGTGTGATTAACACTGAAAAGTGTATGTTTACTAAGGGATAATATCACCATTTTAAACTTCCAATATGATTAATTCCCCAATTTAGACATAATTTTGTTCGCTCGCTTAAATAAATGTGTTGTGTAGTAATCAGTATATTGTTCCTTGTATTTCAGAGGTAATTCGATCAATTCAAAATTATGGAGAAGTCAGATAGCAAAACAAACATCGTTTTCAAGTTTAGAACGTCAAAAACCCTAGGAAGGCCACAAAAGGCATTTTTGTAATTTTAATTATTCACTGTTCACAGTTGACTGTCACTATTCCTGATGGCGTGGCACATTCTTATTGGCCCAAATTGCGAGTGCACCTTACACACAGCTGCAGAGAATCATATTCTAGAAGTCGGTGTACTGTTCATAGTTGACTTTCTAGAAGATTATTGACAGATGATGTGGCACATTTCTATATGCCTAAATTGTGAGTGCACCGTACACGTGCTGCAGAGAATAATATTCTAGAAGCCGGTGCACTGCATTTACTGTTCACTATTCACTTTCACGGATGCGTTTACTGTTCACTATTCACTGTTCACTGTTTATTGTTCACTATTCATTGATGACGTGGTAAAAATTGGACTCTCCATTCTAAATTCATCCGATGGTCAATTTTCATCCGTATTTTGTATAAATAGGGGGCCTCCCCCCCGATTTATATATTCTGAATCCAAATCTGATATTAGATTTATGAAATTCTCTCTTTTATTCTCAAATTCTCATTTTAAATAAAATAGCTATTTTCTAGTTAAATTATGTCTGGCTAATTTTATATAGCTGGGGCCAAATGTGATACTGTTGGTATGGAAAATATGATCCAATTATGGTAAGTTTATTATTTTTTTGCTTTCTCTCTTTTGATGTATGTGGAGTTTTTGACTTACTATAGTCAGACAAATATTGTCTAGTACAGTGAGTACTTTTACCCATATCTATCAGAGAGTGGTTTATCCCATCTGATCTTTATGGAGTTTTGACTCACTGTAGACAGATAGATGTTGTCTAGCACAGTGGGTACTTTTACCCGCATCTATCAGAGAGTGATCGGTGGTGTGGAATACCCTCCCATTAATCTGGACTAAATATTAATTTATTAAATCATATTCGAAATACCAACAGTGGATCCCCTTAGCCTTATTTTTAATTTTAATTGATTTACAGTTTATAACAAACTTAGTAATTAATCTAGATAATTAATTCTACAAGGACAAGTGAACAACCTCCCTGTTGTTCGACCCGGTCTTATTGGTTAATTTATTACTATGAAACTCTTATACTTGAGAGTAGGAAAACTTCTTTAAGACGTGTCAAATACCACAAAAATATCGAGGATAGACTATGGTATATAATCGTACTCATTGATAGCTCAAATGATAACAGTTGTAACCATAAGTCCATAATTTATCTCAGGATTGAGATAGACTCTCCGACTGTCTTCAAATGAAAACTTGTATCCATTGACGGTTCTAGATAAAGTATTTCATTGTGATCCTATTCAATACACCCAGTGCACTAGGTTCTTTTACCCAAAGACACCTCACTTTGATGATTTTAGACTTATCATAGCACATTTGATCCCATTCAAATGCTAGCAAAAGAATCTATGACTTTGACAAGATAAATGGGCCCACCTTTTATCTTAAGTTGTGAATATTATTCAAGACTAACTAAGGAATTGTGTCTACCTCATACATATCTAGATGTATGAACAATTCTTCTTTTCTCATAGTCTTTTGACCTTATGATTATTTACTTTTGACAATTATAATAATTAAACTATAAATGCTATAAGATTTGTTAAACTAGAAATCACTTTATTAATATGAAAAGATTGTCAATTACATTATTACACTCTTGCTATCGAGCATAATCCCAACACCATCATCATCGTTAGTTAGATCCACATATCGACATACACAAGTTTGCCACCTCCAATTAGTTTAAGAGAAAAGAGAGATTGAAAGTCATTATCAAATAACTATACTCATTTCATTATTGTATAAAGTTATATCACTCGACTCATTCTTCTCATACATTTCACCCATTTCTACATGTCAAACTGGTAACGAAGTTACCTACCCCGATCGCAATCAACCAAGGTTGTAGTCCTAAGGGTGTTAGCTGAGATTCCTCACCTCGAGTGAATTTTTGGTTAACAGTACTGTTAGCCAAAAATTCGCTCTAGGTGAGGAATCTAAGTCAACACCCTCAGGACTGCAACCTAGGTAGATTGCGATCGGTAGGTACCTTTTGTACTGGTTATACGAGTATGAATGGATGAAATGCAAGAAAAAAAGACAACGACTTGAACGATGCTATTTAATTTAATTATCAGGTGTGTCCAAGTGTTTAAAATAGTTCTCTCTCTCTCCTTTCTCTCTACCTAATTGTAGGTGGTGAAATCGTACATGTCGATAAGTGGATCTAACTATCACTGGCAATAACTATGCTTGACGCTAACTACAGAATCAAGCGATTGTTCTTAAGATTTCAGGACTCGATCTTTTTCCTTATTTTTCAGTCGATATTATCCCTGTATTTATACATGAAGTCTCTAGGGTTTTTCCATGGCGTGCAAGCCAAAAATCACTCGATTGATCTTTCTTCCCCATTTGGCGGGATTTTCTGTTTAATGTGGTTGACTCTGTAGAATCGGCTGGCGAAGGATATCTTAGATGGAAACATGTTTGTTTCCTTTTTTAACTCTTTCATTATGGTTGTTCGTACGTGGAGTTTTTTTATAGTTTGGAGAATAATTCTGATTCCATCTGTTAGTGACGCGATACCTCAAAGTATCAACCTTGTGATGTAGTATATGACGACCTCGACGGTAAGGTACCTCGAAGTATAAGTTTACCGGTGAGGTATCCTGAGGTACCATCTTGATAATGTTACGCTTGTTCGATTGCAAGGGTGAGGTTCCTCGGGGTACCGTTCAGGTAGCTACGTGATTGGTCGTTTTTGTTAGAGCTTTGTGATCATCTAAGAGCCTTATGGGCATCTTCCTTTCTGCTAGAGAGGTAGGATATGTACCTCGACAGGGTAGCAGATCATTGTCAGGGTATTTGGGTACCAACTGAGTAGCCTGTGAGGGTGTATGAGCTTCATCTTGCTCATACAACGATGTCTATGTACCTATGTTGTTCTAGACCTGGTACTTAGAGGTAAACCATTACGTCGAACACCTATCTAGTGTATGAAGAGGCCTTCTGCCAGGTGCTACCTAGGTGGAAAATTTTCCTTTTGCCCCTTTGCCAAAAATGGTTGTTAATAGAAGTCCTCTTTGACTTAAACACGGAGATTGATTTAGGGTTGGAGTCAGATTTCCTATTTTGTTTGGATAATTTTATGTTTTTGCCCAATTACCATAATCTGGGAGTAAATATTTTCATTAAACACAACAGCCACGTGTCAAGCGGGGCAAAGGCTTCCTGTTTGAGAAAGGAGAGGTTTTTGACGGTATGCGTATATCAAGGTGAAAATCTCATCTTTTCGATCATGCCTCTATCACCGGTTATTGTTCTATTACACCTAATTAAACCCGACCACCTGTTCGTTTCTCACACACCTTCAAATCTTCTACTTTCAAGACTTGAAAATATCTCTAAGTTGTTTTATCTTCTTCACATCGTTCTAGACCAATCTATACCTCTACTATGTCGAAATCTGATGATGACACCGTCAATAGGTTGGTGGAGGGCACTGTTCCAAGCCCCGCTCGCAGAAAACGTGCTCGAGAAGTAAGCAGTGGAGATAGTGATGTTCCCCCACTACAGCGCCATCGTTCGGGTCGAAACACTACCATTGGGATTTGTTTTTCAAATAACCCAAATGCCCCACTGGAGATTATTGAGGGGGATTCAGGCAAGGATTTTGGTGATGTTGGAATTGGTGGGGTCCGGTTGGTACTGAGTCGACATTGCCTAGTGGGACGCTCGCTCTTCCCTATGAATTCCTTTTCATCCCAGCTTCACCCACTACGAAGGCCATTATCAAGCTCTTGAGGAGTCAATTCAGGATCTCCGAGAGCATCTCTGTTACCATACTAAACTGAAGTTATAACGAGTACATCCTCACCCCCGGTGTGCTCCCGATACATGTCACCGAATTTGATAGTGGAGTCAAGCTCCCTTTTCATCCGACCCTTCGTAAGACGTTTCACGTTCTGCAGCTATCCCCTCTTTATCTTACACCGGGATTCTGGAGACACCAGGTAGGCTTTCTCGTGCTTTGGAAAGAGTAATACGAGAAGAAAAAGATCAACAGGTAACCCGTACCTAATGAGTTGAGGTTTGTCTTGTAGCTCACTAGCATGTATCCCAGTCCAAAGGGGCGATTCAATGCCCGAGCTAAAAATAGCTTAAATTTCATCATCCCTGGTGCTACCAAGAAGGATGCTCCATGGAAGGATGAATAGGTCGTGGTTGGTGGTGACCAGGGGAGTTTTGTTCACATTAGTGGTAATAAGTACAAGGTTCTTATTCAATTTAATAGGAAACCCGTCTTAGAGAAAGTCACCCTTTCTACGGAATCAAGGTCGATCTTGGAGGCTATTATCGGCCAGAACTTCGTTAACCTAGAGTATGTCGCTTCTGACCCCATTGATACTGGCAGGGTGGACCGCTACCTGTGCATCTCTGCCATTTCCCAGGTAGGATGAACCTCTTTATTTCTTTTGATGCGTGGTTTCTGCTTGTCACTGATGTATTCTAACTCTCTTTACTGATTTTTACAGTTTCTGTTGTTCCATTACTGATCTAGAGAGAGTTTGGACCGCTAGAGGATTTTCTTTCTCCTATGGTTCCTACCTCACCTGGGTACCCTAACGTCAGAACTACTAGGACTCATCCTCGTCCTGTCACGGCGAGGGGTAGCAGGCGGGTTCCTTTAGGGATTCCCAGAGCATCTTTGGTTTTTCCCCCCGGTCTTACATACCAAATGGCCATATTTGCATCCCGACTGACCAGGGTAAGAGGTCAAGGCTTTATTACTTCTACTGTTGTTGTTGCTACTACTTCTTCTATTGTTACTACTTATACTGCTGCTACTACTAGTTCTACTGTTACTGCTTCTGCTTCTACTGCCGTCATAGCTGAGGAAAAAAGGATATCCTTCTTCACTATATTTTATCTTACACCTTCTCGTACTTTGACAATAGCTAACTTGATTTAGACTTTAAAATATAATGTCGTTGTGAGCCACATAATGACTTCAATGAAGAATCATGCTGTAGACGCTGAAGCAAAGCTTCAGTAAGTCTAAATTTAGCATGCTCAACTATAGGATGACAACCAGGGATTGTGCGAGGCCCTGGACATGACCATCAAATCCCTAGAGAACGCTCAAGGTAATACGAAACGAAACAAATGCATATATGTTACCGAGGTCCTCTTATTAAAATGCACGCCTTGGAAAGGGATCTCACGAGGGATAAAGTTCAGGAGCTAGAACCAGAGATCTAAAACCTATGTGAAAAAATGGCTAGTTGGGGAGCTGAGGCTGATTATTCTTTTGGAGATGGCTAATGCTACGTTAAGTTTAATACGACTTAGACTCTTCCCTCTCTTTTTGATTTTGCCATCACCATAAACTAGAAAAGAGAGAAGATCCTAGAAAAAGCTAGGAGGATGTTAGAGCTTACTTCTGAGGGAGCAGAATCTTCGCGAGCTGCTGAAGCTGATGAAGGCCCAGAAGATGATGAAAATCAGCAGCTCTACTCTTCCTTCTACCAAGCATGGGAGCTACTAGGATAGATCCTCTTTGGAAGACTTCAGATGAAGTTCCATTCCAGGCTGAAGAGGGAGCCTTTACCTTGCCTGCTTCTCTATCCAAACATGTTAAGATAATAGATGATTAGCCCGCTTCTAAAGAGGTGGGGCTACGCAAGCTGCTACAAAAGAGGTCGCTAAGTAAGCTGGAGTTCAAATCGCATCTCAGGATGTCATGGTAGGGGCTCAATCTGACCTAACTCAGACGGAGGCTCCAATTAAGGCAACGCGAGTGCTAGCAAAAGAGCAGGCTGTTGACGGGTCCATAGAGGGAGTAAAGAGGTAAGTTCTAGAATATGAAGTGGGAAAAGAAGGCCACCAGGATGGGGTCGATACATGAACCTGTAATTTGATACATCATCTATTTATATAGCCCGAAAATATGGGTGGTCACCCAGTTGGATCAAGAAACAGAAAAACCATTCATATTATTTGTTAACAGCCGTTTTTGGCTAGGGTCCAAAGAAGAATTTTCCACATTCCAGCCTTCAAGTAGGAGTCCAAATCTGGGTGTACGTAATGAGGTATCAAGGTCCTCTAGGTCGAGGTACCTTACGACCCCGCAGAAGTAGGCGAGGTAGTCAACACCATCTCAACACCTTGCATGCGTTTATGCTTTCCAATTAAATCCAGCTACCCCGTCAGGGATCCTGCATATCTAGGATAGAACCCTATGGGATATTTTGCCCCTAGAATGGTTAGCACAAGCTTCATATGAAGACCAGCAAGATCGTTCTAGCTCCATGACAATCGAGAGGTCCGCTAGGGACCCTGCTAGTGTACTGGAACCTGGGGTACCTCACCCTTGAGAAATATCAAGCGTCACCTCAGGTAACCTCGATGAAATACCTCTCCAAAGTGACATACAAAACCAGAGCTCTCTTAAAAACAGCATAGGAAGAGAGGGTTGGCCTTCATGACACTTACGATACCATTAATGAGGTCAAATCGTATTAATGGAGGTAATCAACTCTATCATTGAGGTCAAACCATATTAATGGATGTAGTCAACCAAATTGATGAGGTCAAACCGTATTTATGGAGGTAGTCAACCATATTAATAGAGGTAGTCAACCCTATTAATGAGGTCAACCGTATTAATGGAGGCAATCAGCCCTATTAATGACAAAATCAACACCATTAATGAGAGAATATTCAACTCTTTAATGACCACCATTAGTGAAAGAGTCTGTAAGTTCCTCGGTTTTTGATTGGCTTATTTCGTTGACAACCATATTTTGGGATCAACATGTAAGGGTAGTTTAGGTCTTCATTGCTCAAGTAACTTCTCAAGCATCAAAGGTAAAATCACTTGCTTAATCTTCATCGAAGAGATTTAGTTCACACACTCACTCTCATACATTTTATTTTAATCATATTGCTTGCATGCTTATTTGCCATTTTGTGTGCTTTGTGTGTCTTACTTTTATTCAAGTGTTGATTGTATGTTTGTGCCTTATAGAGAGGATTTTTTCCTCTATACGGCGGTCTAGACCGCTCTCTGTGCAGTGCCCCCGCCGCGGCCTGCACAACGGTGTTTGGCAGAGGATGCACGCTGTGTCTACCGCGGTCTGTGCGTGTTGCCTACTCCGCGGCCTCCCAAACGGAGTTTCATAGAGGATGCATGTTGTCAAGACCGCAGTCAGTGCACACTGCATGCATAGTGACCTACAAAGCACCGTTGTCCAGACGATACACCGCTCTGTGTGCCGCGGTCTGGACACTTTCTTGGACTGCGGTACAGTCAGCGGTCCGGACGCGTTTTGGTTATGTTTTGCTTTGGATGCAGTTTCACGTTAGACTTCATATAAGATAAACCATCTTCTTCCCAACCCGTTTTGAGAGCTTCCTAACCTATTTTTGAGAGAGAGATAAGGTTCTTTAGAGAGAGAAGCTCCAAGAAGCCATTTTTACTCAACCTAACTTCATATCATGATCATCTAGCTTCATTCTAGGATCATTCATGCATGAAGCATCATCATCTTCTTGACTAGGTAACTTCTTCATGCTCTAAACTTCATAGTTTCATTACAAAGACATGTATGCCTAGGGTTTTAGTCTTTATTGCATATTAAATGCTTGTTTGAATGTTTAATTGCTTTTATGACATGTTTGTGTATTGATTGTTGGTTGAGATGCATTAATTTGTGATAGCTAGCATTTAGGATGATTTTACCCTTCTAGCTAATTCTTCTTGCCTTTGCATTTAGAACTTTGATATCTAGGATTTGCTTTAATTGTCATTATTAATCCTAGATAAGCATGAATGTCTTGACCTAGCATTTTTGCATATTGAATATTCTTGCATATTCACTTAGGTTGCCATTATCTCTTCATTGTTGATTTAGCTTGTGGCTAAGTGGTTAGTGCACAAGGCTAGTGATCCAAAATCACTATTAAGGCTCGTTGGGTAGAGTGAAAGGGTTAGTAACTGGAGGGTTAGACAGGAGGTCAACCTAGGTTGTAAACTTTTACTCAATAGTGGATTTTGAGGATCAAGGGTGGCGCTCTGAACAGCTCGTGGTTTTTCCCAGTTGGAGGGTTTCCACGTATCTATTGCGTGTTGTTATTGTTTTATGTCTAGTAGAGTGGGGTAGAATTGTTAATATTGATTAATTCACAAAATTGGTAATCTATCGAATTAAAACCTATTCACCCCCCCTCTAGGTTATAGACACACACTTTCTAGGGAATTTCAATTGGTATCAGAGCTGGTGCCTAGATATACTAAGGTGATCCGTACATTGTGTGTGTCTTGCTTGGTGCATTTTGATTGTTTGATTTTGCTTGGTTGTTTTTTTTTTTTTGCATTTCATTTGCATCTCAGGTATAACCCAAACACTATGAGTGAGCTTGGGATGAGTAAAGAGGGAGCTTCAAGCATAAGACCACCTCTGCTTAATGGTGATAATTACGCCTCATGGAAAGAAAAGATGGAGGCTTATATTTACGAAATAGATGACTGTGCATGGATGGAAATTGAAGATGGCTACACTTCTCCAACAATGACCACCAATGAAGGAGATGAAGTTCTTAAGCCCAATTCTAATTAGAGTACTCAAGAGTTTGAAGCATCCAAGTGGAACAACAGGCTATGCATGCCATCCTTTGTGCCGTGGACAATAATCAGTACAATCTGGTCCAAAACACTAGGAATGCAAATGAGGCTTGGGAGATTCTTCAAATGGCTCATGAAGGAACCGAAGTGGTTAAGGACTCCTAACTTCAAATCCTCCAAACACAAATTGAGATGATTAGGATGGAGAAGGAAGAGTGCTTTAATGACTTCCAAGTGAAGTTGATGGACATCGTAAATTAAAGCCATCAACTAGGTGACCCATATTCGGATAGAAGGATCAAGCAAAAGATCATGAGGTCACTTCCTCATAGATTCGAATCCAAGGTGACAGCTCTTGAAGAAAATAGTGATTATAAGTGAATGAAGCCGAGTGAAGTGATTGGAAAGCTTCTAGCCTATGAGTCAAGGTGGACCTCTACATCTACACAATCCATGAAGCAAGAGAGCATGGCCTTGAAGACCTCCAGAGTGGAGAAGGAAGAGGATGACTCAGATGGAGAGATGGCCCTTATCGTGAAGAAATTTAAGAAGTTCATTAAATTTAACAAGAAGGGGTTTGGATCCAAAGGAAAGGAATTGAAGCAAAAGAATCCTTTTAAAAAGGTGGAGAATTCTCACAACATGGATTCCAAGAAGGGAATTCAATACTATGAGTGTAGTGGGTTCGGTCACATTGCCACAGAGTGTTCTAATTCGAAGAAGAAAAAGAAGAGAGAAAAGATGGTGGCTGCCTCATCAAGTGATAGTGAAAGTGAAGGAGATTCCTTAAGTGATGAAGAGGTTATTCTTAACTACACGGCTTTTGGAGCCTCCTTTATGGAAGATGTAGAAAAAGGCAACAAAGCCTTAAGTAGTGACCTAGAGAAGTAATTTTTATGAAGCTACCAAGAGAAAAAGTGATGAGAGCATCACATCCTCAAGTGATGAGAGCATCACATCCTCAAGTGATGAAGAGGTGGAAATACAAAAAGAAGATGACACAAGTAATGAGAGTTCCTCATCTCACTCTACAAATGGAAATGTAGAGAGTATGAACCTTGAAGGGTTCACTAAGCATTTTCAAAGCTCAAGGTTGAAGATGAAGAAAGAGGTTCGAAGGCTAAGGGAAGAGAACCTCAATCTATCAATCGAGGTGACTCACTTAAGTGAGATAGTGAAAATGGAAGAAAGGTGGAAGAAAGCTTGAATGAGGAGCTTAGAGAGGCTAGAGAGTTTATTGCTAGGATAACCTCTAGTACGAAGAAGCTTGACCATATGTTGGGAGTTGGCAAGAAGCCAAGTAACAAGAGATGTTTAGGGTTTGAAGATGACAAGGAGACCTCAACTCCTAGCAAGAAGGAATTTGTCAAGAGCATGGATGTCAAAGAACCTCTTCCTCCACAACATCCTAGGAAGAAAATTGAACTATGAGAGTGCTCTAAAAATGCCCAAGTCAATATGGCATCAAGTAGTCAAGCTCAAGCTCAAACAAAGAGAGCACATCAAACAAGTCTTCCTCAACACAAATTCCACCAATCGAGGAAGCAAACTTCTCCAACTAAAAAACAAAGGAGAAGAGCACCAATACCATACCAAAGGCAAGCTCAAAGACATGGGAAAACTCCTTTGTTCTCACAAATGAATGGTATGACCCCTCATTTTATTCCTACATGTCATTTTTATGGTATAGATGGTCATATTAAACCAAATTTGTTTAAGTATATTAACATGTGTAGAACTAGAAGCATGATCGAAAAGAATAGGGCTAAAGCCAATATGCATGTGCCTATGAAGTCTAGAATTAATGATCCTAGGAGAAATATGACGACTATGACCACTAGAAATGACATTATGTCACCTAAATGGATTAGAAGAGATGAACCCACATGTCATTGTGTTAAGATTTTACCCATAGGCTCAACTAGGTCCAATGGACTTGGAAGGTCTATAGGGACTCATAACCCTTTTTGACATGATTTCAATTGACCCCATATGGGGAGCTCAAGCAAAGAGAGCGAACTTGTATTTTAATAAGCAAATAATTGTTCAATTTTATGCTCTTTAATTAATTGCTTGAGTATCTTGGATGCATATATTATATTTTTTTTAATAAGTGTGTTTTTTGCCTTACTTGAAATGCATGTCTCATTTGTGTTCAAACATGTATTTTTGGACTAAGAAATTAGATTGGGAAGTACATTTGATTGACCCAAAGTTTATCTCCATTGTTTGTGAAAACTTGATCTTGACATGCTTAAAGTGATATGCATGATGAATTTATTGAAAGCTTACAAAATGATTGCAAATATGTGTGCAAGTGACTTTTGAGACTTTATTCAATAAGGATACTGTATCCATTTCAAGGATTTCACAATCTCATAGTCTCTCTCTTTACTTATTGAACAAGGCTACTATTATACGGGCATCTTGCCCGGAAAAATCTAATAAGGCGCAATAGTCGCTCCTGTCTTGTTCAACTTGTAAAGTTTGATAGTTGCTGTTATGTTTTTGGTTGAACTATATCTTGTTTTCCATTGTCAATTTGGTGCAAATTGGTTTGACTTCTCTTGGAATCTCATGTGTTATTTTTCTTTGCCAAATACCATGCTTTTGGAAGTTGATGTTCCATGTACTTCATTCAAGGCAATCTTTCGCACATGTTCCAATCAATAAAACTTCCATGAATTTCTCTCTCTCTCTCTTAATTAACCTGCATAAAGTTGTTGTATATGATTATACATTTACATTTCAAATATCTCTCTTTGCTACAGCATCTCGGTTGGGGAATACTCATTTGCCTATCTTGTGACAAAAAGGGGGAGTAGCGTTGGATTTATGGGGAGTTGATATTGGCATGTTTTAAAGGGAGATTGACTTATTGTGAGGGAATTGACCTATTTAGGGGGAGCGTTTGCTATGTGCATTGTTGATTGCATGTCTCTTGTTTCTAATTCATGCAAATTGCGTTTGTTTTTATTTATCTTGATCCCTCTCATACACTTGTCTTGGAAAGTGTAGTTCTTTGTTTTGTAGGGATTATCATGCTATAAGAGATGAAAGATTTTAAGATTTAGCTTTAGGTATCTCTTGTAACATAGAATGTTTGTTTGATTGACCTCTTGTTGTTTCTTGTTATTTGTTCTGAGGATACCTTGTGAGTGGGTGGTTTTGTCAAAAAATAGCCAAAGGGGGAGATTGTAAGTTCCTCGTTTTTTGATTAGCTTATTTTGTTGACAACCATATTTTGGGATCAACATGTAAGGGTAGTTTAGGTCTTTATTGCTCAAGTCCCTTCTTAAGCATCAAAGGTAAAATCACTTGCTTAATCTTCATTGAAGAGATTTAGTTCACACACTCACTCATGCATTTTATTTTAATCATCTTGCTTGCATGCTTATTTGCCATTTTGTGTGCTTTGTGTGTCTTATTTTTATTTGAGTGTTGATTGTATGTTTGTGCCTTATGGAGAGGATTTTTTCCTCTATACCGCGGTCTAGACCGCCCTCTGTGCAGTGCCCCCGCCGTGGCCTGCATAGCGGTGTTTGATAGAGGATGCACGCTGTGTCTACCGTGGTCTGTGTGTTTCCTACGCTGCGGCCTCCCAAGCAGAGTTTCATAGAGGATGCATGCTATCCAGACCGCGGTCTATGCACGCTGCATGCACAGCGACCTATAGAGCATCATTGTCTAGGCGATAAACCGCACTTTGTGCCGCGATCTGGACACTTTCCTGGACCATGGTACAACCAGCGGTCCTGACGCGTTTTGGTTGTGTTTTGCCAAAAATGACGCAGTTTCACTTTAGGCTTCATATAAATGAACCATCCTTTTCCCAACTCATTTAGAGAGCTTCCTAACCTATTTTTGAGAGAGAGATAAGGTTCTTTAGAGAGAGAAGCTCCAAGAAGCCATTTTTACTCAACCCAACTTCATATCATGATCATCTAGCTTCATTCTAGGATCATTCAAGCATGAAGCATCATCTTCTTCTTGACTAGGTAACTTCTACATGCTCTAGACTTCATAGTTTCATTACAAAGACATGTATGCCTAGGGTTTTAGTCTTTATTGCATTTTAAATGCTTGTTTGAATGTTTAATTGCTTTTATGACATGCTTGTGCATTGATTGTTGGTTGAGATGCATTAATTTGTGATAGCTATCATTTATGAAGATTTTACCCTTCTAGCTAATTCTTCTTACCTTTTCATTTAGAACATTGATATCTAGGATTTGTTTTAATTGTCATAATTAATCCTAAGCATGAATGTCTTGACCTAGCATTTTTGCATATTGAATATTCTTGCATATTCACTTAGTTTGCCATTATCTCTTCATTGTTGATTTAGCTTGTGGCTAAGTGGTTAGTGCATAAGGCTAGTGATCTAAAATCACTATTAAGGCCCGTTGGGTAGAGTTAGTAACTAGAGGGTTAGACGGGAGGTCAACCTAGGTTGTAAACTTTTACTTAATAGTTGATTTTGAGGATCAAGGGTGGCGATCTGAACAGCCCGTGGTTTTCCCAGTTGGAGGGTTTTCACGTACATATTGTGTGTTGCTATTGTTTTATGTTTGTTGTCTTAAGGAGAGTGGGGTAGAATTATTAATATTGATTAATTCGTAAAATTGGTAATCTATCGAATTAAAACCTATTCACCCCCTTTAGGTTGTAGACACACACTTTTTGGGGAATTTCAGAGTCCAAAGAGGAAACAATCACATCTTCTCTAAGATATTAGCTATAAGTCGATTCTATAGAGTCAACTACATTAAATGAATAATCGTATTAAATAAGGAAAGGAGACAAATTCAAGGATCCTCATCTTGCATGTCAAGTTAATTACACCATGTATAAATAGACCTCAACATGCACGTTGAGGTGGAGGAGAGATTCAACCAAGAAATCACCTACGAGGTGAAATTATATGTACAAGTCGACTCACAAAATACATGCGGCCGATGCCTGACTGCACATACCAACCATCACTAGAAATATGTCATTAACAGTCTAAAAGGCTTCTCGCTTGAATTCTCCGTATATCACCATCATGTACTACCTCTCCCAAGCATATATCGGGATTGGTTGACTTTCTATTACGATTGTAAGATCTCTAGAGCGTATACATTGTACAACTCCAACACTCTTGTAAGCTTCCCGGAGCATTCTTTGATATATACATAAGGAAGGGTATTCCTCCTTCCTCTGGTTACTGGCTTGGGGTTTTTCAGCATATGATCATTTGTGATGCTTTTTCCCCCTTGGTCAGTCTACCTCCTTCTACAAAAGAATTGTGTTTTTCCTATTATCTACTGTATTATGCATGTGTGTATGCGGGCTAGGTACCGACCCCATTGGTCTTAGCTCTCTAATCCTTCTTATATGAGATCAGGAAACCAAAACAAAGATCTAGGGAATCGAATCTAGCTCCTACACCGTTGGACCTAGCACCCTTGTTCTTTATATCTGTCTGCCAAGTCACATGTCGAGGTAAGGAGAACCCACCCTGACCCATTTGAAGGAAGTTAAGAAGCTCTTCTATAATTTCTCTATGGAAAAGGGAATGGATCCGGTACAGAAGCCTGGAAATCCCCCCTCCGTTATTGCCGTATAGGTAGGGGAACTACAAGAAAAAATCAGGGTCCATAACCGGGCTCTGGGTACCAGGACTAAAGAACAAGGACCTAGATCACCCCCTTCACACCAACAATGGAAGCTCCCCATATCTTCTCATTAAGCTTGAAGCCCGACGGGTAGGATGCCTCATTTTTTACCTGCTGCATCATCCTCATTTACCGCTTTATTCTTTATCTGTCTAGATCACCAAGGTACGAGGTACCTACCCCGGCCGCCACCTTCGTGGCAGCAGTCTTGAGGATGTTAGCTGAAATTCTCCATCCAGTGGAAATTTTTCTTTAACACTTTTTGGCACTATCTGTGGGAAGTCCACACCCCTTTTGAAAGCTACAATGTCTTTACCTCAACATCCTTATACTATCGAGGTAACATGTCATTAATCATGGAAAGCCATTAACTGTTTATAGTGACCTTTCTCCATACTTGTCTATATCGCTTACGTACCACGTGTGGTGCTTATTTTGCTATTTGACGAGTTTTGTTTGTTGTGGAGCCAATATGGTGCGTGGGATTCTTGGTGGAACTAATATACTACACTACCTATAGGTAGCAAAGATGCTCATCTGTTGGTAGAGCTCTTCTATAGCAGCTCTGTGCCTGCAGGGCTCTTCCATAGTATACCTGCTCCGGCACCGTTAGAGCTCCAGTACAGCAGAGCCTTACCTATCTAGCTTTTCCACAACAGACCTACTCCGGTACCGTTAGAGATTCAGTACAGCAGAGCCATACCTATCTAGTAGACTTGCTCTGGTACCTCTAGAGCTCATATATAGTAGAGTTACACATCTCATTTTTCTTTACCGTGGATTGCTTCGTACTGGCGTATCTTCTCCACACAAGATCTGCAACGCGGCCTCGTGTATGGGGGTCTTTTACATAACTGAACCATTATGATACATCGAGAGCTCCTACACAGTAGAGTTGCCCTTCTCCTACTTCGTTACACCAGATTCACTCTGCTTCCAGTGTATCACCTATCTAGCAAATCCACTAGACTCGTACATGATCATACGAATCCCCTCATGCCATAAGGTCCACCCTTCAGAAGCTCCTAAGTAGCGATAGCAGGTTAATTCATGAATTTAAGAAGCCAACTCAGCTGTGTAGCCTTTAGAGTAGCATGACCAGTAGAAAACCAGCGGCTCCACACCTCGTGTATCGGGCCAATCAATGCCCAAATGAGCCACTAAGCTCCCAGTTCGTTCTAGCGGGGTCCAGAGCCTTCGCTCAGTTGCTGGGGACTACTTGGATCCCAGGCATGTTTCTGGACCAATACCTCGGTGGCTTCGCTCCATGTGTACCTGGCCATTCACCGCCCTAGCAAGCCACAGAAGCCCGATCTGATCAAGGTGTTCTCAGAAGCTTCCCATATTTATTAAGACCTCCTACATGCCTAAGAAAGCTTATGGAACAGTAGCACCGTTAGAAGACCAGTAGCTTCATTCCATATTTACCGGTCCATTCATCTCCCTAGCAAGCCACTGAATCTCGATCTTATCGAGGAGAGCCTAGAGGCTTCCCACATTTTGGTAAGGCCTCATACATGCCTAAGCAAGCCTCTGGAGTAGCAGCTCTACGGCAAGGCCTAGTGGTTCCTCAACTCTTATACTAGGCCTGTCAACTCCCAAGTGAACCACTATGCTCCTGTTTCGTTCCAGCATGGTCCAAAACCTCATTTAAATTGTTAGGAAGTTCAGAGATCCCAAGTATGTTTCTGGACCAGTACCTTCGGTGGCTTCGGTCCATGTATAACGGGCCATTCATTGCCCAAGCATGCCACCGAAGGCTGATCTGATCAAGGAGTTCCCAGAACCTTCCCATATTTGGTAAGGCCTCCTACATGCCTAAGCAAGCTTCTGGAACAGCAGCACCGCTACAAGACCGGTGGCTTCATTCTATGTGTACTGGGTTATTTATCGCCTTAGCAAGCCATCGAAGCCCGATCTGATCGAGGATAGCCTAGAGGCTTCCCATATTTAGTAAGACCACCTATATGCCTAAGCAAGCCTCTAGAGCAGCAGCCCCGCTGCAAGGCCCAGTGGCTCCTCACTTCTTGTACCGGGCCGACCAATGCCTAAGTGAGTCACTGCGGTCCTAATTCATTCTAGCATGGTCTATAGCCTAATCTCGGTTGTTAAGGACTCATAGGATCCCAAGCATGCCTCTGGACCAGTACCATACTGGTAGCTCCACTCAATTTGTACCGGGTCATTCATCGCCATAGCGATCCACCTTGGTCACGATCCACCTCTCTGGTTAGTTTACTCGACTGTAGCAGTTCCTTCCTCTCTAGTCTCATTGCTTGGTTAAAGGACGGGTCATCATCCCCTAACGTCGTTACTTCAAAGCAAACTTCCACCACCTTGGTTGGATCAGCTTGAGTCAGCCTTGACCATATTCTCTCTAGCAAGATCGATCGGGACCATTTCTACCATAATGGCATCAGTACGGACCTCTCATTCTTTGGTGAAATCGATATGGACCTTTACTTTAACAGATTCAGATAAAGAGGTAGGCAGGCTTGAAGCCCCTCTAACACTCCTTACCTTGCAAAAGGGATTTCGAGATAGGTTCTACCCTAGTGTGGTTTGGCTTGAAGGTGAAGATGTGCACCATGTCCTCCTCATCATCAGTCCACCCAGCGACTTGAGAATGACTGGCTTTAGTGAGAGCGGACCTAACAAACTCCCCACTTTCTCCATGATCTCCTTCAGAACATTCCTTACAAGACACGGAGCATGGATTTGAATCTCTTCATATTATATGCACACTGCATCCGCTTATGGTCTACCTGCATCTCACTTGCGGTTTCCTCAGCTCTGGTCATGGCTTTGCTCAGGATGATCACTCCCTTCATTATCTTGATCATCTTCTCCTTATTTTGCTCAAGCTCGACTTTAGCAACATCAACCTGCTTCTAAAGAGCATCATACGGGTAGCTCTGCTCTAATCATACCAGGCCATTCAACGCCCTAGCAAGTCACCGAAGTCCCGGTTCATTCAAGATGAGCCCAAAGATTTCCCACAATCGGTAAGGCCTCTTACGTGACTGAGCAACCCACTAGAGTAACAACAGTATTACTGTAAGGCTCGGAGCCTCTTCATATAAAGTACCAGAGCAGTGGCTCCTCCCCATTTATACTAAACTATTCTATACTCTAGCGAGCCACCGTGGTCCCGATTCATCTTCTAGGTTAGTTTCATTGACAGTGGCAGCTCCTTCTTCCTTGTTCCCCCTGTTTGGGTAGAGGAAAAACCACCATCCCCTAGCACTGTTACCTCGGATCCAGCTTCACCACCTTGGTCGTGTCAGCCTGATTAGGCCTGGTCCACTATCACTTTAGCTGAATTGATCGGGACCTCTTCCATCACTATGGCTTCATGATGGACCTCCCCTTCCTTAGTAAGGTTGGTCTATATATTTTCCTCCTTGACAGATTCAGATGGACCTCCATCCCAAACTTTTACAGTAGCCTGCATCTGCCAGATCAGTTTGGACCTCGCCTTCCTTGGTAGGATCGATCTAGACCTATAACTCTTTGATCGGATTTAGATGGAGAGGTAGGTGGGTTTGAAGCTCATTCTACATCCTAAGCTTCTATATTAGCTGGGTACTTCGAGGAAGTTCATAACCCAACACAACTAGACGTGAAAGTATAGATGGGTGTTTAGTCCTCCTAATCACCTGCGAACCTAGCAGCTCAAGAAGGACCGATTTCAGTAGGGGTGGACCGAGCTAACTTTACAGCTTGCTCTATGGTAACCTCTCGGTTCCATCCTTCAATGATGCTCAGGTTAGACGGGGGAAGAAGAGCTTGAGCCGTTTGGTAAGTGGCATCCTTCAGCAAAGGAAGCATCTGTTTTGGCTTCCAAGGCAACCACGTTACTGTACAGAGTTTAGACCTCTTCCTCCAGATTTTATTTCTTCTTTCAGAGTAATCTTTGTGAGGCACGGTATATGGACTTGAGTCTCTCCATATCATATGCATCAGCTCTCTATCTACCTGCGCCTCAACCGCGTTTACCCCAGCTTTGGTCTAGGCTTCATCCAGAACGACTACATCTACCGCTACCTTGGTAAATTTCTCATACTCCTGGTTTGACCTCCTTTGAAATGCAGTTTCTCTATCCGAAACACCTACCTCTAGATCAGTTGGGGGCTCACCTGCCACTTAAGCAACCGCCTCAGTTGTGGCCTTTATTTGACAGGAACCAATAAGAATGTCCACCACCTCGGCTATGCCAGCTTGGACCACCAACCTCCTTAGGGTAGGATCAACCCGGGCATCTCCCTCCTAAACAGAACCAGTCTGAACCTCCCCCTCATTGGTAGTTTCAGTCTGGTCCAGTATATCTTTAGCGGAGGTAAAGAGGTAGGATGGTCTAAAGCATCTTCTTTGGATAGATCCTTTACAGCGATATGGGACTTTGATCTCCTCATTTTTCTATCCATCATTGACACTAAAGGCGGGAGGTCGATCCACCTTTACATGGCAGGCTGTGAAGAAGCAGACATCCTCCTTGATCTGCCCGAGCTAGACATCGACAACATTAGCTTGCTTAAGAAGATTATCACACTGATGGTTCCTCCCCACTTGTACCGTGTCTTTCAGCGCCCTAGTGAGCCATCAATGTCCCGATCCGTTCAGGGAGCACTTAAATGATGAGAATCAAAAGCGTCACCAAAGGATCCATTGCATATTCCAGTTGGGCCAATTACATGAAAGCAATAGGATCAAAGAAGCATTTATTGATGGGCTGATTCTGAGTTGTTAAAGTCCAAATTCGGCTAACATGAAGACCAAGCCTTAATTAATGTCATCAAGACAATAGATTGGGCCGAATAAGGAAGACTTGGGCATGTGGTACAAGCTAGGAGAATAGTCAACTTTGGCTGATTTATTTCCTTTTAATTTCCAAGGAATTATAGTGGATATGTTTCCCAAATTAAATGGCTGATTTGTTTCCAGATTTAGCTTTCCAATTAGGAAGCAAGTCAATAGTTGCTAGTTTAGTATTTATTTATTTCCTAAATTTGTTTGCATTTATTTTCATGATTGTAAGGCATTAATTTCCTAATATTTATTCTCTTTTAGGTCTTAGATATTTTTAGTATAAAATAGACCAATTGATGTAATTTGAGGATAGATTTTGAATAGAAATAAATTTGAGAGAATTTTCTCTTTGGTTCTTCATAGAACTTGTGAACTTATCAAGGTTCTACCTTGTGGAGTTCCAACCTTGACTTATCACTCACCTTCTTTCTTATTCTTGAGTGTGGCGTCTACAATTTTCTTGATACCGTTGGTTCTTACCTCCTTATAGGTAACGGGTCGCGGTCCGATAACATTTTTGTTTGTAAACTTGGTTAGAAAACGATCCTTCGTTACCATATATTGGTTCCGGGTCTCACTGCTCTTGGTGAGGTTCATATCATTAAAGGTCCTGATTCGTTCACAGTGGGGCTCAAGCTCTATTACGATTGTAGAAAACTCTTATCTACCCCAAGCAGACTTCCAAATCGGTTACATCACTTGGGAACTAAAAGCTCAATATTTTATCAGTACTCTAGTGAGAGGGGCGATGACCCCAACGTGAGACAATTTCCACTAGTTCATAATAAAAAACATCTTTTACGGAAAGTCGTTCAACTATCTACACCAATAATGCAGATCATCTCAAGAGATTATACTCATGAAAAGGCTCCTAGAGCAAGGCTGGTTATCAACCGATAACACCTTACATTGATGCAACTTCGTATCGGCTCTCCATAAGTTTGCATCTCCTTCGATTTCGGTCTCCATCATAGTTCTCCTATGATCACCATTCGCCCATGACAAAGATACCCTGGACCGGATCAAATCCCTCCAAGAGGATCGCCATTACCAAGAGAGCTACACCGCACTCCTAATGCCCTTTACCAGATTAAATCCCACCAGGAGGATCGCCATTACCAGTAGAGTTACACAGCACTCTTGATGCCCTGGACCGGAAAAAATCCTTTCATGAGGATATCCTAGACTAAGAGAGCTAGATAGCCCTCATAATGCCCTTGACTGGATTAATCCCTCTAGGAGGATCGCCATGGTATTTTGAAAAAATCACCTCGAGACCAGAGACTGGTCGGGGAAGCCCCCTCACTACCTCTGATGCCTCGGCAGGGCACCACCCCCCGCCAAGAAGGGTCTGAGTGTAAGAGCATAGTTGCCATCCAGATCTCGAGACCAGTGATTGATTGGGAAGCCCCTTTATCACCCTTGATGCCTTGGTCGGGTGACCTCCCTCAAGAAGGATCCGAGTGTAAGTGCATAGTTGCCATCCGGATCAAAATACCTCCAAGAGGATCGCCATGGTATTTCGACAATGATCGCCTCGAGACCAAGAAATAGTTAGATAACACTCCTGATGCCTTTGTTGGGCTACCACCCCCAAGAAGGATCCGAGTGTAAGTGAATAGTTTTCTTCTGGATCAAAAGACCAGGATAGCTCGCTAGAGTTTCTGATGCCTTGGTCGGGCTACCACGTCCAAGAGGGATCTGAATATAAATGCATAGTTGCCATCCAGATCCCAAGACCAGGGTGGCTAGCGTTCTCTATGCCTTAGTCGGGTGAACTCCCCCTTGAAGAATCTTAGCATAAGAGCATATCTGCTTGCTAGATCACGAGACCATAACATCAAAAAGGTCATATTGTAGCCATGGCCGGGCCAACATCGCCAGAAAGGATCTGGATGGTATAGTTGCCTACCAGGATAATTTCGCCAGTTCTCCAAAGTACCATGAATCCTAGAAAAGGAACGCTAGGTACACAAATTAGCCACTGAAACTTCATCAAACATAATTGAGTAGTACGTTTTGCGAACTTTCTTGCTTATCAAATTTTACACTGACTAGAGCATCGAAAATTCCAAGAAGGGAATATCACCTACTGTGGTTCGTCACCGCTCATTTATTTAGCAGGTACACTGAATTTGCCTACATTTCACCTATGTATAAAGACCTGGTGTGAAAGTGGCCTTAGTTGCCTACCGGAATCTTTTTCGCCAAAAGTAAGGAGATTCCTAAAGCAGGACTAACATATAATGTGATTCGCTAGAGCCAAGTATGCTGGGAGCAATTTTCTTAAGAAGCGACATGTAAAATTCTTCATGTATTACAAGATCCTGACTCCATCCCCAACTACGTATCGGTGTTCAGGTCAGGAGGGGCTTCTTTTAACAACCTTTTTTGGCTAGGGTCCAAAGAAGAATTTTCCACCTTCCAACCGTCAAGAAGGAGTCCAAATCTAGGTCTACGTAGCGACGTATCTAGGTCCTTTAGGTTGAGGTAAATTACAACCTTACGAAAGCAGGGTGAGGTAGTCAACATCTTCTCAACAACTAGTATGCGTTGAGGCTTTCCAATTAAAGCCCGCTACCCCATCAGGAATCATGCATAATTAGGTCGAGCTCCATGATAAAGCTCGGTGTAGCTAAACCAAGCTCCCAGCAACAAGGTTGGAACCCTATGGGATATTTTTCCCCTAGAATGGTTAGCATCAGCTCCATGTGATGACCAACAAGATCGATCTAGCTCCATGACAATCGAGAGGTCCCTTGGGGACCACGCTAGTTTATTGGAACTTGGGGTACCTCACCGTCCAGAAATGCCAAGCGCCACCTCAGGTAACCTCCACAAAGTACCTCTATAAGGTGACATACAAAACCAGAGCTCTCCTCCAATTAGTGTAGGAAGAGAGGGTTGACCTTCATGACACTTATGATACCATTAATGAGGTCAAACCGTATTAATGGAGGTAATCAACCCTGTTAATGAGGTCAAATCGTATTAATAAAGGTAGTCCACCCTGTTAATGAGGTCAAACCGTATTTACGAAGGTAGTCAACTTATTAATGGAGGTATTCAACCCTATTTTTAACTGAAAATTCACTCGAGGTGAGGAATTATAGCTAACAATCTTGAGACCGCTACCACGGAGGTGGCGGTCGGGGTAGGTATCTCCAACCTTGGAGGGATCTTGTATGAATGTGAAGGATGGAGCTATAGGTAGGAGATAAGTAATCCCATATGTGGGGCTTCATAATAGGTAGGAGACGTGTCATCCTACCCATCAGGCTTTGTGCGTATGGTGGAGATACAGGGAGCTCGAGGATCCCTTACTGGTGTAAAGGGGATGATCTTGGTCTCTGAGCGTTGGTCCCTGGTCTCCTCTCCAGATGTCTCTGATCTAGATAGCCAGTAAGACGGGGGGCTCATCTAGATACAGTGTTGGAGAGCTCGATTTCTTTCATTGGGAGGATGCGAGAGAGCTTCTTGACTCCCTTCAAGATGGTCTGGATAGTTTCTCACATCTCGATGTATGACTTGGCATGTAGATAAAAAGAACAATGGTGCTAGGTCTAACAGGGCAGGAGCTGTATCTGGTTCCCTAGTTTTTCGTTATAGTTTCCCGATCTCATGTAAGAAGGATTAGAGAGCTAGGACCAATGGGGTCGGTACCTAACTCGTCTACACACATGCATAATACAAGAGATAAATAGGAGAAACACAAGTTTTTTGTAGTGGAGGTGGACTGACAAAGGGGGAAAAAGCATCATAAATGATCACATGCTGAAAACCTTAAAGCAGTATCCAGAGAAATGAGAAAGACCCTTCCATATGTATATATATCATGCGATACTCCTAGGAGCTTACAAAGATGGTATAGTAGTACAACGTATGTTCCCCGGAGAGCTTACAATAGTAATAGAAAGTTAGTCAATCTAGGTATGTTTTCGGGAGAGGCAATACATGTCATTGAGATGATACAACAATGGTGGTCTAAGGTGAACTCAAGCAAAATATGTAGACTTGCCTCGGGCTGGTCAATTCTAGGATTGGAGATGAGATATGAGATCTCAGAAATGTAATATGAGCCATGTATCAGAGACTGTATTTTGGCCTCTACAGGAATTGATTGGAGTATGTAATTTGGCATCTCTCCTTCTTGAAGAAAGCTTTGTCATACTTATAGGATCCAATTTCTCATTGCCCATTCCCTAAATTATGGATTGATCCTTTTTCCTTATTAGGTGGGATTTTCTGTTGTAGTTGACCCCAAAGAATCGGATGTTGAGGATATCTTGGAGGTAAAGGTATTTGTTTATTCTTTGGACTCTTTTACTAATGGTGGCCATTAAAGAGTTGATTATTCTCTTATTAATGTCGTTGATCATGTCATTAATAGGGTTGACTATCTCTATTAATATGGTTGACCACATTAATAGGGTTGACTACCTCTATTAATACGGTTGACCTCATTAATTAGGGTTGACTACCTCCATTAATACGGTTGACCTCATTAAATAGGGTTGACTACCTCCATTAATACTGTTGACCTCATTAATGGTATCGTAAATGTCATGAAAGTAAACCCTCTCTTCCTACACTGTTTGGAGGAGAATTCTGATTTTGTATGTCACTTTGGCGAGATACTTTATAGAGGTTAACTGAGTTGATGCCAGTGTTGAGGTACGCTCAAGTACTGCTCTAGCTACTGAAGACTTGATTTAACCATGCTGAGATCTACAGTGGATCTTACCTTACTCGTGTTGGCACTTTTTACTGATGATGGGACTTTACAAGCTTCTTCCTTTTTTTCTCGGATAGGTTGAGATTACACCTCGATGAGGCAGAAGGCCTTTGGAAGACAAGTTCGGCACCCTGAAGGTCTCCAGGTGAAAGTAGAGGTAGTAACATGCTCTAGGACAGTGTCGTGAGATACCTTGACATTGGGGAACCCAGGTCCTCTCACATCGACCTAGCTTCGGGATTCTATCATGGTATAAGGAGCTTGACACGGTCACGTCGGGCTTTATTTGGTGAGCCTGGAAGCTTACGAGAAATGGGCAGCTTTGCCTTGCTGTTGTAAGATCGCTTGGTAGCTCAACCTCGGGGATCACGATACCCCGTTGTATGAGCCCGAATTTGGACCCTTGCCTGAAGGCTCGGAAGTGGAAAATTCTTCTTTGGACCCTAGCCAAGAAAGGTTGTTAACACCTATTAATGAAGTCAACCGTAATAATGGAGGCAATCAGCCCTATTAATGATATAGTCAACACCATTAATGAGAGAATATTCAACTCTTTAATTACCACAATTAGTGAAAGAGTCCAAAGAGGAAACAATCACATCTTCTCCAAGATATTAGCTATAAGCCGATTCTTTATGGTCAACTACATTAAATGAAAAATTGTATTCAATGAGGAAAGAAGACTAATTCAAGGATCCTCGTCTTGCAGGTCAAGTTAATTACACCATGTATAAATGGATCTCAACACACACGTTGAAGTGGAGGGGAGATTCAACCAAGAAATTGCCTACGAGGCGAAATTATATGTACAAATCGACTCTCGAAATACATGCAGAATCTGACGCCTGACTGCACATACTCCGAAGCATATATCGGGATTGGTTGACTTTCTATTACTATTGTATGCTTTTCGGAGCATATACATTGTACAACTCCACCACTCCTGTAAGCTCCCCTTAGCATTCTTTGATATATACATAAGGAACGGTATTCCTCCTTCCTCTGGATACTGCCTTGGGGTTTTTCAGCATGTGATCATTCGTTATGCTTTTTTCCCCTTGGTCAATCCATCTCATTCTATAAAAGACTTGTGTTTTTCCTATTATCTATTGTATTATGCATGTGTGAATGCTGGCTAGCCACCGACCCCACTGGTCCTAGATCTTTAATCCTTCTTATTTGAGGTCGGGAAACTACAACGAAGATCTAGGGAACCAGATCTAGCTTTTACACCACTGGACCTAGCCCCATTGTTTTTTTATATCTGCCTACCAAGTCGCATGTCGAGATAGTGAGAAACCACCCTGACCCATTTGAAGGAAGTTAAGGAGCTCTTATGTGATTTCTTTATGGAAGCGGGAATGGATCCGGCAGAAAATTCAGGCAAGCCCCATCATTAATCGCCTTATAGGTCGGGGAACTACAAGAAAAAATCAAGGTCCAAAACTGGGCTCCATGTACCAAAACCAAAGAACAAGGACCAGAATCACCCCCTTTACACCAACAAGGAAACCTCGAGCTCCCCGTATTTCCTCCTTAAGCATGAAGCCCGATGGGTAGGATGCCTCGTCTCTTACTTGTTGTATCATCCTCCTTTATCGGTTTATTCTCTATCTATCCGGATCACCAAGGTACGAGGTACCTACCCCGGCCGCCACCTCTGTGGTAGCGGTCTTGAGGGTGTTAGCTAAAATTCTCCACCCAGTGGAAACCTTCCATTAAAACTATTTTTCTATTGTTTCCTTTTTATATGTAGCCCATAATAGGGGATGGGCTTCCTGGTTTGAATGAATAAGGACAGTCTCTCTTATCAACTTCCTGCTTGTATCTAGTTGATTTTTAGCTTAGTTGATTTTGTCTTGCTTTATCTCCTCACTTGATCTAGAATCCAATCACTAACAAATACTTGACTTATGCAAAATCTGGTAATACAAAGGAAGATTAAAAATGCTGCTAAGTATAGAAAGTCAGATTAAAGCAGGTGACTGTATCAGTTCCTAGCACTTAGCCAAATTTTAATCCTGTAAATTATAATACTTAGAGTTCTCTGTTTGAGATGACTTCTTACGATGTTGTACATGTGGCTTGAATTATAATCATATCTGGACTTATGTGAAATGACGTGTACCAAGTGCTTGGGTACTAGGGACATCCGTTTGTTATAGTACCTTTGAGCTTCCAAGTGCCTATCTAGTCCAAACGAACCCTGACAACACAAAACAACTTGAAAATAGGTAAAGAAACAAATAGGAGTAAATAGACGTCCGGTACCAAGTTTCCGAGGTACTTGGTTGAGGTAGTCCTCATTGGACCTTCTACTACACTTAATTTTCCTTTATGTAAGAATCGAGGTACCAGGTATCCCTACTTTTAGGAATTTCAGTACTTAGGCCAAACTGGTCGAACTAATTTAGGTACCTTTTGTCCATGTGCCAGGGGGGTACCATTCCATGGCGATCTCGATCTAGTGGGCATCTATGTTATGGCACTTAGATCCATCTTAGGGACGATAGTGCGACCAAGGCATTAGGAGTGCCATTTTGGCTATCCTAGTCTTGTGATCTGGCTGACAACTATGCACTTATGCTCAGATCTTTCCTTGGGGGGTCACCCGACCAAGGGCATCAGGAGTGCTATCAAGTTATTTTGGTCTCGAGATCTAGCTGCCAACTATGCACTTACACTTAGACCCTTCTTGGTAAAGGGTGGTGCCTGGCTAAGGCATCGAGGTAGCCATATGTCTTTCCCGATTCCTGGCGATCATGGCGAACTTCCGTTGGTGAAAACATTAATAGAAAGGAGATGGAGAATTAAAACAGAGACTTTATTGATGATCAACTGAAAGTACAAATTATTCATGAGCTGCTAATGTTGATTTCTAGGTGGTCATTGTCTGCTCAAAAGCGCTCTATCTATGGGTAAAACTTCTTCATGTGGTATATGTTCCAGGTGTGGTTGATAGGTCGCCTATCCATGTCCTCGAGCTTATAAGCTCCATTTCGGACTATTACTTTAACCAAATAAGGGCCTTCCCATTTAAGGCATAATACCCTGTTCAACGGGGACTCTAGTGTTATGGGTCACTTTTCAAAGTATCAGGTCTCCTTCCTTGAAGTTGTGAGCTCCGACTCTTCTATTGAAGTACCTTATGATTTGACTCTCATAGACTGTGACCTTTTCTACTGCTTTATCTTATTTTTCCTCCATGAGGTTCAGCTTAGCCCTGAGCTTGACCTCATTGCTTTCCAACTAAAAATGTTGACCCTAGAATGAAATCAGTTTGTGCTCGATAAGTAGGATTGCCTCTACCCTAAAAGCTAAAGAATAGGGTGTTTCCCCGATCATGGTTCTTCTGGTGGTCCGGTAAGCCCAGAGTACCTCTAGAAGCTCTTCTACCCACTTGCTTATTTTTGTTGTTGTAGCTTCTTCTTTAAGAGCTTCTTGATGGTTTTATTGGTAGCTTCTACCTACCCATTGGTTTAGGGATGAGTATTGATGCAAAGCGGAGGTCAATTCCTAGGCCTTCATAGAGTCTCTAAACCACGTGTTGTCGAACTGCTTGCATATACCAGTAATGAAGATCAGTGGGGGTACCAAACCTACAAACCATGTTAGTCTTGATGAATTTGGTGGTATTTTCTTCTGTAATTTGGGAAAAGGGTCTTGCTTTCATCCAACGGGTGAAGCAATCGATTGCAGTTATGGCATGCTTAACTTGACCGGGCGTAGTAAGAAGAGGTCCGATTAAGTCGACTTTCCTAGATAGCAAACGGATAAGGTGAGCTGATTGAGGAGAGACGCTCCAAAGGTAGATGGCTCAGGGTAGATGCCTTTTAGCAGGGTCCATACGACTTCACAAACCTTCTTGTATCCTGGTGGATAGTTGGCCAGTAGTTACCCATATGGAGCACCTGATATGCTAATGCTTCACTTTCGGTATGGTTCCCGCACTCGTTCGAATAAACCTCATTGAGTACCCAGCTAACATCATCAGGATGTAAGCACTGGAGTAGGGTCTCTACGGTGGAGGTACCCAACTACTAGACATTAACAAACTGAGGTGTTCTTGAGCTTTCAGGCTTGCTTAGGGTCCTCTGGGAGCTTTCCTTCTTAAAGATACACTGCTATTGGATCCATCCAGTAAGGGAGTTTATCAACAGGGCTAATTTATTTTCCTACCACTATGTTGGACTTGGTGATTACCTGGAGTGGTAATCTTTTGGGCAGAGTCGGTCCCAGTTGGCAGCTATCTTTGCCAAGACTTCTGCTCGACGATTTTTTTATCTGAGGAATCTGCTCTATCCTGAATCCCTTGAACTGTGCCTTGAGCTGGGCCATGAGCTGTTGGACCAGTTTGAGGTAACTTGTCATGCTGTGGCACTTTTCCAGGTACAACCCGGTGACTTGGTTGACGACAAGCTAGGAATCGCTCTTCGCATAGTGGTTGTGAGCCTCTAGTTCAATGGCTACTCTCATATCAGCTAGAAGGGCTTCATACTCTGCTTTATTGTTGGTGGCTCTAAACTCGAAACGGAAGCAGTGGCAGCATTTTGTTTTATCCAGATCAATCAAGACAATGGTTGTTCTACTGCCTACTCGACTTGACACTCTATCATTGTAAAGGATCCAGATTTTTCAACTAGCTGGCCAGCCCCCGAGCTCTTGATATTTATGGGAAATTTTCTCTAGGCTTGTGGAGGTACCAGGATCCGGGAGGGCTGAGAATTTGGCCACAAAATCTGCTTGTGCTTGGGCCTTGATGATTATCCTCGCCTTATACTTAATGTCAAACTAAGTGAGTCGAGAGCCCAAAGAACTAACCTTCTGGATATGTCTTGCCTTTGTAGAAAATGGCGGAGAGGTTGATTGGTTATTACTGCGATTGTGTGAGCCTGGAAATTAAGGTGAAGCTTCCTCACCGATGTCAACAAGGTAAAAGCGAGCTTCTCTATGAGGGTGTAATTCCTCTCTGACTTGGTCAAGGTGTGGCTTACGTAGTAAATAGGTCGTTGAACCCTATCTCCCTATTTAATAACCAAAGCTCCACTTACTTCTATCTCGGATACTGGTAGGTAGATCTGTAACTTCTTCCTAGATATCCGTTTGGCAAGTAGCGGCTGGTTGACTAGGTATATCTTCAGTGCCTGGAAGGCCTGCTCACTGTCTTGGTCCCACTTTAGGTTTTTCCCCTGTTTAATTGCATTGAAGAAAGGGAGCCACTTGTCGGTCGATCGTGATAAGAAGTGATTGAGTGCTACTACTCGATTGGTCAATGCTTGTACCTGTTTGAGAGAGCTGGGGGATTCCAAGTCCAAAATGGATTTCATCTACTCGGGGTTTTCTTCAATGCTTCTCTCATTGACCTTGAATCCTAGGAACTTTCCTACATTTACCCCGAAGGCATACTTAGCAGGGTTCAGAAACATCTGATTGTCTTTGTTAATTTTGAAAGTTCGGCAAAGGTAATCTTGGTGCTGCTCAGCCACTTGAGAATTGGTGATCACATCGTCGATATATACATCCACCATCCTTCATATTTCTAGCTTGAACAATTGGTTGACCAATAGCTGGTACGTGGCTTCTACATTCTTAAGACCAAAGGGCATGACCTTGTAGCTGTAAAGACCCTGCTAAGTGATGAAGCTAGTCTTGTCTTGGTCTACAGGGTGCATCATGATCTGATTATACCCCAAAAATTCATCCATAAAGCATAAAATCTTGCTCCCTGTTATGTAGTCTACCAACTGATCAATTTTTTGTAGTAGAAAGCTATCATTCGGGCAGACGCAGTTGGGATCTGTATATTCCAAGCATATACATCACTTTTCGTTTGCCTTGGTGACCATGACCACGTTGGTAATCCATTCCGGGTATCGGGATTCCTGGATGAATCCTGTTGTCATCAATTTTTCGAACTCTTCCTAGACTGTGGCATTTTTTTTAGCTTTGAAGTGTCATCTCTTTTGCTTAACTGGTTTGTAGGTGGGATCGACTGCCAATCTGTGAGCGGCAAGGGAGACAAGAATCTTAGGCATTTCATTATGGTTCCAAACGAAGATGTCATTGTACTCTTTGAGGAGCCTGATCAATCATTCCTTCACCCCGGCTTCCAACCTAGCTCAAACATTAACCATATTGGAGGGGTCATGCGCCCTGATTGGCAATTCTTCTAATGTATCAATCGGGTGGCCATTAGCCCACCCTCTATCTTTCTTTATTACTTCTTTAGGTAAGATCGCTGATTCAGGCCTCCATGATTTCTGAGGTATCGAGATCCTCCTCTGATGTTTCCTGCTCATGTAAAACTGATATCTACTAAACCTGTTAGGTTAAGCTCGCTGGGTTGGTCGACATAGCGTATCATTTATAGGTTTTCTGTTTGTCACTGTATACCTCACCTAACGTGTTTCCCACTGAGAACTACATGACAATATGGCTAACAGATAGCACCCCTTTGAGAACTTAAAAGAAAGGTCTCTTGAGGATGGCGTTGTAAGCCGAAGGGGTGTCCACTACCATGAAGTCAGTCATTAGGTTCTGCTGGAGGGGTGTAGTCTCGATGATTACCGGTAGAATTTTGGATCCCACTGGTACAATTGAGTCCCCAGTAAAGCTATACAGGGGGTGGTACGACTATTGTAACACCACTACTTCAGTTTGAGTTTCTTCAAGGTGTTCTTGAAAAAGATGTCCACGTTACTACCTGTATCAATCAGCACACAGTGGACCAGTCAATTGGTGATCTATACTGTGATCACCATGGGATCATCATGCGGTTACATGGTGTTGTATACATCTGCTTTACTAAAAACTATCTAGGCTGACTGGGAAGTTTCTGCCAAGCTTCGATCCACCTTGAAGATATCCTGCCCTTCTTCAATCCAGGAGATCTTCCTGGCATGGTTCTTTCTGAAATTGTTGGGGTACTGACTAGGGTGGGTCATCCACTGATGGTGTGTATGACTTGGATTTGCTGTATCAGGTCCTTCTGATTTCCTCTTCTTTTCTAACCATCTTCCAAGATCGAGTCTTTTGGTCGCAGCTTAAAACCCTAGAACTGCGAGCAGTTTTCACTGGACAGTTTAGTAAAGTTGTCCACACTACTTGCGGGTAACATTCTGAACCACATCTTAGCATAGTCGGTCAGCATGGTGGGACACATCCTGCACATGGCTGCCCTTGTTGCATTATATATCGCCATCTGCTGGATATAGCTCTCCAGGTGACTTAAGGGATCCTCAGTGCAAGAAAACTTGTTAGGCGGCATTTTAAACTTCAACAGAATTTCTACATCCCTGATCCTCTGGGGGAAAAGGGCGTTCATCTTGCCCATGATGTTCTTACGACTCTTTTTATGCTTGCCCTTCTCAACTCCTGGATCTTCTTCTACATCTGAGCTAGCAGATTCCGTAGGTGCTTGTTCCCGGTGTTCTTAGATTCAACCTTGGAGTCTTCAATGTCTGATCCTTTTGATGAAATAGGGACATCGCTTCAGCTATCTCATTGAGGTAGATTTTCCCTAGCGTTTCTTCTGCTACTCGTGACAATGGCTCGAGGTTCTTTTCTAGTGGCCGCTGGCTGTGATAGATGGATGGGCATCCTTAGCGGGATGTCGACTACTGATTTCACTTGTCCGGGTTGGTAACTTGTCGATCTATGCTGATCTGGGGGCATAGGCCCAAACTAATCAAGAACCAAGGGAAAGGGCCCCAACCTGTCGCAGACCGGTACCGGTAGTGGTGGCCCCAACATATTGAAAGAGGTCTTCCTAGACCCCTGTCTATCTGGATTCTCACAGGGTGCTAGGTTCTATCGGTTGAGGGAAAATTCCCTCTACAACCAACTGTAGATGGACACTTTCCACAAACGCTGTTGCCTGTTGTTCTAGGATAGCATGACCCATCACCATAGGAACCAGAGCCAGAGCGGTGCCAGGCTATGCTGGAGTAAGGTTTTGATTTTTCGACCTCTTACCCTTCCTCTGAACCTTCCAGGTGAAGACTGCGGATTGGTGCCTGGATACTTCAGGTTAACCCTAGGATGATCAGAGCCTTATGCTACTTTCTACAAAAAAAAAGGGTATGGAATCTACCGACTGACGACGTCTAAAAGTGTTATCTGAAAATTTGCTCTAGGTGAGGAATCTCAGTTAACACCATCAGGACTGCAACCTAGGTAGATCATGATCAGGCTTCGGTATTGGTTACATGTGTAAGAATGGGTGAAATGCATGAAGAAATGAGAACGACTTGAATGATGCTATTTAACTCAAATATCTGGTGTGTACATGTGTTTTGAATAGTTATCTATCTCTCTCTCTCTTTTCTCTCTACCTAATTTGAGATGGCGAAAACGTACATGTCGATATATGGATCTAACTATTACTGGCGATGACTAAGCATTATGCTAACTACAGAATCAAGCAATTGGTCTTAAGGTTTCAGGACTCATTTTGTTTCCTCCTTTCAGTCGATATTATCCTTGCATTTATACATGAAGTCGCTAGGGTTTTGCATTGGCGTACAAGCCGAAGATCACCAGATTGATCTTTCTTTCCCATTTTACAGAATTTTTTGTTTAATATGGTTGACCCTGTACAATCACCTAGTGGAGGATATCCTGGAAGGAAAAATGTTTGTTTCCTTTTTGAACTCTTTCATTATAGTTATACGTACGTGGAGCTTGATTACTGTTTGGAGAATAATTTTGATTCCAGCTGTTAGTGGCATGATACCTCAAAGTATCAACTTGGTGATGTGGTATTTGACCACCTTGACGGAAAGGTACCTCGGAATATAAGTTTGTTGGTTAGGTATCCTGAGGTACCATCCTCGTACGTGGCGTTTGTTCGATAGAGATGGCGAGGTACCTTGAGGTATAATTCCGATAGCGACGTGCTTAGCCAATCTCGTTGGAGCTTTATGATTTTTTAAGAGACTTTTGGGCACCTTCCTTCCTGATAGAGAGGTTAGATATGTACCGCGACGGTAGTGGTGTAAAAGTTGGCCAGTCAGGCCCATTTTGGCACGGCCCACATGGCCTGTTTTCCAAAATGGGTCGGGCCTGGCACAGCTCGCCCAATTGGAAAATAGGGGCAGGCACGGCCTGCGTGCTAGCTAGGCCGGCCAAGCAGGCCGGCCCACTTTTTAAAAAAAAAAATATTAAATTTGTTAATAATATAATATAGTATGGACATCATAGAGTATTGGGATGTGACCCATAACCCTTGTCCAAGTAAGTATGTTTTCCTTTACTTTTTCCTCATTTTTATATAGGTTATATCTCTATTCATTCCTCTTATTTATCTGATGTGGGATGTGGGATGTGGGATGTGAGATTGAATTTCCATTTCCATTCATTGATATAAGTATATAACACAATGATATTCTCTTGAGTCCATTTTTTTTTATCTAAATATTGAAAACATGGAGAGAGTTGGGAGGTCTATTAAAATTTAAAAAAAGGTTGTTAACCAAAAACTCGCTTGAGATAAGGAATTTCGACTAACACCCTTAAGACCAACTACCTCGAAAGGTATGGTCAGGGTAGGTACCTAAAGTATACCAAGGATCGTTTTGAACAAGAGTGATGGTGGATGCAAGAATAATATGCATGCGAATGATGTAGACAATGATAACCTTGTTTTATTATTGAGATTTTGATTACAACACTCTAATGGGTAACACTAAATCCCTTGCAAACCAACAGAGATGGCGATGTCGTTTGTGTCGAGAAGTAGAATATAAAGATGGCCGTGTTCTGATTACAGAATTTAGGCCGGAGTCTCCTCCCTTCTTCGTTCACGTTGGGCCTAATTATACATGGTCCAAGTAGGTTAAACTTGTGAATCTCCTGCCATGATTCTCTGAATTCGTTCCCTCCTTATCGTGCAGGATATTTTATTTGAAAGTAATTTACTTTGAATTAATAAAGGTTTCGAGAATATCTTTGGTGGAGATAAGTTTGTTTCCTCTTTAGACTCAATCTCTTGCCTTACACGTACACAGTGTTTTAATGTTCATTGGAGTGTAGATATGATCTCGTGTGTATTCATGGTGTGATTCTTTATGGAGGTCATCGAGTACGGTGTTCGCTATTTCATATGGTATGGTAGATCCATACCCCAGTCTTGGTACTAGGAGCTTGGTCGAACCTTTCCAGGTCTCTTGGAGCATGGGATGACTCCGTCGACATCCTTTGGTGGCAACGTGGATTCGGTGAGCTTCCTGCTATCTGTCTAGATAGGTCTAAATCTTCCCTCGTCGAGATGGAGTAATTATATAGTGTGACTTTGGTGCTTAATGGGTCTCTTTTGAAGAGGATGACAGGCTTCTAGGGAGTTTGTAAGGTTATCTCAACTTTGGGGAGCCTGATTCGTCATGCACCGGACTTCTCCAGGATTCTTGATTCGGTGTAAAGAGTTCGATCCTACTTCGTCGGGCTCTACCTTAGGTGGTTCCTGAGCTCGGTGACCTTTTCTCAATTTTATGAGGTGGCTCCTACTCTTGACCCCATAATCCGGGGTTCAGTGGTAGGTAATCTCGGGCTTGAACCTGAGCTAGGAGAGTGAAAAATTTCTCTTCGGTCCCTAGCCAAATTTGGCTATTAACAGAAGTCCCCTCTGACTTGAACACCGGTGACTAAGTTAGGGTTGGCGTCAGATTTTCTATTTCAATTGGGAAATTTTCCCTCCTTTATCATTACCAAAAATCTCTAAGGAAATCTTCTCATTAATTGCTCGAGTGATATGGCGAGCATAGATCGGTGTACTCCCCGAAACATTCCGGCTACATTACGGCTATTCCCGTAATTTGAGGTGATCTTTTCAAAGATTTCATCAAAGTCACTACTCCCTTCGCTTCTATTTATACTTAACCGCTCCACCACATTCTTCACGTTTTCTTTTAAATTTCAAATTTTCAAAAATCCTTTCTTTCTCTACCTTCCTTAGCTACAACTTTATCTCTTTTTTTTATGCTTCCAAACCTTAATCCATCATGTGGAAAGCCATCTATGACTCTATCAATTCTCTTATTGATGGTGAGGAAGTTTCCAACCTTGCCCTCGGAAAATGGGCACGAAGAGACCTTAACGATGACGAATCTCCCCCTGCCCCGTAACGTCGTCGGTCAAACAGAAATGTGGCCATTGGAACCGGGTTCACTGACGAACCTGGTTGCCCCATAAACTTAGTCGACGAAGACTCTTACAGAGAAGACTGGTAAGACACCGCTAGGAGGGGTCAAGTTACGGTTGCTGGTCGTCCTCTTGTGAGGCCTCTTCCCTATGACTTTAAGGTCATCCCTGATTCTACTGTTGATCAGAAATCAATCGAATGCCTGAGGTCCAAGTACGGTGTTCCCGACAGTGTCTCTGTTATAATTCATCACTAAAATTATGATGTCTTTAATCCTTCCAAAGACGTGATTCCAATCCATGTTGTGGCCCTCGAGAATGGGGTTAGGCTCCCTCTTCATCCTACACTTCGATGGGCTCTCAACGCTCTACAGCTAGCTCCCCTCCAGCTGATGCCCAGCTTATGGAGGTATCTTATCTGCTTTCTCATGCTGTGGAGGGAACAATGTGAGCTAAACAAGGTCACCAGGGAGCCTTGAGCAAAGGAGCAGGCCTGTCTCTTTCAAATCGGGAGTCTGTCCGGAGTTCCTCGAGGTCAGTTTTATGTGGATGCCAAGAACAAACTCAATTTTATCATTCATGGTGCTTCAAGGAAGGATCCGACTTGGAAGGAGGAATGGATCCTAGCGGGGGATGATTGGGGAAACTCGATTATCATTGGAGGGCACGAGTTTACGGTTCCTATGGCTTTCAACGACAAACCATCGTGGGGTCGGGGTTTTTTGCCCGTTGAGTCTGAAGCCTTGTTGAAGGCCATCATTGCTAGGAGATACTTGAACCTAAAGTTCTCGATCGTCGACCGGTTCAACTCTCGCAGGGTGCATCAATACCTGTGAATCTCTGATTATATTCCTTGTATGTAACCCTAAACCACTACGCTTTGATTCGTTGTTTAGCTTGGTTTTGACGTCTCTATTCTTTTCTCTTCTCCCTTTAACAATTTTTGTTGTTGCTCTTGTTAGGATTATGCTCGATAGCAAGAGTGTAATATTGTAATTAACAATCTTTTCATATGAATAAAGTGATTTCTAGTTTAACAAATCTTATAGCATTTATAGTTTAATTATTATAATTGTCAAAAGTAAATAATCATAAGGTCAAAAGACTATGAGAAAAGAAGAATTGTTCATACATCTAGATATGTATAAGGTAGGCACAATTCTTAAGTTAGTCTTGAATAATATTCACAACTTAAGATAGAAGGTTGGGCGCCTTTATCTTGTCAAAGTTGTAGATTCTTTTGCTAGCAGTTAAGTGGGATCAAATGTGTTACGATGAGTCTAAAATCATCAAATGTGGTGTCTTTGGGCAAAAGAATCTAGTGCACTGGGTGCATTGAATAGGGTCAAAATGAAATGCTTTATCTAGAACCGTCAATGGATAAAAGTTTTCATTTGAAGACAATCATAGAGTCTATCTCAATCCTGAGATAAATGATGGACTTATGGTTGCAAGTGTTATCAATTGAGCTATCAATGAGTACGATTATATAGCATAGTCTATCCTCGATAGTTTGGTATTCATTTGTTAGTCGATAGAGGACTTCATTTATAGATATGGACATCGTGGCTCTATTTATTGAATGAGAGTAGAATACCATCATATGGAAGTTTTGAGGTTTTGGATATTAAATCTTAACGTTAAGTTTTCAATAGTGTCTATTGAAACATGGCTTCTGGACAAGTCAAAATATCCAAGTTCAAAATGTGGTCATATGAGTAAATATGGTAACTAGGAGAGCTATAGGCGGTCTATGAGCTCTTGGCAATTACTGGTATTCTTCAAGAGGATACACTTTCTCCAATAAGGTTGTCTAGGGTACAAATGAGTAACATCAACTTATTCTATCTTTATTTAAGAGTTCAATTTTAGTTCTTTAGCGGAATGAACTAAAATTAAATAGATCGGACCTAAGTGAATCATTTGTTGATTGTGATTGAGTTGAGTCTATTGGAGCTTAAATTTAGATAGCCCGCCAAGATCCCCAATCCACACGAACTTGCATGGATCACTTGATATATTCTACTGGACCAATAAGGGTCCATCTAGAATTGTAATAAGGCATGTGAACTTGTTTCTTTTTATAAGAATAGGTCTAGTTCACATGTGGACTTTTTATTAAGGTCCAATGGATTTAATAAAATAAGAAAAATAATATATGGCCTTTATATTTAAGTATGGGCGGCAAATGCTATTAACAATAGCTTTAACATATTATTTTTATTTTATTATTTAATTAAAAGTCAAAATCTTTTCCTAGTAGGAGATGGTCTCTAAAAATTATACTATTGTTGGTAGTATAGTTAATGTTAAAGACTATATTTGATAAGTAGATAAATAAAAAGTGTTATTTATCTAATCAAATTAGGAAGTCTTAAATATGGTTACAAATACACTATTGAGTTGGATTAGGAGTCTTGGTGTAGGAAAGAATTCTTTTTGGAAAAGGATTCTTGGTCACCAAGTAAAACTACTTAGTGGTAGAATTCTTATTTGAAAAGGATTCATAACCACCAAGTTAATCTACCTAAGGATATGATTCTTGTCAATCAAGTAATCCTTCTTAGGAAAAGATAAATCTCCTAATCTACATCAAAGAGGGGAAATTCGGTCATCACAAGTTCAATATGGCATAGGATAGATTTCCTTTTAGATAAGGATTCTAACTACCAAATAAATCCACCTAAGGAAAGGATTCTTGTCAACCAAGTGAATCTTTCTTAGGAAAGGATTTATGATCCTATATATATGAGAATGATGAATTCGGCCAGCCCTAAGAAAAAGAGAGATGATTTCGGCCAAGCTTATTTTTTCTAAGAGAAAGTTTCGGTCATCATAGGAATTTTGAGGGAGAAAAATCTGATTTTACTCTAGACAAAATTCAATCATCTCTAAGCAATAGTGTGTGAATTCGGCCAAGTAGAGAAAAAAGGGAAACGTTTTTGTATTCCATAGTATACTAATATCCTTTACATCAAAAGGGTTTTGTGTACAATATCGAATCAAGGTTCACGCGAGTTACAATCAAATTGATTGATAATTCACAAGTGACCAGACGTTCTTGGATTTTTCTCTTGGAGGATATTTGTAACTAACAAAGAAAAGATATTTGCTTTGTCTCCATACTCAGGAATACAAGTTAAAGAAAGAGAGCCCACACTCCTAGGTGATTCACGTTCGTGATTGGATTGGAAGATCTTGCGGAGTCAATTCGGCGCTTGTTCAATCGTCACGCGAAAAAGGTACGATACTTTTATATACATCAATTAATCTAGGGTTAAGGTTCTCGTTGCATAAAAGGGAATTTTTTTTTTAAACGCAAACCCTAATTTCATTTTTTATCATGCTTCTGTTGCGTTTCTAAACCGTTTTTTCCCTACAATTGGTATCAGAGCCTGGTTGTACCCTTGATTAATTGATGTATGTGTTCGTGAATCTTTTTCTTTTTATTGTATGTATGCAAGTTTTAGAAAGAGATGGCACTCTAGGTATTCGCATATATATTTACATTGGAATGTATGGATATATATATATATATATATATATATTTATATATGTTTTATATGTGGTTTGTTATTTCTCAATTTCGGTCCTAGAATTTCAATGTAATTTTGTTTTGGGATTGTAACAAGAAGGGTGGTCTATTATCGCCATAATTTCCTTCTTGGTAGTTGCTAAGTTTTTTTTATTTTGTTGTTGTAATAATAAAATAAAAACTACAGTATTTTGTTATGTAAATTCTTATGTAAAACATTCAAGTTTCGAAGACTCGAAGGTTTGAAGAATTAGGAGTAACCGGAACAAGTTTGGGACCGTACGAGCCGTAACAACGATCGTGCATGCGAAGAGCACGCAACCACGTTTGTTGTGGCATGGGCTGCGCACAACAGCCCTTGTTGTAGCCATGGGCTGCACATGGCAGCCCTTTATGGGCTTTTGACATGCGCACGCCCATGGGTATGGGCAAGGGGTGTGCACGCTCATGGGAGGTAGCCAAGGGAGTCCAAACGAAGAAGGTCGCATGCAGACTTGTTCGCCAAGAAAGGAGTTCTTGTATTCCAAGATATATGTAATTTACTTGTTTTCTAGGATGGACCAAAATTGTAGAAATTTATATTTTTGTAAATATTGCAATGTTTGTCATTGTTTGATAACATGTCATAAAGAATAGGAGTGCCACTCATATATCTCATTTGGTATGAACATGCATTGAATGGTTTAAGTATATAAATTGGCATCTAGATAACTTGGTAAATCATTCTTTGGAATTCGATCACACGCATTAAACAATTGAGTGGGAGAAGGTGTTTTGGAACACCTACGGCCTCCAATTTTAGTTGAGCTTTATGTTTCATGAATAACATCCCAGAGGTATTCATGAATGGAATTTAGCAAGATACTTCCTTACAAGGATAGACTAGACAATAAGCCCAAACGATATCTACTCCCAAAAGAGGGATATTCGTGAGGGATCCTATTGAAGGTCGATAACTTGGTATCATACTCAATGTGAGTTTATTAATATCCTCCCAAGAGTTCTTGTTAATAAAATCACAAGGCTAAAATTGAAAACGTTGGTTGTTATGTTAACAATTAGGTGGGACCTAGTCCAACTAGTAAATATTGCGAACTCCCAAATGACGCGTGACATTTATGGGTGTTGGATCACCGTTGAATTTTTACAACTGAATTATTTTATTTAATTCAAGATAAATATTCAAAAGTGCTTAATAATGATTATTTACTTATATAATTTTTGTTATTGTTCAGAAATCATGACCCCAACCCTAATCAACATCCTTAAAGACAATACTTTAACTGTTGATAATTATGTCACATGGAAAAGGAAAATTGGGCTACTATTGCAATCCGAAAAGCATAAGTTCATTCTGTGCACTCCTAAACCACCTACTCCTACTAATGAATCTACTCAGGAGCAAAGAGATGAGTATCAGCAGTGGGAGTCTTCTGATGAGATGGCTAAATGTTACATTATGGCCACCATCTCCGACGTGTTGCAGCAGCAACATGAAGGAATGGAGACTGCTGCCGATATAATGATGTCTCTTGAGAAGATGCTTGCTATGAGGTCTAGGACGACTAAGAGAGAGGCAGTGACTGTTTTATGAATCTTAGGATGAAACCCGGACAGGCTGTGAAAGATAACATGATGAAAGTCATAGCACATCTCAACATTGTTGAACTGAATGGTGCTGAGAAAGATGGTGAGACCAAAAATGACATGATTGTCAACTCACTGTCAGATTCCTTTGATCAATTCAAGTTGGACTACACCTTGAATAATAAAGAATACACCTTGCAAGGCCTGATGTAAGATGTTCAAAGCGCGGAAAAGATCCTTGTGAAAGGCAAGGGTCAAGAGATTCATACTGTAGGTAAAGTTGCTACTGTTAAGACCCGTAAGAAGGTCAAGAAACAACAGAAGAAAAAGCATCTAGGACCTACAAAGAAGAAGACAAATAAAGTAACCAAGATCCAAGGAAAGTGTTTCCTTTGTGGTGAAAAGGGACATTGGAAAAGAAATTGCCCAAAGTCTCAAGGAAAGGAAGAAGGTAATATTAATTATCTTGAAACATGTTTTTTGGCGGATTCTATGGATTCTTGGATCATAAACTCCGGAGCCACTAATCATGTTTGTTTTTCCTTACAGGGGTTCAAGGAAAGGAGAAGGCTTAATAAGAACGAATTCAACTTGCGTTTAGGTAATGGAGCATTGGTGTCTGCTAGTTCAGTGGGAGATATTAAAATTAGTTTAGATTCTTATAGGCATTTAGATTTAATAGACGTTTACTATGTACCACAATTCAAGCGAATTCCTCTTCCCAGGTTGTTGATTCAACCACCCTCGACCTCTCTATTCCTTATGATGCTACTGCTAATGTTGCTATTATGAAGGTTTCCTTACCCGATGTCTCTGCCACTCCATCTACGGCTCCATGCTCCTCAAGCTTTGGTGGACTCTAAGGCTAGTATTCTAGTGGTTCCCTCTACCCGCTCCTACCATCAGTCGAGGTCGGTGGAGTAGGACGAGATCTTGGAGTGGTTCGTCACGTCTTGCCCGGGTAATGGGCTCTCTAGGATGGCTTCAATGCCCATGGACATCTTGCTTACCAAGGGGTCCGCTCTTCTGGCTGAGGTAACTCTCTTTTTACTCTTTTATTTATGGTTCGTTAGCTCAGTCAGTGTCTAACCTTAGCTTCACATCATGTAGGCCTTTAAATTCAACATTACTTTGGGCCACCAGGTAGCCTCCCCCCGTGATCGTGTTGTAAAAGCTGAGGCCGAAGCCGAGAAGGCCGTAGGGTTGCTTAAATGAGCTCAAGATCTGGTTCGGGAGATGACATCCAACTAGAAATTGATGGAGAGGGAGCTTTCCAACCTTCAGTGAGACAATGAAATGGTGAAGTGATCCCTTAACCTAGAAACCCTTCTGTCCGAGAGTCGGGCTGAGCGGAGGAATTCATGTAAGGTAGAAGCCAAAATGCTGGATATTGAAAACCAAAGTGTGCATTCCCAGGTTGCCAAACAGTAGGTCGAGATGGATGCTTCCTTTAGCGAAGGGTATTTATATGCCTCGTTCCATGTTGCAGAAGCCATCCCCCTTCCCTCTGACCTCTCCAGTATCACCGGCTAGGATAGGGGGAAATTATGACTAGGGTTGTAGAGATATCTCACCCCGAAGGTGATGGGGCAGGTCTTTCTAGTAGGGCCAAAGCTAGAAAGCAACCAGCCATGCTTAATCTTCCCTTTCCTATCCTAATTTTCCCATTATCAGGTCTAACAGAGTTCTCAATGGGGGTTCAGCTTACGGAGCTCGAAGGTGGCCAGCCAGAATCCTGGGACCCCGTTGAAGAATCTTCTAGAGAAGAGCCAAAGGTATGGAAAAGTAGGATGGAGTCAATGGCTACCCCACTTGATACGACCATCCCACTAGAGGTTATGGCTGTGGTTAATGAGGTCTTTGAGAAGGACCCAACTGAGCAGCAAGCAATCGGGGAACCTTTGGAGGAAGGGGTAGTAGAAATGGCCTACCAAAATGAGCAACCACCGGATGGAGGAGCAATGGGCGATGACCACTAGAGAGGAGGAATAGCCGGAGGGAACCAGGAGGGAGATGGAGCCTGATTCGATCTATTTACAACTCACTTTTGTCTCCCGGAAATGGGGGATGGGCACCTCGCTTTACTCAGCCCAGTTTAGTTTGTTTTCTCATCATTAATTTTTTTTTTGTATCCCAGAACCAGGGGTCGGGCTCTCTACATGATGATTATAGTCTTACAGGGGGATATGCTCCCATATTATCAATGAAAACTTACTTAAGATTTCTTTCATGCTTGCTTCAATGAACTTTGACTTGTCTGGTGTTTCCTTGTTTCATTCTTGATCCCGACCTAGACATGACTTCCAAAATAACTTGACTTTATCGAATTTGGTAAAAATAAAAATATCTTCATCTTGTTTCTAGTGTATAAGTTAATATCTTGCTCAAGCTCTTTATTATTAGCAGAAACTTATAGCTCGAAGACTCCAGTGAATAGTCCCCTTATATGATTTTCGACTAGTTTGCACCTTTCAAAGCCCAGGTTCTTCTCAAGTGTTATAGCTCGACCGAGACAACAGGAAGGCTTGATAGCTATCCTAGTCTCGAGGCGATTATCGTCGACATATTATGGTGATCCTCCTTATAGGACTGGTCTAGACCAGGGTATCATGAGATATGGATGGCAACTATGCTCTTATACTCAGACTCTTCTTTGAGGAGGTCACCAGACCAAGGCTACAGGAAAGCTTAGCTAGTTGCCCTGGTCTCGAGATTTAGATGGCAACTATGCTCTTATTCTCAGACCCTTCTTGGTAGGTGGTGGTGCCCGGCCAAGGCAACATGGATAGTGAGGGGGCTTCCCCGACCAGTTCCTGGTCTTGAGGCAATCATTGTCAACATATTATAGCGATCCTCTTGGTAGAATTGATCTAGACCAGGGTACTAAGGAAGCTACCTAACTTTTTGTGGCTCATGGCGATCAAGGTGAGTTTCATTCGTGGAGAAATCATAACGCAATTGGAGATGGAAAGAAAAATATAAGACTTTGTTGACGGCAGAAATGAAGTACATTTTCTTTTCTTCTCTAACTTATTGATATCTAAAGAAAGGTAGCCTATTGTAGGAGTCCCATGTCTAAGGATAGATTCTTATTAATTGGTCTGCATTCCAAGTGTGATCAATGAGTCGACCATCCATGTCATCTAGCTTGTAAGCCACATTTCGAATCACCATCTTAATCAATTATGGACCTTTAAAGTTGGGTCCTAGAACCCCGTTTGACCTCACCCTGATATTTCGTGTAACTTTTCTGAGGACAAGATCCCTTTCCTTGAAGCTATTGGCCTTCACTCTTTTGTCAAAATACCTCACAATCTTGCTCTGGTAGATTGCCACCTTCTTTGCCACATGTTCCTATTTTTCTTCCAAGAGGTATAGACTAGCTTGGAGCTTGACCTCGTTACTTTCTGGTTTAAAATGTTGCACCCTGAATGAGGTCTTTTTATATTTTATGGGGAGGACGGCTTCAACCCTGAAGGCTAGAGAATAAAGTGTTTCCCCAGTTGTTGTTCTCCTTGTGGTCTGATAGGCCCAGAGGACTTCAAGAAGCTCTTCAACCCATTTTCCCTTCTTCTGTTGCACCTTCATTTCCAAAAGCTTGTTGATGGTTTTGTTAATTGCTTCAACCAAGCCGTTGGTTTGCGGATGAGCTATCGATGCAAACTGAAGGTCAATACCTAACCTCTCACAATAATCTCTAAACCTTGCATTATCAAACTGCTTTCCCAAGTCAGTAATAATGACCAGCGGGGTACCAAACCTGCATACTTCATTCATCATGATGAACTTGGTAGTATTTTCTTTTGAGATTTGGTAAAGGGAGCCTGCCTTAACCCACCAGGTGAAGTAATCATCAATGTTGATAGCATGTTTGCTTGTCTTGGGGCTATAGGAAGCGGTCTGATATGGTCAACCCCATATAGCAAACGGGTAAGTTGAACTGATCGAGGATAATCATTTATGAGGTATATGACTTAGGTTTGAGGTTCTTTGGCATGACCCGTAAGATTGGACGAACCCCTTTGCATCCTGGTAGATAGTCGGCCAATAGTACCCCATACGAAGTACCTGGTAGGTCAGTGCCTCACCACCAATGTGGTTTCCACAGTCCCCAGCATAAACCTCTTTCAGTGCCCATCTGGTATCATTGGGATGCAAGCATCAAAGCAAAGGAAGATACTTGCCTCTTCTGTAGAGGTACCAACCCTTTAGGCAATATCGGACAATGCTCTTTTGATTTTCCGTGCTTGGTCAGGCTCCTCTAGGAGCTTTCCTTCCTTGAGGTAAGCAACTATGGGATCCATCCAACATGGTTGCCACTATACAGGAAATATTTCTCCACTCACTACTATACGTTGTTGGGAAATCACCTGAAGAGGAACTCCCTTTGTTAAGGCCTGGCCTCCATTTGCAGATATCTTGGCCAAAACATCTACTCAATGATTTTGTTGTTTAGGTACTTGTACGATCTTGAATCCCTCAAATTTATTATTGAGCTACTAAACGTGCTTCAAGTAGGCAATCATGTTATCTCCCTTTTCCTGGTATACCTCGAAAACTTGATTGTCTACTAGTAATGAATCAATTTTGACATGTAGATAACCAGCTTCAAGCTCAATGGCTACTTTCATCCCTGTCATGAGTGCTTCATACTCTGCCTCATTGTTTGTAGCCTTGAACTCGAATCTGAAGCAATGGTAGATTTCAGTCCTCTTCGGATCTGTCAAAACTATACCGGATCCTCCCAAGCTTACCCAGAAGCTTCATCAGTGTAGAAGATCCATGTTTTGCAATCTTTCGAGAGACTGTTTGGCTCGGTAAGCTTCTCAAGAGCTAGATCTGATGCTATGGAAGTCCTTGGCTTGGGAGCGTTGAGAATTCTGTCACGAAGTTCCCTAAAGCTTGGGCTTTGATCACAGTTCTAGCCTTGTACTTCAAATCGAACTGAGTAAGCTCCAAGGCCTACAAAATTAACATTCCGGATATATCTGGCCTCCGTAAGAATTGGCAGAGGGGTTGATCCGTTACCACCAAAACTGAGTGAGCTTGAAAGTAAGGCCGTAACTTCCGAATTGAGGTGATTAGGGTAAAAGAGAGCTTCTTTAGGAGGGTGTAGTTTTTCTCTGGCTTGGTCAGCGCATGGCTCACTTAGTAAATGGGTCGATGTACTCTATCTCCATGCTCCTTGACCAAAGCCTTACTCACTACTATTTCAGAGACATCTAGGAAAATCTGGGGATCTTCACCGGGTAACAGTGGTGGGCTTGCAGGATACTTCTTTAAAGCTCGAAAAGCCTTCTCACTTCCTGATCCCATTTCATTTTCTTCCCTTGTTTGATGATTCTGCAGAAAGAGAGACACTTATCTGTGGAACAAAAGATGAACCGATTGAGAGCTGCAGTACTCCCCGTCAGGACCTGCATCTGCTTCAGTGAAGTCAGGTAATCCAGGTTTAGGATGGCTCTGATTTTTTCCAAATTAACATCAATTCCTCTCTTATTGAGCATAAAGCCCAAGAACTTTCCCCCAGTTACCCCAAATGCACAATTGGAGGGGTTCAGGCGCATCTGGTTTTCCCTCAAGATCAGAAAGGTTCGGTGAAGGTCTTCATGATGCTCTTCTATAGTTTGTGACTTGGTGATCATGTCGTCGATGTATAATTCCATCGACCTTCCAATTTCAAGCTTGAACAGTCGATTAACCAGCCTCTAATATATTGCTCCCGTATTCTTAAGCCCAAACGGTATCACCTTGTAGCAGCATAAACCTTGCCTGGTGATACAGCCGGTCTTGTCCTTGTTGGCGGGGTATATCATGATCTGGTTATACCTCGAGAATGCAATCATAAAGGTTAGGAGCTTATTCCCTGCTATGAAGTCAAACAGTTAATAAATTTTTAGGAGAAAAAAACTATCCTTCGGGCATGCCCTATTGAGATCAGTGTAGTCGACACACATTTGCCATTTCCCATTTGCCTTAGTGACCATCACCACGTTGGCGAGCCAGTCGAGATCTGGGGCTTTCCTAATGAAACCGACCTTTATCAACTTGTCAACCTTCTTCTGGATTACGGTGTTCCTCTCTGTACTGAAAAGTCACCTCTTTTGTTTGACAGGTTTGATGGTAGGATCGATTGAAAATACAATCACGATTAAATGCTCAAGACTAACGTAGAAGGGGAGGGGGAGGTTAGACACCTTTTTCAACTCCCTTAGAAACAAACAAAAGTTTGTCCCTCTAGATTGGTTGTATCACAATATATATATTAATTAAATAAAATTAATCAATATATAAACACAAGTAAAGTGTGATACAAACAAATAATTGTAACACATACACAATCTACATTATAGAAAGGAAGTCAACATACATGAAGAGTTCTATCCACAATAAAAATATTAGAGAGATAGGAATAGAGAAAAGTTGACACAAGATATAACGTGGTAAACCTCCGAAGGGAAACATCCACAGGCTAGCAGCTACCGGTAAGCAAAACCCACTAGTAGATAAGATAAGTACAATCTCTCAAATGACCTCTTCACCTAGAAACAACCCTCATATCCTACTCTAGAATTTGTCGCCCTATGCTCAACAATCCGAGGCTTCACACCTCTTGTCAAGACTTCCTTGCTCACCTTATCCGGATCCTCACGACCCAAGGCAAGACTTCTTGCTCAACTAAGTCCTCACGACTCTAGTCAAGACTTCCTTGCTCACCTATCCAAGTTCTCCCAACTCTAGGCAAGACTTCTTGCTCGACTACCCAAGGCTTCACACCTCTAGCCAAGACTTTCTTGCTCGACAATCCAAGGCTTCACACCTCTTGCCAAGACTTCTTGCTCAACACCATAGATCTCACCCTATTGTCAAGACTTCCTTCTCACATGGCATCTAGGATATCATGAATGCAAAACGCAAACAAGCACGCAACATAGAATGCTATGATCAACACGTCCTATGGAAAATACTAGACAAGAGCATGAATGCACAAATCACATATAGTCTAGTTTATCATGCATGTGTAATCAATCTAGATTATGTAAGATATGTTCAATATTAATCACAACCTAGATACATGCATAGATCTATGAATCACAAGATATGTCCAATAAAACACAAGATCAAGTTTAAATCACACAAACCAAAAACATGCTAAAATCATATGACAATGTCAATTAGATTTAAGCTAAAGTTCTAGAGCATATTCCTAATCATAGATTCAACCAAAACACATGAATAACTCAAAAGAACATAAGCACATGTATTATGTGAGAATTTCGACCAAGAGAGCCAAATACATGTGAGGAACTATTTTTCTCAAAATCAATCAATCAAAGATCATCAAATAGTCCTAGAATCAAAGCTAGCACAATACAATCCCGAACATGTGATAACATAGGCAAAATCAAAACCTAACTCAACAAGAATAATTTTAATTGAAACTCAACATAGCTTTGAAATAGTTCAAAACTCAAATCAAAACGCTCACAATATACAAATATATGTAGAAGAAGAAAACCCATGGCAATTGACCAAGTTTTGAAAGAAAACTTTGAGAGAAAATCAATATCTTATTTGATTTAGGTACAGTCCCGTTTTTGTATGATTAGACACCAAATACAGCAGAAAAACTTACTCAAACCTTCAAAGAAAAGATGGAGGATGAATAGATGAACACTCTCAGTTTTGGATCACTCAAATCAGAATTCAAATGAAGAAGTTATGGTGTTTGGAAGGTGAGAAAATTTAGAGAGAAAATTTCTGCACACTTAATTTAAATTTCTTCTTAGAATAAAATGTGAGAGGGAAAGAGAATATAAAGGAGAGGGAAAGAAAGGATACAAAAGAAAAATTTACACCTCTTTGATATTGCTCCCCTGAGATGGCACGTGGGCATATCGGGGCAGCAAGGTTGTGCGGCCGAGCTGGCCAAGCACCATCTCGGGCTTGCACACCTCCATGTCCTTTGGCCATGGTGCAATCCCGTCGCGCTTCCCTCACGTTCTTCAATCGTTCTTCAGTCTCCAAACTCGGAATTTGAATCTGTTTACGGATTATGAACCATAACTCTCACACGGACAAGGACATATAAGATACTCAACCTAGAAAATAAAAATTCAACTGAATATAAGAAGACGAAGACAATGTATGAAACATTAGTTGAAAGTGTAGTATCTTTTGACTTAGAACTTGAAATCAATAATATAAGTAACTGAAATGACCGGAACTCAATCAAGAATGATTTAAGAATAAATCCAAGTTCAATATCCATGTTATACAAAACATATACACACACAAACACAATTCTCACTAGAATGCAAACTACATAGAGATAGTCTCCAATCATGCATTTTCCAAACCATGTTATTTCCATACCAATGCATGAGCATTCATCTTCAAGTGTGTGAATGTGTTATACATGGTGCACAACGATGCAGGGACACATATGAATGAATTGTATGTGTGTACCTTTAATGGTGCACAATGATGCAGGGACACAAATATATGATATGTGTGTGTGTGCCTAAGCCTTGTAAGAGAAAGATGAGGTCTTAGTATACCTTTGTAGAACCATATTGCATTCTTTCTCTTGAAGACTTTGAACTTGCTTTGACTTGTTGTTTCTTCTTCCTTGAAGCTTGAATAATCATGAATCTAAACAACTAAATCATTACAAGTAAACATCATTTTGATATGGAATTAATGCCAACACAAACTAAAACCTAACAATCTCCCCCTTTGGCAAATTCCATGTCAAAACACCTATACATTTACTACAAATATAAAAATGAAGATAGGTCACAAAATCACTCCCTCACATTACAATGAGTAATATTCCTATAACTAATCTTCACCAACTCTTGAACTTCATATTGATCTTCTCTTGAAGCAACCTACAAATCATCTCAAAGTACAATGCATATACAAGAGAAAGACAACAAATGGCAACATATAATATGGATAAGAATATAGAATAAAGTCCACAAATACATGTATCTCCCCATCAATACGTGCCAAATACAAGAGTTCTTAACCAAATCTTAAGACTAATTATTACATGCAATTGAAAGTTCAAAAGTTCACAAAAACAACATAAAAAGGAAACTAAGTAACTAGCAACTCTTAACAACTCTTTCTCCCCCCTTTTGACATGTAATAATGCCAAAAGGTAAGAAACATACCATGAGACTCAAATACTAGCTACTAGATCCACCAAAGAAAGATGTGCATGTAGTTGACCTAACATAATGCTTCAGAGGTGGACTTGAACTTGAGGCAATACACTCCTCCAACTCTTTTATTCTAGCATCTTGTTTTTCAACTATAGCACTAAGCTCATCAACCTTCTTCTTCAAATGTAAAGCACAATCCGGAAGAATGTTTATGCTAGTCTCTTGACAATCAACTTGTGAACTACTAAATAGTCCAAAAGTATCACATGTCTTACCCTTATCCTTGTATGACATGTATGACACACGTTTATCACTATACTTTTTCCAAGGGTTGTACCAACATATTATCTCTACTACTTTGAACACCACGAGCTAAACACAAAGAAGTTATAAACCCCGGTAATGAAAGCTTCTTATCTTCTCTAGTTGAGAAAGTCGTATTGTTTAAGTAAAACATAAGCAAATCCCCAAGGTTTACAGGTTCATATGTCAACAAGGCATATACTATTTTAATCTTGTCTTTATTCAACTCGGTTGAATTCAAAGATCCAATAATATTTGTGCAAATAAAAAGATGCCAAAATGCACTTGCCTTAGTTAACTCATGTTGACTAATATATGCTCTACATTTCCACTCAAAAGAGGCATTGTCACATAGAGTTCTACCCATGATATTAAGATTCTCAATGATATCAACATCTAGAAAGTTTGAATCAATATCACTAGATAGCCCAAGAAACTTGTTAATGTTTACCGGGTTAACTCTAAAAACAACACCCCTAATCTCCATCAAAGCATCCAACAAGGTGGCACTCTCTCTATATTCATAATAAAACTCTCTAACACGAGCATCATTCACTATTCCTAGCATGCTTACCCAAGATTCCCAATTCCTATCCTTAATGCATTTAAGAACATAAGAATCTTTACATTTACCTAAGTCAATGCCTCTCTCTTGAAATATCTTCTTAGTTCCAAAGATCCTTAAATCCTTTGACCTTGAAGCTTTGGATCCCTTTGAGGTTGACTTGGCTTTCACAATGGGATTCGATTGATTTTCACTTCCGGTAACCTTAGTTATTCCCATTTGTTCTTGTGAAATAAGATGCTATATACATACAACAAAAGTGAGTGAAAGACAAAACAAACATATTAGTCACAAATATATAAACACCATGACATATGACTTAAGAATGAATCATCATGCAAGACAAAGATAGTGAGTAATATCTTACAATTATCATTAAGTCAAAATATGCCAACATGTAACAAAATGAAGCATGTGAACATATCATAAAAGAGAAAAATGTCTAGTACACAATGCTCCCCCTTGATAAATGCTATAACTAAAATTCATGATAGCATAAGGTTCACAAAGATATTCACACAATCACACATTCAAGCAATTTGAAGAAATATCAATAAAATAAGCTTCATATGCTAAGAGAGATACACAAAGATTTTTCAAGTTCTCTCATAATTCTTCAACAATTGCAAAGATATCATCATACTCATAACCAAAGTGTGTGTGTTAGAGATATGCTTCAAATATATATTAATAAGTAATTTGATAATCAACATGCAAACAATTTCCAACAACTATTCATCTTAAGCTTTTTTTTATAAAAAGTCAAACCGATTATCATCCGGAATTTTTATTTTTAAGAGAATAGATTTCAACATATGAGCGTGTGTGTGCATGTGGCTCGTCATCCCATTTCTGCTTTTCAACCCTAGCTCATTTGATTTTCAACTAAACTCCTTTTTAAGCATTCCTCCTTTTCTTTTTAGGCTTTGAATTAAAGAATTTTTTTTTACGATTTCATTTCAACACTTCTTTGATTTTTCCATTTTTTTTTACATAAACAAAATTCACTTCATGATGGCTTTCACTCATTACAATGATATAGCTCTTTCCAACATTGGGTAGCTTTCACAACCAATGTGTGTAGCCCTTTTCATGAAGGTGCTCGTTGTGTTCTATGTAATTGCCGAAGCAAAATGGATACTAACCAAAGGTCATTTTAAATGTACTTAAGCACAAAAACTTCAAGGTGTATCCAATGTTTACATATTAGTAAACTCAACCTACTAGCAAAACATATAAGATAAGCATAGTGCAAATTTTAGAAACCAAAATTCTATGGCTCATAAGCACATGATTTAAGAGCAATAAGTAGAGACTTATTCAAGATCATTACTTCTCTAATTAGTAGCTTTCAAAGAATATGAAGCTCATATCTTCAAAAGTAATGCCACTCAATAAACTATACACAAACAATCATCAAAGTTAAGATCAATGTGAACAATATCACTATTAGATCCTAAAATAGCAAATGTCAATGAGAACCATATGTATGCTATACAAAATTCTCTAATATGACATGCTATGAGATGTATGTCAAAAATTGAGTCAAAAGATGAATATCTAAGAGAATATGCATTAGAGTATAGAGATACCTTTTTGCACATTATATTCACCAAATATCATACTTCCGTCCTTTTTATGAGCACTCTTGCCTTGAATCTCCTCATCACTCCAAGTTGACGATGTTTCACAACAAGAGTATAAAAAATATAATATCTCAACTCAATCAACACATATAACAAAAGAACTTCTTTAAAGTTAATCAACAAATTTTGACCATCATAACAAATATGATGTGAGATAACCAAGTTCATATCAATACATGGAGTATTCAAAGCTAGTAAGCAAGAATTCTCAACACAATTGATATATAGCCTCAAAGCTATCTCACATGTGCTTCTTATTTTAGTGATAAGTACACTCACCCTTGAACCACTTGTTCTTGGGTGTACCTACACAAACATTTCCAATATAATCCTTGACAACTCCAATATAATCCTTGACAACAATGTTAAATCTAGAGTAAAGTCCTTCAATGACTTGATTAACAAGAATATCATTAACACACTCTTCCTTAACATTTTCAACACAAGCTTTGTCAAGTTGAATAAGATTAGAATTCTTTATACTCCACAACATTTTCTCATGCTTAGCAATATTATCATGTTTCTCAACTTTCAAGGCCTTAGCATGTTCAAGTTGAAGTTTAATCTCCTTATCCCTAGATTCATTTCCTTATTTGCATTTTTCATTATATTTATAACACCTAGGCTTAATGTGACCTATTATGTTGCAATAATGGCAAATTGGAATAAAAGATGAGATTGTACCTTTTGGAGTTGAACTAGCTTCACTAGAAGTTTGCAAAGATACCTTGTTTGCCAACTTCTTCTTGGTTTTTGATCTTTTCTTCTTGTGTGGTTTCTTATCAATCACGACTTCATCAAAGTGTGTAGGAAGTGGTGCTTCCAAGAGCTCCTCTTCAACTACCAAGTCGTCTTCACCACTATGAGAGTTAACAAGATTCCTAACACTAGACACACTAACCGAATCATTTACTAAATCCTTGATAGCCTCCTTATCCGTGTTTATTTCTTCCATCAATTCTTGTTCTCTTGTTCTCTCTTCTTCAAAGAAGTTATCACATTATCCTACTCAAGGTTTATCATTTCAAGTTCTCTAAACTTCTTCATAATATCACCTTTTTCACCAAGAAGTCTACGAGTAACAACTACAAACTCATCTAGTTGCTTCTTGATCAAATCATCATTCTCAACTACTTCTCTTTGAGCATTGTCTCTATCTTCCTCACGCTTTTCTATCTTTTTCAACAACTCAAGATTAGTAGGAATGGAACTAGAGCTTCCAACATGATTTGTATCAAGGTTCTTGTTCAAAGATATTGTACTACCAACATCTAGTGGAGAATGAGAAGCCGTTAGAGCTACAAAGTTGCTCACCAACTCTTCATCACTTGAAGACTCACTACTAGAGCTCTCATTGTCACTAGAATTATCATCACTCCAAGTAGCCGTCAACACTTTGCCTTTCTTGTCTTTCTTAGATGGCTTCTTGGTGCACTCACTAGCAAAGTGACCAAAACCTTGACAATTATAGCATTGAAGCTCTTTCTTGTTCAAGGCTTGACTATTCTTCACAATCCTTGGAGATGATGTTCTCTTGACTCTTTTTTCCTTAGAAGACTTGCCTTTAGGCTTGGCATTCTTCTTTAGAAACTTCTTGAACCTTCTAAGCAAGAGTGCCATTTCATAATTTTCATCATCACTATCCTCCTCTCTGGCATTGAGAGCGATTCCCTTACTCTTGATCTTTGGCTTCAAGCACATCTCATAAGTTTGGAGAGACCCAAGCAACTCATCAATATTCATACTATCCACAGTGGTCGTCACCTTTAACTTGAATCTCTTAGGAAGAGACCTAAGGATTTTTCAATTTAAACGCTCTTTTGAGATAGGTTCTCTAAGTGCTTGACATTGGTTAGCTATGTTAAGAAGTCGGAATTGGAAGTCTTCAAACTTTTCTTCCTCACCCATACTTAAACCTTCAAATTGTGATGCCAACATTTGAAGCCTCGATTTCTTCACCGCTAAGGTTCCTTCATTAGTAACTTGGAGAGTATCCCAAGCTTTCTTTATGGATTCAAGATTTTGAATATAGGAGAATTGATGCCCATCAACTCCTCTAAAGATGGCATTCATAGCACGATGGTGCCATTTAGCAACCTCAAACTCATTCGTTGTCCATTCACTCCTTGGCTTGAGTATCAAGGTTCCATCCTTTAAAACCTTGGTAGGAGGACTATAACCTTCTTCCACTACCGTGCAAGCCCTTTCATTAATAGAGCGGATGTAGGCTTTCATCCTTAACTTCCAATACCCATAGTTAGTGCCACCAAGTAATGGTGGCCTAGTATTTGAGGCTCATTCTGCTATTACATCATCTTGTAAACCCATGACTTCAAACACCTTGCAAAAACCGTGAAAGTATCACATAGGACTCATACTAAGTGCAATCTAGTGTCCTGCTCTGATACCAATTGAAAATACAATCACGGTTAAATGCTCAAGGCTAACCTAGAGAGAGAGGGGGTGAATAGGTTACACACCTTTTTCAACTCCCTTAGAAACATACAAAAGTTTGTCCCTCTAAATTGATTGTATAGTAATATATATATATTAATTAAAGACAATTAATCAATATACAAACACAAGTAAAGTGTGATGCAAACAAGTAATTGTAACACATACACAATCTATATTATAGAAAAAAAGTCAACATACATAAAGAGTTCTATCCACAATACAAATATTAGAGAGATAGGAATAGAGAAAAGTTGACACAAGATATAATGTGGTAAACCTCTGAAGTTGAAACATCAACGGGCTAGCAGCCACCGGCAAACAAAATCCACTAGTAGATAAGACAAGTAAAATCTCTCAAGTGACCTCTTCACCTAGAAACTATCATCCTATCCTATTCTAGAAGTTGTCGCCCTATGCTCAACAATCTTAGGCTTCACACCTCTTGTCAAGACTTCCTTGCTCACCTTATTTGGATCCTTACGACCCAAGGCAAGACTTCTTGCTTAACTAAGCCCTCACGACTCTAGTCAAGACTTCCTTGCTCACCTATCCGAGTTCTCCCAACTCTAGGCAAGACTTATTGCTCGACTATCCAAGGCTTCACACCTCTAGCCAAGACTTTCTTGCTTGACAATCCAAGGCTTCACACCTCTTGCCAAGACTTCTTGCTCAACACCATAGGTCTCACACCTTTTGTCAAAACTTCCTTCTCACAAGGCATCTAGGTGATAATGAATGCAAAATGCAAACAAGCACGCAACATAGAATGCTATGATCAACACATCCTATGAAAAATACTAGACATGAGCATGAATGCACAAATCACATATAGTCTAGTTTATCATGCATGTGTAATAAATCTAGATTATGTAAGATATGTTCAATATTAATCACAACCTAGATACATGCATAGATCTAAACTTGAATCACAAGATATGTTCAATAAAACACAAGATCAAGTTTAAATCACACAAACCAAAAACATGCTAAAATCATATGACAATGTCAATTAGATTTAAGCTACAGTTCTAGAGCATATTCCTAATCATAGATTCAACCAAAACACATAAATAGCTCAAAAGAACATAAGCACATGTATTATGTGAGAATTTTGGCCAGGAGAGCCTAATATATGTGAGGAACTATTTTTCTCAAAATCATTCAATCAAAGATCATCAAATAGTCCTAAAATCAAAGCTAGCACGATACAATCCCAAACATGTGATAACATAGACAAAATCAAAACCTAACTCAACATGAATGACTTCAATTGAAACTCAACATAGCTTTGAAAGAGTTCAAAACTCAAATCAAAACACTCACAATATACAAGTATATGTAGAAGAAGAAAACCCAAGGCAATTGACCAAGTTTTAAAAGAAAACTTTGAGAGAAAATCAATACCTTTGTTGATTTATGTGCAGTCCCGTTTTTGTATGATTAGACACCAAAAAAAGAAGCAAACCTTACTCAAACCTTCAGAGTTCAAATCGGAGTTCAAATGAAGAAGCTATGGTGTTTGGAAGGTGAGAAAATTTAGAGAGAAAATTTCTGCAAACTTAATTTGAATTTCTTCTTAGAATGTAATGTGAGAGGGAAAGAGAATATAAAGGAGAGGGAAAGAAAGGAGCCAAAAGAAAAATTTACCCCTCTTTGATATTGCTCCCACAAGATGGCGCGTGGTCATCTCGGGCCAGCAAGGCCACGCGCCATCTCGTGCTTGCATACCTCCATGGCCTTTGACCATGGTGCAATCCCCTCGCGCTTCCCTCACGTTCTTCGACCGTTCTTCGGTCTCCAAACTCGGAATTTGAATCCGTTTGCGGATTACAAACCGTAACTCTCACGCATACATGGACATATAAGATACTTAACCCAGAAAATAATAATTTGACTCAATCTATGAAGACGAAGACAATGTATGCAACATGAGTTGAAAGTGTAGTATCTTTTGACTTAGAACTTGAAATCAATAGTATGAGTAACCGAAATGACCGGAACTCAATCCAGAATTATTTAAGACTAAATCCAAGTTCAATATCCATGTTATACAAAACATATACACACACAAACATAATTCACACTAGAATGCAAACTACATAGAGATAGTCTCCAATCATGCATTTTCCAAACCATGTTATTTCCATACCAATGCATGAGCATTCATCTTCAAGTGTGTGAATGTGTTATACATGGTGCACAATGATGCAGAGACATATATGAATGAATTGTATGTGTGTGCCTTTAATGGTGCACAACGCTGCAGGGACACAAATGTATGATATGTGTGTGTGTGTGTGCCTAAGCCTTGTAAGAGAAAGATAAGGTCTTAGTATACCTTTGTAGAACCATATTGCATTCTTTCTCTTAAAGACTTAGAACTTGTTTTGACTTGTTGTTTCTTCTTCCTTGAAGCTTGAATCATCATGAATCTGAACAACTAAATCATTACAAGTAAACATCATTTTGATATGGAATTAATGCCAACACAAACTAAAACCTAACATCGATCGCCAACCTATGGTATGCCAATGACAAGAGGATCCCTAGCATCTCATCATGGCTCTATACAAAATATCGTTAAACTCTTGAAGCAACTTGACCAATCCCTCTTTTAACCCAGCTTCGAGTGCAGGCCCGATTTTCATCACTTAGGTCGGGTCATCTTCTCTTACCTGGACTTCTTCCAATTTGTCAATAGATTATCCAATGTCCTATTCTCTCCTTGACCTGGGAATCACTTTTTGGATAATCAGTAGGCTCTGAATCCTCCTAGTTCATCTATGATACTTCCTGGTTTTGCATTATTGACACTTGTGAGAATTGTCTTGTCAGTACTGTCGGGTTAGAAGAGACAGCATTAACATTTTCTTGCAACTGACTGGTCACCACGTACCTCACCTACTTGGTTCCCGATTGGACACTTCAAGGTGTTATGGTAGACTGAAAAGACTCCCTTGATGGCTGATAGGAATGACCTTCCTAGTATTGCATTATAGGTCGTTGGAAGGTCAACTACAATGAAGTCTCTCATTATGTTTTGTTGGAAGGGTGTGGTTCTTACGATCACATGGAGTATCTTCGATCCTACTAGCATGACGGAGTCGCCTATGAAACCATACAAAGGAGTCGTGAAGCTATTATAGTACCACTGCTTCAGGTTAAATTTCACTAAAGTATCTTTGAAGAGGACATCCACACTACTGCCGGAATCTATAAGCACGAGATGGACCTCACAGTTAGTGATCTGTATTATGACCACTAACGGATCGTCATGGGGCTGAACAGTGTTGTAGACATCCACCTTGGAGAAGATAATCTGAGCACACTGAAGTGCCTGCAATGCTCTGTTCCAGCTTGAAAATGCTTCGAACTTCCTGGTTCTTCTATGCATTGTTTGAGTATTCAGCCAAAGTGGGACCTTCACTGATAGTATAGATGACTTGAATTTGCTGTATCAAATCCTTATGTTTACTTCTTCGCTTTTCCTCTTCTTCCCAAATCTTTACTTACACCTCATTCCCAATCTGGATGATGTCTATGACTTGTTGTAGGAACTCTACCAAGCATCCTCCCTTTACCAGAGCTTCTATCTGGTTACGCAGGCTATAACACTCTGATGTTTTATTCCCAATGTCTTCATGGAAGTCACAGTACTTATACCGGTTCCTGGCATCGGCAGGCATTTTCATTGGTGTTGACTTTATCAACTACCCTTTATCTCGGATAGTGAGGTAGATTGATTCCCTTGATGCCTTCAGATGGGTTTAATGGTCGAACCCCCTCTCATCTCGAGTTATGGGAGCTACCCATTTGGATGAGAGGAAGCCCATGAAGGAGTTTTCTTTACTGGAAACCGATCCCATTAAGGCTGAAACAGGGGAGGATAGTATGTCGACCTGTTAAAGGGTTTGTTCTGAATCCTCTAAATCGGTGCCATCCTAGGTGCCTCCTTATTTTGGCGCTTCACCGCTCTCATGTCGTCATGCTCCAGCTTGACTTTTAGTTGTTCCTCAATCTCTATCTGCTTTAGAGCCAGATTGTATGCTTCTTGATAGGTTTCTAGAGCATGCTTGGCAAAAGAACAGAATAGATTTCCTGCCCACAGATTTCTACCAAAGTTAGCTAGGGTCTCCTTCTCTATGAAAACTCTCATTTGGATAACCTCCTTATGGAACCGCTCTACATAAGCCTGGAGGGTTTCTCCTTTTTCCTGAATCACGTATTGTAGATAGATGGGATCCTTTGATCTGGGTTAAACACCTTGGATCTGTGAGCATAAATCCGTTGACAGCTTCGTGAAAGAGACAACACTTCTTTGGACAAAACTTTCTAAATAGCTCAACGGGTACTCCGTAACAGAGAACTTATCTGAAGGCATCTTAAATTTAGATGGGAGTTTCGATTCTCAAATTCGTCTGGTAAAAGAAGTGTTTATCTCACTCAAAGGGTTCTTTTTGACCTCTTTACCTTTTTCTTTTTTCATTTGCTAGATCTCCTTCTGCATTTGATCCAACAGGTCACCATAACGCTTATTTCCGTGCTTATTAGAATCGACATCAAAGGTCTCACTATCAGATCTCTCTATTAAGCTGAATACTTTCACTTTATCCTTTTTAACGGCAGGCTCCGTGTGTGCAGTTCGCCGGTTACTACCAGCCTCAGCTCGAGGTTTTATTCTAGAAATCGTCGATCGAAGGGGGCAGTGAGGTGCCCTTAATGGGGCATCTGCTACTGATTTAACCTATCTAGGTTGGTAGTAGATCAGTCTATTAGGGCCTGGGGGCATGGGTCCTCTCCTGTCCCTGATGGAATTCATAGTCCTTTTCTCGTTGTAGGAAGGAATCGATGTTCGATCAAAGGTAGACTGCATGGCAGCGGGTCTGCTAGCCTCTCATCGGGTTCTAAGATCTGCCAGTTGAGGATCAATTCCTTCTACAGCTAGACGAAGGCAGACGTTCTCCATGATGGCCACTGCATGCTGGTTGATCATAGCTTGGTTCACCGTTAGAGGAGTTAGAGCCCGCTCCACATCTGAATGACATAAGGCTGGCTTGTGGTGCTTGGACTTCTTTCCCTTTTTTTGCCCATTCTTGGTCGAGGGGGTAGACTGTTGTCTCGAGGTCTCGAAAAGTCCATGAGAGGAGCGAAGCCTGATAGTCACTGTAAAATAACAGACTAGTAAATGTAAAATAATGGTGTGGGGTACCCACAAACGGCACCAGAAAGTGTTAACCAAAAACTCGTTCGGTATAAGGAATTTTGACTAACACCCTCAGGAAAAACTACCTCGAAAGGTATGGTCAGGGTAGGTACCTAGAGTACCAAGGATCCTTTTGAACAAGAGTGATGGTGGGTGTAAGAATAATGTCCATGCAAATGTTGTAGACAATGATAACCATGTTTTATATTTGAGATTGGGATTACAACACTCTAATGGTTAGCACTAAATCCCTGGCAAATTAATAGAGATGGCGATGTCGTTCGTGTCGAGAAGTAGAAAATAACAATGGTCATGTTCTGATTACAGAATTTAGGCCAGAGGCTCCTCACGTCGTCATTCACGTTGGGCGTATTTATACATGGTCCAAGTAGGTTAAACTTGTGAATCTTCTGTCATGATTCTCTGAATCCGTTCCCTCCTTATCGGGCATGATATTTTATTTGAAAGTCACTAACTTTGAATTAATAACGAATTCGAGAATATCTTTGGGGGAGATAATTTTGTTTCCTCTTTGGACTCAATCTCTTGCCTTACACGTACGCATTGTGTTAATGTTCATTGGAGTGTAGATATGATCTCGTGTGTATTCATGGCGTGATTATTCATGGAGGTCGTCGAGTATGGTGTTCGATGTTTCATATGGTGTGGTAGATCCTTGCCCCAGTCTATGTACTAGGAGCTTGGTCAAACCTTTCCAGGTCCCTTGGAGCTTGGGATGGCTCCATGGACATCCTTTGGTGGCAATGGGGCTTTGGCGAGCTTCCTGCTACCTGTCCAGATAGGTCTGAATCTTCCCTCGTCGAGATGTAGTAATTCTACAGTACGAGCCTGGTGCTTAATGGGACTCTCTTGGAGAGGATGGCGGGCTTCTAGGGAGTTTGCTAGGTGATCTTGACTTTAGGGAGCCTGATTCGTCATGCATCGGACTTCTCGTGGATTCTTGATTCGGTGTAAGAAGCTCGATCCAACTTCGTCGGGCTCCACCTTAGGTGGTTCCTAAGCTTGGCGACCTTTCTTCACTTCTGCAGGGTGGCTCTACAGCTTGACCTAGGATCTGGGGTTCCGTGTTAGGTAATCTCGGGCTTGACCTTAAGCTAGGAGAGCGAAAAATTTATCTTTTGTCCCTAGCCAAATTTGGCTATTAACAATGGTTTTATTAAAAAAAAAAATAAGCCATTTGTTAATAGCCAAATTTGGCTAGGGACCAAAGGAAATTTTTCCACTCTCCTAGCTAGGGTCCAAATCCAAGATTACCTAGTAAGGTACAGAGGTTTCCGGGGTCGAGCTATTGGGCGACCCTGCAGAATCGAGGAAAGGTCGTCGCACCCTGGGAACACCCCAAATAAAGCTCCACTGGATCGGATCGAGCTCCTAACATCGAAATAATAACCCAAGGCAAGGCCGATACAGGATGACCCAAGCTCCTCGAGGTCGACATTACCTCGCAACCTCCTCAGAAGCCCACCATTCTCTCCAGACACAGAGAGAGTTATAAGGCCTCAAGCTCGTACTACAGTATCACTTTATCTCACTGAGGGAAGAAGAAAATCTATCTAGGCAGGTAGGAGGAAGCTCAGTGAAGCTCAATCATCACTAACATGCACTAACATAGTCATTTCAAGCTCCAAAAGGGACTTAGAAAGGTCAGATCAAGTTTCTAATATCAAGATAAGAGCACGGATCTACCTCGATCTTCGAAATAAGGAACACCATATTCGGTGACCTCAATGATACATCTCACCAGAGTAATATACAGGATAGCTTTCACTCTCCAAATAGCATTGAAACACTACGTATGTGTAGGGCATGTAATTAAGTGTAAAGAGGAAACAAACTTATCTCTATCCTATATATTCTCGATTCCGTCATTAAGCCAAAGCCAATGACATTCAAGAAGAAAATCTCGTCCGATAAGGAGGAATTTGATTGAGAAAAAATGGCGGGAGGATCACGAGTTTAACCTAGTTGGACTAGGCATAAATAAGCCCAAGGATGCACGAGAGTGGGAGGAGGATCGAACAGGGGACAGACAGTAAGAGATCTGAATTTGGCCTAAATTCTATTTAAAGAACACGGTTATAGTTGTTATCTACTTCTCAACAGGCACGAAGCCACCACACCTATTTTACCCAAGAGAAACTGAGAGCATCTGAATGATTTGTGTATACGCCATATGATTCAATAATAAAATAGTATCATTTTTCCTTGTGTGTCTTAATATTTCGAGCTATCAGTCGCCATCATACTCACTATCAAATACACAAACCAGATAGTGAAGGTACCAACCGGTCACCACCTATGTGGTAGTGGTCTCGAGGGTGCTAATCGAAATTCCTAACCACGAGCGAATTTTTGGTTAATACTTTCTGGCACCGTGTTTGTTGTTTTACAGGAACGATGAGGCTTCGCTCTTCCCAGGGACAGCCCGAGGTCTCGGGACAATAATCTGTTTCTTCAACTCGAAAGACCCTAAAGAAAAATAGAAAATCCGGGCATCACAACCAATCTCTGGTCTAGCCACAAGCTTCTAGTCCCCTGTTATAAAATAGACCAAACTCGACCAATAAGTAGCGGCCTTCGTAGAGAACGTCTGCATTCGCCTGCTCACTGAAGGCCTAACAACCCAACCTGTGAATCCCAACACTCAGGGAGAGGCGAGCAGGCCCAGACCCAATTAGTCGGTCTTCAATTGGCTGGGACCCCCCTTGCCAAGGCCAACCCACTGTAAGGCAGAGCCCTAACCCTCGATCCGAGATAGGCTAAGACCCATGGCCCTAATGCTAGGAAGGTTTCGAGTTATCAACCCAGACGAGTTAAATCTGTAGTAGATGCGTTGCCACGGAAACAGTAAAAGCCCCTTATCCAACAGCCTTCTGGAGGGAAACCCGGGCTAGAGGAAAAGGTAGCCAGCAAAGCCTGTGAGCGGATCTCGTTCATTAAGAAGACCAGGTCGAAGTTCCCAGTTCATCAGATGGATCCGACAGTGAGGAGTTTGAGGTCAACTCGAAGAAACCCGGGAACAAGCGCTTGAAGGATCAGTTGGCAAAGCTATTGAATGAGATCCATATGTTAAAAAAGGGAAAACACAAGGAGGCCAAGAAGGATCCTTTGAGCGAAATGAACACTCCCTTCACCAAAAGGATCCGGGAGGCTGAGCTCTCCCCGAAATTAAAAATCCTGGTAGACAAATTCTCCAAAATGAAAGACCCCTTGTGCCACCTAGAGAGTGTCGTCCAACAAATGGAAGTTCAGAATTCCACTAGGGTTGCCATGTGTAGAATGTTCCCTACTAACCTGACTGGTTACGTAAGGACTTGGTTTAGGAGGTTGCCTGCTCGTAGCGTGGATTCATTCACAAAGCTATTGACTGATTTCTGCTCACAGTTCTAAGAGTCAAGCCACGTCCAAAGGATCCCATACATCTTCAATATGTGGACTAGGAATGAGGTGAAGCACTCCGGTTATATGTGGAACGTTTTCTCAAGGAAGTCATCCATCTACTCGAGACCCTCGCCAACTTCGGCGGTACCTGTGAGCAGGCAAGCTTTTTTTGATCCTTTGACAAGAGACCTCTAGAAATCTAGCAAGAGGCCTATGATCGGGCTCTCGAGTAGATGAGATTGACGAATAGCTCAAGGTCAAAATAAAGCATGACAACATGAGAAAGGAGAAACGCTAGATGAAGAATGCTCTCAGACCGGTGCCAGCTTAGAAAAACCAGAATGAACGCCCCATCAAATCGACATATTGCTCTCTCCCTTCCCATTCTAGACAAGAGCAGTACCTAGTAAGACAAACTCCTCTGCGAGCTTCACCTCCTCCAAGAACTGTAGCCCTGTAACACAAGATAAGAGGGGTACGAACACTATACCCTATTGAATACATCCTGCGAGACGATCTACCTTGCCATTCGGGATAAGTAGCTACTCTAGAAACCAGCGCCCATGAAAGCTCTGGCAGATAGGAGGAATAGGTGCAAGTACTGTGACTTTCATGAAGATGTAGGGCACAACATTATAGAGTGATATAGTCTGCATAACCAGATTGAGGCTCCAGTAAAGGGATGATGTTTGATAGAATTCTTACAGCAGGTCAGGGACAACATTCAAACTGGAAGGGAGCTATAAACTGAGATCCGTGACCATGAAGAGAAGAGGAAGGGGGAACAGAAGGATTTGATACAGCAAATCCAGGTGATACATACCATCAGAGAAGGGCCCACCCTAACTAGAACCTCTAATATTTCCAGTAAAAATCATACAATAAGGATTCCCAGAGTTGATAAGGGTCGGAGTATCTTCAAGGTCAACTAGAGCCCGGCTGGCCTATCTCAGACAGCCTCGATTGGGTTCATAGAGGTAGATATCTATAACATTGTACAGCCTCACGATGACCCCATGGTGATCACAGTGTTGATTGCCAATTTCATGGTCCACCACGTGCTCGTCGACACATGCAGCAGTGTAGACATCCTCTTTAATGACACTTTGGAAAAGCTCAATTTAAAGCATTGGTGCTACAATAGATGTACAACCCCGCTGTATGGATTCACTGGGGAATAGATCATACCAGTGGGGTCAAAGTGTTAGGATTATGATCGATAGCAAGAGTATAATATTGTATTTGACAATCTTTTCATATTAATAAAGTGATTTCGAGTTTAATAAATCTTATAGCATTTATAGTTTAATTACTATAATTGTCAAAAGTAAAAAATCATAAGGTCAAAAGACTATGAGAAAAGAAGAATTGTTTATACATCTAGATATGTATGAGGTAGACACAATTCTTTAGTTAGTCTTGAATAATATTCACAACTTAAGATAATAGGTTGGCGCCTTTATCTTGTCGAAGTTGTAGATTCTTTATCTAGCATTTGAGTGGGATCAAATATCTTATGATGAGTCTAAAATCATCAAAGTGTGGTGTTTTTGGGTAAAAGAATCTAGTGCACTAGGTGCATTGAATAGGATCACAATGAAATACTTTATCTAGAACCGTCAATGGATAAAAGTTTTTCATTTGAAGACAATCGGAGAGTCTATCTCAATCCTGAGATAAATGATGGACTTATGGTTGCAAGTGTTATCATTTATGCTATCAGTGAGTACGATTATATAGCATAGTCTATCCTTGATAGTTTGGTGGTATTCATTTATTAATCGATAGAGGACTTTATTTATAGAAATGGACATCGTTGCTCCATTTATTAAATGAGAGTAGAATATCATCATATGGATGTTTTGAGGTATTGGATATTAAATCTTAACGTTAAGTTTTCAATAGTGTCTATTGAAACATGGCTTCTGGACAAGTCAAAATATCCAAGTTCAAAATGTGGTCATATGATTAAATATGGTAACTTAGAATGCTATAGACAGTCTATGAGCTCTTGATAATTACTGGTATTCTTCGAGAGGATACACTTTCTCCAATAAGGTTGTCTAGGGTATGAATGAGTAACATCAACTTATTCTATCTTTATTTAAGAGTTCAATTTTAGTTTCTTAGTGGAATAAACTAAAATTAAATAGATCGGACCTAAGTGAATCATTTGTTGACTGTGATTGGGTTGTGTCTATTGAAGCTTAAATTTAGATAGCTCGTCAAGATCCTTAATCCACACGAACTTGCATGGATAACTTGATATATTCTACCGAACCAACTTAGGGGTCCATCTAGAATTGTATTAAGGCATGTGAACTTGTTTCTTTTTGCAAGAATATATCTAGTTCACATGTGGACTTTTTATTAAGATCCAATGGATTTAATAAAATAAGAAAAATAATATATAGCCCATATACATGTGTTGGGCGGCAAGGCTAATTAAGAATAGCTTAATTATATTTTTTTATTTTATTATTTAATTAAATTGAAATTGATTAATTTGTTGATTAATTAATTATTTAATTAAATGTCAAAATCTTTTTTCAAATAGGAGTTGATCTCCTAAAATTATACTATTGTTGGTAGTATAATTAATATTAAAGACTATATTTGATAAGTAGATAAATAAAAGGAATTATTTGTCTAATCAAATTAGGAAGTCTTTAATATGGTTACAAATACACTATTGAGATGGATTAGGAGTCTTGGGGTAGGAAATAATTCCTTTTTGAAAAGGATTATTAACAACCAAGTAAATCTACCTAAGAAAAGGATTCTTCACTACCAAGTAAATCCTGCTTAGAAAAGGATTTGTGTTCCTAATCTATATCCTATGAAATTCGGCCAGCCCATGTATATATAAAAAAGGATAGAATTCCTTTTAGATAAGGATTCTTAACTACCAAATAAATCCACCTAAGGAAATGATTCTTGCCAACCAAGTAAATCCTTCTTAGGAAATGATTTATGATCCTATATATATATGTTTGTGATTTTCGACCAGCCCAAAGATTCTTAGAGTAAAAATTTCGGCCAACCTAAGTGTTTTCTAAGAGAGAATTTTGCTTGGCAAGAGAGAATTTTGAGAGAAAAAAAATTAGTATTTTACTCAAGACAAAATTCAATAAACTCTAAGTTATAGGGTGTGGAATTCGACCAAGGAGAAAAGAGAAAAAGATAACGTTTTTGTTTTCGATAGTACACTAGTATCCTTTACATCAAAAGGGTTTTTGTGTACAACATCGAATCAAGGTTCAAGCGACTTTTAATCAAATTGATTGATAATTCACAAGTGGCCGGACGTTCTTGATTTTTCTCTTGGAGGATATTTGTAACTAACAAATAAATATATTTTGTTTGTTCCATCCCCAGGTATACATTTTGAAGAAATGGAGCCCACACTCCTAGGTGATTCACGTTTGTGATTGGATTGAAAGATCTTACGGAATCAATTTGGCGTTTGTTCAATCGTCACGAGTCAAAGATACGACACTTTTATATACATCAATTAATCTAGGGTTAATGTTCTTGTTATTTAAAAGGGAATTTTTTTTATTTATACGCAAACCCTAATTTTATTTTTCTTATTTCTCACGCTTCCGTTGCATTTTGAACCGTTTTTTTCCCTACACAAAGATTCTCCCTGTAATTGCTTGAACCACACCTATCTAACAAAATATCATGACAGATTTTATTGTGGTGGATACCCCGTTAGCCTACAATGTGATACTAGGAAGAACATTCATGTTGTCATTAAAAGGAGTCTTATGGACAAACTGGAGGAGATACCCATCAGAAGCGACGACCCTCCAAGGTTGTTAAGGTCGGAGTTGCCCTCAAACCAAGAGTGAGGGAAGGTTTGATCAGGCATCTCTAAGAATTCAGTGACATCTTTGCTTATAGCCATGACGAGATGCCCGAGATCCAGATCTCATTGGCTGCTCACCGATTAGCAGTGGGTCCAATCTTCAAACCCGTCAACCAGAAGAGGCGTCACCTTAACACCAAAAGGAATGTTGCAGTTCAAGAGGAAATGAATAAGTTTATCAGAGCAAGCTTCATCAGAGAATCGTGCTACCCCGGATGAATTTCCAACGTGGTCATGGTCACGAAGGCGAATGAGAAGTGGCGTTTGTGTGTCGACTACACCGACCTCAACCGGACGTGTTGGAACGACAACTTTCTTTTACAAAAAAATTGACCAACTAGTAGATTCCATGGTTGGAAACAAGCTTCTCAGCTTCATGGATACATTTTTAGAGTTCAACCAAATTATGATGCACCACGCCCCGATCAAGACAAGACCAACTTCATCATGGGATAGGGTCTGTATTGTTACAAGGTGATGCCTTTCGGCCTCAAGAACTCGGGCGCTACCTACAAATGATTTGTTAACCAGTTATTCAAGCCAAAGATAGGAAAGTCAATAAAGGTGTATGTAGATAATTTGATCACCAAATCCCAGGAAGTAGAAGAACACCACGATCATCTTCGTAGGACATTTTAGATAGTGAGGAATAACCAAATGCAGTTGAATCCCGCCAAGTGTGCTTTCGGGTAACCGCGGGGAAGTTCTTGAGTTTCATGGTGAATGAGAGAGAATTGAGGCAAACTCTGAAAAGATCCAAGCTATCCTAGACCTAGATTATCCTACCACTCTCAAACAAGTCCAAGTGTTGACAGGGTGTATAGCAGCGCTTAACAGGTTCATCTCACGTTCCGCAGATAAGTGTCTTCCCTTCTTAAAATCCATCAAGCAAGGGAAGAACACGAAATGGGACCACGACAGTGAGTGAGCTTTCCAGGACATAAAAGAGTATCTCACCAGCCTACCGCTGCTAGTTAAGCCAATACCAGGAGAAAAGTTACAGATATACCTGACAGTGTTAGAGACATTAAACGGGGCTTTGGTCAAGAAGTGTGAGGATGGGGTCCATCGACCTATCTACTATGTCAACCATGCATTATCCAAGCTCGAGAAGAACTACCTCCTCCTTAAGAAGCTTACCCTTGCTCTGGTTACCTCAACCAGGAAGCTTCGCCTATTTTTTTATCTCCATACAGTGGCGATAGTGACTGATCAACACTTTCACCAATTTTGATACAGAAGCCTGGCGTACCTAGGAGGCAAGTCTTGTGGGCTTTGGAGATCACTCTGTTTGACCTGAAGTACAAATATCAAACAATAATCAAGGCTCAGGCTCTGGCAGATTTTGTAGTTAAGTTTTCAGCCCTCTCGGGTGAAGGGACCCTAGCAGCATTAAGTACGGCTCGTGGTAAGTTTTCATAAAATAGCAACTGGCTGAAAGACTATACAGCCTAGACTTTTTATACTTATGGAGCATCTGGAAAAGCAGAGGGAGGAGTCGGCACAGTCCTAATCGACCCTGAAAATATGGAATGTTGCCATTGTTTTATGTTTGAATTTAAAGCAACCAATAATGAGGCAGAGTATGAAGCTCTCGTAGCTGGTATGAGGGTCGCTTTTGAGCTTGGGGCAGATTATTTGTCCAATCGTTGCTCATCGTCAACTAGGTTATGGGACTCTACCAAGCCAAGGGTGAAAACATGGCAGCCTACTTAAAGTTTGTCCAACAACTAATGGAAAGGTTCAAAGGGTTCCGGATTAAGCAGGTGCCTCGATAGCAAAACCACCGGGCGGATTTCTTGGCAAAGATAGTTAGAAATGGTGGAATAGCTCTACCTAAGGGAGTATCTCTCCAAGCGATCTCCCAATCAAGCATAACTGTAGGCAAAGAAATCTGCCCTGTGGATTGGCTACCCTATTGGATGGACTTGATAGCTGTTTACCTTCAGGAAGTAAAGCTACCCGAGAACCCCGATCAAGCCCAAAAAGTCAAAAGATTGTTAGTTCGGTATTTCCTGATAGATGGATACCTCTATCGGAGGGGCAAATCCCTCCCTCTACTTCGATGTCTTCATCTAGACGATGCCAGTTAGGCATTAAGAGAGGTCCATTATAGGAACTGTGGTAATCACATTGCTGGAGAGGCTTTAGCCTACCAAGTACTCCGCATGAGGTATTACTGGCAAACCATTCACCAAGACGCAAAGAGGTTCATATAATCTAGTGAATCATGCTAGAGGACCTAGAAATTGAATCACCTACCACCATAGTGGTTATCATCTCTCAGTTCACCCTACTTCTTTGCCATATTGGGAGTCGACCTGATTGGTCTGCTTCCTACAGCTCCAAGGCAAGCAAAGTACACAAATGTGGCAATCGATTATTTCTCAATGTGGGTCGAAGAGGGACCTCTCTCCTAGATTTTAAAAGAAAATAAGATGAAGTTCATCAAGACCATTGTTATTTGTCATAATAACCAACCCAGGCAAGCAGTTTGACAATGCCCGATTCAAAAACTTCTGTGAAGGCTATGGAATCAACCTCAGGATCGCATCAATAGCCCACCTTTAAACTAATGGGCTGGTTGAATCCACTAACAAGACTATCAAGAAGTTGTTAAAAAAGAAATTATAGCAGAAGAAAGGCAAGTGGGCAAAGGAGCTCCCTGAGGGTTCTTTGGGCATATCGGACAACAAAAAGAACAACTATTGAAGAAACACCCTACTCTCTGGCCTTTAGGGCAGAAACAGTCCTTCCCATAGAGCATAAACTAACCTCGTTTAGGGTATAACACTTTGAACCAGAAAGCAACAAGGTCAAGCTACGAGCCAGTCTAGACCTCCTAGAAGAGAAACAAGGTCGGGTAGCTGAGAAGGTGGCGATTTACCAAAGCAAGATCACAAGGTATTTCAACAAAAAGGTCAAAGCCATGAACTTCAAAGGGGGGATCTGGTTCTTAGGAAAGTGACCTTGAATACCCTAAAAAGGTCGAATGGGATCCTATGACCCAACTAGGAAGGGCCATATTTTGTGAAGGTAGTGGTCTGTAATAAGGCATACAAACTCGAAGATATGGATTGTCAACCCATCGACCATACCTGGAATGCTAGCATTTGAGGAAGTTCTATCCCTAGGCAAGGGACTCTTGAGTAGACTACCTTCATTTAGGTTTCAATAAAGTTCTCAACCACAGTGTACTCCATTTTGATCATCAACAAAGTCTGCTATTACTTTCTCCAACTCCAATTGTATTCTCCATGAGCTGTTAATTTCTCCATATCTGATTTTGCTCTCCATGAGCAAATTCACCATAACTGCCTCGAGACCAAAGATCAATCGGGGAATCTCCCTCACCATCCCTGATGCCTTGGTCGGGCACCACCCCCTGCCAAGAAGGGTATGAGTGTAAGAGCATGGTTGACATCAAAATCTTGAGACCAGGATAGCTAGATAGCTCTCTTGATGCCTTGGTTAGGCTACCACCCCAAGAAAGGTCTGAGTTTAAAAGCATAGTTACCGTCTAGATCTTGAGACCATGATAGCTAGATAGCTAGATAGCCCTCTTGATGCCTTGGTCGGGCTACCAACCCCAAAAAAGGTCTGAGTGTAAGAGCATAGTTGCCACCAGATCTCGAGACCACGAGAGCTAGATAGCTCTCCTGATACCTTGGTTTGGCAACCACCACCAAGAAGGGTCTAAGTGTAAGAGCATAGTTTCCATCCAAATCTCAAGACCAGGATAACTAGATAGCCTTCCTGATGCGTCAGCCAGGTTACCACCCCCAAGAAGGATCTCAACTTTTAATATAGATTTGCTTGTTGGATTGAGGTTACCAAGACAGGATACCTCCTCGAATTCTGGGAGAAGGGAAATCTATGTTGTTACCACATAGCTATCGCCTAAGTATCAAATACCTAATTGCTACTAACCATTGGTTTTTCATAAACGTGTGACTTCCTATATCTCCAGGTTAAAGTTTGAATAGGGATCAATCAAAGCAAGTATAAAGGAAGTCTTAATAGATTTTCATTAATGATACAGGAGCCTATCCCCTTGCAAGGCTACATTAGTCATTGAGGGAGCCCAACCCCTAATTATGGGCAACATTTGTAAAAAAGAAAGAAATAAGAAAAATTTGTCATGAGTAAAGCGAGGTGCCCACCCACCTTTCTGGGCAATCAAGACAGGCCATATAAAGCTTCGACATCCTCTTAGAGTCCTCTCACTTCTCTCTCTCCTTGATGATTTCTATCCGCTTCCCCTCCATCTAATTGTTGCTCATCTTGGTTGGCCATTTCGGCCTCTCCTTCCTCTAGAGGCTCCTCAACTACTCGTTGCCCAACTTGGTCCTCTTCTAAGACCTCATTAACTATAGCCATAACCTTAGGGGAATGACCGTATCTAGAAGGACAGTAGTTGCCTACGTTTCGCTCTATCCAACCTCCAACTCTGCTCTAGAAAACTCCTCAAAGTGGTCTCTAGCTCCCTCTCGGGCTTCTGGTTGCCCCCTCGAGTTGTGCAGGCTGAACCATGCTTGAAGATTCACCAAGACCTGGGACTGGGAAGACTGGAGGAGGAAGGGGAAGATCTGCCACAACCGATTGTTTCCAGGTTCCAAGCATGTTTGAAGGTTTTGCTCTATCGCCAGCAGGACGAGACATCTATGTTACCTTGGTCATAATCTCCTCTCTTTCCCAGTTAGCAAAAACTGACAGATCAAAAGGAAGAGGGAAGGCCTCAGTGACGTAGTAAAAGGCATAAAAATACCCATCATCGAAGGAGGCATCTACATTGGCCTACAGCTTGGCCACCTAAGCATACAAGCTCTGGTTTTCGATGTCTTGCATCTTGGCCTTAGCTTTCCAAGAGTCCCTTAACTTAGCTCGACGTTCAGATTGAAGGGTTTCTTAATCGAAGGACCGCTTCAGCCTCTCATAGCCATAAAGAAGCTCGGACAGCTCTACCTCTATTTCCCTCTAGCTGGATGTCATCTCCTTCACTAGAGCATGAGCTCGTGCAAGTAATCCCATAGCTCTCTCAGCCTCGGCCTCAGCTTTTGCTGGATGGTCGGGAAGAGAGGCCACCTGATGACTCATGCCCACGTTGAATTTGAAAGCCTACAGATTAAAAAGTCCAAGTTAGAAAATGATCAAGCTAGCCGACACAAGAAAAGATGAAAGAAGATGGTTACCTCGACCAAAAGAGCAGACCCTTTGGTGATCAGGATATCCATGGGCATTGAAGTCATCAAGGAAAGGCTGCCACCTAGGCAGGATGCAACAAACTGCTGTAAGACCTTGTCATGCATAAGAGAGCTTGGTTGATATTGAGGGCAAAATGGAGGAACCTCCTCAACATCAGCCTCGAGGTCCTTTGAAGCTCGAGGAGTTGGGATTGTAGATAGAGGACAGAAATAGCGGGTTAACCGTATGGCGACAGAAGTAGCAACAGTGCAGAGGGGGCAACCGAAGAAAGAGTAGAAATAGTTACATCAACAACATGAGAAGCAAGGTACCATTGCTTCGCACCTTGGAAGCCCGTGATGCGAGGAGCGCCATCTTTGACCTAATTTAGGAAGGGGATAAAGTATGAGCAGGTGAAATCCCAGCGGGAACAGTTGGCCTCTTTTTCTCCAAAGCAACCAAAGAGATTCCCCTGGTCAATCTGGCAGGAAGGGGAGGGGTGCGGGCTTGTTGGGCTTCTCGGGAAGCTGGAGCAACAACAGAAACTGTTTAACCTAAGTTAGGAAGGAGACGGAGTAGAAGTATGAGCTGGTTAAATCCAAATAGGAATGTTGGCCTCCTTTTCTCCAAAGCAACAAAACGGATTCCCCATGTCAATCTAGTTAGAATGGGAGGGGTACGGGCTTGCTAGGCTTCACGGGAATCTAGAGCGACAACAAAAACTGTTTAAAAAAATAGATGTTAGAATCAAGCTAGCTAATGAAAGAAACATGGTGGTTCAGTCTGATTTTACTTACAAGGAGTGGTAGCAGAGATACGCAGGTATAGATCCACTTTATAGGAATCAAAAGAATCAGCTGTAGGAAACCTCAGGTTCAAGTAGTTTTTAGAGATGATGGCCCTCAAAATAGCCTCGAATTCAGCGGCCAAAGAATCCCTATCCCATGAAGGCTTGTCATTGAAAGCGGTCGAGACCTCGAACTCGTGCCCGCTGATGAAGATTGAGCTTCCTCAATCATCCCCTGCTAGAATCTATTCCTTCTTTCATACGGGGTCCTTATTGGATGCGCAAGGAACGATAAAGTTGAGTTTGTTCTTGGATTTCGCGTAGAAATGACCTCTGGGCAGTCAGATAGGCTGCCAATCTAGAAGAGGTAGGCAAGTTCCTCCATTTCGGGCTCCCCAGTAACCTTGCTCATCTCCCATAGTTCCCTCCACATCATGAGGAAGCCGATTAGATGACTCCAGAAGCCAGGTGTCAACTGGAGAGGAGCTAGTTGTAAGGCATTGAGAGCTCGTCGGAGGGTGGGGTAAAGGGGAAGCCTGACCCTATTTTTAAGAGTCGCGACGTTAATTGGAAGTAGGCCTTTAGAAGGGTTGACGACATCGTAATTCTTAGGGGGAAACGGAGATGGAAACACTGTCGAGGTTGCCATACTTGGCCTTCAAATGAGCAATCAACTTCGGGTCAGTGGTAGAATTCGGGATGACCCTGAAGTCATAGGGAGGAAGTATCTCCGGAAGGGGACCGGCAACTGTAACTTGAACCCTTCCAGTAGTAGCTCTCCTCGGTTCCCTATCAAAATCTTCATCGACCAAGTTAAAAGGGTTATCTGGCCAATTAGAGAACCAGTTCCAAATAGCCACATTCATAATCGTCCAACGACGTTACTGGTTAGGAAGAGAGTCAGTGCTGCAAAAGCTCGTTTACATTCGTTTCCTATGAGCAAGACTAGTGACCACCTCGCCACCTACTATGGAGTCAATAGAATCACGACTAGCTTTCGACATGGTGGAGAAAGGTTTTGAGTTAAACGAAAGAAAAAATTGAGGCGTTGCTCGAGAAGGTAACGAAAGAAAGGTTTTTTTTCTCTTTAAAAATTTGAAAAGAAGAAAGTATGGAGAAGACAAGGAAACAACCAATTTTAAATAGAGGTGAATAAAGCAGTAACCTGTGACGTTGGTGATGCTGAAGCAAAATCTTCAGCGAAGATTGCCTGAAATCTCGAGGGCTAGCGTGACGCAGCTGGATTTTGTTGAGAAACGCACCGGTCTTTTCTTGCCACATCTCTCATACATTTAATGAGAGGATTTCCACCACGATTCTAGTAACAATAAATAAGGGAAAATTTCCCAATTAAAATGGGAAGTCTGACTCCAACCCCAACTCAATCACCGATGTTCAAGTTAGAGGAGACTTCTATTAATAGCCAAATTTAGCTATGGACCAAAGTAAAATTTCCAACCCTCCTAGCCATGGTCTAAATCCGAGATTACCTAGCATGGTACTGAGGTTCCCGGGGTCGAGTTATTAGGCAACCCCATAGAAGCGAGGAAAGGTTGTCGTGCCCTAGGAACACCCAAGGTAAAGCTCGACATGATTAGATTGAGCTCCTTACATTGAAATAAAAACCCAAGGCAAGATCAATACAGAACGACGCAATATCCCCGGGGTCGAAATTACCTCGCAACCTCCCCAGAAGCCTGCCATCCTCTCTAGTCACAGAGAGAGACCCATAAGGCATCAAGCTCGTACTACAGTATCTCTCTATCTCACCGAGGGAAGAAGCAAATCTATCTATGCAGGTATGAGGAAGCTCACAGAAGCTCTATCATCACTAACAGGCACTAACATGGTATTTCAAGCTTCAAAATGGACCTAAAAAGGTCAGATCAAGCTCATAATATCAAGTTAAGAGCATGGATCTACCTCACCCGTCAAAATACTGAACACAGTATTTGGTGTCCTCCACGGCGCATCTCACCAGGGTAATATACAGGATCGCATTCACTCTCCAATTTGCATTGAAACACTGCATATGTGTAGGGCAAGTGATTGAGTCCAAAGAGGAAACAAACTTATCTCTATCCCAAATATTCTAGATTCCGTCACTAAGCCAAAGTCAATGACATTCAAACTGAAAATCCCGCCGATAATGAGGGATTTTATTGAGAAAATAATGGCGATAGGATCACGAGTTTAACCTTGTTTGACTATGCATAAATACGCCCAAACATGCACAAGATTGGGAGGAGGATCGAACAGGGCACAGACAGTAAGAGATCTGACTTAAGCCTAAATTCTATTCGCAGAACACGACTATAGTTGTTATCTTCTTCTCGACATACGAAGTCACCACACCCATTGTACTTAAGAGAGACTGAGAGCATCTGAATGATTTCTGTATACACCATATGATTCAATAATAAAATAGTATCATTTTCCCTCACGTGTCTTAATATTTAAAGCTATCATTCACCATCATACTCACTATCAAATACACAAACCAGGTACCGAAGGTACCAACCCTTGCTTCCACCTCCGTGGCAGTGGTCTCGAGGGTGCTAACCGAAATTCCTCACCCCAAGTGAATTTTTGGTTAACAGCATCTATTGATATTATATTATTATGCAATAATTTCCATCTTTTCCATATTTTCCATCTATGAACAAAAATCATATATATATATATATATATATATATATATATATATATATATATATATATCATTAAATATCATTTACATATTATTCTTCTCTAATCTTTGTCATAGTAATTGCTTATAATCATAGTTGTAATCAATCTCATATCCCACATCGAATAAATTGGAGCATTGAAGAGAGGTCTAACCACTATAAAGAGGAGAGAAAGACAAATGAAAACTTACTTATCTAAACAAGGGTTATGAACCATGGTTCAATACTCTTCAATATCATTTATCTTTAAAACATTTTATTTTTATAAATATATTATTTTTTAAGTTTTTTTAAAACACCGGCCAGGCCGACACAGCGTGCCTTAATCTAGGGCACGACACGGTCCATGAATGTGGACCGTGCCTAGCATGGCACGCCCCCAGGCAGGCTATGCTAGGCACGGTCTGCCTTCCTTGGTAGGCCAAGCAAGCCGGCCCATCCATGCCTGCTCTATATTTACACCACTACTCGACGGGGTAGCAGATCATTGTCAGGGTACTTGGGTAGCCTGTGGGGGTGCATGAGCTTCATCTTGCTCCTACAATGATGTCGAGGTGCCTAGGTTATGCTGGACCTAGCACTTAGAGTTAAACCGTTGCGTCTAGTACCTGTTCAGTGTATAGAGATGTCTTTTGCCTTGTGCAACCTATGTGGAAAATTTCTCTTTGACCCCTTGCCAAAAATGGTTGTTAACAAGTACCTTTTATGCTCATTCCACCGTTGTAGAATATCATTTTTTTTTTAACAGCACTGCCTTCCATAAACTCAGAAGCGGTACCTAGATAGGATTCAAGCTCAGAATACAAGTTCAAGCTTGATGAAAAAGAACCTTGTAACGTTTTGGCATTTTTGGCTAACATATTATACTCTAAATTCATAAATCTGGAGGATGATGGGGAATGAGATACATTTTGAGTTGGTGGAACCTCTATGTTCAGTGACAGACTATAAACTCTAACATATTCATCATATATATCATACAACAATGTCTTAATTCTAGAGGTAGTCATATCAACATCATAATCTAATTGTAAACATTGATAATAAACAGTTAGATATTCAAACAAATTTTCTAATCTACGTGGATCAAAACACATTGCAATCAAATAAATATTTGAAAACTCCCTATAATAGTCTAACCATTTTAATTTCATAGCAGTAATAGACTCTTGTAATTCTATATCAGATGCACAATGAGAAAATGCATCAGCAATATTGACAATCTCAACAATAAATGATAAACGCTTTTTCCGTCGTGAAGAAATTGCGAATCAAAAGAATATTTATAAAAAGTCCTACGCAATGTGCTCTAAAATTTTGAAAACTAGTAAAGCGGTAAGCGAGGGTATCGTCCAAAGGAAGGTTTCATTCTCGACCGTTTCACATTCTAGTGTTTATTGAAAGCAATGTAAATAAGAACATGACAAGGGTGAGAGTGGTGTGTGTGAAGTGTAAGCATTTTACGTTGTGTGTGTGTGTGTGTGTGTGTGTGTATATGTGAAGGAATGTAAATAAAAAGAATGCAAAATAAATCATATGGAATTGGTGAGGTGAGAATGGTAACTAATGTGTCAAATAATAAAATGGTGGATAGGAGAGATGTATGAGAATGATCACACAATGTTCATAAAGTTCACCATACACACAATTAGTGGTTGTTAAGCATTAAGATCATCCAATTCAAGCTAAGAGCTTGTTCTCTCATTTGAGGGATTTACAAACACAAATCACTCCCTAAGGTCTCGGTAGAATAATTGTGCCTTAAGTCCCTACCATTAATCATATGAACATAAGCCAAGAGACAAAGATACAAGGAAAGAAATATAATATGGATAGAAAGGAGTCCCCTCATCTGTTACCGGGAATCGAACACCGGGTCTTCTTGGGTGTCATTCCGAGCTATCCTCACCACTGGATGACTACGGCATTCTCCAATCTCATGAATGGACAACCCCTCTCAATTAAGGACATTCAATTCAAGCAAAAGGCTTGTTCTCTCAATTGAGAGATTTACAAACTCAAATCACTCCCTAAGGTCTCGGTGAAGTAATTGTCCATCTACTCCTAATCCCATCCATGAACACTTATCAACTTTCAATCTCCATACACAAGCATATTATGATAAGAGATTATTCAATATTAGCAAGACCAAATCAAAGCCCAAATGAATATAAAATCAACAGACATATATTGAGCACAAATTAGGTTTACAATATTTCTCAAGTGGGGATACACATCAATGAATAAAATAACAAAAGAAGAAACCCAAGGTTGTCAATCCTAGATCTCTAAGCTCCAGTGAAGCTCATTCTCCTCCTTGATAAGGTAGGGTGCTCTTTCCTCTTGAAACTTCTCCAAAGATGGGTGGTTGATGGTAAAAGGTGATGGTAAGGAGGCATCCATGGAGGAAAAAACTTCATCGATGCCTTTGGAAGCTCCTCTTTCTCTTAATTTGGTAAAAAAGATGAAGTGTAAATTTTAGGATGAATTAAAGACATAAGGATTCAAAGATCACGAGTCTTGCAGCAAAATGATGAATTTATAGTTAGGGAAAGTTTGGGGATGAATTGAGGGTGCAAAAGGACACATTTACCTCTCTAAAAATGACCTAAAGCTGAAATGTTACGGTCTTGCAAGACGGCACACCTAGCGACAGTGATTTTTACGACTTAATTGTCGCTGCTAGCATGACGATGTCGCGGCCACCACACCAATTTCCAGCCTCACGGACCATTACAAAAGTGCATATATCTCCCTCTAGAAAACCCAGAATTGTGATCCGTAAAAACCGCTAGAAAGAAGACTTATGGGATTCTAAATATATAAAGAGCTCAATCCAGTTCACTCTAAAGAGAGAGATATGGATCCTGAAATTTGGGTGTTCTGCATGGGCATTTCTTACAATTGCAGCCATTTTACCAACAAATCTCACTTTTTGCCTAAAAACACGTTAATTGCCTGAAATGACAAGAATAGAGAAATTAAACACCAAAATAGACTTGAGATCAAGATAAAGGATATGGAATTGAGAGCCAAAATGTATGTCAATTTTGGTCCGATCAAAAACCCCGAAACCAAACCTTTGCTCATCCTCGAGTAAACAAAATGACATAAAAAAAGACTCAAACAAAATGACCAAACAAAAAGTCACACATCCAACTGGTGGTGAGATACAAGGATGTGTGAAAGAGAGAAGTAGACATATGCAAAATGTTCTAAGGCAACTCGAAGGCACTCACGGGAAACTCTTACAATCATGAATCCCACACCTAAAAGCACTCTCATATTAGGAACTACTCACTCTCACACCTCAAGCGTAATTCGTTTTGACTCTAAGCCTCATGTGGAATCACTCTTTTCTTTTCTTTTCTTTCCGCTCAAAGTCCTAATGTTCACACTTATGCATAGGAATCTAATACATTACATACAAGATATCAATGAAATAACACTATTTTCTTGGTGAACTAGCCTAGGAAATGAATCATATGCCATGGACGTGGAAGATCATGCTTTAACAAACATTCCCAATCAAGACATGCTAAGGATCAAATAGGACTTTCCCTTTGGTTGTAATGGGGCCATGGGGTTAGATGTGGTGAACAAAGAAATAGGAAAAATTTGAGTTCAAAGATCACCAATCATGTCTTAACATACTCACACACCCACACAAAGCTCTATTACACATTAATACATTTAGCAATTAGGCATATATATACACACACTTGTGCTTCAAAATTATACTCTACGTTCGAGCACGCAACAATTACTTTCAAGCCTCTTTTCTTTCCTTTGCTTTTCTTTGCCTTTTTCTTTCTTTTTGATTTTTCTTTTCTTTTGCACACTTACATATGACATCTTGACAATTAAGCTCATAATTGCAAATTTGACACTTCTACATATTGAGCAATTTCATGCACAATTACATGGTTGCCTACATACATGTTATTCTTTATTAGAGCTTTTACCTTTCAATCCATACACATAACACACACACACACACCCCACATGATTGACAATAAAGGTAGGCCTGTGTTTGGCTATGGTATAGGGTTTATTTTGGTTCCAAATGAAAGATAAGTGTTTGACCGAAAATTTGGCTTGGGAGCACACAAATAGGGACATGGAATGTGTTTAGGCTAATTTGAGTAGTTAAGCACACACATTGCCTACAATCATTTCCACCATTTCATCTTTCAAGGGAATGTAAGTATCCATCAAACAATCCACAAATATAATACAATGTGATATCCTTTCGCAAATGATGCGCGTGACAAGATAAGTGTTTAAGATAAAACAGTGATAACACTCAAATGCTCTTTTTAATGCTTGTGTTTGTGAACTCATTAGGTGGTCTCCATTATTAGAACAAGGTGTTTGAGCACCGAGTTCCTTCAACTTGAACACAAATGGATGGAACAAGCCCATGAAGTGCAAGTGAAACCCTAGAGTGATAAAAAGATGCTCACTTGAGCACATTAAGCATAAATAAACTCTCACACAAACACACATTCAAAGCATCACACCCAAGCTATCTGAAGCAAGAAAATTTTGGCCAAGCGACTGTTTTTGAAAATTTTGACTCAAACCAAAAATTTGGACTCAAAATGAAATCAAAAATTTGACTCAAAAATAAAATTTTAGGACTCAAAATAAAATCAAAACGACTAAAACTGGTGTTGACACCCCCAAACCTAAACTCAATATTGTCCCCAATGTTGACAATGAGAGCCTGGTGAAAAGGCGTATACACTACAAAAAAACACAACATTTTAACTAAAAAGAAAACACACAAAATCTCGATCAAAATGGCATGTAAAAGCTTCAAAGGCAACTAAACATCAACCATGTCAAAATACAGCGCACACCATTATTTCTAAATTATAAAGCAATAAGATAGATATAATAAACTATAAGGATAAAATATCCAAAATAAAATATGCAAGGTACGAAAACTAAAATAAAAGTACTGGAAAGCAATAAACAAGCCTAGAACAAGATCATCAACATGGAGCTAAACAACTAATAAGGAGGTGGTAGTGGTGGCCATGAGGTTCAGGGCATCAGTTCCTTCCCTTTCTAACCGGTTGTTGTTGCTGCTATGTCCTCTGCTTCATTTCTCGATACCTCTATGACAGTTTGGACAGCAACTTCCTCCTCTGAAACTACTGGTCTGCCGGCCGGGTGAATTGGGAACTAGGGCTGGAATCTTGATCCTAAAGTTGAACCTATACTCTGGGTCCATGGGTATGGAGGTCTATAATCTGAAAATAGATATGGGGGTTGGTAATCTGGAGTTGGATACGGATGTTACGGATATGCAACCGGGTTTATCTCTCTCTCATATGCCCAGAGATAGAGCTCCTACCTCAAATCTGTAATGTCCTGTCTGAATCTTGCATCCACCATATCTATCTTGGCCATAATCTGTTGTTCCATCTACTGCATATGCTGAAAGATTGAGTGTTGGGCATCCCCAATGGCAATGAAATTTTCTACATCTACATATGTGTGTTGCTCTCTGGAGAGTTTGGTAGCTACCAATAAACGCTCCAAAGTAGTGAACGACCTATCGTCCTCAGACAGTCGCTCATCATCAACACCATCTGGACCATCTACCTGCTAATCCTGATTGGGCTCCATGTTCTCGTCATTTGATTGAACCTGAACTACTCTGCCTCTTTTCTTCTTGGGTCGGCTACCCTCTCCTCTGTCGGGTCTTACCAGACCTTATCCAGGAAACAATGAATATCATGTGCAGATCCCAAAGTCAGACCCGGTCTCTAAAAATTATCAGAAGACATGTCAACGCCCGCCTTCTAGCAAAAAAATAAGATAAGACTATGGAACACCATTACTTCTTTCCCTATTGTGTCCCTTGCTAACTTGTGAATCTCCATTTTCACAATCACCCCCACATCTAGAGGATGCCGATGTTTAATGCAGTAGAGCAAAATGGCTACCTCATGAGATACCGTAGTGCGATATCCATATGGACTCAAGGAATGGGAAATGAAAATGTGCCAGAAAGCGATCTCTAGTAGTAACCTCTTCTGCTTGATCGGGTTGGACCTGGAAATCTTGAACTCCATCGGCTGAGCTACCAAACTGTTGGCTACCAAACTGTTGGCTACCAAACTGTTCATTCTAGAGAAATTGTCAAGCCGAGGAACTCCCTTGAACATGGCAATCGTGTTCGAAAGTTCAATCCTGTAATGTTTGTTAATGTCCCCAAAGTTGATGCAGACTGCTCGACCATGAACCAACACCGGAGTTCCTAAACTGTAATTCTTCTTAATTACCCCTGCATAAAATTCTTTATTGATCTGAGGGCAATATTTTGCAGGCCTCTGAACAAAAATGCCCCAACCTTGGGCACCAACCATCTCAGGAATCGAAGTCTCATGCAACTCACTCAGATTTATCCCCTCTTAGGTATGAACTTCTTCCCAATGAATTTTACTATCCTACCTGAAAAATCAGGGTTTTCGACACAAGGAGGAATCTGCCTCTTTCCCTTTTCTTGACTCCTTCTCGGCCTTTCATTACTGCTGGAATCTACTCTATCTGTCTGCTTGGTTCTAGTCATTACAACACCTATTAAAAATGTGTCGCTATAATTCGGATCACAAAATTAGGTAGCACTCCGCACAACTCACACAATTTTGGTAATCCGATACACCATGGATACCACCAACCATCACCACAATCACAATATATGTAATAAAACACTACCAAACATCAATAACCAATAATCCTGAAATTTACCCCCAAATGCGCCCTAATTCCACTAACTCAACCAATTTCACCCACAAATCCTCCAAAAAGATGAAAGTACTGCAAAAGATGCTTCAATAAATTGCACAAACAAAAACCCACACTTCAATTCACACAAATATGCACAAAATTGGTTCAACCCTAAAGATTCCAAAAATTTCCCAAATCAACCCTAGAATATGTAAATGAAGGTTGAACTAGGGATTTGAGACTAGAAAAGGTCTAAAGTAAGTGAAAAGAATAAGGAATTATTGATTACGTGGGCTGGAAGTCTTCGATGTCGTGTAAGGGGTGAATTGGTTACGATTGAGGTTGCCCTACCACGAACAGTCATTTTTATAGCATGTGCTTGTCGCTGTCGTAATGTCGTGGTCATGCAAGACGGCACACCTAGCGACAGTGATTTTTACGAATTAAGTGTCGCTGCTAGCAAGATGGCGTCGCGGTCACGACACCAGTTTTCAACCTCGAGCACCGTTACAAAAACACGCATATATCCCTATAGAAAATTCAGAATTGTAATCCGTAAAAACTACTGGAAGGAAGAATTAGAGGCTTTCTAAATATATATATAAAAAGCTCAATCAAGTTCACTCTAAGGAGGGAGATATGGATCCCGAACTTTGGGAGTTCTGCATGGGTATTTCTTACAATTTAAGCCATTTTACCACCAAATCTCACTTTTTGCCTGAAAAGACGTTGATTGCCTGAAATGACAAGAATAGAGCCATTAAACACCAAAATATGCTCGAGATCAAGCTAAAGGATATGGAATTGATAGCCAAAATGTATGACAATTTTGGTACAATCAATAAATAAATTAGTTGCAGGATAATAAATACTAAATAAATTGTTAGTAGCATTATTAAAGACTTTTAACAAACCACAAATTTTTGGTTTGTGGCATAAAGATTAATGTGACTAATATTTTATTGAATAAAAGTGTTAACTGAAAATTTGCCTGGGGTAAGAAATTTCGATTAACACCATTGATACCACTACAATGGAGGTGGTGACCGGGGGTTGATACCTTAAGTATCTAGATTAATTACACAATGGTAAGATATTTAACGCAGAGATTAATGTGATGAGAAGAAGATTAAGGCGGCTTTATTATAAATCACATATGTCGTATAGAAGCTCTCAAACACTCTCAATCTCACTAAGATACTGTATGGTGCAACCTCGTGCCTGTCAAAAAGTAGAAAAATAACGATGGTCGCGTTTTGATTCTAGACTTTAGGATGGAGTAAAATCTCCCCTTATATGTTTTTTGTCTCTCTCCTCTCCTTATCAGAGTTCACGTTGGGTGTATTTATATAGTTTGAATAGGTTAAACTAGTGAATCTCCCGTCATGATCCTCTGAATCCGTTCCACCCTTATCGGGCGAAACCTTTTATTTGAAAATCATTGACTTCGAATTAATAACGGATTTGAGAATATCTTTGGTGGAGACAAGTTTGTTTCCTCTTTGGACTCAATCACTTGCCATACATGCATGTAACATTTTTTTTGTTAAGGTGTAGATATGATTTCATGTGTATTCATGGTGTGATTCTTCATGAAGGTCATCGAACATGGCGTTCGCTATTTCATAGGGCGTGGTAGATCCATGCCGTAATCTTGGTTCTAGGAGCTTAGTTGGACCTTTCTAGGTCTCTTGGAGCTGAGGATAGATTCGTGGGCATCCTTTAGTGGAAACAGGACTCATGTGGGCTCCTTCTTTTCTGTCTAGATAGGTTCGAAACTTCCTTTAGCGAGGTGAAGCAACTCTGCAGTGCGAGCTTGGTTCTTAATGGATCTTTCTGTGTTCGTAGAGGATGGAAAGCTTCTGGGGAGGTTGCGAGGTGATCCTGAGTTTGGGGAGCCTAGTTCATCATGAGTCGGGATTTACCTAAATTCTCTTTTTGGTGTAAAGAGCTCGATCCGATCGTGTCAAGCTCCACCACGAATGCTTCCCAATCTCGACGACCTTTCCTCGCTTTTACGTGGTGGTTCTGAAGCTCTACCCCAGGACCCGGGGTTTCAGGATAGGTGATCTGGCTTGGATTCGGGCTATGAGAGTGGAAAATTTCTCTTTGGTCTCTAGCTGAATTTGGCTATTAATAGAAGTCTCATCTGACTTGAACACCAGTAATTGAGTTAGGGTTGGAGTCAGATTTCCTATTTTGATTGGAAATTTTTCCCTCTAACATTTCTACCAGAATCTTGGTGGAAATCTCCTCATTAATTGGGTGAGTAATGTGGCGAACAGAAAATGGTGCGTTTCTCAAAATTATCTGGCTCCGTTACATCAACTCATGAGTTTCGAGGAAATATTGATCGAAGATTTCATCGATGTTACTGCTTCATTTACCTCTATTTAAACTCGGCTACTTCGGTGCCTTCTTCACGCCTCCTATTTTTTCAGATTTTAAATTTTCTCAGAGAAAGCCTCCCTTCAGCGTCCCTCTCTTTTTTTTCATCAAACTCAAAAATTCTTTCTACCATGTCAAAAAACAACCATGATTCTGTCGATTCTATTGTCGATGGTGAGGAAGTTTCAAATCTCAACTTAGTGAAGAGAACACGACAGAACTTTGACAGTGATGACTCTCCACCTAACCCGTAAAGACATTGGTCGAACGGGAACGTAGCTATCGGGACAGGGTTTTCCAACAATCCGGATAGCCCTTTGAATTTAGTCGATGAGAATTCTAATGGTGAACCCAAGGATACTGCTGTCATGAGGGGCCAGGTTACAGTTGCTGGTCCTCCTATTGAGAGGCTTATCCTCACTGGCTTCAAGGTTATCTCGGACTCTACCACTAACCCAAACTCGCTCGATCATCTGGGTCAAAGTATGGCATCCCCGACACTGTTTCTATCTCAGTTCCTCATATGAATTATGACGTTTACAAACCTTTCAAAGGAGTGCTTCCAATTCATGTAGCAGCCCTCAAGAATGGGGTCAGGCTTCCCCTCCATCCTACTATTCGACGAGCTCCCCATTAATTGATGCCTAGCTTCTGGAGGCATTTGAATGGCTTTCTCGTGCTATAGAGGGAACATTGTGAGCTAAGTAAGGTCACCAGGGAGCTTGGAGCAGAGGAGCTAGTATACCTTTTTCAAATTGGAAGCATGTCCGGAGCTTCCTGAGATCATTTCTACGCAAGGCTAAAAACAAGCTTAATTTTATCATTCCCGTTGCTTCAAGGAAGAATCCAGCCTGGAAGGAAGAGTGGATCCTGTCGAGGGATGATTGAGGAAGCTCGATATTTATAGGTGGGCATGAGTTCACGGTTCCTACTGTTTTCAAAGATAAACCCTTGTGAGGCCGAGATTCCTTACCTACCGAGTTTGATGTCGTACTGAAAGACATCCTCTTTAGGAACTATTTACACCCAAAGTTCCCAACTGCTGACCTCTTCGACTCTCACCAAGTAAATCGTTATCTGTGAATTTCTGATACTACTCCTCGTATGTAACACTAAGGCATCCTATTTTGTTTTGTTAATTAGCTCGATTATGACGACTTTTTTCTCCTTCTTTTTCTTTTTAACAATTTTTGTTGTTGCTCCAGCTTCTCGCGAGGTCCACCAAGCTCGTACCTCTTATCCTTGTGTCATATTACCCTGAGAAGCCCTCTTGGCTACTTTGGAGAAAGAAGGGTCTACTGATCCAGCTGGGGTTTCGCCTGTTCCCACTTTGTCTCCTTCCCAAGCTAAGTCCAGGTTTGCTATTCTTGCGTCAAGGGCTTCCAGGGCTCTAAACAAAAGAAGGCTTGCTTCCCCGGTTACTAATACGAACACCGCTACCCCTTCATTGGCTACTCCTGCTACTGCTGTTGCCCTTCATTCACCTTACCCGATGCCTCAAACACTCCATCTATGCTCCAAACCTCCAAGCTTCGGTGAACTCTAAGGTTGGCATTCTAGAGGTTCCTCCTGCCTGCTCTCATCATCAATCAAGCTCAGTGGGGAAGGACTAGGTCTTGGAGCTGTTTGTCACTTCTTGCCCGAGTGGTGGGCTCTCTAGGATGGCCTCAATACTCGTGGAAATCTTGTTTACCAAGAGGTCCTCTCTTCTAGCTGAGGTAACTATCTTCTTCTATATCTTTCCTACGACTGTTGGCATTGAAAATTTTCTAACCTTGGCTTTTCTCCCTATAGGCTTTCAAATTCAATACGGTGATGGGCTACCAGGTAGCCTACCTTTGTGACCAGGCCACATAAGCTGAGGCCGAAGCTGAGAGGGTCATGGGGCTACTTGCATAGGCTCAGACTCTGGTACCGAAGATGACTTCTAGCAAGAAGAAAATATAGGCAGAACTAGCCGAGCTTCAGTGTTACCATGAAAGGACGGAGCGGTTCTTTGACCAAGAGATCCTAATATTTGAAAGGCGTACTAGGCAGAGGGACTCCTGGAAAGCGAAAGTCAGAATGTTGGATGTCGAGGTCCAGGATCTTTGTGCTCAAACGGTGAAGCTACAAACCGATGTGGATGCTTCCTTTAGCGAGGGATACTTTTATACCTCCTTCTAGCTCGCCGAAGCACTCCCTCTTCTTTTCGACCTCTCTAGTATCACCGGCTGGGACAGGGAGGAAATCATAACAATGGATGTAGAGATGTCTCGCCCCGAGGGTGACGGAGCTGGTGATTCTAGCGGGGTTGGAGCTGAGAAGCAAGCAGTCATGACAGATCCTCCCTTTCCTCCTCCTGTCTTACCAGTTTCAGGTCTCGAGGAAACCTTAGCGAAGTTCGGCCTACACGACCCGAGGGAGGCTTGCTAGAAGCCCGAGAGGAGGTCAACAACCGTCATAAAGAGCTCTCAAAAGAAGAAAACAAGATAGAGTCTCTAGCAAACCTTCTCGATGCGGCCATCCCTCCTGAGGTTATGGCGGTGGTTAATGAGGTTCTAGAGGAGCAACCTGCTGAACAGCAGGCAATGGAGGATCCTCCAGATGAGGGGGTAGCAGGCAAGGGCAGCTATGGTGAGCAACCATCTGAGGGAGGGACAACAGGAGAGACCTATGAGGAAGCTGGAATGTGATACAGTATATTCACAACTTGATTTCGCAGTCCGAAAAAAAGCATCCCGCTTTACTCACGCTATGTCTAGTTAGCTTTTGCTTCACCATTCTTTTATCTTCTGTTGCTCAGAACTGGGGTTTGGGCTCCCTGCTTGATAGTTGTATCCTTTTAAGGGGATAGGCTCCCGTATCATTAATGAATACTGGCTTTAGATTTCATTCGTACTTGCTTCAATGGATTTTGACTTAACTGACATCTCATTGCTTCATTCCTGATCTCGACCTAGATGCGACCTCTGAAATAACTTGACTTAATTGAATTTGGCGAATATAACTTGACTCTCAACTCTCAGCAAAAACTTATCGGTGGAAGACTCTAGTGCGTAGTCCCCTTATATGATTTCAGGCTAGGTTGCACCTGTCACGGTAAGCAATCATATGCATATGGAGGATTAGTAACCAGTATTAACTTAGACATTGGAGTTTAGATAGGAGAACATTCCAAGCCCAGATCCCTCTAGGGGGTTATAACCCGACCGAGGCATCAAGAAGGGTTGACAACTATTTTGGCATCGAGATCTGGATGGCAACCATGTTCTTACACTCAGACCCTTCTTGAGGGTGGTAGCCCAACCAAGGCATCAAGAGGGCTATCTAGCTATTTCCTGGTCTCGAGATCTTGATGGCAGCTATGCTATTATACTCGGACCCTTCTTGTGGGTGGTAACCCGACCAAGGCATCAGGAGGGCTATCTAGTTATTTCCTGGTCTCGAGATCTGGATGCCAACTATGCTCTTATACTCAAACCCTTCTAGGGGGTGGTAATGTTGGGATTATACTCGATAGCAAGAGTGTAATAATGTATTTGACAATCTTTTCATATTAATAAAGTGATTTCTAATTTAAAAAATCTTATAGCATTTATAGTTTAATTATTATAATTGTCAAAAGTAAATAATCATAAGGTCAAAAGACTATGAGAAAAGAAGAATTGTTCTTACATCTAGATATGTATAAGGTAGACATAATTCTTTTGTTAGTTCTGAATAATATTCACAACTTAAGATAAAAGGTTGGGCATATTTATCTTGTTAAAGTTGTAGATTCTTTTGCTAGCATTTGAGTGAGATCAAATTTGTTATGATGAGTCTAAAATAATCAACGCATGGTGTCTTTGGGCAAAAGAATCTAGTGCACTGGGTGCACTGAATTGGATCACAATGAAATACTTTATCTAGAACCGTCATTAGATAAAAGTTTTCATTTGAAGACAATCGGAGAGTCTATCTCAATCCTGAGATAAATGATGGACTTATGGTTGCAAGTGTTATCATTTGAGCTATCAATGAGTACGATTATATAGCATAGTCTATCTTTGATAGTTTGGTGGTATTCATTTGTTAATCGATAGAGGACTTCATTTATAGATATGGACATCGTGGCTCCATTTATGAAATGAGAGTAGAATATCATCATATGGATGTTTTGAGGTATTGGATATTAAATCTTAACGTTAAGTTTTCAATAGTGTCTATTGAAACATGGCTTCTGGACAAGTCAAAATATCCAAGTTCAAAATGTGGTCATGAGTAAATACGGTAACTTGGAGAGCTATATGCGGTCTATGAGCTCTTGGCGATTTCTAATATTCTTCACGAGGATACACTTTCTCCAATAAGGTTGTCTAGGGTATGAATGAGTAACATCAACTTATTATATCTTTATTTAAGAGTTCAATTTTATTTTTTTAGTGGAATGAACTAAAATTAAATAGATCGGACCTAAGTGAATCATTTGTTGATTGTGATTGGGTTGTGTCTATTGAAGCTTAAATTTAGATAGCCCGCCAAGATCCCCAATCCACATGAACTTGCATGGATCACTTGATATATTCTCTCGGACCAATTTAGGCATCCAATTAGAATTGTATTAAGGCTTGTGAACTTGTTTCTTTTCGTAAGAATAGGTCTAGTTCACATGTGGACTTTTTATTAAGGTCCAATGGATTTAATAAAATAAGAAAAATAATATATGGAAATTAATTAATTTGTTTAATTATATTATTTTTATTTAATTATTTAATTAAATAGAAATTAATTAATTTGTTGATTAATTAATTATTTAACTAAAAGTCAAAATCTTTTTTCTAGTAGGAGATGATGTCCTAAAATTATACTATTGTTGGTAGTATAATTAATATTAAATACTATATTTGATAAGTAGATAAATAAAAGAAATTATTTATCTAATCAAATTAGGAAGTCTTTAATATAGTTTTACACACTATTGAATTGGATTAGGAGTCTTGGTGTAGGAAAGAATTCCTTTCGGAAAAGGATTCTTAACACCAAGTAAATTCACCTAAGGATAGGATTCTTAACCACCAAGTAAATCCTTCTTAGGAGAGGATTTAGTCTCCTATATATAATACCTATTAAATTAGACCAAGAATGAATTTTTGGTGTGAAAAGTTGTTTCTTTTTTCTTTTTTAATTGTTATATAAAAAAAACTTCGTCCAACTCATTGTTTGAAGAATTCAACCAAGCGTAGAGAAAAGAGGGAACGTTTTTGTTTTCGATCCTTTGCATCAAAAGGGTTTTGTGTACAACATTGAATCAAGGTTCACGCGAGTTTCAATCAAATTGATTGATAATTCAAAAGTGACCGCAGGTTCTTGGTTTTTTCTCTTGGAGAATTATTGTGACTAACAAAGAAGAAAATTTTGTTTGTTTCCATCCTCAGGTATACAGTTTAAAGAAAGGGAGCCCACACACCTAGGTGATTCATGTTCGTGATTAGATTGGAAGATCTTGCGGATTCAATTCGATGCTAGTTCAATCGTCTTGAAAAAAAAGGAACGATACTTTTTATATACATCAATTAATCTAGGGTTAAGATTCTTGTTATTAAAAGGGAAAAAAATTATTTATACGCAAACCCTAATTTCTAATTTTTCACGCTTACGTTGTACGGTTTTTTCCCTACAATTGGTATCAGAGCCAAGTTGTACCCTTGATTAATTGATGTATGTGTTCGTGAATCTTTTTCTTTTTATTGTATATATGCATGTTTTAGAAAGAGATGGCAGTATGACACTCTAGGTAATCACATATATATTTACATTGGAATGTATGGATATATATATATGTTTTATATGTAGATTGTTATTGCTCAATTTTGGTTCTAGAATTTCAATGTATTTTGTTTTGGGATTGTAACAAGAAGGGTGGTCTATCATCGCCATAATTTCTCTCTTGGTAGTTGCTAAGTTTTTTATTTATTTTGTTGTTGTAATTAAAAAAAAATGCAGTATTTTTATTTATAATTCTTCTATAATACACTCAAGTTTCGAAGACTCGAAGGTTTGAAGAATTAAGGGCAACCGGAAAAAGTTTGGGATCATGCAAGCCGTAGCAACGAACGTACGTGTGAAGAGCACGCAGCCACGTTTGTTGTGGCATGGGCTGCGCATGGCAGCCCTATGGAGGCCATGGGCTGCGCATGGCAGCCCTTTATGGGTTTGTGGCATGTGCACGCCCACGGGTAAGGGCCAAGGGTGTGCACGCCCATGGGAGGCAGCCGAGAGAGTCCGGACGACGAAGGTCGCGTGAAGACTTGTTCGCCAAGAAAGGAGTTTTTGTATTCCAAGACATGTAATTTACTTGTTTTTCTAGGATGGGCCAAAATTGTAGCTATTTATATTTTTGTGAATACTGCAATGTTTGTCATTGTTTGATAATATGTCATATAGAATAGGAGTGCAACTCGTATATCTCTTTTGGTATGAACATGCATTTAATGGTTTAAGTATCTAAATTGACATCTAGATAACTTGGTAAATCATTCTTTGGAATTCGATCACATGCCTTAAACAATTGAGTTGGAGAAGGTGTTTTGGAACACCTACGGCCTCCAAGTTTAGTTGAGCTTTATGTTTCGTGAATAACCTCCTAAGAGGTATTAATGAATGGAATTTAGCAAGATACTTCTTTAAAAGGATAGACTAAACAATTAGCCTAAAAGATATCTACTCCAAAATGAGGGATTAAACAAATTTACCCAATTTTTATTAAAGGTCAAGATTACGAAAATTCCCCTAGCTAGTTACAATAAAATCACAAGTGTAAAAATGATGAAATATAAACGACACTTGAGATATACGTGGAAACCCTCCAAATGGGAAAAACCACGGGCTGATGAGTGCGCCACACTAAAACCTCGAATCCACTAATTGTAAGGAATTATAACCTAATCTCAATTTAATCCACCACCACTACCTAATCCCGGTATAAGTGAACCTAGTTCATCTTGCTTTTTCTTTAAGCTACCTACTCCCGGAAGCAACACAAGTCTTACTTCTCAATGAAGAGATAAAGTGTCCTAAGTGAATATATGATGATATTCAATGAACAAACCCTATATGCTTATCTAGTATAATGAGATGACAATTAATGCAATCCTAGATATCAAGTCCTAAATGACATGTTCAAATAGCTTAGCTAAACATAGATCAATCAATCCTATGAAGCTATCACAATACAACACTCAATCATGTGATCACAACAATCTCTAATTTGTATCTAGAAATATTCTAATAGAATACAATTAATTAAAGAGATGGTTTAGCAAGCAAAAACACTTAACTCGTGAGAAGATAGTGAAGAGCTTACCAAACAAGATGTGATGAAGCAACCCTATCCATATATGCACTCTAAATGAACTTAGATGATGCAAGATGAAGATTTAATGCTCATGGGATGCTTTGAGTGATTAAAAATGAGTTCTTGGAAGTGTTTTTCCTTTTAAAATGTGTTCTAAGGAAACAATATGATATTTTGAACTCTTACACGACCTGAAGACAATGAGATATATATATATATATATGAGATCCAAACAAAGTGATGTCGTTTTGGAAAAAATGTTCCAGCTTCTTCATTATGCGCTAGTGAGGTGCAATGGTCGAGTAGCGCATCACCAGTGCACTGCCTAAAAATTTCAATAGGCACTGGTCGACAGGCGCTGCACGGTGGCGCAACACAAGCATAAAAACACTGGAATGTTTGCGCTGGTGAGGCTGCGCTAGAAGAGTAGCGTACCACCAGCGCATGCACATTTTCCCAACTATGCGCTGTTGCAGCAGCACACCTCAGTGGAACATGACTAGCGACAGTCCACTGTGAATGTTGCATTGGTGGGGTGCGCTGGTCGAGTAGCGCACCACCAGCGCAAGGCTTATTTTTTCAACACTCAAATGCACAAAAACAATAAGTTCAAGAGTGATGAAATTGAATCCTATTTTAATGCTTGGCATGACATAAAACTTTCATAACAAGATGCAAATAGGTCAACAAGAGTCATTTAAACTAAAATGCACACAAGAAAACACTCAACATATATGATCAAGAGATATGCATGAAAATGTGAGTGTGTGCAACTATCTCTTCAAAGTAAGTAAGCACAAGAATTTTACCTTTCGTGCTTCTCCTCTTGAGGTCTTAAGAGCGTAAGCTACCCTTACATGAACCCCAATAAAGTGGTTTGTTCACGAAATAAGTCAATCAACAAACGAGGACTTTTCAATCTCCCCCTTTGGCTATTTCGTGACAAAACCACCACTCACATTGATCCTCACAAAACAAAACAGAAAAATACCGGGAAGATATTCTACATTACAAAGAGATAAACATAAAAAAAACTTCAAGTCTTCAATCTCTTGGAGAACTAACAACCCTACATATAAGGCAAGCACAAATACGCTTTTCAAACCAAGTGCATGTGAGATGATCAAGTGAATATAAAACAAAGGCAATTGCATTCAATAATATGAGTATGACATCGTGAAATACTCACGCAATGCTCCCCCTCAACGGGTTACTCCCCCTACATGTAATGTCCCCCTCAAACAAGTACACTCATGCAATGCTCCCCCTCAAAGCCAACACATGCTACTCCCATAACATCACAATATGCTAGGTCAATGCTACTCCCCCTTTTTGTCATGATATAGGCAAAGGAGAAGTCCTCAACCGGGTCACTCAAGGCAAAGAAAGAAAAGAGCATACAAGATTGTTGCATAATTATATAAGCCACATTTATTCAATCTTAATTGATAGGAGAGACACAAGGAGATTTATTTGAAGACAATGTGTGAATCAAAAAATGCTTTGCATACAAGACATGTTGCATTCAAGTCCAAAAACAATGGTATTTGGCAAAGCAAATGACAAAGGTTTCCAAAATAATTCAAACCAATTTCACCATTTGTCATGAGAGAAGCAAGGATATAGAGATTAATAGATTCATGTTTTAAATGGCACTATATCCAACTTTATAAGCTAAACATGGCATGAGCAACTTTGCACCCTATTTGATTTTTCCGGGAGGAAACCCCGTATGATAATAGTCATGATCAACTAATAAAGAAATAGAGACATTGATTAAACATTTTAGTCTCACTAGTATTTTCACACAATGTGTTGCATTTAACAATTGCATTCATCAATTCATGCTTTATCATTTTTCATTAGCATGTCATTAAAGAATCAACATGTCATGTAGATAATTATAGGTCATTCAACATGTACTTCCTATGTAAATCTCCTAGTCCAAAAATTCATGTTTGAACATAAATATGACATGGATTGTAATCAAAGCAAAGTTCACACTTATTAAAGAAAATACAATATAATATATAAGTGCAACCAAGCTACTCAAGCAATCAATAAAGGAGCATAAACATTTAAAGAAAAATGGATGCAACAAGTATACAAAAGCTCTCTTTGCTTGAGTTCCCCTTATGGGGTCAAAGACCACAGCACATCACTCCATTAAACAAATCCCAATAGATCTACTAAGAGTCTTGAATCTAGTAGCATCTAAGGGTTTAGTAAATAGATCCGCTAGTTGATCATTTGTACATACATGCTCAAGTACAATGCATTTGCTCTCAACTAGTTCTCTAATGAAATGATGACGGATGTCAATATGCTTAGTCCTAGAATGTTGAACATGATTCTTTGAAATATTAATTGCACTCATGTTATCACAAAAGAGAGTAAGAGTACCTTGATTGAATCCATAGCCGACTAGCATTTGCTTCATCCAAAGGAATTGTGTGCATCCACTCCCAGCAGCATGTATTCGGCCTCAGCCGTGGACTAGGAAATCAAATTTTGCTTCTTGCAAAACCAAGAGACAAGGTTGTTCCCAAGGAAAAAGCAACCGCCCGATGTACTTTTCCAATCATCACAATTTCCTGCCAAATCTGTATCACTAAAGCCTACAAGACTAGCATTAGTGTCAAAATAGTACCAAATCCCATAGTTGGATGCCCCATTCACATATCGAATGATTCTCTTAACAAAAGAGAGACTGAATCCTTAGGATCTGATTGGTACCTAGCACATACACCCAGACTAAAAGAGATATTGGGCCTACTTGCGGTCAAATAGAGCAAGCTACCATTCATGTCACGATATAAAGTTTGGTCCACACTTTTACCACTAGCATCCTTGTTTAACTTTAAAGTGGTACTCATAGGTGTATCACAATGTTTGGCACTTTCAAGGCCAAATTTCTTCACTAGGTTTTTGGCATACTTAGGTTGAGATATGAAAATCCCATCATCCATTTGCTTAATTTGTAAACCTAGAAAGTAACTTAGCTCACCAACAAGACTCATCTCAAATTCATGAGACATGACATCAACAAATTGTTGGACTTTAATGTCATTGGTGGAGCCAAAGACTATATCATCAACATAGATTTGAGCTATAAATAGCTCATCTTTGTTTTTCTTGATGAATAGAGTCTTGTCAACACTACCCCTAGTGTAGCCATTGTCTATGAGATATTGGATGAGACGCTCATACCAAGCCCTAGGTGCTTGTTTCAACCCATATAAAGCTTTGTTGAGGTGATAGACATGATTAGGGTGGTGAGGATCCATAAACCCTTTGGGTTTTCTCAACAAACACTTCCTCTTGCAAAAAGCCATTGAGGAAGGCACTCTTAACATCCATTTGATATAATTTGAACTTGTGCAAACAAGAAATGGATAAAAGAAGCCTAATGGACTCAATCCTAGCAACGGGAGCAAATGTCTCTTCAAAGTCAATACCCTCAATTTGAGAGTCTCATTGTGCTACCATCCTAGCTTTGTTTCGCACAATGTTGACATCCTTATCGGATTTGTTCCTATATACCCACTTGGTGCCTATCACATTGGTGTCCTTAGGCCTAAGAACTAGTGTCCAAATCTCATTCCTTTCAAATTGGTTAAGCTCTTCTTGCATGGCAAGAACCCAAAATTCATCTTTTAAGGCTTCATCAATTTTCTTGGGTTCTATTTGAGAGGTGTAACATGTGTAGCTAATTAGATTAGCCATTTGATGCCTAGTCCTAACACCCTCAATAACCTCTCCAATGATGTCCTCTTTGTCATGGGGTTTCCTAACCCATGGAGCATGTTCTTCTGAGTTTACCTATCAATAGGTTGTGTTATGTCAACATCAAGGTTAGTCTTTTAAACATTAGAGACATCAACAACCTTCTCTAAAGGGGAGTAATCAACTAAATCTACCTCCTTCTCATGGTCATTAGTTTTGAGCTTAGTATCATCAATGACAACATTAGATGATTCCATTATGTTCCTAGTTCTTAGATTAAAAACTCTATAGGCTCTCCTATTCAAGGCATAGCCAATGAAGATACCCTCATCACTCTTAGCATTAAATTTGCCAAGTTGATCACGGTCATTCGATATGTAGCATTTACTTCCAAAAGTGTGGAAGTAGCTAACATTTGGCTTCCTACCTTTCCATAACTCATAGAAGATTTGCCTAGTGTGGGGCCTAAGGAAGACTCTATTTCCTATGTAGCAAGCAGTATTGACGGCCTCGGCCCAAAGATTCCTAGAGACATTGTTGCTAAGCAACATCACACAGGCCATTTCATGAAGAACGCTATTTTTCCTCTCAACAACTCCATTTTGTTGAGGTGTCCTAGGAGCCGAAAACTCATAAGAAATGCCTAGACTATTGCAAAAGTTTTCAAAGTGAGCATTCTCAAATTCCTTCCCATGGTCACTCCTAATTCTTTTAATGCTTTTAATTTTATAGTTCATCTCATTTTGAATTTTGGAGCAAAGCATCTTGAACTTGTCAAAATTTTCAGATTTATCTCTAAGAAAATAAGTCCAAGTGTACCTAGAGAAGTCATCTACACACACAATAATGTACATCTTTCCACCTAAACTCTCGGTTTGTATAGGACCCATTAGATCCATGTGGAGAAGCTCTAGAGGTTCCTTAGTGGATAAGTACTTGCCCTTTTTGTGCATACTTTTGGTTTGCTTCCCTTGTTGACAAGGTCCACAAACGCCATTAACCTTTTTCCCAAGCTTGGGAAAGCCTCGCACAACATTGAACTTTCTAAGTTTCTTAAATCCCTAAAATAAATGTGACCAAGTCTTTCATGCCACAACTCTATTTGTTCATCCTTGGACACATTACAAGACACACTACTAGCCTCAAGACAATAGCAATTGTCACTAGACCTCATACCTTTTAACAAGGTTTTTCCATTCGGCAATAGGATAGAACAATCATTTTTCCTAAACAAGACAGAGAGTCCATCATCACTAAGATGTGAAATGCTTATCAAATTGGCTTTTAGACCATCAACATACAAAGCATTGGACAAGGAGGGTAATCCGGGATTGGAAATGGTTCCATTTCCTTTTACCTTCTTTTTGGATCCATCACCAAATGTGACATTTCCTCCCTCCTCCATCACAAGAGTCTCAAAAAAACTCTTATTTCCAGTCATGTGCCTAGAGCACCCCACTATCCAAATACCAAAAATCATAAGAATGAGCTTTCAAAACAATTTGTGCAACATGGCAAAGGTGTCCATCCTTTCTAATCCACCTAGGTGCAGTATTTTCCTTCATAGTGTCAATGATACATGGGCTCTAAATGTCATAGGATCATGCAAAGGTGTTCCACTTTTCCTAGTGACATACATCATGGCTCTAGATGTCCTAGGATCATGCATCATGGTTCTAGATGTCCTAGGAACATGCATCATGGCTCTAGCCTTTTTCTTCTCTATCATGCTTTCAATCCTACACAATTTGATATACCTAAAGCAATTTGGTCTAATGTAACCATCAATACCACAAAAATGACATGTAGGTAAAAAGTTAGGAATTATACCATATCCTTGAGGATGCATTGGAGCCTTCCCATGTCTTTGTGGTTGTCTTGCTTGTTGTTGAGGAGCTTTCCTTCTTTGTTGTTGAGCAAGACTTGATTGATTCCTTGGTTGAGCTTGCATGATAGGTGTCCTCCCTTTGTGAGCTTTTGGTTGAGGGAAGTTAACTTTAGGAGCCCTTGTAGGATGAGCTTGAGGTGGAATTCTTAGTGCCACCTTCACTTGAGCACTATTTGAACACTCTCATAGATCAAGCTTCTTCCTAGGAGTTTGATGAGGAGAGGACCCATTGAAGTCCATGATTCTTACAAAAATGGTCTTGCTTGGAGTGGAGGACATCTTATCATCTTTAAACCCAAGCCCCTTCTTGTCAATTGGCCTCTTTCCAACATCTAGCATGTGGTCAAATTTCTTGGTGCTAGAGTTCATCTTGGCCAACAACTCTCTAGCATCTTCAAGCTCTTTCTTCAACCCTTCTTCACTCCTTTTAGATCTTTCCAACTCTTCATTTAGTTGTTCAACTTGAGTTCAGAGGTCTAGGTTTTCTTCTTTTAATCTCTTGATCTCATTCTTGTTCTTTAATCTTGAGCTCTCAAACTTAGCTATGTAGTCCTTGAGATCCATCCTATCCACACTTCCATTTGTGGATTGTGATGAAGATCCATCATCACTTGAGTAGTCTTCCTCTTGACTATCATTCTCTTCTTCACTAGCATCTTTGCTCCTAAAAGAGGATGTAAATGCTATGAAGTTAGCCATGAGTTCTTCATCATCTGAAAACTCATCTCCTTCCTTAGAGTTATCACTTTCACTCCATGTGGCAGCCAACATTTTTCCCTTCTTCTTGTTCTTGTGAGTTGCACATTTCGGGGTAAAGTGACCTATTCCACCACATTCATAGCATTGGACTCCTTTCTTCTCATTCTTTTCTTTTCTAGGCTCAAAATTTTTGAAGGGAGCCTTTTTCTTCAGATGTTGACCCTTGGATCCAAAGCCTTTCTTCTCGGACTTATAGAATTTCTTGAACATCCTTATTAGCAAGGCCATCTCTTCATCTGAGTCATCACCTTCCTTCTTCTCAACTTTAGAGGCTTTCAAAGCAATATCTTTTTGCTTTTTCGATGGTGAGGGGTTAGGGCATTTCCTAGATTCATAAGCTAAAAGCCTACCAATCACTTCACTTGGCTTCATGTCCTTGTAACCACTATTTTCTTCCAAAGTCGTCACCTTAGACTCAAATCTATCGGGTAGAGATCTCATAATCTTCTGCTTGATCTTCCTATCCGAATAAGGATCACCAAGTTGATGACTTTGGTTAACAATGTCTATCAACCTCACTTCAAAGTCATTGAAGCACTCGTTCTTATCCATCTTCAGCAATTTGAATTGTGTTTGGAGAACTTGAAGCTTCGATTCTTTAACCATATCGGTTCCCTCATGTGCAACTTCTAGGATACCCTATGCTTCTTTAGCTATCCTAGTATTTTGAACCAACTTGTATTGGTTATCATCCATTACATATAGGATGGCATGCATTGCCTTCATATTCCACTTTGAAGCCTCAAACTCTTGTGCATTCCATTGTGCCTTTGGTTTGAATACATCATCTCCTCTATCTACAGGAGTCATCATGGGTGGAGTGTAGCCATCTTTAACCGCCATCCATGCCCTGTCATGAATTTGGCAAATATACGACTCCATCTTACCTTTCCATGAGGTATAATTCAATCCGGTGAGAAGTGGAGGTCTAGTGCTGGAAGCTCCCTCGTTGCCACCGTTTCCACTCATTGTGTTTAATGAATGAATGATATGAATGTAAATGTATGAATTATCAATATACACACAAAATGCAACACACACCAAAATGAGCAAGGATCACCTATGTATGTCTAGGAACCTGCTCTGATACCAATTGAAACAAATATTATGGTGTGTATAGTATTAATCTAGAAGGGGGGTAAATAGATTTTAAACAAATTTACCCAATTTTTGTTAAAGGTCAAGATTATGAAAATGCCCCTAGCTAGTTACAATAAAATCACAAGTGTAAAAATGCGGAAATGTAAACGACACTTGAGATATACGTGGAAACCCTCAAAATGGGAAAAACCACGGGCTGATGAGTGCGCCACACTAGAACCTCAAATCCACTAATGATAAGGAATTACAACCTAATCCCAGTTTAATCCACCACCACTACCTAATCCCAGTATAAGTGAACCTAGTTCATCTTGCTTGTGCTTTAAGCTACCTACTCTCGGAAGCAACACAAATCTTACTTCTCAATAAAGAGATAAAGTGTCCTAAGTGAATATATGATGATATTCAATGAACAAACAAGGCTAGGAAACCCTATATGTTTATCTAGGATAATGAGATGACAATTAATGCAATCCTAGATATCAAGTGCTAAATGACATGTTCAAATAGCTTAGCTAAACATAGATCAATCAATCCTATGAAGCCATCACAATACAACACTCAATCATGTCATCACAACAATCTCTAATTTGTATCTAGAAATATTCTAAGAGAATACAATTAATTAAAGAGATGGTTTAGTAAGCAAAAACACTTAACTTGTAAGAAGATAGCGAAGAGCTTACCAAACAAAATGTGATGAAGCAACCCTATCCATAGATGCACTTTAGATGAACTTAGATGATGCAAGATGAAGATTTAATGCTCATGGGTATGCTTTGAGTGATTAAAAATGAGTTCTTGGAAGTGTTTTTCCTTTTAAAATGTGTTTTAAGGAAACAATATGATATTTTGAACTCTTACACGACCTTAAGACAATGAGATATATATATATATATATAAGATCCAAACAAATTGATGTCGTTTTGGAAAAAAAAGGTTCCAGCTTCTTCCTTGTGCTCTGGTGAGGTGCGCTGGTAAAGTAGCACACCACCAGTGCACTGCCTAAAAATTTCAATAGGCGCTGGTTGAAAGGCGTTGCACAAGCCCAAAAACACTGGAATGTTTGCGCTGGTGAGGCTGCGCTAGACGAGTAGCGCACCACCAGCGCATGCACATTTTTCCAACTATGCGCGGTTGCAGTAACGCACCTCAGTAGTGCATGACTAGCGACAGTTCACTGTGAATGTTGCGCTGGTGGGGTACGCTGGTCGAGTAGCGCACCACCAGCGTAAGGCCTATTTTTTCAACACTCAAATGCACAAAAACAATAAGTTCAAGAGTGATGAAATTCCATCGTATTTTAATGCTTAGCATGACATAAAACTTTCATAGCAAGATGCAAATAGGTCAACAAGAATCATTTAAACTAAAATACACGCAAGAAAACACTCAACATATATGATCAAGAGATATGCATGAAAATGTGAGTGTGTGCAATTATCTCTTCAAAGTAAATAAACACAAGAATTTTACCTTTGGTGCTTCTCCTCTTAAGGTCTTGAGAGCCTAAGCTACCCTTACATGAACCCCAACAATGTTGTTTGTTCACGAAATAAGCCAATCAACAAATGAGGACTTTTCAATAAATATTCAAAAGTGCTTTATCATGATTATTTACTTATATAATTTTTGTTATTAAAAAGAAAGCATAACCCCATCTCTATTCAACATCCTAAAAGATAATACTTTAACTGATGATAATTATGTCACATGGAAAAGGAAAATTGGGTTGTTAATGCAAATTGAAAAACATAAAATTCTTTTTGTCTATTCCTTAACAACCAAACTAATGAATCTATTCAGGAGCAAAGAGATGAGTATCAGTAGTGGAAGTCTTCAAATGAGATGGCTAAATGTACGTTACATTATGGCCACCATCTCTGACGTGTTGCAACAGTGATATGAAGGAATGGAGACTGCTGTCAATATAATGATGTCTCTAGAGGAGATGTTTGCTATGAGGTCTATGACAACTAAGAGAGAGGCAGTAACTGCTTCTATGAATCTTATGATGAAACCTGGATAGGGTGTAAAAGATCACATGATGAAAGTCATAGCATATCTCAACATTGCTGAATTGAATGATGCTTAGATAGATGGTGAGACCAAAATTGACATGATTGTCAACTCACTATCAGATTCCTTTGATCAATTCAAGTTGGACTACACCTTGAATAATAAGGAATGCACCTTGCAAGGCCTGATGCAAGATGTTCAAAGCGTGGAAAAAATCCTTGTGAAAGGCAAGGGTCAAGAGATTCATATGCTTAGTAAGTTGCTGATGTTAAATGCCAGTAAGAAGGTCAAGAGACAATAGAAGAAAAAGAAACTTGAGCCTTCTTAAAAGGAGACCAAGAAAGTAATCAAGATCAAAGGAAAGTGTTTCTTTTATGGTGAAAAGGGTCAAAGAAATAGGCTGAATAAGATTGAATTCAACTTGCATTTAGGCAATGGAGCGTTGGTGTCTACTAATGTAGTGGGAGATATTAGAATCAGTTTAGATTCTTATAGGCATTTAGTTTTAATAGACGTTTATTATGTACCTCAATTCAAGAGGAATTTAATTCCAGTTTCTTGTTTAAATAAATTTGGTTATTTGGTTACTTTTAATAAAACTTTTATTATTAGTAAGAATGACAAAATTATTTGCAAAGGTACATTGGAAAACGGTTTATTCTATTTGTATGGAAATATATCTCACTTGTTAGTCACAGAATCAATGGAACCTAATCATAAAAGAGTAAAATTATCAAAAGATGAAACCTACATATGGCATTTGCGCCTAGGTCATATTAACGATAATAGGATTAAAAGATTGGTAAGTGACGGACCTCTAAGTGACTTAAAGGTTGATGATCTACCAACTTGTGAATCTTGTTTGGTAGGTAAAATGACCAAAAGGTCGTTTACGACCAAAGGCACAAGAGCCATCGAATGTTTAGGATTGACACACACTGATGTGTGTGGACCTATGACCATTCAAGCTAGAGGTGGATATGAGTACTTCATTACTTTCACGGATGATCACTCAAGATTTGGTTATGTGTATCTCATGAGACATAATTCGGATGCTTTTGAAATGTTCAAAGCATTTAAAGTTGAGGTTAGCTTGAGAAACGCATAAAAATCTTGAGATCTGATCGCGGTAGAGAATATCTATCTAGTGAGTTTCAGCAATATCTTATTGATAATGGGAGAGTTTCTCAGTTTTCTGCACCAGGCACACCTCAACAAAATAGGGTGGTATAAAGGAGAAATAGAACTCTTTTGGACATGGTTAGGTCTATGTTGATTTATTCAATGCTTTTTAATTCTTTTTGGGGATATGCTTTACAAATCGCAATGTACATTCATTCTAAATGATGTACCATCTAAGTCGGTTCCTAAAACACCGCATGAGTTGTGGACTGGGCAAAAGCCTAGTTTTCAACACTTAAGGATATTTGGATGTCCTACTCACGTGTTAAAAGGAAAGACAAAAGATAGAGTCCCGTTCAGAAACATGCATATTTGTAAGGTATCTGAAAGGAACAAAAAGATATTATTTTTATAGTCCTTCAGATCTTAAAATATTTGTTTTGACAAATGAATAATTTCTGGAAAAGGACTATATGAATAATTTTGTACCTAAAAGTAGAATTGTCCTGAATGAGCTTTCAGGAGATACAATTCCACAAGAGGTTTTACAACCAAGCCCAATTTAAGTTCCATACCAACATAAGATCAACAATCTACCATACATCGTCATAGTGGGAGGGTTAGTAGACAACCGGAAAGAAACATCGGTATAGAAGAATCTATAGAGAATTTCCCAGACGACGATGATCCCTATACGTACAAGGAAGCAATGGAAGATGTTGATTGTCACCATTGGCAAAAGGCAATGCAATCCGAAATTGAATCTGTGTTTAAAAATAATGTATGGTCTCTTGTAGACTTGCCTAAAAGGATAAAACCCATTGGGTGCAAGTGGGTATACAAGAGGGAAAGAGGAATGGATGGAAAGGTGAAAACCTTTAAGGCTAGATTGGTAGCTAAATGTTATACATAGAAGGAAGGTATCGATTATAAATAAACCTTCTCTCTTGTGGCCATGCTTAAATCCATTAGGATACTCTTATCCATTGTGGCATCTCTAGACCTAGAAATTTGGAAAATGGACGTCAAGACAGCTTTCCTATGGAAGTCTTGACGAAAGCATCTATATGATGCAACCATAAGGATTCATTAAAGAAGGCCAATAAGAAAGGGTATGCAAGTTGCAAAAATCCATATATGGATTGAAGCAAGTCAGATCCTGGAACATAAGGTTCACTCAAGCGGTAAAAGGTTTCGGATTTATTCAAAACCTTGATGAACCTTGTGTATACAAAAGGATTAAAGGCGACAAGTTAGTTTTCCTAGTTCTTTATGTTGATGATATACTACTCATCAGAAACGATGTAAGTGTATTGACATCAATAAAAGAATGGTTAGCAAAATAATTTGATATGAATGACTTTGGAGAAGCAAATTATATTCTTGGTATCCAAGTTATAAGGGATAGAAAGAATAGAACGATTGCATTATCCCAAGCTTCATACATAGATAAAATCTTGTCTAAGTTTTCCATGCAAGATTCCAAGAAGCTGTTGAAAAAGAAGTTACAAATATGCGGGAACCATATTGACGGGGAAGCTCTAGCATATCAAGTACTCCGCATGGGGTATTACTGGCCAACTATAAATCAAGATGCAAAGAAATTTGTTCAATCCTGTGAACCATGCCTGAAGACCACCAACTTGAGCCACCTCCCATCGGAGCGTCTGTCATCTCTCAGCTCGTCTTACCCTTTTGCTATGTGGGGAGTCGACCTGATCAGTCCACTTCCTACAGCTCCTGGACAAGCTAAGCATGCTATTGTGGCGACTGACTTTTTCACAAGATGAGTTGAAGTTGGACCGCTCTCCCGGATATCGAAAGAGAATACGACAAGATTCATCAAAAATCATGTAGTTTACAGGTTTGGGACCCCTCTTATCATTATAGCTGACCTCGGAAAGCAGTTTGATAACGGTTGATTCAAGGACTTTTGCAAAGGCTTGGGAATCGACCTTAGATTCAACTCAGTAAGCTATCCTCGGACTAATAGGTTGGTGGAATCCACCAATAAAACTATCAAGAAGCTGTTGAAAAAGAAGTTACAACAGAGAAATGACAAGTGTGGCGTAGAGCGTCCCGAGGTCTTCTGGGCTTACCATACTATAAAAAGAATAGCTATCGGAGAAACACCTTATTCTTTAACCTTCGGGGTTGAAGCAGTTCTTCCCATCGAGCATAAACTAACCTCCTTTAAAGTTCAACATTTTGAGCTTAGAAGGAATGAGGATAATACCCGAGCTAGCCTAGATCTCTTGGAAGAGAAGCAAGATTCGGGTAGCTGAGAAAGTAGCGATTTACAACAGCAAGATCGCTAGGTACTTTAACAGGAGAGTTAAAGTTCGAAGCTTCAAGGAAAGGGACCTTGTTAATAGGAAGGTAACCTTGAATACTATGAAGAGGTCGGACAGGGTCCTGGGGCCCAACTGGGAAAGACCTTATTTGGTAAAGGCAGTGGTTCGTAACGGAGTATATAAGCTTGAGGACATGGATGGCCCATCCATCGATCACACCTGGAATGCAGATCACCTGAGGAAGTATTACCCTTTAGACAAGGGACTCGTGAGCAGACTACCTCCATTTAAGTTTCTATAAAAATTCCAACAACAATGTTCTCGACTTTTTATCAATAAAGTCTAATTTCTCCATCCTCGATTATATTCTACAATAATTTCTCCATATCCAACTAGGGTTTACACGGGTAAGTTCGACGTAATCATCTCAAGATCAAGGATTAGTTGGGGAAGCCCCCTCGCTATCCTTGATGCCTCGGCCAAGCACCACCCCCCGTCAAGAAGGGTCTGAAAGTAAGAGCATAGTTGCCATCCAGATCTCGAGACCAGAAAATAGCTAGATATCCCTCTTAATGCCTTGGTCGGATTACCACCCCAAGAAGGATCTGAGTGTAAGAGCATAGTTGTCATCTAGATCTCGAGACTAGGAAATAGCTAGATAGCCCTATTGATGCCTTGGTCGGGTTACTACCCCAAGAAGGATCTGAGTGTAAGAGCATAGTTGTCATCTAGATCTCTAGACTAGGAAATAGCTAGATAGCCCTCATGATGCCTTGGACGGGCTACCACCCCTAAAAAGGGTCTGAGTGTAATAGAATAGTTGTCATCCAGATCACGAGACTAGGAAATAGGTAGATGCCTCGATCGGGCTATAACCACACCCCCGAAAAGGCTGCGGGATTGGAAAGCTCTCCTACTTAAACTTCAATGTTCCATTTATTATTGGTTATTAATCTTCCATATGTATACAATTGTTTGTTGTGAAAGGTGCAAACTAGCCTATAATCACATAAGAGGACTATCCACTAAAGTCATCGAGCTACAAGTTTCTACTGAGATTGGAGAGCTCGAGCTAGCTATCTACTTTCACACATAAACAAAATTTTATATCTCGTTATCTCTGCCAAGATTCGAGTAAGTAAAGTTATTTCAGAGGTTGCATCTAGGTCGAGATTAGGAATGAAGGAAGAGGATGTCAGTCGAATCAAAATTTATTAAAGCAAGTTCGGATGAAATCTAAGCCAATATTCATTAATGATAAAGGAGATTATCCTTTTTTTAGCCTATAATTGTCAAACAATGAGCCTAACCCCTTGTTCCGGGCTACACGAAGAGAAAATATAAAGACTATCAATCATATCAAGAGTAAAGCGGGGTGCCCACCCCCCTTTTCGGGCACTCAAAAGCAAGTCAAGAATGGGTTACATCAAGCTCCTACATCCTCATGATCGCCTCTAGCTATTCTTCCTTCCAGGAGGACCTTGCCCCATGCTCCTCTTTCCGGTGGCTGCTCATTTTTGTTGGCCATCTCTGTTACCCCTTCCACCAGAGGATCTCTGATTGCCTGTTGTTCAGCTGGGTCCTTCTCCAGAACCTCATTAACCACCGCCATAACCTCAGGTGGAATGGCCATGTCGAGAAGGGTGGCCATTGACTTCATCATGCTCTCTCCCACCTCCGGCTCTTCTCTTGAAGACACTTCATAGGGGTCTTAGGCTTCTGGATGGCCTCCTTAATACTCCACGAGCCGAACCCCCTTGAGGATTCTCCGGGACTTGATGCTAGGAAGACGGAAGGAGAAGGAGGAAGGTCTGATATAGCCGGCTGACTCCCAGCTCTAGCCATATTAGAAGGACCTGATTCATCACCGTCGAGACGAGACATCTCTGCGACCTTAGCTATTATCCTCTCCCTGTCCCAGCCAGTAATGATGGACAAGTCGAAAGGCATAGGTAGAGCTTCAGCAACACGGAAGGAGGCATAGAAATACTCATCGCTGAAGGAAGCATCCACATCGGCTTGTAGATTGGCTACCTGAGCGTGCATGGCCTGATTCTCGACGTCCAGTATTTTTGGTTTTACCTTTCAAGAGTCCTTCTGCTCAACCCGACGCTTAGACCAAAGGGTTTCTTAATCAAGGGACCTCTTCGTCATCTCGTGACCACACTGAAGCTCGGCTAGCTCTACCTCCACTCCCCTTTGACTTGAGGCCATCTCTTGTACTAAATCTTGAGCTTGCGCCAACAACTCCATGGCCCGCTCAACTTCAGCATCAGCTTTGGTTACCCGATCGTGGAGAGAAGCCACCTGGTGGCCTATGGCCACATTGAATTTGAGGGCCTGTAAAAGATTCAAGTTAGAAAGTGGCAAACCAAACTATTGCAAGATAAGATAAAAGATGATGATTACCTCGACCAAGAGGGCAGACCCTTTGGTGATCAGGATATCTACGGGCATTGAAGCCATCATAGGCAGACTGACCCCGGGGTAAGAAGTGACGAATTGCCCTAATACCTCGTCTAGAGTGGCAGAGTCTGACTGATCCTATGGAAGAATAGGGGCACTCTTTCAACACCAGCTTTAGAGTCCTTTGAAGCTTGGAGGGAAATATAGATGGAGAGATAGAAACATCTGGCCGCGTAGAATCGGGGGCGATAGGAGCTGAAGCATGAGTAGGGACAACTAGAGTAGGAGTTGTCGCTGCTACGTCAGCTGCCTGAGAAACAAAGGTTCCCTTACCCCTCACCTTGGTAGCCCGAGAAGAGAGTAGCGACATCCTAGACCTGCGCTGGGAACAGGAAGGAGCAAGAGCAGATGAAGCCTCAGCTGGAACAATTGGCCCCATTTCCTCTAAAGAAGCCAAAGGAATTTCTCGACTCGATTTGGCAGATTGATGAGGGATGCTAGCATACTGGGCTTCACGAGAAGCTGGAGCAACAACAAAAACTGTTAAAAAAAGAAGGACGTCATAAAGCAGCTAACTAACGGAACGAAGCATAATGACTTGGTGTTACTTAAGAAGAGATCTGCATGTATCGATTCACCCTGTGAGAATCGAAGGAATCAACAGTTGGGAATTTTGGGTTTAAATAGTTCCTAGCAAGGATATTCTTCAGCACAACCTCAGACTCGATAGATAAGAAGTCTCGGTCCCATGAGGGTTTTTCGTTGAAAGCGGTGGGAACCGCGAACTCATGCCCGTCAACAAATATGGAGCTTCCCCAATCAACCCCCACCAGGATCCACTCTTCCTTCCTGGTTGGATTCTTCCTCGAAGCACTAGGGATGATAAAGTCGAATTTATTCTTAGCATTTGCATAGAACTGACCTCGGGGAACTCTGGACAAACTCTCGATTTGAAAAAGGTAGGCCATCTCTTATGCTCCGGGCTCCTGGGTGACCTTGCCTAGCTAGCACTGTTCCCTCCACAGCATAAGAAAGCCAATCAGGTGCCTCCAGAAGCCTGGCGTCAGTTGGAGGGGAGCTAGCTGTAGGGCACTGAGAGCCAGTCGAAGAGTAAGATAGAGAGAAAGCCTGACCCCGTTCTCGAAGGTCGTTATAAGGATGGGGAGCACACCTTTGGGCGGATTGATGATGTCATAATTCCAAAAGGGAATTGTGAGGGAGATGCTATTAGGAATACTGTACTTGGTTCTCAGGCGATCGATAAATTGTAGATCAACAGTAAAATCTGGGATGACCCTAAAGTCGTAAGGAAGAGGCCTAGCTGGAAGAGGTCCAGCAACCGTGACTTGAACCTTTCCAGCGGCGTTGTCCCTCTCACCTTCATCAGAATCTTCATCGACTAAGTTTAAAGGGTTGTCAGGTTGACAAGAGAATCCGGAACCGATCAAAACATTCCTACTTGAGCGGCAGCACTGACGGAGTTGGAAGCGTCCTCGTCGTTGAAGTTTTCTCACTCCCGTTTCTGAGGAACCGAGCTGGAGGCACCAGTGCCCTCTGCCATAGCCTCAATATTATCAACAGAGTTCGACATTGTCGGATGTAGGGCTTAAATAACAAAGAAAATGGTGAAGAGCTTTTCAAAGGTAGCGAAAGAGAGGGATTTTTGAAAATTTAAAGTTTGAAAGAAAGAGTGAGGTAGGCAAGAAGCGGGTGGGTGTAAATAGAAGAAAAGGGGGCAGTGACGCCGATAAAATCTTCCGTATGATTGTCTCAAATCACGGGAGCAGCCGTAATGTAGCCAGATTATCTCAGGGAATACACTGGTGTTCAAGTCAGAGGGGACTTATGTTAATAGCAACATTTGGCTAGGGGACCAAAGAGAAATTTTCCCCCATCTTAACATGAATCAAAGCCAGAGTTCACCAGTCATTGAACCCCGAGTCCCAAGGGCGAGCCATAGAACTACCCAGCAGAAGCGAGGAAGGGTTATCGAGCCTATGAACTATCAGGAATAGAGCCCGACACGACCAGATCGATCCCCTTACGCCAACACTGGAATTCGGGAAAAGCCCAAAACATGGTTATTCAAGCTTCCTGAGATCGAAATTACCTTGTAACCTCCCCAAAAGCCTGCCAACCTCTCCAGGAACAAAAAAGGGGGGCCTTTAAAGATATCAGGTTCATGCTATAGCTACAGTCCAATTCGCTAAGGAAGACTCGAACCCATCTGGATAAGAATCAAAAAGCTCGTTTAATCCATGTTCCCCTCAATGAGTGCCCACAAGGCCGTCTCAAGCTATAAAGGATCGGGAAAGGTCAAGTTGAGCTTCTGGTACCAAAACAAAAACATGGGTCTACCTCGCTCTACAAAACAACGAACAGCTAACTCGACGACCTCCATGAATACATAAAAGATAATTTTTACACTCCAACGAATATTAAAACTCTGCTTACGTGTAAAGCAAGAGATTAAGTCCAAAAAGGAAACAAACTTATCTCCACCAAAGATATTCTCGAATCCGTTATTAATTCAAAGTCAATGACTTTTAAATAAAAGATCCCACCCCAAGGTTAAGGAATAGGGTGTTTCTCCGGTGATTGTTCTCTTTATAGTCCGGTAAGCCCAGAGAACCTCGGGAAGCTCCTCGGCCCATCTACCCTTTCTCTGTTGTAATTTCTTTTTCAATAGCTTCTTAATAGTCTTATTGGTGGATTTCACCTACCCATTAGTCTGGGGGTGGGCTACTGAAGCGAACCTAAGGTCAATTCCTAAGTCTTCTGACACGTCTTAAAGAAGTGTTCCTACTCCCAAGTATAAGAGTGTCATAGTAATAAATTAACCGGTAAGACCGGGTCGAACCACAGGGAGGTCGTTCACTTGTCCTTGTAGAATTAATTATCTAAATTAATTACTAAGCTTGTTATATAATGTAAATCAATTAAAATTAAAATGGGGGCTAAAGGATCCATTGTTGGTAATTCGATTATGATCCAATTATTAATATTTAGCCCATATTAATGGGATTGTATTCCACTCCACTGACCACTCTCTGATAGATGTGGGTAAAAGTACTCACTGTGCTAGACAACACATATCTGTCTACAGTGAGTCAAAACTCCACTATTATTAGAGGGGATAAACCACTCTCTGATAGATATGGGTAAAAGTACTCACTGTGCTAGACAATATATATCTGTCTACAGTAAGTCAAAAACTCCACAAAGATAAGAGGGGAGAAACCACTCTCTGATAAATATGGGTAAAAGTACCCATTGTGCTAGACAATATCTGCATATCTACAGTGAGTCAAAAACTCCATAAAGATCAGAGGGGAGAAAGCATAAAAAAAATAAACTTACCATAATTGGATCATATTTTCCATACAAACAGTATCACCTTTGGCCCAAGCTATATAAAATTAGCCAAACATAATTTAACTAGAAAATAGCTATTTTATTTAAACTGAGAATTTGAGAACAAAAGAGAGAGAATTTTACAAATCTAATATCATTTTTGGATTCGTAATATGAAAAATAGGGGGAGAGGCCCCCTATTTATACAAAATACTGATGAAAATTGACCATGAGATGAATTTAGAATGGAGCGTCCAGATTTTGCCACATCATCAGTGAACAGTAACTCATCCGTGACGTAAATAGTGAGCAGTGCACCGGCTTCTAGAATATGATTCTCTACAACCGCGTATATGGTGAACTCGCGGTTTGGGCCAATAGGAATGTGTCACGTCATCAGGAATATTGAAAGTCAACTATGAATAGTGAAAGTCAACTATTATTGGTGAATAGTCAAAATTACAAAAATGCCCTTCATGGCCTTCCTAAGGTTTTTGACGTTCAAACTTGAAAACGATGTTTGTTTTGCCATCTGACTTCTCCATGATTCTGAATTGATCGAATTACCTCTGAAATACAAAGAAAAATACATTGATTACTACACAACACATTTATTTAAGCTAGCGAACAAAATTATGTCTAAATTGGGAAATTAATCATATTAGAAGTGTAAAATGATGATATTATCCCTTAGTAAACATACACTTTTCAGTGTTAATCACCTTCGTAAAAGTCCTTATATCGGTCGTTATCAAACTGTTTGCCTAGGTCAGCTACAATGATAAAAGGGGTTCCGAATCTACAGACTACATTATTTTTTATAAACCTTGTCGTTTTCCCTTTCGATATCTGGGAGAGCGGTCTTGCTTCGAATCACCTCATAAAATAGTCGATTTCCATAATAGCATGCTAGGCTTGTCCAGGAGTGGTGGAAAGCGGTCCGATCAAGTCGACTCCCCACGTAGCAAAGAGGTAAGGCAAGCTGAGAGATGAAAAATGCTCTGGTGGAAGATGACTCAAGTTAGAGGTCTTCTGGCATAGTTCACATAATTGTACAAAGTTCTTCGCGTCTTGATAGATAGTTGGCCAGTAATACCCCATGCGGAGTACCTGATATGACAGAGCTTCCCCACCAGTGTGGTTCATGCATTACCTAGAGTGAACCTCTCTCAACGCCCATTTGGCATCATCGAGATTTAAACACCGAAGTAGGGGAAAGAACATGCCCCTCCTATAGAGGTATCCATCTACTAGGCAATATCGGACAGAGCCTCTTAATCCTTCAAGCTTGAGCGGGCTCCTCGGGAAGCTTTCTTTCATGGAGATAAACCACTATTGGATCGATCCAGCATGGTTGACTATCCATAGTACAAATCTTCTTTTCCGATGTTGTGCTTTGTCGGGAGATCACTTGGAGGGGAACTTCCCATGGTAAGGCCTGGCTACCATTTGCAGCTATCTTGGCTAGGACATCTGCTCAATGATTCTGTTGTCGAGGCACCGGCTCAATCTTGAATCCCTTAAATTTATTCTTGAGCAGTTAAACTAGCTTCAAGTAGGCGATCATTGATATGAACCTCACCAAGAGCAGTGAGACCCGGAACCAATATATGGTAACGAAGGATCGTTTTCTAACAAAATTTATAAACAAGAACGTTATCGGACCACGACCCGTTACCTATAAGGAGGTAAGAACCAACGGTATCAAGAAATTGAAGACGCCACACTCAAGAACAAGAAGAAGATGTGAGTGATAAGTCAAGTTTTCAGAACCAAAAAAAAGAGATGAACTCTCACAATTTTTATTCAATTCAAGTCTGTCGAATTACATCCAATTCGTTCCTTTATATACTAAAACCCTAAACGAAAAGAAAGGCTATAAGCCATCCTAAAAGGAAACAAGATAATTCGGCCATTAAGGCCTTATAATCAGAAGAAAACTAATTTGAGAAACTATTAACTTGCTCCCTAATTGGAAAGCTAAATCTGGAAACAAATCAGCCCCTTAATTTGGGAAACAAATCAACTATTATTCTTTGGATATTAAAAGGGAATAATTCAGCCAAAGTTGACTCTTCTCCTAGCTTGTGCCACACACCCAAGTCTTCCTTATTCGGCCCAATCAATTGCCTTGATGACATTAATTATGCCTTGGTCTTCATGTGGGCTTATCTTGGACTTCAACAATTCAAAATCAGCCCAAGTGTCTTGAATTAGGCCATTTAGTGCTTCTTTGAATCTCTTAGCTCTTGCCTTTGCTATTGGCCCAACCGGAACTTGCAATGGATCATTTGATGCAGCTGCCTTGTTCTCATCAATCATGTTATCCCCTTTTAACTGATAAACCCCAGAAACCTAATTGACTATGAGTAATGAGTCACTCTTGACCTGCAAGTAATCAACCTCTAGCTAGACGACTGCCTTCAACCCGGCTAAGAGGGCTTCATACTCCACCTCATTGTTGGTGGCCTTAAATTAGAATCTGAAACAGTGGCAGCACTCAACCCCACTGGTTTATTAGTACTATGCCAACTCCTCCTTCGGCTTGCCTTGATGCTCTATCTGTGTAGAGGATCGAGGACTTGTAACCCACCGACCAGTTGTCGAACTCTGAAATCTTCTCAGGAGCTATATTTGCCACTGCAGAGGTCACTTGGCTTGGGGGCGCTGAGAACTTTAACACAAAGTCTGCTAAAGCTTGGGCTTTGATTGTGGTCCTGGGTTTATAATTTAAATCAAATTGGGTGAGTTCCAGGGCCTATAAAATCAATCTTCCAGATACGTTCGGCCTTTGTAAAAGTTGATGGAGAGTTTGGTCTGTCACTACTGCTATTGATTGAGCTTGAAAGTAAGGACGGAGCTTTCTTCCCGAAGTCACCAAAGCATATGCGAGCTTTTCCAGAAGAGTATATTTTTTTCTCCGGCTTGGTTAGAGTGTGACTTACATAGTAGATAGGTCACTGGATCCTATCTCCATATTCCTTGACAAAGGCCCCACTCACTGCAGTTTCTGAAACAGCCAAGTAGATTTACAGCTCCTCTCTAGGACTTGGCTTGACTAGACTAGTAATGGAGGGCTCGTCGGATATTTATTCAAGGCTTGAAAGGCTTGCTCACTCTTCTGGTCCCATTTCATGTTTCTTCCCTGCTTGATAGCTTTGAAGAAAGAGAGACATTTATCGCTGGAGCGAGAAATGAACCTGTTGAGCGCTGCTACCTGTCCAGTCAAGACTTGTACCTGCTTAAGTGATGTAGGGGATTCTAGGTCCAAGATAGCCTTGACCTTGAAACATTATGTGTGATTATATAAGAAATTTCATGTATGTCGGTTATGTGATAAAACAGCTAAAAATGCAATCTTTTCTTTTTTGTAAGTAGTTTTAATTGAATCATTTAGGTATATTACACGTTTGGTAACACTAAACAAACTCTCTAACTCAACATTAGGCAATCCTTGTTATAATCTTTCCAACGTTCGATGAAAATGGGGCTTTTGTTAGTTAGAGACTACCCATGTGTGAAGCTTGAGAATCTCATATTGAAAAGATAAAAAGAAAGATAATAGTAGTTTTTTGGGCTGTAGGGCTATCTGATGATTTATAAATCACTTCTGAATATGAGAAGTATAGAGTATACAAAAAATTCTGTTATTAGTTGGTGTTTTTTATTGGTTACGGTCAATCTTTTGGGTTAGATTCCAGACAAAAGGTTAATAGAAAAGCACTTTACCCATCAAAGTTCAATGGAAATGAGCAAGGAAACTCTATCCTTTCTAAGAAAAATATTTATATTGGATATTTGTTCAAGAGTTATACTTATTCTATTCGTGTATCATTGAGGGCATTATTGTCATCTACGACTACTTCTGCATCAGATAAATCCGATGGTGAGAATGGGGTGGTTGTAGTTGAAGGTGAAGAAATGAAATTCAACCGGGGTGAACTGTCTTGTTTGGGTATTGCATGAATCTGCGGGGAGCTTTTCACTTGTAGTTGAGTCACTTGAATTGGCTGGAAGCGGCGCAGTGCTTGCAATGGCTTGGAACGGGAAGGATGTGCATGAATGGCATAAACACATTGCTTACAGAGTACGCACATATGAAATTGAAGTACTAGCAATGCTTTTTAATTTCTACAAAATGAAAATTTTTGAATGGTTCAGACTTCAGACAATTTATGTGTATATGTTGTTGAGTCTTGACAATTTTAGCTGAAAATATTTTCCATACACGTTTTGATAATTGATAAATGCATTAACATGTTTATGCATATATCTGTTATTATCTGATTATTACAAAATATCTAAGTTAGGTGGGGATAGAGAATGCTTTATGAATTTTTGGAGAGAAAATGGAACAAGAATCAATAAATTTTATGGCTCTACAGGTAGCAATTTATGCTTTATTGAACATGGCTATTGAATTGGAGGTTTTGCTTTCTCATGAACGTCACAACAATCCATCTCTGGTTAAAACAATGTAAGTGCTTGACTGTAGGAGACAGATTAAGTTTATGTAATACCTGTACTTTATGTTTTGGATTGACATTTTATGTTCTATGATATTAACAACAATTCTGCCAAGTTTGTAGTTATATAAAATGAAAGCATCTACTTGATCCAATATACCATGTCTTTAAAGCTTACTAGCTGACTATTGCTGTGTTTTTACTTAAATCTTGACTGGAAATGCCAACTTAGTTTTTCCCCGTTATTTGCCTCAGCGTGACCCGTAAGATAAATGAGGTGGCAAAGTACATTGAAAGTCAATGGAGCATAAGAAATCCAGAATTGGTACAATGGTTCAGAGATGTGGAATTACCGCGTATTGCTGGATTTTTCAGCTCTTTACTAAAGAAATAGTCCATGGAATATGTAGGAAGGTTTGCTCAAAAACCTTTGCTTTTAGCATAAAGTTAATGTCTCACAGATGATAACCTTCATTTCAATCAATAACATACATTTGCATATGCTGATGATAATGCAATATGTTTTTTTTTATGTGTGAGTTTGTTATTCTGATGTAATTCATCTATTATTTGACAGATTGCCTGGCTACTCTAGGACTTTTTGCATACCTAGGAAGAATGACTAGAATATTCTTATCAAATAAAGGCATCAAGGATTTTGATGAGCTGGTCAAGGACTTCCCCAGGTAAACTGATATAATTTGGATGGATTTTAGATGTTTCAATACATACATTCCCGAGATGCATAAAGGTCCGAAAACACTTTACCTACAACTTCTTGGAGTGTGGCAGCCTTTTCATCTACCTAGAGTTTTCTTCCATATCAGAGATTCAACTCTTCATGCAATTGGATGGTTTGACTTTTATGTTGCATTTCCTTCCATGGGCAATCAAGAGAGAAAAAGGTCTAAACAACATGCTATTCAAGCAAAGAAAGAGATTATTCTATCAAATGTTTTTGGTGTTTGCTATGATGTGTTCTCTGGGTTTGCTTACTTCTGTCATTCTACTCAACAGCCCTTAGATGCAAATTTGTTATCCTTCCTGTTCTAGAGGTAGCCAGAAATATCATTTTATCATTTTTGCAGGAACTATACACATCTGGAAGTGACTGAAAAATTCTTGTCTGGTATCCTTCCAAATAGATTTTTGATGAATTTATAGACCATTTGGTTTTAGTTGTATTTTACTTAACTTTTCACATCAACTTGTACCTGTGTGCACTAAAACTGTAATGATTTTAAGCTTTAATTGTTAAATAACTTGTATCTTATTTAACTGTGTTCAACATGTAGGATGGAGAACCCATGAAAGATTAAGAGAATTGGAGTGATTTGACTTATGTTGTTGTATCTATTGGTTCCAGATATCACACATTTACAAGCAAAAGCATGTTATCAGGCATCTAAAATTACTATAGTTGTATATACATTTTTTTTTTCTAGCGAGTCTAGCTTTGGATTCTAGTACATGTTACACTTTTAATGTATAAAATCTCTATTTACTGATTATGAATTAATACATTTTCTTCAATGGCAATGTGGGTTTCACTTATGAACTAATTGTGTGTTTTTCACAAAAATGTTGATTTTTATCACTTAGTTTACGCCGCAGTTTCAAGCTGTAGGTCATCTGAAAATTATGGATGCTTCCAGTTATCTTTGGTTGGCAATCCAAAATATATATATTCAGAAACAAAAGGAGAGGAAAAATAGAAAGATTAAAGAGATCGATAATTTTCATTTCATTCACTTGTGAACAATAAGCAACCTAATATCTACAAAATTGTTTCAAACATAACTCTCTCAGAAACAATTCTTTTCTTCTTGACAGTCTCTCATAAACATTTTATTAGCTCTTTATTTACAACTTGGCTTCCCTCAACTTGATCTAATGGTTCAGATGATATTTGCTTCGGTGAAGGCCAACACCAAATTTAGTAGAAGGGGTCTTCGCTAAGATCTTGTGGCACATGGTGGTATCCAGAAAATTAATGCAAAAGCAATATGTCATTTGTAGATAAATCTTCCTGATGTTTGATATCGACAATTCTTCCATATGATTGATTCCTTCTCAAACTATTCCATCATATATTTACTTTGTAGAAGATTTTATTACTATAAAACTTAAAAGGTACGGCATAAATAGACTTATAAGGGGTGTGACAATACCATCACTCGTTTATTATTTAATATTATAATTTTCATATCACCATTAACTTTTAGTTAATATTTTGACTCAAATCACATGTCTAGAAAAGGTGTCCCCGGCTTTAATCCTATCAATGGGGAAAGAATTTTAAAAAAAATTACATGGTCCCAAATTAATTGATATTGTCAAAATGCCGTAAAATGGTTGCTGGAACCGTGAAAATTGTTACAATTGATTGAAAGCCCTAAAATGTCTATTGGGCCTTGAAAATGGTTACCATCGCTGTGAAATGGTTACCGTTGAGTCAAACTGGTTACAAGTCATAATTTGACATTTATAAAGTGGTTACCAGAACCGTAAAATGATTATTGAAGCCGTGAAAATGAATACCATTGACGTGAAAATAGTTACAAGTCAAAATATTTTAAAATAACAAATGTTTACCAATACCGAATAAATGGTTATTGTATCTGTGAAAGTGGTTTCCAATACCGTGAGATTGGTTACAAGTCAAAATTTAAAGAATTAAAAAGTGGTTACCATATCAGTAAAATGGTTACCAAAACCGTGGAAATGGTTACCATTGCTGTGAAAATGGTTACAAGTAAAAAAAAATCAAATAATCATAAGTTGGAAGTTTTCTGTGATGTTTATCAGAATGTGGTTACCAGAGCAATAATATGGTTACTAGATCTATGAAAATGGTTATTGGATCTATGAAAATGGTTACTGGTGCCGTTAAACTAGTTACATGTCAAAATTTATGACATGAAAAAGTGGTTACCAGAACCGTGAAATAGTTACTGGGTTCATGGAAATGGTAATCATTGTCATTATGACAGTGAAGACATGAATTATAATAATTCTTACTTCAAGAGATTGTTTCAATATTTTTTTTTGTTTTGTTGAATCCACTCAAATCTTCAAGAACCGGTATGTAAATAAGGCATCTGTATTTTGTTCTGTTTTGTAGAGCAATGTGTTTTGTAAAATTGTAAGAGTTATCTGAACCTTTGCTGGACATTTCTCCTTTTATTTGTCACTAATCTTTTTGTCACATACTTTAAAACATATATGTTTCTGTGTATTTGATCAATCTTGTTACTTTGAGAAATATTCTTTCTTGTGGTGATGACTTTTGTGAGTTCAACTTCTTTGTGGATTTTGACGGGGATTTCTGAAATGCAAATAAGTAATGTTATATTTCAGTTCTATTTCATTATGTATCTCGAGTTTGACCGGTGGGTTCACGTTTTCTGTCAGTTCTTTTAATATACGTTTGTGCTCTGTACCCTTGCTTTGAGCACACCTATTTACGTATTGTAATTACACATTGTCTATCACATCTTTTTCATCCTTCCTGGTGCTAAACCCAACAAACTTCATAATATCATTCTTATTTCTACAGAAGGAATTGTTTCCCTATGCTTGATCTCATTTTCAAGTAATTATTGTAGATGATTGATATCATTCTTAGACAATTCTTCCATATGATTGATATCTTTCTCGGACTCTTCCATAATATTTTGTATGTGTATAAGAAGCAAATTTAAGGTTTAAGAGTTCAAAAGTTTTATTTTTTTTCAACAACATATTGCAAGAACGTGGGGTAGTTTAAAAAAAAAATGAGTGGGGGGCTTTAATAGATTTACTTTGTAGAAGATTTGTTTTCCTTGAATGATATTATACTATTTGTTATGAAAATATAGTGTAAGTGAATGTCCATACAATCTCATAATGTAACTTGTGATTCTTCACCTTCCCTATTTTATTCTCATTTTTATGGTATCATTTATTCTCAAGTTTATGGCTCTATTGTTTCTCAAAATTATTGATATTGTCTTTTCATTTTGTAACCATTATATTGTCACTAAATTGTAAGGCTATAAAAGGAGCCTTCACATGTTGTATTGGGAACTTGAGAACTATTGAGGAATAAAAGAATCATTTTTCTTGGGCTACTACTTTCTCTCTTTTTATATATTTATATATATATATATATATATATATATATATATATATATATTTATGCTATTGTGTTCTTGTTTATTTATTTATTTCATAACACGTTATCAGCACGAGTCTCTAGCCAATATTGTTGTTTCAATTTCCGGATTTGAAAGCTCTATACCTGAAGACAAAATTCATATGATCCAAATTCGATAAGGGCTAAGAGATAACACTTTCTTGTTGAGACCAAGAGATCCAAGCAATTATTTCAAAGCTTTATGTCTGAAAACAAAATTCATATGATCCAAATTCGATAAGGGCTAAGAGATAACACTTTCTTGATAAGACCAAGAGATCCAAGCAATTGTAAAGTATTTCTATCTCTAATTTTGGGCTAAAACATTTTTGGTTGATATTATTTCTCTTTTTAATTCTATGCTTAGTATTCATTGAGTTGCCAATAAAAAAAACATAGATTAATTGATTATATCCCAACCAAAAGATTGCAATAATGAAACTAATTACATTGCAACCCAAAGATCGCAAATCAAAGAGCCTGAAGCTCGATTTGATGTATATTTGTTAATTGTTAAATCAAAAAGCCCGAAGCTTGATCTGGTGTTTGAAGATTGTAAAATCGAAAAGCCTGAAGCTCAATTTAGTGTTTGGAAATTGCAAATTCAAAAAGCATGACGTTTTGAACCGCGATACAAATAAACATATGAGATTTTAAATTATAGAATCAAAATCTGGAGTTCTCAATTTCTATAAATGTGGTTAATTTTAGAGCCCGAAGTTCTCAATCCATGGTTTTCAATGATAAACAAGAGGTTTATTTATGTACTTAAAATTCCGATAAAATTCAACATTTTCAGTAACTATGAATTTTGTTTGGAACCTGGAGTTCTAAAATTACAAATCATAACTACAAAGTTATGATATAATAGAACATCAAATTTCGATATTAATAGGATCAAAAAGTGCAAAAGTAATTTACCTTTTGTTTTAGACATTTTTTTATCTATCTACCTATAATTGGTTGTTTATATTTCACATGAGTCTAATATTTTTTGATCTATTTTTATTGGTTATTTATATTTCACATTAAGAGACTCAAACACCGTGAATGAAATATTATTTCTTCTTTATTTCTTCCTCCTTATCAAGATATGTAAGGTGTGAAATCTTATATTTCCTTATACTAGAAAAATATAATTTTTATATTTCACACGTCTATCAACCACGAAATGTCTCTATTGTTTTTCAATGACATTTGAATTTATTCACTATGTTATATGTAGTTTTATAGTCTATTGGATTTTGTGATATTTAAAACTGTTAATTTTATTTTGAGTTGATTTACATTCATGTCTTCTTAATAATATAATATTTTTATCTCATTATTCTTTCAAAAACAAGATTTCCCATGTTTCTTTGATTTATACTAGCATTAAACTTGTAATTGTAAGTTGCAACAAATCATGAAAACAACTCCATATCATGCTAAGTATTTGTTGTTGTTTTTAGTAAATTGTATGAATTATCGTGAATTATATTTTATCTTATTTGTTAAAAAAGTTTGGTTGTTCATTTTTAATATGAATACCTTATGATCAACGAATTATTTTTTCTCATCTATATTTATTTTAAAGAAAGATTTGATCACCTAATAGATGAAAAGACATGATCGAATTAAACTCAAATATTGTTCCAGAAGTAGCAATATATATTTCAATATTTTGTGCTTTAAATTTGCTCAAGAAGTGGCAATATTAATATCATATATTTCAACAAATTGTTAGTTGATATCATACCTTTTATGGATGAACAAAACAATTAGTTTTCATTAGGAAACCATTGATATCAATCCAATTTGATCAACATCATTCCCTGAAGTGAATATTAAAATCATTTACATCACCCAATATGATTAATATCATTCCTTGAAGTGAATATTATATATAGTCAAGGCGATGATTGTGATTATTGTTATAATTAAGTAATTATTGACGCCAAGATGATCATTATAAAGAAATTCAAATTAATCCACCAGATGTGGAATATCAAAACAAAGCAAGAAAATTGGAAGGACGTAAAATACAATTTCCAATAATTATAAAAGTTTTCTTGCTATATAGTTGCTAAATAGAATGACAATAATTGTGTATATTTTGTATATCTAAAATATTTTATTGATTTTAGCAATGATAATGAAAGCTCCAGAAGAGCTAACATATGACACAAAGTGGAAACAAATTACATGAAAAATTGACACTTTGTATTTAAAGATCCGGGAGATCTACTATATAAGAAATTGTCACTAGATAATTAAGATCATTATATCCAAGTAAGTATTTCAATATAACTTACTCATTGTTATTTTGATTTAATTTATTCCACATAACTAATTTTATGAATATGCTCTGTGGTTGCCAATACGTTGGATCTTCCACAACAAAAAATAAATTTAGTTTATTTTTTGTGGTTCTTAATGTTATTGGAGTTGATTGATATAATTAGAACCAGAAGTTTCAAAATCAAATCCAATTAAGAACTTGGGGTTTTAAATTTGAATAAAATGGTTGAATATGAACCCGAAGTTCTGGCATTTGAACCTGAAGTTTTGAACCAAAAAAGTATCTAAATTTTCATTGTTAGATGAATATTTGGCTACTCAAATATTTGAAAAGAAAAATACAAAGGCATAAAGCTTGTAATATTAATACAATTCAGAATCTGAAGTTCTGAATATTTATTTTACTAGAATCTGATGTTATCAAATTTAATTTAAACTAGAAGTTTCAAATTTGATATAATAATAGATCTTTTCATTTGAAAAGTAAAATTGTGATTTTATTAAGAACCCAAAACTTCAAACATATGATTTTTCATTTATGAACCAGCGGTTCCTACATGAACCAAAAGTTCCAAAAATTTGTGAGTTATTAAGAACTTGACATAAGAGCATGAAATTTGAGGAATTGAAGTTCTTATAATATTCTTTTATTTAAGAATATTTTATCTCATTTATGTTATCTCATGCTAAAAGAATTTATCATATTTCTTATATTATATGATTACATTTTAATGCATGTCCCTGAAGGACAATAAGTTTTACTAAAAGTAAACGATGCATCAAAATATTGAAATATTTTATATGGATATCCATTTCATAATTAATTATTTTTTGCTAGTGAATTTCCCTGAAGGACAATAAGATCATGTAAATGAATTTCCCTAAAGGACAATAAGATCATGTAAATTAGTCCTTAAAGGACAATGTGACAAAATAAATGAGTTTATGTAGAAAGTTATTATGATGAATATAATTACTTGAAGTAAATTTCACGACGTTAGGGGAGAATTATCATAAGTTGATAAACGGCGTAAAATTACAATGTATGTATCATCTTGTGAATTGTATGATATGTATATAAATTTTCAGATGATTCAAATAAAATAATAGAATTATATTTTGCCAATATATAAACCCGGGTGGTTGTTCCTGCAGAACAATTTATGAAATGACATAAAAAATCATCTGTTAGACAATAAAGTCGTAAAAAACGATTTTGCTTCAAAAGATATGGTTCCTAGAGCTGAAATTTAAAAGATCATGATCATATTTGAAAATAATACTCGAGTGATGGATAAATCCTCATCATATAAGGCTCTTGAAGAGCTAGTCTCATAAGTGAAAACAAAATTCTGAAGAGTCATTTATAAATGTTAATCTCCATTATGAGACCGTTGCAGAAAATAAAAGAATCCCAATTGTCCCAATAGAGACACATGTATTAAATTTAATGTTATTATACTTCTTCTGGAGAGATATTTGTATAGAAAGACAAGTATAATGTATATTTAACATTAAAGTTATTAGAATAAGCCCTTGAAGAGGTACACAAATTACATAATCATAATGAAATATATTGTTATAGAAATTAAGATCATATATTGTTTGCTTTGCATATTATGAAAAATGGTGAGTGACTTGTATTATAAATTATAGAAATGTCAACATAGAAATTATTAGCAAATAAAAGGCAAAGCTATATTCATGTAAAATTTGAAAGCTTTGGACCTGTAGTCCACATGTTTGATGACATCAAACTTATTGAATATTTTTCGTACAAATTAAGATAAAAGGTTTATTGCAGAAACCTAGTTTGACAGTAAATAAAAATCATCGAAGGATTTAAATGTCTGAAGCAAGTTATTCAAAACTACATGAAGTTTTGTATAGTGAAAATTAAATTAATCGGAATGCATGTAATGTATTCATCATGGTGAATATTTATTAAACGAATTATATGTTGATTGTGTAAAGCTTATTAAAAATAATGCTAAGTTTATAAATTTTATATATATATATCAGTGATAAAAAGTCTTGAAAATAATATTTAGCCTCGGCTAATGAGTTTGGTATTAACATTAATCAATATATATAAGGAAAATGTCATGAAGTACTTTTTCATGGATAAAACATATTGAATGGCTTCCTCAATGTTTATTCAATAAATTAAAGTGATGTATGATCTTCTTTCGTTATTGAAGAACTTTAGGTTCTGAAGTACCAAATATAGGTTCAACTAGTGTTTTTATATAACAACATGATATCGTATATAACAAGTTGGACCAATTTAAAAGGTTATTTTAATAAAATTGTTTACATCTGATCTCCAAAGGTGGTGATAAAAAATACGTTCAAGTTTAAATCCTGCAGATTAATTTATAAATACTCTACCAATTGTAAATCTTGGTACATAATATTGTGATGCGATATCTATGCAAAATATTGAAGCATCCATATCAGAATGAGGGGGAGTGTATTTATCAGTGGGAGTTACTAATTTTGGAGAAAATATTACATATTATACTCTTTTTCCTTCATTAGATTTTTATCCTATAGGGTTTTCCTAGTAAGGTTTTAACGAGACAGTTTTGTACTCCAAATACCCTCAGAGATTAATTTAATATGTAGATGAATACTGTACTCTTTTTCCTCTGTTAGTTTTTTTCCCATTAGGCATATTCTCTATACGATGGATATCCAAAAGAGAGTGTTATGAATATATTATTTAAGTGGATGTCCACATTCATATATTTTATATAAGTTAATTACAAATTCTTCCTCTCCCCACCATCTCATTAACTCCCAAATGAGATAATTATGAGGTATGCATCATCTTGGTATAAATTGTTTTGGAGGAAAATCTATGTATTGTACTCTTTTTCCTTCACTGAATTTTTATCCCACATGGTTTTTCTCAGTAAGGTTTTAATGAGGCAGTTGTTGTCACCTCCAATATTATTTTTCAGATTCATATGAATAATGTACTCTTTTTCCTTCACCAGAATTTTTTCCCCACAGGGTTTTTTACTAGTAAAGGTTTTAACGAGGCATATTCTATGTAAAATGGACATTCAAGGGGGAGTGTTATGAAAATATAATGTAAGTGAATGTCCATCCAATCTCACAATGTAACTTGTGATTCTTCACCTTCCCTATTTTATTCTCAACTTTATGGTATCATTTATTCTCAAGTTTATGACTCTATTGATTCTCAAAATTATTGCTATTGTCTTTTCATTTTGTAACCATTATATTATCACTAAATTGTACGGCTATAAAAGGAGCATTCACATGTTTTATTGGGAACTTGAGAACTATTGAGGAATAAAAGAATCATTTTTCTTGGGCTACTACTTTCTCTCTTTTCTTATTTTATATTTATGCTATTGTGTTCTTCTTTATTTATTTATTTCATAACACTATTAATAATTTTGACAAAGGGAAGAAAAAAGATACTACATAATTGAAAAAGTAGTTACCATCATCATGAAAATGGTTACAAGTCAAAAAAAACAAAAATTAAAAAATTGTTACCAAAGCCTAATAAATGGTTACCAAAAAATTAAAAAGTGGTTACTAATACCGTGAAAATGGTTACAAGTCAAAAATTAAAAAATTAAAAAGTATCTACCAAATACGTAAAATGGTTACTGGAGTTGTGAAAATGGTTACAATCGCCGTGAAAATAGTAACAAGTAAAATTATCTAAAATTAGAAAATGGTTACCAAAACCGTATAAATGGTTACCGGAACCGTAAAAGTGGTCATCAATACCGTGAAAATAGTTACAAGTCAAAATTTTAAAATTTCAAAAGTGATTACTAAAGCCATAAAATGGTTACTAGAGCCGTGAAAGTGGTTACTATTACCGTAAAAATGGTTACAAGTCAAAATATTAAAAATTAAAAAGTGGTTACCAAAGCCATAAAATGGTTACCGAAGCCGTGCAAATGGTTACCATTACCGTGAAAATGGTTACAAATGAAAATATCAAAAATTAAAAAATGGTTACCAAAACCGTATAAATGGTTACCAAAACCGTGGACGTGGTTACCAGTGGAGTGAAAATGGTTACATGTCAAAAATTTTAAAATTAAAAAGTAGTTACCAAAGCAGTAAAATGGTTACTAGAGAGGTGAAAATGGTTACAAGTCAAAATATCAAAAATTAAAAAATGGTTACCAAATCCGTATAAATGGTTATCGGGACCGTGAAAGTGGTTACCAATTCAATGAAAATAGTTACAAGTAAAAATTTGAAAAATTTTAAAGTGGCTACCAAAGCTGTAAAATGGTTATCGGAACCGTGAAAATGGTTACAATCAAAATGTTAAAAATTAAAAACTAATTGCAAGAGCCGTAAAATGGTTACTGGAGACATGAAAATGGTTACTATTGCCGTGAAAATGGTTACCATTGCCGTGAAAATGGTTACCATTGCCGTGAAAATTGTTACAAGTCAAAATATCAAAAACTACAAAGTGGGTACCGAAACCGTAAAATGGTTACTGAAACCGTAAAAATAGTTACAAGTCAAAATACCATAAATTCAAAATTGGTTACCAAAATTGTATAAATGGTTACTGGAGCCATGAACGTGGTTACCAGTACCGTGAAAATGTTTACAAGTAAAAATTTCAAAAATTAAAAAGTAGTTACCAGAGCCCTAAAATGGTTACTGGAGCCGGAAAAATGGTTATCATTGCCGTAAAAATTGTTACAAGTCAAATTATCAAAAATTACAAAGTGGTTACCGAAGCTATAAAATGGTTATGGAAACCGTGAAAATGGTTACCACTACCGTGAAAATGGTTACAAGTCTTCCAAAATTAAAAAGTGGTTATCAAAACTGTAAAACGGTTACCGAAACCGTGAAAATGGTTATCATCGTTATTAAAATGGTTACAAGTTAAAATATCAAAAATTATATAAAAATATGTAATCAATTAATTTATCTTAATTATATATATTTTTTAATTATGTAACTTAATTTTTTAGGTTTTATTTTAATTTTTAAAATTTTATAAACATAAATTTAAAGGATTTGGAATTTTTATAAAAAAAATAGTTTTTTTTATAACAACTGATTGGAAACCGGCTATTCCTTTATCTTTTTAATATTATTATTACCACTATTCATGACTGTTTGGTTCAGTCAACTGCACAACTGCTACTTCCTGCCTTTGTATTGTTTCTTATGGGTCAGATTATGTATTCAAGCGTAAAACCCTTATTTATAAGGTTTGACAACCAATTACAAAAGGACAACTAAGCTGTCACCAATCGTTAAATTAGAAGGCAATTGTTTTCCTCCACGTGTGTTGACACCAATACGAACGCCGGAGTGGTGGTAAATACACATGCTTCCACAATAGTTGTCGTATACTTATATTTTAACCTGTTGACTATGAGCTCTTTGTCACGGCTTGACCTCTTGACTAGCAGAAATTATCATCAGTCAACTCATCCAGACATCCACCGTAATCCATTTTTTGGTTTTACATATAATTGGGATTTAGGATGACAAAACTTAATTAGATGCATACTACTGCCGCTTTTTATTCAAAACATACCACGTGGTTAGGGAAATAAATGTAGTTAATTGATGAGTTATAATTTTTTTCAAAGAGCGGTGCTATTGGAACATTCACCACTGAACTATTTATGTTCTACTTTTTAAATTATTTAGTATTATTTTTTTTCCTTTATCAAATTAATTAAATAGACTTCCAATTTTTATTAAAAAAATATTATACAAACTAAAACTAATAAAACTCCACTTTCCTTATTTCAAAAGCTTTAATAACATAAATCATTTCAAATCATTGAATGTTTACTATTTATATTTATATTTTCTTTCATATCTCAATCTCATATTTCTCATATTTAGTATTTTAATGATTTATTACTACTTTTATTTATATTTTCTTTCAGATATCGATTTCATGATTACCATGTTTAATTAGTATTTATTGATTTTATTATTTTATATGTTTGTTTTATTTTTCTTCTTAAATTCCATATCTATGTTTGTTTGTTTTTCTCTCGGTTTTAGATCTTTCAGGTATACTATAATTTATATCAATTATTTTGTAGTTTTTATTCTTGATCTTCTAACGTTAGTTTAATGTTATTTATTAAAAAAAAATAACGAAATTGTACCAAAAAAACATAATTGATAAAACAAAATCACATCAAAACTCTAACTCAATCGTTAAAAAAAAACCATCAGACGATCATGTGGAAATTTTTATGATAAACTCTCATTTTGAGAGCACAAATTGAGTATGATAAATTCCATAAAATTGGAAGATAAAAGTGGATTCGAATTCTCCTTCGTGAGAATTTCGAAATGGCATACTCAAATTCACAAAATGGTTAATAAGTGAATGAGAAATTGAGTCTCAAAATGAACCCATTGTGTAAGGAGTAAAATGAATCTCATATTGCTTAGGGAAATCATTTATATGTAGTTTATAAGTGAGTGTGTGATATGAGCTATCAACATGTGTGGTATAGAGGCTTTCTCTCGCGCGCGCAGGAGGGGGCAAATCATAGACCCCGAACCTTCGAATACACGACTCGTGAATGGGCGCGACCTGCGGACACGAATGCCACTCCGATTGGACCGTGAGAGTCCAGTTGACCTTTTGCCACTTCCCTAAGTCAACGTTTTTTGATTGTAATGAATAAGGAAAACTTTAATTGTTTGGATTCTGATTTCTAACTTGATCACTAAGAATACATAATCGGGTTTTAATTAGAAGTAAATCTCTTTGGAGAATAATATCTAATTAAATTATTTCATTATTAAATCAAAAACAAAACCCTAGTGTTTCAGTTTGGGTATTTAATACCTCTAATATTCTGTTATGATGACCGAAAATATATAAAAAAATTAGAGGCAGCCGTTTTCTTTTCTTCTCTGTTTTCTTGGTGAGTTTAAACTCGATTTGAGTTCGCTAGTGGTGGTGAGCTTAGGCCTACCACTGTTGAACCGTTATATCCTGGGAGACAATCGTCTAATACACATACAGTGTTGTCCAACGAAATTGTCTTAGTGACACCATGTGAAACACGGGCCTCGATTCAAACTATGTTTTTCTAACATGATTTTATTGCACTGTTACTTTCTGTTTCCAAGTACCTACCAGATTTGTTTTTTGGAATTACGATTTACAATCCTAAGACAATTTTCGGTTATTAAATCTTTTACAGAAAAAAAAACGTTTTTCCTCTTCAAACTATATGGTATCAGGGTTCTGGTTCAGATCGTCACAAACAATTTTCAACTATTGTAATCGGGTTCTTTTAGAACACTGATTACAATTTCGTATCTGTGGAAATCGGGTTCTTTGAACACTGATTCCAATTTTATACATACATAATCTGTGGAAATTGAGTTTCTCTCGAAACAATGTATTTCAATTGATCGTCTGATTTATAACTCTAGAAAATCGGGTCTATTATTAGGCACTGATTTCGAAATCAATTGTGATTTCAACTAGGTAATCAGGTCTGTAAAATCAGACACTGATAGTGATTTCCATCATGAAATCTGATTTGATATCAACTGATATTTGTACTATTATTTCTATGATACTAAAACGATTTTTTTTTGTTTCAGATATTATGGCAAACAAATCGAACGTGAACTCCAATGTTCCACTAGAGACTCCGGAAGTTAATCCAAGTATGGAGTTAGATACTTCGGTTGTGAACTCTGTGCTTATGGGTCAAGTACTAGTAGTAGTACCTACTGTGGCCACAACGACTCCAGTCATCAACTCCTTTGTGAGAAACATGCATGATCCGGTGGTGAACCAGTATATGAGTTAAGGGAATGTTCCCATGGAAAATCCCTATATGAATTCGGTACATTTACAGATGAATCATATAGAGAAGCCTGATAAGTTCAACGGACCAAATTTTAAACGGTGGCAGCAAAAGATGATGTTTTATCTGACCACACTGAACCTTTCCAGGTTCTTGACTGAAGATGCTCCTAAACCTAATAATGGTGAAGAGCGTGTTGTTCTTGTATGGAATGCTATTGATGCATGAAATCACTCGGATTTCCTGTGCCGTAATTACATATTGAACGGGCTATCAGATTCGTTATACAATGTCTATTCTTCAAAGAAAATAACCAAAGAACTGTAGGAATCATTAGACCGAAAATACAAAACTAAGGACACTGGTTCCAAGAAGTTTATCGTGGGTCGGTTTTTGGATTACAAGATGGGGGATTCCAAGACAGTTATGAGTCAAGTCCAAGAGCTACGGATGATTCTACATGAGATACATGCCGAAGGGATGACCTTGAGTGAAACTTTCCAGGTGGTTGCAACCATTGAGAAGCTTTTTCCTTCATGGAAAGAGTTCAAAAACTATGTCAAACACAAGCGAAAGAAGATGAAGATCAAGGATCTGATTCTCAAGGTTCGTATTCAGAAAGATGTCAATGCGCCTGAAGCGAAGATCATTGTGGATGAACATGGGCAAAGTTCTAAACTGAAAAAGAACAAGCTTGGGAAATGATCCAAATTGGGTCCTAAATGAGGAGTCTCTAAGAAGCCAAAATTCCAAGGGAAGTGCTTCAATTATGACAAGCTGGGTCACAAATCTTCTGAGTTTAGGTTGCCAAAGAAGAAGAAGAACCACGAGGCAAATGTGGTTGCTGGGATCTCAAAAGATGTATCCGAGATCAATCTCTCTACAGTTGTGACAGAAGCAAACTTGGTTGGGTCAAACCCAAGGGAGTGGTGGTTTGATACTGGGGCCACTCGCCATATATGCTCTGATAGCGAGATGTTAAATACATTTAAAGAAATGAAGAATAAAGAAAAGTTTTACATGGGCAACTCAGCCACATCTGACGTGAAAGGACGTGGTCAAGTCACTCTCAAGATAACCTCTAGGATAACCCTGAGCTTGAACAATGTGCTGCATGTACCTGATATCCGCAAGAACTTGGTGTCTGGTTCGTTGCTCAATCAGTATGGGTTCAATATTGTGATTGAATCAAACAAAGTGCTTTTAACCAAAAAGGGAACTTATGTGGGTAGGGGATATGTAACTGAAGGGCTTTTTAAGCTTAATGTATTTGTTGTCAAAAGAACAATCAATAAAGATAATTCTTCAGTTTATTTGCTTGAGTCTTCCAATTTATGGCATGGTAGACTAGGACACGTTAATTATGATACTTTGCATAGATTAATTAACTTAAATCATATTCCTGCATTCAATATTGATCCTAAACATAAGTGTGAAGTTTACGTTAAAGCAAAACTAACAAGGTCATCATTTCAAACTGTTGAAAGGAAATCTGAACCTCTTGATTTAATTCACACAGAAATATGTGATTTAAAATTTGTTCAAACAAGAGGTGGCAACAAATATTTCATCACATTTATAGATGATAGCACCAAATACTGCTATGTATATTTGTTGAAAAATAAGGATGAAGCTATAGAGAAGTTTAGTCTCTATAAAACTGAAATTGAGAATCAACTCAACAAGAAAATCAAGGTACTGAGAAGTGACCGAGGTGGTGAATATGTAGCACCGTTTGGTGAATTCTGTGCAAAACACGGAATCATACATCAAACTACTGCATCATATTCCCCTCAGCAAAACGGTATTGCAGAACGTAAAAATCGTACCTTGAAAAAGATGATGAATGCAATGCTCATAAGTTCTGGAGTGCCTCAGAACATGTGGGGTGACACTACATTGTCTAGCAATTACCTTTTAAACAAGGTACCCCGAAAGAAAGAAGACAAGACACTATATGAACTATGGAAAGGAAGAAAGCCTTCGTATAAATTCTTACGAATGTGGGGGTGTCTTACCAAAGTAATCGTACCTATACCTAAGAAGGTGAAAATAGGTCCGAAAACTGTTGACTGCATTTTTATTGGATATGCACAAAATAGTAGTGCTCATCGATTCATGGTCTATAAATCTGACATATCAGATATACACAAAAACACGATAATGGAATCTAGAAATGCAATGTTCTTTGAACATGTATTTCCATGTAAATCCAATGAAGAAGCAAGTTCGTCAAAACGAACACATGTTGATAGTTATGAGGACCAAGAACAAGGAAATGAAGTAGATGATGAACCTAGACGTAGCAAAAGAGCAAGGACGGAAACGTCTTGTGATCCAGATTTTATGACCTATTTGCTAGAAGGTGAACCTCGAACTTTCAAATAAGCGGTAAGCACTTCTGAAGGACTCTTGTGGAAAGAGGCAATTAAGAGCGAAATTGATTCCATCCTTCAAAATCATACTTGGGAATTAGTGGTTCTTCCTCCGGGATGTAAACCGCTAGGATCCAAATGGATTTTCAAAAGAAAGATGAAAGCTGATGGATCAATTGATAAGTATAAGGTCATACTTGTAATTAAATGTTACAATCAACAAGAAGGCATTGACTACTTTGATACATATTCTCCTATAACGAGAATAAGCTCCATTAGAATGATACTTGCAATCGTAACTTTGCAAAATCTTGAAGTACATCAAATGGATGTGAAAACGGCTTTCTTAAATGGAGATTAATATGAAGAAATTTACATGGAACAACCTGAGGGTTTTTCTGCTCCAGGACAAGAAAGAAAGTCTGTAAATTGGTGAAGTCTTTAAATGGTTTGAAGCAAGCACCAAAACAATGGCATGAGAAATTTGACAATGCTATGATGTCACACGGATTTAAGATCAACGAATGTGACAAATGTGTTTATGTCAAGGACACGGAAAATGGTTATGTCATTATTTGCCTTTACGTTGATGACATGCTCAATGTTGGTAGCGATGATAAAATGGTCAAATCTACCAAGGATATGTTGAAATCAAGATTTGATATGAAAGATATGGGACCGACTGATGTAATGTTGGGAATGAAAATCTAACGAACTCATACTAAGTCAATCACACTATATTGACATGATTCTTGAGAAATTCAACAAAAATGATTCTGAAATTTCTAGGACACCAGTAGATACAAATCTACATCTATCTAAGAATAAGGGTGATAGCACCTCTCAACTAGAATATTCTCGAGTGATAGGAAGTCTGATGTACTTAACAAGTTGTACAAGACCAGACATAGCGAATGCAGTCAGCAAATTAAGCAGATATATGAGTAATCCAGGAACCGATCACTGGAAAGGAATAGTAAGAGTACTGAAGTACTTACGGTTCAGTCGTAATCATAGACTGCATTATACTAGATATCCAGCTGTCCTAAAAGGATACACTGATGCTAACTGGATATCTGATATGAAGGATTCAAAATCCACTAGTGGGTATGTGTTCACACTAAGTGGTGCGGCGGTATCTTGGAAATCCTTCAAACAAACATGTATAGCCAGATTCACCATGGAATCTGAGTTTATAGCATTAGATAAATGAGAAGATATTCCAAGTGGCTAAAGCATGTCCCGACGATTTGCATTCACTGTGATAGTCAATCAGCAATAGGAAGAGCACAGAGCAACATGTATAATGGGAAGTCTAGACATATACGTCGAAGACATAATACCATTAGACAACTAATCTCAACTGGGGTTATCACTATTGACTATGTAAGGTCAAAGGATAACATTGTAGATCCGCTAACTAAAGGGTTAAACAGAGAACTAGTTAAGACATCATCGAGAGGAATGAGACTAATAAAGCCCATTAGAAAAAAGGTCGATGCAATGGACACCCAACCTAGTTGATTGGAGATCCCAAGATCTAGGTTCAATGGGATAACCAAGTTGTAAGACTCAGTTGGATCACTGTGAGGGTTACCCTCAAGTCCATTCCTATGATGAAACAGTGATGCCCGTAGGGAAAAGGTTAAACTATGTTTTTAATGATTCTTATGCGTCGAAATTCCTAGCTTTGGAAATCCGAGCAGAGTAAAACAGGTTACTCTTAATTAATAAATCACCTATGTGAGAGAGAAGTGGGGCTGCTTCTAAAAGAGAATAGTGAAGAGCTATATTCTCCAGAGACTCTCACAGAACCAGGCCCATGTTCATGGCCAAAACGAACATAAAAACGAGAACCAAATCGGGTCTGGAAGATACCTGTGTAAGGTGTGTGATCGTTTACACAAAACGGCAGAACAATTCAAGGATATCACATCTACTGATCAGCCAGTAAAGTAAGCATACCTTTACAAGGGAAGGTTCAAAGGGTAACACCTACCTATCCTATGCAAGTTTCGACCGTTTGAACTTACCAAACATCTTCTTTGTGTCTCCTAGGTCAATTTCATTCATGTGGGGGATTGTTGGAAAATTTTATGATAAACTCTCATTTTGAGAGCACAAATTGAGTATGATAAATTCCATAAAATTGGAAGATAAAAGTGGATTCGAATTCTCCTTCGTGAGAACTTCGAAATGGTATACTCAAATTCACAAAATGATTAATGGATGAATGAGAAATTGAGTTTCAAAGTGAACCCATTGTGTAAGGAGTAAAATGAATCCCATATTGCTCAGGGAAATCATTTATATGTAGTTTATAAGTGAATGTGTGATATGAGCTATCAACATGTGTGGCATAGAGGTTCTCTCTCGCGCGCGCAGGGGGAGGGGAGGGGGGGTGCAAATCATGGACCCCAAACTTTCGAATGCACGACTCGTGAGTGGGCGCAACCTACGGACACGAATGCCGTTCCGATTGGACCGTGAGAGTCCAGTTGACCTTTTGCCATTTCCCTAAGTCAACTTTTTTTGATTGTGATGAATAAGGAAAACTTTAATTGTTTGGATTTTGATTTCTTACTTGATCATTAAGAATACAGAATCGGGTTTTAATTAGAAGTAAATCTCTTTGGAGAATAATATCTAATTAAATTGTTTCCTTATTAAATAAAAAACGTAATTTTCCAAAATAATCCCGAATTAATCCCAAAACCCTAGTGTTTCGGTTTGGGCATTTAGTACTCTAATATTTTGTTCTGATGACCGAAAATATATACAAAAATTAGAGGCAACCGTTTTCTTGGTAAGTTTAAACTCGATTTGAGTTCGCTGGTGGTGGTGGTGAGCTTAGGTCTACTACTGTTGAACGGTTGTATCCTGGGAGACAATCGCCTAATACACATACGGTGTTCTCGGTGAAATTGTCTTAAGGACACCGTGTGAAACACGGGCATCAGTTCAAACTATGTTTTTCTAAAGTGGTTTTATTGTGCTGTTACTTTCTGTTTTCAAGTACCTACCAGATTTGTTTTTTGGAATTACAATTTACAGATTACTATCACATTCACAATCTACAACCAATCCAACCGACTACAAAAAAAAATTACATCTAGTAAATTGGTTTTACCAAGAAATAAAAAAGAAAAAAACAAATCCTACAAATGGATGTGAGAAAACTATATATAAAGATTAAAGATGAAGTGTATTTTTTTATATATTTTTTTAGAAAGATATGGGGTGTATTAAGTTTGAAAAATTATAAAAATGGTAGTCAAGAAAATAAATAAATAAAAATTAATGAAACCATATAATTTTATATAATTAAATAAATTTTCTAAAAAATGAGTCATAAATAGTTCAGTAGAGGGTGTACCACTAGCACCACTATTTTTCAAATTATCACGTGTTATATAAAAATGATGAATTTGTTCCTCTCGATTTATAGAATATTTACATTGTCTATCTGTTATTCATATGTATAGTTCTATTTATATATAGTGTATAAAAATTCATTATAACAACAAAGCATGTAAAATTTCATCCTAACTCTCTAGCTTCTAACTTTCTCTCTTATCCATTTCTCTCCATAACATTTTTTTCTCTAATTCTCTTTCTCTCTATTCTCTTCTAACTATCACCGTATCAGTTATCTATCTTTTCTCTCTTCAGCTTTTTATCACTTTAATTTCTAGGGATGACAAAATTATCCGCGAGGACGGAGCCCCGTGGGGACCCGCACTTTTGGGGTGGGGATGGATTTCAATTTAGTGGAGATGGGGCGGGGATGAGGATATATAGTCTAACCCGCAATGGGTATGGGACGTGGATGGGTTTTATACTCCTCATCCCGTCCCGCCCCCGCTTAAAATAATATTTAGTTAAACTACGTAGTTTTAAAGAAAATAAATATATCTAAAATATATATATATAAAAATACATTAACCCTAACTTTACATCTATTTACCGTTATTTAACATAAAGTGACAATACAAAATACAATTAAAAAAACCCTAGCCGCTAACTGCAACTCTAAGTCTTTATTCCACAAACAACTCAAAGTTCACCATTCAAGCTTTAACCTCAAATACAGTATGTTTTTTATCTTATGATTAGCTTCATGTTCTTCTACTACAATTGAACGTTCCATAAGTCTTGAAAAACCAGATTTTAATGAGGTAAAATAAATCATGTATATTAAATCAAATTAAGTTATTGATATTCAAATCAGATTGAATACAATTTTTTTTGTTGGTTCGGAATGTTGCAGAAATCATGTGAGTGGGTGTCAACATCTTGAGGAAATACCAGATGAAGTTGATATTACGAAGAGAGAATAAGAGAAATAGATGCAACTATTAGATGATTAACGTTATGATTTCGAACACTTTGACTTCATACTTTATGTTTATGTTTGAGAATGATAAAATTTACTTGTGAGAATTATGATTACGAGATGTTTTTTTAATAGTTTTATCGAATTATTTACTACTTTATATATTTTATCATATTCAATGGTTATATATTTGTAATTTTAATAAATAAAAAAATTATAAATTGGGTAAATGGGTGGGGATGGGGAAATCACTCCCCGTTGTAACCCGTCCCGCTCCATCTAAGGTGAGGGTTTATAAGGGAATGGGTTTTCAAAAAATAAATGGGATGGGGTGTGGCCCTATTAATTTCTCTATCTTTGAATTGTACATGCTACAACTCATTCAATGGCATGTTTATCTATACCATGCAAATGTTTACACGATTAATAAAGTTATTGGGATGACTAAATTTATAATTCCTTATAATTTAAGGGATACTTGTAATTTTTTTCCAAAAACTTTACTAATTTTGTTAGGTTACTTTTTTGTCTTAATTGACCTTAATTTGATTATGATTTTAGTATATCTTAATCTTTAAGCTATTCTAACATGTTTATTTTTTACTTTTGAAGAGACTTAATACAATTTGTCGAAAAAAAAAGTGACATTTAATACAAATGTAGAGTTATTAATTATTTTTTTCATTTATAACCTTCCAATATCATTTTATATTTAAATGACAATTATTTTGATTATCGTAATATTTCATAATTTTTACCTTTTTAAATTAAAAAAAAACATTTGAAATATTTTTATAAATCGTATATAAAAATAAGATTGTTTTAATGGCTATGTTTAAATATTTTAAAATAATAATTTTACTATAACACTACAAAAAGAAAGTGATATACAGTGACACATTATCTTTCGATAAATTTTAATTGGGCCACTGTAGGTATTATTTCATGATAAATTTTATTAATTGTCATTTTATTTTATTAAACTGAGACTTTTTAAAAAAAATTGTCATAATTAGTTTAAAAACTAGATAATTTGCGACAACTAATATAATTAGTTATAAAATTGCTTCATTTGTAGGAAACCATTTTTCATAAAGTGCTTAATTATAACATTTGACTTTTTCAAGGAGAAAGGAATATTCTATGACCAATTTCGAGCCAAGCAAGGAGGGAGCTCTTGGAGGGACATCTTCAAGGGTTGTATTCTATTTACTCATCTCTTTGTATTTCTTGTTTTCTTGATGTGTAATCCCCACTTGAAAATATTTGTAAACCTATATTGTGCTCATTTAATTTATATATGTGATTGTTCTTAAATTCATTTGGGTTTTGATTCATTCTTGTTGTTATTGATAATCTCTTATCTTCATATGCATGTGTTTAGAGATTGAAAATTGATATGTGTTCATGGATGAGATTATGAGTAGATTAACCTAATTGTAAGAGTAGTTATATTCAAATATCCCATTTGTGTGCGTATGTCTTTGGAAGTCAAAATACCTTGTTTTGATGGGTTTGAGTTAGTCATGGCCACGGTTCGATACAGTTCCAGTTCCAGTTCCAGTTCCGGTTCCAAACCGTCGGTACCAGTTCCGATTCCGAACTGAGATAGAATCGGAACCTGAACCTTGGACCGTCGGTTTCGGTTCGTTTTCAACCGTTCGTCCATTTCGTTTTTCTTTCTTTATATTTTAGCTTAAGAAAAATAAAAAATGAAAAATAAAAAATAAAAAATAAAAAATATTTTTTTTTCTAGAACCGGAACCGAATCGTCAGTTCCAGGGTGGTTTTTTTCGGAGGAGAACCGGAGCCGAATCTTCAGCCCACAGTTACGGTTATGGTTACGATTCTAGAACCGGTTTCATTTCACACGGTTACGGTTCATTTCACACGGTTATGGTTCGAACCGAACCTTGACCATGTCTAGTTTGAGTGTATGCGGGTTTCGGTTGTGCCTATAAAAGACCATTTCTAGAATAACTGTGACCACTTAGCTCTAAAGAATGAATGAAACTTGGTTTATGCATGATCGTCCTAGAATAGGTTTTGGTTATATGTTCATATGCTTAATGGTTGGGACTAGAGACGCAGTTGCTCTAGCCATGACCTTTAAGGAGTGATTTGTATCTCAAATTCCATAATTGAGAGAGCAAGTCCTTACTTGAATTGAATATGCGTAATGTCTAACAGTCAAAACTAGATGTGTACTTGTGTATGGTGAGCTTATGAACCTTGTGTGATCATAATCCTACATCTCTCCAAATCACTATTTGATTATTTGTCACTTTGAACATCATTCTCACCCCTCCATATTCTCTTGTTTTTTTATTGTATAATTTACGTTTCTTTGCACACACCGCATTATGCACATATCTCACACACATCATTCTCACCTTTGACATATTCTTATTTACATTACTTTCAATGAACTCTAGAACTCGGAACGGTTGGACAATGACACCTCTCTGTGAAACGATGTCCTTGCTTATTGCTATACCAGTCTCTTAACTCGTGCACTAGCAATGTATAATAGAAAATATAAAATCTTTTAATACACTTAAACGACGTGACATCAATATGTTCTTAACTTATCAATTATCATAAGTCAAAAATTAAATCCACTTAAGTATTTAGTGGAATTAAGACTTAAGTAGGAAAAAAGTCACAGATGCCTCATTTGATTTTTCGACTGAAGACTGAACAGTGCTGAATGCTACTGAAGATTGAATAGTGACTGAAGACTGAAAACTGGAAAACATGTTTGTTTTTTTATTGAAAATTGAATGTAAGTGATAAGCTGTTTGTTTTTTTAAGTTATAAATATCTAAAAATTAATACTTTTACATCTATATTCTTCTAACTATTTGTTATATATTTATATATTTATATTTTAATATATTAAGGATAACTATAACAAATAATTTAATAATTATAAAACAAAATTATTTAGTTATTAATAATATTTTTAATTTATTTTATTAATATTATTTAGATGCAATTGAACTATAAAATAAAATTAAAAAAACTAATTATCAAATTATAAGGAAAAAAAAGAACAACTCCTTACTAAAAACCGGAATATGGTAGCAAAATTGGTCTCTAATTATTTGAGTTTTGAAGCAGTTAGCTTTTGTGATGCTGTAGTTATTTTTGGTTATAAGGGAAAAAAATAATTATGAATAGTAGTTTAATATGAAACAAAATTGAAAATTAGTTTGATTGGTGAGGCTAGTTTTGGAAGGAAAAAATTACGTTAAATTTCAGTGGATTTGTGTTAAGTGAAAAACTTTTCATTTTTCTAAACAAATGGTTTTAAGGGTTTTTTAAGTGATTTTATTACTAAAAAAATAAATAAAATAACTTAATATAACACATTAAATATTATTAAATATTAAGTGGAAGATCAAACGGGTCTTGTATGTTTTCACAAAACATTCACGTATTGACCTTAGTAAAACACAAATGAAAAGTTTGACACCTAATCCTAATCGAAGCTGTCCAACGGAAGTAACGAAGATTATTTGTTAATCGCACTACAAGGACCTATATTTTTTCCTTTTTGACAAAATATCATTAAGTTTGAAAATTTAAATATAATCATATATCTTGCTGTTCAAGTCAAACCGTAAGTTTAATGGTAAACCAATCATATTTATGAAAAGACAAAGTTATCTCTACCACATCGTATAGGATATAATTATTTATTATTTATATTTATTTATTAGTATAATTTAATTAATATGATAAGATGAGATTGATCCGCACGATCACCATGATTCATCATTTAGCCATAAACTGGGGACAAAAAAAATGAGGCAAATTAGTTTTAATCTACATAATTTGTTTTTGCTCTCTCAAGTCTCACCGAGGGAAAATATTATGCAACCATCTCCATTCTAAAGATGGAAAAAAAAAAGTGGGATTCTCATCACTGTCTGTAGGTGGTTAGATCGTTCAATTATATTGTATCTATTTTTTTTTTTAAAGTATTACAAGAACGGTCGACACATGTTGAAATTAAAAAATAAATATATGGTGCATATATCTATTTTCATAACCGGAGACAACTACTTCTACAATCCAGGGAAGAAAACTGTCCTCACATACTTATAAATGAGCATGACGAGATTTGAACAATTACCCATTTATGTGAAAAAGATACGTACTATCAACCCTATTAAGAGGTGATATGCTCTCAAAATCTAATTTTAACCTCTCAATGTAAATAATGTCACGTAATATATATATTGTAATGCAATATAATATAATAATTTTATCAATGGCATGGCGAGAGCATTCCAGGCAAAATTATCTCTTAAATATGAACAAGGTATTAATTAAGACCTACCAAACTGTGACAACAGTTCAAGCCAAATTTTATTTATTTCAGAAGGAGAAGGATCATATTATCCAACTTCTATTTTCAGTTTAGAAAAAGTGCTTAGCCAAATCACTGCCTCGACTCAGTACTCACTGGCTCACCGCCATAAACAACTTATAACAATGCAACTAAATTTTGTATTTTTAGATACAGAAACAACTTTACTAAAAATTAACATTTATGTCCCTAGTTGTTTGTGATATTCTACTAAATATAATTAATCGATTAAATAAAATATTTAATTAAATTTATCAAACTTACTCCACTACTCTTTTCAGGTCTCCCGGCCAATTCATCAGCAGTTTCAAGTTTTTTTTTTTTTTTGAACTGCATCAATATATTAAGAGGGCTAACAAACAAACAAAAGCGGAGCTTCAGGGAAACCCTCCAATGAGGGACCGGAGAGAACTGCAATCAGACCCGGCCCTAGGGGGAGCCCAGTGAGGCGACCGCCTAGGGCTCCCGATCTGTAAGGGCCTCTAAAGTTTTAAAAAGAAAATAGATTTTACATATAACCCTTATATGAACTAATAAGCTCACTGAATATCTAATTTTTTCAAATTAATAAACTCATAAAATGAGTTCAAAATAAACCCACTAAACATATTTCATTTTAAAAGACCCATAAATTATAAAACTCAATTATTAGAGTTTGTTGAATACTTGAATCATAATCCCAATAATAATTATATTTTGTATATTAAAAAAAATAACACTCTTATTATATTGATATTTACAAGTATTTATTAGAGAAAAAAAAATCAAATAAACATACGTAAAGTATCGAGGGTCTCATTTTTTATACTTCGTTTCGGGTTTCGAAAATCTTTGGACCGACCCTGGCTATAACAACAAGAACTATGTCCCAACAACTCAATGCTTCTTGCAAGAAGCTAGTGTTGGAAATTTTGTGATAATCTCTCATTTTGAGAGCAAAAATTAAGTATGATAAATTCCATAGAAAATGAAGATTAACGTGATTTCGAATTCACCTCCGTGAGAACTTCGAAATGGTAAACTCAAAATCACAAAATGGTTAATGGGTGAATGAGAAATTGAGTCTCAAAGTGCACCCATTGTGTATGGATTAAAAGAAATCCCATATTGCTTAGGGAAATCATTATAAGTAGTTTATAAGTGAATGTGTGATATGAGCTTTCAACATGTGTGTGGCATAGAGACTCTCTCTCGCGCGCGCAGCGGGGGGGGGGGTGCAAATCATGGACCCCGAACCTTCGAATGCATGGGAGCGACATGCGGACACGAATGCCGCTTCTATTGGACCGTGAGAGTCCAGTTGACCTTTTGCCACTTCCCTAAGTCAACACGTTTTTTATTGTGATGAATAAGGAAAGCTTTAATTGTTTGGATTCTGATTTCTTACTTGATCACTAAGAATACAGAATCGGGTTTTAATTAGAAATAAATCTCTTTGGAGAATATTATCTAATTAAATTATTTTCTTATCAAATCAAAAACGAATTTTCCAAAAAATAATCCCGAATTAATCCTAAAACCCTAGTGTTTCGGTTTGGGTATTTAATATCTCTAATATTCTGTTCAACAGACACACAGAGCAAAAAAAAATTACTGTTTTCTTTTGAGCAACCGATTTCTGTTCTTCTCTGGTTTTTCTTGGTAAGTTCAAAACTCGGTTTGAGTTCGCTTGTAGTGGATAGTGCTTAGGTCTACCACTGTTGAACTGTTGTATCCTGGGAGACAATCGCTTAATACACATACGGTGTTGTCGGATCAAACTCTGTTTTCTAACGTTACTTTCTGTTTTCTAACGTTACTTTCTGTTTTCTAACGTTACTTTCTGTTTTCTTTGATACCAGTCAGGTTTGCAAAATACGTTTTTACAATCTTAAGACAATTTTATTCTTTTCTTTTTAAAATTATTTTCAAACAACGCCTGCTTATTCAAACTTTCTGGTATCAGAGTTCTGGTTCAGATCGTAACAGACTTGAAAAATAAATCATTGATTCAGTTTTCAACTTTGGTAATCGGGTTCCTCTGAAACACTGATTCAATTTGGAATTCGGGTTCTTCGGAACACTGATTTCAATTTTATATATATACGTTACCTGTGGAAATCGGGTTCTTCGGAACACTGATTTCGAAATCAATTGAGATTCAATTGTGTTATCGGGTCTGCAATATCAGACACTGATTGTGATTTCTATCGTGAAATCTGATTTGATATCAACTGATATCTGTGCTATTATTTCTGGTGATACTAAAACGATTTTGTTTTTGTTTCAGATATTATGGCAAACAAATCAAATGTGAACTCCAGTGTTCCACTAGAGACTCCAGAAGTTAATCCAAGTATGGGATTATATACTTCAGCTGTGAACTCTGTGCTTGAGGGCCAGGTACCAGTAGTAGTACCTACTGTGGCTACAACGACTCCGGCCATCAACTCCTTCGTGAGAAAAATGCCTGATCCGGTGATGAGCCAGTATATGAGTCAAGGGAATATTCCCATGGAAAATCCCTACATGAATTCGGTACCTTTGCCGATGAATCATATGGAGAAACCAGATAAGTTCAGTGGACCGAATTTTAAACGATGGCAGGAAAAGATGCTGTTTTATCTGACCACAATGAACCTTGGCAGATTCTTGACTGAAGATGCTCCTAAACCTAATAATGGTGAAGAACAAGATGTTCAGGTATGGAATGCTATTAATGCATGGAATCACTCGGATTTCCTATGCCATAATTACATACTGAACGGGCTGTCAGATTCGCAATATAACGTTTATTCTTCAAAGAAAACAACCAAATAACTGTGGGAATCATTAGACCGCAAATACAAAACTGAGGATGCTGGTTCCAAGAAGTTTATTGTCGGCCAGTTTCTTGATTACAAGATGGGGGATTCCAAGATAGTTATGAGTCAAGTCCAAGAGCTACAGGTGATTCTGCATGAGATACATGCCGAAGGGATGACCCTGAGTGAAACTTTTCAGGTGGCTGCAATCATTGAGAAGCTTCTTTCTTCATGGAAAGATTTTAAAAACTATCTCAAACACAAGCGAAATGAGATGAAGATCGAGGATCTGATTCTCAAGCTTCGTATTCAGGAAGATCACATGAAGTATGACAAGAAAGATGTCAATACGCCTGAAGCGAAGATCAATGTGGTTGAGCATAGGCAAAGTTCTAAACCAAAAAAGAACAAGCCTGGGAAAGGATCCAAATTGGGTCCTAAGGGAGGAGTCTCTAAGAAGCCAAAATTTCAAAGGAAGTGCTTCAACTGTGACAAGCTGGGTCATAAATCTTCTGAGTGCAGATTGCCAAGGAAGAAGAAGAACCACGAGGCAAACGTGGTTGCTGGGATCTCAAGAGATGTATCCGAGATCAATCTCTCTGTAGTTGTGATAGAAGCAAACCTTGTTGGGTCAAACCCAAGGGAGTGGTGGTTGGATACTGGGGCCACTCAACATAGATGCTCTGACAGGGAGATGTTAAATACATTTGAAGAAATGAAGAATGAAGAAAAGTTGTATATTGGCAACTCAACCACATCTGACATGAAGGGACGTGGTCAAGTCATTCTCAAGATGACCTCTGGTATAACCCTGATCTTGAACAATATGTTGTATGTACCTGATATACGTAAGAACTTGGTTTCCGGTTCGTTGCTCAATCAGCATGGGTTCAAGATGGTGATTGAATCAGACAAAGTGGTTTTAACCAAGTAGGGAACTTATGTGGGTAGGGGATATGTAACTGAAGGGCTGTTTAAGCTTAATGTATTTGTCGTCAAAAGAAAAATCAATAAAGATAATTCTTCAGTTTATTTGCTTGAGTCTTCCAATTTATGGCATGGTAGACTAGGACACGTTAATTATGATACTTTGCATAGATTAATTAACTTAAATCATATTCCTGCATTCAATATTGATCCTAAACATAAGTGTGAAGTTTACGTTAAAGCAAAACTAACAAGGTCATCATTTCAAACTGTTGAAAGGAAATCTGAACCTCTTGATTTAATTCACACAGAAATATGTGATTTAAAATTTGTTCAAACAAGAGATAACAGAAAATATTTCATCACATTTATAGATGATAGCACCAAATACTGCTATGTATATTTGTTGAAAAACAAGGATGAAGCTATAGAGAAGTTTAGTCTCTATAAAACTGAAATTGAGAATCAACTCAACAAGAAAATCAAGGTACTGAGATGTGACCATGGTGGTGAATATGTAGCACCGTTTGGTGAATTCTGTGCAAAACACAGAATCATACATCAAACTACTGCACCATATTCCCCTCAGCAAAACGGTATTGCAGAACGTAAAAATCGTACCTTGAAAGAAATGATAAATGCAATGCTATTAAGTTCTGGAGTGCCTCAGAGCATGTGGGGTGACGCTATATTGTCTAGCAATTACCTTTTAAACAAGGTACCCCGAAAGAAAGAAGACAAGACACCATATGAACTATGGAAAGGAAGAAAGCCTTACTATAAATTCTTACGAATGTGGGGGTGCCTTGCTAAAGTAGCAGTACCTATACCTAAGAAGGTGAAAATAGGTCCGAAAACTGTTGACTGCATTTTCATTGGATATGCACAAGACAGTAGTGCTTATCGATTCTTGGTCTATAAATCTGACATATAAGATATACACAAAAACACGATAATAGAATCTAGAAATGCAATGTTCTTTGAACATGTATTTCCATGTAAATCCAATGATGAAGCAAGTTCGTCAAAACGAACACATGCTGATAGTTGTGAGGATCAAGAACAAGGAAATGAAGTAGAGGATAAACCTAGACGTAGCAAAAGAGCAATGACGAAAATGTGTTTTGGTCCAGATTTTATGACCTATTTGCTAGAAGGTGAACCTCGAACTTTCAAAGAAGCGGTAAGCACTTCTGAAGGACTCTTGTGGAAAGAGGCAATTAAGAGCAAAATTAATTCCATCATTCAAAATCATACTTGGGAATTAGTGGATCTTCCTCCGGGATGTAAACCGCTAGGATCCAAATGGATTTTCAAAAGAAAGATGAAAGCTGATGGATCAATTGATAAGTATAAGGTCATACTTGTAATTAAATGTTACAATCAACAAGAAGGCATAGACTACTTTGATACATATTCTCCTATGACGAGAATAACCTCCATTAGAATGATACTTGCAATCGCAGCTTTGCGAAATCATGAAGTACATCAAATGGATGTGAAAACGGCTTTCTTAAATGAAGATTTAGATGGAGAAATTTACATGGAACAACCTGAGGGTTTTTCTGCTCCAGAACAAGGAAAGAAAGTCTGTAAATTGATGAAGTCTTTATATGGTTTAAAGCAAGCACCAAAACAATGACATGATAAATTTGACAATGCTATGATGTCAAACGGATTTAAGATCAACGAATGTGACAAATGTGTTTATGTCAAGGACATAGAAAATGGCTATGTCATTATATGCCTTTACGTTGATGACATGCTCATTTTTGGTAGTGATGATAAAGTGGTCAAATCTACCAAGGATATGTTGAAATCAAGATTTGATATGAAAGATATGGGACCGGCTGATGTACTGTTGGGAATGAAAATCTCAAGGACATCTAACGGACACATACTAAGTCAATCACACTATATTGACATGATTCTTGAGAAATTCAACAAAAATGTTTCAGGAATTTCTAGAACACCAGTAGATACAAATCTACATCTATCCAAGAATAACGGTGAGAGCATCTCTCAACTAGAATATTCTCGAGTGATAAGATGTATGATGTACTTAACCAGTTGTACAAGACCAGACATAGCGAATGCAGTCAGCAAATTAAGCAGATATACGAGTAATCCAGGAACCGATCACTGGAAAGGAATAGTAAGAGTACTGAAGTACTGAAGTACTGAAGTACTGAAGTACTGAAGTACTTACGGTTCACTCGTAATCATAGACTGCATTATACCAGATATCCAGCAATTCTGCAAGGATACACTGATGCTAACTGGATATCTGATATGAAGGATTCAAAATCCACTAGTGGGTATGTGTTCACACTAGGTGGTACAGCGGTATCTTGGAAATCCTCCAAACAAACATATATAGCCAGATCCACCGTGGAACCTGTGTTTATAGCATTAGATAAATGTGGAGATGAGGCGGAATGGCTACGCCAATTCTTTGAAGATATTCCAAGATGGCCAAAGCCTGTGCCAGCGATTTGCATTCACTGTGATAGTCAATCAGCAATAGGAAGAGCACAGAGCAATATGTATAATGGAAAGTCTAGACATATACGTCGAAGACATAATACCATTAGACAACTAATCTCAACTGGGGTTATCACTATTGACTATGTAAGGTCAAAAGATAACATTGCGGATCCGCTAACTAAAGGGTTAAACAGAGAAATAGTTGAGACATCATCGAGATGAATGGAACTAAAGCCCATTAGATAAAAGGTCGATACAATGGACACCTAACCTAGTTGGCTGGACATCCCAAGATCTAGTTTAATGGGACAACCAAGTTGTAAGACTCGGTTGGATCACTGTGGGGGTCACCCTCAAGTCCATTCCTATGATGAAACAGTGATGCCCATAGGGAAAAGGTTAAACTGTGGTTTTTAATGATTCTTATGCGTCAAAATTCCTAGCTATGGAAATCCGAGCAGAGTAAAGCGGGTTACTTTTAATTAAGAAATCATCTATGTGAGTGAGAAGTGGGCCGCTTCTAAAAGAGAATAGTGAAGGGCTATATTCTCCAGAGACTCTCACAGAACCAGGCGCATGTTCATGGCCAAAACGAACATAAAAATGAGAGCCAAATCGGGTCTGGAAGATGCCTGTGTAAGGTGTGTGATCGTTTACACAAAACGACAGAACAGTTCAAGGATATCACATCTACTGATCAACCAGTAAAGTAAGCATACCTTTACATGGGTAGGGTCAAAGGGTAACACCTACATATCCTATGCAGACTTCTACCGTTTGAACTTACCAAACATCTTCTTTGTGTCTCCTAGGTCAATTTCATTCATGTGGGGGATTGTTGGAAATTTTGTGATAATCTCTCATTTTGAGAGCAAAAATTGAGTATGATAAATTCCATAGAAATGGAATATTAACGTGAATTCGAATTCAACTCCGTTAGTACTTCGAAATGGTATACTCAAATTCATAAAATGGTTATTGGGTGAATGAGAAATTGAGTCTCAAAGTGGACCCATTGTGTAGGGATTAAAAGAAATCCCACATTGCTTAGGGAAATCATTTATAAGTAGTTTATAAGTGAATGTGTGATATGAGCTTTTAACATGTGTGTGGCATATAGGCTCTCTCTCGCGCGCGCAGCGGGGGGGGGGGGGGGGGGGGGGGGTGCAAATCATGGACCCCGAACCTTCGAATGCACGACTCGTGTGTGGAAGAGACTTGCGGACACGAATGCCGCTTCGATTGGACCGTGAGAGTCCAGTTGAACTTTTGCCACTTCCCTAAGTCAACGTTTTTTATTGTGATGAATAAGGAAAGCTTTAATTGTTTGGATTCTGATTTCTTACTTGATCACTAAGAATACAAAATCGGGTTTTAATTAGAAATAAATCTCTTTGGAGAATATTATCTAATTAAATTATTTTCTTATTAAATTAAAAACGAATTTTCTAAAAAATAATCCCGAATTAATCTCAAAACCCTAGTGTTTCGGTTTTGGTATTTAATATCTCTAATATTCTGTTCAACAGACACACAGAGCAAAAAACAATTCCAGTTTTATTTTGAGTAGCCGATTTCTTTTCTTCTCTTGTTTTTCTTGGTAAGCTCAAAACTCGGTTTGAGTTCCCTGGTAGTGGATAGTGCTTAGGCCTACCACTGTTGAACCGTTATATCATGGGAGACAATCGTTTAATACATATACGGTGTTGTCCGGCGAAATTGTCTTAAGGACACCGTGTGAAACACGGGCCTCAGATCAAAATCTGTTTTCTAACGTTACTCTCTGTTTTATTTGATACCAGTCAAATTTGATTGCAAAAATACGTTTTTACAGCTAGATCCACAGCATATATATATATATATATATATATATATATATAATAGAATGGAAAAAATATTCTAGCTTCAAAAAACTTGTAATTTCAAAGCAATTATTTACCAGAATATCAGGAGTCTCTCTCCCATGTTAGTTGGCCAATTAGATTGAATTCTCCAATCTAATTATAGTCCGCAGGATTGTTGCAAACCCACCAGGTTTAGTTTTAAGTGAGTTGGGTTAATTTGTTTGCAACAGTGTGTATGTATAAGTGTTGACGTTTGAAATACAAAAACAAAAACAAAATTGGAGAATAAAATATATATTTTTTTTAAATATAAACACAATTTTATAATGTCATAAATAAATTATAAAATTATTAAAAGTTTTTGAGTAGTTTTGTGAGGGAAGCCCCGTATATGTGTATATATATATCCTTTTATTTTATTAAGTTATAAACTAGAAAAATATAATTTTTATAAAAGTTGTTTTTAAATACATATATATATATATATATATATATATATATTCCATTGGACAATTTTACATTTTAAATCATTCAATATTCTTAAAAATTCTTAATTTTTTATTTTATTTTTGAACTAATACGTTAAATTCAAGGATTAAAGAGAACAAAACTCGAAACCATAATTGTACGGTGAGGATGTGATTGTGAGGCATACAACTGTGCCATCTTTATAACCCATTGGTATAGAAATTAACATATTCTTAAAATTTCCTTTGTTTGTTTGTTTGTTTGTTTTTTTCAAAATAATAAAAGAAGTAATTAGCTGATGTGGAAATGGTGAGTAATATCATATTTTTTATGTTGTGTTGTAATGATGTTACCAGTTTTATAACTTTTGTTTAAAAGACACATATTACTGTGAACTATCCAAATTTCCCTTAAAATTTATTTGTGTGCTTCCATCTACGCTTTAAAAAATAAAAGTTATCTTCTCTTTCTATAAACGTTATCTGAAAATCGTTCTCCTTATTTTTTTTCCAAGCATTTATGGTTGGTTTAACAATGTATCAATCCGTATATGAACATGTAGTTTTTCGAATTTGTACGAGCTTTTTTTTATTCTTTTCTGACATTTTTTTCATTTTTTTCCGAGTTTTTTTTTCTATTGGTTCAAACTTTTTTTTTCTAATAGTTTGATATTTTTTTTTATTGGTCCGAGCTTTTATTTTTTTGATTATTTCCGAGCTTTTTTGGAAATAATTCGAGTTTTTTTTGTATTGGTTCGAGTTTTTTTTTATATTGGTCCGAGCTTTATTTTGTACTGGTCCGAACTTTTTTTCCATTAGTTCGAGCTTTTTTTGTATTGGTTCGAGTTTTTTTTCCATTAGTTCGAGCTTTTTTTTTTGCATTTGTTCGAGCTTTTATTTTTTTGACTATTTTCGAGTTTTTTTTGTATTGGTCCGAGCTTTTTTTCCATTAGTTCGAGTTTTTTTTTGTTTGGTCCGAGCTTTTTTTCCATTAGTTCGAGCTTTAATTTTTTTGACTATTTCCGAGCTTTTTTTTATTGGTCCGAGGTTTTTTTTCTATTAGTTCGAGTTTTTTTCTATTAGTTCGATCTTTTATTTTTTTGATTATTTCCCAGTTTTTTTGGAAAGAATTCAAGCTTTTATCAACACACAACAGATCAAAATTTGCTTTTGTTAAATCGAATGAGTTTTTTAGTAAGGGTTTCGAGCCTTTTAAGTACTGACTAGAAAAAAAAAAGCTCTAGGGGCGTTGCCCCCGACCCCCCCTGGGAGCTGACCGGGCAGTTCGACCACCGTGAGCTCGACGGGAAGTTCGACCCCCGAATACGTTTGCGTAACACCTGAGTTTCAATAGAACTTTCTCTCTCTATTTCACAACTTTTACCGTAAAAAAATAATTTAAAAAAATCTGATGGAACAACTATTGGAGATATTTTTATCCGTTCACCATAATAGGTGCCTTTTAAACATAATTTATTAAAATATTGACAATAATGATATGCCATCTCTAAAAATTGTATTTAATTTTGGACCTCTTAGCTTATTAGCTAGCTATATTTTACAATGACTCTAACCCGTTTGATGGCACAGCTGGTCTAGAAAAATAAATCGCTGACTGTTGTACCGGTCTTGCATACATGCACTCGTTAGTCATTGCTCACATCTTTTTCTTGAAAAAATGATTAATTTGAATTTTTTTTTTTTTAAGTTTTGATTTGAAGTCACAATTTGAGTATGTTATTTGAGTGGGGAGACTTGTCACTGACTGACTGGAAGTGTCTGGAACAATCCAACTTAATTAATATTATATATATATATATATATATATATAAATTTAAAAATCTGGTTAATATGATGTTATATGCTAATAGTGTAAAATCAGGTTGACCCGGTCCACATGAGCACGGCATGCCCGACCTATTTTCCGAAACGGATTGGGTCTGACATGGCACGTTCAAATGAGTGTATTGTGTCAAGCCCGTCCCTTTTTAGAAAACGGTGGCCCAACACGGCAAGTGAGCATGCCATGGGCGTGCTGTGCCATGCCGGTACGCAGAGCGGCATCAGAGTGCCAAACAGGTTGAGCTTTCGATTTTTTTTTAAATATTTAATTATATAAATGTAATCGTGTCAAGTTATAACTATAATATTGTATTTTAGTGTAATAAAAAAATGTTGGTAATAGATTTATCATTTTTGTTAATAAAATAATTCAAAGAATGAATAAAGATAAAATATATATATAAAAAAATAGATGAAGACATGAAGTTATGAAAATATAAAATGAAAAATTATTTATTTAATTCTAACTTTCGGAATTCAATATTACATTTTTACATGATTGCCTCATTAAAAACTTTACCAAGAAAAATCCAGTGGGATAAAAACTTAGTAAGGGAAAATTAGTGCAATCATATTACAAATAAATGTACATGTATAAGTTTAGTCTAGTTTTGGACCTGGTTAGTACCGGAACTTTCATCAACATATAAATTAGAGAAATTTTGAATAAGTTATTCGTCTACCGTTTCATTTTGCAACCTCCTTCGAGTATGCTCTCAATCCCAAAGGCATGCTAATACCTCCACCATCATTGGAGTCAAACAACTACTTCTTGGTTCAATAATTCGTCCACTCGTGCTGAATGCTTGTTCTGAAGACACGGTAAACATGAGGATAACTAGTACGTCACGTGCTATATGTTACAGGACCGGATACCTGTAGCTATAGGTCTTCCACCATAACAACAAATCAAATTTCTTCGTGTCTTCGCATGCATCAAATTGTGCTTCAAGGTAATTATTCAGTTCGGCTCCATAAGATTGTTGGAACCCAGTTCACCGGTCACGCAGCGGAACTAGGTTTTAATTTTTTTTTTTATACATATCATATCTGTATATGAGACCAGTGAACTTTTGATCGTAATTATTTTTCAGAACCAATATATACAATATGTATACACAAGAAATTGTAATCGATAAAATCAGAAGAAAATATACTTACCAACGTTTGGAGGCTCTTCACTTTTCGATATGCTCCTGTCCGAACCACTTGATCTTCCTCGCTATCTCCTGGGACTGGTAACTGCATGTGGGCGCGTCACGGTCTCAGGAACTTGAATGGAGGATGTAGAGAAAATTGAAGAAACTCTTTCTTCTAAATTTGGTGTATTGATCTCATGCAAAAATCAACGTTTGCAGATGTGGTTTAATATATATATATATCACGTCGATGTGCAGTGTGCACTTCCTTCAGAACGCAAAAAACACAATATATATATATATCTTTTTTTTTTTACTTGTTTGATTCACGCCACTCTTTTTTTTGTTATATCACATGCAATTGATATATCTATATATCTCACACACCTGCTCTTATATATATATATATATATATATATATATATATATATATATATATTAAAACCAAGTTTCACGCCCTTCTTTTGCTTTTATTATATATATTATGTGTATAAAGTATTTGTATCCTATGTAAATTCTTCTTTTGACTAATGTTTCATGTGCACACACCAATTTGCATCCAATGCAATCTCTTGTGTTACTAATTGATATATATCTTTTGTCCTATGTGAATTTTACCAAGCATACAAGTCATTGACAAGAAGGAGAAAATAGCCAGGTGGACGCCCAAATGGGCACTCAGGAAATATCTTACGAGGCATCATTAAAGAGAAGAAAGCCCGAGTAAGCATATATTGAATGAAACCTACTTGGGATCAGTTAACCACACTCGGGACTGTTTAAACAACGCTTCCACTCGGGCTCAAACGAAGTTACTCGGGACCATCAGGTATTGCTCTTATTCGGGAATAAATATGACTCGAGTAAGAACTTGGTGCTTATTTCACACGGATTAAGTCATTAAATACGCGAAGATATCCATCAGGAAGGAATCCCAAATAAAACGGAACATTAAGTTAGAAGAATCCCCAATCAGGAAATAACTTGATTACTTTACGAAGATAACATTCTTATAAGGAAACAAGTCCAAATTGAACAACACTACTAGAATCCCACTCGATTTCCATAAGAGACTCCGAAACATGAAAGAAGACAAATCAACCTCAAACAAGTAACCGAATCACAATTAAATACAAAGATCTTGTATTACTTGTACAAAGCAGATTAGGGTTCTATAAGCATATAAATAGACCCATAATCTGGCACTAAAAGAGATAGGCAATATAGCATACAACAATCATAGCAAATACAAAGAGAAAAAAAAGAGATCGAGAGCTTGTAAACATCATATTTTCATAGTGGAATTTGGCTTGGTTGATCCTTCAACCACCCGTGGACGTTTCTCCGGTCATCGGAGTTTTACCACGTAAAACTTGTCTTCGTTACTCTCTCTGAATCTCTCTCTCTTTGAATCAATAGCTGAAATCCAATCATTGTTGGCTTGTCTGACATAATCCAAAAATCGACGTCAACATCTTTTAATTATCCTTTTCAAATATATCTAATATATTAAAAGTGATAATAAGTATTTTAAATTTAAACTTAAATTCAAATACTTAGATAAATGATTTAGTAAAAATAAAATAGTCCTATTCTTTTATCTTCACCTAAATCCATATATCAACTAACACTCTCCAATTAATAGTTAATTAATAATTCATAATTATCAATATAATTAAATAATCTAATTGTTTAATTAATTTAACTATTAACATTCGTTAATTAAATAATCTCATTATTCAATTAATTCCCGAATATATACGTGTCACTTTTGTAACACAATTAATTAGACAATCCAATTAATTAACCGTGACCTTTGTTACCTAAATCGATCGGGCTAGTAAGGGGACCTAATGGACCCACAGTATTTTAAGCTCCTATAATCCTCGGAATCATTAATTAAACTCTTTAATTAATATTCCTTGATTATTAACTCCGGTGTTATTCCACTAAAACCCCGAAGCTGCACTCTCTCAACTGTAGACGCTTTTACACAGACCGATACAACTCGGTGTCCATCGATATAGCTATTACACATGGTGTGATCATCCACAGTAGTTCGTAATTAGAGCTAGGTCATAATGTCCGTTATACCCCTCTAATTACATTTATCCTTTAAGTACCATTGATTTTATAATGAACAATAAATCCTATTTCCTCACGGAATTAGGAGAGCGCTCATATTATCCAAGTCCCAAATCAACCCTTAAGGGAACTACCATCTACTTCTCACAAGAATGAGTGGATTCCACAATTGTGTACAAACCTTCCCAGTTACAAGCCAAACCGCAATCCCAACATACGGAGTATATTGATCAGGAAATGCATCAGACCTCACCCATGGTATATCAAAGGTCACGATCTAACCTGAAGGAGTCGATAAGACATTCAGGATTAAGATCATCCACATATAGCCATCATTAGTTGATATATATGAATCTTATCGGTAAACGGATCTTGGTGAGAGATTCATATAGATCATGGCCCAGTCCTATATGATCACATCATACAAGGTGCCTCCATTCTCATATCTCCATATGAATGATTCATGATAGAATCACCGTACATTACGGAATGGACCGCAACTATAGATTAACCACAAATAAAGTACCCAGCTTTATTTGCTATCTATGGACTCTTTAGATTGCACGTCTCTTACTGTATCCATCCGTATATGACACTCATATACACAGTTCGAGATTACATCCTGCAATCTTGGATGTTAAATTTATGCACAAGTTATATAATAAACAACACAACAAGAATGTATTGAACTTTTCCATTTATTTATTTAATAAATCCATTTACAAATTACATCTTTAGGGCATAAACCCCAACAATCTCCCACTTGCCCTAAAGCATGTGAGGCATGTCTTGTAACCCTAGACCATCTAGGTGACCCGAAAACACTATAGCCGGTAAGGTCTTCGTAAATGGATCAACATTATTGTCTTGTGAGGCTATCTTGGTGACGATCACATCTCCTCTCTGCACTATCTCTCTAATGAGATGATACTTTCTCTCTATATACTTCCCTCTTTTGTGGCTTCTTGGTTCTTTGGAATTAACCACAGCACCACTGTTATCACAATAAAGTGTGATGGGCTTATCCAGGTCTAGAACAACTTCCAGATCACTCGAGAACTTACAGAGCCAAACAGCCTCTTTAACAGCTTCATAAGCGGCTACATATTCGGCTTCCATGGTGGAGTCAGCAATGCAAGATTGTTTGATACTTCTCCACACAATTGCTCCACCACCTATGGTGAATACTGATCCAGATGTGGATTTCCTAGAATCCCTGTCTGATTGAAAATCAGAATCCGTGTATCCTAACGGGATCAAATCCTGCCCGGAATACACTAGCATATAGTCTCTCGTTCTCCGAAGATACTTGAGAATTGTCTTGACAGCAACCCAATGATCCAATCCTGGGTTGGACTGGTATCTGCTGACTACTCCCACTGCATAGCAGATATCCGGTCTCGTGCATAACATAGCATACATGAGACTACCTACTGCCGATGCATAAGGTACACGTCTCATGTCCTCAACTTCTTGAGGTGTCTTAGGACACTGTTCCTTAGATAAGTGAACTCCATGTCTGGAAGGTAAATTACCTTTCTTGGAGTTTTGCATCGAAAATCGTACAAGAATCTTGTCGATATATGATGCCTGAGACAGTGCTGTGAGTTTGTTCTTACGATTCTTTAAAAGCTGGATTCCAAGAACATAACTCGCCTCTTCAAATCTTTCATTTGGAATTGGCTAGCCAGCCAACCCTTTACATCAGACAATACTCCCACATCATTCCCAATGAGTAGGATATCATCTACGTACAGGACCAAGAAAACTACTTTCTTATTAATGATGCGCTTGTAGACACAAGGCTCATCGACATTCTGCTCGAAGCCATAGGTTTTGATCACATCATCAAACATAATGTTCCAAGATCTAGATGCTTGCTTAAGTCCATAGATGGACCTTTGCAGCTTGCAAACCTTTTGCTCTTAATCTGGAGACACGAATCCCTCTGGTTGCATCATATAGATGCTCTCATCAAGATTGCCATTTAAAAATGCAGTCTTGACGGCCATTTAAAAATGCAGTCTTGACGGCCATTTGCCAAATTTCATAATCGAAATAGGTAGCAATGGATAAGAGAATCCTAATAGACTTAAACATGGCTACTGGCGAGAAGGTCTCTTCATAATCGACCCCCTCTTTCTGGGTATAACCCTTGGTCACTAGCCTTGCCTTGAAGGTCTCTACCTTTCCGTTTACTCCTCTCTTTCTCTTGTAGATCCGCTTACACCCTATGGGTTTTACCACATCCGGTAAGTCTGCAAGATCCCAGACTGAGTTAGAGTACATGGACTCCATCTCGAGATTCATGGCTTTAAGCCATTCCTCTTTATCAGGATCTTTCATTACATTCATAAATGTCAATGGATCATCAACACTATCAGCAGAGACAACACCTTGTCCCTTATTTATAGCTAAATAGCATTCAGGTTGTCTCAGAACCCTCTCACTACGTCTAGGTGGTAGTGTATCCTAATCAGGAACTATCTGACTCTTAGATGTTTGTGGAACAACAACTCTTGTTGATGAAGCACTAGTCTCACCAGGCTCCAACTCTCTTAATACAATCTTTGAACGAGGTTTATAGTCACTAATGTAATTGTCCTCAAGAAACGTTGCATTTATCGATACAAATACTTTGTTATCTTCAGGACTATAGAAGTGTCAACTTCTGGTCTCGTTGGAGTATCCTACAAACAGGAAGACAACAGATTTGGAGTCTAGTTTTCTAGTTCTATTCTTCAGCACGTGTACTGGACACCCCCATATGCGGAAATGTTACAAACTAGCTTTACGACCATTCCACAACTCTAAGGGAGTCTTAGGAACAGATTTGGATGGCACTACATTCAAAATGTATGCCGCTGTTTGTAACGCATATCTCCAGAAGGAATTTGGTAATGATGAGAAACTAATCATAGATCTCATCATTTCCATTAGGGTTTTATTTCTCCTCTCCGGTACACCATTTTGCTGAGGTGTATCGGGGGCTGTGAGTTGGGAAACTATCCCATGCTCGACCATAAAGTCTTTAAACTCTTGGTCAAGGTACTCACCTCCACGATCCGATCGTAGTGACTTGATAATCCTACCTAATTGATTCTCAACTTCAGCTCGGAATTCTTTGAACTTTTCAAATATTTTCGAATTTCGTTGCATCTGGTAGACGTATCCGTATCTTAAGTAGTCATCTATAAATGTGACATAATACTCATAACCACCCCTCGCTTTAACATTCATCGGCCCGTAAACGTCTGTATGTATAAGCTCTAGCGGTTCTTTAGCTCTTAGCCCTTTTACAGTAAAAGGTCTCTTAGTCATCTTACCTTCCAGACAAGATTCGCAGATAGGTAAGGTGCCAACCTTTAACTCACTTAAAGGTCCGCTTTTTACTAGTCTGTCTATCCGGTCAAGGTTGATATGACCAAGCCTTAGATGCCAGAGATACGTGTCATTATCTAGAGAAATCTCATGTCGTTTAGTTTTTTGTTTTTCAACCTTAAACATTTCGGTGTTTAGCAGTGTAGTATGTATTAACGATCTTAACACATATAAATTGTTTTCATTAATTCCTGAACAAATATTCAGACCATTCTTTCCAATAATAACAGACTTATTATTAAAAGAAATAGAATACAATTGTTCTAACAATTTAGAAACGGAAATCAAATTCCGTGTAAATCCAGGAATATAAAAAACATTGTTCAATAATAAAAAACTATTATTACAAAAACGTAATCTAATTACGCCCACTGCTCGTGCCGACACGACATCCCCTGACCCCACACGTATTGAGAAGGCTTGCTCCTCTAGCTGTGTCCAATAATCAGTCCATTGTAAAGAAGAACAAATATGGTTAGTGGCTCCCGAATCAACTATCCAGGGTGAAGAATCATCTTCTACTAAACACGACTCAAGAACAAGTAAATCATATTTACTTTTCTTGGACTTCTTTTTACTTTGGGCTTTCTTGGGCTCGGGCTTACCCTTCGTTTTCACAACAGAGCTCTTTATCTTTTTATTATTTGAGGAGGAAGATGGTTCAGCAACAATTGCTTCACCGGTCTTACCCTTATTGTCCTTAATTAAAGACTCAAAGGTAGCAAGCGTTGGAGGACATTTCTCCGTAAGCAAAAACTTGAGGTCTTTGGTGACCAATATTGCATTAATGTTAAGTTTCCACTTAGTGTAGTTATCACCAGTTAATTTGTCGTTTGCGAGAATTTGAAGTAATGCATAAGATATTATTGCTGAAATAAATAAAAACATTCATTCAGTCATTTTTTTAATAACAAGTGCAAGTGCTTTGGCATAAATTTAAACATGATGCATGCACATGTTTAACAAACTAGAACTACCCTAAAACTAATTACTATACCATGACAATCTAACATACCACAAAAAAGTGTCACCTTAGGGTCGGTCAAGTCTTTGCATGTTGGACCGAGACATTCTCAATCAAATGATATTCTAGAATAACTCATATTCCATATCATTCAACCATCGTTCATTCAGTCAGGTTTTTAATTAACAAACTTAATCAAAACCTTCGTAAGTGTAACCCACCATTTCAGATCTCACGAGCTTAACTCGAGAATTGCCACCTTAGGGTCGGTCAATCCCGAAATACCCTCGAAAATCCTATCCATTAGGAAGTCAACCTTGATATTGACCTTTGTAGAAACCCTCCTTAGGGAGGACGAAAGCAAAGCCGTCATGAGGCCCCACTCGGATCTCATGGTGTTGAACTAATGATGGAGACCGCGGGATATATATGTCATATATCCCTCTCCCACTCACTATTTTAAAATTAGAGTTTTCTTTTAACCGTTAATACACCTAGACTCTACCGGATTAAACGACTAATTTTAATCAAGTTATCTAGCGCATTAACTAATTAGAACCAAATTCTAATTAACTAATAAATTATTAATGATTTTTAACAATTAAAAATCTAACCTATTAGTGAATAATTTAAGCCTTTGTAAACTATTTACTAGGGTTAGATTATTTTGTTAGTGTTTACCAAGTTTTAACTATTAAAACCCTAACACTTTATTTGGAACATTTATTATTAGGTAATTAATCATATTAATCCTAATTACAATAAATGACCCTATTAATCTAACTTGTTAAACTCTTTAATAACTATATTAATATTAATGAGAATTACCAAGTTTTCTAACCATTAAAAACTTATCTCATTATTCATAGCCAATTATGTATATTACCCATTTTAATTACATTAAAAAAATATATAAAATATCATGCTATGATGCATGTATGACATATCAAATATATTTGTGTAGGCATATCTAATCTAAATGGCATACGTATGTATGATAATACTTTTATCATCACATAATATAAAGCATACAAGAATTGACCGAGTACTGTGGATTATTTAACTTAAAAAATTGGAATCTAAAATTATAAAAAAAATTCCAAGGCATTCCTTGGTCTTCTTGTAATTTCCGAGTCTTCTAGTCTTTTCAAGTCACTCGGATTCATCTCATGAATCCGAAACGGGAAATCTGCATGGAACACACTAGGTAACACTTGCCAACGGAACCGTACATGAACAGTACCCGGGGAACAATGTCGGTGAACAGTGCCGACAGTGAACAGTGTTCGGTGAACAGTAATGTCGTGAACAGTCGGTGAACAGTATACCGTGAACAGTACCCCCCCCCCCCCCCTTGGTGAACAGTACCGACGTCGCGTGCGTTTCCAGTTCTTCGTTTACAGGTTACAATTTTTTTATTATTATTTACAATACAATAACAGTAAAATAAATAAAATAAAAATTATACAACCCATAAACCCTAAATCCACAGTACCATGAAAAATTACGATCAACCATGTTTAAATTAAACAATTTAATTATAAACATTCATACAATCATAAAGATGGTGCCTACACATTCATATACACAGAAGCATTGAAAACAATTTCCAGTTCCGAAAAAATAACCTGGCTTTGATACCAATTGTTGGAACCCCGTTCACCTGTCACGCAGCGGAACTATGTTTTTTTTTTATACAGATCATATCTGTATATAGGACCAGTGAACTTTTGATCGTAATTATTTTCGGAACCAATACATACAATATGTATACACATGAAATTGTAATCGATAAAATCAGAAGAAGATATACTTACCAACGTATGGAGGCTCCTTCACTTTTCGATATGCTCCTGTCTAAACCACTTGATCTTCCTCGCTATCTCCCGGGACTGGTAACTGCGTGTGGGCGCGTCACGGTCTCAGGAATTTGAATAAAGGATGTAGAGAAAATTGAAGAAAATTGAAGAAAATCTTTCTTCTCAATTTGATGTATTGATCTCATGCACACATGAATTGCATCTCATGCAATAATCAACGTTTGTAGATGTGGTATATATATATATATATATATATATAATTATATATCACGACGCTGTGCAGTGTGCACTTCCTTTAGAACGCAAAAAAAAAAAACAATATATATATATATATATATATATATTTACTTGTTTGATTCACGCCACTCTTTTTTTTTGTTATATCACATGCAATTGATATATTTGTATATCTCACACACCTGCTCTTATTTATATATATATATATATATATATATATATATATATATATATATATATATATTAAAACCAAGTTTCACGCCCTTCTTTTGCTTTTATTATATATATTATGTGTATAAAGTATTTGTATCTTATGCAAATTTTTCTTTTGACTAATGTTTCATGTGCACACACCAATTTGCATCAAATGCAATCTCTTGTGTTATTAATTGATATATATCTTTTAATTATCCTTTTCAAATATATCTAATATATTAAAAGTGATAATAAGTATTTTAAATTTAAACTCAAATTCAAACACTTAAATGATTTAGTAAAAATAAAATAGTCATATTATTTTATCTTCACCTAAATCCATATATCAACTAACACCCTCCAATTAATAGTTAATTAATAATTCATAATTATCAATATAATTAAATAATCTAATTATTTAATTAATTTAACTATTAACATTCGTTAATTAAATAATCTCATTATTCAATTAATTCCCGAATATATACGTGTCACTTTTGTAACACAATTAATTGGACAATCCAATTAATTAACCGTGACCTTTGTTACCTAAATCGATCGGGCTAGCAAGGAGACCTAATGGACCCACAGTATTTTGAGCTCCAATAATCCTCGGAATCATTAATTAAACTCTTTAATTAATATTTCCTGATTATTAACTCCGGTGTTATTCCACTAAAAACCCGAAGCTGCACTCTCTCAACTGTAGACGTTTTTTCACAGACCGATACAACTCGGTGTCCATCGATATAGCTATTACACATTGTGTGATCCTCCAGAGTAGTTCATAATTAGAGCTGGGTCATAATATCCGTTATACCCCTCTAATTACATTTATCCTTTAAGTACCATTGATTCTATAATGAACAATAAATCCTATTTCCTCACGGAATTAGGAGAGCGCTCATATTGTCCAAGCCCCGAATCAACCCTTAAGGGAACTACCATCTACTTCTCACAAGAAGGAGTGATTCCACTATTGTGTACAAACTTTCCCAACCACAAGCCAAACCGCAATCCCAACATTCAGAGTATATTGATCAGGAAATGCATCTAACCTCACTCATGGTATATCAAAGACCATGATCTAACATGATGGAGTCGATAAGACACTCAGGATTAAGATCATTCACATATAGCCATTATTAGTTGATATATATGAATCTCATCGGTAAACGGATCTTGGTGAGAGATTCATATAGATCATGGCCCAGTTCTATATGATCACATCATACAAGGTGGCTTCATTCTCATATCTCCATATGAATGATTCGTAATAGAATCACGTACATTACGGAATGGACCGCAACTATAGATTAACCACAAATAAAGTACCAATCTTTATTTACTATCTATGGACTCTTTAGATTGCACGTCTTTTACTGTATCTATCCGTATATGACACTCATATACACAGTTCGAGATTACATCCGGCAATCTTGGATGTTAAATTTATGCACAAGTTATATAATAAACAACACAACAAGAATGTATTGAAATTTTCCATTTATTTATTTAATAATTCCATTTACAAATTACATATTTAGGGCATAAACCCCAACAAAGATGCAGCAGATCGTTGTGCTAAAGAAGAACATGATGATTTGTCTTTTTTTTTTGTCGTTTCAGAATGCTCCAACTTCTCTACATCAGTTGTGTCTCCGGTTCTGCTGATGGTTGCATGTGATCGCTGTCAAATCTGCGCTCTTAAATATGAAAAAATTCGAACATTTTTTTTCGAATGTCAATAATTTATTATGAATAATCTATTGTCAAATTAGTACCAATAAACTCAAACAAATATTCTAAACCAGATAATTTAACCCTAGAATCTACTATTACACCTAATGCATAAAGTAAAGGCATCGTAGACAAATATTTTTTCAACTTTATCCCAATGGCAACAACTGCAGTGCCTAAGATATTATATTTCCCATAAGTGTTTAACACTTCATACATTTCCACTATTTGATGGATTGCCTTAGAAGATGTGGGGTAATAGACACCGAGAAGGGTTACAGTGGTATTGTAAAAAATCTTTAAAAATTCAACAAAAACCCTTACTACATACCAATTGTCTGAGATGAGTGCTTGTGCTTGTGGACTACCAATTTCGGCCATTTGTATCATAATCCAAACAATTTTACAGCATTAAGTAAGTAGAGTTCCACCTTATCGGAATATCAGTTTGGAATCATCGGGGTTGTAGACCGTTTAATGTACAGTGTCTGCCGAATTCTTAGAATCTTAGATTATAGCTACCAGTCTAAGAAAAGACATCTTTGATGCGATCTATACGTTGGCTTACTTCCTTCAAACCAATTTGTACAACTAAATTTACGATATGACATGCACACCGTTGAAGAAAGAAATAACCTCCATCTTGCAGGATTTTTCTTTGAATAAGCAATGCAATAGTGCTAGTATTTGCAGATGCATTATTTAATGTGATAGAAATGATGCGATTCGTTATTCCCTAAGTTTCTAAAACAGAAAGAATGACATTAAAAATATTTTTTGTGGTATGTGTAAAATCCATAGGACGAAAACCAAGATTTTTTTTTTGTTAACCTCCAATCAAAATCTAAATAATGTCATGTGACACACAAATAGTCATGTTTGGAACACATGTTCCAAAAGTCAGAAGTTAATGCAATAGAGAAACTTAGATGTTGTAATACAACAATCAAGTCATCTCGTTGGGATTTAAACAATCTTATCAAATTGCTCATAGTGGTGGTTCAAGAAACAATTTCAAATTGGGGGTTGAATACAGATGTGATCAATTCTTGAAAATAAACACTGCCAATAAAATTAATCACTTAATCAGTTTGTGCAAGGTATCGTGTCAAGCAATCTCTAGAATGCGCGGGGTCATAACACCACATTGTAACAGACCCGCCTGGGTGCCGTTGTAGTTGTTTCTGAGTTTTAGAGTCTACTTGTCCATGTGCAGGCATGCATTTGAGCATATGCCTTCTTAAATGACCAGTTTCATGCTTACTAGTGGAATATTCCTTAGGAAAAAACTTACATTTAGCTCTGGGACCGGTCTTCCCGTCTGAGAGTGTCATTTGTACTATATCAAAACATTGCCAGACATTTGATGTAAACTTTTTAGGACGTGATGTCGGTGTAACAGCGGAACCGGAAGGTCCCGCTTGGGTTTCCATCGGCCCGGAAAGAAATAAATCATCGTTGAGCAAGTTAAAACCGTCCAGAAAATAAGCCTGGTTAGGATCCATTTCCTGAAATACAAATACTAACTCATTAATCATTAATAACTATACATAAAAATCTTAATTTACTAACAAAATATATTTAAATTAACTACTACACATAAAAATATTAATTTATTAACAAAATATATTTACACTCATTACTACAAATAAAATGTTAATTTACTAATAAAATATATTTAAATTCACTACTACGAATAAAATTGATTAAATTACTAACTAAAATATATTTAAATTCACTACTACAAATAAAATTGATTAATTTGCTAACAAAATATATTTAAATTAACTACTACACATCAAAAACTTAATTTACTAACAGAATATATTTAAATTAACTACTACACATAAAAATCTTAATTTACTAATAGAATATATTTAAATTAACTACTACACATAAAAATCTTAATTTACTAACGGAATATATTTAAATTCACTACTACACATAAAAATCTCAATTTACTAATAAAATATATTTAAATTAACAACTACACATAAAAATGATTAATTTACTAAATAAATAAAAAATATTTAAATTAACTTCTACACATAAAATGTTTAATTTACTAACAAAATATATTTAAAATCAGTACTACAATTAAAAATGATTAATTCACTACAAATAAAAATTAAATTTATTTACTAACTAAACAATAATATTAAAATTAATAACTAAGTATAAACATAAAATGTTAAATTTACTAACTAAATAAAAATACTAAAATTAATAACCAAAGTCTAAACATAAAATTATAAATTTACTAACCAAAATTAAATAATTAAAACATAAAATTAAATAATAACATTTAAAGAAAAATGTACCTTTAAACTTTTGTTTGTTGGTAAACAATTTAGAGAATAATAGATAGATAATAGAAAATTAATAATATAGTATTATAAGTAGTGTAGAGAGGGAGAGTAAGAATGAAATTATGAAACTGTGTAGAGAATCGGAGAATGGAGAATTGGAGAGATTGAGAGAATGAGAGGATGAGAGAAAGTGAATGAAAATTGGAATGAGTGGGAGTATTTATAGAAAAATTTAAATTTTAGTAAAAATATAAAATAGAGGAGTTGAGGGGGCAAATGGTATTTTTTTTAAAACCAACGATTAAATTTTCAAATTCAACCATTTTTTTTTCCTTAAAAAAAATGGTCGGGCCCAACGGTCGGCCTACTGTGCTGGCACGAAAGAGCTTGGGCTTAGCTCTCCAGCTTGTCGTGCCGTGCTGGGCCGCCACGACAAGCCTTCTACATAAGGCCTGACACGTGGCACATATGGGGGTCGGGCATGGCATGGCACGCCCCACATGAGGACCATGTCTGGCACGACTTGCCTTCCTTGGTAGGTCTTGTGAGCCATGCTCTTTGGGCCCAATCCACTTTTACACCACTATTCTATGCTGACCGTCTAGTAATACAACACCTCTTAGTTCAAGTTGTATATATTTTCCATTCACATTAGTACTGCCATATGTACTTTTCGGTATTACATGAGTAGATATCTTCTGACAATCTCTTAATCCATTCAGCATCAGATTATAGGAAATTTTATATGCCCCCCTCCACCCCTATCACTTTGTGTTAGGTTTTGACTCATATTCTCAAGTGAACCCAATGTTAACCAAACGAGACTCAACTCATGTGAAACTTCCTAGAGATGTGGGAAAACGTTTGGAAGTTGGAGATGATGTTTGAGGGAGGCGGCGGAGGCAAGAGATGCAGACCGCGGTTTACTGAGCGGTCTTTTCTAAAAGTATTATGCAGTGTAAGGCGTGGGTAGCAAACCACGACCTAGATCGCGGTGACAACATATTTTTCACAAGTACTGGAAGCTGCGTAGAAAAGGAAAGGTTTTCTTTTGGGAAGTTCTTGCACTTGAAGGAAAAGAATACTCTTTGCGTGAAATAATAAGACTTAGCATAAAGGAAATAGTCTTTTGTGGAACAAGAAAGTCTTGTATGTTTAAGAGTAGGATTTCCTTTTATCTTAAACTCTTTATAACTTATATAAATAAAATATTGTATCTAGGTTATTTTGTGTGATGTAAAAATAATACCATGTAACATCAAAGAGTAATGAGATATGAGTGAGAGAGACACATGGGAATATCCGAGGAGAGATCTAGGGGAATATCAGTGGATCAGGTTAGAGATCTTTGGGTGATACTCAGGGGAGACCTAGAGGATATTGTGGTTTCTGATAAGGATCATGTAAGCGTTGTGAGCGTGGTTTTGGGTTGAGGTGTGAGAGAGAATCTTAGAGTATATGTTTATAATAATTTATCATATAGTGAAACTTTCTCTGTCGCCCTGACGATCCGTGGTTTAATTTTACCCTATTTGGGTTTTCCATGTACATCTTGTGTTGTGATTATTTTATTTTCTCTCATCTATTTTTTTTATTATAGACGTTATTAATTGCTATGAGTTATGAACGTATATTAGATATAACGATTCCGCAATCATCTTTCAAATTCTCAACACTTTGTTTTTTTACGTATGTGTGATGATTTATTTTTTCACTATTATAGGAATAGGTATCTACAGTCCGACGGTCACTTAACGTAGAATTATTATTATTATTATTATTATTATTATTATTATTATTATTATTATTATTATTATTATATATATATATAATTGTATATATAGAGAGAGAGTGAAAGAGAGTGAGATTGCTAATCGATAGGTATAGAAATTAAAATTCTCAGTAATTTGTTTTTCCAAATTGTAAGAGAAGTAAACTATATACTGAATATATTCTGGAATGAGTAACCCGTTCGCTGGAACAGCGGGTCGAGGGAGCAAAGAAGTAGTTGTGGCACATGTAAGCAAGAAAAACTTACTTGATAATTTTAATTTTATATTTCTAATAATGCATATGTAGTGGAGTCGATCAGCCTCTCCCATGCAAGTTTTTCTCCATGTAAGCAGGGTACGTAGGTAATGACAAAAAAAAAGAGAAAATTATCATTTTGGTCCCTATATTTTGACCGACAATGATATTTTTAACTGTATTTCTATTTTTCATTGGGTGGTCCATATGTTTTCAAAAACACATCAATTTAATCCCTCTGACCAGTTTTTTAACGGTCAACCCTAACAGAAAATGGTAAATGACTATTTTAACCTTAGTCATTTATTTATTTTTTAAATAAAATAGGGAAATTATCATTTTGATCCCTATTTTTTGGCCGACAGTGACATTTTTAACTGTCTTTCCATTTTTCACTGGGTTGTCCCTATGTTTTCAAAAACACATCAATTTAGTCCATCTTACCAGTTTTTTAACGGTCAACCCAAATAGAAAAGGGTGAATGACTATTTTAATCTTAGTAATTTATTTTCTTTTAAAAAGAAAAGAAAAGAAAAGAAAAACGAAAAATGAAAAAGGAGAAAAACAAAAAATAGAAAAATAATATTAGATGAAAATAAATAAAAAAATTCTTAAATGGATCTTCACCGTTATATTATCTCCATTAATAGATATCATGAACACAAACCTATAACATCAAAGTCAAACTCAAACAACAACACAATTGTTGATGTTAAGAATAAATATGTGAGAGATAAATCTCCATTATTGATGAAACAACAAAACAGCCATCATCATCAATTAAAGAAAATTTTATATCTCCATTTTCTTCTTTAATCATCATCAACAAATAGAGGTTCAAATTACATATTATTCATAAATAATAATAATAAAAAGGAATATCTCTTTTTAATTGTGGGAGTAATTGTTCAATAAACATTTATAATTCTTAATTCCAGGTCTCTTGAAGCCTCCATTAAAACCCCAATTCCAAACTAGTCAGGCAACCACCACCACAAACCTAGGTTTGTAGGGATGGTGACAATGATTTTTTTTTTCTTGGTTACTAGTTAGTGTAATAGGTTGTTTGTGAATTTTGTGTAACTGGTGTAATATTGGGGATTTTGATTCATTTTAATTTTTAGGTTTTGATCCATATTGATTGTTGATTTTAAAATTATATTGTTTTTAAAAAATAAAAATAAAAATATTTTTAATTAAATATTAAAATTAATTTAAAACATTATTTTGTGTTATATATATATATATATATATATATATATTATATATGACACATGACATTTTATATGTTTAAAGATAAAAATATATTTAGAATTGTTAAGTTTGACTAACGATTGGCCAATTAAAGGACTAAATTGATGTTTTTTTAAAAAACATAGGGATCAACCAGTGAAAAATGGAAAAACAGTTAAAAAAGTCATTGTCAGCCAAAACATAGGGACCAAAATGATAATTTCCCCTATTTTTGTTTACACGTGGCATGTTATATGGTTAAAGACTAAAATACTCTTAAAATTGTTAAGTTTGACTGACGATTGACCGACTAAGGGACTAAATTGATGTGTTTTTTAAAACATAGGGTTCACCTAGTGAAAAATGGAAAGACAGTTAAAAACGTCATTATCGACCAAAACATAGGGATCAAAATGATGATTTCCCAAAAAAAAATTAGGATTTTTGTTAGAGTAACTGTATCCGGTGATTAAATATTTATATTCCATGGAACAATAAATTACTGGCTTTTGTAATGGGTCTTGCGTGCACTCATTTTGTCATGAAAATCTAATTAATTATTTTAAAAAAATATGTTAGAGATTTTATTTGAACTCACATAGTCACATTTCTATTTTTTAACATGGAGATTTATCATTTATCCACTACAACTTAATTAAGTAATAATAAAAAATTGAGAAAAGTTTATTTATAACCATCTAAAACATTTTACAACTTACTTTTAAATTTTAATCGTTTGTAACCTAATTTTTTAAGGTTTACCGTAATACCCCTACATAAAAGCGGCCATTAATTATAAAAAAAAAAAGCATTACCCTTTACTCTTCTACTCTTCCACGTCATCTCTTCTTCTCCTCTTTCCTCCTTTCTCTTCTACTTCCATTTTCAACTTCAAAAATTCATGGATCTTACCAAATCGAACCCAAAATTTTGTAATAACACAAAACCCATGTAAAGGACGTTTGTAATGTTAATAGAAATTTATAATCTATGTTACAATAACAATAGAACCCAGAAACAGAAACAGACTCAAATGAAAAGGGAGTTACTCTTCCCATTAAAATGGAGAAATAATTTATAAGAGTATAAACAAAAAAGCATGCAACGCAAATTCGCTTCTTTGGTTTTTCTCTACAGAAACTTGTAGCCTTGAACAGAGATTTGGATTGGATCTTGACATTTTTGATATGCATTAAAAACACGAATGTGCATTTGAATAATACTATTAAAGAATATGTCAAAAACCCAACTAACATTAAATAAAAAAGATTTCCTAGAAAATAAAACACAAAAACGAAGCGAGAGAGATTCGTTTGAAAATAAATATTTTAAATAAATAAATAAATAAAATATTCCAGTGTAAAACCAAATTCTAAATTTTTTTTAAAAAAGAGGATTTTTTTAGATGATTTTAATAGGTTTTTCTTGGAAAAAAATGGGTGAATGTAATTTCACTGGAAGAAGGAAAGCTCATGAATCCATCAAAGACAACTGTTTTGTGTTCTGGTCTTGGTCTTCTCTTACAAAAAGTTTTGATACAAAAAAAAGGACAATTTTTTTGGGTTTAAAATTTTAATATTAGAAAAAGAAATAAATTAAAAAAAATTCTTTACAGATTCATTAAAATTTTAATGTTAGAAAAAGAAATAAATTTTTAAAAAATATTTACAAACTCTTTAATATTGTAATAAGTAATAACAACGAATGTAAAAAAAATATGTCATGGAAGAGAAGAAGATTAAAGGGTAAAAATATATAAATAAATTAAAAAATTAATTGGCTGGGGTATTTTTGTAATTTTAGCTAAGGATTGAAAGAATTTATTGTAAAACAGTTAAAATATGAAACAAGGCTAAAAATAAATTTTCCATATTCTATTTGGTTATATTTGATAATTTTCTCAAAAAAAATAATTATTACTAACAAATTAATGATAAATTGATAATATGATATAAGTTGCAGTCAGCAGTGGTAGCTAGGCAAGTAATAGATGAGTAATTGAAATTTTATAACAAAAAATAAATATTTTTATCTAAAAATTAAAATCATATATATATATATATATATTCAAAAGACAGGAAAGAAAAAAAAATATTAATCATATGATATCGACTAACGTTAACGTTTGTTACTTGACGAAAATGAATTAGAGCCGTTTCCAGTTAGTTACTTAGTTAGGAATAGACTAACTTTTATTTATTTATTTATTTATTTTTACTTTTTAAAGTAGTCCTGCTGTTATAATAAGACCGTTGAACTTTAAATACGTACGATAAGATTCAAAATTATCATCAAAATAATAAAATTAAGATATATTATTATCTTTATTATAGGGTGATGTGTCTCATTCATCCTTATTTTTTTTTTTTACGTCATTGTCTATATCAAAAACAAAATGCTGCCCGGCTATTAGTCCAACAAAAATGGCTATTGGACTCATATATAATTAGCCTTCCCCTTAAAGCTCCAGATAGAACCAGCAATTCTCAATTCCCACCTCAACCCCTTCCCCTTAAAAATAAATTTAACTGAAACCTTTTAAGTCTTTCACTGTCCAAATTAATAATTATTTCCCACTCATTTTCTGGTATATATATATATATATATATATATAGAGAGAGAGAGAGAGAGAGAGAGGTTGCTTTGCTTTTGTAGTTATATAATCGATTTTTACAGTGTTGTTCTGGTAGAAGACTCATTAACTAGCTATGAGACCAGTGGGTAAGTCATCTAAAGCTGAGAGAAATATAAAAGAGAAGAAAAGAAGACTTCAGATGAATGGTCTCCTTGGAAACCTTGCTGATCTACTTCCTCATCCTCAACCCTCCAATGAGGTCTCTCTCTCTCTCTCTCTCTCTCTCTCTCTCTATATATATATATATATATATATATATATAATGTTAAATGGATTCATAGATGCAATAATAGTTAATTAATTCTAATATGAAATTATATATGTATATAGTTGTCGGTAGCTGAGACATTGAATGAAGCCACCGGTTACATACAGCAGCTGCAAAGGAATGGAGAACTTCTTGAGAGGAAGAAAGCACTTTTGAAAGGAGATGATCACAAGATCAGCAATATAATTGGTTCATCATCCAATTTACCCATAATCAACTTCACAACTTCGGATTCCATTTTAGAAGTCAACTTGGTTTCTGCTTTGAATAAAAATTTCATGTTATATGAGATGATAACTGTTCTCCAGGAAGAAGGAGCTGAAGTTGTTCATGCTGCACACACCAGTGATAAAACCATCTACGTTATTAAGTCCAAGGTATATATATATGTAAATGTATTAAAAATTATCATGTGTGAAAATCCATTATGTTTTTCCTTCGTTCAGAATCCGGCCCACACCTAATCAACTCGATACGATATATATATATATATATAGCATGGTGATGAAATCACTCGTACTTAATAGGATTTGAATTATATTATTGTTATTGTTATTGTTATTATTATTATTGCATTTAAGTTGTATTTTGATATGATTATATATAGTTTAACATTGATGTTTACAAATGAAATGCTTATTAATGTTTATCCAAATTTAAACTGAATTAAATTATAACAACTTACCATTTGGAATTTATGTTGAAATATCTGATATTACTCTTTGAAAAATGATAATACCCGTTCTTTGGAATTCTTTGCACCTTGTGTGGGATGTGTCTTTATATACAAATTTTCCTCTAAACATCTGAAACCCTAGCTCTAGCTTTTTAATTTATGTTTTCAAAAAAAAAAAATACATATATACCATATACATAATTATACATGTTTAAATAGATGCTCAAGTATTTAATTAAATGCCTTCATTCTTGACTTTCATTTTTGCAGGCTATCAGTTCGAGAATTGGTGTGGAAACTTCAAGAGTGGAAGAAAGACTGAAAGAACTTGTTTACTGATACACTTCAGTACCTTATCGCTTTGCCAGATCAATGAGTTGTGCACTTCTGCTTGAGTATCAATATAAATCTATAATATAATATATGTTTTGTAATGTTTGAGAACCGCTTCTCTAACATTAGAGTAGCCGTTCTCCAACTTCACATAATCTTTTGTCTCAGACATCTATATATATATATGCCTGTAATAAATTAAGAACTCTGTCTCTGCGAGATTCATGATGTATTATTGTCTTTATTGGCATTACTAGTTGAGTTAATAAATTATCGCTCTAATTCCAAGCTTTACCGATACTGGCATGCATACACGATGCATGAATTCAAACTGATTAAACTATCTCTGGTTAAGTAGTTCGGGAGCATTCATAACATCTGAATTGTAATCCTCAATGAAGCTGTTGCCTTTTTTTTCCCTCTACATCTGAGTTTGTTTACATGCTTTTGCTCACTCATTTTGTAAGTGTAAATGGGGGTGATCAATAGCACTAAATAGGTCGGCATTTTGACTTACATTAAAAGTAAGTGATCAAAATAACATACAAAAATACCATTCATTAACTAAAGAAAATGTTCCACCTCACCTTTTTGCTTATTTCTTTTCCTCTCTTTTATTGCTCACTCATTCTCATGTTCTCTTTTACAAAGCTCATTTTTTTTACTTCGAAATTTTAACAAGACAAATTTGAAACCATAGTTTGATTATTAAAAAAAAAAAAGGCTACTTCATCAATATTATAAAAGACTTTGACGAGAATTTATACTGTGAAATGTATGATTTGCACTTGTGACTATGCATTTTGGTACTAAAAATCTTAGTTTGAGTAATAAAAAATCCTACTTGTTGGTTTTTCTTTTTAATTTTTATTGAGTTATGTTAATGTGTGGTATCAATCAAGGATAATTTTTCTGTTATATATATAAACCTTATATTTAATTTTAATTCATAAAACGTTCTGCTAATATATCTAATAAAAATATATAAAATATTAACATATGCTCATTAGGGCTAAGCATTTTAATAACAACTAAAGTATGAATCTGATAAAAATACCATTAAAACAAAGTCACAAAAATAAGTCTCACGCTTTTTTATGTTTTCGAGACTTATTTTAGTGTTTTCAAGATTTATTTCGTATTTTTGAGACTTAATTTCTAATTTTCAGGATTTATTTTGTTATTTTCGAGACTTAATATATAGTTTTTGAGACTTATTAAGCAGTTTTTGAGACCTATTAGGTATATTTATAATTTTCGAGACTTATTGGGTAAAAATGAATTATTATTTTTTTGCCATCTTCTTCATCGAGATCTCTATTTCGACCTCTAGTGGAGGTCTTTCATCTTCATTGATGAATGACTTTCATTGGTCCTCCTTCAATGGAAGTTTTTTATATATATAAAAAAAACTAAAAATGGTATAAATGTAATAAAAGAAGGAAATTAGGGTATTTTAGTTCATTGTTGTCATTTAAACTTAACTTATAAAACCAACGATACTCTCAAAATTTAACATAAAAAGATGCTATTTCCCACAATTTTTACTAGATGAAGAGTAGCTCAAGGGCAAAAAGAAAAAAGTCAATTCATGAAATGAAATTGAGGAACACCCCAAACAATGAGAAGGAGATCCTTTCAAATCTCGAAGGGAGAGTTATCCCACAAATGAAGCGAAGGGAATTGCAAACCAATATCAATAATGGTTCTTTACCAAAATTTGGTATTCAAATCTGGTGTCTAAATGATGTGACAATATTATAATCCATTCATTTAAATTATATTATATTGGATGTGCAGTGCATACCACATCATTTAGACACCAGATTTGGACATCAAATTTGGGTAAAATAGTATTACTCTGGCAGGGGAGAAACTAGAAATTCAAAATTAGAGGGGTCAATATACTAAAACAAAAAAATGAGGGGAACCAAAGTGAAAAAAAGTTAAAATTTTATAATTATTTTATAACTTTTTAAATTTGAACTTTAAAGTTTTTTTTAGAAGATGGAAGCCATGGTCACACCAGCCCCCTCTCCCTCTGCCCCTGCATGTGGGATATGAGGATATCAAAGAGATGCAATATAACCAAGGAGTACGAAAACGCCAAAGAGCTAGGTAGATTGTTGAAAATGGTAAAACATTGAACCATCGATATGGAGTCCCACACAATCCAAAGATGCAACTAACCTTTAGGGCGCGATAACATACAGCCATAGATTCCACATAAAAGGATTTTTGTTGACCCAAGAACCAAGCATAGCCACCGAGGAAAACTCTATGAAGTTGTTCGTTAACATATTAACAAAATTAATAAGAATTGTTTATTTAAATTTTAGGTTATTATCTTAGGTTCTTTAAAGCAGATGTTAGCAAAACCGGTAAAATATTATCAATATGCGTGTTTGAATTTTAGTCTAACGTCCATACAGTTATTCGGGTATTGACTTAATGTGTACATAATCTTATATATCAAGATACTTTCAATGTGTTTTCTGCTTGAATTTCTCAGCAGACACCATCATTTTTTGTCATGGCGCGGCCTCAGTTGCTTATCCGATTTCACACTTCTCCAATATTGACGAAAATAATATTTTGGCAAAAATGCTTAATTATGGAAGATGAAAATGAAATTAAGAAAGAAACTCAACATTACTGAGTTTGTGTCGAAGATTCCCTCTGTCTAGCTTTTAATGTAGACTTTAGAAAAGTTGATTGTACTGGAGCAATAAAATATCTTGAGAGGATCAAAGTGAAACTTAACAAAATTAATATTAAATACATAATTTGTTTTTCTTTTTAATTAATATTTTTATTTGTTTGTAGGACATGGCCTGTGACTAGAGATCGGCATGGGGCCATTGGAGCGGGGGAGTGTCCCCTCACCCCTACCCCCATTTCTAAAACCTCCCCCCATCCCTGACTACAAAAACCATTTTGGGGAAGTGGGGATGGGGTCGTTTGGAAGGAGGTTCCCTTTCCACCACTCCTGTCCCCCATTTCACCCGTTTCCTCCATTTCAAATTTCAGTATTTTCCAATCTGAAAATCAGAATTTAGAATTTGAAATTTGGAATTGGGCTCGAAAAATAAATGGCACTATTTAAAAGGGGTGTTGTGCAAATATCACAAGTTTAATAATGTAAATTTAAAATGCACCATTTAAGGTAAAGAGACCAGAATACCCTGAAAAAATTGAAAAAGAGAGAAATTTATCGTTTTGTGAGTCTGAGAAAAGCAACAGTGAGGAAGAAACCGACGACAAGGAAATCGACAGCTTATTGACCGGAATGGGAATACAGTACATTTCACAGCGATTGACAGAGGTAAGTTCAGTTTGTTTTATGTATTGATTTGTTGTTCATAACTAATCATTGCATTTTAGACTTGTTCTGTTGATTGAAATTGTAGATTAGGGTTGACACTGGTTGTAGTTTTTGTTTGGGTTTGAAATAAGGTTCAATATTCTAGTATCGAGAATTTTATTTTTTAAAAATAAAAGCAAATCGAGAATATTTCAAGCGAGATCGATGAATTTTTTTAGAAAGATTCGAGAAATTTTATCATACGATCGAGCTTATTTCTCAAAGGGTCGAGAACATTTTAATAGCATCGAAAATATTTTTAAAGGATCGAGAAATTGTTTGGAACGATCGAGAATATTTTCCTAACGATCGAGAATGTTTTTCAAAGTGATCGAGCTTTTGTTAAATGATCGAGAATAATTTTCAAAGAATCGAGAGGTTTTTAAAAGTATCGAGACTATTTTCAAAGGATCGATAAATTTTTCAAACGATCGAGAATGTTTTTGAAAGGGTCAAGATTTTTTAAAATGATCGAGAAGATTTTTCAAAGAATCGAGAGGTTTTTCGAGGATCGAGACTATTTTCAAAGGATCGAGAATTTTTTCTATCGATCGAGAATGTTTTTGAAAGGGTCGAGATTTTTTAAAATGATCGAGAAGATTTTTCAAAGAATCGAGAGGTTTTTCAAAGGATCGAGAATGTTTTTAAATGATCGATAATGATTTTCAAAGGGTCGCGATTTTTTAAAATGATGGAGAAGAATTTTCAATGAATCGAGAGGTTTTTCAAAGGATCGAGATTATTTTCAAAGGATCGAGAGGTTTTTCAAAGGATCGAGACTAATTTGAAAGGATTGAGACTATTTGTAAAGGATCGAGAACTTTTTCAAAGGATCGAGAACTTTTTCAAAGGATCGAGAACTTTTGCAAAGAATCGAAAATATTTTCAAAGTATCGAGAATTCGTTTCTAAAGATCGAGAATATTTTCTAATTTTTTTTACAGTTTACTGATGTATTGTTTCTGTGATATTGCAGATGATGAGCAGGTTGAAGGAATTGCTTAAAACTCCAGAGGGAGATTGGTTCAAGGGAAAATTGACCGGACACGACCATTTTGAAGCCCTCCCCCGTATAGACGATGCACTTAACCGGGTCCCTGAAGAGTTTGCTGTTGAGGATCGACGTCGATTCATGGCCTCCTGTTTTGGGCATTTCATGTCGATGCACCGGGAGTTGAAGTTTTCGGGTGGTGTTATTCATCAGTTGCTGTTACGGGAGTTGGACCATGACGGGCCGACAAATGAGATACGGTTCTTGTTAGGAAACCATGTGGTAAGGTTTTCGAAGGTGGAATTTAGCCTCATCACCGGATGACGTTTTGGAGTCGTACTAGACATGAGTATGTATGTTGCAGTTGAGAATGGCATACCTCAATGGTACTTTCCTGCACATGATGAGGTATCGTTGGATGACTTGAGGGTTGTTCTTACCCGTGGAGAGTTTCAACAAGCGTACGATGCTGTGAAGTTGTGCCTCATTTACATATTGAACTGGATATTGATGGGGGTGGACGAGAGATTGAAGATTCCAGTTTGGCAGTTTCGGTTGGTAGAGGACCTCAATGCCTTCGATGTGTTCCCGTGGGGTGCCCACATCTATAGGCATTCTATATTTTCATTCAAGCATGCATTACCGCCACGTCGTGAGGAGAGACACTGCAGTCATAGGGCGATGTTGGACATTCTGTGGAAGGGTACAACATATACGGTCTATCACACGCCCTTTTGGTAAGAAATTTGATTTCCAACATGTATATTAAATTTCTAATCAAAATTGTTTTTTATTATAACTGTACTTATCTTTGATGCAGATATTTACTTTCGAGGTGATCCCCTAACTAGGTGTCGATTTCGGGACTCGAAGGGTTACAGACCTTTGTCCTCGTATGTTGAAGTGGGAGTTGACGAAACAACCCAGAGGGAAGAAGCTGGACAAGATTTTTGGTGCTAGAGTAATTATTTTATTTGTTAATCGTATGTTATATTACTTACTATAAGTAACAATGACATTCATCTAACTACGTTTTCAGATGTCTGCGAGGACGAAAATCGTGCCCACAGCAGCTGAGGCAGTGGCACCGTACTTCGCAGGCCTAAGTGAGAGGGGGGGGGGGGGGTGGTATGTGCAGGACAACAGGGTTTACCTACCTACTATCCCTGGTCCGACTACAAGTGCAGTTCGTTCCGATGATAAGGGTGGGGGTCCGACTACAAGTGCAGGTCCAGATTTCAGTGGCATAGACATTGGTGGATCTTCGCCGTCTCCTCGGTGAGTGAGGTGTAGAAAGGTTCAGTTTACCACCTCAGGAACTGGTGGCGATACAGGGGATTCCCGTGCAGGTGTTGGACTTGATGGGGAGGTAAGTTGAGATGGTAGTTTTTTTTTATTAACATGATCTGTTGATTGTTTTAGTATTAACAATGTTGCATGATTTCAGACCTGTTTAGAACATCAGTTGAACGAGTTGCGTGAAGCCCTCCGAAAGAGTAAGGATGATCGACAACAACAGCACTGGGAGTTGCTGGATTTGATCCGGAAGAGCGAGGAGGATTGACGACAACAACAACATAGGGAGTTGCTTGCACTGATCGGGGGCTTTCAGGGCTTTAGGCCGCATATGTATGAGCATACAAAAGATCCACATACCGGAGGAGCATTTCTAGAGAGTTGGGCTCAGTCTCCCCCTCCCCCTCCCCCTCCCCCTCCCCCTCCCCCTCCGATTGAGCAGTCGGCCTCGTCTCCCTCTCTGAGTGACCAGCAGGATCCCCCTTCCTCTCCCCCTCCACCTCCACCTCCACCTCCACCTCCATCTCTGAGTGAGCAGCCGACCCCCTCCCTCTCATAGCGATTCGCAGGCTCCCCCTCCACCTTGGAGCGAGTATCAGGCTCCTTCTCCACCAACGAGCCAGGAGCTAGCTCCCCTTCCACCAACTACCGAGCAGCAGGATCTCCCTCCCCCTCCACCGATGATCGAGCAGAAGGCTCCCCCTCCCCCTCCCCCTCCGAGCGAGGAGCAACCCCCTATCCCCTCGGAGCGAGGAGCGAGGAGCAGGCGCCTCCTCCACCTCCACCTCCCCTCGAGAAGTAGGCTCCCCCTACCCGTCCTCATCTCAACATACCCCGGCGGGCGGAGTTCAACAACAAAGGCTTGTACTGAAGCGCGGTTGGCAGTTGCTTAGCCAGTACACAGATCGGTGCCGACCTAAGAGGGCGAGGGTAATACAATTGCGTTTCAGTCTCAAATCAAATTTAAATACAATTGCATTTTAGTTAATGAACAAGTCATACGAGTTCAAATTATCACAATGTCAACATGATAACGCCTCAAATCATTCCACGGTGGAGTCTCTAGTAGGACACGTCTGTCTGTTGTGACCAACTGTATGACTGATACTACACTTACGTCTATATTCCTCAGGAATAACTGTGCTCGGACCTTCATTACTCAAAGCTGGGTTAGAACATCTCCTCGAATTATGCCCTGGTTGTCGACATCGTCTACAATTCTATGTAGTTGTTCTCTTCGAAGACGAGATACGACTTGAAGACCTCGGTCTGCCTGCTTGTCTCCTGGAGCTTGGATTCAAAATAACTCTCTCACCGATGTCAGATGGCACAATCCAAGTGGAAGGATGTCCAACCGGTATAATAGGAACCGAGTACGCATCAAAAAGTGTTTGTCGCTTTTAGTAGTCCATACAGAGAGATGTAAAATCCATGTTTCGGTCCCTGTAAAAACATTAAAAACGATTGGATTCACGTTTAAGTAATATTAACCGTACACAAAATTGTATGATGTACCTTGCGGCAACGAGAGCGTGAGAACATGGAAGAAGGTCCATTTGGAATTTGTTGCATGTGTAGGTCTTCCGGGCTAAGTCAACGGTCCATTATTTTCCAGCCCGCTTCATCGATAATATGTTCTAGTCATCTTGATTAACGGTCATAAAATTGCACTTATCAACACGTTTGAGGATCACAATATGTGATGCGTCGGTCAACTGATGACGCATGGATTATGCAGCCCTATACTGATCGTGAAACTAACGTTGTAGCATATTCCTAATGATCTCTGCCAAAGTCAACATAGGCAGTTGCCTTGCAAATTTAAGGCATGAGTTTATGCATTCTGTAGCATTTGTTGTAATGACCCTATACCTTCTGTCGGGACAGTGTACACGGGACCATTTGTGTAGACCGGCATCAATTACATATTCATATGCATTCGGGTGCAAGTTTCGTAACTTTTCCATTTGCCGATTATATTGCAACTCGGTGTACGCTCTGGCTGTTTTGTCCATTATTGCGGCAACATTCTTTCTTTGATATCGCTTCTTAATATTTTCATAAAAGTGTCAGAAACATATGGTATGGGTGGCATAAGGGAAAACTTTAGAAATCCCTGCTTCAATGCTTGCATGTCGATCAGAAATGAAAACAAAATCATCTATATGCTCGAGGGCACCTTTCAAGCAATCCAAAAACCACTCCCATGATATGTTGTTTTCCGAGTCACCGTACCCAAATGGGTACCATCAACGGCAATAATTGGACGTATACACCTCTGGAATCCTATGACTGAGGCACCCAACGACATGAAAAAGTATAGGAATTTACCATTTTCATCGCACTGTAAATCAGTAATCGTTCCGGGATTTTGTTGTTCTAACATGTAACCGAATGATGACAGCAGTTGGAAGCTTTCCTCATGTGTTCCATAAGTCAGTGACAATGCATAATTAAGGGCTTGATGTGCCTTACTGTACATTATTTGGATGCCATACATTGTTTTTATGTCGGCGATTATGTCATTCGGACGCATTAGTCGACCATCCTGTTGCTGCAATCTAGGTGTAACCACTTCTCCAATTATGACTGCACTAGCTTGTCGATGGCGGCGGTGAATCTCCTCTAACGGACAAGTGTGTTCGTTGATAAAACTTTTTACTTGAAAGTATGTTGCTTCATCTCTCCTAACCGCTCTTAACTTCCACGTACAGTTGTCCATCAAACAAACCAGATGTAATATTGTTTTATTCGACCTTTTCACCTTCCACTCGAAGTTGTGCCGCATTGCAAATTGCCCAGCCAATCTCTTCAAATCCTCTTAAGTAGGAAAAAATTGACCTTTATATATCATGCTGGTAAGTTTATCTTTTACCAAGTTCCTGCTTCCACCCATACCAAACGAGTATGATTCTGCTCCTGGAATAACCCATGTTCTGGTATTCTTAGAATCAGCTAGAGTTACATCAGGCCGGACCTCAAATGTCCCAGTTATATGAACTGCAATAGAACTACATCTGTGTACACGTCTTGCACGTCTTTCTGTTTTGAACGGTTCTTCATCTTCCTCAATGCTCGCTATATTATGTACCGGATGCAAATTTGGTTCAATAGCCACCTCATGGATTGGTAAGTTATGAGATTCATTATTCCGCTCAATGTTCATATCATTGTACATCTCATTGTATTGGTGGTTGTATTGCCCAGCATTCATTTCAGTATGACAACCAAAATCATCGTCCAATTGAGCTCCAACTATATCACTATGGTCGGCTACTTCCGGTGGGACACCACATAGGTTTTTCCTAACATCAATCCCACTTCTTTCTGTGAACAACTGGTTGCTTCCGCCTGAAGATCGAAAATGTTGGGTGTTATCATGAGGAGGGATTTCTTCACCGATGACACCTCTTGCAGCCCTCTCAATTAAACTGACACATACTTGAGGGATCACCCTATCTTCCCCTAGCATAAACAAAACATCGTCATCATTTCTTATAAATGTACGACATGTTGTCCTGGGAATGATTGATATAGATTGTAGATCAACAATGTATTTGTTCACATCGTACTTCACAACAGTTTGTACGATCGACACCAGTTCTTCGTAAGTCATATTTCTGGACATATACATTCCTTGGTTATCGGAACAAAGAAACCTCTGACTTCCATCAGGTAATTGCTCACATCGGCCATTGTAAGAAATTACTAATCTAACCCGATCCATTGTCTTGTGAAAATCATCATCACAAACAATTATTAACAAATAAAAAAAAAGTTACTTTTACAAGTACTAGGAATTACAAAAATTTCTCAATTGTAACGGATCGAGAACATGTTCTTCGGAATCGAGCTTATTTTGTAATGGATTGAAAACATTTGCAAACGGATCGAACTTTTTGGAAAGGGATCGAGAACATAGTCTTGATCGAGCTTTTTTCAAATGGATCGAGTACTTTTTATAAGGGATCAAGAACTTTTTCAAGGGTTCGAGAATAATTTACGACGGATCTAGAACTTTTATAACGGTTCGATTCGAGAACTTTTATCGAGAATATTTGTCAAAATATCGAGAACTTTTATCAAGGGATCGATAACTTTTAACAAGGGAACGAGAACTTTTAAAAAGGGATCGAGAACATTTCTAACGGTTCGAGAACTTTTTCAAGGGATCGAGAATATTTGTCAAATTATCGAGAACTTTTATCAAGGGATCGAGAACATTTTCTAAAGGACTGAGAACTTTTTCTAAGGGATCGAGAAATTTTTTAAGAGATCGAGAACGTTTTTAAGGGATCGCTATTATTTTTCAAATTATCGAGAACTTTTGTCCAGGGATCTAGAACTTTTCCCAAGGGATTGAGCATTTTTTTGTCGAGCATTTTTTTCAAATAATCGAGCTTTTTTCAAACTAAACAAAAGCTCGTTCCAATACAAAATAAGCTCGATTCATCTTTAAATATTCTCGGTCACACAAGAAAAAAGCACAGATGTTTTCCATTTTCAAACATTCTAGTGCAGAATCTAAAATGGATACATTGTTATCGAGGAATGGATATATTATTAACCCACACAGAAATGAATGTAAAATATCTGAAATGGATAAAAGAAATTTAAGTGAAGATCATAAATATTTGTTACCTTCTAGTGCAGAATTTGGAGAGAGACAACTTTTTTAGAGACAGAGTCAAGTTTTTCAGGCAAGTTTTTTGGGGAGATACCAACGAGTTCAGAAAGTTGCTTTTTAAAAATTAAAGTTTATGGGCAATTTGGGTAGTTCACCATAATAGGTGCATTTTAAACTTAAGTTATTAAAAGGGTGACATCATCACAACACACTTTAAAAAAGGTGACATATCTCACCATTTTCACTTTGGAATTCTGCCGTCATAATCTTTCGATTCACCCGGTTTCAATATTCAATCTAATAATCAAAATATACAATCTAAAATATTTAATTGAATTAATTTAATCAAAAATTAATACAAATACTTGTAGTAATATAGATGAGGTAGTGATTTAACAGTGAATGTAAGTTAGAGTAATTTTTTTTTAAGAAAATAAAATTAATTAATATATATATGGAGAAATGGAAAACTGGGACCCCACCTCACCCCTAATTTAAGAGAGATTCTTGAATGCATCACGATGCACCAACAATAGGGGAATGAGTGTGGGGGGAGGTTCCTCCACCCCCATCCCCATTTAAGATTTGGGGTTAAAAATTACCGCCACCCCTATCTCCAAACTTCATTTGAGAGAAAAATTTAACTCCAAATGAGTATGAAGTCCGTGGTGGTGGAGCCCTATGGGGAAGATGCTCATCCCTACCCGTGACAGTCTCCCTTGTCTTCGCCACTGGTTATGTCAGTTTTGTTAATGATTTGTTCAAGTTTGTTAGCAGATGGATGTATGGTATAATTCCTATAAATTAAGAATTTGAAAAGAAGGTATGTTGTCAGGACCTCCATGGAAAGGGTCTGGGGTCTTTTGTACAGGCCTCCTTCCATGGTTTATTTTAAAAAAAGAAATATTAAAAAAAAAAAAAAACAAATAGTGGTTTAGTTTTGTCAAATAAAAGCATTGCATGCCGACAAATTTGAAAAATGTCTTGTTTATTGGTATATATTCGGCTATTCCTCTAATTTCATTGTTTATTGATAATGAGTACAAATTTAACCAATGATAAGAATTTGCCACACGTAGATGTGACTGCGGTTCTGTTGAGGACCTAGATTGAGATCCAATAATAAAATCCTAACTTGTACCTAAAGATAGATAGATCTGAGTCAAAACACTCACAAAATTTAGCGATCGGCTCTCTAGAATCAGATAACAGAATTTACCTAACTCTAGCTCAAGTCTTTCTAAGCAGTTCACTAAGAAAAGCCGAAACGAAAAGAAATTGGATGAACCCTAGTAGAGCCAATTTTAATGATAAAACCTTTAAAAAGATAACAACCCTAAAAATAATAGTTCTACTTATAATATGACTAGTTTTTTTATTTTCCTATTCTGTCATAGTCAAAATAGGAAATTAATCTAAAATATAATTAAAATAAAATAACTAAAATAAAAGAACCCCAACGTAAAAAAAAAAAAAACAAAAACAAAACGCAATCATAATTATGGCGTAACATAATCTTTCTCAGGTTATATCAATTGCACCCACTTCTTGTTTGTCAGTAGCCTGTTCACTTCCACCCAAAAATGCTAACCTCTCTCCAATTCTTTTAGATTTTCTAACAGTCTCAACATTCCCCCGCTCTTCAAGACTACCATTGTCCTCAAGGGAAAAATATGGAAAACGTTCTACCATCTTATCATAGTCTTCCCAAGTAGTGTCCTCCCTAGGAACCCCTCGCCATTGAACCAGAACATGCAACACATTTGTTATACCACGTCCCTTTTTCCAACTGCGACATCGAAAAGCTGTTGAAGGCCGTAGCAGCATGTTACCCTCTGTATCAAACGTCGGTAAATCACTCAAAATAAGACTCGGGTTTCCCACTCTCTTCTCCAATACGGTAACATGGAACATTGGATGCAACCTAGAAGTATGCGGCAACTCTAACTTGTAAGCCACCTCACTTATCCCCTCTAACTACTTTAAAGGCCCATAATATCGCTGGGACAATTTCACATTGAACTTTTTCTTTAGAGATTTCTGTCGATACGGTTGAAGTTTGAGATACACGAAATCTTCTGGTTCAAAAGATACATCTCGTCTACCTTGGTCATAATCCTTCTTCATTATACCTTAAGGCTTCTCAGGCTCTTTCTTCACCTTAGACTTCTTCATTTCGAGTCGTCCATTTCCCATAAGTGCTTAACATCGGTGTAGGTCACCCATACATTACTTCAAACGGACTCATGTTAAAAGAATCATGATGTGAAGTGTTGTATCAGTACTCAGCCCATGAAATGTACTCTTTCCATCTTTTTTGCTCCTTATGACATTAGCACCTTAGGTACTGCTCAAGAGTCTGATTCACCACCTCTGTCTGTCCGTCAGTCTGCAGATGGTAGGATAAATTTGCCTTCAACTTGCTACCCTGCAAAGTAAATAATTCATGCCAAAAAGAACTCATAAACAGTTTTCCTCGATCAATCATGATACTCGGTAAAATCCCATGTAACTTCACCACATTATCCACTAACACTTTAGCCACACTACTAGCGGTGAAATGATGTTTGAGCGGAATAAAATGGGCCCCTTTGCTCAACCTATCCACCACGTCCAGAATTGACTTGTAACCCCCATTACAAGGTAGCCCCTCTACAAATTCCATGGTCAAGTCCACCCAAATTTTCTCCCGTATCGGTAATGGTTGCAACAACCTTATAGGGCACCTCTGATCATTCTTCACCTTGTGACAAATATCACACTCAGCCACCAATTTCTTCACTTCATTTTTAAGGCCCTCCTAATAGAAAACGTTTTTGAACCTTACATAAGTGTGCAACCACCCAGAATGACCTCCTTCTTTACTATTGTGAAAATGAGCTAGAATCTTCTCTCTCAACCTTGGTACCCCAGGTACATATACATCGTTTCTGTAGTACACTAACCCATTTTTATAGCGAAAAGCCTCTACACCACCCTCGTGGTTCTCTAACTTCTTACAAATCTTCGCTGCTAGAGCATCAAACTGCATGGCCTCCTTAATTCGATCCCAAACTCGTCATTCAGTCCCACTAAGTTCCATTACTCCTGCCTCATTGTCTGCATACATAGACCACAATATTGAACTGCCATCTTTCCTTGATAAGGCATCAGCTACTTTGTTTTCCTTACCAGGTTGGTACAAAATATCGTACTTAAACCCAAAAAGCTTAACTAAAAACTTATGCTGCTCCAGGGTCATAATTTTCTACTCCAACAAGTGCCTAAAAGCTTGTTGATCGGTGAAAATGGTGAATTTCCTTCCCAATAAATAAGGTCTCGACACCTTCCCTGCGTGCACCACTGCTAACATCTCCCTAGCAAAAGTACTTCAAACCTTCTTCATTAGCCCTAAAGCCTTGGAAACAAATGCTAGATGCCTCTTCTCTTGTACCAGGACTGCCTCAATCCCCTCTCCACTCACATCTGTATAAACCTTGATTGGCTTTTTGAAAATTGGCAAAGCCAACATAAGGGTTTGTGTCATAGCCCTCTTCAAATCTTTGTAAGCTTTCTTTGCTTCTTCTGTCCACTCAAAACTGTCTTTTTTTAATATATCATTCAATGGTTTTGCAATCAGTCCATAATACTTCATAAAACTCCGGTAGTAACCTGTTAACCCCATAAACTTCTTAGAGTCGACATATCTTTTGGTAATGGTCAGTCCACAATAGCCTCAATCTTCTTAGGATCAACCTTCACTCCCGTTCCTAAAATTATGTGCCCAAGATACTGCAATTCCTCATGCACAAAGTCATATTTTGACATTTTAATAAAAATGTGATGTTGCTCTAGTATCCCTAATACCAACTCCAAATGTTCTAGGTGTTTCTCTATTGATTTTGAATACACCAAAATATCGTCAAAGAACACTAGAACAAACTTCCTCAGATAAGATCTGAAAATTGAATTCATTCAACCTGGAATGTAGAAGGTGTGTTGCACAACCCAAATGGCATCACCCGATACTCATATAACCCTGAATGCATTCGAAAGGCTGTTTTGTGCTCATCCTTCTCCTTCATCCAAATTTGGTGGTACCCAGCTCGTAAATCCAACTTCGTGAACACACACGCCCCATGTAACTTATCCAACATCTCATCAACCATCATAATAGGAAATCGATCATTCACAGTTGCTTCATTCAGAGCCCGATAGTCAGTACAAAACCTCCAAGTCATATCTTTTTTCCTCACCAAAAGCACCGGAGACAAAAACGAACTTTGACTCTGCCTGATCAATCCATTCTTCAACATCTCCTCTACTTGTCTCTCAATCTCATCATTCTGGAAATGGGCATACCTATATAGAGGCATATTGACTAATTTCGCCTCATCTTTGATAGTAATGTGGTGATCAAAATGGCGAGATGGTGGTAAGCTAGTTGGCACCTTCAGAACTTGTCGATGATTTACCACTACCTTACGTACTATCTCAACCGCTGCAATTCGTCTTACAACTCATCCATATTATTTTTCTTACTTTCCCCATCCTGTCGATCTCCAGCATTTACTACTGTAAATCATTGGGCATCCCTTTTGCAAAGCCTCTCTATCATCTGAGCTTCGCATTGTTTAATTTCCTTTTGAGGCCATATATTTTTTTTACCCAATTTGAATTCCATCATCATGGCATCAAAGTCTGTAACCACCTTACCGATACTCTTCAACCAAGCGTTGCCTAACACCACATCTACCTCTACTAGAGACAAAATATACAAATTAGCCACAATTCTGGCCCCTTGCACGTTCATCTTTACCTTGTGAACCACTTCTTCACACTTAAGTTTTTCCACCATTAGCCATTTTCACATCAAACGGTTCTATGGTAGCCCCCACAGCCTGATCTTCCAAACGATATTTACGTTAATAAAACTGTGAGAGGGACCAGAGTCTACCAACATCAAAACCTTGAACTTTCCAACCCATGACATAAGCCTCATAGTGGATGGTTTCGAAACCCCAGACATGGCATTTAAAGACAACTCGGCTTCATAATTATTTTCTCCCAATTTAGCCACCCTTAACTCTCCCTCATCACTGGTGGCTTCCTCACCATTGACAACATCATCGTCTGATTCACTTAAGTCAATCATCATAAATACCTTCCCAGTTCGACACCGATGGTCCTTATTCTATTTCTCCCTGCATTTAAAGCATAAGCTCTTTTTGATTCTTTCTTGAACATATTCCTTTGTCAGTTTTCTTACGTCTTTGCTTTCCATCTTGGAACTATCATCAATAGCTCCCCTTTCCTTCAATGAATCTTTGTTTGACTCCGATTTAAAAATTTTACTCCTAAAACTCTCATTAAACGACTTCTTGTCACTATAGTAACTATCCTCTAAAAATTTTGCCATCCCCATTGCTTTGGTCAATCTTTGTGGTCGCTTCAGTTTCATCTCCCTCACTAACCACAACTTCAACCCTTCAATAAAAGTCCCCAATAATTACTCATCTGACCACCTTCTGATCAAATTATGCAATCGACGAAACTCCTCAATATATACGTGAACTCTTCCTTCCTGTTTGAGCTTGGCCAACTACCCATGATTGACAATCAATGATGATCCCTATTGAGCCAAAAACTCCAGCTCAAAGATCGTCCAACCCATTTGCCTTCCATCTTGCTCATACTAAGCTTTGATTCATTTCCACCAGTTGTTAGCCTTCCCATCAAGGTAGACACATGCAGTAGAAACCCGTTTGGCCCTCACCACTTCATAGACCTGAAAACAGTGATCCACCTTGTCTAACCACTCATGTGGGTCTCCTTCATTAAAATACAGAAATCGATCTTTGGCTTTCTAAAGCCCCGACTATGGTGCCTCTCTCTTTGCCTATCACCTTCATATACTGCAGCATCTCTCCACGGTTTCCTTTGCTGCCTAAAAATTGGCAGTCAGTCGCTAGGCCTCCTGTCCCATCTCACATCTTCAACAGATCCATCATCTATCTCCCCCTCAGAAACCTCATCATTCAACCAACGCTCCACCACTAATGGCCCACGTTCCACTTCCCATTCTCACTTAAACCCTTCACGATTTCCGATCGGATTTAGCTCGTCTACGACACTTGTCGAGAAATCTACCTCACACCATGAACTACGTGATCTCTGTCCATCCCCTTGAGTTTGTCCCCCTGCCATTTCCTTCCCATTGTTTTCATCCAGTAGTCGTTCAAGTCTCTCGATTGCATCATTGTTTGACCTAGTCAGATGCACTATGGATGTCGTAAGTTCTAATAGGGACTTGAAAATCCAATCTTGATTCTCCTCAAAGGCTTCATACCATTGTTTATTAGTCTTCGATCCACTCTCTTGAATAATAGAATCCTCCATAGATCCCATGGCTGCTGATTTTTTTTGTCTCTTTTTTTATATATAGTTGGCCGCTGAAACCTCTCATTGAAAGAACCAAATTGTTGAGGACCTAGATTGAGATCCAATAACAAAATCCTAACTTGTACCCAAAGATAGATAGATCTGAGTCAAACCACTCACAGAATTAAGAGATCGACTCTCTAGAATCAGATAACAGAATTTACCTAACCCTAGCCCAAGTCTTTCTAAGCAGTGCACTGAGAATAGCCGAATCTAAAAGAAATTGGATGAACCCTAGCAGAGCCAATTTTATTGATAAAACCTTCAAAAAGATAACAACCCTAAAAATTATAGTTATATTTATAATAGGACTAGTTTTTTTATTTTCCTATTCTATCATAGTCAAAATAAGAAACTAGTCTAAAACATAATTAAAATAAAATAACTAAAATAAAAGAACCCAACGTAAAAAAAAACAAAAAAAAAAACGCAATCCTAATTAAGGTGTAGCATAATCTTCCTCAGATCATATCAATTGCACCTACTTCTTGTTTGTCAGTAGCCTGTTCACTTCCACCTAAGAATGCTAACCTCTCTCCAATTCTTTTAGATTTTCTAACAGTCTCAACAGGTTCCAACCATAGAACTGAACCGGAACCGTGGTCTCAGAATCGGAACCAGACTGTGAACTGAAACTAGAGAGGATCCGATTCCTAAAATTTCATAATTGGACCGGAACTACCGATTCTAACCGTCGGTTGGATTCCGGTTCTAGAACCAGTGCAGTTCCCTTTTCAGAATTATTTATTTATTTATTTAAATATTGTTTTCTTTCTTTCTCTCTGATTTGAGATTTCAGATCTTCGAAATCTTTCTTTTCTTTCCCATTACAACCTAAACTCTCAAATCCAACCTAAATCACACTATCACAGATCCCTGGTCTTTCATCGACCAAACGACTACCACTCCAATCTCATCTCTCTTTCTCTCTCTTTCTCTCTTTCTCTCTTTCTTTCGATTGATCTAAGCAAAACAAAAGAAGTTTAGGAAGACGCATACGAAGAAGAAAGAAGAATATGGTTGAGAGGATTTAGGGTTGATTTCAATTTGAATCTGGTGGTGGGCGATTTGGGGTAGATTTGTGATTTGAAGGTGATTTGAGGGAGAGAGAAAGAGAGAGAGATGAAACATTGAAGTCTGAACTGATGAAGAGATGATGAAGATGATTTTTTATTTAGGATCTGTGTTAGGGTTGAGTAATGGCCTAATGGGTATGTATGGTATGGATATTAGGTAGGCATTAGGCAAGGGTTATTGGTAGGCATTAGGCAAATGTCATATTAGCAACTTAAGTCCCTTATTTTAAAAAAAAAAAGTACACCACTTTAGTCCATTTGACCAAAATACAACGATCAACTCTAACTATATATATAAAAGTACAATTTTACTCTTGTCAAAATGATTTATCGAGTATCAAAAATAAATAATATGGATAATTACCTTGGTGATCATCAATTTGGGTAACCACTGTCAAAATGACCATTAGATGGGGAATTGGTTTCAAAATGACCATTTTTGGTGAACACTATTACACTAAGAATCATTACATCCAATTCCATACAATGAGTGACATTTTGATAAATAAAGGGATGACATTAATTTATTTATTTTAGATGTTTTTGGAAATCAATTTTTCTTTTATTTTTTAAAATGAATAATTATATTTAGTATGTGCATATATGTATACCATATCTTAAACATATATATATATATATATATATATATATATATATATATATATTTCTTTGCAATTTATCTCAAATATATTTTTTTAGATTTTGTAGCCTTAATCTTCTCAATATATATATATATATTTCTTTTCAACTTATCTCAATTATATTTTTTAGATTTTACAGTCTTAATCTTCTCAAAAGAGAGAGAGAGAGAGAGAGATATATATATTGACTGTTGGAAAAAAAAATATTTGAAAAAAACATTTTTTAAAGAAAAATAAAAATCATTTCCATAGAAGGTGCTAACCGAAAATTCACTCTGGGTGAGGAATTTCAGTTAGCACCCTCAACTCGCAACCAAGTAGGTTGGGGGGGGGGGGGGGGGGGGGGGGGGGGGGGGGTAGGTGCCTCATACCTTGGTGACTAAGAACACGACAAATATAATAAGAGACAATGAGGAGAGTATGTTATAATACAAGTGTGGAGAAGGGCTGTTTTATTGAATAATAAACTGTGTAGGTACAACAATGGTGATTCTCTCCTCCCAATCTCTCTTACACGACTGGTGATGGCGATCTCGTTTAAGTTAATAAGTGGATATTTTCTCTATGGGGATGGTGAAAACTCTCTCTCTATCGAAAAAAATGGTAAATGCTCTATTCTGATTCATGGCTATTTGCTCTCCAAAAATCCCCTGCTTCCTCTGAATTCAGGCGTTGTATTTAACTCCTCCCATTCTTCCAATCAAATCCCAATCATTTTGACAAATTGATTTGCCCCACTTCAACAGAATTGATTGACGTTGATGGGGGTTGTCAATTAACTCATGAATTGGTCCTTTCAATTACGTCATGTTTCCATTTGCTTTTGTATTACGAGTCAATTGACTTATTTGGTCTCATTTATGGCGATTTAAATGGCAAAGGGGCCAACCCTTTTCTTTTACGTTTGCTGGAGGAGATTGCTAACTATGTTCCTTCGTGGTGCGGTACCTTGAGATACCGGTCTACTCTTGCTGGCGTGGAGCTTGTTCTAGCATGCTGGTATCTTCGCAGTAACATTTTTCTCATTTGGGGGGTAGGATACATATCCCGATTGGGTCTTGGACTAATACCGCGGTACTCGGGTATTGGTTAGAAGTCAAGGTACCTAGGTATCAGGTAGGAGGAATAGTGGTTTTTGCTCTGATTGATATCTTGTAATATGTACGATCTGGTACTAACCCCCTTCCCCATTCATGGTATCAAGTATCCCTGCTATCGGGAAACCGGTCCCGATCTAGATCTTACCGGGTACCAAGTAGATGGAAAATTCTTCTTTGGTCCTTTGTCAAAAAAGGTTGTTAACAGAATGATTGTATAGACTAGAGACAAATTAATGGAAAATTGAAATGAAGTATGTACAAGTCTTTTATTTTTTTTTAAAAATATGTAAAACAAGAACCATCAATTAACTAAAAGTTTGCTAGTTAATAAATTTTATTATAATAAAACCTCAAAAATAATAATAATTATATTAAATAATTAATTCAGGGGTAATTTAGATATTTTAAATTTTATGGTTAGTCAAACTATCAATTAACACTTAGTCAATGAAAAGACGGGAAGTATGTGCAATTTTGACAAAAAATGTAGCTAAGTGCAATACTGATTAAACTCATGGGATGTTTTTGCAATTATTATATATACTAAAACTACTCTAAAATTAACTGTTCACATGAACAGTAAAATTTAATAGATTTCTAGTTATCTACAAAAATACCATTAATGAGTCATCTAAGAAAACAAAAATGAAATAGCTCTAAAGTTGAACTATTCAAATGAACAGTAAAATTTAAAAGATTTCTATTTAGAAAAAATTACACCAAATTCTCCTGGGGTTTGCTCTTTTACACGTGGAAATAATTTTTCCATTAATTGACACTCACCTGTGAGAAGTTTTAGGAAATGGATAGGGTTAGCATGGGAATGGAATGTTAAACTTAAGATACCAGTTTTTTTGATTGGGTATTACAATAGTAAAATGGTTTTCATTTTTTTTTTTACAGTATTGAAGTTCGAGATTCTGTTTCAGATACAATTGTATGGAATTTTAATTCTAAAGTAATGGATTTCACGGATATATGGTGTGGTTCATGTCCACCAAAAATCAAAACCTTTGTGTGGCAGCTGATACAAGGAAGAATTTTGGTCAGAAAAGTTCTTAAGAATTTTGGTGTGTCTGACGGCATTGACCAGAAGTGTCCTCTCTGTCTTGAGGAAGATGAAACCATATACCACATGTTCCTCATGTGTAACTGGTCCTGGAAGGTTTTGAAGAGAAAAATACGCGCAGCGGAAGCATGAAAAATCAATAAAATAGGGTTTGGGTATAAATTTTTTTTTCCCTCTTTAATAACAAGAACCTTAACCCTAGATTAATTGATGTATATAAAAAGTATCGTACCTTTTTCTCGTGACGATTGAACAAGCACCGAATTGAATCCGTAAGATCTTCCAATCCAATCACGAACGTGAATCACCTAGGAGTCTGGGCTCCCTTTCTTTAAATTGTATACCTGAGGATGGAAACATACAAAACTTTTTCTTTGTTAGTTACAATTATCCTCCAAGAGAAAAATCCAAGAACGTCTGGTCACTTGTGAATTATCAATCTAATTGATTAAACTCGCGTGAATCCGATTTGATTTTGTACACAACCCTTTTTATGTAAAGGATTCTAGTGTACTATCAAAAACAAAAACGTTTCTTTTTCCTCTTCTCTTTGACCGAATTATACACCCTTTATTTATGAGTTGACCGAATTTTGTCTAGAGCAAAAACCTAAATTTTTCTCCCTCAAAATTCTCTCTTGCTTGGTCGAATTCTCTCTTAGAATATCACCTTGGTTTGCCAAAATTTTGCTCATAAAATCATAGGGCTGGCCGAAAATTATGAGGTGGTATATATAGGATCATAAATCCTCTCCTAAGAAGGATTTACTTGGTTGGCAAGAATTCTTTCCTTAGGTGGATTTACTTGGTAGTTAAGAATCATTTTCAAAGAAGAATTCCACTCTACACCAAGACTCATCATCCAACTCATTAGAATATTTGTAACCATATTAAAGATTTCCTAATTTGACTAGATAAATGATTCCTATTATTTATCTACTTATCAAATATAATATTTAATATTAATTATACTACCAACAATAGTATAATATTGGGAGACCATCTCCTACTAGGGAAAATATTTAGACTTTTAATTAAATAATTAATTAATTACCAACTTAACTAATTTCAATTTAATTAAATAAAAAAAAGAAATATTAATAAGCTAAACTATATAGCTTTGCCGCCCAACACCATTATATAGGCATATATATTATTTTTCTTATTTTATTAAATTCATTGGACCTTAACAAAAAGTCTACAGGTTAACTGGACCTATTCTTACAAAAGAAACAAGTCCACATGCCTTAATACAATTCTAGATGGACCCCTAAATTTGTCCAGTAGAAAATATCAAGTGATCCATGCAAGTTCGTGTGGATTGGGAATCATGGCGAGCTATCTTAATTTAAGCTCTAATAGACACGACCTTATCACAATCAACAAATGATTCACTTAGGTCCGATCTATTAATTTTAGTTCATTCCACTAAAGAACTAAAATTGAACTCTTAAATAAAGATAAAATAAGTTAATATTTCTTACTCATACCCTAGACAACCTTATTGGAGAAAGTGTATCCTCGTGAAGAATATCAGTAATCGTCAAGAACTCATAGACCGCCTATAGCTCTCCAAGTTACCATATTTACTCATATGACCACATTTTGAACTTGGATATTTTGACTTTTCCAGAAGCCATGTTTCAATAGACACTATTGAAGACTTAACGTTAAGATTTAATATCCAAGACCTCAAAACATCCATATGATGATATTCTACTTTCATTTAATAAATGGAGCCACGATGTCCATCATTTATCTCAGGATTGAGATAGACTCTCCGATTGTCTTCAAATGAAAAACTTGTATCCATTGACGGTTCTAGATAAAGTATTTCATTGTGATCCAATTCAATGCACCCAGTGCACTAGATTCTTTTGCCCAAAGATACCACACTTTGATAATTTTAGACTCATCATAACACATTTGATCCCACTCAAATGCTAGCAAAAGAATCTACAACCTTAACAAGATAAATGCGCCCAACCTTTTATCTTAAGTTATGAATATTATTCAAGACTAACTAAAGAATTATGTCTACCTCATACATATCTAGATGTATGAACAATTTTTCTTTTGTCATAGTCTTTTGACCTTATGATTTTTTACTTTTGACAATTATAACAATTAAACTATAAATGCTATATGAATTGTTAATCTAAATTCACTTTATTAATGTGAAAAGACTGTCAAATATATTATTACACTCTTGCTATCGAGCATAATCCCAACAATCTCCCACTTGCTCTATAGCAAATGTGTCATATCTCTCTCCCCATGTTTCTAGATGCCCGTCAAAACTCTTTTGTGGAAGAGCGTTTGTAAAGTGATCCACTAGATTATCTGCTGACGCGATCTTGGTAATCGTCACATCACCCCAATGCACAATTTCCCTTAGAAGGTGATACTTTCTTTCAATGTGTTTCCCTCTCTTATGACTTCTTGGTTCTCTCGAATTAGCCACTGCTCCACTATTGTCACAATAGATATTGATTTGCTTAATCGTATCAGAAACCACTTACAAGTCAACCAAGAATTGGCAGAGCCACACAGCCTCTTTAACAGCCTTTTATGTGGCAACCATGGTGAAATCAACAATACAAGATTGTTTGATACTCCTCCATAAGACTGCCCCTCCTCCAATAGTAAACACAGATCCTGATGTTGATCTCCTGGAGTCAGAATCTGACTGAATATCAGAATCTATATACCCAACAAGAATTAAATCCCCTCCAGAGTATACAAGCATATAATCTCTCGTTCTCCTAAGATACTTGAAAATATACTTGACTGTCGTCCAGTGATCAGGGCCAGGCTTCGATTGAAACCTGCTAACTATGCCTACAGCAAAACAAATATCTGGTCTAGTGCAGAGTATTGCATACATGAGACTTCCAACTGTTGATGCATATGGAACCCTACTCATGAATTGCTCTTCATGCTCATTCTTAGGAACTTGTTCCTTAGAAAGTTTGATTCCATGTATGAAAGGTAACATACCTTTCTTGGAATCTTGCACGGAAAACCTAAACAAGAATTTATCTATGTATGAAGCTTGGGTTAATGCAATCGTTCTATTCTTTCTATCCCTTATGACTTGGATACCAAGAATGTAACTTGTTTCTCCTAAGTCCTTCATATCAAATTGTTTTTCTAACCATTCTTTTATTGATGTCAATACACCTACATCATTTCCGATGAGTAGTATATCATCAACCTAAAGAACTACGAAAACCAACATGTCACCTTTAATCCTTTTGTATACATAAGGTTCGTCAAGGTTTTAAATAAATCCAAAACTTTTCACGGCTTGATCGAACCTTATGATCCAGGATCTGGATGCTTGCTTTAATCCATATATAGATATTTGCAACTTGCATACTCTTTCCTCTTGGCATTTTTCAATGAATCCTTATGGTTGCATCATGTAGATGCTTTCATCAAGACTGCCATTAAGGAAAGCTATCTTGAAGTTCATTTGCCAAATCTCTAGGTCTAAAGATGCCACAATGGATAAGAGTATCCTAATGGATTTAATCATAGCCATAGGAGATAAGGTTTCTTCATTATCGATGCCTTTCTTCTGTGCATAACCTTTAGCTACCAATATAGCTTTAAAGGTTTCCACCTTTCTATCCATTTCTCTTTTCCTCTTGTACACCCACTTGCACCCGATGGGTTTTATCCCTTTAGGCAAGTCTACAAGAGATCAGACTTTGTTTTTAAACATAGATTCATTTTCGGATTGCATTTCCTTATGCCAATGGCGACAATCAACATCTTCCATTGCTTCCTTGAACGTATAGGGATCATCGTCGCCCGAAAGATTCTCTACAGATTTTCCTAGACCGATGTATCTCTCGGGTTGTCTACTAACCCTCCCACTACGATGAGGTATGGTAGATTGTTGATCTTGTGTTGGTACGGAACTTACAATTGGGCTTGGTTGCGAAATCTCTTGTGGAATTGTATCTCCTAAAAGCTCATTCAGGATAATTCTACTTTTAGGCACAAAATTATTCATATAGTCCTTTTCCAGAAATTTTGAATTTGTCGAAACAAATACTTTAAGATCTGAAGGACTATAAAAATAATATCTTTTTGTTCCTTTTGGATACCCTACAAATATGCATGTTTCTGAACGGGGACTCCATCTTTTCTGTCTTTCTTTTTAACACGTGTGCATGACATCTAAATATCCTTAAGTGTTGTAAACTAGGCTTTTGCCCTGTCCATAACTCATGTGGTGTTTTAGGAACCGACTTAGATGGTACATCGTTTAGAATGTACATGGCAGTTTGTAAAGCATATCCCCAAAAAGAATTAGGGAGAGTTGAATAACTCAACATAGACCTAACCATGTCCAAAAGATTTCTATTTCTCCTTTCTGCCACCCCATTTTACTGAGGTGTGCCTGGTGTAGAAAACTGAGAAATTATCCCATTATCAATAAGGTATTGCTGAAACTCATCAGATAGATATTCTCCACCACGATCAGACCTCAAGATTTTTATGCTTTTCTCAAGCTGATTTTCAACTTCAGCTTTAAATGCTTTGAACATGTCAAAAGCATCTGACCTATGTCTCATGAGATACACATAGCCAAATCTTGAGTGATCATCCATGAAAGTGATGAAGTACTCATATCCATCTCTATCTTGAATGCTCATAGGTCTACACACACCAGTGTGTATCAATCCTAAATATTCGATAGCTCTTGTGCCCTTGGTAATAAACGACCTTTTTATCATTTTACCTTCCAAATAAGATTCACAAGTTGGTAGATCATCAACCTTTAAGTCACTTAGAGGTCCGTCACTTACCAATCTTTTAATCCTATTAAGGTTAATATGACCTAGGCGCAAATGCCACAGGTAGGTTTCATCTTTTGATAATTTTACTCTTTTATGATTAGGTTCCGTTGATTCTGTGTCTAACAAGTGAGAGATATTTCCATGCAAATAGAATAAACTGTTTTCCAATGTACCTTTGCAAATAATTTTATCGTTCTTACTAATAATAAAAGCTTTATTAAAAGTAACCGAATAACCAAATTTATTTAAACAATAAACTGAAATTAAATTCCTCTTGAATTGAGGTACATAATAAACGTCTATTAAATCTAAATGCATATAAGAATCTAAACTAATTCTAATATCTCCCACTGAACTAGCAGACACTAATGCTCCATTGTCTAAGCGCAAGTTGAATTCATTCTCATTAAGCCTTCTCCTTTCATTGAACCCCTGTAAGGAAAAACAAACATGATTAGTGGCTTTATAGTCTATGATCCACGAATCCATAGAATCCGCCAATAAACATGTTTCAAGATAATTTATATTACCTTCTTCCTTCTTGTCTTGAGACTTTGGGCAATTTCTTTTTCAATGTCCCTTTTCACCACAAAGGAAACATTTCCCTTGATCTTGGTTACTTTCTTTGTCTCCTTCGTAGTAGGTCCTAGTTGCTTTTTCTTTTGTTGTTTCTTGACCTTCTTACGGGTCTTAACAGTAGCAACGTTTTCTACGGTATGAATCTCTTGACCCTTGCCTTTCACATGGATTTTTTCAACGCTTTGAACATCTTGCATCAGGCCTTGCAAGATGTATTCCTTATTATTTAAGGTGTAGTCCAACTTGAATTGATCAAAGGAATCCGACAGTGAGTTGACAATCATGTCAATTTTGGTCTAACCATCTATCTCAGCACCATTCAGTTCAGTAATGTTAAGATGGGCTATGACTTTCATCATGTGATCTTTCACACCTTGTCCAGGTTTCATCCTAAGATTCATAAAAGCAGTCACTGCCTCTCTCTTAGTAATCCTAGACCTTATAGCAAACATCTCCTCTATAGACATCATTATATCGGCAACAGTCTCTATTCCTTCATGTTGTTGTTGCAACACGTCGGAGATGGTGGCTATAATGTAACATTTAGCCATCTCATTAGAAGACTCCCACTGCTGATACTCATCTCTTTGCTCCTGAGTAGATTCATTAATAGAAGTAGGTAGGTTAGGAGTGTATAGAACGAACTTATGCTTTTCAGATTGCAATACAAGCCCAATTTTCCTTTTCCATTTGATATAACTATCACCGGTTAAAGTATTGTCTTTTAGGATGTTGATTAGGGATGGGGTCATGATTTTTGAATAATAACAAAAATTATATAAGTAAATAATCATGATAAAGCACTATCGAATATTTATCTTGAATTAAATAAAATAATTCAATCGTAAAAATTCAACGGTGATCCAACACCCATAAATGTCACGCCTTCTTTGGGAGTTTGAAACATTTACTGGTTGGACTAGGTCCCACCTAATTGTTAACATAACAACCAACGTTTTCAATTTTAGCCTTGTAATTTTATTGACAAGAACTCTTGGGAGGATATTAATAAAATTACATTGAGTGTGTTACCAAGTTATCGACCTTCAATATAATCCCTCACGAATATCCCTCCTTTGGGAGTAGATATCGTTTGGGTTAATTGTCTAGTCTATCCTTGTAAAGAAGTATCTTGCTAAATTCCATTCATGAATACCTCTTAGGAGGTTATTACACGAAACATAAAGTTCAACTAAACTCGGAGGCCGTAGGTGTTCCAAAACACCTTCTCCCACTCAATTATGTAAGGCGTGTGATCGAATTCCAACGAATGATTTACCAAGTTATCTAGATGTCAATTTAGATACCTAAACCATTCAATGCATGTTCATACCAAAAGAGATATATGAGTGACACTCTTATTCTATTTGACATGTTATCAAACAATAACAAACATTGCAATATTTACAAAAAAAATATAAATAGCCACAATTTTGGTCCATCCTAGAAAATCAAGTAAATTACATGTCTCGGAATACAAAAAAAAACTCCTTTCTTGGCGAACAAGTCTTCACGTGACCTTTGTCATTTGGACTCCCTCAGCTGCCTCCTATAGGCATGCGCACCCTTGGCTCCCTAGCCATGGGCGTGCGCATGCCACAACTCCATAAAGGGCTGCCATACGTAGCCCATGGCTTCCATAGGGTTACCGTGCGCAGCCCATGCCACAACAAACATGGCCGCGTGCTCTTCACACGCACGGTCCCAAACTTGTTCCGGTTGCTTCCAATTCTTCAAACCTTCGAGTCTTCGATACTTGAGTGTATTAGAGAAGAATTATAAATAAAAATACTGCAGTTTATTTTATTACAACAACAAAATTAAAAAAAAAATAACAACTACCAAGAAGGAAATTATGGCGATGATAGACCACCCTTCTTGTTACAATCCCAAAACAAAAATACATTGAAATTCTGGGACCAAAATTGAGCAATAACAAACCACATATAAAACATATATATATATATATATATATATATACATATATATATATATATATATATATGTATATATGTTTTCTAATGAAAATATATATGTGAATACTTAGAGTGTCATCTCTTTCTAAAACATGTATATATACAATAAAAAGAAAAAGATTCACGAACACATACATCAATTAATCAAGGGAACAACCTTGCTCTCATACCAATTGTAGGGAAAAATACGCGCAGCGAAAGCGTGAAAAATCAATTAAATAAGGTTTCAGTATAAATAAAATTTTCCCTTTTTAATAACAAGAACCTTAACCCTAGATTAATTTATGTATATAAAAAGTGTCGTACCTTTTTCTCGTGACGATTGAACAAGCGCCGAATTAATTCCGAGAGATCTTCCAATCCAATCACGAACGTGAATCACCTAGGAGTGTGGGCTCTCTTTCTTTAAATTGTATACCTGAGGATGGAAACAAACAAAATCTTTTTCTTTGTTAGTCACAATTATCCTCCAAGAGAAAAACCCAAGAACGTCCGGTCACTTGTGAATTATCAATCTAATTGATTGAAACTCGCGTGAACTCGATTTGATTTTGTACATCAAACCCTTTTTATGTAAAGGATTCTAGTGTACTATCAAAAACAAAAACGTTTCTTTTTCCTCGTCTCTTTGGCCGAATTCTACACCCTTTATTTATGAGTTGATCGAATTTTATCTAGAGCAAAAATCTAAATTTTTCTCTCTCAAAATTCTCTCTTGCTTGGTCGAATTCTCTCTTAGAATATCACCTTGCTTGGCCGAAATTTTGCTCATAAAATCATAGGGCTGGCCAAAAATTATGAGGTGGTATATATAGGATCATAAATCTTCTCCTAAGAAGGATTTACTTGGTTGGCAAGAATCATTTCCTTAGGTGGATTTACTTGGTAGTTAAGAATCATTTTCAAAGAAGAATTTTACTCTACATCAAGACTCCTAATCCAACTCATTAGAATATTTGTAACCATGTTAAATATTTCCTAATTTGACTACATAAATAATTCCTATTATTTATCTACTTATCAAATATAATCTTTAATATTAATTATATTACCAACAATAGTATAGTATTAGGAGACCATCTCTTACTAGGAATTTTTTTTTGACTTTTAATTAAATAATTAATTAATTACCAAATTAATTAATTTCAATTTAATTAAATAATAAAATAAAAGTAATATTAATAAGCTAAACTATATAGCTTTGCCGCCCAACACCATTATATAGGCATATGTATTATTTTTCTTATTTTATTAAATCCCTTGGACCTTAAAAAAAAATCCACATGTGAACTGGACCCATTCTTACAAAAGAAACAAGTCCACATGCCTTAATACAATTCTAGATGGACCCCTAAATTGGTCCGGTAAAATATATCAAGTGATCCATGCAAGTTCGTGTGGATTGGGGATCATGGCGGGCTATCTAATTTAAGTTCCAATAGACACAACCCAATCACAATCAACAAATGATTCACTTAGGTTCAATCTATTAATTTTAGTTCATTCCACTAAAGAACTAAAATTGAACTCTTAAATAAAGATAAAATAAGTTAATATTTCTTACACATACCCTAGACAACCTTATTGGAGAAAGTGTATCATAGTGAAGAATATCAGTAATCGCCAAGAGCTCATAGACCGCCTATAGCTCTCCAAGTTACCATATTTACTCATATGACCACATTTTGAACTTGGATATTTTGACTTGTCAAGAAGCCATGTTTCAATATACACTATTGAAAACTTAACGTTAAGATTTAATATCCAGTACCTCAAAACATCCATATGATGATATTCTACTCTCATTTAATAAATAGAGCCACGATGTCCATATCTATAAATGAAGTCCTCTATCGATTAACAAATGAAAACCATTAAACTATCGAGAATAGACTATGCTATATAATTGTACTCATTGATAGCTCAGATGATAACACTTGTAACCATAAGTCCATCATTTATCTCAGGATTGAGATAGACTCTCCGATTGTCTTCAAATGAAAACTTTTATCCATTAACGGTTCTAGATAAAGTATTTCATTGTGATCCAATTCAATGCACCCAGTGCACTAGATTCTTTTGCCCAAAGAAACCACAATTTGATGATTTTAGACTCATCATAACACATTTGATCCCACTCAAATGCTAGCAAAAGAATCTACAACTTTGACAAGATAAAGGCGCCCAACCTTTTATCTTAAGTTGTTAATATTATTCAAGACTAACTAAATAATTGTGTTTACCTCATACATATCTAGATGTATGAACAATTCTTCTTTTCTCATAGTCTTTTGACCTTATGGTTATTTTACTTTTGACAATTATAATAATTAAATTATAATAATTAAACTATAAATGCTGTAATATTTGTTAAACTAGAAATCACTTTATTAATATGAAAAGATTGTTAAATACATTATTACACTCTTGCTATCGAGCACAATCCTAGCAGGTTTGGCTCAGTTGTATGCTTTGGTGGTATGTAAAATACTACCATTCAGTGTTTGTTATTGATCGGTGGAGGGGATGGAGAGGTTATGTCCCTTGAAAAATTCTAAGAGAGCTTGGAGTTCTCTTTTCATTACGGTGGTATGGACAATCTTGGAATCTAGGAACTATAAGGTTTTCAATAATGGTAGCGCTAGTCTCAGCCAAGCTATGAAGATGGTTAAAATGAGAGTGTCTTGTGTTGGGATTATGCTCGATAGCAAGAGTATAATAATGTATTTGACAATCTTTTCATATTAATAAAGTGATTTCTAGTTTAACAAATCTTATAGTATTTATAGTTTAATTATCATAATTGTCAAAAGTAAATAACCATAAAGTCAAAAGACTATGAGAAAAGAAAAACTGTTCATACATCTAGATATGTATGAGGTAGACACAATTCTTTAGTTAGTCTTGAATAATATTCACAACTAAAGATAAAAGGTTGGGCGCATTTATCTTGTCAAAGATGTAGATTCTTTTGCTAGCATTTGAGTGGGATCAAATGTGTTATGATGAGTCTAAAATCATCAAAGTGTGGTGTCTTTGGGCAAAAGAATCTAGTGCACGGGGTGCATTGAATTGGATCACAATGAAATACTTTATCTAGAACCGTCAATGGATAAAAGTTTTTCATTAGAAGACAATCAGAGAGTCTATCTCAATCCTGAGATAAATGATGGACTTATGGTTACAAGTGTTATCATTTGAGCTATCAATGAGTACGATTATATAGCATAGTCTATCATCGATAGTTTGGTGTTATTCATTTGTTAATCGATAAAGGACTTCATTTATAGATATGGACATCGTGGCTCCATTTATTAAATGAGAGTAGAATATCATCGTATGGATGTTTTGAGGTATTGGATATTAAATCTTAACGTTAAGTTTTCAATAGTGTCTACTAAAACATGGCTTCTGGACAAGTCAAAATATCCAAGTTCAAAATGTGGTCATATGAGCAAATACGGTAACTTGGAGAGCTATAGGCGGTCTATGAGCTCTTGGCGATTACTGATATTCTTCACGAGGATACACTTTCTCCAATAAGGTTGTCTAGGGTATGAATGAGTAACATCAACTTATTCTATCTTTATTTAAGAGTTCAATTTTAGTTCTTTAGTGGAATGAACTAAAATTAAATAGATCGGACCTAAGTGAATCATATGTTGATTGTGATTGGGTTGCGTCTATTAGAGCTTAAAATTAGATAGTCCGCCAAGATATTCAATCCACACGAACTTGCATGGATCACTTGATATATTCTACCGGATCAATTTAGGGGTTCATCTAGAATTGTATTGAGGCATGTGAACTTGTTTCTTTTTGTAAGAATGAGTCTAGTTCACATGTGGACTTTTTATTAAGGTCTAATGGATTTAATAAAATAAGAAAAATAATATATTGGCTCATATATATGTGTTGGGCTGCAAAGCTATTTAAAATAGCTTAATTATATTATATTATTTTATTATTTAATTAAATGGAAATTAATTAATTATTTAATTAAAAGTCAAAAAAAAAATTCTAGTAGGAGTAGGTCTCCTAATATTATACTATTGTTGGTAGTATAATTAATATTAAAGACTATATTTGATAAGTAGATAAATAAAAGTAATTATTTATCTAATCAAATTATGAAGTCTTTAATATGGTTACAAATACACTATTGAGTTGGATTAGGAGTCTTGGTGTAGGATAGAATTCCTTTTAGAAAAGGATTCTTAACCACTAAGTAAATCCACCTAAGGAAAGGATTTTTAACTACCAAATAAATCCACCTAAGGAAAGGATTTTTGCCAACCAAGTAAATCCTTCTTAGGAAAGGATTTGCGATCCTATATATACCCCTTTGTGAATTTCGGCCAACCCTAAGCATTCTATGAGTAAATTTCTGCCATGCTAGGTATTTTTCAGGAGAGAATTTGGCATAGCAAGAGAGAGTTTTGAGGGAGAAAATTTTAGTTTTTGCTCTAGACAAAATTCGATCAACTCATAGAAAAAGGGTGTAGAATTCGGCCAAGGAGAAAAGAGAAAAAGAGAATGTTTTTGTTTTTGATAGTACACTAGTACCATTTACATCAAAAGGGTTTTGTATACAAAATCAAATCAGGTTCACGTGAGTTTCAATCAATTAGATTGATAATTCACAAGTGACCGGACGTTCTTGGATTTTTCTCTTGGAGGATAATTCTAACTAACAAAGAAAAAGATTTTGTTAGTTTCCATCCTCAAGTATACAATTTAAAGAAAAGGAGCTCACACTCTTAGGTGATTCTTGTTAGTGATTGGATTGAAAGATCTTGCAGATTCAATTCGGCGCTTGTTCGATCGTCACGAGAAAAGGTACAATACTTTTATATACGTCAATTAATCTAGGGTTAAGGTTCTTATTATTAAAAGGGAATTTTTTTTATTTATATGCAAACCCTAATTTTCTAATTTTCTCACGCTTCCGTTGCGCTTTGAATCGATTTTCCCTACAATTGGTATCAGAGCCTGACTGTACCCTTGATTAATTGATGTATGTGTTAGTGAATCTTTTTCGTTTTATTGTATATATGCATGTTTTAAAAAGAGATGACACTCTAGGTATTCACATATATATTTACATTGGAATGTATGGATATATATATGTTTTATATGTGTTTGTTATTGCTCAATTTTGGTCCTGGAATTTTAATGTATTTTTTGTATTGGGATTGTAACAAGAAGGGTGGTCTATTATCGCCATAATTACCTTCTTGGTAGTTGCTAATTTTTATTTTTGTTTTGTTGTAATTAAAAAAAAACTGCATTTGTTGTAATAAAAAAAACTGCAGTATTTTTTTTTTTAAATTCTTTTATAATACATTCAAGTATCGAAGACTCGAAGGTTTAAAGAATTGGGAGCAACCAGAACAAGTTTGGGACCGTGTGAGCCGTAGCAACAAACGTGCGTGCGAAGAGCACACGGCCACATTTGTTGTGGCATGGGCTACGCACGGCAGCCCTATTGAAGCCATGGGCTGCGCATGACATCCCTTTATGGGGTTGTGGCATGCACACGCCATGGGTAGGAGACATGGGTGTGCATGCCCATGGGAGGCAGCCGAGAGAGTCTAAACGACGAAGGTCACTGAAGACTTGTTCGCCAAGAAAGTAGTTTTTTGTATTCCAAGATATGTAATTTACTTGCTTTTCTAGGATGGACCAAAATGTAGATATTTATATTTTTTGTAAATATTGCAATGTTTGTCATTATTTGATAACATGTCATATAGAATAAGAGTGTCACTCATATATCTCTTTTGGTATGAACATGCATAGAATGGTTTTGGTATCTAAATTGGCATCTAGATAACTTGGTAAATCATTATTTGGAATTCGATCACATGCCTTAAATAATTGAGTGGGAGAAGATGTTTTGGAACACCTATTGCCTCCAAGTTTAGTTGAGCTTTATGTTTCATGTAATAACAACCCAAGAGGTATTCATGAATGGAAATTAGCAAAATACTTCCTTACAAGGATAGACTAGACAACTAGCCCAAACGATATTTACTTCCAAATGAGGGATATTCGTGACAGATTATATTGAAGGTCGATAACTTGGTAACACACTCAATGTGAGTTTATTAATATCCTCCCAAGATTTCTTGCTAATAAAATCACAAGGCTAAAATTGAAAATGTTGGTTGTTAAGTTAACAATTAGGTGGGACCTAGTCCAACCAGTAAATGTTTCAAACTCCCAAAGAAGGCGTGACATTTATGGGTGTTGGATCACCGTTGAAATTTTACGATTGAATTATTTTATTTAATTGAAGATAAATATTTGAAAGTGCTTTATCATGATTATTTATTTATATAATTTTTGTTATTATAAAGAAATGATGACCTCATCCCTAATTAACATCCTAAAAGATAATACTTTAACTGATGATAATTATGTCACATGGAAAAGGAAAATTGGGTTGTTATTGCAAGCTGAAAAACATAAATTTGTTATGTCTATTCCTTAACCACCAAACTAATGAATCTACTTAGGAGCAAAGAGATGAGTATTAGTAGTGGAAGTCTTCAGATGAGATGGCTAAATGTACGTTACATTATAGCCACATCTCCGACGTGTTGCAACAGCAACATGAAGGAATGGAGACTGCTGCCGATATAATGATGTCTTTAGAGGAGATGTTTGCTATGAGTTCTAGGACGACTAAGAGAGAGGAAATGACTACTTTTATGAATCTTAGGATGAAACCTAGACAGTGTGTAAAAGATCACATGATGAAAGTCATAGCACAACTCAACATTGCTGAACTAAATGGTGCTGAGATAGATGGTGAGACCAAAATTGACATGATTGTCAACTCACTATCGGTTTCCTTTGATCAATTCAAGTTGGACTACACCTTGAATAATAAGGAATACACCTTGCATGGCCTGATGCAAGATGTTCAAAGCGTGGAAAAAATCCTTGTAAAAGGCAAGGGTCAAAAGATTCATATGCTTGGTAAGTTGCTACAGTTAAAGACCCGTAAAAAGGTCAAGAGACAACATAAGAAAAAACAATTTGAGCCTTCTTAGAAGGAGACCAAGATAGTAACCAAGATCAAAGGGAAGTGTTTCCTTTGTGGTGAAAATGGTCAAAGGAATAGACTGAATAAGAATGAATTCAAGTTGTATTTAGGCAATGGAGCATTGGTGTCTACTAGTGTAGTGGGAGATATTAGAATCAATTTAGATTCTTATAGGCATTTAGATTTAATAAACGTTTATTATGTACCACAATTCTAGAGGAATTTAATTTCGGTTTCTTGTCTAAATAAATTTGGATATTCAGTTACTTTTAATAAAAGGTTTTATTATTAGTAAGAATAACAAAATTATTTGCAAAGGTACATTGGAAAATGGTTTATTCTATTTGCATAGAAATATCTCTCACTTGGTAGACACGGAATCAACGAAACCTAATCGTAAAAGAGTAAAATTATCAAAAGATGAAACCTACCTATGGCATTTGCGTATAGGTCATATTAACCTTAATAGGATTAAAAGATTGGTAAGTGACGGACCTCTAAGTGACTTAAAGGTTGATGATCTACCAACTTGTGAATCTTGTTTGGAAGGTAAAATGACCAAAATGTCATTTACGACCAAAGGCACAAGAGCCATCGAATGTTTAGGATTGATATACACTGATGTGTGTGGACCTATGAGCATTCAAGCTAGAGGTGGATATGAGTACTTCATCACTGTCACGGATGATCACTCAAGATTTGGTTATGTGTGTCTCATGAGACATAAGTCGAATGCTTTTGAAATGTTCAAAGCATTTAAAGCTGAAATAGAAAATCAGCTTGAGAAACGTATAAAAATCTTGAGGTCTGTTCGTGGTGGAGAATATCTATCAGGTGAGTTTCAGCAATATCTTATTGATAATATGATAATTTCTCAGTTTTCTGCACCAGGCACACCTCAACAAAATGGGGTGGCAGAAAGGAGAAATAGAACTCTTTTGGATATGGTTAGGTCTATGTTCAGTTATTTAACGCTCTCTAATTCTTTTTGGGGATATGCTTTACAAACCGTAATGTACATTCTAAACGATGTACCATCTAAGTCGGTTCCTAAAACACTCCATGAGTTGTGGACTGGGCGAAAGCCTAGTTTACAACACTTAAGGATATTTTGATGTCCTGCGCACGTGTTAAAAGGAAAGACAAAAAAGATGGAGTCCCGTTCAAAAACATGCATATTTGTAGGGTAGCCAAAAGGAACAAAAGGATATTATTTTTTAGTCCTTCAAATCTTAAAGTATTTGTTTCGACAAATACTAAATATCTGGAAAAGGACTATATGAATAATTTTGTGCCTAAAAGTAGAATTGTCCTGAATGAGCTTTTAGGAGGTACAATTCCACAAGAGGTTTTGCAACCAAGCCCAATTGTAAGTTCCGTACCAACACAATATCAACAATCTACCATACCTCGTCATAGTAAGAGGGTTGTTCGAGAGACACATCGGTCTAGGAGAATCTGTAGAGAATCTTCTGAATGACGATGATCCCTATACGTACAAGGAAGCAATGGAAGATGTTGATTGTCGCCAGTGGCAAAAGGCAATGCAATCCGAAATTGAATCTATGTTAAAAAACAAAGTCTGGTCTCTTGTAGACTTGCCTAAAGGTATAAAACCCATCGGATGTAAGTGGGTATACAAGAGGAAAAGAGGAATGGATGGAAAGATGGAAAGATGGAAACCTTTAAAGCTAGATTGGTAGCTAAAGTTTATACATAAAAGGAAGGTATCGATTATGAAGAAACCTTCTCTCCTGTGGCCATGCTTAAATCCATTAGGATACTCTTATCCATTGCGGCATCTCTAGACCCAGAGATTTGGCAAATAGACGTCAAGACAACTTTCGTTAATGGAAGTCTTGACGAAAGCATCTATATGATGCAACCAGAAGGATTCATTGAAAAAGCCCAAGAGGTAAGGGTATGCAAGTTGCAAAGATCCATATATGGATTGAAGCAAGCATCCATATCCTAGAACATAAGGTTCGATCAAAACGTGAAAAGTTTTAGATTTATTCAAAACCTTAACGAACCTTGTGTATACAAAAGGATTAAAGGCGATAAGTTGGTTTTCCTAGTTCTTTACGTTGATGATACACTACTCATCAGAAATAATGTAGGTGTATTGACATCAATAAAAGAATGATTAGCAAAACAATTTGATATGAAGGATTTAGGAGAATCAAGTTATATTCTTGGTATCCAAGTTATAAGGGATAGAAAGAATAGAACGATTGTATTATCCCAAGCTTCATACATAGATAAAATCTTGTCTAGGTTTTCCATGCAAGATTCCAAGAAAGGTATGTTACCTTTCAGACATGGTATCAAACTTTCTAAGGAACAAGTTCCTAAGAATGAGCATGAAGAGCAATTCATGAGTAGGGTTCCATATGCATCGGCAATTGAAAGTCTCATGTATGCAATGCTTTGTACTAGACCAGATATTTATTTTGTTGTGGGCATAGTTAGCAGGTTTCAATCAAAACCTGGTCCTGATCACTGGACGGCAGTCAAGCATATTTTCAAGTATCTCAAGAGAACGAGAGATCATATGCTTGTATCCTCTAGAGGGGATTTGATTCCTATTGGGTATACAGATTCTGATTTTCAGTCAGATTCTGACTCCAGGAGATCAACATCAGGATTTGTGTTTACTATTGGAAGACGGGCAGTCATATGGAAGTGTATCAAGCAATCTTATATTGCCGATTCCACCATTGAAGCCTAGTACATTGCAGCATGCGAGGCTGTCTGGCTCTACCAATTCTTGATTGAATTGTAAGTGGTTCCTGATGCGAATAAGCAGATCACTATCTATTGTGACAATAGTGGAGCAGTGGCTAATTCGAAAGAACCAAGAAGTCATTAGAGAGGGAAACACAATGAAAGAAAGTATCACCTTTTGAGGGAAATTGTGTATAGGGGTGACGTGACTATTACCAAGATCGTGCCAGTAGATAATCTAGCGGATCCCTTTACAAAGGCTCTTCCAAAAAATGTTTTGATGGGCATCTAGAGAACATGAGGATGAGAAATATGACACATTTGTTATCAAGCAAGTTGGAGATTGTTGGGATTATGCTCGATAGCAAGAGTATAATAATGTATTTGACAATCCTTTCATATTAAAAAAGTGATTTCTAGTTTAACAAATCTTATATCATTTATAGTTTAATTATTATAATTGTCAACAGTATATAATCATAAGGTCAAAAGACTATGAGAAAAGAAGAATTGTTCATATATCTAGATATGTATGAGGTAGACACAATTCTTTAGTTAGTCTTGAATAATATTCACAACTTAAGATAAAAGGTTAGGCACATTTATCTTGTCAAAGTGTTAGATTATTTTGCTAGCATTTGAGTGAGATCAAATGTGTTATGATGAGTCTAAAATCATCAAAGTGTGGTCTTTTTGGGCAAAAGAATCTAATGCACTGGGTGCATTGAATAGGATCACAATGAAATACTTTATCTAGAACCGTCAATAGATAAAAGTTTTTATTTGAAGACAATCGAAGAGTCTGTCTTAATCCAGAGATAAATGATGGACTTATGGTTACTAGTGTTATCATTTGAGCTATCAATGAGTATGATTATATAGCATAGTCTATCCTCGATAGTTTGGTGGTATTCATTTGTTAATCGATAGAGGATTTCATTTATAGATATGGATATCGTGGCTCCATTTATTAAATGAGAGTAGAATATTACCGTATGGATGTTTTGAGGTATTGGATATTAAATCTTAACATTAAGTTTTCAATAGTGTTTATTGAAACATGGCTTCTGGACAAGTCAAAATATCCAAGTTCAAAATGTGGTCATACGAGTAAATATGGTAACTTGGAGAGCTATAGGCAGTCTATGAGCTCTTGGCGATTACTGATATTCTTCTCGATGATACACTTTCTCCAATAAGTTTGTCTAGGGTATGAATGAGTAACATCAACTTATTCTATCTTTATTTAAGAGTTCAATTTTAGTTCTTTAGTGGAATGAACTAAAATTAAATAGATCAGACCTAAGTGAATCATTTGTCGATTGTGATTGGGTTGCGTCTATTGGATCTTAAATTTAGATAGTCTGCCAAGATCCTCAATCCACACGAACTTGCATGGATCACTTGATATATTCTACCGGACCAATTTAGGAGTCCATCTAGAATTGTATTGAGGTACGTGGAATTGTTTCTTTTTGTAATACTGGGTCTAGTTCACATGTGGACTTTTTATTAAGGTCCAATGGATTTAATAAAATAAGAAAAATAATATATTGGCCCATATATATATATATGTATATGTTGGGCGGCAAGGCTATTTAAAATAGCTTAATTATATTATATTATATTATTTAATTATTTAATTAAATGGAAATTAATTAATTTTTTAATTAATTAATTAATTAATTAAAAGTCAAAATCTTTTTTATAGTAGGAGTAGGTCTCTTAATATTATACTATTATTGGTAGTATAATTAATATTAAAGACTATATTTGATAAGTAGATAAATAAAAGGAATTATTTATCTTATCTAATTAGGAAGTCTTTAATATGGTTACAAATACACTATTGAGTTGGATTAGGAGTCTTGGTGTAGGATAAAATTCGTTTTAGAAAAGGATTATTAACCATCAAGTAAATCCACCTGAGGAAAGGATTCTTAACTACCAAATAAATCCACCTAATGAAAGGATTCTTGGCAACCAAGTAAATCCTTCTTAGGAAAGGATTTGTGATCCTATATATACCCCCTTGTGAATTTCGACCAGCCCTAAGCATTCTATTACTATATTTCGGCCATGCTAGGTAATCTTCAAGAGAGAATTTTTCCTAGCAAGAGAGAATTTTGAAGGAGAAAAATTTAGTTTTTGCTCTAGACAAAATTCGATCAACTCATAGATAAAGGGTGTAGAATTCGACCAAGGAGAAAAGAGAAAAAAAAACGTTTTTGTTTTTGATAGTACACTAGTATCCTTTACATCAAAAGGGTTTTGTGTACAAAATCAAATCGGGTTCACGCGAGTTTCAATCAATTAGATTGATAATTCACAAGTGACGGAACGTTCTTGGATTTTTCTCTTGGAGGATAATTGTAACTAACAAAGAAAAAGATTTTGTTTATTTCCATCCTGTTAGGTTTTAGATTTGTGTTGGCTTGATTCCATAACAAAACCCTCTTTGTTTGTATTGCTTAGTTGCTTAGGTTGTTCGTGATTAAATCAGGCTTCAAGGAAGGAAAGCAACTTCGCATGCAAAGTTCGTCTTCAAGAGGATATGTGCTTACTTGGATGCTAAGGCATCAAGATTCTTTTTGCTCTTGCAAGGCATAGGCGCACACACACACACATCATACATTTCTATCCCTACATTGTAGCGCGTCATTTTTTATAACACATTCACACACTTGAAGTTTAATGCTCATGCATTGGTATGAAAGTAACATGTTTTCGGAAAATACATGATTGGAGACTATCTCTATGTAGTTTGCATTTTTGTGTGAAATATGTTTGTATAACATGGATATTGATCTTTAATTTGATGTTATATTGTTCCTTATTGAGTTCCGGTCATTTCGATTACTCATACATTTGATTTCGAGTTCCAAGTAAAAAGTTAAGAAACTTTCCAGTCAGGTTGCATGTGCATTGTCTTCGTATTCGTATATCGAGTCAAATTTTTATTTTATGGGTTGAGTTTCATAGTCATCTATGTTCGTGAGAGAGTTCCGTTTTATAATCCCTTGGAACTATGAGCAAAAATCGCTAGAGAACTTGGTGAAACTGTCCACACTATCAGGGTGCGGCTTTCTGAACCATGTCTTGGCATAATCGGTCAATGTGGTCAGAAACATCCTGCACATTACCGCTCAGGTCACGTTCTAGACCTCTATTTGCTGTACGTAGCTCTCTAGGTGGCTTAGAGTATCTTCAGTGCCAGAGAATCTGTCAGCCGACATTTTAAACTTTAGAGGGAGAGGGCTCTGCTTCCTTGATCCTTCAAGAGAAAGGGTCATTCATCTTGCCCAAGAGGTCCTTCTGGTCCTCATAGTGCTTTTTTGAGCTCTTGGATCTTGTTTTGCATCTGTGCTATCTGATCTTGCAGGCGTCTGCTCCCAGTGTTCTTAGACTTAACCTTAGAGCTCTCGCTGTCTGATCCTTCAGATGACACAGGATCTCTAACCTAGTTATTCTTTTGAGAGGGTTTCTTTGGTTACTTCTCCTACCACCCCCTACATTAGCCCGGGGCACCACTCTGGCTATCTGGGCCTCATTGGTGGTTTATCGATGGCTGACTTCACCTGTCGGGGTTTATAACCAGTCAGTCTTTGTGGATCTAAGGGCATGAGCCTTAACCGATATTGGATCGAGGGTAGACGCCATAGCCTGTCGTTGACTAGTACTTGTGGTGGTGGCCACAATCTGTCAAAAGTGATCATCCTAATCCTTAACTGGTTAAGGCTTTTACGGGTGCAAGGTCCTATCAGTTGAGGGGTGATTTCCTCCGTAACCAATCATAAATGGACGGTTTCCACGAAAGTCGTAGCCTGCTAATCTAGGATGACCAGACATATTACCGGGGTGGGGGGTGGGGCTAAGGCTTGAGCGGTATTGATCTGTATCGGAGTAGGATCTGGGTGTTTTGATTTCATTCTCTTCCTCTGGCCTTTCGGTTGGAGGCCACAAATTGACGTCCTGATGCCTCAGGATACCCATGGGAAGATCGAAGCTTCATGGCGTGACTGTATTTGCAAAAGAAATTCAAACACGTGATTTTTAAAAAGGGTGTGGATTTTTCCCACAGATGGTGCCAAAAGGTGTTAGCTGAAAATTCTCTCGGGGTGAGGAATATGAGATAACACCCTCAACACTGCTACCTTAGGGGTTGCGGTCGGGGTGGTACCCTCGGTGCGGAAATTAAGTGTTTAAAATGGTGGGTGATAGATGGTAACGAAAGTTTATAAGAATGATATACGATGAGAGGGTTGTTTTTTATTGAGTGTCACTAGTTGATTACAAAGGAAGTGTATTGCTCAATCTCTCTCTCTCTCTCTCTCTCTCTCTCTCTCTCTCTCTCTCTCCAAACGGAACGAATCTCTCTCCAAACGGAACGGAGGTAACAACCTCTTGCATGTCGATAATTGGACAAAGTTTTCAGTTGGTGGCTGTGTTCAGTCAGTAGAACTTAGGCGACAATGGAGCTTCGTTTCCTAGTGGCAAATTTTAGTCTTGATTTGTGCATATTAAAGACGTCCTTTCTTTTGTGCATGCTCAGGTGTATTTATACTGTAGATTGGTTTAGATGGTTACTCTCCCAACTTCAATCACTGAATCAAATCCCCCCTTATTAGGCGGGATATTACATTTAAATATGGTTTACTTTAACTAAGTAATTGATTCGAAGATATCTTGGAGGGAGATAAGTTTGTTTCCTCTCTGGTTTCAATGACTTTGTTGGGATTATGCTCGATAGCAAGAGTGTAATAATGTATTTGATAATATTTTCATATTAATAAAAGTGATTTCTAGTTTAACAAATCTTATAGCATTTATAGTTTAATTATTATAATTGTCAAAAGACTATGATAAAAGAAGAATTGTTCATACATCTGGATATGTATAAGGTAGACACAATTCTTTAGTTAGTTTTGAATAATATTCACAACTTAAGATAAAGGTTGGGCTCCTTTATCTTGTTAAAGTTGTATATTCTTTTTCTAGCAATTGAGTGGGATCAAATGTGTTATGATGGGTCTAAAATCATCAAAGTGTGGTGTCTTTGGGTAAAGGAATCTAGTGCATTGAGTAAGATCACAGTGAGATACTTTATCTAGAACCGTCAATGGATAAATTTTTTTACTTGAAGACAGTCGGAGAGTCTATCTCAATCTTGAGATAAATGAGGAACTTATGGTTGCAAGTATTATCATTTGAGTTATCATTGAGTACGATTATATAGCACAGTCTATCCTAGATATTTTGGTGGTATTCAATTGTTAATCGATAGAGGACTTCATTTATAGATATGGGCATCGTGGCTCCATTTATTAAATGAGTGTAGAATATCATCATATGGATGTTTTGAGGTATTGAATATTAAATCTTAACGTTAAGTTTTCAATAGTGTCTATTGAAATATAGCTTCTTTTCAAGTCAAAATATCCAAGTTTAAAATATGGTCATATGAGTAAATATGGTAACTTGGAGAGCTATAGGCGGTCGATGAGCTCTTAGCGATTGCTGATATTCTTCAAGAGGATACACTATCTCCATTAAGATTGTTTAGGGTACGAATGAGCAATATTAACTTATTCTATCTTTATTTAAGAGTTCAATTTTAGTGTTTTAGTGGAATGAACTAAAATTAATAGATCGGACCTAAGTGAATCATGTGTTGATTATGATTAGGTTATGTCTATTGGAGCTTAAAATTAGATAGCCCGCCAAGATCCCCTATTCACTTAAACTTGCAAGGATCAATTGATATATTCTACCGGATCAATTTATGGGTCAATCTAGAATTTTATTAAAGCATGTGGACTTGTTTCTTTTAGTAAGAATGAATTTAGTTCACATGTGGACTTTTTATTTATGTCCAATAGATTTAATAAAATAGGAAAAACAATATTGGCCCATATATAATAGTTTGGGCGGCTAAGGCTATATATAATGACTTAATATATTGTTTTTTATTTTATTATTTAATTAAATAGAAATTAATTAATTAATTAATTATTTATTTTTTTAATTAAAAGTCAAAATCTTTTTCCTAGTAGGAGATGATCCTTTAAAGTCATATTATCGTTGGTAATATGATAAGTATCAAATACTATATTTGATAAGTAGATAAATAATATGAATTTATTTTTCTAGTCAAATTAGGAAGTATTTTATTTCTATTAAAACTCTAGTTGACAATTGGTCAAATTAGGAAGTTTTAATTTAGTCACAATTTAATTCTATAATTGGTTATTGAATAAATACACTATTTGTGTTGGATTAGGAGTCTTGGTGTCGAAAAGAATTCTTCTTTGAAAAGGATTCTTGGTCACCATGTAAATCTCCTAAGAAAACAATTCTTGCCCACCAAGTAAATCTTACTTAGGAGAGGATTTGGTCTCCTGTATATATTACCTATTAAATTCGGCCATGACAATAATATTACTAGAAAGATTCGGCCAAGGGTAGGTTTTATTCAAGAAGAAAATTCGGCCAAGGCTAGGGTTTATACAAGGGTAAAATTCGGCCAAGAGAGAATTTGGTTCTTGCTCTAGATAAATTCGTCAAACTCTAAAGATTGGTGTGTGAAAATTCAGCAAAGAGGAAAATGAAGAAAGAACGTTTTGTATTCGATAGTGCACTAGTAGCCTTTACATTAAAAGGTTTTGTGTACAATATAGAATCTAGGTTCATAAAAGTTTCAATCAAATTGATTGATAATTCACAAGTAACCAAGCGTTCTTTATTTTTCTTCTTGGAGGATTATTGTGACTATTAAAAAAAGAGATTTTGTTTGTTTCCATCCTCAGGTATACAATTTAAAGAAAGGGAGCCCACACTAATAGGTGATTCATGTTCGTGATTGGATTGGAAGATCTTGCGGATTCAATTCGATGCTAGTTCAATCGTCACGAGAAAAAGGTACGATACTTTTAATATACGTCAATTAATCTAGGGTTAAGGTTCTTTCTATTAAAGTAAATTTTTTTAAATATATCAAACCCTAATTTTATGCTTCTGCCGCCTTTTGAACATATTTTTCCCTACAATTGGTATTAGAGCCAGGTTGTACCCTTGATTAATTGATGTATGTGTACATGAATCTATTTCTTTTTATTGTTAATATGCATGTTTTAGAAAGAGATGGCACTCTAGGTATTCACATATATATTTACAGTGGAATGTGTGGATATATATATGTTTTAATATGTGGATTGTTATTGCTTAATTTTAGTCCTAGAATTTCAATGTATTTTTGTTTTGGGATTGTAACAAGAATGGTGGTCTATCATCGCCATAATTTCCTTCTTGGTAGTTGCTAAGTTTTTTATTTATTTTGCTATTGTAATAAAAATACTGCAGAAAAATATTGTATTAAAAAACTGCACTATATTGTATTAAAAATACTACAGTATTTTATTATTTAAAATTTTTCTATAATACATTAAAGTATTGAAGACTCGAAGGTTTAAAGAATTGGGAACAACAGAAACAAGTTTGGTACCGTGCGCGCCATAGCAACAATCGTGCGTGCGAATGAACACGAGCCATGATTGTTGTGGCATGGGCTACGCATGGCAGCCCAATGGATGCCAAGGGATGCACATGGCAACCCTATGGATCCTATGGGCTGCACACGACAACCCTTTATGAAGCTAAGGGGTGTGCATGCCTATGTGAGGCAGCAAAGGGTGTCCAAACTGACGATGGTCGCGTGAAGACGTTCACCAAGAAATGAGTTATTGTATTCCAAGACATATGTAATTTACTTGCTTTTTTAGGATGGACCAAAATTGTAGCTATTTATATTTTTGTAAATATTGCAATTTTTGTCATTGTTTGATAACATGTCATATAGAATAGGAGTGCCACTCATATATCTCTTTTGGTATGAACATGCATTGAATGGTTTAGGTATCTAATTGGCATCTAGATAACTTGGTAAATCATTCTATGGAATTCGATCACACGCCTTAAACAATTGAGTATGAGAAGATGGTTTGGAACACCTACGTCCTCCAAGTTTAGTTGAGCTTTATGTAATTACCCCGTGGAATTTAGCAAGATACTTCCTTACAAGGATAGACTAGACAATTGGCCCAAACGATATCTACTCCCAAAGGAGGGATATTTATGAGGGAATATATTGAAGGTCGATAACTTGGTAACACACTCAATGTGATTTTATTAATATCCTCCCAAGAGTTCTTGTTAATAAAATCACAAGGCTAAAATTGAAAACGTTGGTTGTTATGTTAACAATTAGGTGGGACCTAATCCAACTAGTAAATGGTGCGAACTCTCAAAGGAGGCGTGACATTTATGGGTGTTGGATCACCGCTGAATTTTACAATTGAATTATTTTATATAAAATTCAAGATAAATATTCAAATGTGCTTTATCATGATTGTTTACTTATATAATTTTTGTTATTGTTTAGAAATCATGATCCTTTCCCTAATCAACATCCTAAAAGATAATACTTTAACTGGTGATAATCATGTCACATGGAAAAGGAAAATTGGGCTTTTATTGCAATTTGAAAAGCATAAGTTTGTTCTGTGTTACTAATGAATCTACTCAGGAGTAAAGAGATGAGTATCAGTAATGGACATCTTCAGATGAGATGGCTAAATGTTACATTATGGTCACCATCTCTGACGTGTTGCAACAGAAACAAGAGGGAATGAAGACTGTTACTGATATAATGATGCCTCTGTAAGAGATGTTTTCTATAAAGTCCAAGATGACTAGGAGAGAGGCAGTGACTGCTTTCATGAATCTTAGGATGAAACCTGGACAGGCTATGAAAGATCACATGATGAAAGTCATAGCATATCTCAACATTGCTGAACTGAATGGTGTTGAGATAGATGGTGAGACGAAAATTGATATGATTGTCAACTCACTATTAGATTCCTTTGATTAATTCAAGTTGGACTACACCTTGAACAATAAGGAATACACCTTGCAAGGCCTGATGCAAGATGTTCAAAGTGCCGAGAAAATCCTTGTGAAAAGCAAGGTACAAGAGATTGATGTTGTAGGTAAAGTTGCTACTGTTAAGACCCATAAGAAGGTCAAGAAACAACAAAAGAAAAAGCAACTAGGACCTACTAAGAATGAGACAAAGAAAGTAACCAAGATCAAATGGGAAGTTTTTCCTTTGTGGTGAAAAGGGACATTGGAAAAGAAATTGCCCAAAGTCTCAGAACAAGAAGGAAGAAGGTAATATTAATTATCTTGAAACATGTTTTTCGGTGGATCCTATGGATTCTTGGATTATAGACTCCAGAGCCACTTATCATGTTTGTTTTTCCTTACAGGGTTCAAGGAAAGGGGAAGGCTTAATGAGAATGAATTCAACTTGCATTTAGACAATGGAGCGTTGGTGTCTGCTAGTGCAATGGGAGATATTAGAATTAGATTCTTATAGACATTTATTATGTACCTCAATTCAAGAGGAATTTAATTTCATTTTTTTGTTTAAATAAATTTAGATATTCAGTTACTTTTAATAAAGTTTTTATTATTAGTAAGAATAACAAATCTGTTTGCAAAGGTACATTGGAAAACGGTTTATTCTATTTTCATAACAATATCTCTCACTTGTTAGACATAGAAACAATGCAACCTAACCACAAAAGAGTAAAGTTATCAAAAGATGAAACCTACCTATGGCATTTGCACCTAGGTCGTATTAACCTTGATAGGATCAAAATATTGGTTAGTGATGGACCTTTAAGTGACTTAAAGATTGAAGATCTACTAACTTGTGAATCTTGTTTGGAAGGTAAGATGACTAAAAGGTCTTTCACGACAAAAAGAACAAGAGCCACCGAATGTTTAGGATTGATACTCACTGATGTGTGTGGTCTTATGAGCATTCAAGCTGGAGGTGGATATGAGTACTTCATCACTTTCACAGATGATTACTCGAGATTTGGCTATGCGTATCTCATGCGACATAAGTCAGATGCTTTTGACATGTTCAAAGCATTTAAAACCGAAGTTGAAAATCAGTTAGAGAGACACGTAAAATCTTGAGGTCTGATCATGGTGGAGAATATCTATCTGGTGAGTTTCGGCAATATCTTGTTGATAATGGGATAATTTCTCAATTTTCTGTGCCAGGTATGCCTTAAAAAATAGGGTGGCAGAAAGGAGAAATATAACTCTTTTTGACATGCTTAGATCTATGTTGAGTTATTCAACGCTCTATAATTCTTTTTTAGGGATATGCTTTACAAACCGCTATGTACATTCTAAACGATGTAACATCTAAGTTGGTTCCTGAAACACCACATGAGTTATGGATTGGGTGAAAGCCTATTTTACAACACTTAAGGATATATGGATGGCTTGCGCACATGTTAAAAGGAAAGACAGAAAAGATAGAGTCCCGTTCAGAAACATGCATATTTGTAAGGTATTCAAAAGGAACGAAAGGATATTATTTTTATAGCCCTTCAGATCTTAAATTATTTGTTTGACAAATGCTAAATTTCTGGAAGAGGACTATATGAATAATTTTGTGCCTAAAAGTATAATTGTCCTGAATGAGCTGTCAGAAGATACAATTTCACAAAAGGTTTCACAATCTAGCCCAATTGCAAGTTCTGTATCAACACAAGATCAATAATCTACCATTCCCCATCGTAGTAAAAGGGTTAGTAGACAACCCTAAAGATTTGGCAAATGGATATCAAGACAACTTTTATTAATGGAAGTATTAACGAAAGCATCTCTATGATGCAACTAGAATGATTCATTGAAAAAGACTAAGAGGAAAGGGTATGCAAGTTGCAAAGATCCATATATGGATTGAAGCAAGCATCCAGATCATGGAACATAAGGTTCAATCAAGCCGTGAAAAGTTTTGGATTTATTCGAAACCTTGATGCCCTGTGTATACAAAAGGATTAAAGGTGACAAGTTGGTTTTCCTAGTTCTTTACGTTGATGATATACTACTCATTGGAAATGATGTAGGTGTATTGACATCAGTAAAAGAATGGTTAGCAAAACAATTTGATATGAAGAACTTAGTAGAAGAATGTTATATTCTTGGTATCCAAGTCATAAGGGATAGAAAGAATAGAATGATTGCCTTATCCCAAGCTTTATACATAGATAAAATCTTGTCTAGGTTTTCCATGCAAGATTGCAAGAAAGGTATGTTACCTTTCAGATATGGAATCAAACTTTCTAAGGAACAATTTCCTAAGAATGAGCATTAAGAGCAATTCATGAATAAGGTTCCCTATTCCTCGGTAGTTGGGAGTCTCATGGATTCAATGCTCTGCACTAAACCAGATATTTGTTTTGCTGTTGGCGTAGTTAGTAGGTTTCAATCGAAACATGGTCCTGATCACTGGATGACAGTCAAGCATATTTTCAAGTATCTCAGGAGAATGAGAGATTATATGCTTGTATACTCTGGAGGGGATCTAATTCTCGTTGGGTATACATATTTTGATTTCCAGTCGGATTCTGACTCCAGAAGATCAACATCAGGATATGTGTTTACACTTGGAGGAGGGGAAGTCATATGGAGGAGTATTAAGCAATCTTATATTGTTAACTCCACCATGGAAGCTGAGGATGTTGCCGCATGCGAGGCTGCTAAAGAGGTTGTCTGGCTCCGTCAATTCTTGATTGACTTGGAAGTGGTTCCTGATGCTAATAAGCAGATCACTATCTATTGTGACAATAGTGGAGCAATGGCTAATTCATGAAAATCAATAAGTCATAAGAGAGGGAAACACATTGAAAGAAAGTATCACCTTTTAAGGGAAATTGTGCATAGGTGAGACGTGAGGATAACCAAGATCACGTCAGAAAATCTAGCGGATCCCTTCACAAAAGCTCTTCCATAAAAGAGTTTTGATGGGCACCTGGAGAATATGGGGATAAGATAAATGACACATTTGCAATAGAGAAAGTGGGAGATTGTTAGAATTATACTCGATAGCAAGAGTGTAATAATGTATTTGACAATATTTTCATATTAATAAAAGTAATTTCTAGTTTAACAGATCTTATAACATTTATAGTTTAATTATTATAATTGTCAAAAGTAAATAATCATAAGGACAAAAGACTATGATAAAAGAAGAATTGTTCATACATCTGGATATGTATGAGGTAGACACAATTCTTTAGTTAGTCTTGAATAATATTCATAACTTAAGATAAAGGTTGGGCGTCTTTATCTTGTTAAAGTTGTAGATTCTTCTGCTAGCATTTGAGTGGGATCAAATGTGTTATGATGGGTCTAAAATCATCAAAGTGTGATGTCTTTGGGAAAAGGAATCTAGTGCACCAAGTGCATTGAATAGGATCACAGTGAGATACATTATCCAAAACCGTCAATGGATAAAAGTTTTCACTTGAAGACAATTAGAGAGTCTATCTTAATCTTGAGATAAACGATGGACTAATGGTTGCAAGTGTTATCATTTGAGCTATCAATGAGTACGATTTTATAGCATAGTCTATCCTCGATAGTTTGGTGGTATTCATTTGTTAATTGATAGAGGACTTCATTTATAGATATGGGCATCGTGGCTCCATTTATTAAATGAGTGTAGAATATCATCATATGGATGTTTTGAGGTATTGAATATTAAATCTTAACGTTAAGTTTTCAATAATGTCTATTGAAATATAGCTTCTTTTCAAGTCAAAATATCCAAGTTCAAAATATAGTCATATGAGCAAATATGGTAACTTGGAGAGTTATAGGCGGTCTATGAGCTCTTGGCGATTGCTGATATTCTTCAGGAGGATACACTATCTCCATTAAGATTTTTTAGGGTACAAATGAGCAATATTAACTTACTCTATCTTTATTTAAGAGTTCAATTTTAGTTTTTTAGTGGAATGAACTAAAATTAATAGATCGGACCTAAGTGAATCATGTATTGATTATGATTAGGTTATGTCTATTGGAGCTTAAAATTAGATAGCCCGCCAAGATCCCCTATTCACACAAACTTGCATGGATCAATTGATATATTCTACCGGACCAATTTATTGGTCAATCTTGAATTGTATTAAGGCATGTGGACTTGTTTCTTTTAGTAAGAATGAGTTTAGTTCACATGTAGACTTTTTATTTATGTCCAATAGATTTAATAAAATAGGAAAAAAAATATTTGGCCCATATATAATAGTTTGGGCGGCTAAGGCTATATATAATGGTTTAATATATTGTTTTTTATTTTATTATTTAATTAAATAGAAATTAATTAATTAATTAATGATTTATTTATTTAATTAAAAGTCAAAATCTTTTTCCTAGTAGGAGATGGTCCTTTAGAGTCATATTATTGTTGGTAATATGATAAGTATCAAATACTATATTTGATAAGTAGATAAATAATATGAATTTATTTATCTAGTCAAATTAGGAATTATTTTATTTCTATTAAAACTCTAGTTGACAATTGGTCAAATTATGAAGCTTTAATTTAGTCACAATTTAATTCAATAATTGGTTATTGAATAAATACATTATTTGAGTTGGATTAGGAGTCTTGGTGTAGAAAATAATTCTTCTTTGAAATGGATTCTTGGTCACCAAGTAAATCTCCTAAGGAAAGGATTCTTGCCCACTAAGTAAATCCTACTTAGGAGAGGATTTAGTGTCCTATATATATTACCTATTAAATTCGGCCGAGGCTAGGTTTTATTCAAGTGGAAAATTCGGCCAAGACTAGGGTTTATACAAGGGTAAAATTTGGTCAAGAGAGAATTTTGAGCGTAGAGAATTTGGTTCTTACTCTAGATAAATTGGCCAACTCTAAAGATTGGTGTGTAAAAATTCGGCAAAGAGAAAAAGGAAGAAAGAATGTTTTGTATTCGATAGTGCACTAGTAGCCTTTGCTTTAAAAGTTCTTGTGTACAACATTGAATCTAGGTTCATGCGAGTTTCAATCAAATTGATTGATAATTCACAAGTTACCTAACGTTCTTTGTTTTACTCCTAGGTGATTCACGTTCGTGATTGGATTGGAAGATCTTACAGATTCAATTCGACGCTAATTCAATCGTCACGAGAAAAAGGCATGATATTTTCAATCGTCACGCTAGTTCAATTCTACACTTCCGCCGTGTTTTGAACCGATTTTTCCCTCCAGACTTGATATGCACACGTGTAAAGGTTTAATACACGTTGGAGTGTAGTTCAGATACCGTGTATTACCCTAGCGAGGTGTCTCATAGAGGTTATCAAATGTGGCACTTGATACTTTGATCGGTGAGGTGTGTTTCAGTATCAATATTGTTATCGACCATTCTGGGCCTTCATTGGAGCTTGACCTAACCATATTGGTGTTTTTTGGTGATGACAAGGCTTTGCGGGCTTCCTCTTTTCTTACTCGGACAGGTTGAGATTATACCTCGGTAAAGCAGGAGGGCATTACAAGCCAAGTTCGGTACCCTGAAGATCTCTTGATGAAAGCAGAGATGGTAGCATGCTCTTGGGGGGTCACGAGATACCTCGACCTCGGGGATCCTAGGTCCATCCACATCGACCTAGCTCTAGGCTCCTATCCTGGTACATGTAGCCTGATGTGGTTACGTCGGGCTTTAATTGGTGAGCCTGGGTGTGTGCGGGGATGCTCAGATGGTAAAGGCGGCCTTGCCTCACTTCTGCACAATCACATGGTTACTCGACCTTAGAGACCCTGGTACCTTGTTACTCAAGCCTGAATCCGAACCCTTGCATGAAGTCTGGAGAGTGAAAATTTTCCTTTAGTCCCTAGCCAAATTTGGCTATTAACAGAAGGGAAAAATAAAATAGCAGGCATACACGTGCTAGGAAATATTCATACCACTACCGCCACCTGGCTATCTTCTCCACCATCCATCTCTCTCTCCTCTTCCATCAGAACTCTCTTTCTCTTAATCTCCCTCTCCATCTTTTCTTTCAAACCCTAAAATCTATATCTCTTTCTCTCACTCAGTCAAGACACTCACACTAAATGAATTATTTAAATAATTGTCTTAAAAAAATGTCTGAAGGAGAAAAAGAATATAGATAAAAGGGTTGATTTAGAGGAGAGATGAGTTGACTGTTGAGAGAGAAAAAAATGTTTAGTAGAAATAGTGGATGGTCAAGAGTTCAATAAGAGATAGAAGATGATGGACACGTATTTGAAAATATATGTGGTAGGTAGATTCTTCTTTTTATTTTGCTGCTTTTTACTCTAATTTTGTACCGAACGTATGGATGGTGTTCTCAAAGTATGAGTGATTGCTAACTCTATATTTTGTGGGAGAAGCATCATGATTTTAAAATAGTAAAAGAAGTATGGTTTCTCTGTTCTAGCAGTGTGGGTTTCTTTCATTTATGATTGATTTACTAGATTTTTTGTTTGAGGTATGGGTTTTTTTGTACGATTTCATTTATTTATTTATATATATATAATTAATTTACACATATAACTTTTTTCTATCTATTGACATTTCTAATCATGTATATATGTGGGGTTTGGTTGTCTCTAGAGCTCAATACTTTCATAAGTTTTATAATTTTTCTTCCTTTTATTTAATTTCATTTTGTTTAATTAGTTTACTGATCTGTTTATTTCAAATACATTTTTCATATACTTTTGTATGACTTCCATGATTTCAATGATTATTGAATATATTTTATGTTTTTTACATTTTGTTTGCACTCATATGAGTTTTTCATCTGAATATTACATTTTTCTTGGTTATTTACATTTTGTAATCATGTTTATATATAGTATTGTTTTTTTTTCTCTAGGACTCACATGTTTAATAGTTTTTTTTAGTGATTATCGTTATTTTACTGCAACTATTACGATTTCTAAAAATTTAATAATGAGTATTTATTTATATATGTATTTCTAGTTATGTATTATTAATGTTCTTTGATTTTATTGTGGAATTATTTATTTTAAAATGAAATTTTCTTTTGCTTTTTATTTGTTTTCATTGTTTGTGGTGTTGTTTGAATTTATGCATTTATGATGTTTTTAAAAATTTGTTTAGGGAATTCAATTAGAAATTTTTAACTTTTTTAACTAACAAAATGAGTTTATTTAAGATGTTATAAACTTTGAATTTCATTATCATCGAGTTCAGTATTGAGCTTATGGTTGGTTTGTTTGTTTATTATTTTGCATTTTAAATTGTTGTTACAAGAAAATATATGTATGAAATCTATACAACAAAATATACTTGATTTTATTATTATTATTTCTTCTGAAACATTTGTGAGTTTTAAATATTCCTGTCTTTTATATTTGTTGTACAGATTGTTAATGTATATTTGATGTTTTTTTTATGGTATTTAGGTTTTTATGTTGCTGGTGCAAACTCTTGCCGTTACTGTGCAATTGCTCTCTTGGTAAGTTAGTTACTATTTTTTTTTTCTAAGTGATTAACTTTACTTTGATGAGTGTAGTATATTTTTTTAGAAAATATAGTGATTATTTGTTTATACATATTCTTTGTTCTTCGAATTCTTTTTATTCTTTTCTGATTTTATTCATATTTATTTAGGTATTTTGTGATTTATATATTTTTATTGCTTAAATATTATATTTCTCATGTTATTTATAACTTTATATCATAAAAACTGCATACATTTTTGTGGTGTTTATATTTTGCGCATACTTTTTGTGGTTTTCATATTTCAGTGCAAACTTTTTGCGGTTATTATAGAATTGCTTTCTTGATAAGTTATGTACTATTTTTTATTTCATTGTAAATCTTACTATTAATTTATTTATACTTTTTATCTGTTTTTTATGTGACTATTTTTTTTTGTGATTACCGATTATAATATGTTTATAACAATTGCATTAATTATTTTTCTTACATAGTACAATGTCCAGAAATGTGATAACTCGATCTAGAAAAAGTATTATCAAACAAGATAGTCAATCTAATGTTGGTAACAATATAAATCTTGATGATATCATTTGGTATGATGTGCCAATACTTGTTGACGAAAATATTTGTAAAAAAAGAAGCATTACCAACATTTATAATTATGAAAATTATTGTTGTGAAAGCTCTGCTTCCACTTTAAAGAAGCATGCATCTACTGAGAATGGTTTGAACTACTTTTTATCCGTTTTTGATGTGGGATATAAAGATCCTTTGTTTGTTGATGTTATTGATTGTAATGTTCTTTGTGATACGACTGATGTTCCCGAATCATCGAATCGTACAAACAGTAAACCATTATAGTATGAATGGTCAAGCAAACCATCAGAACATGAGGAATAGTAAGCATTTCTAAAACTATTTCTTTTTTCTTCTGTTGTATATTTATATGAATTTTAAATATTGACTCACACAATTTAAATATATTTTTATAAATATTATTTTTTCGTTTCCTTAGGATCAGTTGATGAATACATTTCTTTTGGGGATATGAATTGTGAGTGCCAACATTGTAATGCTTTGTTTTGGCATATAGTGTGTTTAAAAAGAAATCATGCTAAGTCAAGTAGACCTCAAATTGGTTTTTGTTGTTTAAGCGGAAAAATTAAATTACCTTCGGTAAGAAATACACTTGTTTATGTAAACGATTTGTTGACTAGAGTTCAAAAAGTGTTGTGTTTAAACAAGCTATTAGGGCTTATAACTCAATCTTTGCATTTACTTCCATGGGAACTAAAGTTGATAAATCGATTAATGAGAGGTCTGGTCCTTATGTGTTTAAAATTAATGGCCAAGTTCACCACTTGATGGGTTCATTATTACCACCAGAAGGAGAATGTCCTACGTGTGCACAACTTAACATTTATGACACCGATAATGAAGTTAAAAATCATGTTGATGTTTTTAACTGATCAAACAAAAGTGAAAAGCTTGATGATGAAATAGTTGGTGGTCTTATTCAAATGTTTGATCAGATAAATTATTTGGTAAAACTTTTTAGAATTGCTAGAGACAAAGTAAAAAGTGGTTCTATTGATTGTTCCAGATTGAGGTTATTTGGAAAAAGAAATACACATCATAGGAATTATGATTTGCTGACAAGTAGTCAAATTGGTGGTTTGATAGTTGGGGATATTGGTGATTTTAAATCTGAAAGTGTTAGTATATTTGGGTATGGGTTGGAGACCCATTATACACCCAAGTGAGCCAAGATCACAAACATACATGGAGAGCCCAAAATGCATTACACCAAGTCCAGGCCACCTAGCCCAACACACTCAAAGCTCATGCACCAACTTGTATAATTGCAAGAGCAGTTTTTATAAAAGTAATCAGTTGAGAAACTGATACATAAAATGATAAATGTTAAAAGCAATCAATTGATTCATAAAATAAAACACTCAACGTGTATTGAGTGCGTATGGGAAGGAAGGAAGGCATGCATTGTTTGTGCAATGCACAACATGGGTGGTCTGATGTTTTTAATGTGTGTGCATTATGCATGTGTGCAATATGCATGAGATGCATGAGAAAATTTGTGAAGCAATATTTAATGTGCAATATTCCGTATATGTACATTGTGTAATGGCAAGTAAAAAATACAGAGTGATTAACACAAAGAGATGTGGAGAAAGTCATCAGAGAATTTTCTCTCATCCATGATCAATCAGAGTGTGGGTATTTATTTCGTGATTAGATGGAACTTTTCGAATGTGTGACCTTCTTCTGACCGGTGGTACAATCTCATGTGTTCGATCCCGCTTCCGCTAGAGAGTTCAGATTTTGTATGGCGAACGGTAATCCAAATTTACTTTTGTTTATATCGAATTTAATTTCATTGGTATCATAGCATATGTTTGAGATTGTAATCTGGTAGAAATGCCATGTTTCGGCATTGTTTTTCATGTTTGAATGCTTCTCAATTCAATAATTGCATGACACCACACGCTTGTATATTTCGTTTTCTATGGCATGAATGTATACATATATATGTCATTACATGTTCTGGAATTTATTGTCATGTAATAACTTCAAAATTAAGACAATTTTAAAGAAGTAAAATACAAAACCCGTGACTGTAATCGGGTGATAATTTATTGTCATTTCTTTATTTCATGGTACCATTAGATAGAGGTTTCCAAGAGATTTCCAACGATAGGTCATTTACATAATTTGGACTAGAAACAGGAGAGAAAAACGATTACGAATTTTTCTTTTCGGAATCAGAATTGGAAACTTGTTTTTTTCTTGAACTTTGGTGAAGAACATGAAGAACATGTGTCACGTGCATATAGGTGGAGAGTGCACTTTATCTCTAACACAAAATTCATAACCGTTGGCATCGATAGATTCACCATGACAATACAGGTTGAATGGTGGTGATCCCGTTGTCCGAAAACATCCAAAAAGTGGCAAGTGTGCTATACGCGCCTCCAGTGAGAGTGGGGATGACTCACACGTTTCACTTAGAGAGTGACACTTGTCGAAAGGTTTTGTGCTTGTGACAAAACAAAAGACATGTGGTCTACTAAGAAACTGACACGTGTTAGGAGATTTCATGTGGTCTACTAAGAAATTGACTCGTGTCAGGAACTTTTCATATAGAAATGAATCAGCCATGTGTTCCACTATGAACATGACACGTGTCACATAAAAAACTAAGTAATTTTTTGGTGACGGTTTACATTGCGGTTTCCAAAATGATTTATGTGCAACTTTCGATAACAGATTTCGACACTGTTTTCAATCATGTATTTTTGGAACGTTTTCGTTAGCATTTTTTTCCTAGGAATGGTTTTCGGATCAGATTTTTGACGACCGATTCTGACGTGGTTTCTGATGACGGTTTCCGATGCAACTTTCGATGTCAGATTTCAGGACTGATTCCTATGACTGTTTCTGACTACGTTTCCGATCATGAATTTTTCATCAATTTTCTAGTCGTAGATATTCTGATAGTTTTCCCATAATGTTTTTTCAGACAATAGTTTTCAGTGTGGTTTTCGGTAATGGTTTTTGGCTTGGATTTCCAAAAACTGATTTATGTGCGGTTTTCGATAACGGTTTTCGGCATGACTTTCGATGACTTTTTCCAAGACAAATTCCTATGATGGTTTTCAATGCGGTTTCTTATGATTGTTTTCGGTGTAGATTCCAATGACAGTTTATGGTATAATTTCAGTGTAGATTCCACCGTGGAAATTTTCAGCTTGAATTTCGGCACTTTTTCCTGACGGTCATAGAATTTTCTTGTAAAAAAAAATTTGGCCACTTAAATTTAGCTTCATTAGGAGCTATGTATACTGAAAAGCCATCGTTTAGAATTCTTTATCTAATTAATTGTACAATCAGGAATAAGAAATTTTATTAGAATGTACATTAGCAATGTATAAAAAAAAAATTTTCTAAGTGACTTAAGATTTTTTTTGAATTAATCTGCATCATCTCATGTCTTAATTGAGAAGATTTCATGATTCTTATTAATGACATATAGCCGCAGTCAATTTAGACTCGTGCTTTTATGTGGAGAGATACAGTGAATAGTCTTTTTATGAAATTTTTCAAAAAGTTAATAGATATATAAGGTTGGAAAAGCAAGAGTAAGGTACCGCGATGTATTTTGATCATATAGCGTGTGAACTAGAAATCGTAAAGGATCGTTACATTCTTGAGAATGTGAGGCGATCTACTACATCCGTAATGAATATTCATAGTGCTAGGCACATGAGTTATCGCACACGGGAAATAGGACCAAGATTTGAGAAAATGGCAATTTGATGAGCTGTGAAGACTTAGAGAGTCTTTGTCAGTGGTGATCAATATGAATATGAAACGTATAGAATGAATAGCATGCAAAGTCCCATAATTTAGAAACTATTGTTGTTTTAATAAACTGTTCTATAGTAAATAATTTTGGTTTATTTACTTATAAGTTGGTTTGACCCATATTTTTTTTTTTTGGGACTTGTACATTGTAATCTTCTGTTATTTATAAAATCACTAGTTTTGGGACTTCTAAATTGTTGAGTACAATATTAGAATTAGAATTTTACAAAAGTACCGAATTTATGATGATTAAAATTTTGGAAACAGATAGTAATAAGGCATTTTGACAACTTTTTCGATTCTGTACCTTAAATTGTTTCATCATTTTATCAATTTGTGTTTGCAGTAAAATTAAATGTGTGTATTTTTTTTGAAGTTAATATGCTTGCATAATAGATTGTATGTCTCTACATAGATTAGCATAAAATATAGAATACATATCTATAATATTGTGGCTAATTTGATAGCGATAAACTAGATCTTGTATTCTAGGGAATAGATACAATAAGATTTAGTGTATTTTAAGAGTAAGAAACTCTTGAGACTATAACATGAATCATGATTGAACCTCGACATAGTACTTATTGCTATACATACAAGATGTGAAGGCTCATCAAACGAGAAGTTAAATTACTCGCATTATGTTGTAGAGTAACTTAAATAGTAGCCTTACATGTATGTTTTACAAGTACAATAGGATTTAAGTAAAGTGGTTTACCTTTCAGAGTTTGGCTTGAAAGGCAATTTTAGTAGTATTTTGAGTACTAAAATTTTAGTAGGTACGGTATCAAGTTTTGAGTACTTATAAGAAGCACCAAAATTAGTGGCAGCCTCCAATAAGGATATAAAACATGATATATCGACTAAACAATTTGATCTCTTCTAATAGTTGGAATATATAAAATTAATAAGACATGTATCGGTCCTATCATTTCAGTAGTAGAAGATGAGTACTTAGAGACAGCTTATGCTTCTACTCAATTTTATATGAACGATTCCAAATTGTACAAGACTTAGTTTTGAGCATATTAGTGGAAATAGATATTTACATAAGGGGAAAAGAATTTAGTCATAGCCACTTAATCTTAGATCGGAATATGTAAGAAGTTTAGGGATAATGAATTGAGGAAGGATAAAACTAAAATAGCTTATTGCAGTTGTGAAAAGCTGGGTCATTTTCACCTATAAATGCTTTGAGTCAAAAAGAGTAAACCCAAACTAAAGAATTTGTTAAGTTATGCTTACGTTTTTGGCTATGAATTTTATTTTTTAATCTCATCCTTTGTGGATGGTAGATAAGTGAAGATATACCATCCAATAAGAAACTGTAAAGCATACGTTGAGTAAAGTTAGATTATTAGAGACAAGATGTATAAATGTTAGAGCAATTTTAGAGTTAAGTACCTACAAACTGTGTTTCATGGTAGCCTAAATTTGTACTCCACGATGTTCTAATATACACTTGAGATCTAACTGGGTTTTAGTGTCCACGGTTATCCTCATTGATTTTGGTTATCGTTAATGATCATGATGGTTGTATGAATATTATTTTTAGTAAATTATATCCATATGGTACTTGATAGTTGCTTAGTGGTTTTATGGAATTATACCTTAGTAGAGACGGTTATAATTTTGTTTGTTTTTCAATCATTACAATGGTAAATGTACTGATATTTTGGCATGCTAGATTAAGTCATGTTGGCCTAGATAGAATGAGTATATTAGTCAAAGAGGACTAATTGGACTCATTTATCCTAAAGGTCATGCAAATTATCTAGTAAGAAAAACAACTAGAAAACCATTTAATAAGGAACTAGATCAGGAATTTCATTGCAACTAATTCATTATTACATTTGTGATTGAATGAGTGTAAAGGCTTGACATGAAATTTCATATCAAATTACATTAATTAATATCTTTAGATGTTTTGGTCATATCTATTTGATCTCCCATAAATCAAAAGCATCAGATTGTATCAGATTGTTTGGTTGAGGATCATATTAGAGGATAAACTTTTGAGTTTAAAGAATAAACTGAGTACGTAAACATCTTTCTAAACGGTTCAAGGAATTGTTTAGCAAGAATTGTATAGAAAGATATTTATTTATTCTTAAGACTCCACAACAAATTAGTGTAGTGGAAAGAAGGAATTAAATACTGTTGGAAATGGTTAAGTATGTGATGGCACAAGTAAATTTATTAGTATCTTACTTGAAGATATCTTAATTGATTGCTGCCTACTTATTTAATCATGTTCCATTCGATCAAATACTTCCACACCAAATGAATTCTAGACAGGTAGGTATCTTGGTCTGATTAATATACAACCTTGGGGGTATGCAGGTCATGTTTATAATCCATCTCATAAAAATGAGTAATTGAATGCAAGAAGAGAAGTTATATATGTGTTTGAAACTTTGTGCATTCTAAAGGATTAAATAAATGATGATGTTCAATTAGATAGAAGTGTAACTGAATTAGAATCACAAAATGTCATTATTAGAGAATGAAGTTCTTAGTATAGTGAGTTTAATATAGATATCTAATTTTAGATTTAGATGATCTATATTAATACAGGAGTGACGATAAATTAAAAATTAACTTGGTCCTCCATCCCTAGTGGGAGTGGAGTTCTACATGGATCTTCCATCCTTAGTGGGAGTGGAAGTCGAAGTCTACACCCTAGTGAGAGTAGATATCTGTATGAACCTTTCATCCCTAGTGGGAGTGAAACAACTGCTGAATCAGCCACCGTAACAATTTACCAACACATTATAATAATCATAAAAATTATCCCATGTCATCTTTCAGAGATTGAAAGGGAAGATTTGATGTCTATTTTACTTGATAGTGATAAACCAAAGATTTTAGAATTGAGCTATCACTTCTATCTACTTAGTGAATTAATGAATGAAAGCAATGGAAGAGGTGATGGAGTATAGAAAAGTGATTATGGCCGGGACTTGATTCACTTATCGATTGGTCATTAGACAATTTTGAACGTATGGCTTCCACATATATCATACGTAAAGTGGAAAGTATTATTGAGAGGTATAAGACGCGATTAATCGCAAATGAAGAAACTTATTCTCGGAAGTAAAATTCTCTTTCATATGCCTTATCCTAGCACTAGTCACATATTTGAACCTGAAATTACATCAATAGATGTAACGATTGTACTTCTCGGTAGAGAACTAGAGGAAGAGATTCCATGGAATAGCCTGTAAATTTTTGTTTCAAAAGACCAAATAACGCACAAGTGTGCTTTCTTAATTAATGTATGGTTTGAAGCAATCATCTAGAAAGTGGTATATTTTATTTCATCTAGCCGTAATGTCTTACAGATTAATGATGACTAAAGATAGCCATGGTAAGTACACTAGATAGGTTAAGGATAATTTTTATATTATCTATATATATGGACTATATGTCTTGGCTAGAACTTAGGGATAATATGATTTTAGTCCCTCTAGTTTACGTTTATATGAGTTTAGTCCACTAGTTTTTTTAATTACTAACTTTAGTCCTTCTGACATATTTTCTGTGAAATAAGACGGAATGACGTTGTCAGACCGTTAAATGACCATTTTACTCCTACTTTGTCTTACACGAAAGGCACTATAGTAATTTTATATTTCACTAAATAAAAAAAAAAACTCTTTAAAAAATTAAATTTAAAATAAAAATATATAACAAAAAACATATTAAATCTTTACCAACCATTAACATTCAACCCATAACCATCCATCTTCATCTTCATCATCTTCAACAACCTTCAACCCAGAAAAAGAATTATTTTTTTTAAAAAACTCATAACCATCGACATCTATCATCATCATCATCATCGATCATCACCATCATCCCCTAATTTTGTTTTTTCTAGAAAAAGAAAATTAAAATTAAAAAACTCATCACCATCATAATCTATCATCAATATCATCGATCATCACTTTCATCCCCTACTTTTTTTCCAGAAAAAAAAATTAAAATTATAAAACTTATCACCATCATCCACTAATTTTTTTCCAGAAAAAAGAAAATTAAAATTAAAAAAACTCATCACCATCCCCTGATTTTTTTTTAGAAAAACTTCAACCTAGAAAATCTAAAATTTTTCATCAAGCCTGAAATCTTCAGATATTAATCAATGGAGAAACAGATGGAGCTCCATCAAAATCGTCACCACCAAACGGCCAAACACCGACACAAAATTGACGAAATCGCACCACCACCAATCCTGAAATCGTGGAGAGAGATTGGTGGAGATGAAGATAAAAAATCGAGATTGACGAACCAGAGATCGAAAATCGAGGAGTCATCATCGATTCTAGTCAGCGTCCCATCTTTGTTGCTGATCAAAAATTCGGTCGCCGTCGATTTGGAGAGTGAGAGAGAGTAAGAAAGCATCGGGGAAGAAAGATAGAGAGTGTGAGATAATGGTGATGATTGATTATATTAAAATGTTTTATTTAATATTTTTATAATAATTATAATTATTTAATTTAATAATATTTATTTGTGGTTTAAAATTAATTTTGAAATTACTATTATACATTTCTTCCAGACAATTTCTAGAAGCTTTTACTAAAATTCCCATAATGCCCTTATTGACCTAACGGAAGTCAATGAAAAACAAATGGAATTGTTCGGTAGGGACTGGAATTGGTATTGCCGGAGAACTAGAAGACTAAAGTTAGTAATTCGAAAAACTAGTGGACCAAACCCAGATTAACGCTAACTAGAGGGACTAAAATCTTAATATCCCCAATAAATATTGAAGAGTTAGTAAAACTATAATGAAATGGTAATTCTCAAATTTCTTTGAGATTTTATATGAGCCAGGTGGCATATATATATATATATATATATTAGGAGCTAGATTGGATTCAGAATGAGCAATTATAAGCTCATAGATACTCCTATTGTGAAATTACAAACTCCTAGCCTCAATGTGTACCTTGAAACTCCATAAGATCAAGATATTAATTACAAGTTTCTCATGTTAGTATCATATAGAGTCTCCTGTATATTGTGATATGTACAAAGTTTTTCATTAGTTACGTCGTAAGATTAGTAAGTGGACACCAATATGAATCTAGATTACATCATTGAGATGTTGTCATGAGGATTATGACATACCTTAAAAGTATGACTAACTAAGTAGTGTACATTGTGATATGTATAAGGCTCAACAGAAATTATGCCATAAGATTGGTAATTGTATACCAATATAATCCTAGATTGAGAGGATTATGATATAACTTTAATAGTAAGGAAAGTTATTGTTAATGCTAGCATAATTATACATAAAATGTAATAGAAATATATCATCAGGTTGAGACTAGCATTCTTACACATGCAGTCACCACAATCGATGAGATGAGACATATATATTAAAAAATATGTAAGATATATTCTCGCAGAGCTAGTATATATGAGTATGTCGCTTTGACTTTGTCAAGATGAGGTTCACAATAAATATACTAACATATTTTAGAACCGATCATGATAGATTCACTATCATTGATACTTGATCAAGCCATATGTGAGATCTTAATATGGAGCTAGAGAGAGGCGAGCTTTTAAGAACTCAGTTAATCACGAGAGTTGTGACTGGACCAAGATTTGTACATTGAATAATATAAATACATACACATTCTTATTTAGAATGAAATTCACTATAACATATGTTTCATACCACCTGTGCTATATGTGACCGATGTGGAAAATGAGAGAATGAAACTCTGTCTCCTCATCGTGTAAGTTCCATTGAAGTTTTAGATTAACTTCAAACATTGTCCTCATGACCATTTACTCTTGAAGTGACTGGATAATGTTGGCACATTTAGCGTGTTATTTCTATGGCTTTGATAATTCATCCTATGAGGCACGTCTAGGGTAGCAGTTGTTCTGGAGACTAAGAGATAAATATTAAATGGGAAGATTTAATGAATTTTTTATCTGACTTACGTATTCACCGGCCGACCAATTGTATTTGGAGATACAATTACGAATACATAAAATGCGATAAAGTCAAGCATAGCTTTCTTGAGGGATTAAGTATGTTTTTTAATAGATAAAAAATTATAAATTATAAATTATATCCAGGATACAATAATCAAAAATGTTATCTCTTCTAAATAGAGAATTTCCAATTGAGATTGTTAGCTCCCTTTTTTATATATATTGATTGTTCATAAGTCACACGATGCATTTACCCATATGAACACTTTTGACAATAATGATAATATTTTTGTATAAAGTTTCAAAGACTCCACTATATGTATCACATTTTACGTCATTATAGGGAGTGGCAGATGTTGATTAATAAGATTGCACCAATGATGGGCTTGTGGTAGTTTAACTATATTGGCCCCACTAGTGCAAGTGGGAGATGTTAGTATATTTGGGTATGGGTGGGAGACCCATTATACACCCAAGTGGGACAAGATAATAAACATACATGGAGAGTCCAAAATCTATATACACTAAGCCCAAGCCACCTAGCCCAACACATGCAAAGCTCATACACCAATTTGTATAATTGTGAGATCAGTTTTTATAAAAGCAATCAGTTGAGAAACTAATAAATAAAATAATACACTCAACATGTATTGAGTAGGTATGGGAAGGTAGGAAGGCAGACATTATTTGTGCAATGCATAACATGGGTAGTCTGATGTTTTTCATGTGTGTGTATTATACATGTGTGCAATATTCATGAGAAAAATTGTGAAGCAATATTGAGTGTGCAATATTTCATGTGTGTATAATCTGTGTAATGCAAGTACAAAATGCAGAGTGATTAACAGAAAGAGATGTGGAGAAGGCCATCAGAGAATTTTCTCCCATCCAAGATCATAGTGTGGGTATTTGTTTCGTGAACAGAGAGGACTTTTCAAATGTGTGATCGTCCTCTGAACGGTGCTACAATCCCAGGTGTTCGTTCCCGCATCCATTCGAGAGTTTAGATTTTGTATGGTGAACGGTAATCCAAATTCATTTTTGTTTATATCGAATTTACTTTCAGAAAGGGATATCATTTTAGAGCTTAGAAATGGTGTATTGAAAAGGATAACAAAATTAAACCCTAAGTATATGGCTTTGCAATATCCATTGTTTTTTTCCATATCGTGAAGATGGTTATAGACTAGATATTCCGTGGAATAAACATTTAAAGGCAAGAAACAAAAAAAAAACAACGGATACCAATGAGAGCATTTATTGCGTATCAGATTCAAGATTAATATGAAGAGGATGATACTTTGTTAAATGGTGGTAAAATGTTTCAAAAAATTTTATTTGATAAATATGCCACATTTGAGAAGCATATATTGGATTTTATTTGGTCAAATCAAAATTCTCTTTGAAGTGAGGTATTAAAGGGCATGCAAGATGCATTTGCAAATGTAGATTCAAATGCTGAAGAATTAGAAAAAAAAAGTTATTCTACCATCTTCATATACTGGCAGTGCATGACAATATGATAAATAATTACCTGGATGCTATGGCAATAAGTAGATGTTTTGGAAATCCTGATTTATTAATCACATTTACATATAACTCAAAGTCGCCTGAAATTCTCAGTGATCTTGGACGTAGATGTTGGAACCCCATTCACCGGTTATGCAGTGGAAGTAAGTTACAAATTTTTTATGCAGATCTTAATTGATCTGGAACCAGTGAACTTGGGATCGTAATTATTTTTGGAACTAATACATATAAAATTATTACAATAACAAAATATACGTATATACAGAAAATTGAAATCGATATAATCAGAAGAATAAAATAGAATCTTACCAACGTTTGGAGGCTCCTTCACTTTACAATATGCTCCTAGTCTGTACCATTGATCTTCCTCACTATATCCCGGGATTGATAACTGCATGTGGGCACATCACGGGCTCGAGATCTTAGAATGGAGGATGAAGAAAAACTAAGAAAATTTCTTTATTTTCACTATGCAATACTTGCATTGTTTGCATCTCATGCAAACTTTGATGTATGTGTTGTCGTGTTGATATGTGTTATACGTACACATTAATAGCTTTTGTCTTTTGTGCGTTGAACATATTCACATGCACACAATACCAAATAAACAAACCAAAACTCTTTTGACTTCTTTTATTTATTTTTATTTTTTTAAAGCGAAATGATCAGTCTTTCATTTAAAGCCACGAACCCACTTTCGTAAACTCATTTTTTTTAACTGATGCGTGTTCTCTCTGGTTCTTACAAAATATATCATATATATTTTGTAATTAAAAAAATGAAATCCACTATGATTCTGTTTTTTTTTCAATTAATATATATATCATATATATATTTGACTTTTAAAAAACCTGATCAAAAATTTATTTGATTTTTAAAAACTTTCAAATAAAAAAAATCTCATATCTTTTATTTGAATATTTTTTCGAATTCAAACTATTTAAATTCAAAAATAAAATATTTAATAAAATAAAATAATCACATCATCTTATTTTATTCAAAAACAAATACCAACATACACTCTCCGTTTCGTGATTAATAACATAATTAAATAATCTTATTATTTAATTTATTTAATCACCATTATTCATTAATTAAATAATCTCATTATTTAGTTAATTCTTGAATAAATACGTGTCACTTTCGTAACACGATTAATTGGACAATCCAATTAATTAACCTGGACCCTTGTTACCTAAATCGATCGGGCTAGGAAGGGACCTAATGGACCCACATTATTTTGAGCTCCAATAATCATCGGAATCATTAATTAAACTCTTTAATTAATATTTCTTGATTATTAACTCCAATGTTACTCCACTAAAAACCCCAAGCTGCACTCTTTCAACTGTAGACACTTTTACATAGACCTATACAACTCGGTGTCTATCGATATAACTATTACATATGATGTCATACTCCACTGTAATTCATAATTAGAGCTGGGTCATAATATCCATTATACCACTCTAATTACATATATCCTTTAAGTACCATTGATTCTCTAATGGACAATAAATCCTATTTCCTCACAGAATTAGGAGAGCGCTCATATTGTCGAAGCCCCGAATCAACCCTTAAGGGAACTACCATCTACTTCTCACAAGAAGGAGTGGATTCCACTATTGTGTACAAACCTTCCCAGCCACAAGCCAAATCACAATCCCAACATACGGAGTATATTGATCAGGAAATGCGTATGACCTTACCCATGGTATATCACATACCACGATCTAACTTGAAGGAGTCGATAAGACACTTAGGATTAATATCACCCATATATAGCCATCATTAGTTGATATATGAATCTCATCGGTAAAATGATCTTGGGCCAGATTCATATAGATCATGACCCAGTCTTATATGATCACATCATACAAGGTGCCTCTATTCCCATATCTCATATGAATGATTCAGGATATAATCATCGTACATTACGGAATGGACCGCAGCTATAGATTAACTGGAAATAAAGTACCCAACTTTATTTACTGTCTATGGACTATTTAGATTGCACGTCTCTTACTGTATCCATCCGTATATGACACATATATACACAGTTTGAGATTACATCCGGCAATCTTGGATGTTAAATATATGCACAAGTTATAAAATAAAAACAGAACAAGAATGAATTGAACTTTCTTTTATTTATTTCATAAACCCATTTACAAATTACATCTTTAGGTCATAAACCCCAACGATCTCCCACTTGCACTAAAGCATGTGAGGCATGTTCCAAAAACACTTTAGCTGGTAAGGTCTTTGTAAATGGATCAACATGATTGTCTTGTGAGACTATCTTGGTGACGATCAAATCTCCTCTCTACATTATCTCTCTAATGAGATGATACTTTATCTCTATATGTGTGGCTTCTTGGTTCTTTGGAATTAGCCACAGCAATATTGTTATCACAATAAAGTGCGGTGGGCATATCTAGATCTGAAACAACTTTCAGATCACTCAAGAACTTATGGAGCCAAATAACCTCTTTAACAGCTTCACAAGCGGCTACATATTCGGATTCCATGGTGGAGTCAGGAATTCAAGATTGCTTAATACTTCTCCATACAATGGCCACCACTTATGGTGAATACTGATCCAGACGTGGATTTCCTAGAATCCCTGTCTGACTGAAAATCATAATCCGTGTATCCTAACGGGATCAAATCCTGTCCAGAATACACTAGCATATAATTTCTCGTCCTCCGAAGATAATTAAGAATAGTTTTGATAGTAACCCAATGATCTAATCATGGGTTGGACTGGTATCTGCTGACTACTCCCACTGCATAGCAGATGTCCGGTCTCATGCATAACATAGCATACATGAGACTACCTACTGCCGATGCACAGGGTACACGTTTCATATCCTCAACTTCTTGAGGTGTCTTAGGACACGGTTCCTTAGACAAGTGAACTCCATACCTGGAAGGTGAATTACCTTTCTAAGAGTTCTGCATCGAAAATCACACAAGAATCTTATCGATATATGATGCCTGAGACAGTGCCATGAGTTTATTCTTTCGATCCCTTATAAGTTGGATCCTTAAAACATAACTCGCCTTTCCAAAATGTTTCATTTGGAATTGGCAAGCCAGCCAGCCCTTTACATCAGACAACACTCCCACATCATTCCTAATGAATAGGATATCATTTACATATAGGACAAAGAAAACTTCTTTCATGTCAATAACCAGCTGGTAGACATAACGCTCTTCGACGTTCTACTCAAAGCCATAGGTTTTGATCACATCATCAAACCTGATGTTCCAAGATCTAGAAGCTTACTTAATTCCATAGATTGACCTTTGCAGCTTGCAAACTTTTTGCTCTTGATCTGGAGACACGAATCCCTCTGGTTGCATCATATAGATGCTCTTATCAAGATTGCCATTCAAGAATGCAGTCTTGACATCCATTTGCCAAATTTCATAATCGAAATAGGCAGCTTTGGATAAGAGAATCTGAATAGACTTAAACATGGCTACTGGTGAGAAGGTCTCTTCATAATCGACCCCCTCTTTCTAGGTATAACCCTTGGCCACTAGTCTTGCCTTGAAGGTCTTTACCTTTCCATCTACTCCTTTTTTTCTCTTATAGATCCACTTACAACCTATGGGTTTTACCCCATCCGGTAAGTCTATAAGATCCCATACTGAGTTAGAGTACATGGACTTCATCTTGAGATTCATGGCTTTAAGTCATTTCTCTTTATCATGATCTTCCATTTCATTCTTAAATGTCAATGGATCATCCACACTATCAGCAGAGACAACACATTGTCCCTCACTTATACCTAAATAGCATTCAGGTTGTCTTACAACCCTCTCATTACGTCTAGGTGGTAGTGTATCCTGATTAGGAACCATCTGACTCTCAGATGATTGTGGATCAATAACTCTTGTTGATGAAGCACTAGTCTCACTAGGCTCTAACTTATTCAATACAATCTTAGAACGAGGTTTATGGTCACTAATATAATCATCCGTAAGAAACATTGCATTTGTCGATACAAATACTTTGTTATCTTCACCACTATAGAAGTGTCCACCTCTGGTCTCCTTGGAGTATCTGACAAACAGACAGACCATAGACTTGGAGTCTAGCTTTCCACTTCTGTTCTTCAGCATGTGTGTTGGACACCCCCATATACGGAAATGTTGCAAACTAGCTTTACGACCATTCCATAACTCTAAGGGAAGTCTTAGGAATAGATTTGGATGACACTACATTCAAAATGTATACCACTATTTGTAATGCATATCCCCAGAAAGAATTTGGTAATGATGAGAAACTAATCATAGATCTCACCATTTCCATCAGGGTACCAGGAGCTGTGAGTTGGGAAACTGTCCCATGCTCGACCATGAAGTCTTCAAACTCTTGGTCAAGGTACTCACTTTCACGATCCGATCGTAGTGACTCAATACTCCTACCTAATTGATTCTCAACTTCAGCTCAGAATTCTTTATACTTTTTAAATGTTTTCGACTTTCGTTGCATCGGGTAGATGTATCGGTATCTTGAGTAGTCATCTATAAAGGTGACATAATACTTATAACCACCACTAGCTTTAACATTCATCGATCCACAGACTTCTGTATGTATAAGCTTTAGCGGTTCTTTAGCTATAAGCTCTTTTCCAGTTAAAGGTCTCTTAGTCATCTTACCTTTCAGATAAGATTCGTAGGCAGGTAAGCTGCCAATCTTTAACTCACTTAAAGGTCCGCTTTTTTACTTGCCTATCTATCCGGTCAAGGTTGATATGATCAAGCCTTAGATGCCAGAGATACGTGTCATTATCTGGAGAAATCTTATGTCATTTAGTTTTTTGTTTTTCAACCTTAAACATTTCGACATTGAGCAGTGTAGTATGTATTAACGGTCTTAACACTTACAAATTGTTTTCATTAATTCCTGAACAAATTTTCAGACCATTATTTCCAATAATAACATACTTATTATTAAAAGAAACAACTTTTTTTTGTTCTAACAACTTTGAAATGGAAATTAAATCCCGTGTACATCTAGGAATATAAAATACATTGTCCAACAATATATAATTATTACAAAAATGTAATCTAATTACGCCCACTGCTCGTGCCAACATGACATCCCCTAACCCCACACGCATTGAGGAGGCTCCCTCCTCTAGCTGTCCAAGAATCAGTCCATTGTAAAAAAGAACAAACATGATTAGTGGCCCCCGAATCAACTATCCAAGGTGAAGAATCATCTTCCACTAAACATGAGTCAAGAACAAGTAAATCATATTTACCTTTCTTAGACTTCTTTTTGCCTTGGGCTTTCTTGGGTTTGGGCTTACTCTTCAGCTTCCCAGTAGACCTCTTCCTCTTCTTATAATTAGAGAAAGATGGTTCGGTAACATTTGCCTCACCGGTCATGTCCTTGTTATCCTTAGTTAAGGACTCAAAGGTAGCAAGCTCATTGAGCAACTGTGTAAGACTGAACTTTAATTTGTTCATCCCGTAGTTACTTTTAAATCGATCGAAACTCTTCGAAAGAGTTGTCAGTATGATGCTCACTTGACTGGGTTCGTCAATGGCCCCGCAATTGACTTCTGTTGTGTTGTAGAAGGATATCATGCTCAGGACATGTTCCTGAACTGACGTACCTTCCTTCATGCGAGCGAGCATAGGAAAATGAATAGCTTCGTGTCGCTTTTTCTCAGAGGGCTACTCGAACATAGCTTGCAATGACTCCATGATTTCGAATGCTGAAGTCATTTCTTCGTGCTTTATGATAAGCACGTCTGTCATAGAAGTTGTTATTGGTAAAATCTAAAGGTAATGAGTCAGCATAGTTACCCAAGGATACAAGAATTATAGATGCCACATCACCAAGAGTCAACCCTCTTTTGCTAACCAAAGATGGATTCATAACACCCGGTTAGGGCTATCAAGATGGTCAGGACAAGGTCCCAGGTCGGGACCGAATCATTTGTTGGGATGAGTAAAGGTTTGGTCAGGTTTTTGTAGATGGTCAGCAGATCGACACGTGGATATTATCAAATACATACATAATGAGTCTTACTCCAATAAGGTGTCTCGAAGCACACTTTGACAAGGAAGCAAATTTCCTTGTTGATGCTAGATTCCAAATTAGGCAAGAAGTCCAATACAAGAAGACATGAAATAAGAAAGAAGGATAAAACGACTTAAACACGTCAATTTCACTTACTTGTATAGTACGAATCAGGGTTCTATACATGTATAAATAGTCCCTAATAATACCCATGAAAGGGTTGAGAGATTAAAAAAAAGAGATGTAGAGACCACGAGAGATTCAATGTGTAATTATTACAACATAGTGAATTTCTTCTCACCGTCACCGGCAACCGTGGATGTTTCCCCACATTGGGGTTTTACCACGTAAAATCTTTGTGTTTTCTTTAATTCCTTAGTAGTTTATAATTTGCAATTGAGTGATCTCACATACTTTTTGTTTAACGTGTGATCCATCCAAAAATCATCGTCAACAACTGGCACTAGAAGGAGGGGTTAAACCTCAGCTGTTTTGACTAGCCAGGAATTTAGTCGTATAATGCAAAATTATGGTTTCCAGCACTGACAGAGATTCGTCCCCACATGACATTGGCGGTTCGCAGAAGGCAAACGTCGTGGACACCAATGTACAAGGAACAGATCCACCTCCAAGAACTCCACCATCAAACAGACAAGATGGCATCACAACCACAGGCTTGACTGTAGAAATATCTCAAGATGCGTTTAGGCAAGTCCAAGAATCCCTCCGGAGAGTCATTGATGACATCGCTAGACAGTGAATTAGCATAACTACAACTGTAAATCTATGTTCACCATACCAGCTCTCTACACCCGTGGTAACTCAAGGACCTAAGGTGTGCTATGATATCATGACAACTGCTCTAGGCGCACCTTAAAAATCCGAAAGAGATAGAGCGGAGAAATGAAACAAAAGAGAGCATTCATATAGAAGAAATAATCCACATAAGGATAGAAGAGAGGAAGAACGTCAGGGGTCAAGCTAATGTGAGGACACCGCAAGGTACGATGATGCAGGACAATACTATGAGCAAGGAGATAGGTATGACGGACGAGGAAAGAAGCCTTGATCGAATTTAAGTGAAAACGAACACGCCTCCCGAAGGTAAAGGGACCTGTATGGGCTCACAATCCACCAAAGGTTAGATAGGCATGGCAAACCTGAAGGAGAATGCGAAGTTTTCTTAGAAGGATAAAAGCCTTGGAGAAAAAGAAAAGTCAAGAAAACCTTTTGGTCGGGAATTTTGGGAGTCCGTTTGCTGATACCGTAAGGCAGGCTCATTTTCAACTAAATTCTGGATGCTGCATGTAGAGCAATTCAAAGCCAATACTAATCCATAAGAACATATAGAAGATACTAGAGCATCATGGCTCAGTACAACTATGATGATGCCTTCATGTGTCGTATATTCCCTTAGACATTGGGAGATCAGGGATCGAGATGGTTCTGTGGATTAACTTCAGGGTCTGTAAAGAGTTTTGAAAGATTGACACGAGCATTTAGCAGAAAATTTATGGGAAATATCCAGCAAAGAAAATTGGTGTTAGCTCTTTCTACCTTAAGGCAAAGAAAAGATGAAAAGCTAAAATATTATTTAACCAAGTTTTTATAAGAGGTATCAGAAGTTCAGGATCCCAACGATGACGCAGTGGTATCCACATTCATAAATAGCTTGCAACACAGTCACCTAACCTTGAACCTAAGGCAACGGGGACTGACCACGTATGCGAGCATGGTAGATTATGTCAGGGGATACGCCATGGGAGAAGAAGAACAAATTGCCCACGGGGGAGAGTTTGTTAGGTTTTAGTTTGTGTTGGCATTAATTCCATATCAAAATGATGTTTACTTGTAATGATTTAGTTGTTTAGATTCATGATGATTCAAGCTTCAAAGAAGAATAAACAACAAGTCAAAGCAAGTTCAAAGTCTTCAAAGAGAAAGGATGCAATATGGTTCTACAAAGGTATACTAAGACCTTATCTTTCTCTTAAAGGGCTTAGGCAAACACACACAATTCATTCATATGTGTTCCTACATCATTGTGCACCATGTATAACATATTCACACACTTGAAGATGAATGATCATGCATTGGTATGGAAATAATATGTTTTAGAAAATGTATGATTGGAGACTATCTCCATGTAGTTTGCATTCTAGTGTGAATTGTGTTTGTGTGTGTATATGTTTGTATAACATGGATATTGAACTTGAATTTAGTCCTAAATCATTCTTGATTGAGTTCCAGTCATTTCAGTTACTCATACTATTGATTTCAAGTTCTAAGTCAAAAGATACTACACTTTCAACTCATGTTACATACATTATGTATGTATTCGTATATCGAGTCGAATCATTATTTTTTAGGTTGAGTATCTTATATGTCCATGTCCATGTGAGAGTTACAGTTTGTAATCCATAAATGGATTTGAATTCCGAGTTCGGAGGCCACAGAACGGTCGAAGAACGCGAGGGAAGCTCAAGGGAATTGCACGATGGCCAAAGGCCATGAAGAGGTGCAAGCCCGAGATGGCGCATGGCCATCTCGGCTGCAACACCTTGCTGCCCCGAGATGCCCATGTGCCATCCCGGGGAAGCAATATCAAAGAGGGTAATTTTTGTCTTTTTGCTTCTTTCTTTCCCTCTCCTTTATATTCTCTTTCCCTCTCACATTTCATTCTAAGAAGAAATTCAAACTTGTGTGCAGAAATTTTCTCTTTACATTTCCTCACATTCCAAACACCATAACTTCTTCATTTAAACTCCGATTTGAGTGATTCAAAGTTGAGAGTGTTTCTCTATTCATCCTCCATCTTTTCTCTGAAGGTTTGAGTGAGTTTTATTGCTTTTTTAGAGTCTAAACACACAAAAACTGGACTGCACCAAAATCAACTAAGGTATTGATTTTCTCTGAAAGTTTTCTTTTAAAACTTGGTCAATTACCTTGGGTTTTCTTCTTCAACTTATATATGTGTATTGTGAGTGTTTTGATTTGAGTTTTAAACTCTTTTAATGCTAGGTTGAGTTTCAATTGAAATCTTACGTGTTGAGTTAGGTTTTGATTTTGCCTATGTTTTCACTTGCTTGGGATTGTATTGTGCTAGCTTTGATTCTAGGACTATTTGATGATCTTTGATTGATTGATTTTGTGAAAAAATAGTTCCTCACATGTATTAGGCTCTCTTGGGCGAATTCTGACAACAACACATGTGCTTATGTTCTTTTGAGCTATTCATGTGTTTTGTTGAATCTATGAATAGGAATATGCTCTAGAACTTTAGTTTAAATCTAAATTACTTTGTCATATGATTTTAAAAATGTTTTTGGTTTGTGCGATTTAAACTTGATTTTGTGATTAATTGAGCATATCTTATGATTCAAGTTTTAGATCTATGCATGTATCTAGGTTGTAATTAATGTTGAACATATCTTACATGATCTAGATGATTTAAACATGCATGATTGACAAGACTACATGTGATTTGTGCATTCATGCTCTTGTCTAGTATTTTCCATAGGATGTGTTGATCATAGCATTCTATGTTGCGTGCTTGTTTACGTTTTGCATTCATGATAACCTAGATGCCTTGTGAGAAGGAAGTCTTGACAATCGGTGTGAGACCTATGTTGTTGAGCAAGAAGTCTTGGCAGGAGGTGCGAGACCTTGGATTGTCAAGCAAGGAAGTCTTGGGTAGAGTCGTGAGGACTCAGATAGTCGAGCAAGAAGTCTTGCCTAGGGTCGTGAGGATCCGGATAGGTGAGCAAGGAAGTCTTGACTAGAGTCGGGAGGACTCGGATAGTTGAGAAAGAAGTCTTGCCTTGGGTAGTAAGGATCCGGTAAGGTGAGCGAGGAAGTCTTGACAAGAGGTGTGAGGCCTCAGATTGTTGAGCTTGAGGGTGACATCTTCATGAGTAGGATAGGAGGGTAGTTTCTAGGTGAAGGGGTCACTTGAGAGATTGTACTTGTCTTATCTACTAGTGGATTTTGTTTGCTGGTGGTTGCTAACCCGTGGATGTTTCCTCTTTGGAGGTTTACCACGTTATATCTTGTGTCAACTTCTCTCTATCCCTATCTTTTTAGTATTTGTATTTGTTATTTAAATAATATGGATAGAACACTTTATGTAAGTTGACTTCCTTTCTATAATATTACTTGTTTGTATCACACTTTACTTGTTTTATATATTGATTAAGTGTCTTTAATTAATATATATATTGTGATACAAGCAATCTAGAGGGAAATTTTTTTGTTTGTTTCTAAGGGAGTCGAAAAAGGTGTCTAACCTATTTACCCCCCTCTATGTTAGCCTAGAGCATTTAACCGTGTTTGTATTTTCAATTGGTATCAGAGCAAGACACTAGATTGCACTTAGTCAGAGTCTGGGTGATACATTCACGATTTTTGCAAGGCGTTTGAAGTCATGGGTTTACAAGATGATGTCATAGCGGAAGGAGCCTCAAATACTAGGCCACCATTACTTCGAGGCACTAACTATGGGTATTGGAAGTTGAGGATGAAAGCCTACATCCACTCTATTGATGAAAGGGCTTGGATGGTAGTGGAAGAAGGTTATAGTCCTCCTACCAAGGTTCAAGATGATGGAACCATGATACTCAAGCCAAGGAGTGAATGGACAACGAATGAGTTTGAGGTTGCTAAATGGCATCATCGTGCTACGAATGCCATCTTTGGAGGAGTTGATGAGCATCAATTCTCCTACATTTAAAATCTTGAATCCGCAAAGGAAGCTTGGGATACTCTCCAAGTTACTAATAAAGAAACCTTAGCGGTGAAGAAATTGAGGCTTCAAATGTTGGCATCACAATTTGAAGGTTTAAGTACGGGTGAAGAAGAAAAGTTCGAAGACTTCCCATTCCAGCTTCTTAACATTGCTAACCAATGTCAAGCAATTGGAGTACCTATCTATAAAGAGCATTTAAATTGGAAAATCATTAGGTCTCTTCCTAAGAGATTCAAATCAAAGGTGTGCTTGAAGCCAAAGATTAAGAGTAAGTGAAACGCTCTCAATGCTGTAAAGGAGGAGAGTGAAGATGAAAATGAAGAGATGGCTCTTTTGGTTAGAAGGTTCAAGAAGTTTCTAAAGAATAATGCCAAGCCTTGAGGCAAGTCTTAAGGAAAAGAGAGTTAAGAAAACATCATCTCCAAGGAATGAGAAGAATAGTCAAGCCATGAACAAGAAAGATGTTCAATGCTATAATTGTCATGGTTTTGGTCACTTTGCTGGTCAGTGCACCAATAAGCCATATAAGAAAGACAAGAAAGGCAAAGTGTTGGCGGCTACTTGGAGTGATGATAACTCTAGTGATAATAAGAGCTCTAGTAGTGAGTCTTCAAGTGATGAAGAGTTGGTGAGCAACTTTATAGCTCTAATGGCCTCTCATTCTCCACTAGATGTTGATGGTACAATATCTTTGAACAAGAACTTTGATGCAAATCATCATGAAAGCTCTAGTTCCATTCATACTAACCTTGAATTGTTGAAAAAGAATGAAAAGCTTGAAGAAGCTAGAGATAATGCTCTAAGAGAGGTAGTTGAGAATGATGATCTGATTAAGAAACAACTAGATGAGTTTGTTACTGTTACTCGTAGACTTCTTGGTGAGAAAGGTGATATTATGAAGAAGTTTAGAGAACTTGAAAAGATAAACCTTGAGAAGGATAATGTGATATCTTCTTTGAAGAAGAGAGAACAAGAATTGATGGAAGAGATAGACAAGGCTAAGGAGGCCATCAAGGACTTAGTGAATGATTCGGTAAGTGTGTCTAGTGTTAGGAATATTGTTAAATCTCATAGTGGTGAAGATGACTTGGTAGTTGAATAGGAGCTCTTGGAAGCACCACTTCCTACTCACTTTGATAAAGTCGTGATTGATAAGAAACCACACAAGAAGAGAAAATCAAAAGCCAAGAAGAAGTTGGTGAACAAGGTATCTTTGTAAACTCCTAGTGAATCTAATTCAACTCCAAAAGGTATAATCTCATCTTTTATTCCAATTTTCCATTATTGCAACACAATAGGTCACATTAAGCCTAGGTGTTATAAATATATTGAAAAATGCAAATTAGGGAATGAATCTAGAGATAAGGAGATTAAACTTCAACTTGAACATGCTATGGATTTGAATGTTGAAAAACATGATATTTTCGCTATGCATGAAAAGAAGTTTTGGAGTAGAAAGGAAACTAAATTGTTCAACTTGACAAAGCTTGTGTTGAAAATGTTAAGGAAGAGTGTGTTAATGATATTCTTGTTAATCAAGTCATTGAAAGACTTTACTCTAGATTTAACATTGTTGTCAAGGATGATATTGAAAATGTTTGTGTAGGTACACCCAAGAACAAGTGGTTCAAGGGTGAGTGCTCTTATCACTAAAATAAGAAGCATATGTGAGATAGCTTTGAGGCTATATATCAATTGTGTTGAGAATTCTTACTTGGTAGCTTCGAATACTCCATGTATTGATATGAACTTGGTTATCTCACATCATGGTTGCTATGATGGTCAAAATTTGTTGATTAACTTTAGAGAAGTTTTTTTGATATATGTGTTGATTGAGTTGAGATATTATGTTTTTTATACTATTGCTGTAAAACATCGTCAACTTGGTGTCATGACGACATTCAAGGCAAGAGTGCTCATAAAAACGGCGAAAGTATGATATTTGGTGAATATAATGTGCAAAAAGGTATCTCTATACTCTAATGCATGTTCTCTTAGATATTCATCTTTTGACTCAATTTTTGATATACATCTCATAGCATGTCATATTAGAGAATTTTGTATAGCATACATATGGTTCTCATTAACATTTGCTATTTCAGGATCTAATAGTGATATTGTTCACATTGATCTTAACTTTGATGATTGTTTGTGTATAGTATATTGAGTGGCAATAATTTTGAAAATATGAGCTTCATATTCTTTGAAAGCTACTCATTAGAGAAGTAATGGTCTTGAATAAGTCTCTACTTATTGCTCTTAGATCATGTGCTTATAAGCCATAAAATCTTGGTTTTCTAAAATTGCACCTTGCTTCTCTTATATGTTTTGCTAGTATGTTGAGTTTACTAATATGTAAACATTGGATACACCTTGAAGTTTTTGTGCTTAAGTTCATTTAAAATGACCTATGGTTAGTATCCATTTTGCTTCGGCAATTACATAGAACTCAACGAGCACCTTCATGAAAAGGGCTACACACATTGGTTGTGAAAGCTACCCAATGTTGGAAAGAGCTACACCATTGGGATGAGTGAAAGTCGTCATGAAGTGAATTTTGTTTATGTAAAAAAAATGGAAAAATCAAAGAAGTGTTGAAATGAAATTTTAAAAAAATTCTTTGATTCAAAGCCTAAAAAGAAAAGGAGGAAGGCTTAAAAATGAGTTTAGTTGAAAAATCAAATGAGCTCGGGCTGAAAAACAGAAATGGGATTACGAGCCACATGCACACACACGCTCATATGTTGAAATCTATTCTCTTAAAAGGAAAAAATTCCAGATGATAATCGGTTTGACTTTTTATGGAAAAAGCTTAAGATGAATAGTTGTTGAAAATTGTTTGCATGTTGATTATCAAACTACTTCTTGATATATATTTGAAGCATATCTCTCTCACACACACACACACACACTTTGTTTATGAGTATGATGATATTTTAGCAATTGTTGAAGAACTATAAGAGAACTTAAAAAATCTTTGTGTATCTCTCTTAGCATATGAAGCTTATTTTGTTGATATTTCTTCAAATTGCTTGAATGTGTGATTGTGTAAACATCTGTGTGAACTTTATGCTATCATTGTGTTGGCATTAATTCCATATCAAAATGATGTTTAGTTGTAATGATTTAGTTGTTTAGATTCATGGTGATTCAAGCTTCAAAGAAGAAGGAACAACTAGTCAAAGCAAGTTCAAAGTCTTCAAAGAGAACGGATGAAATATGGTTCTACAAAGATATACTAAGACTTTATCTTTCTCTTACAAGGCTTAGGCACACACACAATTCATACATTTGTGTCCCTGTATCGTTGTGCACCCTTATAGGCATACACACACAATTCATACATTTGTGTCCCTGCATTGTTGTACACCATTATAGGCACACACATACAATTCATTCATATGTGTCCCTGCATCATTGTGCACCATGTATAACACATTCACACACTTGAAGATGAATGCTCATGCATTGGTATAGAAATAACATGTCTTGGAAAATGCATGATTGGAAACTATCTCTATGTAGTTTGCATTATCTGTGTTTGTATGTATATATGTTTGTATAACATGGATATTGAACTTGAATTTAGTCCTAAATCATTCTTGATTGAGTTCCGGTCATTTCGGTTACTCATACTATTGATTTCAAGTTCTAAGTCAAAAGATACTACACTTTCAACTTATGTTGCATATATTGTCTTTGTCTTCATATATCGAGTCGAATTATTATTTTATGGGTTGAGTATCTTATATTTCAATGTCCATGAGAGAGTTATGGTTTGTAATCAACAAACGGATTCGAATTCAGAGTTCGGAGGCCAAAGAACGGTCGAAGAAAGCGATAGGAGTGCAAGGTAGTTGCACCATGGCCAATAGCCATCAAATGGTGCAAGCCCGAGATGGCACGTGGCCATCTTGGCCGGAACTCCTTGCTGCCCAAAGATGGCCACACGCCATCTTAGGGAAGCATTCTCAAAGGGGGTATTTTTGTCCTTTTGCTTCTATTCTTTCCCTCTCCTTTATATTTCCCTTCCCTTGAAGAAATTTAAAACTTGAGTGCAGAATTCTCTCTCTGAATTTTCTAACATTCGAAACACCATTACTTCTTTATTTGAAATTTGATTTGAGTGATTCAAAGTTGAGAGTGTTTGTCTATTCATCCTCCATCTTTTCTCAGAAAGTTTGAGTTAGTTTTATTGCTGTTATTTGAGTCTAATCTCACAAAAACGGACTGCACCAAAATCAACTAAGGTATTGATTTTCTCTCAAAGTTTTCTTTTAAAACTTGGTTTATTGCCTTGGGTTTTCTTCTTCAACATATATACGTGTCTTGTGATAGTTTTGATTGGAGTTTTGAACTCATTTAAAGCTAGATTGAGTTTCAATTGAAATCTCACAAGTTGAGTTAGGTTTTGATTTTGCCTATGTTTTCACATGTTTGAGATTGTATTGTGCTAGCTTTGATTCTAGGACTATTTGATGATCTTTGATTGAATGATTTTGTGAAAAATAGTTCCTCACATGTATTAGGCTCTCTTTGGCCGAAATCTCACAATGATACATGTGGTTGTGTTCTTTTGAGCTATTCATGTGCTTTGTTGAATCTATGAATTGGAAATATGCTCTAGAACTTTAGCTTTAATCTAAATGACTTTGTCACATGATTTTAGCATGTTTTTGGTATATGAGATTTAAACTTGATTATGTGTTAATTGAACATATCTTGCGATTCAAGTTTTAGATCTATGCATGTATCTAGATTGTAATTAATATTGAACATATCTTACATGATCTAGATAGATTAAACATGCATGATTGACTAGACTACATTTTTTTTTTGCATTCATGCTCATGTCTAGTATTTTCCATAGGATGTGTTTATCATAACATTCTATGTTGCGTGCTTGTTTGCGTTTTGCATTCATGATCACCTCGATGCCTTGTGAGAAGGAAGTCTTGACAATAGGTGTGAGACCTATGTTGTTGAGCAAGAAAGTCTTGGCAAGAGGTGGGAGACCTCGGATTGTTAGGCAAGGAAGTCTTAACTAGAGTCGGGAGGACTCAGATAGTTGAGCAAGAAGTCTTGCCTAGGGTCGTGAGGATCCAGAAGAGTGAGCGAGGAAGTCTAGACTAGAGTCAGGAGGACTCGGATAGTTGAGCAAGAAGTCTTGCCTAGGGTCGTGAGGATCCGGAAGGGTGAGCAAAGAAGTATTGACAAGAGGTGTGAGGCATCGGATATTTGAGCAGGTGGACGACATCTTCATGAGTAGGGTAGGAGGGTAGTTTCTAGGTGAATGGGTCACTTGAGAGATTGTACTTGTCTTATCTACTGGTGGATTTTGTTTGCCGGTGGTTGCTAACCCGTGGATGTTTCCTCTTCGGAGGTTTAGCATGTTATATCTTGTGTCAACTTTTCTCTATCCCTATCTCTCTTATATTTGTATTTGCTATTTGAATACAATGGAAAGAACTCTATATGTAAGTTGACTTTCTTTCTATAATATAGATTCTGTATGTGTTATGATTAATTGTGTGTATCACACTATAGTTTTTTTATATATTGATTAAGTGTCTTTAATTGATATATATATTGTGATACAAGCAATCTAGAGGGACAAACTTTTGTTTGTTTCTAAAGGAATCGAAAAAGGTGCCTAACCTATTCACCCCCCTCTAGGTTAGCCTTAAGCATTTAACTGTGTTTGTATTTTCAATTGGTATCAGAGCAAGATACTAGATTGTACTTAGTGAGAATCCAGGTGATACATTCATGGTTTTTGTAAAGCTTTTGAAGTCATAGGTTTACAAGATGATGTAATGGCGGTAGGAGCCTCAAATACTAGGTCACCATTACTTTGAGGCACTAACTATGGGTATTGGAAGTTAAGGATGAAAGCCTAAATCCGTTCTATTGTTGAAAGGGTTTGGATGGTAGTGGAAGAAGGTTATAGTCCTCCTACCAAGGTTCCAGAGGATGGAACCATGATACTCAAGCTAAGGAGTGAATGGACAACGAATGAGTTTGAGGTTGCTAAATGGCATCATCGTGCTATGACACCATCTTTGGAGGAGTTGATGGGCATAAATTCTCCTACATTCAAAATCTTGAATCTGTTAAGGAAGCTTGGGATACTCTCCAAGTTACTAATGAAGGATCTTTAGCAGTGAAGAAATCAAGGCTTCAAATGTTGGCATCATAATTTGAAGGTTTCAGTGTGGGTGAAGAAGAAAATTCGAAGACTTCCAATTCTGGCTTCTTAACATTGCTAACAATTGTCAAGCACTTAAAGTACCTATCTCAAAAGAGCAATTAAATTGGAAAATCCTTAGGTCTCTTCCTAAGAGATTTAAATCAAAGGTGACGGCTATTGAGGAAGGCAAGGATGTGGATAGCATAAACATTGATGAGTTGCTTGGGTCTCTCAAAACTTATGAGATGTGCTTGAAAAGATAAACCTTGAGAAGGATAATGTGATATCTTCTTTGAAGAAGAGAGAACAAGAATTGATGGAAGAGATAAACAAGGCTAAGGAGGCTATCAAGGACTTAGTGAATGATTCGGTAAGTGTGTCTAGTGTTAGGAATATTGTTAAATCTCATAGTGGTGAAGATGACTTGGTAGTTGAATAGGAGCTCTTGGAAGCACCACTTCCTACTCATTTTGATGAAGTCGTGATTGATAAGAAACCACACAAGAAGAGAAAATCAAAAGCCAAGAAGAAGTTGGTGAACAAGGTATGTTTGCAAACTCCTAGTGAAGCTAATTCAACTCCAAAAGGTATAATCTCATCTTTTATTCTAATTTTCCATTATTGCAACACAATAGGTCACATTAAGCCTAGGTGTTATAAATATATTGAAAAATACAAATTAGGGAATGAATCTAGAGATAAGGAGATTAAAATTCAACTTGAACATGCTAAGGTCTTGAAGTTGAGAAACATGATAATATTGATAAGCATGAGAAGAAGTTGTGGAGTAGAAAGAAAACTAATCTTGTTCAACTTGACAAAGCTTGTGTTGAAAATGTTAAGGAAGAATATGTTAATGATATTCTTGTTAATCAAGTCATTGAAGGACTTTACTCTAGATTTAACATTGTTGTCAAGGTTGATATTTGAAATGTTTGTGTAGGTACACCCAAGAACAAGTGGTTTAAGGGTGAGTGCTCTTATCACTAATATAAGAAGCACATGTGATGTAGCTTTGAGGCAATATATCAATTGTGTTGAGAATTCTTGCTTGCTAGCTTTGAATACTCCATGTATTGATATGAACTTGTTTATCTCACATCATGTTTGTTATGATGGTCAAAATTTAATGGTTAACTTTAGAGAAGTTCTTTTGATATATGTGTTGATTGAGTTGAGATATTATGCTTTTTATACTCTTGTTGTGAAACATCGTCAACTTGGTGTCATGAGGACATTCAAGGTAAGAGTGCTCATAAAAAAGGCGGAAGTATGATATTTGGTGAATATAATGTGCAAAAAGGTATCTCTATACTCTAATGCATGTTCTCTTAGATATTCATCTTTTGACTCAATTTTTTTTTATATACATCTCATAGCATGTCATATTAGGGAACTTTTTATAGCATACATATGGATCTCATTGACTTTTGCTATTTTAGGATCTAATAGTGATATTGTTCACATTGATCTTAACTTTGATGACTGTTTATGTATAGTATACTGAGTGACATTACTTTTGAAAATATGAACTTCATATTCTTTGAAAGCTACTCATTAGAGAAGTAATGATCTTGAATAAGTCTCTACTTATTGCTCTTAGATCATGTGCTTATGAGCCATAAAATATTGGTTTTCTAAAATTGCACCTTGCTACTCTTATATGATTTGCTAGTAGGTTGAGTTTACTAATATGTAAACTTTGGATACACCTTGAAGTTATTCTTGTTTAAGTACATTTAAAATGACCTATAGTTAGTATCCATTTTGCTTCAGCAAATACATAGAACTCAACGAGCACCTTCATGGAAGGGGCTACACACATTGGTTGTGAAAGCTACCTAATGTTGGAAAGAGCTACACCATTGTGATGAGTGAAAGCCGCCATGAAGTGAATTTTGTTTATGTTAAAAAAAATGGAAAATCAAAGAAGTGTTGAAATGGAATCATGAAAAAAAATATTCTTTGATTCAAAGCCTAAAAAGAAAAGAAGGAAGGCTTAAAAAGGAGTATAGTTGAAAATCAAATGAGCTCGGGTTGAAAAACAGAAATGGGATGACGAGCCACATGCACACACACGCTCATATGTTGAAATCTATTCTCTTAAAAGCAAAAAATTCTAGATGATAATCGGTTTGACTTTTTATGGAAAAAGCTTAAGATGAATAGTTGTTGGAAATTGTTTGCATGTTGATTATTAAACTACTTCTTGATATATATTTGAAGCATATCTCTCTCACACACACACTTTGTTTATGAGTATGATGATATTTTAGCAATTGTTGAAGAATTATAAGAGAACTTAAAAAATCTTTGTGTATCTCTCTTAACATATGAAGCTTATTTTGTTGATATTTCTTCAAATTGCTTGAATTTGTGATTGTGTGAACATCTTTGTAAACCTTATGCTATCATGAAACTTAGTTATAGCATTTATCAAGGGGGAGCATTGTATATTTGACATTGTTCTCTTTTATGATATGTTCACATGCTTCATTTTGTTACATGTTGGCATATTTTGACTTAATGATACTTGTAAGATATTACTCACTATCTTTGTCTTGCATGATGATTCATTCTTAAGTCATATGTCTTTGTTTTTATATCTTTGTGACTAATATGCTTGTTTTGTCTTTCACTCACTTTTGTTGTATGCATATAGCATCTTATAACACAAGAGAAAATGGGAAGAACTAAGATTACCGGAAGTGGAAATCAATTGATTCCCGTTGTGAAAGCCAAGTCTACCTCAAAAGGATCCAAAGCTTTTAGGACAAATGATTTAGGGATCTTTGGAACAAAGAAGATATTTCAAGAGAGAGGCATTGACTTTGGTAAGTGTAAAGATTCTTATGTTCTTAAGTGCTTAAAGGATAGAAATTGGGAATCTTGGGTGAGCAAGTTAGGAGTTATGAATGATACTCTTGTTAGAGAGTTTTATCTTGAATATAGAGAATGTGCCACCTTATTTGATGCTTTGATAGAAATTAGGGGTGTTGTGTTTAGAGTTAACCCGAAAAACATTAACAAGTTTCTTGGGCTATCTAATGATATAGATTCTAGTTTTCTAGATGTGGATGTCATTGAGAATCTAAATATCATGGGTAGAACTCTTTGTGATAATGCTTCTTTTGAGTGGAAAGGTAGAGCATATATTAGTCAAAATGAGTTAACTAAGGCTAGTGCATTTTGGCATCTATTCATTTGCACTAACATTTTTGGATCTTCGAATTCAACCGAGTTGAATAAGGACAATATCAAAATAGGGTATGCCTTGGTGACTAATCAACCTATAAACCTTGGAGATCTTCTCATGTATTATATTGATAGTGTGGCTTTCTCTACTAGAGGTGATAAAAATATTGCATTACCGGGGTTTATAACTTCAATGTGTTTAGCTCGTGGGGTTAAGAGTAGAGAAGATGATGTGTTAGTTCAACCCTTAGAAAAGTATTGTGATAAACGTGTGTCATACATGTCATATAAGAATAAGGGTAAGACTTGTGATACTTTTGGACTATTTAGTAGTTCTCATGTTGATAGTCATGTGATTGGCATGAATATTCTTCCGGATTGGACTATACAATTGAAAAAGAAGGTTGATGAACTTAGTGCTATAGTTGTTCAACAATATGCTAGGATAAAAGAGTTGGAGGAGTGCATTGCTTCAAGTTCAAGACCACCTCTAAAGCATTATGTTAGATCAACTACTCGCACAACTTTCTTTGGTGGAACAAGTAGCTAGTATTTGAGTCTTGTGGTATATTTCTTAACTTTGGCATAATTTCATGTCAAAAAGCGGGAGAAAGAGATGCTTGTTACTCAGTTTCTTTTTATGTTGTTTTTTGTGAACTTTTGAACTTTCAATGACATGTAATAATTAGTCTTAAGTTTGGTTAAGAATTCTTGTGTTTTGGCATGTATTGAGGGGGAGATACATGTATTTGTAGACTTTATTGTATATTCTTATCCATATTATATGTTGCCTTTTGTTGTTTTTCTCTTGTATATGCATTGTGCTTTGAGATGATTTGTAGGTTGCTTCAAGAGAATATGAAGATGAAGTTTAAGAGTTGATGAAGATTAGTTATAAGAATCTTACTCATTGTAATGTGACGGAGTGATTTTGTGACCTATCTTCATTTTTATATTTGTAGTAAATGTATAGGTGTTTTGATATGGAATTTGCCAAAGGGGGAGATTGTTAGGTTTTAGATTGTGTTGGCATTAATTCCATATCAAAATGATGTTTACATGTAATGATTTAGTTGTTTAGATTCATGATGATTCAGGCTTCAGAGAAGAAGGAACAAGTAGTCAAAGCAAGTTCAAAGTCTTCAAAGAGAAAAGATGTAATATGGTTCTACAAAGGTATACTAAGACCTTATCTTTCTCTTACAAGGCTTAGGCACACACACACAATTCATACATTTGTGTCCCTACATCGTTATGCACTATTATAGGCACATACATACAATTCATTCATATGTGTCCCTGCATCGTTGTGCACCATGAACACATTCACACACTTGAAGATGAATGCTCATGCATTGGTATGGAAATAACATGTCTTGGAAAATGCATGATTGGAGACTATCTATATGTAGTTTGCATTATAGTGTGAATTGTGTTTGTATGTATATATGTTTGTATAACATGGATATTGAACTTGAATTTAGTCTTAAATGATTCTTGATTTAGTTCCGCTCATTTCGGTTACTCATACTATTGATTTCAAGTTCTAAGTCAAAAGATACTACACTTTCAACTCATGTTGCATACATTGTCTTTGTCTTCGTATATCAAGTCAAATTATTATTTTTTGGGTTGAGTATCTTATATTTCCATGTCTGTGAGAGAGTTATGGTTTGTATTCAGCAAACAGATTCAAATTCCGAGTTCGGAGGCCAAAGAACTGTCAAAGAACGTGAGAGGAGTGCAAGGGAGTTGCACCATGGCCAAAAGGCCATCAAATGGTGTAAGCCCAGGATGGCGCGTGGCCATCTCAGCCGCAACTCCTTGCTGCTCCAAGATGCCCATGGGCAATCTTGGGGAAGCATTCTCAAAGGGGGCATTTTGGTCCTTTTGCTTCTATTATTTCCATCTCCTTTATATATCTCTTCCCTCTCACATTTCATTCTAAGAAGAAATTTAAAACTTGAGTGCAGAATTTTCTCTCCATATTTTCTCACATTCCAAACACCATAACTTCTTCATTTGAACTCCGATTTAAGTGATTCAAAGTTGAGAGTGTTTCTCTATTCATCCTCCATCTTTTCTCTGAAGGTTTGAGTTAGTTTTATTGCTGTGTTTGGAGTCTTATCTCACAAAAATGGGACTGCACCAAAATCAACTAAGGTATTGATTTTCTCTCAAAGTTTTCTTTTAAATCTTAGTCAATTTCCTTGGGTTTTCTACTTCAACATATATATATGTCTTGTGATAGTTTTTATTTGAGTTTTGAACTCATTTAAAGCTAGATTGAGTTTCAATTGAAATCTCACATGTTGAGTTAGGTTTTGATTTTGCCTATGTTTTCACATGTTTGGGATTGTATTGTGCTATCTTTGATTCTAGGACTATTTGATGATCTTTGATTGATTGATTTTGTGAAAAATAGTTCCTCACATGTATTAGGCTCTCTTTGGCCGAAATCTCACAATGATACATATGGTTGTGTTCTTTTGAGCTATTCATGTGCTTTGTTGAATCTCTGAATAGGAAATATGCTCTAGAACTTTAGCTTTAATCTAAATGAATTTGTCACATGATTTTAGCATGTTTTTGGTATATGAGATTTAAACTTGATTATGTGTTAGTTGAACATATCTTGTGATTTAAGCTTATATCTATGCATGTATCTAGATTGTAATTAATGTTTAATATATCTTACATGATCTAGATAGATTAAACATGCATGATTGATTAGACTACATTTGTTTTGTGCATTCATGCTCATGTCTAGTATTTTCCATAGGATGTGTTGATCATAACATTCTATGTTACGTGCTTGTTTGTGTTTTGCATTCATGATCACCTAGATGCCATATAAGAAGGAAGTCTTGACAATAGGTGTGAGACCTTTGTTATTGAGCAAGAAAGTCTTGGCAAGAGGTGGGAGACCTCGGATTGTCAAGCAAGGAAGTCTTGACTAGAGTCGGGAGGACTCGGATAGTTGAGCAAGAAGTCTTGCCTAAGGTCGTGAGGATCCGGAAGAATGAGTGAGGAAGTCTTGACTAGAGTCGGGAAAACTCAGATAGTTGAGCAAGAAGTCTTGCCTAAGGTCGTGCGGATCCTGAAGGGTGAGCAAGGAAGTCTTGACAAGAGGTGTGAGGCCACAGATTGTTAAGCAAGAGGGCGACATCTTCATGAGTAGAAGAGGGTAGTTTCTAGGTGAAGGGGACACTTGAGAGATTGTACTTGTCTTATCTACTAGTGGATTTTGTTTGCCGGTGGTTGCTAACCCGTGGATGTTTCCTCTTCGGAGGTTTACCACGTTATATCTTGTGTCAACTTTTCTCTATCCCTATCTCTCTTTTATTTGTATTTGTTTTTTGAATACTATGGATAGAACTCTATATTTAAGTTGACTTCCTATCTATAATATATATTGTGTATGTGTTATGGTTAATTGTTTGTATCACACTTTACTTGTTTTATATATTGATTAAGTGTCTTTAATTGATATATATATATATATATATATATATATATATATATATATATATTGTGATACAAGCAATCTAGAGGGACAAACTTTTGTTTGTTGCTAAGAGAGTCGAAAATGGTGCCTAACCTATTCACCTCCCCTCCAGGTTAGCCTTGAGCATTTAACCGTGTTTGTATTTTTAACAACTTTCCTTTGCCTTGGATTGACCAATTGGTAGATGCAATGGTCAGTCATGAACTGTTAAGTTTCATGGATGCCTATTAAGGTTACAACCATATCAGGATGTTCGAACAAGATGAGGAAAAAACCTCATTCACAATTGATTAGGGATTGTATTGCTATAAGGTCATGCCGTTTGGATTAAAAAATGTCGGGGTAACTTACCAAAGGCTGGTAAATAAATTTTTTGCTCGACAGATTGGCAGGAACATGGACGTATACTTGGATGATATGCTAACCAAAAGTGTAACGTTCGGAGATCATCCAACCGACCTAAGAGAGACATTTGAGGTGCTACGAAAATATGGGATGAAGCTGAATATAAAAAGTGCATGTTCGGAGTACCATCAGGTAAGTTCCTGGGATTTCAAGTTCACCAAAGGGGGACCGAAGTAAATCTGGAGAAAATAAGAGCCTTGGAAGAAATGTGATCTCCTAAGACATTGAAGGAAATCCAAAGATTGACAAGTTGCCTAGCATCTCTGAACCGGTTCATAAGTAAATCAATGGACAAATGCCTGCCATTCTTCAAGGCAATAAAGCGAGGAAGGGGGGTAGAGTGGAATGATGAGTGTGAGTGAGCATTCAGAAAAATCAAAGAATACTTGGGAAAAGCTCCAGTAATGTCTAAACCCCTTGAGGGGGAAGTGCTCTATCTTTACCTATCCATTACAAACGTAGCGACAAGATCAGTATTACTCAGATTGTAAGAGGGAATGCAGAAACCTGTATGCTATACTAGCAAAGCCATGTTACCTACGGAAACAAGATACTCTCCAGCTGAACAAATGTCTTTGGCCCTAGTAACAACAACGAGAAAGCTGAGGGCGTACTTTCAAGCTCACAAAATTGAAGTCTATACTGATTGTCCCTTGAAACAGATTTTATGAAAACCTGAGGTGTCGGGAAGGCTGACTAAGTGGGCAGTAGAACTGAGTGAGTTTGACATAGTCTATTCACCAAGAGAGGCGATCAAGGGATAAGTTGTAGTGAATCTGGTTGCGGAGTTCACTGAGCCAAACAATGAGGTGATCAGGATGTTAAGAGAAAATGACTTGTTTGCTTGGAAACTACATGTAGATGGATCGTCAAACATGCATGGCAGCGGGGCAGGTATAGTTATATTCACACCAGAAGGTGACCAGGTGGAATGTGCCTTGCGATTTGACTTCAAATCCGCTAACAATATGGTAGAGTATGAGGCGCTCCTGGCAGGCCTTATGGTATGCATGGCGTTGGGAGCAGACAAGTTGGAAATATTCAGTGATTCACAGGTGGTAGTCAATCAAGTTCTGAATGAGTACCAAACCAAGGATAGCAATATGGCCGTATATTTAACTATAACCAAAACACTCATCGAAAGGTTCAAAACATACAAAATCACCCAGATCCCGATGGAGAAAAATAAGAAAGTGGACGCGTTGTAAAAATTGGCGTCAACCACCATTGTATGGTCAAAAACTATCTTGATCGTTTGTCTGTAAAAGTCGAGTATCAAGAATTAAAATCAAGTCGAAGCGTCAGAGGTAAAAGTAGTTGAAGAGCAACCATCTACTTGGATGACCCCGATCAGAGAATATTTAGAGAATGATGTCCGACGAAGACACCTGAAGTGACACGTCTCAGGTATAGAGCCACAAGATATTCGATAGTAGAAGGAAAGCTATACAGAAAAGGGTTCTACAAAGCTCTTCAGAAATGTTTGAACCCGATCAGAGGTAAGCAAATATTGGAAAGCATCCATAGGGAAGTGTGTGGGAACCACTCGGGTGGCAAAAGCTTGGCACATAAAATGCTTAGACAAGGTATTTACTGGCCGACTCTGTTTGAAGACGCACAAGGTGTTGCAAATCAATGCGATGGCTGTCAAAAGGTAGCTAATGAAATCCGAAGACCACCTGAGCAGTTGAAAAATTTGACATCGCCATGGTCGTTCACCATGTGAGGAGTAGATCTGATTGGTTCAATGCCAAATACGACTAACGGAGGGGCAAAGCATGCTATAGTGGTTGTCGACTACTTCACAAAATGGGTTGAAGTAGAAGCACTAGTATATATCACTGAGGCTAACACGACCAATTTTGTATAGAAAAATATCATTTATCGGTTTGGAATCCCGAAAACTATAATCACAGACAATAGAACTCAATTTGATATTGACAACTTCAGAAATATGTGTCAAGACTTCGGGATAAAGAACTATTACGCCACACCAGCTTACCCTCAGACTAATGGTCAAACAAAGGCTGTGAACAAAATAATCAAGCATACTTTGAAGGCGAAGCTGGAGAGAAGGAAAAGAAAGGAAAGGAAATCGGGCATACAAATTATTGAAGTCTTATGGGCCTATCAGACTAAAAAAAGGACTTCAACAGGGGAAACACCCTACTCATTGGCATTCGGGATGGAATCGGTGATTCCAGTTGAAATAATTCACAAGTCCCCTAAGGTACAACTCTTTGATCCCGAAGGGAATATGGAGATGTTAAAACAAGACTTGGACTAGTTGGAAGAGAGAAGAGATATGTCTAGTGTGAGAAATGCCGCATACCAACAGAGGGTAGCAAGGTATTATAATATGCATGTCAAGATAAGAAGATTCCAGCTCGGAGACCTAGTTTTGAGGAAAGTGACGATCAATACAAAGGAAAATTTTGCAAGCTCACTAGCTGATAAATGGGAAGGACCATACAAAGTGGTTGGGATAACAGGACATGGAACATATCGACTTTCCCGACCAAAGGGAACCAAGCTTCCCAAGACATGCAATGCATAGTATTTAAAGATCTTCTACCCATGAGAAGATTCTTATGTTTGTTATTATCATTTATTTCCATAGTGTAAGCTTTAAATTATTATTATTTGCTAATTGTCTTTTATCTTCTGAGAAATTAAAAAAAAATCCCTAGGGGTAGCGATTATAAATATCAAGAACAGTGTTTGAAACCAAGCATTCACTCATAAGAGCGTTTACAGGATACCTCAGATAATCAGACAAGATCGATAAGGACCCCGAAGGGCCAAGTGAGGTGGCCGAAAGCATTAGTCGTCAAGACAATGTACACTCACCGAAACTAACTGGGTGCATATGAAGCACTGTTAGGGCACCTTCGGTTATATAAAATCTATGGGATGCACCAAGAGTTGGATAAGGTGAGAATCCTACCTATAAGATAATGCAGACACAACCATAGATGCTTATAAAGATGGTGGGACAAGTTACACCTTATCGCAATGAATCTTGATCAACAGATTGTCGGGAGACGTCCCAACGACCTAGTTGACAGATAAAATATGAAAGTCTATAAATATAAACTACACAATTGGTTTACAAACGAACACTGCTCATCAGAAAGATATAGAAAACAATCGGGAGCAGTCAGAACCCAAGCGGGAAAATACAATTTCATCACAAAAAATGAGGCAAATCATTCGATCATTACATAACGACGTAGGCTCAGAAAATTTGGCATGGGTCAGCATGCATAGTTTGGGTTGAGATAAAATATGAAAGAATTCAAGCATAAGAAACCGCACACTAAAAATGGTAAACATCTCGAAGATGTGCAAATAAAAAAATATATATACATGATCGATCAAGTATTACAAATGTAAATATACAGATAAAAAAAATAGCCACAAAAAGTAGAGATGCATCAGCTGTTCCCAACAACGAAGGAACCCGGGACCGGAGGAAGGAGCATTGTCATCTTCATTGAAGTCTCTAAAATCTGGCCAGGAAATGTTATCGTCAGGATCAGCAGATACGAAGGGCGAATAATCTACATCAGGGGAAGGACAGATGTCAACTCCTTTGGTCAAAGCGCCATTATCCTGGCTGACGTGAAAAGACACAAGGGATACCTTCAAATGGAGCTTGAGATGCATGGGGAGAGGATTCTTTCCAATAGATCTGCAATAGGCCTTCCACAGAACCTGCTGATTCTTGATCGCTTCTAGAGATTCTCTCTTGTGCTTAGATATCGTCCGGTCCTTTTTCAAACGGGCCTATTTTGAAGACCTCTCCTTTGTACCAAAGAACGTCCTAACAGTTACAAGACCTATCTCAAATACCCTCAGCAATGTAGCATCGAAAGCAGGGAACTTCTTATACCGGTCAACATTTTGAACTTCGAGGTCTAACTTGGCTTCTTTCGAAAGAACCTCCATACTGACCTGTTATTGCTCCAAGTCTTTGGCAAGATGTTCATAGTGAAGCCTAACCTCCTCAGACGCCTGCTGTTCCTCCGATATCTTTTGTTGAGTTGTGGCAAGGGAATCCCGAGCAACTTGAGCCTCTTCCATAACCTTCTTCGCTGCTGTCTCTACCAAAATGGCCCTCGATTCGAGTTCAGCCTTAACAACTCTCTTATCTAGCCCAACATTCCTTGTAGTGAGTTCCCTAAGAGCTTCATCAGTTGCAGCGACTCTATTTTGAACATTCACATGTTTTTCATAGAGCCGTTTCGGTTGTTGTATATGTCTTTAGCTTCTCAGCAAACTGGCTAGCTTTGAAAACACTGGCAGTAGAAGACTTTAAAGCCTCATCTTTCTCAGGGAGAGCCATCTTGAGCTGAGAAATCTCAGCAGCCTGTTTATTTTTCTTAGAAATTGCTCGAGTTAATGCTTCCACCGCCTGTAAAAAATCAATGAAAAGCAAGTTAGACAGACAGAAGGATCGGAAGAAATACAACCAAAATGATGGAGAGATTTACAAAAACACCATTACTAAATGTCATATGGATCCGCTCAAAATCTGTAGCTTCTTGGGCATCCTTCCAGTACCCTTCACCAATATATCCGACCCTAGATGACATTGAGCGAAGCATGAAAAATGGGTTGGTCTGAGAATTGCTAGATTATGGGAAGTGAGAAAGCTCAGCAGCAAAAACAACATGAGCAGATTGATCCTGAACAGAGGAGGGAACAATACGATCAATAGAGGTTGGAGTCTTCGAGATCCCAACATCTTTCCCTAGAAGATTATCAGATGTAACAGCTCGGGGGCCTTCGCCCTTAGAAATTTAACCTTCGATAACAACAGGCATAATGGAAGGGGTACCAGTGGGCTCACTCAACCCGATATCCCCCTCAGATTGCGTAGTATCTTTTTCATTTGGTTCAAAAAAAGAATGGAGAGCTTGCTCCTCAAACAGATCAAGGAAGCTTTCATCAGTTATCTTCTCTTCCTCATTAGGACCACCCTCGTGATATTCAGAATCAGTGAAATAGATTTAACGCCTTACAGTAAACTGCATAGGAGCATCCTTAGGGCAGCAGGGGGGTGGCACAGCCGGAACCTCGGGAGACTCATTCGGAGGGAGCGCCTGGTCCACAATCTTGATTAATTCTGAGGGAGTGGAAGATAAATTTAATGTACCCCGATCACTACTTCTATTGGATCATAATTCTCACGACATAAGATCGGAAACTGTCTTCTGGTCTTCCTCCTCCTCCTCCTCCTTCAAGATGATCGGATCGACCACAAGGGTAGGTAATGCCGAACCAACCTCATATGCAAGACCTACTCTCATTCAAAGGTCAATAGGATTGGATGACCTTTCAACGATCTTAGTAACCTTGTGGCTCAGAGCCTTGACTGTCACATCTACTTCGTGTGACTTCTCCCTCCATGAATCTTCCCTTCCTCGACGATTTCTTTCAGACCTATCGAGATCACGTCTTCCACGATCAGATGCTTCAGAACTAGATCTAACCGGACTGGCTCTTTCTTTGGAATGGCCCCGATGATCACTTTTAGATTGGAGAGGGTGATGATCACTCGTACCAACATGTTCAAAGGGGATATCGAAAGAATGGCTATCAGATTCATACATATTTTCCTCCAGGTCATGTTTAGGTGGAGCAATTCCTTGAGCATCTTGATCTGCTGCAACCTTCCTACTGACCCAATCAACATGTTTAGCCTTCTCAGTCTAGTCACCTGCGATGATATCCACATTGTACACGGAAAGGAAAAATCAACAGTTAGCATAGGTCAAAAGTACACATGACGGTCTACACTAGAAAATGAAACAAGAATGACTCACATCATCTACGACGAGGAAAAATCATAGGAAAAAGCCATGACCTGATTAAATCCGCCTCAACGTAAAGGACACGGCGATCCCTCTCTTCCCAAGAAGTCTCAGCCACCTTGACTACCATATCAGCCTGGCTCTTTTTAGGAGAAGGGGAAGTTTTGTTCCAATGCTCAGGGTTGCAAAAGTGCCTTAGAACTATATTCCGTATTATCCATTGTTTGGGGTCAGCAACAACTGCTTCACCCTAGTCACCTCTAGCGAAGAACCAATTGTTCTTCCAGTATTTGTTTGAGGAGGGGACCCCCCAGACAAATCCCTTGTGATCTTTATCCAAAGGGGTACAAGTTATCCCTTATACCTATGAGGAATCCACAGACTTTGAGGTGTCGATTGAAGGTTAAAAAGTGTATCCACTATTAGATTGGTTCAACGTATAAAAGATACGAATCTTTTGAGGGGTCGAGGGTTTTTTGGCCCAAGCTTTTTCCATAGATGCCCCAAACTGACTATCACCCGGTAAGAATTGGGGGTCAATTGGGCAGGAGCAATACCAACCTCCACCAGGAATCAGGCGATGAAAGGTTGAAGGGGGAGAGTAACCCTTAAGGATAACATAGCCCCATATATAGCAATTGTACTAGGGACAGGGTTCCATACAGCTCGATCGCCGCTACAGTGTAGTTTTTTATGCACTGGTCAGATCGAATCGGTCGTCGAATTTTGCTAGCTCAGCCTCAGTCACAATGTGTATCTCCGAATCGAACAAACAAGGGTGATCGACGCTGAACCTTAGCATCCGAGCTTGTCGCTCCAGCGATACGTCTTTCATTTTAAGAAGTTGCAAAGGTATCTTCAAATTGATCACCATACGTGCAAACTCTTTGGGAGAGGCTCTGGTGGTCTGCTTGGAGCTGCCTTGCTTTGACATATCTACACAAACATTAACTGAATCAGAGTTAGAGAGATCAAAAGAGGAGGGGGAAAACTCTGGGCAAGACAAAGAGTAATCCATGTTAAATGCAGTAGGTGGATAAGAAGAAGAAAGATGCCTCCAAAGAATGGATTCAAGCCTAGTGACATTTTCATTATCTTCAGCCTCGATGGCACAAAGAAGAAGCTCAAAATATCGATAGCGAAGAATAGGACCCATACTTTGAAAAGCTTCTAAAAGAATGAAAGATCTGGGAAGAGCATGAGTTCAAAGGAAAAAAAAAAGAGTTAGGGATTGTCTTCTAACATAAGTGGAATATCAAGTTGCAAAGAAGAGAAGTGAAACTCTTTAAAGCTATATATACTAGTAAGTGACGTCACCAGGTAAGACGTGCAACATCATCTAAAAGTGAGGGTAGGTGCGTTAGAACAGTAAAACACGCGCCGTTTGAATTTTGAAAAAGATGCGTAATGATTTCATCAGTCGAAATATGCATGGTTGATAACTGCAGTGCATTAAAGAACATTAATGGACTACAAGACAAAGAGGGATAGAATGAATTAAACATACACAGCCGGATGCATCCTACTTGCGATAGTTATCCGACCTTGTATGTTTAAGGGGGTGTTGTTATTGGTAAAATGTAAAGAGTAATGAGTCAACATAATTACCTAAGGATACAGGAATTATAGATGCCACGTCACTAAGAGTCAACCCTCATTTGCTGACCAAAAATGGTTTCATAACACCCGGTCGGGGCTATTAAGATGGTCGGGACTAAATCATTGGTCGAGATGAGTAAATGTTTGGTTGGATTTTTATAGATGGTTAGTAGATCGACACGTGGATATTATCAAATACATACAGAATGAGTCTTACTCCAATAAAGTATCTCGAAGCACATTTTGACAAGGAACCAAATTTCCTTATTGATGCCAGAGTCCAAATGAGGCAAGAAGTCCAATACGAGAAGAACATGAAACAGGAAAGAAGGATAAAATGACTCAAACACGTCAATTCTACTTACTTGTATAACATGATTTAGGGTTCTATACATGTATAAATAGACCCTAATAATACCCATGAAAGGGTTGAGAGATAAAAAAAAGAGATATAGAGATAAAAAAGAGAGATATAAAGAGAACGAGAGATTAATTGTGTAATTATTACAACATAGTGAATTTCTTCTCACCGTCACTGGCAACCGTGGATGTTTCCCCACATTATGATTTTACCACGTAAAATCTTTGTGTTTTCTTTAATTCCTTAGTAGTTTTTAATTTGCAATTGAGTGATCTCACATACTTTCTGTTCGACGTGTGATCCATCCAAAAATCACCGTCAACATAAGCTTACAGATATGTTCAGGCCTTCTTATTAAATGAGACCCATCACTGATACACCTCACGAACAGTTCGTGCAACATTGGTAGCAGGCGCTGGAGGACATTCCTCCATAAGCACAAACTTGAGGTCTTTGGTGACCAATATTGCATTAATATTAAGATTCCACTTAGTATAGTTGTCACCAGTTAATTTATCGTTTGCGAGAATTTGTATTAATGCAGAAGATATAATTGCTGAAATAAATAAAATATTCATTCAGTCATTTATTTAAAACATGTGTGAGTGCTTTGGTATAAACTTAAACATGATACATGAACATGTTTAACGAACTAGAACTACCCTAAAACTAGTTACTATACAACGACAATCCAACATACCATAAAGAAGTGTCGTTTTAGGGTCGGTCAAGTCTTTACATGTTGGACCGCGACATTCTCAATCAAATGATATTCTATAATAACTCTTATTCCATATCAATCGACCATCATTTTTTCAGTCAGGTTTTTAATTAACAAACTTAATCAAAACCTTTGTGAGTGTAACCCACCATTTCAGATCTCACGAGATTAACTCGAGAATTGTCGCCTTAGGGTCGATCAATCCCGAAATACCCTCAGAAATTCTATCCATTAGAAAGTCAACTTTGGTATTGACCTTTGTAGAAACCCTCCTTAGGGAGGACGAAAGCAAAGTTGTCATGAGGCCCCACTTGGATCTCACGGTGTTTAACTAATGATGGAGATTGCGGGATACATATGTCATATATCCCTCTCCCAATCACTATTTTAAAACTAGGGTTTTCTATTATTCGTTAATGCACCTAGACTCTACAGGATCAAACGACTAACTTTAATCAAATTATCTAGTGCATTAACTAATCAGAACCAAATTCTAATCAACTAATAAATTATTAATGATTTTTAACAATAAAAAATCTAATCTATTAGTGAATAATCTAAGCCTTTGTAAACTATTTACTAAGGTAAGATTATTATGATAGTGTTTATCAAGTTTTAACTTTTAAAACTCTAACACTTTATTCGGTTCATTTATTATTAGGTTATTAATCATAGTAATCCTAATTAAAATAAATGACCTTATTAATCTAACTTATTAAACTCTTTAATAACTAGATTCATATTTAATGACAATTACCAAGTTTTTTAACTATTAAAAAACTAATCTCATTTTCATATCCAATTATGTATTTACCCATTTTAATCACATTAAAAAAATACATAAATTATCAGTCCATAATGTATGTATGACATATCAAATATATTTGTGTAGGCACATCTAATCTAAATGACAAACGTATGCATGAAAATGCTTTTATCTAATATAAAACATACAAGAATTGACCGAGTACTGTGGATTATTTAACCTAAAAAAAATTGTAATCTAAAATTAAAAAATAATCCCCAAGGCAATCCTTGGTCTTCTTGTAATTTTCGAGTCTTCCAGTCTCTTCAGGTCACTCCGATTCATCTCATGAATCCTTCTTCGCGGTTTTTCTAGGTCTTCAATATAGGTTACAAATATATTTTTTTACAATACAATAACATTAAAAAATAATGTTAACCAAAAATTCGCTCAAGGTGAGGAATTACAGCTAACACCCTCAAGACCACTACCACGGAAGTGGTGGCCGGGGTCGGTACCTTTGATACTTGACCTGCTTAGATAGAAGTGAATGTTTGAATGACAACAACAAAATGGGAGCCTTATTATTAATTACTCGTGATATATAGAAAACCTCTCGTACTCACTCACAATAAGAGGGCAAATTCGTGCTTGTCGAATAGTAGATACAATGATGGTCGTGCTCTGATAACAAAATTTAGGTCCAATGTAATCCTCTTTCTTTTTTTCTCCATCCCTCTTTCGTCTCCAATTGGTCTTATTTATACCTAGTCCAAGTAGGTTTTAACTCATAAATATCCCGCCAAGATCCCATGAATTCGTTTCCTCCTTATCAGGCGGGATTCGTTATTTAAAAGTTGTTTACTTTGAATCAATAAAGGATTCGATGATATCTTTGACAAAGATAAGTTTTTTTCCTTTTTGGAATCAAACTCTTGACTTACACGTACGCGGGATTAATGTTGGCTATAACGTAAATATGATCTTGTTTGTACTCACTGCATGATTCTTCATGGATGTTATCGAGTTAGCTGCACGCTGTCCCGTAAAGCGAGGTAGACCCATGCTTTGGTTATATTCTCAGAAGCTTAAGATGGACTTTTCTTGCCCCTTTGGAGCTTTAGACATCCCTGTAGACATTCATGGGAGGAAGCATGGATCTGATTCACTTAGAGGCCCTCTTCCTCCTCATATTTTGGATGGGACAGCGGGCTTCTGGAGGGGTTGGTTAGCTTCTAGTTTAGGCTACAAGCTAAGTTTAGCCTCTGGAAGTCTCAGCCTGGAGGGAGTTTGCTTTGCCTGTCAGGCTCCACTTCGAGTGCTTCTTGAGCTTGGCGATCATTCCTTGCTTTTGCGAGGTGGTTCTGAAGCCTGACCCTAGGAATCGAGGTTCCTGGGTAGGTGGCTTCGGGAAGCCCAGATTCCAGCGTTCGTGTGGGGACTTGACCTGGTCGTGCCTAGCTTCATCCTCGATAATTTTGAAGCCTGACGACCCTTCCTTGCTACTACGGGGTAGTTTTATGGTTCTCCCGTGGTCTCTTGTGTGTCGAATTTAGGGTTTGATTCAGGCTAGGAGAGTGGAAAATTTCTCTTTGAACCCTAGCCAAATTTTACTATTAACAGAAGTCTTTTCTGACTTGAACACTAGAGGTAAAGTTGGGGTTAGAGTCAGGTTCCCTATTTAATTGGGAAATTTTCCGTTATGAAAATAATTATTGAGAATCCCGAATGAAATCTTCTCATTAACTGTTTAAGTGACGTGTCGAGCTTGGATTGGTACGCTTCTTGAAGAAAATCGGTTGTGTTGCGTCTCTCTCCGTGGTTCGAGGCAATTTTCCTGAGGACATCGCTGACATCACTACAACCCTAACCTCTATTTCAATTCAAACACGTTGCCGTTTCCTCATGCCTTCTTTCAATTTCAAATTTTCAGACTTCTTCTCCCCCATTGTCTTCTCCAATCGCATCATTGTCTTTCATCCACCTTTAAGCTCTTTTCATTCAACAATGTCAAACTCCTCTGATAGCATTGAAGCCATGGTCGAGGGCACTAGCGACTCTAATTTGGTTCCTCAGAAACGAGTGCGAGGACTCTCGATCGACGAGGACTCTTTCCTGGTCCGTCAGCACAACCGCTTTTGTAGGAATGTCTCAATAGGCTTTGACTTCTCCAATCAACCCGACAACCCCCTGAATTTAGTTGATGAAGATTTCAACGTAAGAGAGAGGGCCGACGCTGCTGGGAAGGTTTAAATTACGGTGGCTGGGCCTCATGACATCTTCTTCCTTCTGATTTAGGGTTTTCCCCGACTCTATTGCTGACCCACAATCGATCAACCGCATACGAGATAAATATGACATTCCTAAAAGCGTCACCCTCACAGTTACCTATAGGAACTACGATGTCTTTAACCCTCTCGATGGCGTGCTCCCCATTCACTTTGAGATTGGGGTCAGACTCCCCTTTCACCCTACTCTTCGGCGGGTTCTTAACGCCCTTCAACTAGCTCCCCTTCAGCTGACTCAACTTCATCATCCCTGGAGCTTCGAGAAAAGACCCAGCTTGGAAGGAAGAGTGGATATTAGCGGGGGGAGAATGGGGAAGCTCCATATTCATTAATGGGTATGAGTTCGCGGTTCCCACAACTTTCAACTATAAACCCTCATGGGATCGGGATTCCCTGCCTGCATAGTCTACGGTTGTGCTGAAGACTATCTTTGCCAGGAATTATCTAAACCTGAGGTTTCTAACTGCTGATCCATTCGATCCCCTTAGGGTGAACAAGTATTTGCGGATCTCCGATGCTTCCCCTCGTGAGTAATATTAAGTTATTATTCTTTGTTTTGCTAGCTGACTTGCCTTTGACATCCTTCTTTTCTTTTCTTTTTTCCTTTTTTTTAATAGATTTTATGGTTGCTCTAGCTACCCGAGAAGTCCTGCAAGCTCGAACATCTTCCCCTTCAACCAGATCGCCCCAGGGAACCTCCTTCAGTACCTTTGAGAAAGGAGGGCTAACCATTTTAGCCGCTGCTTTGCCTGCTCCTGCTCATGTTCCATCGCCTTCCCAGATGAGATCCAAGATGGCTTTTCTAACATCGCATGTTGCTAAAGCACTAAATCGAGGATGGCCCGCTCTTCAGGCAATTGATAAGACCACCTCAGTCCCCTCGTCAGTGGCCCCTACTACAGTTGTTGCTTCTTCAGTCATATTACCCACTTCTTCGGCTGACCCATATGCTTCCTAAGCGGTTCAGGCTTTAAGGGATCCTGAGGCTGGTACTCTTGAGATTCCCCCTACCCGCCCTCACCATCAGTCGGGCTCGGTTGGTCAGGATAAAGTTTTGAAGTAGTTTTTACGTCTTGCCCTGGTGGCGGGCTTTTTAGGATGGCTTCCATTCCCGTGGACATCCTGGTTACCAAGGGGTCTGCTCTCTTGGCTGAGGTAGTCATCGCCTTTATTGTCTCTTGTGATAGCTTGATTTGTCATTTCCTAACATGAATTCCCTTTGCAGGCCTTCAAATTTCAAGTTGCCATGGGACACCAGGTAGCTTCTCTCCTCGACCGGGCAGCTAAGGCTGAAGCTGAGGCCGAGCAAGCCATGGAATTGCTGGCACGGGCTCAAGCCTTGATCCAGGAGATGACCTCTAGCCTGAGGGGGATGGAAACACAACTGGCTAAGCTTCAGTGCGACCATGAGAGGCTGAAGCGGTCTTTTAATCAAGAAACTCTTCGGTCTAAGCGACGGGCCAGCCAACGGCATGATTGGAAGAAAGAGGTAAAGGCACTGGATGTTGAGAACCAAGCTCGGCAGGCCCAAGTTGCTAAGCTTCGGGCTGAAATTGAGGCCTCTTTCAGCGAGGGGTATTTCTATACCTCATTCCAGGTGGCGAAAGCCCTCCCCCTTCCATTTGAACTCTCCAGTATCGCCGACTGGGATATGGAATAAATTATGTCACGAGCTGCAGAGATGTCTTACCCTGAAAATGATGAAGCGGGTCATTCTACTGGGCATGGAGCTAGAAAGCAGCCTGAAATACCAGATTTGCCTCTTCCTGTCCCGACCTTCCCAGCGTCATGTTTTATAGAATCCTCAAGGGGGGTTCAACCCGTGGAGCTAGAAGGAGGCCCTACCGAAGTCTGAGGTCCCTCTAAGGTGCCTTTAAGGGAGAAGCCAGCGGTAGGAAAGATCATGCCAGAGTCAATGGCCAACCTTCTTGATGCAGTCATACCTTCTGAGGTCATGGTGGTGGTCAATGAGGTCTTGGAGGAGGACCCAACTGAGCAACATGCAATCGAGGGGCATCCTCAGGAAGTTGTGGTGAAGGCGGCTATATGGGATGAGCAATCACCAGAAAGAGGAGTAAGAAGTAAGGTTCATCATGAAGGAGAGGAAGCTGGAGAAGATCAGAAGGATGCAGAAGTCTGAATCCATCTACTAGTGACTTGTTCTGAATGCCCAGAATGGGGGGTGGGCATCCCATTTTTACTCATGCTTGATTATCACCATCGTTCCTTTTTTCTTTTTTATTTTTTATTTTTTTTGTAGCCTGGAACTAGGGGTTGGGCTCCCTGTTTGATTGCTTTAGCCTTATCGGGGGATAGACTCCGTATTTCGTTAATGAAAATTATCTTTAGATCTAGCTCGAATTTTGATTGGCATGTACTTGCTTCATTTCTAATTTCGATCTAGGTATATCCTCTAAAACAACTTTGTTAGGATTATGCTCGATAGCAAGAGTGTAATATTGTAATTAACAATCTCTTCATATGAATAAAGTGATTTCTAGTTTAACAAATCTTATAGCATTTATAGTTTAATTATTATAATTGTCAAAAGTAAATAATCATAAGGTCAAAAGACTATGAGAAAAGAAGAATTGTTCATACATCTAGATATGTATGAGATAGACACAATTCTTTAGTTAGTCTTGAATAATATTCACAACTTAAGATAGAAGGTTGGGCGCCTTTATCTTGTCAAAGTTGTAGATTCTTTTGCTAGCATTTGAGTGAGATCAAATGTGTTATGATGAGTCTAAAATCATCAGTGTGGTGTCTTTGTGCAAAAGAATCTAGTGCACTGGGTGCATTGAATATGATCAAATTGAAATACTTTATCTAGAACCGTCAATAGATAAAAGTTTTCATTTGAAGACAATCGGAGAGTCTATCTTAATCCTGAGATAAATGATGGACTTATGGTTGCAAGTGTTATCATTTGAGCTATCAATGAGTACGATTATATAGCATAGTCTATCCTCGATAGTTTGGTGGTATTCATTTGTTAATCGATAGAGGACTTCATTTATAGATATGGACATCGTGGCTCCATTTATTGAATGAGAGTAGAATACCATCATATGGATGTTTTGAGGTATTGGATATTAAATCTTAACGTTAAGTTTTCAATAGTGTCTATTGAAACATGGCTTCTGGACAAGTCAAAATATCCAAGTTCAAAATGTGGTCATATGAGTAAATATGGTAACTTGGAGAGCTATAGGCGGTCTATGAGCTCTTGGCGATTACTGGTATTCTTCACGAGGATACACTTTCTCCAATAAGGTTGTGTAGGTACGAATGAGTAACATCAACTTATTCTATCTTTATTTAAGAGTTCAATTTTTGTTCTTTAGTGGAATGAACTAAAATTAAATAGATTGGACCTAAGTGAATCATTTGTTGATTGTGATTAGGTTGTGTCTATTAGAGCTTAAATTTAGATAGCCCGCCAAGATCCCCAATCCACACGAACTTGCATGGATCACTTGATATATTCTACCGGACCAATTTAGGGGTCCATCTAGAATTGTTATAAGGCATGTGAACTTGTTTCTTTTTGTAAGAATAGGTATAGTTCACATGTTGACTTTTTATTAAGGTCCAATGGATTTAATAAAATAAGAAAAAGTAATATATGGCCTTTATACTAGGTATGGGCGGCAATGGCTATGGTGAATAGCTTAAATATATTATTTTTATTTTATTATTATTTAATTAAATGGAAATTAATTAATTTGTTGATTAATTAATTATTTAATTAAAAGTCAAATTCTTTTCCTATTAGGAGATGGTCTCCTAAAAACTATACTATTGTTGGTAGTATATTTAATGTTAAAGACTATATTTGATAAGTAGATAAATAAAAGACTATATATGAGTAAATATAGTTCGTGATTGGATTGGAAGATCTTGCGGAATCAATTCGGCGCTTGTTCAATCGTCACGCGAAAAAGGTACGATACTTATATATACATCAATTAATCTAGGGTTAAGGTTCTCGTTGCATAAAAGGGAAATTTTTTATTTATACGCAAACCCTAATTTCATTTTTTTAACACGCTTCCGCTGCGTTTCTAAACCGTTTTTCCCCTACAAACCTGACTTAACTTAACTTGGGAACGCAACAAGATTGGATAACTGCTTAATCATGAAAGTAGATAGCTAGTTCGAGCCTTCAACTCTCAACAAAAATTTCTAGCCTGGTGACTTTAGTCGATAGTCCCCTTGTGCGATCGAAGACCAGTCCTCACCTGTCACAGTAAGCAACCACATGTACACGAAGGATTAGCCACCAGCAATAACTGGGATGTTGGAGCTTAAGTAAAGAAGCCCTCCATTCTCGAGCCCTTCCAGAGGGGTTATAGCTCAAATAAGGTATCAAATAGAACTATCTTACCCTCTTTTATGTTGGAGATCAGGATGGCTACCGCGTTCTTAAACTCGAGTCCTTCTCGGAGGCCGTAACCCGACTAAGGCATCATGAGGGCTATCTAGCTATTTCCTGGTCTTGTGATCTAGATGGCAGCTATGCTCTTACACTCAGATCCTTCTTGGGGGTGGTAGCCCGACCAAGGCATTAAGAGGGCTGTCTAGCTATTTTCTGGTCTTGTGATCTGGATGACATCTATTCTCTTACACTCAGACCCTTCTTGGGTGTGGTAGTCTGACCAAGGCATCAGGAGGGCTATCTAGCTATTTCCTGGTCTTGAGATCTGGATGATAGCTATGCTCTTACACTCAGACCCTTCTTGGGGTGGTAGCCCGACCAAGGCATCAAGAGGGCTATCTAGCTATTTCCTGGTCTTGAGATTTGGATTGCAGTTATGCTCTTAGACCCTTCTTGGGGATTGTAGACCGAACAAGACACCATAAGAGCTATCTAGCTATTTCCTGGTCTTGAGATCTGGATTACAGCTATGCTCTTCGACCCTTCTTGAGGGTTATAGCCCGACCAAGGTATCGGGAGGGCTATCTAGCTATTTCTTGGTCTTGAGATCTGGATGCTAGCTATGCTCTTACACTCAGACCCTTCTTAGTGGGGGGTAGTGCCCGGCCGAGGCATAAGGGATAGCTAGGGGGTTTCCCCAGCTAAGCCCTGGTCTTGGGACGATAATGTTGAATTTCCTATGTAGACCCAAATTACTGTAGAACATAGTTGAAGATGGAGAAAAAACAGGCTTTATTGATAAAAAGAAAGGAGTACATTATTGCTAGAGATTAAAAACTAGGTGGAGGTAGCCTGCTCATGGATTCCCTGTTTAGGGTTAGAATTTTTTCAAGTGATCCGCATTCCATGTATGATCAATGAGTCGGCCATCCATGTCCTCGAGCTTGTATGCCCCATTATGGATCGCCACCTTTACTAAGTAAGGTTATTTCCAGTTGGGCCCTAGTCTTACATCTTCCTAGTATTCATCGTCACTTTCCTGAGAACTAGGTCCCCTTCCTTAAAGTTTCGGGCTTTAACCTTCCTGTTAAAGTATCTAGCAATCCTACTCTGGTAAATTGCAACCTTTTCTACTACTCGATCTCGTTTTGATTCCAAGAGATCTAGGCTAGCACGAAGCTTATCATCGTTGCTTCCCGGTTTAAAGTGTTGAACTCTGAATGAGGTCAGTTTGTGCTCAATGGGAAGTACCGCTTCAACCCCGAAGGCTAGGGAATAGGGCATTTCCCCGGTAGCCATTATCCTTGTAGTACGGTAAACCCAGAGAACCTCGGAAAGCTTTTTAGCCCATCTACCCTTTTTCTACTACAACTTCCTTTTTCAACAGCTTCTTAATAGTCTTATTGGTGGATTCCACCAGCCTGTTAGTCCGGGGGTTGGCTACTGAAGCGAACTTAAGGTCAATTCCCAAGCCCTCGAAAAAATCTTTGAAACGGCCATTATCAAACTGCTTACCAGGGTCAGCTACAATGGCAAGAGGGGTCCCGAACCTATAAACTACACAATTTCTGATGAATCTTGTTGTATTTTCTTCCGATATCTGGGAAAATGGTCCAGCTTCGACCCACCTTGTGAAATAGTCAATCGCTATGATATCATGCTTTGCTTAACCAGAAGCAGTAGAAAGCGGTCCGATCAAGTCGACTCCCTACATAGCAAAGGGGTATGGTGAGTTAAGGGATGACAATCACTCCGGCGGTAGATGACTCAAGTTTGAGGTCTTCTGGCATGCTTCGCATGATCATACTAAGTTTTTTGCATCTTGATGGATGGTTGGCCAATAATATCCCATACGAAGTACCTGATATGCCAGAGCCTCCTTACCAAAGTGGATCCCGTATTCCCCGGAGTGAACCTCTCTCAATGCCCATTTGGCATCATAAGGATGTAAATATCGAAGTAAAGGTAAGGAACTGCCCCCTGTATAAGTACCCATCAACCAAGCAATATCGGACTGAGAGCCTCTTGACTCTCCTAGCTTTGTCGGGCTCCCTGTGGAGCCTACCTTTCTGTAGATAATCCACTATTGGGTCCATCCAGTATGGCCACCGATCCAGGGTATAAGTCTCATTACCTGCTGTTGTGCTTGGTAGGGAGATCAATTAGAGAGGGACTACCTGTGGTAAGGTCTGGCCGCCATTCACAGCTATCTTGGCTAAGATGTCTGCTCGACAATTTTGTTGTCGAGGTATCTGCTCAATCCTAAAACCTTTGAATTTGCTCTTAAGTTGTTGAACTAGCTTTAGGTAGTCAATCATGTTATCCCCTTTTGCCTGATAACCCCCATAGACTTGGTTGACTATGAGCAACGAGTTACTCCTGACCTGCAGGTAATCGACCCAGAGCTCTGCGGCCGCCCATATTCCAGCTAAGAGGGTTTCATACTCTGCCTCATTGTTAGTGGCTTTAAATTCAAATCTTAAACAGCGGCAGCACTCAGTCCCTTCTGGGCTGATTAGAACTATGCATGCTCCTCCTCCAGCTTGCCTAGACGCTCCATCTTTGTAGAGGATCCATGACTTGTAATCTTCTGGCCAGCTATCAGACTGTGGAATCCTCTTAGGGGCTATTTTCGTCGCTGTGGAGGTCACTTGGCCTAGGGGTATTGAGAGCTCTATTACAAAGTCCGCCAATGCCTGGGCTTTTATTGTTGTCCTAGGCTTATACCTTAAATCAAACTGGGTGAGCTCTAGGGCCCATAGAACCAACCTTCCGAAAACATCTGGCCTTTGCAAGATTAGCCGGAGAGGTTGGTCCGTCACTACTGCTATCGAATGAGCTTGAAAAAAGGGACGGAGCTTCCTTACCAAGGTTACCAAGGCATAAACGAGCTTCTCCAGAAGGGTATAATTCTTCTAGGGCTTGGTGAAAGCATGAATCACGTAGTAGATATGCCGCTGGACCCTATCTTAGCATTCCTTGACCAAGGCCCCACTTACTACAGTCTCTGATACGGCTAAGTATATTTGCAGCTCTTCTCTAGAATTTGGTTTGACCAGCAGCGGAGGGCTTGACAGATATTCTTTCAAAGCTTGAAAAGCTTGTTCACTCTCCTGGTCCTATTTCATATTTCTCCCCTGCTTGGTGGATTTGAAGAAAGGAAGACATTTATCAGTAGATCGAGAAATAAATTAGTTGAGCGCTGCTACCTGGCCGATCTGTACTTGAACCTGTTTAAGTGACGTAGGGGACTCTAGATCTATGATAGCCTTAATTTTTTTAAGATTAGCCTCTATGCCTCTCTCCTGAACAACGAAGCCCAGAAACGTCCCCGCAGTCACCCCAAAGGCGCATTTGGAGAGGTTCAATCTCATCTGGTTATCCCATAAGATCATGAAGGTTCTACGAAGGTCGCCCAGATGGCCTTCGGAGGTTGATGACTTGGTGATCAAGTCATCGATGTATACCTCCATCGACCTTCCAATTTCAGGCTTGAACAGCCGATTGGCTAACTGTTGATATATAGCTCCTGCGTTCTTAAGCCCGAAAGGCATCACCTTGTAGCAATACAGACCCTGTCTGATGATGAAATTGGTCTTTTCATGGTTGACGGGGTGCATCATAATTTGATTGTATCCTGAAAACGTGTCTATGAAGCCCAAGAGCTTGTTTCCAGAGGTAGAGTCAACTAACTGATCAATTTTTGGTATAGGGAATCTGTCTTTCGAGCATGCCCGGTTGAGGTCAGTATGGTCAACGCACATGCGCCACTTTCCATTTGCCTTTTTGACCATGACTACGTCGGCGATCCATTCGGGTAGCGTGCTTTTCTGATAAAGCCTGCTTGGGTCAATTTGTCCACTTTTTCCTAAACCGCAACATTCATTCGGTATTGAAGTGACGCCTTTTTTGTTTGATAGGCTTGAGGGTTAGATCCACTGCCAATCGGTGAACAACCAAAGTCATCGGAATCCCAAGCATCTCGTCGTGGCTCCAAGCGAAGATGTCATTGAACTTTCTGAGAAGCCTAACCAAACTCTTCTTCACTCTTGGCTCAATGATTTCTCCGACCTTGATGACCTTTATGGGATCGTTTATTTGGATAGACACTTCTTCCAGCTTATCCACTGGATGCCCACTAGCCTATTTCTTTCTCTGTTCCTCCTTGTATAGCACCACAAGATCATCCTCTGGGTAGTTCATGGGTCATTCATCTTCCAAGGTCAATACCTGTCTTGCCCCATCCTGGATCGTTGTTACCTGGGCGAATTGTTTTGCTACAGTTGTTGGGCTGGCAGACACTGCGTAGCATCTCCTGGCCACTTGCTGGTCACCCCGTACTTCCCCAACCTTGTCTCCTACAGGGAACTTCAGGACGTTGTGGTAGATAGATATGACCCCTTCCAAAGATGATAAAAATGGCTTTCCGAATATTGCATTGTAGGCCGTTAGGCTAACCACTACCACGAAGTCTGTCATGACATTTTACTGGAGAGGTGTGACTCCAATGATTACTAGCAAGATTTTTGATCCTACAGGTATGATTGAGTCCCAGTGAAGCCATACAGCGGGGTAGTGTAACTATTGTAACACCACCGTTTCAAGTTTAGTTTTTCCAAGGTGTCTTTAAACAAGATGTCGACACTGCTGCTTGTGTCAACGAGCACACGGTATACCATGCAGTTGGAAATATATACGGTGATCACCATGGGATCATCATGGGGCTGCACGGTGTTATAGACATCCGCTTCAGTGAAAATGATCGACGATAACTGGGAGGGGTTGGTCGGGCTCAGGTAGACCTTGAAGATACCCTGCCCTTCGTCCACACGAGGGACTTTCCTTGCATGGTTTTTCTTGGAATTATTGGAGGTGCCAGCCAGGGTAGGTCCTCCACTGATGGTATGTATTATCTGAATTTGCTGCATCAGATTCTCCTGCTCCCTCTTTCTTTTCTCAGCCTATTCGCAGATCTCGGCTTGCACTTCCCTTCTAGCCCGATTGTTATCCCTGACTTACTATAAGAATTCTACCAAACATCCCCCTCTTATCAAAGCCTCGATCTGATTTCGCAGGTTATAGCACTTTGTAGTGTTGTGTCCCACATCTTCATGAAAGTCACAATACTTATAACGATTCCTCTTGCCGACAAGGGCTTTCTTGGGTGCGGGCTTCTGTAGTAACCCTTTATCCCGAATGGCGAGATAGATTGTTTCACGTGATACATTCAAAGGGGTGTAATGATCATATCCTCTCTCATCTCGAGCTATTGGAGCCACCGTCCTAGGAAAAGGTGAAGCCCGCGGAGGAGTTCGTTTTATGGGATACCTTTCCGATCAGGTTGAGAAATGGGGAGGTGATACGTCGACCTGATGGGGGTTTGTCCTAGCTTTTCTGAGCTTCATTCTTCTGTCACTTTACGACACTTATATCGTCGTGTTCCAGCTTGACCTTGATCTGTTCGTTGACCTTTATCTGCTTTAGAGCCTGATCATAGGCTTCTTGGTAGGTTTCTGGAGGCCGCTTGGTGAGAGACCGAAAAAGCTTGCCTGCCCACAAGTTCTTTCTGAAATTGGTGAGGTGTTTCTTTCTCGATAAAGACCCCCATCTGGATGACTTCCTTGCGGAAATGCTCGACATAAGCCCGGAAGGTTTCCCTTCTCTCCTGGAACACATATTGTAGATGGTTTGGATCCTTCAATCAGAGATTAACTCCTTAGAATTACAAGCAGAAATCAATTAATAGTTTCGTGAAGGAATCCACACTACCAGCGGGTAGCTTTATGAACCAGGTCATAGCATAATCCGTCAGTGCAGTTAGGAACATTCGACACATAGCGGCCCTGGCCGTGTTCTGGACCTTCATCTGTTGAATGAAGCTCTCCAAGTGGCTCAAGGGATCCTCAGTCCAAGAGAATCTATCAGTCGGCATTTTAAATTTTGGTGGGAGCTCCGCCTCCTGGACCCTGCTGGTGAAGGGAGCATTCATCTCACTTAGAGGGTTTTTCTTTTCTTCTTGGTAGTTCCCTTTATTTTTCTACTGGACCTCTTTCTGAAGCTCTGACAGATGGTCTCTCAGGCGCTTGCTCTCATATTTTTTTGAATTAATCTCTGTCTCTTCACTGTCAGACCATTCTGATGAGGTAACGACCTCTACCCGATTCCTTCTTTGGATGGGATCTGTCTTGGGGCGTTGTTGGTTTTCTTCCTCTCTAGACCGGACCTCCCTCCTTGAAGTCGCTAGGTGAAGAAACTCCCGTCGCTCTTGGGGAAGGATGTCCGATATGGACTTAACTTGTCAGGGTTGGTAACACGGCGGAGCTTCAGGAACGAGAAGCATGTGCCCTAACCTATCCTGGATCGAGGGTATGGGTACAGTTCCATTGCGAGCTGTCTCCGGAGGGGTAGGTCCCAGGCGATCAAAAGTGGGTCGCAGAGTCCTGGGCCTGCTTGGTTCTCCTTGGTTGCAGAGGTTTGTTTACTGGACAGTAATACCCTTAGCGAGCAGTCGAAGGCGGACGTTTTCCACAAAGGTCACCGCTGGTTGGTCAAGCGTGACCTGGTTTCCCATTTGGGGGTCCAAAGCCCGCATAGTGGTTGGTTGGTCTGGGACCTGGCCAGGAGCTCGGATTTTTCTTCCTTTCTTCGGGACCTTTCATGTTGATGCAGCTGAAGGTTGCTCGGATGCACCTGGTTGTCTTTAGGAGGAGCGAAGCCTCATGATTAACTGCAAAATAACAACTTATGAATATAAAAATGATGGTGTGAAAGTTTTTCCCACAGACGTCGCCAGGAAGTGTTAACCAAAAATTCACTCAGGGTAAGGAATTACAGCTAACACCCTCAAGACCATTACCACGGAAGTGGTGGCCGGTTCGGTACCTTTGATACCTGACCTGCTTAAATATAAGTGAATGTTTGAATGACAACAGCAAAATGGGAGCCTTATTATTAATTACTCGTGATATACATAAAACCTTTCGTACATACTCACAATCTCTCTAGGACACAGGAAAGGGGCAACTTCGTGCTTGTCCAATAGTAGATACAATGATGGCCGTGTTATGATCATAGAATTTAGGCCAAATATAATTCTCTTTCTTTTTTTCTCCATCCCTCTTTCATCTCCGATTGGTCTTATTTATACCTAAGTTGGTTTTAACTCATAAATATCCCACCACGATCCTATGAATCCGTTTCCTCCTTATCGGGCAGGATTCGAATCAATAACGGATTCAATGATATCTTTGATGAAGATAAGTTTGTTTCCTTTTTGGAATCAAACTCTTGACTTACACGTATGTGGGATTAATGTTGGCTATAATGTAAATATGATCTTGTGTGTACTCTCTACATGATTCTTCATGGAGTTTATCGAGTTAGCTGCACGTTGTCACATAGAGTGAGGTAGGCCCATGCTTTGGTTCTATTCTCAGAAGCTATGGATAGACTTTTCTTGACCCTTTGAAACTTGAGACGTCCCTGTAGAAGTTTCTGGGAAGAAGCATGGATCTGATTCACTCAAAGGTCCTCTTCCTCCTCATATTATGGTGGGGACAACGGGCTCTTAGAGAGGTTGGTGAGCTTCTAGTTTAGGCTACGAGCGAAGTTTAGCCTCTAAAAGTCTCAACCTGGAGGGAGTTTGCTTTGCCTGTCGGGCTCCACTTCGAGTGCTTCTTGAGCTCGGTGATCATTTCTTGCTTTTACGGGGTGGTTCTGGAGCTCGACCCCAGGAATCAAAGTTCCTGGGTATGTGGCCTCGAGAAGCCCGGATTCCAGTGTTCGTATGGGGGCTCGATCTGGTCGTGCCTAGCTTCATCCTCGATAATTTTGAAGCCCGGCGATCTTTCCTTACCACTGCGGGGTAGTTTTATGGTCCGCTCATGGTCTCATGAGTGTCGAATTTGAGCTTTGACTAGGGCTAGGGTAGTGGAAAATTTCTATTTGACCTCTAGCCAAAATTTACTATTAACAAATAATAATATTAATATTAAAAAAATATATACAACCCATGAACCCTAAATCTACAATACCATATAATTAAAGATAAATCATGTTCTTGTAAATTAATAAATTATATATACATACAAAAACATCATACAGTCCATTTAAATTGTGCCTACACAATCATACATACAGGAGCATCGAAAACAATTTCCTATACCGAAAATAAAATAAGCTCTGATGCCAATTGTTGGTACCAATTCCCAATCTCATAGGTGTGGGCCTGGTCCTAACTCTTTGGGGTGACACCCGCAGATACCTATCAAAGCACTCGTCTAAGAAGCCCCCGAGCGAAGAGCCACGCTTCGTCACACGATCACGCGTGAGAGTTCCCGGGGATCGGCCAGTCGCCACTGCCTTTCCTCTGATACCAATTGTTGGAACTCCGTTCACCGGTTACGCAGCGGAAGTAAGTTTTAAAATTTTTATACATATCATAATTGATCAAAACTTTATTTGATTTTTAAAAACTTTCAAATAAAAAATATCTCATATCTTTTATTTGATTTTATTTTTGAATTCAAACTATTTAAATTCAAAAATAAAATATTTAATAAAATCAAATAATCACATTATCTTATTTTATTCAAAAACAAATATCAACATACACCCTCCATTTAGTGATTAATAACATAATTAAAAAATCTTATTATTTAATTTTTTTAATCACCATTATTCATTAATTAAATAATCTCATTATTTAATTAATTCCCAAAATACGTGTCACTTTCGTAACACAATTAATTGGACAATCTAATTAATTAACTATGTCCGTTGTTACCTAAATCGATCGGGCTAGCAAGGGGACTTAATGGACCCACAGTATTTTGAGTTCCAATAATTCTCGGAATCATTAATTAAACTCTTTAATTAATATTCCTTGATTATTAACTCGGTGTTTTACCACTAAAAACCTGAAGCTACACTCTCTCAATTGCAAACACTTTTACACAGACAGATACAACTCGGTAACTATCGATATAGCTATTACATATGGTGTGATCCTCCACAGTAGTTCATAATTAGAGTTGGATCATAATGTCCATTATGCCCTTCTAATTATATATATCCTTTAAGTGCCATTGATTCTCTAATAGACAATAAATCTTATTTCCTCACGGAATTAGGAGAGCGCTCATATTGTCCAAGCCCCGAATCAACCCTTAAGGGAACTATCATCTACTTCTCACAAGAAGGAGTGGATTTCACTATTATGTACAAACCATTCTAGCCACAAGCCAAACCGTAATCCCAACATACAGAGTATATTGATCAGGAAATGCATCTAACCTCACCCACCGTATATCAAAGACCGTGATCTAACCTGAAAGAGTCAATAAGACACTCAGGATTAATATCACCCATATATAGTCATCATTATGTTATATATATGAGTCTCATCGATAATCGGATCTTGGTGAGAGATTCATATAGATCATGTCCAGTCCTATATGATCACATCATATAAGGTGTCTCCATTTCCATATATCATATGAATGATTCAGGATAGAATCATCGTTCATTATGAAATGGACCGTAACTATAGATTAATCGCAAATAAAGCTGCAAATAAAGTACCCAGCTTTATTTGCTATCTCTAGACTCTTTAGATTGCACGTCTCTTACTGTATCCATCCATATATGACACATATATACACACTTTGAGATTACATCTGACAATCTTGGATGTTAAATATATGTACAAGTTATAAAATAAACAACACAACAAGAATGAATTGAACTTTTCTATTATTTATTTCATAAATTCATTTACAAATTACATCTTTAAGGCATAAACCCCAACAGTAGACCAGGTTGTAAAGTGGATGACAGACCTGATTTAGTGTCTAGAATTTTCAGAGCTAAACTTGAAGATATGATTAAATATATCAAATCCGGAAATCCATTTTGTGAAATTGAAACTGGTATTTTTTTTTAAAAAAAAATTATGTTTCTAATTATCGATTTTAAAAATAAATAAAAGTATTATGATATATATATATATATATATATGCATTTTTTTTCCCTTTTTAAACAGTTGTTTATAAAGTAGAGTTATAGAAAAGAGGTCTTCCCCATTGTTACATCCTAATATGGATGAACGAATAGTATAAATGCTCTACACCAGGTGATATTGATTCGATCATTTCTGTCGAAATTCTGGATAAAGAATTTGATCCCCATGGCTATGCTGGCATTTCAGAGTTCATGATGCATGGCCCTTGCGGCCTTGCAACTCAAAACTCTCATTGCATGCAAAGTGGAACATGTTTGAAAAAAAATATCACAAGAAATTTAAAAATGAAACTTCTTTTGAACCAAATGGTTTTGTTGTATATAAACGGTGAGAAAATAAAAATGTTTTGTTGTTAAAAATGGTATCAAGATTGATAACTCTTTTGTACCTTATAATCGTAAATTGTTATCGAGATATCAAGTACATATAAATGTTGAATCATGTTGTCGGTCCATGCTTATTAATTATATGTTCAAATCATAAATAAAGTTACTGATAGAGTAAGGGATGTGTTTGAGGATAAACAATTTGATGAAATTGTAGCATACCTGAACAATATATATATATATATATATACCCATATGAAGCAGTTTGGAGAATGTTATAATTTCAAATTCATTTTAGAGAACCAACCATAGAAAGGTTGCTCGGGCATTTGCCTTTGCATCAAAACATTGTCTTTAAGCAACATGCTAATTTGGAATATGTGGCTAATGCAAGCAAACTTAGAAAAACTATGTTTACATAGTGGTTTAAGACCATAAAAATCCTAATGCACGTGAACTATTAAATATTGAATTTCCATCAAAATTTGTTTTGGACAATGATGAGAGATAATAAAATGTAGAAAAAGAGGTGGTTCCTTAGGTAGAATAGCTTTTGTTCATCATGTTGCTGGTGAATTGTACTATGTAAGAATGTTATTAAATTACCTGTTAATAGTGATTTTTGGTGAGGGTCCAAAGAGAAATTTTCCATCTGCCTGATACCTGGTAGAGCCCATCTGGTAAGATCAATATTTTTATCCAAAAAACTGTCAGGTACCAAGCCAAGCCAGCACAGGGTACCTCTTCCTTTGTTCCTTGACACCAAGATGTTCGACCGATACCCGAGCACCTTGAAACTGTCTCGTAACCCCTCCAAGGTAGGTATCCAACCTGCCAAGCAAGATAGAACAAGTGCCACGCTAGTAGACTGATACATCAGGGTGCCACGCCAGTAGACTGATAAATAAGGATACCATGCCACCAGGAAATGAAGCCAGAATTCTCCTCCAAGAAACATGGAATAAAATGGTTTACCTTTTCACCTTTAAAGAGCCATATTGAGACTAAAATAGGTCAATGGATTCGCCATTTAATCATACTCAAATTTCAATGGAAATATGATGTAATCAACGAGAGCAATACCCGCACAATTTGACACCCTTCATCAACGCCAATCAATTATGATAACATGGCCAATCAATTTGTCTAAATTATGGGATTTGATCAACAAAATGGAGGGTATAAATAAAACATCCCAGCCCAGAAAAGAGCATGCAGAAATCTAGGATCAAGGACAAAGTGTTTTCACCATTTTAGAGAGTTCTTCGCCATAGAGAAAGTAGCCACATATCGACACACACGAGTTCGTCATCTCTAGTTATGCTTGTGAGAGAAAAAGATTGAGAGAAAATCCAGTGAAATTACCTCTATGATCATTGTACTCTTTTGTAATCATATAACTTGAATATTTAAATAAAACAGTTCCCAGTAACATTCACAATGGTTTCTTCTCTCTCTTACCTCTCACCCTCTCTTAAATCTCCTAGGTACGTGGTACCTACAACTCCATAACCTATCGGGTTGTGGCTTGAGGGTGTTAACTGAGATTCCTTACCTTAAGTGAATTTTTGGCTAACACTTTTTAGCCTCGTCTGTGGGAATTTTCCACACGTATTTTAAAAGCCTGTGAATTCATATTTTTATTTTTGTAGCATACCAGTATGAGACTTTGGTCGTCCAAATGGCAGCCTGAAGCATTGAGATAGACAGAAGTCTATTACCTTCACCAAGAAGGCTCAGAAAAAGGGAAGAGATCAAAGCATCGTAATCTTGTTCCAACGCCACCGACTACCGCACGGACTAAACCCCAGGTCCTGGTTCCCCAGGTAGTAGGCTAGACCACACTGGTATAGCAGGCATTAGCCTTCGTAGATAGCGTTTGCCTCCGATTGGCTATGGAAGGTATCACCCCCCTGCCCATAGCACTATATACCAGGGAGATACTAGTAGACCAGGTACCAGGCTACATACCTTTGACAGACTGGGACCTCTGCCACCGATATCAATACACAATAGGCTACGGCCTTTACCCTCGTTTCATGATAGGCTAGGGCCCATACCCTCAATTTTGGATAGACTAGCGAGCTATCAACCCCGACAAGTAAAGTCAGCCTTCAACATCCCACCTAGAGAGCCTCACCACCCTGTCCAATCGGTAGTTGGGAAACAACCTCGATCCGCTGTAGGAGGTAACAGAAGAAGCACCCAGGTTAATCTCCCCATGAGATGAATAGAGATGAAGCCTCCATAGTAATAGTGGAGTCTGACAATGAAGGTTCCAATGTTGAGTCTAAGAAAGCTGTAAATAAACGTCTATGGGACTAGGTAGCTCGGATGGCGAAAGAGATCCAGTAACTAAAGAGGGAAATACATCCGGAGAACTGGTTGGATCCTTTGGGCGAGATGAATGCCCCATTCTTCGGAAATATCAGTGAGGTAGAGCTCCCCCTAAGTTCAAGAAACCTGTTGATAAGTACTCCGGGATAGAGGATCCCTTAGCCACTTGGAGAGCTTCGTGCAGCAGATGGAGGTCTAGAAAGCTACCAAGGTTACCATGTGCAGAATGTTCCTAACCACGCAAACAGACTACGCCAAGATATGGTTCAGAAAGTTACCCATAGGTAGCGTTGATTTTTTCACTAAATTAACCGATGACTTCTGTGCTTAATTCCAGGGTATCAAGCCATGCCCTAAAGATCCTATCCACCTACAAGACGTGATCCAGGAGCGGAGTGAATCACTCAGATCCTACATTGAAAGGTTTCATAAGAAGGTGATCCATATGGGGGTCTTCGCTGAGGAAAAGACCTTGGTAAACTTCAAATGGAATCCGTGGGCTAGTAGACTATTCTGGTCATTCACCAAGCATCCACCTGAAACATACCATAAGGCATATAAATAGGATCTGGAGCAGGTGGAGATAAACAAGCAGCTCCGGGTCAAGATTGAGCAAGGTGACCTTAAGACTGCCAAGCACCCAAAAAAATAAGAATTAAAGCCAGCACCGACTCAGAAGAACCCGAATAAACCTCCCAACTTGTCCACAAACCACCATTCACCTGTCCGATCTCAACGGGAGTGGTACTCAGTAAGAAGAACCCCACCTCGCTCTATGAAAATACAAACACGGTTAAATACTCAAGGCTAACCTAGAGGGTGAATAGGTTAGACGCCTTTTTCGACTACCTTAGAAACAAACAAAAGTTTGTCCCTCTAGATTGCTTGTATCAGAATATATATATTAATTAAAGACACTTAATCAATATATAAAACAAGTAAAGTGTGATACAAACAAGTAATTGTAACACATACACAATCTATATTATAGAAAGGAAGTCAACTGACATAAAGAGTTCTATCCATAGTATTCAAATAACAAATACAAATACTAGAGAGATAGGGATAGAGAGAAGTTGACACAGGATATAATGTGGTAAACCTTCGAAGATGAAACATCCACGGGTTAGCAACCACCGGCAGATAAAATCCACTAATAGATAAGACAAGTACAATATCTCAAGTGACCCATTCGGCTAGAAACTACCCTCCTATCCTACTCATGAAGATGTCGCCCTCATGCTCAACAATCCGAGGCCTCACACCTCTTGTCAAGACTTCCTCGCTCATCTTACCGGATCCTCACGACCCAAGGCAAGACTTCTTGCTCAACTATCCGAGACTCCAGTCAAGACTTCCTCGCTCACTCTTCTGGATCCTCACGATCCTAGGCAAGAATTCTTGCTCGACTATCTGAGTCCTCCCGACTCTAGCCAAGACTTCCTTGCTTGACAATCCAAGGCCTCACACCTCTTGACAAAACTTAATTGCTCAACAATTAGGTCTCACACCTATTGTCAAGACTTCCTTCTCACAAGGCATCTAGGTGATCATGAATGTAAAATGCAAACAAGCACGGAACATAGAATGCTATGATCAACACATCCTATGGAAAATACTAGACATGAGCATGAATGCACAAATCAAATGCAGTCTAGTCAATCATGCATGTTTAATCCATATAGATTATGTAAGATATGTTCAACATTAATTATAACCTAGATATATGCATAGATCTAAAACTTGAATCACAAGATATGTTCAATTAACACAAAATCAAGTTTAAATCACATAAACTAAAAAATGCTAAAATCATATGACAAAGTCATTTAGATTTAAAGCTAAAGTTCTAGAGCATATTCCTATTCATAGATTCAACAAAACACATGAATAGCTGAAAAGAACATAAGCACATGTATTAATGTGAGAATTCGGCCAAGAGAGCCTAATACATGTGAGGAACTATTTTTCACAAAATCAATCAATCAAAGATCATCAAATAGTCCTAGAATCAAAGCTAGCACAATACAATCCCAAACATGTGAAAACATAGGCAAAATCAAAACCTAACTCAACATGTAAGATTTCAATTGAAACTCAAACTAGCTTTAAAAGAGTTCAAAACTCAAATCAAAATACTCACAATACACATATATAAGTTGAAGAAGAAAACCTAAGGCAATTGACCAAGTTTTAAAAGAAAACTTTGGGAGAAAATCAATACCTTAGTTGATTTCGGTGCAGTCCCGTTTTCGTGTGTTTAGACTCCAAAACATAGCTATAAAACTCACTCAAACCTTCAGAGAAAAGATGGAGGATGAATATACAAACACTCTAAACTTTGAATCACTCAAATCAGAGTTCAAATGAAGAAGTTATGGTGTTTGGAAGGTGAGAAAATGTAGAGAGGAAATTTTCTGCACACAAGTTTAAATTTCTTCTTAGAATGAAATGTGAGAGGGAAGAGGAATATAAAGGAGAGGGAAAATTGGGCATACGAAATCACCAAGAGGGGCAAGAAGAAGCCAATCATGCTTGCTGTCCAAGATGGCATGTGGGCATATCGGGGTAGCAAGCCTTCTGCCCCGAGATGGCCACGCGCCATCTCGGGAAAGAAGTGCTTTGCTGACTTCTTTCTCCTTCGACCTTCCTTCGCGTAAACTTGGAATTCGAATCCGTTTACGGATAACGAACCATAACTCTCACACGGACATAGAAATATAAGATACTCATACCAGAAAATAATAATTTGACTCGATATACGAAGACGAAGACAATGTATGCAACATGAGTTGAAAGTGTAGTATCTTTTGACTTAGAACTTGAAATCAATAGTATGAGTAACCGAAATGACCGGAACTCAATCAAGAATGATTTAAGACTAAAATCAAGTTCAATATCCATGTTATACAAACATATACACATACAAACACAATTCATGCTAGAATGCAAACTACATAGAGATAGTCTCCAATCATGCATTTTCCAAATCATGTTATTTCCATACCAATGCATGAGCATTCATCTTCAAGTGTGTGAATGTGTTATACATGGTGCAAAACGATGCAGGGACACATATGAATGAATTGTATGTGTGTGTCTATAATGGTGCACAATGATGCAGAAACACAAATGTATGAATTATGTGTGTGTGTGTGCCTAAGCCTTGTAAGTGAAAGATAAGGTCTTAGTATACCTTTGTAGAACCATATTGCATCCTTTCTCTTTGAAGAATTTGAACTTGCTTTGACTTTTTGTTCATTCTTCTTTGAAGCTTGAATCATCATGAATCTAAACAACTACATCATTACAAGTAAACATCATTTTGATATGGAATTAATGCCAACACAAACTAAAACCTAACAATCTCCCCTTTTGGCAAATTCCATGTCAAAACACCTATACATTTACTACAAATATAAAAATGAAGATAGGTCACAAAATCACTCACTTACATTACAATGAGTAAGATTCCTATAACTAATCTTCACCAACTCTTGAACTTCATCTTGATCTTCTCTTGAAGCAACCTACAAATCATCTCAAAGCACAACGCATATACAAGAGAAAAACAACAAATGGAAACATATAATATGGATAAGAATATACAATTAAGTCCACAAATACATGCATCTCCCCCTCAATACATGCCAAAATACAAGAATTCTTAACCAAATCTTAAAACTAATTATTACATGCCATTGAAAGTTCATAAGTTCACAAAAACAACATACAAATAAACTAAGTAACTAGCATCTCTATCTCCCCTTTTTTGACATGAAATGATGCCAAAAGGTAAGAAATATACCACAAGACTCAAATACTAGCTACTTGGTCCACCAAAGAAAGATATGCGTGTAGTGGATCTAACATAATGCTTGAAATGTGGTCTTGAACTTGAAGCAATACACTCCTCCAACTCTTTTATTCTAGCATCTTGTTTAACAACTATAGCACTAAGTTCATCAACATTCTCCTTCAATTGTATAGCCTAATCCAGAAGAATATTTGTGCTAATCACATGACTATCAACTTGAGAACTACTAAATAGTCCAAAAGTATAACAAGTCTTACCCTTATTCTTATAGGACATGTATGACAAACGTTTATCACAGTACTTTTTCAAGGGTTAAACTAACACATCATCTTCTCTACTCTTAATCCCACGAGCTAAACATATTGAAGTAATAAACCCCGGTAATGCAAGCTTTTTATCACCTCTGGTAGAGAAAGCCGCACTATCAATGTAATAAATGAGAAGATCTCCAAGGTTTATAGGTTGATTAGTCACAAAGACATACATTATTTTGATCTTGTCCTTATTCAACTCAGTTGAATTCGAAGATCCAATAATGTTAGTGCAAATGAATAGATGTCAAAATGCACTAGCCTTAGTTAACTCATGTTGACTAATATATGCTCTACCTTTCCACTCAAAAGAAGCATTGTCACAAAGAGTTCTACCCATGATATTAAGATTCTCAATGACATCTACATCTAGAAAATTCAAATCCATATCATTAGATAGCCCAAGAAACTTGTTAATGTTTTCCGGGTTAACTCTAAACATAACACCCCTAATCTCCATCAAAGCATCCAATAAGGTGGCACTTTCTCTATATTCAAGATAAAACTCTCTAACAAGAGTATCATTCACTATTCCTAACATGCTCACCCAAGATTCCCAATTTCAATCCTTAATGCATTTAAGAATATAAGAGTCTTTACACTTACCTAAGTCAATGCCTTTCTCTTGAAATATCTTCTTAGTTCCAAAGATTTAGGGATCTTTTGACCTTGAAGCTTTGGATCCTTTTGAGATAAACTTGGCCTTCACAACGGGATTCAATTGATTTCCACTTCCGGTAACCTTAGTTCTTCCCATTTGTTATTGTGTTATAAGATGCTATATACATCCAACAAAAGTGAGTGAAAGACAAAACAAGCATATTAGTCACAAATATATAAAAACAAAGACATATGACTTAAGAATGAATCATCATGCAAGACAAAGATAGTGAGTAATATCTTACAAGTATCATTAAATCAAAATATACCAACAAGTAACAAAATGAAGCATGTGAACATATCATAAAAGAGAACAATGTCTAGCATACAATGCTCCCCCTTGATAAATGCTATAACTAAAATCCATGATAGCATAAAGTTCACAAAGATGTTCACACAATCACACATTCAAGCAATTTGAAGAAATATCAATAAAATAAGCTTCATATGCTAAGAGAGATACACAAAGATTTTTCAAGTTCTCTCATAATTCTTCAACAATTGCTAAAATATCATCATACTCATAAACAAAGTGTGTGTGTGAGAGATATGCTTCAAATATATATCAAGAAGTAGTTTGATAATCAACATGCAAACGATTTTCAATAACTATTCATCTTAAGCTTTTTCCATAAAAAGTCAAACCGATTATCATCCGGAATTTTTGCTTTTAAGAGAATAGATTTTAACATATGAGCGTGTGTGTGCATGTGGCTCGTTATCCAATTTCTGTTTTTCAACCCGAGCACATTTGATTTTCAAATATACTCATTTTTAAGCCTTCCTCCTTTTCTTTTTAGGCTTTGAATCAAAGATTTTTTTTATGATTTCATTTCAACACTTCTTTGATTTTTCTCCACTTTTTTAAACATAAACAAAATTCACTTCATGATGACTTTCACTCATCACAATGGTGTAACTCTTTCCAACATTGGGTAGCTTTCACAACCAATCTGTGTAGCCCTTTTCATGAAGGTGCTCGTTGAGTTCTATGTAATTGCCGAAGCAAAATGGATACTAACCATAGGTCATTTTAAATGTACTTAAGCACAAAAACTTCAAGGTATATCCAATGTTTACATATTAGTAAACTCAACATACTAGCAAAACATATAAGAGAAGCAAGGTGCAATTTTAGAAAACCAAGATTTTATGGCTCATAAGCACATGATTTAAGAGCAACAAGTAGAGACTTATCCAAGATCATTACTTCTCTAATGAGTAGCTTTCAAAGAATATGAAGCTCATATTTTCAAAAGTAATGCCACTCAATATACTATACACAAACAATCATCAAAGTTAAGATCAATGTGAACAATAACACTATTAGATCCTAAAATAGCAAATGTCAATGAGAACCATATGTATGCTATACAAAATTCTCTAATATGACATGCTATGAGATGTATATCAAAAATTGAGTCAAAAGATGAATATCTAAGAGAACATGCATTAGAGTATAGAAAAATCTTTTTGCACATTATATTCACCAAATATCATACTTCCTCCCTTTTTATGAGCACTCTTGCCTTGAATGTCCTCAAGACACCAAGTTGACGATGTTTCACAACAAGAGTATAAAAAGCATAATATCTCAACTCAATCAACACATATTAAAAGAACTTCTCTAAAGTTAATCAACCAATTTTGACCATCATAACAAACATGATGTGAGATAACCAAGTTCATATCAATACATGGAGTATTCAAAGCTAGCAAGCAAGAATTCTCAACACAATTGATATATAGCCTCAAAGCTATCTCACATGTGCTTCTTATATTAGTGATAAGAGCACTCACCCTTGAACCACTTGTGCTTGGGTGTACCTACATGAACATTTCCAATATCATCCTTGACAACAATGTTAAATCTAAAGTAAACTCCTTCAATGACTTGATTAACAAGAATATCATTAACACACTCTTCCTTAACATTATCAATACAAGCTTTTTTCAAGTTGAACAAGATTAGTATTCTTTCTACTCCACAACTTCTTCTCATGCTTAGCAATATTATCATGTTTCTCAACTTTCAAGACCTTAGCATGTTCAAGTTGAAGTTTAATCTCCTTATCTAAAAATTCATTTCCTAATTTGCATTTTTCTATATATTTATAACACCTAGGCTTAATGTGACCTATTGTGTTGAAATAATGGCAAATTGGAATAAAAGATGAGATTGTTCCTTTTGGAGTTGAACTAGCTTCACTAGGAGTTTGCAAAGATACCTTGTTCACCAACTTCTTCTTGGATTTTGATCTTCTCTTCTTGTGTGGTTTCTTATCAATCAAGACTTCATCAAAGTGAGTAGGAAGTGGTGCTTCCAAGAGCTCCTCTTTAACTACCAAGTCGTCTTTACCACTAAGAAAGTTAACAAGGTTCCTAACACTAGACACACTTACCGAATCATTCACTAAGTCCTTGATTGTCTCCTTAGTCGTGTCTATCTCTTTCATCAATTCTTGTTCTCTCTTCTTCAAAGAAGATATCACATTATCCTTCTCAAGGTTTATCTTTTCAAGTTCTCTAAACTTCTTCATAATATCACCATTTTCATCAAGAAGTCTACGAGTGACAACCACAAACTCATCTAGTTGTTTCTTGATCAAATCATACTTCTCAACTACTTCTCTTTGAGCATTATCTCTAGCTTATTCAAGCTTTTCTATCCTTTCCAACAACTTAAAATTAGTAGGAATGGAACTAGAGATTTCATGATGATTTGCATCAAAGTTCTTGTTCAAAGATGTTGTACCATCAATATCTAGTGGAGAATAAGAAGCCGTTAGAGCTACAAAGTTGCTCACCAACTCTTCATCACTTGAAGACTCACTACTAGAGCTCTCATTGTCACTAGAGTTATCATCACTCCAAGTTGCCGCCAACACTTTGCCTTTCTTGTCTTTCTTAGATGGCTTCTGGGTGCACTCACTAGTAAAGTGACCGAAACCATGACAATTATAGCATTGAACATCTTTCTTGTTCATGGCTTGACTATTCTTCTCATTCCTTGGAGATGATGTTCTCTTAACTCCCTTTTCCTTAGAAGACTTGCCTTTAGGCTTGGAATTATTCTTTAGAAACTTCTTGAACCTTTTAACCAAAAGAGCCATCTCTTTATTTTCATCATCACTCTCCTCCCCAATAGCATTGAGAGCGATTCCCTTACTCTTAATCTTTGGCTTCAAGCACATCTCATAAGTTTGGAGAGACCCAAGCAACTCATCGATGTTCATGATATCCACATCCTTGCGTTTCTCAATGGCCGTCACCTTTGATTTGAATCTCTTCGGAAGAGACCTAAGGTTTTTCCAATTTAAACGCTCTTTTGAGATAGGTACTCCAAGTGCTTGACATTGGTTAGCAATGTTAAGGAGCCAAAATTGGAAGTCTTCAAACTTTTCTTCTTTACCCATACTTAAACCTTCAAATTATAATGCCAACATTTGAAGCCTTGATTTATTCACCACTAAGGTTCCTTCATTATAAACTTGGAGAGTATCCCAAGCTTCCTTTACGGAGCAAGATTTTGAATGTAGGAGAATTGATGCCCATCAACTCCTCCAAAGATGGCATTCATAGCACGATGGTGCCATTTAGCAACCTCAAACTCATTCGTTGTCCATTCACTCCTTGTCTTGAGTATCATGGTTCCATCCTCTTGAACCTTGATAGGAGGACTATAACCTTCTTCCACTACCATCAAAGCCTTTTCATCAATAGAGCGGATGTAGGATTTCATCATCAACTTCCAATACCCATAGTTAGTGCCTCGAAGTAATGGTGGTCTAGTATTTGAGGCTCCTTCCGCCATTACATCATCTTGTAAACCCATGACTTCAAAAGCTTTGCAAAAACCGAGAATGTATCACCCAGACTCTCACTAAGTACAATCTAGTGTCCTGTTTTGATACCAATTGAAAATACAAACACAGTTAAATGCTCAAGGCTAACCTAGAGGGGGGTGAATAGGTTAGACACCTTTTTTTTGACTCCCTTAGAAACAAACAAAAGTGTGTCCCTCTAGATTGCTTGTATCACAATATATATATTAATTAAAGACACTTAATCAATATATAAAACAAGTAAAGTGTGATACAAACAAGTAATTGTAACACATACACAATCTATATTATAGAAAGAAAGTCAACTTACATAAATAGTTCTATCCATAGTATTCAAATAACAAATACAAATACTAGATAGATAGTGATAAAGAGAAGTTGACACAAGATATAACGTGGTAAACCTCCGAAGATGAAACATCCATGGGTTAGCAACCACCGGCAAACAAAATCCACTAGTAGATAAGACAAGTACAATCTCTCAAGTGACCCTTTCAGCTAGAAACTACCTTGCTATCCTACTCATGAAGATATCGCCCTCATGCTCAACAATCTGAGGCCTCACACCTCTTGTCAAGACTTCCTCACTCACCTTACCGGATCCTCATGACCTAAGGCAAGACTTCTTGCTCAACTATCCGAGTCCTCCCGACTCTAGTCAAGACTTCCTCGCTCACCCTTGCGGATCCTCATGACCCTAGGCAAGACTTCTTGCTCGACTATCCAAGTCCTCCCGATTCTAGCCAAGACTTCCTTGAATGACAATCCAAGGTCTCACACCTCTTGCCAAGACTTACTTGCTCAACAACAGAGGTCTCACACCTATTGTCAAGACTTTGTTCTCACAAGGCATCTAGGTGATCATGAATGCAAAATGCAAACAAGCACGCAACATAGAATGCTATGTTTAACACATCCTATGGAAAATACTAGACATGAGCATGAATGCACAAATCAAATGTAGTCTAGTCAATCATGCATGTTTAATCCATCTAGATCATTTAAGATATGTTCGACATTAATTACAACCTAGATACATCCATAGATCTAAAACTTGAATCACAAGATATGTTCAATTAACACAAAATCAAGTTTAAATCACATAAACCAAAAACATGCTAAAATCATATAACAAAGTCATTTAGATTTAAAGCTAAAGTTCTAGAGCATATTCCTATTCATAGATTCAACAACACACATGAATAGATCAAAAGAACATAAGCACATGTATTAATGTGAGAATTCGGCCAAGAGAGCCTAATACATGTGAGGAACTATTTTCCACAAAATCAATCAATCAATCAAAGATCATCAAATAGTCCTAGAATCAAAGCTAGCACAATACAATCCCAAACATGTGAAAACATAGGCAAAATCAAAACCTAACTCAACATGTAAGATTTCAATTGAAACTCAACCTAGCTTTAAAAGAGTTCAAAACTTAAATAAAAAAACTCACAATGCACATATATAAGTTAAAGAAGAAAACCTAAGGCAATTGAACAAGTTTTAAAAGAAAACTTTGAGAGAAAATCAATACCTTAGTTGATTTAGGTGCAGTCCCGTTTTTGTATGTTTAGACACCAAAAAAAGCAATAGAACTCACTGAAACCTTAAGAGAAAAGATGGAGGATGAATAAAAAAAACACTCTCAACTTTGAATCACTCAAATCGGAGTTTAAATGAAGAAGTTATAGTGTTTGGAAGGTGAGAAAATGTAGAGAGAAAATTTTCTGCACACAAGTTTAAATTTCTTCTTAGAATGAAATGTGAGAGGGAAGATGAATATAAAGGAAAGGGAAAACTGGGCATGTGAAATGACCAAGAGGGGTAAGAATCATCCAATCATGCTTGCTGCCCGAGATGGCACGTGGGCATCTCAGAGCAGCAAGCCTTCTGCCCCGAGATGGCCCGTTGCTGACTTCTTTCTCCTTCGACCTTCCTTCGCGTTCTTCGACTGTTCTCCTGCCTCCGAACTCAGAATTTGAATCCGTTTGTGGATCACAAACCATAACTCTCACACGGACATGGAAATATAAGATACTCAACCCAAAAAATAATAATTTGACTCGATATACAAAGACGAAGACAATGTATTAACCATGAGTTGAAAATGTAGTATCTTTTGACTTAGAACTTGAAATCAATTGTATGAGTAACCGAAATGACCGGAACTCAATCAAGAATGATTTAAGACTAAAATCAAGTTCAATATCCATGTTATACAAACATATATACATTCAAACACAATTCACACTAGAATGCAAACTACATAGAGATAGTCTCCAATCATGCATTTTCCAAAACATGTTATTTCCATACCAATGCATGAGCATTCATCTTCAAGTGTGTAAATGTGTTATACATGGTGCACAACGATGCAGAGACACATATGAATGAATTGTATATGTGTGCCTATAATGGTGCACAACGATGCAGAGACACAAATGTATGAATTGTGTGTGTGTGCCTAAGTCTTGTAAGAGAAAGATAAGGTCTTAGTATAGCTTTGTAGAACCATATTGCATCCTTTCTCTTTGAAGACTTCGAACTTGCTTTGACTTGATGTACATTCTTCTTTAAAGCTTGAATCATCATGAATCTAAACAACTAAATCATTACAAGTAAACATCATTTTGATAACAAATTAATGCCAACACACACTAAAATCTAACACGCTACACCCTCTCCTAGGGAGGTAGCACAGGTATCGCCGGAGAAAGAGGGGTACAACCACTACACGTCACTCAATACATCTTGTGAAATGATCTACCTTGCCATCCGTGATAAATGGCTACTCAAGAATCTCGGTCCTATCAAAGCGCTAGTTGATACACAGAATCACTACAAGTACTGTGACTTTCATGAGGATATGGGACATAACACCTCAGAGTGCTACAACGTACATAACCATTTAGAGACATTGGTGATGGGGGATTGCCTGGTTGAATTTCTGCAACAGATGCGAGATAGCATCCACATGGTGAAAGTGGTATAGGCCGAAATCAAGAATGACGCAGAAAGAAGAAAGGTGAAAGGTAAGGATCTGATGCAGCAGATCCAGGTCATCCATACCATCAATGGAGGTCCTACCCTGGCAGAGACTTCTAATAATCCTTAGAAGAACCATGCCAAAAACGTACCTCGGATTGAGGAAGGATGAGATGTTCTTAATGTTTTTCGGGGATTAGTAGGGCCCTCCCAATCAGCCCATATCATCTTTACCTAGGAGGACGTGTACAATAAAATGCAACCCCAATATGACCCCATGTTGTCATTGTACAAATAACTCACTGCTCGGTACACCTCGTTCTGATAGACACCGGTAGCAACATAGATATCCTCTTCAAAGGCACCTTAGAGAGGTTCAACCTGAAGTGGTGCTTCTACAATAGTTGTACCACACCACTATATGGGTTCACTAGGGACTCACTAATGCCAGTCGGGTCAAAGATCCTACAAGTGATAGTAAGCGATGCTCTGCTCTAGCATAACCTTATGATCGACTTCGTAGTGGTGGATACCCCATCTACTTACAATGCCATCCTTGAGAGGCTTTTCCTGTCAGCCCTTATGGGGGTCTTGTCCATCTACCACAATGTCCTGAAGTTTTCAATTGGAGACAAGGTAGGCGAGGTCTAGGGTGACCAACATATAGCTCGCAAGTGTTACGTAGTGTCCACCAATCCAGCGACACTAGCCAACCAGTGCACACATGTAACTGTTGTACAGGAATGAGAATCATTAATAAAAGATATCAAAATTAAAAATACCAAGGATGGGATTAAAGTAGCAGAGGAAGAACCTAAGATAGATATCCTGATTAAAGAGGAGATAAAGGAGGACAGGGGTGGCCTAGTGGCCACCTAATTGATGCTGTTAATTGAAATTCACTCAAGGTGAGAAATATCAGTTAACACCCCCAAACCGCTACCCAGTAGGCTACAGGGGGTAGGTACCTCATACCTTGGTGATTTTTTATGAATACGGAGTAACACCCTCAGACTACAACTTAGGAGATCGCAACTGGGTTGGTACCGCTAGGTACTGGGGGTTTTGTTCTACCAAGGAGTAAGGTGATGTAGGTAGGAGTGAAATCACCCCGCCTATTGAGGCTTCGAGCATAGGGAGAAGATATGGTACTTAAGGTTCCCTTGCTAGTGTAAGGGGTTGCTCCTGGTCCTGGTACACAGTCTCTTCTTAGGTGTCATCGATCCAAATAGCAAGCAAAGTTGTAGGATTGGCTCTCTAGGATAATGTAGATTTGGTCATGAAGGATAGAACCACCCGTTAGCAATTCTTCACCTTCAGATACTTTTAATCGAGGTCGGAACCCGTCCTGGTTCTCCTAGCTTATTTATAGCAGAAGCGAGGAAGGAGTCAAGCTCACACACATACATACATGCATAATAAAGAGATAGATGGGAGAAAGACAAGTCTTTGGTAAATGTGGATTGACCTAGAGGGGAAAAGCATCAAGAATGATCATATGCTGACCCTAGACAATATCCAGAGGAAGGAGAAATACCCTTCCTTATATATATATATATGAATGTACTTTTACCGTCGTTAAGAAATTATGAATTCTAAAGATATTTTTAAAGTTGTTCCTACGCGACGTGCTCTAAAGTTTTGAAAACTTAGTAACGTGGTAAACGAGGGTATCGTCCACATGGAGGTGTCATTCATTGATTGTCTCATGTTTTAGTTATTATTGAAAGCAATAAAAATAAGAACATGGCAAGGGTGAGAGTGATGTGAAAGTTCCATAATAAACGCATGTGTCTAATAACCTAGAGGGGGGTGAATAGGTTTTAATCAAGTCAATTACCAATTTTTCTTGATTAGTCAATATTCAAAATTCATCCAATAAAACAAACACATAACATCAAGTGTAAAGTGCGGAAATATAAACAACACAAGATGTATACGTGGAAACCCTCCAAACGGGAAAAACCATGGGCTATTAAGTGTGCCACACTCGATCGTAAAAATCCACTATATGAGTAAAATGTTACACCGTCAAGTGATACTCGGACTCTCACTCTCGATAACCTCGTGCTATGGCCACTACCACTCACCACTCTTGGTTCAGTCCCTAGTGATATCCCCTGATCCACTACTCTTGGTGTGAGCACCTCCTACTCTACCCCTCAGGCCTTTTACAGTGGATATCCGACCAATTACTTGCCAACCCACCCTTGGTTGCAAGGCTTCTCTTGCTTGTGCAACTTCACACCGAAACCACAAGACTTTGACTCAATGAAGAGTATATGGTCTAAGTGTATATATGACATTATGCTCAAATGCAATTATGTGTAAGACAAAACACAAAATGCTTAACTAGATGTAGATAATGAAATTAACATCCTAGTTATCAAACAATGCCTACATACCCATACAAAGGACTTAATTAGATGTGTATATAAAATCTAACAACCTAATTGTCAATAAAAGTCCAACCAACACAAGTTGTCAACAACAAACAATCAAGGTCAATTTTGCAATCAATAAATGCAATTAATGAGGCATAAGCAATAATGTCTAAATGCAAAAAATAAAGACTTAAACTAGATATGAATATGCAATATTACAATCTAGTTATCAAACAAAGCCACTTCAACATATGTGGTCATTAAGCATGGCATGGTCATTAATGCAATCATCAAAATGCAATTAATATGACCTAATTAGCTAGACGGCAAATATGTCCTAAATGCTAGCTATCAACAAACAAACCCAATCATGTTATAACTCATCAATAAATGCATTCAACACAAGATTTTAACAAATCATACGCATAAAAATGAATTCTTGAACAATAAGAACAATAAATGAAGATGAGATATTTGTTCTTACTTACCAAGTCAATATTGATGAAGACCCATGTGTGATTAATGAAATGGATGCATGGGTTTTGGGTTTGGAGAGTTATGGAACTACTCTTGGAGCTTTTCCCTGAAAGAAAATACTTTCTCACACTAAAAAATGGTTTGGAAGCTCTGAAAAACGAGTGAGGAAGAAGATGACATATAAATATGAGCCCTAGAACAAAACTACATCCTTTTGAAAAATGCCCAAAGTTTACTCAGTGCGCTGGTCGACAAGTGCCATACCAGCGCACACCTACTATCCAAAGGGCGCTGATGATGGCGCTTGTGGACTGGCACTGCCACAACAGCACAAAACCCTAAGATTCGAGCCACCCAAAACATGACCAAACAACATCCAAACCTTTTGTATAATATACCGTTGGAAAGGTATGGAAGTGTACTTTCTACTCCAATTTAAAAAACATGATTTGGATGTCTGTAGAAAACTTTATGGTCATTTAAGTGACCAAAGGTCAGAAATAGACAACAACATAGATGCCTTGTTTTTGTGGTCACTTTGGAGATTTCAAAACTAATCCAAACGATAATAAAATATTATGAATAATATACTGTAAGAAAGGTATGGGTGTCTAGTTTGTACAAAAAATTTCAAAACTCATTTTGAATCATTTTATAAAAAGATATGGTCACAAGACCATACAAAGGTCAGTTTTGAAAAACATTTAAATCATTGAAATACACTCTTTTGAAACTAGACACCTAACTCCATATAACCAAATCAAGAGAAGAATGAGAACCTCTCATATGGTCACTCAACGTGCTAAAACAAGCACACCATCGTGCAAGCGTGAACACAACACAATACCACACTTAAATCTATAAATGAAGTGCAAGTGTGATTGTGAAGAGATGCACACATATAAACAATATTAACACAAATGCAAGATCAACAAAGCATGCATAAGGTGTGTGTGTGCACCAAAACTCTTGTTAGGTTCTAGATTTGTGTTGGCTTGATTCCATAACAAAACTTCATTTGTTTGTAATGCTTAATTGCTTAAGTGGTTCGTGATGATAAGAGCTTTGAGGAAGAAAAGAAACTTCTCATAATGCAAAGTTCATCTTCAAGAGGATTGGTACTATTCTTGGATGCTAAGGTATCGAGATTCTTCTTCCTCTTGCAAGGCGTAAGCGCGCACACACACAATTCATTCATATGTGTCCCTATTTAGTTGTGCATCAATAAATGTGCACACACACACAATTCATACATTTGTGTCCCTGCATCGTAGCGCATCATTTGGTATAACATATTCACACACTTGAAGTTGAATGCTCATGCATTGGTATGAAAGTAACATGTTTTGGAAAATGCATGATTGGAAACTATCTCTATGTAGTTTACATTCTTGTGTGAAATGTGTTTGTTAGTTTATATGTTTGTATTACATAGATCTTGAACTTGTTTTTAGTCTTATATTATTCATGACTGAGTTCCGGTCATTTTGGTTACTCATACTATTGATTTTGAGTTCTAAGTCAAAAGATACGACACCTTCAACTCATGTTGCATACATTGTCTTCGTCTTCATATATTGAGTCTAATTCTTATTTTATGGTTGAGTATCTTTTATTTCCAAGTCCATGAGGGAGTCCTGGTTCGTAATATTCAAACAGATTCAAATTCAAAGTTTGAAGGCCAAAGAACCGTCGAAGAACGAGAAAGGAGCGCAAGGGAAGAGGTGCGATGGCACAAGCCATTACTTGGCACCTTCCCGAGATGGCACGTGGCCATCTCGGCCCCAAAGCCTTGCTGCCCCGAGATGCCCATGCGCCATCTTGGAGAGGCACTAAGGCATGAGGGGAAAATGGTCTTTTGGTTGTTCTCTCTTTAAAACCTCTTCTTCCCTCTAATTCATTAGATGTAGAGAAAAAACGAATTTGATAAACAAGTGCAGTATTTTTTTCTCAACATTTTAATTTTTATTTTTGTGATAACATCTTCATTTCTACTCTGAATCACTTGATTCAAAAATTGATTTTGAGTGTCTTCAAGATTTATACAAACCCCAAGTATTTACAGAACCAAAGGATGTCTAAATGTTTCGTTGTTATCAGATCTTCAGTTCGTGGTTTTCATCCTTGTTGGTAAAATCATCTTCTTCTTAGTTTTCTTCTAAGATCTTCTTATTGATTGATGCTATTTGATCAAGAAGCATGTCTAGGATTATTTTGATATCATTTTATGGTTTGTTGAATTGAATTTCAAGTTCAGCTAGATTTGTGATAAATTGAATAATTTGTGCTGAACTTGATAAACATGAAATTACTTCTAGAAATCTTTTGCTCTTATGCTTGATTGACTATTTCTAGATCTAGTTTCATTCTCTAAGAACTAGGTTTTGTTTCAATTGGTGTCTATATCTTCAAATCTATGTTCTTAGTTGATAACATGCTTAGATTGTCTAGATACATTTGATTGCTCTTTGAAAGTATAATCTAGTCATCTAGTTGCATGTGCATAGAATTTGTTGATCATCTTTTTCTATGTTGAGTGCTTGTTTGCGTTTTGCATTCATGATCACTTAGATTCCTTGTGAAGAGGTAGGAAGTCTCATATCTTAGAGTGATTCTTTGATTTGATCAATTGGAAGTCTTAGCTAGAGTCCGGAGGACTTGGATAGCTAAGCAAGTGGAAGTCTCAACAAGAGGTGTGAGACCTCGGATTGTTGAGCAAGGAAGTCTCAACTAGAGTCGGGAGGACTCGGATAGATGAACAAGAAGTCTTACCTAGGGTCAGGAGGATCCGAAAACGTGAGCAAGGAATCTTCCAAGAGATAGGAGGTCTTGGATAGGAAGTCAGCTTAGTAGATCACTATGTTCAATGGTAGAGTAAGAGTGATAGCTTGGAGAGCATGTGTTGATTGCTTGAGTGTGTAACTCTTATTTGAAATAGTGAATTTGCTTTCGCCGGTGGTTGTGGTATCCACCCGTGGATGTTTCCTCTTCGGAGGTTTACCACATAAATATTGTATGTCATTGTTTGCAATTTTTATTAAGCATTATTAAAATTGCATTGTTTTAAAAAGAAGACAAAAATTGGAGCATATACCTATTCACCCCCTCCCCCCTCTAGGTATATTTACACTATAAAGCTAAAGGGAAATTTCAATTGGTATTAGAGCAGGTGTCTAGATGCACTTAGATAGATCTTCTTTGTAGTGTTTGTTATCTTCTTTTGTTTCATCATGATTAAAGAAATGTATTATTTTATGGCTTCTCTTGTTGAAGGTGAGTCTATTGACTTCGATGATCAAAAGATCAAAGATCTTATTCAAGAAAATGAAAGGATCTCTAAGATCAATAAGTCTCTCACTAAGAAGTTAGAATATCATGATTGTGGCTCAAAATGTGTTATTGATCTTAATGAAAAAATTATTAATCTTGAGAAAAAATTGATTGATAGCAATGATAGATTAAGTATTTTGAAGCATGAAATTGAGCCAAGAGATGAATCTCTTGATTGTGCTAGGAGAATTGAAAATGTGCTTAAAGCAAAACTTAATGAGCATGAGAATCAAGAGAAAGTGCTTAATGACAAACTTAATCAGACTAAAGATATGATTAACAAGATGTTATCTTGCTCTAATAAAGTGAAAGCTCTCATTAAGGTTGGATAGTCTTCAAGCGACAATAGAGATTTAGGATATGTCAATGAAAAATCAACTCCTTCATCTAACAAATCTACTTTTGTTAAAGCTTGTAGCAATTTAATTATAGGTACGCTCTCTAACGGTAAAGCCATGAATGCTACCGGAGGTGCCTCAACATCAACAATGAAAGTCAAGGAAAAGACTTAACAATGTCAAAGACCAGCTACAGCATCGTCAAATGAAAAAGGCAAGACATCTTGTTTTGCATGCCAAAGAGGTAAAAACGTGAGAAGGCAAAATGAGTTGAATGCTCAAGCAAATGGTAAACTTCTCAAATTCATACCTATTTGTCATTATTACAACATGGTAGGACACATAAGTCAAGAAGACCTTGGAAAAGCATGTTGAGAATAAATGTGTTGATGATTTGTTTGTTAAATCTTGTGTTGTGCCTCGTTCTACTATACATAAGAAAGTTGATAATGCTTTGTTTGATTTGTTTGAAAATGTGACTAATGAAGTCAATGTGCCGAAAAACAAGTCAAAGCATGTTAATAAAAGTAGGAATGAGAAACTTGTCAAGAAAGTTTGGGTTAAGAAAAACACAACACAATGTTTGGTTGCACAATATGCTTTAAGAGCTAATTAATCCTATTATTGGTACCTAGATAGCAGTTGCTATAGGAATATGACCGGTAACAAGGAATTCTTTAAGAATCTTGTTATGAATGATGGTGGATGGGTTACATTTGGTGATGGCACTAAAAGCAAGTTCTAGGCAAGGGAACAATTTGTATCCCCGGATTGCCTAAACTTTGCGACATCTTGTATGTAGATGGTCTACAAGCTAATCTAATAAGCATCACTCACTTGTGTGAAATTTTTAAAGAAGTTAGCTTTAACAAGGATGTGTGCACAATAATCGATAAAAAGGGCAAAATTGTTTTGAAAGTCAAAAGGGCTTCAGACAATTGTTATTGTTTAGAGGTTAATCCACTAACATGTAATATGGCACATGAGTTCAACAAGCTTGAATTATGGCATGAATGATTGGGCCACATGAATTATAAAGATTTAAAGAAGCTTGAGAAATATAACATTGTTAGAGGTCTTCCTAGTCTTGGTAAAAAGCTTGATGGTGTTTGTGAACCATGTCAATTAGGTAAACAAACCAGAGTGCCTCATAAAAAAAACACTAATTTTGCTACCAAGAAGCCGTTAGAACTTGTGCATATGGACCTAATGGGACCAATCCAAACCGAAAGCATAAATGGTAAAAAATACATTTTTGTATGTGTTGATGATTTTCTTAAAGACAAGATCGAAACTTTTGGTTACTTTAAGAAGTTTTGTAATCAAGTTTAAAATGAAAAAGGTCTTGGGATCAAGAAAATATGTCGCATTAGGAGTGATCATGGGAGTGAATTTGAAAATGCTAGATTTAGTGAGTTTTGTGATAGTTATGGGATTTCACATGAGTTCTCGACTCCTAGAACTCCTCAACAAAATGGTATTATTGAGAGGAAGAATCGTGTCTTGCAAGAGATGGCTAGGTCATGCTCAATAGCAAGAAAGTCCCTAAAAATCTTTGGGCCGAAGCGGTCAATACCGCATGCTATGTCACTAATAGAGTTTTTAGAAGGCCCGACACAAAACAAACCTCCTAAGAACTTTGGAAGGGCAAGAAGCCCAATGTGAGTTACTTCCACACTTTTGGGAGTAAGTGTTTTATTTTGAATGATAGAGATCACTTAGGAAAGTTTGATGCTAAAAGTGATATTGGTATCTTTCTTGGCTATGCTAATAATAGTAGTGCATATAGAGTGTTCAATTTGAAAACTAAGACTATTATGGAGTCTATTAATGTGAAAATAAATTATCTTAGCATGCTTGATATGTGTGATGATAATGGTGTCAATGAACCTAAAGAACGTTTGTTAAATGACACTAAAGCACCTATTGATGTGACTAGTTATGATGAGAGTGAGTCTAGTCATAATGATGATAATGGTAGTGTTGCTAGAGAAGAAAGTCAAGAGTTAGAAAATGGTTTGAATGATAACCAACAAGATGTTGAAAATTCTAATTCTAGACTTAGGAACATGCATTACCAACAAGACATCATAGGTGATTTGAATTAAGGGGTTAGAACTAGAAGGCAACTAGCCAACCAAATTTCATATGCTTGCTACACTTCTCAAATTGAGCCCAAAAATATTAATGAAGCAATTATTGATGAATATTGGGTTAATGCCATGCAAGAAGAACTAAATCAATTTGAGAGGAATGAAGTATGGTCCTTAGTTCCTAGACCAAAAGATGTCAATGTGATTGGTACAAAATCGGTGTTTAGGAATAAGACCTATGAATGTGGCAAGATATGAGAAATAAAGCAAGACTAATGGCTCAAGGATACACTCAAGTTGAGGGTATAGACTTTGATGAGACTTTTGCACCCGTTGCACGTCTTGAGTCCATTAGGCTTTTGTTGTCCATTGCATGTCTTAAAAAATTCAAATTGTTTCAAATAGATGTCAAAAGTGCTTTTCTCAGTGGATACCTTCAAGAAGAAGTTTATGTTGAACAACCTAAGGGTTTTATAGACCCACACTCTTCTAATCATGTGTTTAAGTTAAAAAAGGCTCTTTATGGCCTTAAGCAAGCTCCTAGAGCTTGGTATGATAGGTTGACTCAATATCTTATTGACAACCAATATAGGAGAGGTGGTATTGATAGAACTTTGTTTGTCAAGCATTATGACAATGACATTTTTGTTGCACAAATATATGTTGATGACATTGTTTTTGGGTCTACATGAAAACCAAGGTTGATGATTTTGTGAATGTTATGTCAAGAGAATTCGAAATGAGTATGTTAGGTGAACTCAATTACTTTCTTGGCATGCAAGTGAAACAATCTAGCAATGGTATTATGTTGTCTCAATCTAAATATGCTAGAACTCTTATTAAGAAATTTGGCCTTCAAAGTGGAAAAGAATTTGAAACACCTATGAGTACTACTTTAAAACTTTACAAAGATGAAAAAGGAAAAAATGTTGATCAAAGTCTCTATAGGAGCATGATAGGTAGTCTTTTCTATCTAACGGCTAGTAGGCCGGATATTTGTTTTAGTGTTGGTTTGTGTGCTAGGTTTCAAGCTAATCCAAAAAGAATCTCACTTGAAAGCCGTTAAGAGAATCATTAGATATATAAAAGGAACACATAATCTTGATTTATTCTATTCCTTTGATACTAATGATATTCTTGTTGGCTATTGTGATGCGGATTGGACAAGGAACATTGATGATCGTAAAAGCACATCGGGCGGTTGCTTTTACTTGGGGAATAATTTGGTTGCCTAGCTAAGCAAGAAGCAAAATTCTGTCTCTCTTTCTTCATTTGAAGCCGAGTATATTGCGGTCGGAAGGCTTGCACACAACTTCTATTGATGAAACAAATTCTCAAGGATTATAAGATCGATCAAGGTAAAATGACTCTCTATTGTGATAATATGAATGCCAATAACATCTCTAGAAATCCTGTTCAACACTCACGTACAAAGCATATAGACATTAGGCATCATTTCATTAGAGAACTTGTTGAACATTCAATAGTAACTCTTGAACATATGCCTACTAAAAATCAACTTGCGGACTTGTTCACAAAGCCCTTGGACAAAGAGAGATTTGTATCTCTTAGAAGATCCATTGTCATGATTTGTGTTGATTAATGCTTATGTGTGGTTATGAGTGGCTTGATAAGCAAAACTATATTTTATATCTATTTCTTTAAGAGCTACTCATGTAAGAAGTAATGATCTTGATAAAATAGCTTTCATTGCTTCTGATCATGCACTTAAGCCTTCGTAAATCTTGTTTTTAAAAGCACACAAATGCTTCTCTTATATGTCTAAGTTTGAGTAATTGAGTTTGAAAGCATGTAGATTATGGATGCATCTTGAAGATTCATTGTCTAGTACATGATAGATGACCTATGGTTAGTATCCATTTTGCTTCGACATATACATAGAACTCAACGAGCACCTTCATGGAAAAGGCTACACACCTTGGTTGTGAAGCCACCCAATGTAGGAAAAGGCTACACCATTGTGATGAGTGAAAGCCGTCATGAATAGCATATCTTTATGTAAGAAAAATCAAAGAAGTGTTGAAAAAGAATCATTTTAAAAAAATCTTTGATACAAAGCCTAAAAAGAAATGGAAAAAGGCTTAAAATGGAGTATAGTTGAAAATTGTGATTGCTTGGGTTGAAAAATAGAAATGGGATGACGATCCACATGCACACACAAGCTCATATGTTGAAATCTATTCTCTTTAAAGTAAAAATCCGGATGATAATCGGGTTGACCTTGATTGGAAAAGCTTTAGATGGATAGGTGTTGAAGTGGTTTGCATGTTGATATCACAATCACTCCTTTTATATATGCTTGAAGCATTTTCACACACACACACATTTTTGCTTAATGTGCTTGATTCGTTAGCAATGAGAGATTATTTTTTGAAAGAATAATGAAAATCTTTGATTCTTTTATTAACTTAAAAAAAATACTTTCTTTTATTGCTTGAAATGTGTGATTGTGTGATTCCCTTGTGAACAAGTTTACTTGCTCATTAATATGTGGAGCAAATGTTAAGGGGGAGCTTAGTTTGTTAAACTTAGTTCTCTATACAACTTGTTTGCTCACTATCTCATGATTTCATTATGCATCCCTTATAACCTTATAGGTATTTTCAATTGGCATTTATATCTCTCTCTAGGTTGCTTAATATTTTTTTGTCTATTCGTTGCCAATAAGGGGGAGAAAGTGTTTTTCTCACCATGTTACTTATTTTTGATATAAAAGGGGGGAGACAATTTATTAAGGGGGATAAATCTTGTCTTAAGGGGGAGAAAGAATTTGTGTTTGCATGAGATAAGAAGAGATATGGGAACTTTTGTTTCTGTTTCGTATATTGTTTGTTTATCTCACCTATCTTATTTGTAGAAGATTTCTTTTGGTTGTTCTTGTCTCACAGGTGCTTTGAATGTGTGAAGATATTCTTGAAGATTCTTGAAGAAATGTTAGTCTAGGAATATCTCTTTGTAATGTGAGGATGTGAGAATGCAATCAACATTGTTTAGGATTGATCATTGTATGGTGAGGTAGAGGTTTTGTCATGGAATAGCCAAAGGGGGAGATTGTTAGGTTCTAGATTTGTGTTGGCTTGATTCCATAACAAAACATCATTTCTTTGTAATGCTTAGTTGCTTAAGTGGTTCGTGATGATAAGAGCTTCAAGGAAGAAAAGAAACTTCTCATAATGTAAAGTTCGTCTTCAAGAGGATTGGTACTATTCTTGGATGCTAAGGTATCGAGATTCTTCTTCCTCTTGCAAGGCGTCAGTGCACACACACACACAATTCATTCATATGTGTCCCTGCTTAGTTGTGCATCATTAAATAAACACACACACACACAATTCATACATTTGTGTCCCTGAATCGTAGCGTATCATTTGGTATAACATATTCACACACTTGAAGTTGAATGCTCATGCATTGGTATGAAAGTAACATGTTTTGGAAAATGCATGATTGGAAACTATCTCTATGTAGTTTGCATTCTTGTGTGAAATGTGTTTGTTTGTTTATATGTTTTTATTACATGGATCATGAACTTGGTTTTAGTCTTAGATTATTCATGATTGAGTTCCGGTCATTTCGGTTACTCAAACTATTGATTTTGAGTTCTAAGTCAAAAGATACTACACATTCAACTTATGTTGCATACATTGTCTTCGTCTTCATATATTGAGTCAAATTCTTATTTTATTTGTTGAGTATCTTATATGTCCATGTCTGTGAGGGATTCCCGGTTTGTAATCTTCAAACGGATTCAAATTCGGAATTTGGAGGCCAAAGGACGGGTGAAGAACGAGAGAGGAGCACAAGGGAAGAGGTGAGATGGCACACGCCATCACTTGGCACCTTCCCGAGATGGCTTGTGGCCATCTCGGCCCCAAATCCTTGCTGCCCCGAGATGCCCACATGCCATCTCGGGGAGGCACTAAGGCATGAGGGAAAAATGGTCTTTTGGTTTTTCTCTCTTTAAAACCTCTCTTTCCCTCTCATTCATTAGATGTAGAGAAAAAACTAATTTGAAAAACAAGTGCAGAATTTTTCTCTCAACATTTTGATTTTTGTTTTTGTGATAACTTCTTCATTTCTACTCCGAATCACTTGATTCAAAAACCGATTTCGAGTGTCTTGAAGATTTCTACAAAACCCAAGCATTTATAGAACCAAATTATGTCTATATGTTTCGTTGTTATCAGATCTTCAGTTCGTGGTTTTCATCCTTGTTGGTAAAATCATCTTCTTCTTAGTTTTCTTCTTAGATCTTCTTATTGATTGATGCTATTTGATTACGAAGCATGACTAGGATGATTTTGATATCATTTTGTGGTTTGTTGAATTGAATTTCAAGTTCAGCTAGATTTGTGATAAATTGAATGATTTGTGCTAAACTTGATAAACATGAAATTACTTATAGAAATCTTTTGCTCTTATGCTTGATTGACTATTTCTAGATCTAGTTTCATTTTCTAAGAACTAGGTTATGTTTCAATTGGTGTCTATATCTTCATATCTGTGTTCTTAGTTGATAACATGCTTAGATTGTCTAGATACATTTGTGATTTCTCTTTGAAAGTATAATCTAGTCATCTAGTTGCATGTCCATAGAATTTGTTGATCATCATTTTCTATGTTGAGTGCTTGATAGTGTTTTGCATTCATGATCACCTAGATGCCTTGTGAAGAGGTAGGAAGTCTCATATCTTAGAGTGATTCTTTGATTTGAGTAATTGGAAGTCTTAGCAATAGTCGGGAGGACTTGGATAGCTAAGCAAGTGGAAGTCCCAACAAGAGGTCTGCGACCTTGGATTGTTGAGCAAGAAAGTCTTAACTAGAATCGGGAGGACTCAGATAGTTGACCAAGAAGTCTTACTTAGGGTTAGGAGGATCCGGATAGGTGAGCGAGGACTCTTCCTATAGACAGGAGGTCTTGGATAGGAAGTCAGCTTAGTAGATCACTAGGTTCAATGGTAAAGTAAGAGTGATAGCTTAGAGAACATGTGTTAATTGCTTGAGTGTGTAACTCTTATTTGAAATAGTGGATTTGCTTTCGCCAGTGGTTGTGGTATCAACCCGTGGATGTTTCCTCTTCGGAGGTTTACCACGTAAATATTGTGTGTCATTGTTTGCAATTTTCATTAAGCATTATTAAAATTTCATTGTTTTAAAAAGAAGACAAAAATTAGAGCATATACCTATTCACTCCCCCCACTAGGTATATTTACACTATAAAGATAAAGGGAAATTTCAACTCTTCTAGAGGCAAAGTCAAGTGAATATACCTTTTGCTCTTGAAGTTATGAAGATGCTTGGAAGCTTGCCAATGAGGACCTAAGCTACCCATTACACAAGCATCCCTAATATGGTATGGTTTGTCATGAAATAAGCCAATCATAAAATCAAGGTCCTTACATGATGTGTGTGAAATGTAACATGGTAAGTGTGTGTGCGAGAGAACATGGAAATAAAGATAAGAGAAATGAGAGAACATGGAGATATATGATTGGTGATTAAAGTGATAAATATAAAATGGATGGATAAAAGAGATACAAAATTATGGATACATAAGGTACTCAGGACCACCACAACATTCGTGTCACTCATAATAACTAACCGTAATAGCAATCTTTTAAGAACCAATAGGGCTAATGTACCTTTTAATCTGACTTAGAATCAATAGTTCTCACTCACGACTACTTGGCCGAATTTGGAGAGATAAAGACTCTTATCAATCAACTCTCTACTACACAACAACTTGGTTGGCTTATGAGAGAGTCACCCTTGAAGCCTATATAGATTCTAATGGTTAGGGATGGCTTGAAATGGCATGTTCAAAAATCACCCATTTTTATTGAAGCCTAAATGCATAGGAATGACATATTCACTACACATTTATTCTATTCAATTTAGCTAGTTTTAATCACCTTAAATGTAGGTATCTAACCTGGCTTGAGAGATGACATTTCTACCCAATTCAAGAAGATATATATTCCATTTAAAAACTCAAAATAAATTGATACTCATCATGAACTAAGAGATGGCATATCTACCTAATCCAAGAAGCAATCAATTGCAATCAAAACATTGAATGAAACTATATTGAAGAAATTAAAGGTAAGTCAATCAAATAAATAGCATTAGTGTTAGGGTTTACATATTTCCCAAATGGGGATACACATCAAAGAATAAAATAACAAGAGAAGAGTAAATAGAAGAAACCCAAGGTTGTCAATCCCGGATCTCTGGGCTCGGAGAGGTTCCCAGCTTTCATCTCGAATCTCCAAGTTCCATTGAAGCTCATCCTCCTCATAGACAAGGTAAGGTGCTCTCTTCTCTTGAAACTCCTCCAAGAATGGGTGGTTGAAGGTAGAAGGTGATGGTGAGGAGGCATCCATGGAATAAAACCTCCGTGGATTCCATTTGGAAGCTCATCTCTCTTAATTTGGTGGAGAAAATGATGTGTGGATTAAAGGATGACTTTTTAAATGAAAGATAATGGGTTTTGTGGCAAAAGTGATGTTTTCATAGGCTTGGGAGGTTAGGGCATGATATGGGCAAGAAAAGACACATTTGCCTCTCTAAAAATAGCTGATTTTTGTCCTCAAGAGTTGATCCCGTCGGATTCTTGACTCCCGGTGCATGGGCAAATGCGCTGGCGGTTACCCTGTAGGGAAAAAAAAACCCGCGCAGCGGAAGCGTGAGAAAATTTAATAAAAATTAGGGTTTGTGTATCAATAACAAGAACCTTAACCCTAGATTAATTGATGTATATAAAAAGTATCGAACCATTTTTTTTCGTGACGATTGAACTAGCGTTGAATTGAATCCGCAAGATCTTCCAATCCAATCACGAACGTGAATCATCTAGGAGTGTGGGCTCCCTTTCTTTAAATTGTATTCCTGAGGATGGAAACAAACAAAATCTTCTTCTTTGTTAGTCACAATAATCCTCCAAGAGAAAAAACCAAGAACGTCTGGTCACTTGTGAATTATCAATCAATTTGATTGAAAATCGTGTGAACCTTGATTCGATGTTATACACAAAACCCTTTTGATGCAAAGGATACTAGTGTACTATCGAAAAAAAAAACGTTCCCTTTTTTCTCTATGCTTGGCCGAATTCTTTACACGATGAGTTTGACGAAGTTTTTTTTTTATAACAATAAAAAACAAATAAAAAACAACTTCTCACACAAAAAATTCATGCTTGGTCGAAATTTACAAGTATATATATACATATATATATATATAAAGGAGACCAAATCCTCTCCCAAGAAGGATTTACTTGGTGGGCAAGAATCCTTTCCTTAAGTGGATTTACTTGGTGGTTAAGAATTTTTTTCTAAAAGGAATTCTATCCTACACCAAGACTCCTAATCCAACTCAATAGTGTATTTGTAACTGTTGACGTCAATTTCTGGATTGTATCAGAAAAGCCAACAAGGATTGGATTTCGACTATTAATTTAAAGAGAAAGAGATTCAGAGAGAGTAACGAAGACAAAAGTTTTACGTGGTAAAACTCCGATGATCGGAGAAACGTCCACGGGTGGTTGAAGGATCAACCAAGCCAAAATCCACTATTAAAATATGATGTTTTCAAGCTCTCGATCTCTCTTTCTTCTCTCTGTATTTTTCTGTTGTTTGTTGTGTATGCTATATTGCCTATCTCTTTTGGAGCCAGATTATGGGTCTATTTATATTCTTATAGAACCCTAATCTGCTTTGTACAAGTAATACACGATCTTTGTATTTAATTGTGATTCGGTTACTTGTTTGAGGTTGATTTGTCTTCTTTCCTGTTTCGGAGTCTCTTATGGAAATCGAGTGGGATTCTAGTAGTGCTGTTCAATTTGGACTTGTTTCCTTATAAGAATGTAGTATTCGTAAAGTAATCAAGTTATTTCTTGATTGGGGACTCCTCTAACTTAATGTTCCATTTTATTTGGGATTCCTTCATGATGGATATCTTTGCGTATTTAATAACTTTATCCGTGTGAAATAAGCATCAAGTTCTTACTCGAGTCGTATTTATTCTAGAGTAAGAGCAATACCTGATGGTCCCGAGTATCGCCGTTTAAGCCCGAATGAAAGCGTTGTTTAACCAGTCCCGAGTGTTGTTAACTGATCCCGAGTAGGTTTCATTCAATATATGCTTACTCGGGCTTTCTTCTCTTTAATGATGCCTCGTAGGATATTTCCAGAATACCCATTTGGGCGTCCACCTGGCTATTTTCTCCTTCCTGTCAATGACGTGTATGCTTGGTAAAATTCACATACGACAGTAACCATATTAAAGACTTCATAATTTGATTAGATAAATAATTCCTTTTATTTATCTACTTATCAAATATAATCTTTAACATTAATTATACTACAAACAATAGTATAATTTTTCGAGACCATCTCCTACTAGGAAAAGGATTTTGACTTTTAATTAAATAATTAATTAACCACCAAATTAATTAGTTTTCATTTAATTAAATAATTAAATAATATAATATAATTAAGCTATTCTAAATAGCCTTGCCGCCCAAACCATATATATGGGCCAATATATGTTTTTCTTATTTTATTAAATCCATTTGACCTTAATAAAAAAGTCCACATGTGAACTATACCCATTCTTACAAAAAGAAACATGTTCACATGCCTCAATACAATTTTAGATGGATCCCTAAATTGGTCCTGTAGAATATATCAAGTGATCCATGGAAGTTCGTGTGGATTGGGGATCTTGGCGGGCTATCTAAATTTAAGCTCCAATAGACACAAACCAATCACAATCAACAAATGATTCACTTAGGTCCGATCTATTTAATTTTAGTTCATTCCACTAAATAACTAAAATTGAACTCTTAAATAAAGATAGAATAAGTTGATGTTACTCATTCATACCCTAGACAACCTTATTGGAGAAAGTGTATCCTCGTGAAGAACACCAGTAATCACCAAGAGCTTATAGACCGCATATAGCTCTCCAAGTTACCATATTTACTCATATGACCGCATTTTGAACTTGGATATTTTGATTTGTCCAGAAGCCATGTTTCAATAGACATTATTGAAAACTTAACGTTAAGATTTAATATCCAGTACCTCAAAACATCCATATGACGATATTCTACTCTCATTTAATAAATGGAGCCACGATGTCCATATCTATTAATGAAGTCCTTTATCGATTAACAAATAAATACCGCCAAACTAATGAGGATAGACTATGCTATATAATCGTACTCATTGATAGCTCAAATGATAACACTTGCACCCATAAGTCCAGCATTTATCTCAGGATTGAGATAGAATCTCTGATTGTCTTCAAATGAATTTTTTTTATCTATTGACGGTTCTAGATAAAGTATTTCATTGTAATCCTATTCAATGCACCCAGTGCACTAGATTCTTTTGCCCAATGACACCATACTTTGATTATTTTAGATTCATCATAACACATTTGATCCCACTCAAATGCTAGCAAAAGAATCTATAACTGTGACTAGATAAAGACACCCAACCTATTATCTTAAGTTGTGAATATTATTCAAGACTAACTAAAGAATTGTGTCTACCTCATACATATCTAGATGTATGAACAATTCTTCTTTTCTCATAGTCTTTTGACCTTATGATTATTTACTTTTAACAATTATAATAATTAAACTATAAATGCTATAAAATTTGTTAAACTAGATATCACTTTATTAACATGAAAAGATTGTCAAATAAAATATTATACTCATTCTATCGAGCATAATCCTAACAATCTCCCACTTGCTCTATAGCAAATGTTTCATATCTCTCATCCTCATGTTCTATAGATGCCCATCTAAACTCTTTTGTGGAAGAGCCTTTGTAAAGGGATCCGCTAGATTTTCTGCTGACGCGATCTTGGTAATCGTCACGTCACCTTTATGCACAATTTCCCTTAGAAGGTGATACTTTCTTTCAATGTGTTTTCCTCTCTTATGACTTCTTGGTTCTCTCTTATTAGCCACTGCTCCACTATTGTCACAATAGATAGTGATCTACTTATTCGCATCAGGAACCACTTCCAAGTCAATCAAGAATTGGCGGAGCCAGACAACCTCTTTAGCAGCCTCGCATGCGGCTACATACTCTGATTCCATGGTGGAATCTGCAATACAATATTGCTTGATACTCCTCCATATGACTGCCCCTCCTCCAATTGTAAACACAGATCTTGATGTTGATCTCCTGGAGTCAGAATCTGACTGAAAATCAGAATCAGTATACCAAACATGAATTAAATCCCCTCTAAAGTATACAAGCATATAATCTCTCGTTCTCCTTAGATACTTGAAAATATGCTTGACTGCCGTCCAGTGATCAGGACCAGGCTTCGATTGAAACCTGCTAACTATGTCCACAGCAAAACAAATATATGGTCTAGCAGAGCTTTGCATACATGAGACTTCCAACTGTCGATGCGTATAAAACCCTACTCATGAATTGCTCTTCAGGCTCATTCTTAGGAACTTGTTCCTTAGAAATTTTGATTCCATGTCTGAAAGGTAACATACATTTCTTGGAATCTTGCATGGAAAACCTAGACAAGATTTTATCTATGTATGAAGCTTGGGATAATGCAATCGTTCTATTCTTTTTTCCCATATGACTTAGATACCAAGAATTTAACTTGCTTCTCCTAAGTCCTTTATATCAAATTGTTTTGCTAACCATTCTTTTATTGATGTTAATACACCTACATCGTTTCCGATGAGTAGTATATCATCAACGTAAAGAACTAGGAAAACCAACTTGTCACCTTTCATTCTTATGTATACACAAGGTTCGTCAAGTTTTTGAATAAATCCAAAACCTTTCACAGCTTGATCGAACTTTATGTTCCAAGATCTGGATGCTTGCTTTAATCCATATATGGATCTTTGCAACTTGCATACCCTTTCCTCTTGACCTTTTTCAATGAATCCTTCTGGTTGAATCATGTAGATGCTTTCATCAAGACTTTCATTAAGGAAAGTTGTCTTGACGTCCATTTGCCAAATCTCTAGGTCTAGAGATGCTGCAATGGATAAGAGTATCCTAATGGATTTAAGCATGGCCATAGAAGATAAGGTTTCTTCATAGTCAATACCTTCCTTCTGTGTATAACCTTTAGCTACCAATCTAGCCTTAAAGGTTGCCACCTTTCCATCCATTCCTCTTTTCCTTTTGTATACCCACATGCACCCGATGGGTTTTATCCCTTTAGGTAAGTCTACAAGAGTCCAGGACCGATGTATATATAGGGATCATCGTCATCTAAGAGATTCTCTATAGATTCTCCTAGACCGATGTATCTTTCGGCCCTCCCACTACGATGAGGTATGGTAGATAGTTGATCTTGTGTTGGTACGGAACTTACAATTGGGATTGGTTGTGAAACCTCTTGTGGAATTGTATCTCCTAAAAGCTCATTCAGAACAATTCTACTTTTAGGCATAAAATTATTCATATAGTCATTTTCCAGAAATTTTGCATTTGTCGAAACAAATATTTTAAGATCTGAAGGACTATAAAAATAATATCCTTTTGTTCCTTTTGGAAACCTTACAAATATGCATGTTTATGAACGGGACTCCATCTTTTCTGTCGTTCCTTTTAACACGTGTGCAGGACATCCAAATATTCTTAAGTGTTGTAAACTAGGCTTTCGCCCGGTCCACAACTCATGCGATGTTTTAGGAACCGACTTAGATGGTACATCATTTAGAATATACATTGCGGTTTGTAAAGCATATCCCAAAAAGAATTAGGAAGTGTTGAATAACTCAACATAGACCTAACCATGTCCAAAAGAGTTCTATTTCTCCTTTCTGCCACCCCATTTTGTTGAGGTATGTCTGGTGTAGAAAACTGAGAAATTATCCCATTTTCAATAAGATATTGCTGAAACTCACCAGATAGATATTCTCCACCACAATCAGACCTCAAGAATTTCATGCGTTTCTCAAGCTGATTTTCAACCTCAGCTTTAAGTGCTTTGAACATTTCAAAAGCATCCGACTTATGTCTCATGAGATACACATAACCAAATCTTGAGTGATCATCCGTGAAAGTGATGAATTACTCATATCCACCTCTAGCTTGAATGCTCATAGGTCCACACACATCAGTGTGTATCAATCCTAAACATTCGATGGCTCTTGCGCCTTTGGTCGTGAACGACCTTTTGGTCATTTTACCTTCTAAACAAGATTCACAAGTTGGTAGATCATCAACCTTTAAGTCACTTAGAGGTCCGTCACTAACCAATCTTTTAATCCTATTTAGGTTAATATGACCTAGGCGCAAATGCCATAAGTAGGTTTCATCTTTTGATAATTTTACTCTTTTATGATTAGGTTCCGTTGATTCCGTGTCTAACAAGTGAGAGATATTTCTATGCAAATAGAATAAACCATTTTCCAATGTACCTTTGCAAATAATTTTTTCATTCTTACTAATAATAAAAGCTTTATTAAAAGTAACCGAATAAACAAATTTATTTAAACAAGAAACTGAAATTAAATTCCTCTTAAATTGTGGTACATAATAAACGTTTATTAAAACTAAATGCCTATAAGAATCTAAATTGATTTTAGTATCTCCCACTACACTAGTAGACACCAACACTCAATTGCCTAAATGCAAGTTTAATTCATTCTCATTCAGTCTATTTCATTTCCCGAAACCCCTTCTAGTTATGCCCAAGTTGCTTTTTCTTATGCTGTTACTTGACCTTCTGACAGGTCTTAACAGTAGCAACTTTACCAACCATATGAATCTCTTGACCCTTGCCTTTCACAAGAATCATTTTGGCTCTTTGAACATCTTGCATCAGGCCTTGCAAGGTGTATTCCTTATTGTTCAAGGTGTAGTCCAACTTTGAACAAACCAAAGGAATCCGATAGTGAGTTGACAATCATGTCAAGTTTTCGTCTCACTATCTATCTCAGTACCATTCAGTTCAGCAATGTTGAGATGTGATATGACTTTCATCATGTGATCTTTCACAGCCTGTCTAGGGTTTCATCCTAAGATTCATGAAAGCATACACTGCCTCTCCTCTTAGTCATTCTAGACCTCATAGCTAATATCTTCTACAGAGACATCATTATATCGACAGCAGTCTCCATTCCCTTATGTTGCTGTTGTAACTTGTCGGAGATGATGGCCATAATGTAACGTACATTTAGCCATCTCATCTAAAGACTTCCACTACTGATACTCATCTTCTTGCTCCTGAGTAGATTCATTAGTTTGGTGGTTTAGGAATAGACAGAACGATCTTATGGTTTTTCAACTTAGAACAACAACCCAATTTTTCTTTATCCATGTGGCATAATTATCATCAATTAAAGTATTATCTTTTAGGAATTTGATTAGGAATGTGGTCATGATTTCTTAATATTAACAAAAAATATATAAGTAAATAATCATGATATAGCACTTTCGAATATTTATCTTGAATTATAAAATAATTCAATCTTAAAATTCAACGGTGATCCAACACCCATAAATGTCACGCCTCCTTTAGGAGTTCGTACCATTTATTAGTTAGACTAGGTCCCACCTAATTGTTGACATAACAACCAACGTTTTTAATTTTAGCCTTACAATTTTATTAACAAGAACTTTTGAGAGGATATTAATAAAATTACAATCAGTGTGTTACCAAGTTATCGACCTTCAATATAATCCCTCATGAATATCCCCCCTTTAGAGTAAATATCGTTTGGGATAATTGTCTAGTCTATCCTTGTAAGGAAATATCTTGCTAAATTCCATTCACGAATACCTCTTGGGAGGTTATTACACGAAACATAAAGCTCAACTAAACTTGGAGGCCATAGGTGTTCCAAAACACCTTCTCCCACTCAATTGTTTAAGGCGTGTGATCGGATTCTAAAAAATGATTTACCAAGTTATCGACATGCCAATTTAGATACCTAAACCATTCTATGCATGTTCATATCAAAAGAGATATATGAGTAGCACTCATATTCTATATGACATGTTATCAAACAATGACAAACATTGCAATATTTACAATAAATATAAATAGCTTCAATTTTGGTCCATCCTAGAAAAGCAAGTAAATTACATGTCTTGAAATACAAAAAAAAAACTCCTTTCTTGGGGAACAAGTCTTCACGCAACCTTCGTCGTCTGGACTCTCTCGGCTGCCTCCCATGGGCGTGCACACCCTTGGCCCTTACCCATGGGCGTGCACATGCCACAAACCCATAAAGGGCTGTCATGTGCACCCCATGGCTTCCATAGGGCTGTTGTGTTGCAGCCCATGCCACAACAAACGTGGCTACATGCTCTTCGTACGCAAGTTCGTTGTTACGGCTCGCACTGTCCCAAACTTGTTCCGGTTGCTCCTAATTCTTTAAACCTTCGAGTCTGCAGAAGAATTTAAATAATAAAATATTGCAGTTTTTTTTATTACAACAACAAAAAAACTTAGCAACTATGAAGAAGAAAATTATGGCGATGATAGACCACCCTTCTTGTTACAATCCCAAAACAAAACACATTGAAATTCTAGGACCAAAATTGAGTAATAAAAAACCACATATAAAACATATATATAGCCATACATTCCAATGTAAATATATATGTGAATACCTAGAGTGTCATCTCTTTCTAAAACATGCATATATACAATAAAAAGAAATAGATTCACGAACACATACATCAATTAATCAAGGATACAACCAGGCTCTGATACCAATTGTAGGGAAAATAAAACCCGTGCAGAGGAAGCGTGAGAAAATTTAGTAAAAATTAGGGTTTGCATATAAATAAAAATTTTCCCTTTTAATAACAAGAACCTTAACCCTAGATTAATTGATGTATATAAAAAGTATCGTACCATTTTTTTCGTGACGATTGAACTAGCGTCAAATTGAATCCGCAAAATCTTCCAATCCAATCACGAATGTGAATCACCTAGGAGTGTGGGCTCCCTTTCTTTAAATTGTATATCTGAGGATGGAAACAAACAAAATCTTCTTCTTTGTTAGTCACAATAATCCTCCAAGAGAAAAAACCAAGAGCGTCCGGTCACTTTTGAATTATCAATCAATTTGATTGAAACTCGCGTGATCCTTGATTCGATGTTGTACACAAAACCCTTTTGATGCAAAGGATACTAGTGTACTATCGAAAACAAAAATGTTCCCTCTTTTCTCTATGCTTGGCCGAATTCTTCACACGATGAGTTTGACGAAGTTTTTTTTATAACAATAAAAAACAAATAAAAAACAACTTCTCACACCAAAAAATCATGCTTGGTAGAAATTTACGTATATATACAGGGGGCCAAATCCTCTCCCAAGAAGGATTTACTTGGTGGACAAGAATCCTTTCCTTAGGTGGATTTACTTGGTGGTTAAGAATTTTTTTCTAAAAGGAATTCTATCCTACACCAAGACTCCTAATCCAACTCAATAGTTTATTTGTACCCATATTAAAGACTTCCTAATTTGATTAGATAAATAATTCCTTTTATTTATCTACTTATCAAATATAGTCTTTAACATTAATTATACTACCAACAATAGCATAATTTTTGGAGTCCATCTTTTACTAGGAAAAAGATTTTGACTTTTAATTAAATAATTAATTAACCACCAAATTAATTAGTTTTCATTTAATTAAATAATAAAATAATATAATATAATTAAGCTATTCTAAATAGCATTGCCGCCCAAACCATATATATGGGCCAATATATTATTTTTTTATTTTATTAAATCCATTTGACCTTAATAAAAAAGTCCACATGTGAACTAGACCCATTCTTACAAAAAGAAACATGTTCACATGCCTCAATACAATTCTAGATGGATCCCTAAATTGGTCCGGTAGAATATATCAAGTGATCCATGGAAGTTCGTGTGGATTGGGGATCTTGGAGGGCTATCTAAATTTAAGCTCCAATAGACACAAACCAATCACAATCAACAAATGATTCACTTAGGTCCGATCTATTTAATTTTAGTTCATTCCACTAAATAACTAAAATTAAACTCTTAAATAAAGATAGAATAAGTTGATGTTACTCATTCATACCCTAGACAACCTTATTGGAGAAAGTATATCCTCGTGAAGAATATCAGTAGTCGCCAAGAGCTCATAGACCGCATATAGCTCTCCAAGTTACCATATTTACTCATATTGCCGTATTTTGAACTTGGATATTTTGATTTGTCCAGAAGCCATGTTTCAATTGACACTATTGAAAACTTAACGTTAAGATTTAATATCCAGTACCTCAAAACATCCATATGATGATATTCTACTCTCATTTAATAAATGGAGCCACGATGTCCATATCTTTCAATGAAGTCATCTATCGATTAACAAATGAATACCGCCAACCTATCGAGGATAGACTATGCTATATAATTGTACTCATTGATAGCTCAAATGATAACACTTGCACCCATAAGTCCATCATTTATCTCAAGATTGAGATAGACTCTCTGATTGTCTTCAAATGAAAAACTTTTATCTATTGACGGTTCTAGATAAAGTATTTCATTGTGATCCTATTCAATGCACCTAGTACACTAGATTCTTTTGCCCAAAGACATAACTCTTTAATGATTTTAGACTCATCATAACACATTTAATCCCACTCAAATGCTAGCAAAAGAATCTATAACTTTGACAAGATAAAGGCGCCCAACCTATTATCTTATATTGTGAATATTATTCAAGACTAACTAAAGAATTGTGTTTACCTCGTACATATCTAGATGTATGAACAATTATTCTTTTCTCATAGTCTTTTGACCTTATGATTATTTACTTTTGACAATTATAATAATTAAACAATAAATGCTATAAAATTTGTTAAACAAGAAATCACTTTATTAATATGAAAAGATTGTCAAATAAAATATTATACTCTTGCTATCGAGCATAATCCTAACATACCCGCACTAGACCCGTGCATCTTTATGCAGCAGTCACTAAAATAGGCATAACTCCCTTTAGAAATCTCATAGTTATGTGCGCTACACAAGCTTTTCTTATAATTTCCAGCTATTTAGCCACCAAATCTCAGTTTTTGCCTAAAAAGACATTGGATGCCTACAATGACGAGAATGGAGCCATTAGACACCAAAATGCGCTCGAAAACAAGGTAAAGGATATGGAATTGAGAGCCAAAATATATGGCAATTTTGGTCCTACCAAATACCCCTAAACCAAACCTTTGCTAGTCCTCGAGTAAACAAAAAGACATAAGACACAACAAACATGACTCTGTCTAAAAATTTCCTAACACAAAGAAAATAATTCAAGTGTTGCATTTCCAACTAGTAGTGGGATGCAAGGATGTATGATAGAGAAGAGTAAACACACTCACGGGAACTCGTACAATCACGAATCCCACACCTAAAAGTGATCTCATTTTAGGAATTACTCACTCTCACACCCCAAGCGTAATTCACTTCGACTCTAAGCCTCACGTGGATACTCTCTTTTCTTTCTACTCGGAGTCATATGTTCACACTCAAACAAGGTATGCAAGATGGAATTTATGCACAGAAATCTAATGCATTGCATACATTTATCACTAAAAGAACGCTAATGTCTTCGTGAACTAGCCTAGAAAAAGAATCAAATGCCATGGACATGGAAGATCATGCTTAAACAAACATTCCCAATTTAGATTTTTTCATATATCAATTAATACTTTCCTTTGGTTGTAATGGGGACATTGGGTGATATGAGGTGTTAGAAAGAATTGGAACAAATTGAGTTCAAAAATCACCAATCATGCTAAGACACTTATATTACACACCCATACATTTAGCTCTACTTTATTCCCATTTATGAACACTAGCACCTTGGCTCAACTTTCACATACATTGTGCTACACATGAGTACTCTACTTGTGAGTACTTGACATTTTACATTCAATACTCTTTGTGCATTTCTTTTTTTTTCTTTTACGTGGAGAAATCTGGGATCAAGGACAGAGTGTTTTTTCCATTTCAGAGCGTTCTTCATCATAGAGAAAGTAGCCACTTACCGACACGCACGAGTTTGCCATCTCTAGTTGTGCTTGTGAGGGAAAGAGATTGAGAGAAAATTCAGTGAGATTACTATCAACTCTGTGATCATTGTACCCCTTTGTAATCATATTACCTAAGTATTTAAATAAAATAGTTCCTTAGTAACATTCACAATGCTTCTTTCTCTCTCTTACCTCTCTCCCTCTCTTAAATCTCCTACGTACGGGTACCTACCCCTCCATAGCCTACCGGGTTATGTCTTAAGGGTGTTAGCTGAGATTCCTCATCTTGAGTGAATTTTCGGCTAACATTACCAAAAAGGTGTTTTCAGTTTTAAAGATTTGCAAACAGTTTATGACATTTGTGAGCCTACCTTTCATGCAGCATCTAAATTACTCGGATCATTAAGTGATGATAAGGAATGGAACTAAGCATTACTAGAAGATGTGAACATAACATCTTCAGCTTAACTAAGACAATTATTTGTAGTGATGATATTGTTTTGTGATGTTAGTGAACCATCTGTTTTGTTTGAAACTTATTGGAAATTCATGTATGATGATATTTTGAAAATAGTGTTTAAGATGCCAAATCTGACTTTATTAGATGACAAACTTCAAAATAATATTTTGTATGAGTTAGAACAATTGTTTAACGCATTAAATAGTTCTTTGATTGAAAGTAATCTTCATTTACTAGATAGTCACTTGATGAGTACAATAAAACATAAAGCACAAAGAAAAGAACTGAATTATGATGTTCAATTACTAAAACAACAACATTCTTTATTTTTAACACAATTGAAAATAAAAACAAAAGGAAATCTATGATTGTGTTATTGGAACACTTAAAAAATAACAATTCTTGTTTATTTTTTGTCCATGGTCATAGTGTAAGTGGTAAAACTTTTTATGGAGCACTGTAAGTTCCTCAGTTTTTGATTGGCTCATTTCGTTGACAACCATATTTGGGGATTAATGTGTAAGGGTAGTTTAGGCCATCATTGCTCAAGACCCAGCTCAAGCTTCAAAGGTATACCACTTGCTTAACCTTTTTCTGAAGAGTTTTTAGTGCACACACACACTCTCATGCATGTCTTTAATCATCTTGCATGAATACTTAATTGCCTTAATTGTGTGCCTCTTTGCCATAAATCTTGCTTGGGTGTTTGTTGCATTTAGTTTGCCCTTAGAAGAGTTTTTTTTCCTTTTGACCGCGGCCGGGACCGCTCCCTGTGCATTTCCTCCGCCGCGGTATGCACAGCGGTGTTCTCCAGACATTGTTCGCTGCTGCTAGCGCGGCCTGTGCACGTTGCATGCACAACAGTCTCCCAAGCAAAGTTTCCCAGTGTTGCACCACTTGTTCTACCGCGGTCTTGACATTGCTTGTACCACGGTCCAGACAGCAGAGTTTCACAAGCGCCGCACCGCTCGCGATACCGCTGTCTGGACACTTGCCTAGGCGAAGGTATACAAAGCGGTCATGACAGGAATAAGTTGCCCTTTGTCCAAAACGATATAGTTTCGTGTAGGGCACATTATTTATATGTCTCTTATCCTCTCTTTGGTTGGTGTGAGTCCAAGAAGCCATCTTTACTCACCAAGCTTTTCTTTGAGAGGGAATTTGACTCCAAGAGAGAGAGAGCTCCCAAGAATCCATTTTTACTCAACCAATCTTCAATCCATGAGCATCTAGCATCTTCCAAGCATGGTTTCTCTTATTTTTCATTGACTAGGTAATCTCTACATGCCTTAGAATTTCGTGTTCCATTCTTTTGACATGTATGCCTAGGTTTAGCAATTATTGTTCATTAAATGTATGTTATTGAGTTTAATTGCATTTATAACATTTTTGGGTTGTTGATTGTTGGTTGTGCATGTTGGCGACAAAGTTGATGTTGTTGATACTTCTTTAACAAGTATGTATTTATGACCTCTGTTAATAGCCATTTTTGAAAAGGGGTCAAAGGGAAATTTTCTACCTAGCTAACATCTGGTAGGAAATAACTCCTCATACCGGGTAGGAGTTACACGCTATGATCTACCTCGAGGTATCGGGTCTAACGCAGCCGCGGTACCTTGACATCGTTGTAGGAGCAAGATGAAGCTCTTGTACCCTCACGAGCTACCCAGCTGATACCCAAGTACCGTGACAATGATCTGCTACCCCCTCGAGGTACATATCCAACCTCTCTAGCAAAAAGGAAGGAGTCCATAAAGCTCCGACGAGATCGACCAAGCACCTTGCTACCATAATGGTACCCAAGGTACCTCGCCATTGCAATCAAACAAGTGCCATATTATCAGGATGGTGCCCCAGGATAACTTTCCAGCAAGCTTGTACTCCGAGGTACCTTACCGTCGAGGTGGTCAAGCACCACATCGCTACGTTGATACTTTGAGGTATCGTGCCACTAACAGATGGAATTAGAATTATTCTCCAAACAGTAAATCAAGCTCCACGAACGCACAACCATAATGAAAGAGTTTAAACGGGAAACAAAGGCATTTCCTACCAATATATCCTTCGCCAGCCAATTCTCTAGGGTCAACCACATTAAATAGAAAATCCCGCCAAATGAGGAAAAGAGATCATTATAGTGATCTTCGACTTGTACGCCAAGAAAAAACTCTAGCAACTTCATGTATAAATATAAGGATAATATCGACTGGAAAGGAGGAGAATATCAACTCCAGAAGCTTTAGATTTATCTCAACAAAGGCCACAACTATGCCAAGCTTCTGGAAGATTCTAGAGACTTCTCCGCAATTCTAACATTGGTCAAGCTTTTGGACGTCTCTAGCAACTCAACCATCTCTACACCATTATTGTACTTAGCTAGATAGGTGTAGAATAATATAGAATCTTGTAAAGGCATGTAAATACATGTAGAGTATTCTAGTTAAGTGTAGAATATTCTGGAGACCTAACCTCTACTATTATACTAGATTAGTCTAGAACATTCCTTACGGCGGTGACTCACCTATAAATAGCCAACCCCTCTCATTTGTACAACCATCCTAGAAACTCAAGCACTTTAGTATCCAAAGCTTTGTAAATCTTCCTTCATTGCAATACATTTTTTTTTTCCATTCAAGATCTTCTACTCTCTTCTCTCAAATCTCTCTTGTAAGGCTTACTTAGCAACATTCTCTTGGAATTTGCCTAAGTGTCACACGGGTATGCAGTGCAAACTCAAAGCCCGTGACAGTTGGTATCAGAGCAAGTCTATTATAAGCAGTTGTTATCAGAGCCCATCAAGCAACCACAACTAGCACTAGTCATGGCCTCCGATAGTGAAATTGCTACTAGAGTTGAAGAGCAAGCACGTGGTCATGGTGAGCAACACACCCATACCAAGCATAGCAAGTCCAAGGGTTTGTCCATGGACACTTTGAAATCTCGCGTGGATTCCTACAACGAAACTGAAGTATAGGCCACCTTGACCACCGTGGTCGACCATCTTGATGGCCAAGAGATCGACTACACCATAATCACTCAAGCGACCAAGGCCATGCTTCGAGAAATCCGTAATATTCATACTTTCGTCGAGCAAGAGTTGCAGGCTATTCGAGCCGAGATGGATAAAGTTCACACCGAATGAGCTTCATTTAAAAACAACCCAACTTTTTGCAATGGTACCTCCTCTAGCATCATCACATGAGGCGCCATCCAGATCCCTAAGCCATCCATATTCAACGGCAACCATAATGCCATGGAAATGAAAAACTTCCTTTTCAGCCTGGAGCAGTACTTTGAGGCCAATGGAGTTAGGGATAACGCTACACGGATCACCAATACTCACACCTTCCTTCGGGATTCTGCCTAACTATGGTGGTGACGCAAGCATGGTGGCACTATCCATCCCATCTGCACATGGGAAGACTTCAAATGAGAACTCAAGAGGCAGTTCTCGCCAACCAACACTGATAAAGAGACCCATAACCGCCTCAAGCAATCAGGATCCATCCATGACTCTATCAAGGAGTTCTCCACCTTAATCCTTGAGATCGAATATATGTTTGATAAAGACAAGCTATTCTTTTTCATGGACGGCCTTAAGGAATGGGCAAAAATAGAGCTAGAAAGGCGGAATGTGCAAGACATTGATACAGCCATTGCAGCCGCAGAATCCCTTGCCGACCTCACCAAGACTAAGGAAAGGACCGAAAACCAAGAGAAAGGTGGGAGAGACAAGTCCAAAAACCATAATTGTAAGAGCGAAGGACCAAACAGAACTCCCAATGGCTACAACCGGCATGACAACACCAATGAAGGCATGCCCATAGTGATCAAGCCGAAGAGTCCATGATTCATTTGTGATAGGCCACTTTGGGTATGTGTCTACCCAAAGCGAAAGATGCTCAATGCCATGGTTACCCAGCTCGAAGAAACTAAGGCAGTCGGGCCCCAAGCAAGCATGAGTTCTCTCTAACAGTTTTACGCACGAAAGGGTAACTCGTGCCTCCTACACTTACCAAAGGCCTCATGTTCGTGAGCGCCACCATCAAAGGTAAACAAGTTCATGCAATGCTAGACACTAGGGCAACACACAACTTTATCTCAGTATACGAAGCCAAACTACTTGGCCTTCGCATCACCAACTAGGAATGTGCTGTCACTAAAGTTGCAAACTCTCCGGCCAAGCAAATTGACTGCACAGCAAAAGGTGTCACAGTCCACCTAGGCCCATGAAGCGGAAAGCTAGACTTCTCAGTGGTTCCTCTAGACGACTAATAAGTGGTCCTAGGTATGGTGTTCTTTGAGAAAGCCGAAACTTCCCCCCTACCCGTCGTTAACTCACTTAGCATTCTCAATAGGGGCAAGGCACTCACCATTTAGTGAAATGCATGCCCTAGCCATGTAAGATGCTATCCAACTCAGATCATTTTTACTGAAGTAGATGTATACAACACCGTGAAACCGTACGATGATCCCATGGTGGTCATGGTACAGATTGCAAATTGCTTGGTCCACCGTCTATTGATTGATACGGTAGCAGCGTGAACATCCTTTTTAAGGACACCCTGAAAAATCTCATCCTGATGCAGTGGTTTTACAACAATTGCACCACCCCTCTGCATGGCTTTACTAGGGACTTAATTGTACCAGTGGGATCTGAAATTTTATTAGTGTTACAATGCTATCCGTGGAAGGCCTTTCCTATCGGCCCTCAAAGAGGTATTGTCCAACTACCATAATGTCCTGAAGTTTCCGTAGGGAAATGAGGTAAGCGAGGTACCTAGTGACCAGCAGGCAACTCATAAATGCCATGCAGTATCGACTAGCTCAGCGGACTTAGCCAAACAGTTTTCACTGATATCAATTATACAGGAGAAAATGACATCGAAACATGAGCTAGATACCATAGGCATTACGGGAGAGGCTGGAGTAGCAGTATAGGAACACGAGTCGGAGATCCTACCAGAAATGGTGGTATAAGAAGTCAGAGGGTAGGCCAATGGTCACCCGATTGATATGTTAGATGAAATATCAGTCAAGGAGGGTGATCCTACCAAGGTAGTCAAAAGCGGAGCCACGTTGGATGAAAGAGTGAAGGAAGATTTGATCTAGCTACTCCGTGAGTTTAATGACATTTTTGCTTGGAGTCATAACGAGTTGCTAAGGATCCCAATTTCCTTAGTAGCTCACCGGTTAACGGTCGACCCCGCCTTCAAACCTGTTAAACAGAAGAGGCAGCATTTCAACCCTGAGAGAAACGCCGCAGTGTAAAAAATGGTCGACAAACTTTTGAAATTCGACTTCATCCGAGAATCCCGATACACAAAGTGGATCGCCAACATAGTTATGGTCACTAGTGTCAATGGAAAGTGGCACATTTACGTCGACTACACTGACCTTAACCGCGCTTGTCCAAGGGATAGCTTCCCCCGACTAAAAATTGATCAGTTGGTAGACTCTACATTAAAGAACAAGCTTTTAAGCTTCATGGATACATTCTAGGGGTATAATCAGATCATGATACACCCCCAGACCAAGACAAGACCAACTTTGTCACATGGCAGGGCCTTTACCGCTACAAGGTCATGCCCATTGGTCTCAAGAATATAGGAGCCACCTACCAGCGATTGGTCAAGCAGTTGTTCATGTCAGAAATAGGAAAGACGATGGAGGTATATATTGAAGATATGATCACCAAATCTTAGGTGGCTAAGCAACACCAGAATCACTTCCACCTAACCTTCCAAATCATCAGAGATAACCACAAGAGGCTGAACCCTGCTAAGTATGCCTTCGGGGTAACTATAAGGAAGTTCCTAGGATTTACGGTCCATGATAGAGGCAGTGAAGCAAACCCCCAGAAGATCAAAGCCATCCTGAACCTGGAATCTCCTAGCACTCTCAAACAGGTACAGGTATTGAAAGGTCGAGTAACAACGCTCAATCGCTTCATATCACGATTGACCGACAAGTGCCTCCATTTCTAGAAAGCAATTAAATAGGGGAAGAACCTGAAGTGGGATCAAGACAGTGAGCAAGCCTTCCAGGAGCTAAAAAAATACCTAGCCAGCCCGTCGCTGCTAGTCAAACTGATACCCTAAGAGGAGTTATAGATTTACCTGGCTGTATCCGAGACAGCAGTAAGTGGAGCTTTGGTTAAAGAATGCGAAGATGGGGTTCAACGGCTTATTTACTACGTAAGCCATGCCATGACCAAGCCAGAGAGTAATTATACCTTCCTAAAAAAGATCACTTTCGCCTTGGTGACCTCAGCAAGGAAGCTTCATCCTTATTTTCAAACTCATACGGTCGTAGTAATAGCTGATCAACCTCTCCATCAGTTCTTACAGAGGCCAGACATCTCTTGAAGGTTAATACTCTGGGCTCTCGGACTAACTCAATTTGATATTAAGTACAAGGTGAGGACTATCATCGAGGCCCGGGCATTAGCAGATTTCGTGGCCAAATTAAGCCCTCTCGGATCCTAGAACCTCCACAAAACCAGATTCAGTCCCCTAGAAAGATCAAGAGCTCGGGGACTGGCTAGCTAATCAAGAAATCTAGATCCTCTACACTAATAGAGCGTCTAGTCAAGTAGGTAGTGGAGCAGGCATCGTCCTAATTGATCTGGATAAAATAGAATGCTTCTACTACTTCTATTTCGAGTTCAAGGCCACTAATATGGAAGAAGCCCTCCTAGCTAGGATAAGAGCAACTATTAAACTGGGGGCTGATTACCTCCACTTGAAGAGCAATTCCTTGCTTGTCGTTAACTAGATTACCGGGTTATACTAGGAAAAGGGCGACAACATGACATCTTACCTCAAACTGGTCCAGCAGCTCAATGCCAGGTTCAAGAGGTTTAAGATATAGCAGATTCCTCATCAAGAAAATCATTGAGTAAACGTCTTGGCCAAAATAGCTACCAACGGAGGATAGACCGTGCCCAAAAGAGTACCATTATAGGTAATCATCTAGACCAACATTATGGTAGGAAAAGAAGTTAGCCCGGTTGATCGACACACTTACTGGATGGATCCTATTGTAGCTTATCTTAAAGAAGGAAAGCTCCCAGCAGACCCAGAGCAAGCTTGAAAGTTCAAGAGTACCTCAGTCCGTTACTGCTTGATTGATGGGTACCTCTACCACAGAGGAAGGTCTCTTCCCCTACTCTGGTGCTTACATCTTGATAATGCCAGCTGGGCATTCAAGAAGGTTCATTCGGGCGAGTGCAGGAACCATACCGGATGGAAAACACCGGTATATCGGATTCTCAGTATGGGTTACTACTAACCAATCATCCACAAGGATGCAAGGAGGTTTCTAGAGTCGTGTGGACCTTGCCAGAGGACATCTAATCTGAATCGTCTGCCTTCGGAACATCTCTCCTCAATCAGCTCACCCTATCCTTTTTCTGTTTGGGGAGTTAACTTGATCAGACCACTCCCTACTGCTCCTAGTCAAGCTAAGCATGCCATGGTCATGATCGACTACTTTACCCAATGGGTGGAAGCAAAACCACTCTCCAAGATAACTGAGGAGAACACTACAAATTTATTAAGAAAAATGTTGTTTGTTGGTTCGGTAACCCTATAATCATCATTACTGATCTAGGCAAGTAGTTCGACAATGCACGGTTCAGGGATTTTTGTGAAGACCTAGACATCGGCCACTGCTTTGCATCGGTAGCTCATCCCCAAACTAATGGGTTGGTAGAAGCTACCATTAAAACCATTAAGAAGCTCTTAAAAAAAAGGCTGCAACAGAAAAAAAATAAGTGGGTAAAAGAGCTTCCCGAGGTATTTTGGGCTTACCGGACAACCAGGAGATTCGCAACTGGGGAGACACCCTACTCCTTAGCTTTCAGGGTAGAGGTAGTCATTCCTATCGAACATAAGCTGACCTCATTATCGGTTCAACACTTCAAGCTAGAAAGCAACGAGGTCAAGCTAAGAGCTAAGCTAGATCTTTTGGAGGAAATGCAAGATAATGTGGTAGAAAAAGTTACAATCTATCACAGTCGAATCGCGAGGTACTTCAATAGGATGGTTAGAGGTCGAAGTTTCAAGGAAGGGAACCTAGTACTCCAAAAAATGACTCAAAATACCAGGATCCGATCAGACGGAGTTATAGGCTCAAACTGGGAAGGCTCTTACCAGGTAAAGGCAGTGATCAAGAGTGGAGCCTACATGCTTGAGGACATGGATGGGCGATCTGAAGACCACACCTAGAATGCGAACCATTTGAAGAGGTTTTACCCATAAATAGAGAACTCCCAAGCAGCCTAGGTCCACCTAAGAATCAGTATTAACAGCTTATGAATATTTTGTACTTTCAGTTGATTATGAAATTCCTTAGACAGTGTGTGTCTATAACCTAGAGGGGGGGTGAATAGGTTATAATACGATAAATTACCGATTTTGCAAATTAGTCAATATTATCAAATTTACCCCATTCTACTAAGTTTTCAATTGAAAGACAACAAACATAGAACAATAAAAACATGCAATGTATACGTGGAAACCCTCCAAATGGGAAAAACCACGGGTTGTTTAAAGCGCCACCCTTGATCATCAAAATCCACTAATGAGTAAAAGTTTACAACCTAGGTTGACCTCCCCTCTAACCCTCCAGTTACTAACCCTTTCACTCTACCCAACGGGCCTTAATAGTGATTTTGGATCACTAGCCTTGTGCACTAACCACTTAGCCACAAGCTAAATCAACAATGAAGAGATAATGGCAACCTAAGTGAATATGCAAAAATATTCAACATGCAAAAATGCTAGGTCAAGACATTCATGCTTATCTAGGATTAATAATGACAATTAAAGCAAATCCTAGATATCAATATTCTAAATGCAAAGGCAAGAAGAATTAGCTAGAATGGTAAAATTGTCCTAAATTCTAGCTATCACAAATTAATGCATCTCAACCAACAAACAATGCACAAGCATGTCATAAAAGCAATTAAACATACAAGCAAGCAATTAATATGCAATAGAAACTACTTATTAAAATGCAAGTTCGCTCTCTTTGCTTGAGCTCCCCATATGGGGTCAACCACCAAAACCCATCAATGCATATGACAAATCCCAATAGACCTACTAAGAGATTGAAACCTAGTTGAATCTAATGGCTTAGCAAATAAATCCGTTAGTTGATCCTTTGTGCCCACATGTTCAAGTGCAATGCATTTGCTCTCAGCTAGCTCCCTAATGAAATGATGTCTAATGTCAATATGCTTGGTTCTAGAATGTTGGACAAGATTTTTTAAAATATTAATGGCACTCATGTTATCGCAATAATGGGTTAGAGTACCTTACTCAAAGCCATAATCCACAAGCACTCCCAGCAGCTATATACTCGGCCTCGGCTGTGGATAATGATATGGAGTTTTGCTTCTTGCAAACCATGACACAAGATTGTTCCCTAGGAAGAAGCAACTGGTCGATGTACTCTTCCTATCATCACAATTACCTTCCCAATCTGCATCATTAAAGCCAACTAAACTAGCATTAGTGTCAAAAGAGTACCATATCCCATAGTTGGATGTCCCATTCACATATCGAATGATTCTGTTTACAGAGGATAAATGGGATTCATTGGGATTGGCTTGATACCTAGCACACACACCAACACTAAAAGCTATATCGGGCCTACTAGCAGTCAATTATAGCAAGCTCATTATCATGCCACTATATAGACTTTGATCCACACTATTTCCACTAGCATCCTTGCTAAGTTTCAAGGTGGCACTCATAGGTGTGTCACAATGCTTGGCATTCTCAACGCCAAATTTCTTCACTAGGTTCTTGGCATACTTAGCTTGGGATATGAAGATCCCATCATGCATGTGCTTAATTTGCAAGCCTAGGAAGTAATTGAGTTCACCAACCACGCTCATTTCAAACTCATGAGTCATGACATCAACAAATTGTTGAACTTTCAAGTTGTTGGTGGAACCAAAAACAATGTCATCAACATAAATTTGTGCTATGAATAGCTCATCTTTAGTGCACTTGATGAACAAAGTCTTGTCAACACTACCTCTAGAATAGCCATTGTCAACACGATAAAGAGTGAGGCGCTCATACAAAGCCCTCGGTGCTTGTTTCAACCCATATAGCGCCTTCTTGAGGCGATAAACATGATTGGGGTGGTATGGATCCACAAACCCCTTAGGTTGCTCAGCAAACACTTTTTCTTGCAAGAAGCCATTGAGAAAGGCACTCTTAACATCCATTTGATACAATTTAAACTTATGAACACACAATATGGATAAGAGAAGCCTAATGGACTCTAATCGGGCAACGGGAGCAAAAGTCTCCTCAAACTTGATACCAATTTGAGAGTATCCTTGTGCTACAAGTTTAGCTTTGTTCTGCACAATGGTGCCATCCTCATCAGATTTGTTCCTATAGACCCACTTGGTGCCTATCACATTAGTGTTCTTAGGTCTAGGAACTAGAGTCCAAACCTCATTTCTTTCAAATTGATGTAGCTCTTCTTGCATAGCAAGAACCCAAAACACATCACTTAAGGCTTCATCAACCTTTTTGGGTTCAATTTGAGAGGTGTAGCAAGTATAACTAACTTGATTTGCTAATTGATGCCTAGTCCTCACACCTTCATTCACATCTCCAAGAATGTCACTCTTGTTATGGAGATGTCTAACCCAAGGAGCGAGTTCCTTAGAGTCCAAGGTAGGATCTCTATCGAGAGATTGAGAGACCTCTTTTTCAAGATTTGGTTTTTCATCACTTGAAATCTCATCAATCTTCACCAAGGGAGTATCATCAACCACACTAATCTCCTCATCATGGTTACTAACCTTAGGCATACAATCATCTATGACCACATTAGATGATTCCATTACACTTCGTGTCTTCAAATTAAAAACTCTATAGGCCTTACTATTTAGGGCATAGCCAACGAAAATCCCCTCATCACTCTTAGCATCAAACTTGCCAAGTTGATAACGGTCATTTAGAATGTAGCACTTGCTTCCAAATGAGTGGAAGTAGATAACATTTGGCTTCCTGCCCTTCCATAATTCATAGGAGGTTTGTCTAGTTCCGGGCCTAAGAAAAACCCTATTGCCTATATAAAAAGTCGTATTGACAGCTTCAGCCCAAAGATTCCTAGGCATATTGTTGCTATGCAACATCACACGGGCCATCTCTTGGAGGACTCTATTCTTCCTCTCTACTACCCTATTTTGTTGAGGAGTTCGAGGAGCTGAGAACTCATGGGAAATGCTAAGACTATCACAAAAGTTTTCAAAGTTAACATTTTCAAATTCTCTCCCATGATCACTCATAATTCTCTTGATACAATTTATGTGAGAATCCTTCTCATTTTGAATTTTAGTGCAAAGCATTTTAAAAGTTTCAAACGTTTCGGATTTTTCTCTAAGAAAGTAAGTCCAAGTAAATCTAAAAAAATCATCTACATATAAAAGTGTACTTCTTGCCACCGAGACTCTCAATTTGCATGGGACCCATAAGGTCCATATGAAGAAGCTCTAATGGCTCCTTAGTGGCAAGATACTTACCCTTCTTATGCATACTCTTAGTTTGCTTTCTTTGTTGACAAGGTCCACAAACTCCCTCAATCCTATTTCCAAACTTAGGAAGGGCTCTCAAAACTTTCAACCTCTCAAGAACTTTCAAGTCTTTGAAATTCATATGACCTAACCTTTGATGCCATAATTCAACTTGATCACAACTAGAAAAATTGCAAGAGATGCCATTGGAATCAAGACAATAACAATTGTCACTTGATCTCTTGCTTTTCAATAGAACTTGTCCATCTTCTCTTAGAATAGAGCAATCAACTTTCCCAAACAAAATCGAAAGCCCTTCATCACTTAAATGTGATATGCTAATGAGATTGGCTTGCAAGCCATCTACATAAAGAGCATTAGGCAAGGAGAGAAAACTGGGGATGGAAATGTTTCCTTTTCCTATAACCTTCTTACGTGAACCATCACCAAAGGTGACAAATCCACTATCCTTCATCACAAGAGTTTCAAAGAAACTCTTGTTTCCGATCATGTGCCTAGAACATCCACTATCAAGGTATCAAGTATTGATGGCTTTGGCTTTCAAGGCTACTTGAGCCACATGACAATGAAATTCATCATTTCAAGTCCACCTAGATGAAATATGACTATTTCTAGGAGTCATGGGTTCATTTTCTCTAAAATTTCTAGAAGCATGCATTTTGGCTCTTCTAAGCATATTCTTCTCAATCATGCTTTGAAAACGACACAACTTAATAAATTTAAAACAATTCATCCTTATATGACCTTCAACACCACAATAATGACAAATGGGAGTAAAGTAAGAATTCTTACCATATCCTTGTGCAAGCATGGAAGACTTCCCTCTTCTTTGATTTGTCCGTTGGCGTTGAGCCGAATCTCTTCTTTGAAACATCCTTTGTGGTTGAGCCACATTAGCTTCTCTTCTTGGTTGTGGGTGAAAACTTCTTTGTTGAATTTGAGAGCTCCTTAGAAGTTGAGGTCTTGTTTTATGTGTTCCAGCTTTTTGTGGATGAGCTTTAGCTTGAGAATTTGTTTGAGCCTTCATTTGAGCTTGCTTTGATGATTCTCCAATTTCATTTGATCTCATTTGTTGGTGTGAACCTTGAGTCTCTTTGACCTCTTGACTTTTGATAAAGATGGTCTTCTTCAAGGCAGTGGCATCCTTGCCTTCCATATATCCTAAGCCCGTTTTATCACTTGGACTCTTCCCACATTATAGCTTCTTGTTAAGTCTCTCGGTTCTGGATGTAATCTTGGCAACTAATTCTTTTGCTTCCCTAAGCTCAATCTTCAAGTTTTCTTCAATCTTCTTAGTGATCACAAGCTCTAACTTTAAACTCTCTTCTAACTCTTTTCCACTATTTACCTTCTCACTCAAGTTGGTAATCTTGAAAGTCAACTATAGATTCTCCTTTTTCAACTCTTGAATCTCCTTCTTCTTTTTCAATCTAGACTTTTCAAAAAACTTCATGAAGTCTACATTGTCCATTTCCTCATCAATCTCAAACCTACAGTTAGAAAAGGTACTCTTATTACTAGACTCATCTACTTCGTCCTTATCACTCATAACTTCCTTGCCATTATGAGATGTTGTGAAGGCAATGAAGTTTGCAACTCTATCTTATTCATCAGAAGATTTTTCTTCCTCTTCTAAGTCTTCACTTTCAATGTAAGTGGCCATCATCGCCTTCCACTTTCTCTTTTTCTTCCAATTTGCACATTCTGGAGCATTGTGACCAAAACCACTACATTCATAGCATTGAATGCCCTTTTTGGAGTCACTTTCTTGAAACTTTTTAATCTTCTTGAAGGGATTTTTCTTTTTCACTTCTTTTCCCTTTGACCCAAAACCTTTCCTCTCAAACTTCCTGAATTTCTTAAATCTTTTAACCATGAGGGTTATTTCTTCATCTTAGTCCTCTTCATCTTCTTCAACCTTAGTGGTCTTCAAGGCAATGCTCTTTTGCTTCTTCAGAGGAGTGGGTGAGGTGTTCAATCTTGACTCATAAGCTAGAAGTCTTCCAATGACTTCACTTGGCTTTATATTCTTGTACTCACTATTCTCTTCAAGTGCCGTCACCTTTGATTCGAACCTTGACGGAAGTGACCTCATTATTTTTTGCTTAACTCTGCTATCTGAATAGGGGTCACCAAGTTGATGGCTTCGGTTAACAATATCCATCAACTTCACTTGGAAGTCATTGAAGCATTCATGCTCCTCCATCCTAATCATCTCAAATTGCATTTGGAGGACTTGAAGCTTTGAGTCCTTGACTACCTCGGTTCTCTCATGTGCCATTTGAAGAATGTCCCAAGCCTCCTTTGCAATCCTAGTGTTTTGGACCAACATGTATTGATTATCGTCCACGGCACAAAGGATGGCATGCATAGCCATGTTGTTCCACTTGGATGCTTCAAACTCTTGAGTACTCCAACTAGACTTGGGCTTAGGAGCTTCTACACCATCGTCAATGGTCATTGTTGGAGGAGTATAACCATCTTCAATAGCCATCCAAGCACGGTCATCTATTTGGCAAAGATAGGCTTCCATCTTGCCCTTCTAAGAAGCATAATTAACCCTATTGAGTAAAGGGGGTCTTGTGCTTGAGGCTCCCTCATGACTATTACCGTTTCCACTCATAGTGCTTGAGGATGACGAATGATATGCAAATGCAATGTAAAAGAAAAAAAAGTCAAACTACACCAAGCAAGACACACACAGAGCACGGATCACCTAAGTATATCTAGGCACCGACTCTGATACCAATTGAAATTCCCTAGACAGTGTGTGTCTATAACCTAGAGGGGGTGAATAGGTTATAATACGATAAATTACCAATTTTACGAATTAGTAAATATTATCAATTTACCCCATTCTACTAAGTGTTCAATTGAAAGACAACAAACATAGAACAATAAAAACACGCAATGTATACGTGGAAACCCTCCAAATGGGAAAAACCACGGGTTGTTTAAAGCGCCACCCTTGATCCTCAAAATCCACTATTGAGTAAAAGTTTACAACCTAGGTTGACCCCCCGTCTAACCCTTCAGTTACTAACCCTTTCACTCTACCCAACGGGCCTTAATAGTGATTTTGGATCACCAACCTTATGCACTAATCACATAGCCACAAGCTTAACCAACAATGAAGAGATAATGGCAACCTAAGTGAATATGCAAGAATATTATATATGCAAAAATGCTAGTTCAAGACATTCATGCTTATATAGGATTAATAATGACAATTAAAACAAATCCTAGATATCAATATTCTAAATCCAAAGGCAAGAATATTTAGCTAGAAGGGTAAAACTGTCCTAAATTCTAGTTATCACAAATTAATGCATCTCAACCAACAATCAATACACAAGCATGTCATAAAAGCAATTAAACATACAAGCAAGCAATAATATGCAATAGAAACTAAAACCCTAGGTATACATATCTTAGTAATGAAACCATAAAGATTAGAGCATGTAGAGAATACCTAGTTATGAACAAACACGAAACCCATGCTTGAAAGATGCTTGATGATTTGGATTTAAGGGTTGGTTGAGTAAAAATGGTTTATTGGAGCTTCTCTCACTAAAAAACCTTATCTCACTCTCAAAAATAGGTTAGGAAGCTCTAAAACACGAGTTGGGAAGAAGATGGTATATTTATATGAAGCCTAAAGTGAAACTACGTCGTTTTGGCAAAAACTGTCCAAAAGACACAATGTGTGCTAGTGTGTGTGCGCTGGTCGAGTAGCGCACGACCAGCGACAAACCACTGGATAAGTTGCACTGGTGAGGTGGGCATGATGACCAGCGCACCAGTAGCAACAAATCACTGGAAAGCTAGCTGCTGTTGGCTCATATGACGACCAACGCACCACCAGCGACACACCACTGGAAATCTGCGCTGGAGTTGGTGCTGGTGGGGGCGCTGCTCGAGTGGCGCACTGCTCACCACCTTCACACACATACAATTCATGCAAGAGAAAATAGGTGAAGGGAATGCATCCGAATGCCTAACATGACATGACATTTTAATCACAAGATGCAATCAATTCAAACAAGAAAGAGATAACAAAATTAGGCACACAATCAAGACAATTAAGCACAAATGCAAAGATCAAAAACATGCATGAGAGTGAGTATGTGCACTAAATCTCTTCAATGAAGGTTAAGCAAGTGATCTTACCTTTGAAGCTTGAAAGAGGACTTGAGCAATGATGACCTAACCGCCCTAACACATTAAACCCCAAATATGGTTATCAATGAAATGAGCCAATCAAAAATCGATGAACTTACAGAGTATCAATAAAATCTCCATTTTTTTCACCATCTCCACTTATGTACGTTTTTGCCATGGGAATTTGCCATGTACCGGGAAAGGCCATATGGCCAGCTCGATGCCTTGGCCGAGTACCACTTCCCTCTAAAAAAGGTCTTAGTGTAAGTGCATAGTTGTCAGCAAATCATGAGACCAGGGATTGGTTGGGGAAGCCCACTCACTACTTCTGATTCCATAGTCGAGCACTACCCCCACTAAGAGGGATCTGAGCAAAAGTGCATAGTTATCAGCCAGATCACGAGACCAAGATAGCTGAATGACAGTACTGATGCCTTGGTCGGGCTACCACCCATAAGATGGGTCTTTGCGTAAGTGCATAGCTTCCTGCTAGATCGAGATCGCAATGGTAGGGTACCTCCATTGTATAGGGACTAAGGGTACTTGGATTAGTTCGACCGGGTAGTTCTCTTAAGTATCAAAATTCCTAAAAATAGGGATACCTGGTACCTCAATTCTCCTAGAAAAGAAAATCATTATAATAGAGGATCCCATGAGGACCACCTCGACCAAGTACCACGGTAACTTGGTACCAGACTTTTGTTTACTCTTGTTTATCTCTTCACCTATTTTCAAGTCGTTTTGTGCATGACCAAGAGAGATCCTTGAAAATCGAGCGCTAGCTACACATGATCTGGCCTAAGCCCTGAGAAAAGGATGACCCAAGTCACTGGGTCCAATTTGGTTGTCAACACTTAGCAACTATTATAATCTCTTCTTATATTACCAGTTCTTGCATAAGACAAGTATATATGAGGAACTGGATCCTAGATCAAGCAAGAAGAAAGCAAGGTTGATTCAACCAAGATAGGGATCAACCAAATACAAACAAAAAGGAAAAAAAAGACTGTTTTCATCCACTTGAAGTAGGGAGCCCATTCCCTGCTATTGGGATACATTTAAAATAAAAAAACAAAAAAGTAAAGATATATTATGGCAATCAAGAATAGCTAAGGTCTAAAGCATGAACAAGCAGGGTGCCCACCCCCATTTCTAAGCAACCTAAACAGATGATGTATCAGATAACCAGTTCACTCACCAGCTCCCCCTAAGAGTCCTCCATCTGCTACTCCATCCCCTGAAGTATGCTCATCAGGCTCCACTTGAGCAACCTTAGCATGGACCTCGGCTAAATCCAAGTCATTCTGATGGATTGCCACAGCCTTCAATCCTACTTGCTCTATCACCTCCTTCACTCTCGAAAGATCCTTCCCAGCTTCCTTGGCAGCAGTCTGGGAATCCGTTACCCCATAAGAACAGGCTGACCTTGTGCTACGTCAGTCTGACCAGGTAGAGTAGCTTTAGCCTCCATTGAATCCTGGGGATCATGGATCTCATCCACCACCTCGTCAGGCGATGATGGAACCCCTTTTTCAATTGGGGAGATTACCTCGACTGGGGACTTAGCAAGGTGGTCCATACCATTAGTAACCCAGCCAGGTAAAAAGGAAAAGGTAAGTTGTTGGCTGCCACCACCACCTGCACCTTCATTGGCACCAGCAGTCCTAGAAGGATCTGATCTATCATTAGCCGAGGCAGAGAGCTTTCTGACCCTCTCCAAGATTTCCTCCCTATTCCAGACGACGATGATGGCCAAGTCGAAGGAAAGGGGAAGAGCCTAAGCTGGTTGGAATGCAGTATAAAAATAGCAATCACCAAAAGAGAAGTTAACTTCAGCCTCCAAGCTGACCACCTAAACGAGTAGAGCTTGATTCTCCTTCATCTGCTCCCTGGCTTTTTTTCTCCAGGATTTCCTCTCCAAAGCTCACCTTTTGACTGGAGGGTTTGTTGATCAAGAGCACGCTTCACCCACTTCATGTCACAACCAGTGTCTTCCAACGCTTTCTCAATCATGTGTAGGTTGAGATTCAACACCTGCACCGTGCCCTGAGTTTGAGCAAGCTCCCTTCTATCGGCCACAACATCAGCTTCAACATCCTCGGTGCACTTCCTCAATGTAGACATCTGATTACTCACTGCTATATTATACTTAAAAGTCTACAAATCACAGCAACCAAGTTAGCTACCACCAACATATTAGTTATGAATGTATCAGAAAAATAATGAATCAGGATGTGATTCCCGCTTACCTCAACAATAAGGGTAGAACCCTTGGTGAGCAGAATCTCAGAAGGCAGTGAGGTCATTGGAGCAAAACTCTTACCAGGATAGAAAATGATGAAATGGTTCAAGACCGTTGTCGAGGAGTCACATTGGTGGTAGCAGTAGTGGTCTCAAGACCCTCATCTTCTCGGGAAGATACTAAAGCATGCAGAGGGGGTGGAATGGTAGTAGCAGCAGAAGCAGAGGTAACAACAGCAATACTAGTAGTAGCAGTAGAAGAAGCTGCAAAGCCATAACCTCTCACATGGTCAGTCGGGATGCAAATACAGCCATTTGGGATGTAAGACTGGGGGAAAGGTGAAAGGTGCCCTAGAAATCCTGACAGGAACACATCTGCTACCCTTCGTCATGACAAGAGTAGGAGAAGTCCTAGAAGTTCTGACTGTGGGGGACCCAGGTGGGGTAGGAACTAACAGAGGAAGAGAATCCTTCAGTGGTCCAGACTCCCTCTAGACCAACAATGGGATAGTAGAAACTGTAGAAATCAACAAAGAGAATTAGAATACATCAATGACAAGCAGGAAACATGCATCAACAGAAACAGAGAGGTTCATCCTATCTGGTGAAGTTGTAGAGATGTGTATGTAGGCATCCACCTTGCCAACATCGAAGGGGTCAGAAACGGGGTACTGTAGGTTAACGAAGTTTCGGTAGAAAATAACCTCCACGATTGACCTTGATTTTGAGGAACGGGTGACTTTCTCCCGTACCGGTTTGCTACTGAACTATGTAGGAACCCTGTACTCTGTACCACCGATGTGAACCAAACTCCCCCAGTCGCCACCTACCACGCCCATTAATCTTTCTAGGGAGCATCCATCTTGGTAGCACCAGCGAGGATGAAATTTAAACTATTTATAGCTCGGGCATAGTATGCCCCATTGGACCAGGAGACATGCTCGTGACCTGCAAGACAAACCTTAACTCATCCGGTCCCGACTCTCTATCAATCTTGTCTTTCTCACATTGTTCTTTCCAAAACACTAGAAAGCCTAACAAGTTTCTATAGAATCCTAGTGTAAGCTGAAAGGGGGGCTAACTACAGAGCTTGAAGCGCTCTACAGAGAATTGGATGAAGAGGAAGCCTTACTCCACTGTTAAACACAACGATATGTATCTAGAACACACTGTGGTGAGGTTTTACATGTCATACCCCCAGTGCGGTATGGTAACGAAGATGTCTCTTGGATCCTAAATTGACTCCTTAATCGCATACTGGTAACCTCCGTAGCGGTTGAATCCGGAATGAAACGGAAGTGATAAGGAAGAGCGAGCGTCCCACCGGGCGTTGTCGATTCAGTACAAACCAGACCTTCTCGATTCCAACCTTGCCAAAATCCTTGCATAAGTCCCCCTCGATAATTTCCAGAAGGGCAATTGGGTTGTTTGAAAAACCAGTCCCGATGGTAGTGTGTAGACCTGAGTGACGGCGCTGCAGCGGGGGAATATCATTCTCTCCGCTACTTTCTTCTCAAGCTTGTTTCTCACGAGCGGGGCTCGGAATGGCACTTTCCACCAGCTTAACAACGATGTCACCATCAGAGTTCAACATAGTAGAGGTAGGGATCGGTCTAGAAAGAAGCGAAGAAGATAGAGAAGCTTAGGGATTTTTTTAAAATTTTGAAAGTAGAAGATTTGAAAGCGTGAGAAAAACAAAGAGGAAGCCGGTTTTAAATAGGACTAATAGAACAGTAAATGGTGACGAAGGCGTGATCGATGAGGTGAGATTTTTGCCTCGATAGGCGTATAGTGCCAAAAACCTCTCATCTTTCAAACGGGAAGCCTTTCCCTTGCTTGACACGTGGTCGTTGCATTTAATGAAAAGATCTCCTCTGAGATTCTGATAACTGGCCAAAAACAGAAAAATTTCCCATGCAAAATAGGAAATCTGATTCCAACCCCAAATCAATCATCAGTGTTCAAGTTAGAGAGGACTTCCATTAACAACCATTTTTGGCAAGGAGTCAAAGGCAAATTTTCCACCTAGCTAGCACCTGGTAGGAAACCTCTCCTTATACCAGTTAGGAGTTACTATGATCTACCTTGAGTTAATAGGTCTAACGTAGTCGTGGTTCCTTGACATTGTTATAGGAGCAAGATGAAGCTCATGCACTCTCATGGGCTACCCAACTGATGCCCAAGTACCCTAACAATGATTTGTTACCCCGTTGAGGTACATATCCAACCTCTCTAGCAGAAAAGAAAGTGCCTATAAGGCTCATGGAAGATCATAAATCTTAGATGAGATCGACCAAACACCTCATTAGTAGAATGGTACCCCGAAGTTCCTCACCATAGCAATCGAACAAGTGCAACGTTACCAGGATGGTATCCTAGGATACCTCACCAGCAAGCTTGTACTCCGAGGTGCCTTACAGTCGAGATGGTCCAACACCACATCGCCAAGTTGATACTTTGAGGTATCCTGCAATTAATAGATGGAATCAGAATTATTCTGAATAGTAAATGAAGATCCACGTACGGACAACAATAATGAAAGAGTTCAAAAAGGAAACAAACATGTTTCCCGCCAAGACATCCTCCGCCAGCCGATTTTCAGGGTTAACCACATTAAACAGAAAATCTAGCCAAACGGGAAAAAGAGATCATTCCAGTGATCTTCGGCTTGTACGTGAAGAAAAAACACCAGCGACTTCATGTATATATACAGGGATAATATTGACTGGAAATGAGGAGAAGATCAACTCCAGGACCTTCAGAGCTATCACTTGATCCTACAATGAGCATCAAACCTAGTTGTCACCATTGTGTCAACTTATCGACATGTACGCTTTCGCTACCTCTTATTAGGTAAAGAGAAAAGCGAGAGAGAGAGAGAGAGAAAAAGAGAGAGAGCGAGAGAGATAGAGGGAAAGGTAAAGAACCATACTAAACACTTTTACACTCCAAATCTTTGTGTTAAATAACATCATTCAAGTCGTTACGATTTCTTCTTGCATTCCATCCACTTTCACTCCATTTTTATATGTGAAACTGGTACCAAATGTACCTACCTCGACCGCGATCTACCTAGGTTACGGTCCTGAGGGTGTTAACTGAGATTCCTCACCTAGATCAAATTTGTGGCTAACAACCTCATTTCCAATTATTTTCTTTGAAAGAAAATATGTGGCTTTCTAAAGTATGGTTAGATGAAAAAGAAAAACAAGAATTAAATGATTTTACAAGCTGGATATTACAAATTGTAAGTGGTGATATCAATGATTTAACAATTGTAGATGATGAAGAAAGTTCATGGATTAAAGTACCTAATGATTTTTTTGTTCAATTTGAGGAAATTCCTATAGTAAGCATAGTTTATGTTGTATACACAGACTTAGAGAAAAAAAATTATGATTCTTCTTATCTTAGAGAGCGAGCAATATTCACTCTACGAAATGAAATTGTTTCAGATATTAATGATTGTGTTAGGTATTGTAAATGGCCAATGTCGAATATATTTGAGTTCAGATTCTTTTTGTTCTTCCATCGTAAATGTCAAAAACCTTGAAATTCTTTACTGATGGAATTTTTGAATCAACCTGAGTTCAACGGTTTGTCATCATATAAATTGATATTAAAAAGTGGCATGCTGATTATACTGCTTAGGAATTTAAATCAGATTGTTGGATAACGTAATGGAACACGCTTGATTATTACTCAAATGATTGATAGAATTACAAAAGCTAAGATAATAACGGGTAGTGTTAATAGCCAAATTTGGCAAGGGCCCAAAGGGAAATTTACTACCTAATTAGCACCTGGTAGAAAGCGTCTCCTTGCACTGGATAGGTTCCAGACACAATGGTTTACCTCGAAGTACCAGGACATGTAAAACTCGGAAACCTCGGTATCATTATAGGAGCAAGACGAAGCTCCTGGACCTTCACGGTCCACTGGTACCTAAGTACCTAGAAAACTGTTCCATTATCCTATCGAGGTGCATATCATACCTCACTAGAAGAAAGGAAGATGTCTGTAAACCTCCTAGGAGATAAAAAAGCTCCAACGAGGTCGACCAAGCAACTCACTACCGGAATGGTACCCCGAGGTATCTCGCCATTGCCATCGCCATCAGTCTAGCATCACCATACCAAGACGGTACCTCAGGACACCTCACCGACAGACTTGTACTTCGAGGTACTTTGCCGTATCAACAGGTTGATGCCTTCATATGTCACACCTCTAACAGAGGAAACCAAATTGTTCTCCAAACTATAAATACGCTCCACGTATGCACTGTCATGATGAAAAAGATCAAAAAGGAAACAAACACGTTTCCCTCCAAGATATCCTTTGCCAACCAATTCTCCGGGGTCAACCAGATCAAACAGAAAATCCCATAAAATGGAGAAAGGAGTTCAATCCAGTGATCTTCGGACTGTACGCCAAGGAAAAACACTAGCTACTCTATGTAAAAATACAGAGATAATAGCACAAAGGAAAAAGAAAAAAAAAGGATCGACATCTAAAACTTAAGGAGGTATCGCTTACCTTGCCATCGTCATCGGTCAAGCGCCACCTCACTAAGATGGTACCTCAGGACACCTCACCAACAGACTTGTACTCTAAGGTACTTTGCCGTATTAACAGGTTGATGCCTTTATATGTCACACCTCTAACAGAGGAAGCTGATTTGTTCTCCAAACTATAAATAAGCTACACGTATGCACTGTCATGATGAAATAGCTCAAAAAGGAAACAAACATATTTCCCGCGAAGATATTCTTTGCCAACCAATTCTCCAGGGTCAATCACATTAAACAGAAAATCCCACCTAATGGAGAAAAGAAGATCAATCCAGTGATGTTTGGAATATACGCCAAGGAAAAACCCTAGCAACTCATGTAAAAATACATAAATAATAGCACAAAGGAAAAAAAAAAGATCAACATCTAGAACCTAAGGAGTTATCACTTAACTCTATAGTCAACATTAGGCCTAGCCATCGCCGTTGTTAGTTAGATCCACTTATCGACATACACGAGTTCGTCACCTCTAGCCAGTTTAAGAGAAAATAGAGTTTGAGATTTTCACATTATTGTATTTTTTGTTATCTCATTGTACTCACCGCATAGTTGAATAAAAGAGCATTACTTTGCCCATTATCACTCTTTCATTCGTCTCATCCATCTTTAGATGTAAAACCGGTACCGAAGATACCTACCTTGACTGCAATCTACTCGAGGTTGTGGTCCTGAGGGTAGCTGAGATAACTCACTTAGAGCAAAATTTCAGTTAATTATTTTGGCATCGACTGTGGGGAAAAAGTCCACACCCTTTATAAAGTCATGTGTTTATCATTTTTTACAGGATCATGAAGCTTCGATCTTCCCAAGGGTAGCCTGAAGCATCTGGGCATCAATCTGTAGCCTCCACCCGAAAGGCTCAAAGGAAAGGAAAGAAGTTGAAACACTAGAATCCGACCCCAACACCGATCGGTATCGCACAAGCTCCGGTTCCCCCGGTGATAAGCCAGGCCAGGCCAGGCCAGGTCAGGCCATGCTGGAACAACAGGCTGTGGCTTTCATGGAAAGTATTCACCTACATTTGGTTGTAGAGGGAATAACCCCTCATCCAGTAGAACCTAGCGCCCGTAAGAATCCCAACAGACCGGGGAGCTAAGATCACTACCTTTGACTTGTTGGGGCCTCCACCACCAGTACAGATCAATGACAGGTTAACGCCCCTGCCCTCAGTTCGAGATTGGTTAGGGCCCATGCCCCCCAATTTGCTCAGGCCTGCCTATCATCAACCTAGATAGATGAAATAAGTTGTTGATGTCCCAAAAAGGAGACCTTGCCACTCAGTTAGACCAACGGATATCAGAAGAGAGCACAGACCCGAAACAGAAGGTAGTCGGAGTAGCGCTAGGAAAGATCCAGCCCCCAAGGGTAACAAGGGTGAGACCTCTATCTCCACTGAGGGCTTAGACAATGAGGATTCTGAGTTCGAATCCAAGAAAGCTGGGAACAAGGGCCTACGGGATCAACTAGCTCAAATGCAAAAGGAGATCCAAAAATTGAAGAAAGGCAAACACAAGAAGAACCGTAAAGACTCTTTGGGCGAGATAAACGCCTATTTCTCCCGAAGGATTAGGGAAGCAAAGCTCCCACAAAAATTTTAAATGTCGGATGCCAAGTTCTTTAGTACTGAGGACCCATTAAGCCAAATGGAGAGCTACTATCAGTAGATGGAGGTTCAGATTACAACCTGGGCGGCTATATGTAGGATGTTTCCAACCACACTGACCGACTATGCCAAGACATGGTTCAGAAAGCTACCCGTAGGTAGTGTGGATAACTTCACTAAGTTGTCTAGTGATTTTTTCTCGTAGTTCTAGGGGGTCTAGCCGTGTCCAAAAGATCTGATCCACTTGCAATATGTGATTCAAGAGAGGGGTGAAACACACAGATCTTATGTGGAAAGGTTTCACAAGGAGGTGATCCATATGGGGCTTTTTACCGAGAAAGAGACACTAGCCAACTTCTACAGGAACCTGTGGGTAGGCAGATTAATCTAGTCATTCTCCAAGCTTTTGCCAGAGTCGTACCAGGAAGCCTATGACAAGGCCCTCGAGCAGGTGGAGATAGGTGAGCAGCTCAAGGTCAAGATTAAGCAATATGACATGAGGACTGCTAAGTGTCAGAAGAAAGAGGCACCCAAACCTGAACAGATACAGAAGGATAAAAATAGACCTCTCAATCGGTTCATATATCGACCTCCACCTCACCAACCAGAGCGGGACCAGTATTTGGCTAAGTGAACCCCTCATCGGGCTTCACCACCTCCTAGAGTGGTAACCCCCAATAGCACAGGATGAGAGGGGATATGACCATTATACTCGTCTAAATGAGTCTCGTGAGACGATCTACATCGCAGTCAAAGATAAGGGGTTGCTGAGTAAACTAGGTCCAATGAAGGCACCAGCTGACATAAGGTACCGATATAAATATTACGAATTCCATAAGGACGTGGGCATAACACCTAGAAGTGCTTTAGTTTGCGTAACCAGATCAAAGCACTAGTGAGGGGTGGCTGCTTGGTGGAGTTCTTATAGCAGATTCGAGATAGTATCTACATGGGTAAGGAAGTTCAAGCCGAGATCCGAGATCATGTTGAGAAAGGGATAGGAGAGCAAAAAGACCTGATACAGCAGATCCAGGTCATACACACCATCAGTGGAGTACGCACTCTAGCTGGTAACTCCAACAATTTCAAAAAGAATCACATCAGGAAGTCCACGGATTGAGGAGGGGTTGAGTATCTTCAAGGTATATCGGAGCTTGGCAGGAACTTCCCAATCAATCCAGATCAGTTTTACTAAAGTAGATGTGTATAACACCGTGCAGACGTATGACAAACCCATGTTGATCACGGCACAGATTGTCAATTGCCTGGTCCACCGCATCCTGATTGACACAGGTAGCAGTGTGGACATCCTTTTCAAAGATACCGTAGGAAAGCTCAACTTGAAGCAGTGGTGTTACAACAGTTGCACCACCTCCTTATACGGTTTCATTGGGACTCGATTACACCAGTGGGATCAAATATTCTATAGGTTATCATTGTTACTGCACCTCTACAACAGAACATCGTGACAGACTTTGTTATGGTCAACACCCCGTTGGCCTACAAAACCATTTTAAGGAGGCCCTTCTTATCAGCGCTCAAGGTCGTGTTGTCCATCTACCATAACTTTCTAAAGTTTCTAAGAGGGGAAAATATGGGTGAAGTACATGGAGATCAGTAGGCCGTCTGTAAGTGTTACACAGTCCACCAATCCTACAGTATTAGCGAAGTAGCATGCGCAAGTAGTTGTGGTTGAAAATACAATCACGGTTAAATGCTCAAGGGTAACCTAGAGGGGGGTGAATAGGTTAGACATCTTTTTCGACTCCCTAAGAAACAAACAAAAGTTTGTCCCTCTAGATTGCTTGTATCACAATATATATATATATATATATATATATATATATATATATTAAAGACAATTAATCAATATATAAAAACAAGTAAAGTGTGATACAAACAAGTAATTGTAACATATACACAATCAATATTATAAAGAGGAAGTCAACATACAAAGAAAGTTCTATCCACAATACAAATATTAGAGAGATAGGGATAGAGAAAAGTTGACACAAGATATAACATGGTAAACCTCAGAAAAGAAAACATCCACGGGCTAGTAGCCACCGGCAAACAAAATCCACTAGTAGATAAGGCAAGTACAATCTCTCAAGTGACCTCTTGACCTAGAAACTACCCTCATATCCTACTCTAGAAGTTGTCGCCCTATGCTCAACAATCCGAGGCTTCACACCTCTTGTCAAGACTTCCTTACTCACCTTATCCAGATCTTCACAACCCAAGGCAAGACTTCTTGCTCAACTATCCGAGCCTTCCCGACTCTAGTCAAGACAAACTTGCTCACCTGTCCGAGTTCTCCCAACTCTAGGAAAGACTTCTTGCTCAACTATCCAAGGCTTCACACCTCAAGCCAAGACTTTCTTGCTCGACAATCCGAGGCTTCACACCTCTTGCCAAGACTTCTTGCTCAACACCATAGGTCTCACACCTATTGTCAAGACTTCCTTCTCATAAGGCATCTAGGTGATCATGAATGCAAAATGCAAACAAGCACGCAACATAGAATGCTATGATCAACACATCCTATGGAAAATACTAGACATAAGCATGAATGCACAAATCACATATAGTCTAGTTAATCATGCATGAGTAGTCAATCTAGATTATGTAAGATATGATCAACATTAATCACAAACTAGATTCATGCATATATCTAAACTTGAATCACAGGATATGATCAACAAATCACAAGATCAAGTTTAAATCACAAAAACCTAAAACATGCTAAAATCATATGACAATGTCAAATAGATCTAAGCATAAGTTCTAGAGCATATTCCTAATCATAGATTCAACAAATCACATGAATAGCTCAAAAGAACATAAACATATTTATTATGTGAGAAATTCGTCCAAGAGAGCCTAATACATGTGAGGAACTATTTTTCTCAAAATCAATCAATCAAAGATCATAAAATAGTCTTAGAATCAAAGCAAGCACAATACAATCCCAAACATGTGATAACATAGGCAAAATCAAAACCTAACTCAACATGTATGATTTCAATTGAAATTCAATCTAGCTTTGAAAGTGTTCAAAACAAAAATCAAAACACTCACAATATACAAATATATGTAGAAGAAGAAAACCCAAGGCAATTAAACAAGTTTTTAAAAGAAAACTTTGAGAGAAAATCAATACCTTAGTTGATTTAGGTGCAGTCCCGTTTTTGTATGATTAGACACCAAAAACATCAGCAAAACTAACTCAAACCTTCAGAGAAAAGATGGAGGATAAATAGATGAACACTCTCAACTTTGAATCACTCAAATCATAGTTCAAATGAATAAGTTAAGGTGTTTGGAAGGTGAGAAAATTTAGAGAGAAAATTTCTGCACACTTGATTTGAATTTCTTCTTAGAATGAAATGTGAGAGGGAAAGAGTTTATAAAGGAGTGGGAGACTTGGACATGTGAAATGACCAAGAGGGGAAAAATTAAGTCAAGCAAGCTTGCTGCCTGAGATGGTGCGTGGGCATCTCGGGGCAGCAAGCCTTTTGCCCCGAGATGGCCACGCGCCATCTCGAGAAAGAAGACAATGCTTGTTTTTTTCTCCTTCGACCCTCCTTCACGTTCTTTGACCGTTCTCCGGCCTCCAAACTCGGAATTTGAATCCGTTTACGGATTACAAACCATATCTCTCACACGGACATGAATATATAAGATACCCAACCCAAAAAATAATAATTCGACTCGATATATAGAGACGAAGACAATGTATGAAACATGAGTTGAAAGTGTAGTATCTTTTGGCTTCGAACTTGAAATCAATAGTATGAGTAACCAAAATGACCGGAACTCAATTAAAAATTGTTTAAGACTAAATCCAAGTTCAATATCCATTTTATACAAACATATATACACACAAACACAATTCACACTAGAATGCAAACTACATAGAGATAGTTTCCAATCATGCATATTCCAAAACATGTTATTTCCAAACCAATGCATGAGCATTCATCTCCAAGTGTGTGAATGTGTTATACATGGTGCACAACGATACATGGACAAATATGAATGAATTGTATGTGTGTGCCTATAATGGTGCATAATGATACAGGGACACATATGGATGATATGTGTGTGTATGCCTATAAAGGTGCACAACGATGTAGGGACACAAATGTATGATATGTGTGTGTGTGCCTAAGCCTTGTAAGAGAAAGATAAGGTCTTAGTATACCTTTGTTGAACCAAATTGCATCATTTCTCTTTGAAGACTTAGAACTTGCTTTGACTTGTTGTTTTTTCTTCCTTGAAGCTTGAATCATCATGAACCTAAACAACTAAGTCATTACAAGGTAAACATCATTTTGATATTGAATTAATGCCAACACAAACTAACACCTAACAGTGGTACAGGGATAAGAATCACCATAGAGGAGTTCTGATGTCCCAAGAGAAGCAAAAAAGCTTGCACAATATCCTTAGAATGTTGTCCAAGTTGAGGATGAAGTTGAGGATGAAGTTGAGGAAGACAAGGGATTGGCCAGTGGCTACCCCGTTGATGAGTTAGAAGAAATTCCGATCAGAGAAGACGACCGGTCTAAGGTAGTCAAGGTTAGGGCGACCTTAGAACCATGAGTAAAAGAAGGCATGATCAATCTCCTCCGAGAATTAAAGGTCGACAAGTTGATAAAGGTTGGATTCATCCGGGAATGTTGATACCCTGATTGGATAGCGAATGTGGTCATGGTCACTAAAGCTAATGGAAAATGGCACATGTACGTTGACTACACAGATCTAAACCGCATCTGCCCAAAGGATAGATTCCCCTGCATAAAATGGATCAACTAGTGAACTTCACTGCAGGAAACAAGCTCTTTAGCTTTATGGATGCATGTTTTCGGGGTATAACCAGATCACGATACACCCTGTTGATCAGGATAAGACCAGCTTCATCACAGAGCAAGGTCTCTACTGCTACAAGGAGATGCCATTCGGCCTAAAAAAACAGGTGTTATATACCAGATTCTAGTAAGTCGATTGCTCAAGCCGGAGATAGAAAAGATGATAGAGGTGTACATCGATGACATTGTCACCAAATCCCAAGAAGCAGAGAAGCACCAAGATAATTTTCACTGAACCTTCCAAATTGTAAGAGAGAACCCGCTAAATGTGCATTCGAGGTAACAACGAGAAAGTTTCTTGGGTTTATAGTTCACGAAAGAGGTATAGAGGCCAACCCGGAGAAGATCCGAGCTATTCTAGACATGGAATCTCCTACCTCACTTAAAGAAGTACAGGCGTTAACCGGTCGAGTGGTAGCGCTCAACTGTTTCATTTCAATATCAACTAACAAGTACCTTTCCTTCTTCAAGGTGATCAAACAGAGAAGAAATATGAAGTGGGACCAAGACAGCAAGCAAGCTTTCCAAGCTCTAAAGAAATACCTAGATAGCCCACATTGTTGGTCAAGCCAGTTTTTGGAGAGGAACTACAGGTTTACCTAGCTGTATCCGAAACGGCGGTTAGTGAAGCTTTGTTCAAAGAGTGTGGAGATGGGGTTCAGTGACCTGTTTACTACGTGAGCTATGCGGTAACCATGCCTTAAAAGAATTATGTCGTTATAAAGAAGCTCAAATTTTCCTTGGTAACCTCGATAAGAAAACTCGCCCTTACTTCGAAGCTCATGCAGTCGCTACTAGGACGGACCAGCCGCTTTGATTGTTTTTGCAGAGACCATATATGTCAGAAAGGTAAGTTCTTTAGGCCTTTAAACTCACCCAGATTGAAATAAAATACAAGACAATGATGGCGATCAAAGCCTAGGCGCTAGCAGATTTCATGGCTGAATTCTCAGCTCTACCCAACCCTGATACTTCAACAGAGTTGGAATCGGTTTCTCAGAAGGATTCAAAAATTATGGACTGGCTAATGGATTGCATTCCTTGGATTCTCTACACTGATAGAGCATCCAGACAAGTAGGGAGGAGTGCTAACATTATCTTGACAGACCCAGAAATAGTCGAATGCTTCCACAGCTTTAGGTTCGAGTTCAAGGCCACAAACAATGAAGTGGACTATGAAGCTCTCCTAATAGGAGTAAGGATAGCTATCAAGATCGGGGCAGACTACTCGTCGTTAACCATGTCACTGGTTTATACCAGGAGAAAGGAGACAAAATGATAGCTTACCTCAAATTGGTTCAGTAGCTTAAACCTCGATTCAGAGGGTTCAAAATTAAACAGATCCCTTGTCAGGAAAATTATCAAGCAAATACCCTCTCCAATATAGTTTCCCATAGGGGGCAAACTCTACATAAAGGAGTACCCCTCCAGGTCATCTCTTAATCCAGTATAACACAAGGCAAAGAGGTCAGCCCTTTAGATTGCCTCCCCCGTTGGATGGACCTAACAGTTGTCCATCTCTAGGAGGGGAATCTTCTAGAGGACCAGAAGCAAGCTCGAAAGCTCAAAAAGACTTCAATCTGATACTGCCTGATTGACGGGTACATTTACCGTAACCGAAAGTCCCTCTCCCTACTCTAATGCTTGCATCCAAACAATGTTGGTTGGACACAGAAAGAAGTCCACTCTGGCAAATACGAGAACCATACCGGAGGAAAAGCATTGGCATACCAGGTGCTTCAAATGGGTTACTACTGGCCGACCATACACCAGGATGTAAGAACCTTTGTACAATCATATGGACCCTGACAAAGAACCTCGAACTTGAAAAATCTACCTCCAAAACACCTATCTACAATCATTTCACCCTACCCCTTCGCTATTTGGGGGGTTGATTTGATCGGGCCCCTCACTACCATTCTAGGTCACGTTAAACACACTATTGTCACAATTGACTACTTCACTCGGTAGGTGGAAGCATGACCACTATCCCAGATCATAGACAAAAACACTGCCAAGTTCATCAAGACTAACATGGTGTGCAGGTTTGGTACCCCGATCATCATCATCATCATCATCACCGACTTCGGTAAGCAGTTTGATAATACCGATTCAGGGTTTTCTGTGAGGACTTGGGAATCGACCTCCATTTTACCTCAGTAGCCCACCCCCAAACCAATGGCCTGATAGAGGCTACCAATAAGACAATTAAGAATCTCTTGAAGAAGAAACTCCAGCAGAAAAAGGGTTAGTGGGAAGAAGAGTTGCCCGAGGTACTTCGGGTCTACCGGACCACTAAAAGAACAGCAACTAGGGAAACACCCTACTCCTTAGCATTTAGATGGAGGTGGTCCTATCTATCGAGCACAAACTGGCCTCATTCCAGGTCCAGCACTTCGATCTAAAAAATGATGAGGCCAACCTGATGGCCAAACTAGACCTCCTTAAGGAAAAGCAAGACAGAGCTGCAGAAAGGGTAGCAGTTAACCAAAGCCGGATTGCGAGGTACTTTAACAAAAAGGTAAGGACTCATAGTTTCAAAGAAAGGGACTTAGTGCTCCATAAGGTGACTCAGAACACCAGAGTCAAATCAGATGGGGCCCTAAGAACAAACTGGGAAGGCTCTTACTTGATAAAGGTAGTGGTCTGGAGCGGGGCTTACAAGCTTGAAGACATGGATGGATGGTTCATCAACCATACATGGAATACTGATCATTTGAAGAGGTTTTACCCTAAGGTAAGGGACTTCAAGCAGATTAGTCCCATTTGGGTATCAGCATTAGAAGTTCATGAATAAATTTCAATTTCAGTTAATCATCAATAAAGATTCTTTTTTTTATTCTCCATCTCCATTATGTTGTTGTTTCCACCAACGGGAATTCGCCATAATCGCCAGAAACCGGGAAAAACCATATGGCCAACTTGATGCCTTTGCCAGGTACCATCCCTGACCAAGAAGAATCTATGTGTAAGAGCATAGTTGCTAGCCAGATAATAAGACCAGGGATTAGTCGAGGAAGCCCCTCCACCACCTTTGACGCCTTGGTCGGGCACTAGTCGGGGAAGCCCATTTACCACATTTGACGCCTTGGCCGAGTACCATCCCTGACCAAGAAGAATCTAAGTATAAGTGCATAGTTGTCAGCTAGATCACGAAACCATGAGGACTGAATGACAATCCTGATGCCTTGGTCCGGCTACTAACCCCATAAGGGTATAGGCATAAGTGCATAGTTGCCTGCTAGATCGAGATCGCCATGGTATGGTCCATCCCTAGTATAAGGACGAAAGGTACCTAGATTAAATCGACCAGGTACCCGGTACCCCGATTCTCTCGAAAAGGAAAATCAATATGATAGAGGGTCCCATACGGATCACCTCAACCAAGTACCTCGAAAACCTGGTACCAATTACTTATCTACCCCTGTTTATCTCCTCACCTTTTTTCAAGTTGTTTTGTTAGGATCCATTTGAACCTGACATACACTGGGACCTGGAGCAGTGGCAGTAAGTGCTCCAGCCAAGTCATATTTGGGTACCATGGTATTGTGGTACCACGGCAAGCAGAAGGCTCATGATACCCAAACTTTTGCTACATGTACGTTCATCACGAGTCTGGTCACCATAGCAACCCAAGTTACGAATGCAACATCCTCAGGAGACTAAAGAACCTAGGAAGCGGGAAAGTTTATGACCTAGGGGTTGTAGGATCGAAATCTTGACTAAGTACCTAGAAGAGGTGCCAACAACTCAGCCTGCGTTGATCTATTACACTTGGCAAAATTTTAAATTTTCATGTATTACTAATTTTTTGTTAAGTTATGTATACATAGGGAACTGGTTTATCAAATCAAGTTTAGGGACAAGGCAAAGCGCATTCGACCAAGATATAAATAGATATGGGTAAGAAGAAGGAAGAAGCTACCATTCATAGAATTAAAGAAGCTTGTCCACTCGTCGGGCTACATCAGAGCAAGCAGGAAGCCCATCCCCAATTTTTGGGTAATAAAAAAAATGTATAATTGAAAATACAAACACGGTTAAATGCTCAAGGCTAACCTATAGGGGGGTGAATAAGTTAGACACCTTTTTTTACTCCCTTGAAACAAACAAAAGTTTGTTCCTCTAGATTGCTTGTATCACAATATATATATATATATATATATATATATATATATATATATATATATATATATATATATATCAATTAAAGACAATTAATCAATATATAAAACATGTAAAGTGTGATACAAACAAACATCCATAACACACACAAATGATATTATAACAAGGTAGTCAATTTATGTAAAATGTTATAACCATAATATTCCAATAACATATTCAAATATAAGAGTGATAGGGATAGAGAAAATTGACATAAGGTTTTTTTCGTGGTAAACCTTCAAAGAGGAAACATCCACAGGTTAACAACCACCGACAAACATAATCCACTAGTAAATAAGACAAATACAATCTCTCAAGTGACCACTTCACCTAGAAACTACCCTCTTATCCAACTCAATGAATATGTCACCTCCTTGCTCAACATTCCCAAGGCCTCACACCTCTTGCAAGACTTCCATGCTCAACATCCCATGGTCTCCCACCTCTTGTCGAGACTTCCTTGCTCAACATTTCAAGGTCTCCTACCTCTTATCGAGACTTCCATTGCACAAGTCAAAGACTCCATGTGACTTTTGCTTGCACAAACCAAAGACTCACTCTAAGGAATATGACTTCCACTTGCTCAACAAATCATAGGCCTCACACCTATTGTCAAGACTTCCTTCTCACAAGGCATCTAAGTGATCAAGAATGCAAAACACAAACAAGCACGCAACATAGATGATGATGATCAACAAATTCTATGGAAAATACTAGACATATGCATGAATGCACACAATAAATGTAGTCTAGTCAATCATGCATGTTTAATCCATCTAAATCATGTGAAAGATGCTACACGTTAATTACAATCTAGATACATGCATAAATATAAACTTGAAACTCAAGATAAGTTCGATTAGCACATAATCAAGTTTAAATCACGTATACCAAAAACTTTCTAAAATCATGTGACAAAGTCATTTAGATTAAAGTAAGAGTTCTAGAGCATGTTATCTATTCATGAAATCAACTAAGCACAAGAATAGCTCACAAGAACATAAGCACATGTATCATAGTGAGATTTCGGCCAAAGAGAGCCTAATACATGTGAGGAACTAATTTTCACAAAATCAATCAATTAAAGATCATCAAATAGTCCTAGATCCAAAGCTAGCACAATACAATCTCAAACATGTGAAAACACAGGCAATCAAAACCTAACTCTACATGTGAGATTTCAATTGAAACTCAATCTAGCGTTAAATGAGTTCAAAACTCAAATCAAAATAATCACAAGACATATATATATATATATATACATATATATATATATATATATATTGAAGAAGAAAAACCCAAGGCAATTGACCAAGTTTTAAAAGAAAACTTTGAGAGAAAATCAATACCTTAGTTGATTTGGTACAGTCCCGTTTTTATGAGGATAGACTCAAAAAAGCAATAAAATTAACTCAAACCTTCAGAGAAAAGATGCAGGATGAAAAGACAAACACTCTCAACTTCAAATCACTTAAATTGGAGTTCAAATGATGAAGTTACAATGTTTGGAAGGTGAGAAAATTTGAGAGAAAATTCTGCACTCAAATTTTGAATCACTTCTTGGAATGAAAAGTGAGAGGGAAGGGATATATAAAAGAGAGGGAAAAGAATACATGTGAAATTACCAAAGAGGGCATGAAGGCACCAAACACACTTGCTGCCTGAGATGGGATAGGGGGCATCTCGGGGCAGCAAGCATTTTCGCCCGAGATGGCCACACGTCATCTCGGGAAAAAGTGCTTGGTTGCGGTTCTTTTCCTCGCTCGTTCCTTTAGCGTTCTTCGACCGTTCTCTGGCCTATGAACTTGAATTTGTACCCATTTATGGATTACAAACCATAACTCTCTCACAGATATGGAAATATAAGATACTCTACCCAAAAAATAAGAATTCGACTTGATATATGAATACGAAGACAATGTACGCAACATGACTGGAAAGTAACATATCTTTTAACTTAGAGCTTGAAATTGAAAGTTTGAGTAACCAAAGTGTTTGGAACACAATCAAGAATGATTTAAGACTAAAATCAAGTTCAATATCCATGTTTTACAAACATATACACATACAAACACAATTCACACTAATGCAAACTACATAGACATAGTCTCCAATCATACATTTTCCAACACATGTTACTTTCATACTGATGCATGAGCATTCAACTTTAAGTGTGTGAATGTGTTATAAATAGGGCACAATGATACAGGGACACATATGAAAGAATTATGTGTGTGTGTGCCTAAGCCTTGTAAGAGAAAGATAAGATCTTAATATACCTTTGTAGAACCATATAACATCCTTTCTCTTTGAAGACTTTGTACTTTCTTTGACTAGTTGTTATTCCTTCTTTGAAGTTTGAATCATAATGAACCTAAAAACCTAAATCATTACAAATAAACATCATTTTGATATAGAATTAATGCCAACATAATCTAAAACCTAACACTAACAGGAATGGTTAAGACAGGAACATGATCAAAACAGGGTGCCAACCCCCATTTCTAGGCAACACTTAAAATAGTTCATAATAGGGGATCATGCATCTGCCTCAGCTAGGAGTCTCTCCTCTTCTACAGTCTTACCTGCTTCAACCCCCTCTACAGGTACACTCGCAGCATCTAAAGCCTCTCTATCAGGGTCAGTAGGAGGTGGGCCACTCTAGCAATCCATCACCACTGCTTGTGCCGCATCAATTGGGCCCATGTCTGAGTTAGACCAATTTGAGTTTCCATTAAGGCACCCGGTTCTGTTTGCTCAGCCACCTTCTTGAAGGGAAGCTGATCATCTTCTATCTCCTGGATGGCAGATGTTAGGATTATGCTCGATAGCAAGAGTATAATAATGTATTTGACAATCTTTTCATATTAATAAAGTGATTTCTAGTTTAACAAATCTTATAGCATTTATAGTTTAATTATTATAATTGTTAAAAGTAAATAACCATAAGGTCAAAAGGCTATGAGAAAAAAAGAATTGTTCATACATCTAGATATGTATGAGGTAGACACAATTCTTTAGTTAGTCTTGAATAATATTCACAACTTAAGATAAAAGGTTGGGCCATATTTATCTTGTCAAAGTTGTAGATTCTTTAGATAGCATTTGAGTGGGATCAAATGTGTTATGATGAGTCTAAAATCATCAAAGTGTGGTGTCTTTGGGTAAAAGAATCTAGTGCACTGGGTGCATTGAATAGGATCACAATGAAATACTTTATTTAGAACCGCCAATGGATAAAAGTTTTCATTTGAAGACAATCGCAGAGTCTATCTCAATCCTGAGATAAATGATGGACTTATGGTTGCAAGTGTTATCATTTGAGCTATCAATGAGTACGATTATATAGTATAGTCTATCCTCGATAGTTTGGTGGTATTCATTTGTTAATCTATCGAGAACTTCATTTATAGATATGGACATCGTGGCTCCATTTATTGAATGAGAGTAGAATACCATCATATGGATGTTTTGAGGTATTGGATATTAAATCTTAACGTTAAGTTTTCAATAGTATCCATTGAAACATGGCTTCTGGACAAGTCAAAATATCCAAGTTTAAAATGTGGTCATATGAGTAAATATGGTAACTTCGAGAGCTATAGGCGGTCTATGAGCTCTTGGCGATTACTGGTATTCTTCACGAGGATACACTTTTTTCAATAAGGTTGTCTAGGGTATGAATGAGTAACATCAACTTATTCTATCTTTATTCAAGAGTTCAATTTTAGTTGTTTAGTGGAATGAACTAAAATTAAATAGATCGGACCTAAGTGAATCATTTGTTGATTGTGATTGGGTTGTGTCTATTGGAGCTTAAATCTAGATTGCCTGCCAAGATCCCCAATCCACACGAACTTACATAGATCACTTGGATATTCTACCGGACCAATTTAGGGGTCCATCTAGAATTGTATTAAGGCATGTGAACTTGTTTCTTTTTGTAAGAATGATCTAGATCACATGTGGACTTTTTATTAAGGTCCAATGGATTTAATAAAATAAGAAGACTAATATATGGCCCATATATATGTGTTGGGCGGCAAAGCTATTTAGAATAGCTAAATTATATTATTTTATTTTATTATTTAATTAAATGGAAATTAATTAATTTGGTGATTAATTAATTATTTAATAAAAGTCAAAATATTTTTCTAGTAGGAGATGGTCTCTTAATATTATACTATTGTCGGTAGTGTAATTAATATTAAAGACTATATTTGAAAAGTAGATAAATAAAATGAATTATTTATCTAAGCAAATTAGGAACTCTTTAATATGGTTATAAATACACTATTGAGTTGGATTAGGAGTCTTGGTGTAGGATAGAATTGTTTTTAGAAATGGATTATGAACCACCAAGTAAATCCACCTAAGGAAAGGATTCTTAACAACCAAGTAAATCTTTCTTAGGAAATGATTTGTGATCCTAATATATATTCTATGAAGATTTTGGCCAGCCCATATATGTATATATATATAAGAGGATAGAATTCCTTTTAGATAAGGATTCTTAACTACTAAATAAAACCACCTAAGGAAAAGATTCTTGTCAACCAAGTAAATCCTTCTTAGGAGAGGATTTATGATCATATATATATCTTTGTTAATTTCGGCCAGCCTAAGGTAATTTCATTGAGATTTCGGCCAGCCTTATTTTTCTAAGAGAAGAATTTGGCCATCATAGGAATTTTGAGGGAGAAAAATCTGATTTTACTCTAGACAAAATTCGATCAACTCTAAGAAATAGCGTTGTGATTCTGGAAAGTAGAAATAGGAAGAAAGAACGTTTAGTTTTCCATAGTACATTAGTAGCCTTTGCATCAAAAGGTTTTGTGTACAACATCGAATCAAGGTTCGCGCGAGTTTCAATCAAATTGATTGATAATTCACAAGTGATCTAACGTTCTTTGTTTTTCTTCTTGAAGGATTATTGTAACTAACAAAGAAGAATATTTTGTTTGTTTCCATCCTCAAGTATACGATTAAAAGAAAGGGAGTCCACACTCCTATGTGATTCACGTTCATGATTGGATTGGAAGATCTTACAGAATCAATTCAGCGCTTGTTCAATAGTCACGAAAAAAATGTACGACACTTTTTAATACATCAAATAATCTAGGGTTCAGGTTCTTGTTTTTTGAAAGAGAAAATATTTTATTTATACGCAAAACCTAATTTATATTAAATTTTCTCACGCTTCCGCTGTGTGTGTATTATTTTCCCTACAGTAAGGAGATCCATCAACATCTCCTGGGAAGCACGATGGCCAACCAACATTTCGGTAGGCTGATCTTCATCTACCTCATTGGAAGCAGTCAAGACCTCCCCAATCCTAGGCAATTGATCTTCATCATTTGCACCTTCATTAGCACCAGAAATTCCATAGGGACATGCCCCGTCATCAGCCGGGGTTGACAGATTCCTTACCCTTTCTAGGGATTTCCTCTTGGTCTCAATCTGTGATGATGGATAGGTCAAAGGGAGGAGGTAGAGCTTGAGCTACCTGGAATGCCGTATAAAATAAACCATCACCAAAGGAGAAGTCAACTTCCAACACCAAACTGGCCACCCTAGTGCACATGGTTCAATTCTTCTTCACCTACTCCCTAGCTTTCTTCCTTTATGAGTTTCTCTCCATAGCTCACCGCTCTAACCTGAGGGTCTCCTGATCAAGAGAACATTTCAACCTCTATAATTCATAGTGAGTATCCTTAAACGCCTTCTCGATTGCATTCAGAATAAGAATCAGCACCTACACCTCGTGAAGTTTGAGCAAGCTCCCCTCTGGATATCTCAGCATCAGATTCAGCCTTTTCAACATGATTCCTCAGTGAAGCCATTTGATGGCTCACCGCTATATTGTAATTGAAACTCTACAAATCACAACAATCAAGTTAGATACCACCAACGTATTAGTTATGAATGTAATAGGATGATGATGATGATTCAAGGTGTGATTCCTTCTTACCTCAACAATAAAGATGGAACCCTTAGTGAGCAAAACCTCAGAAGACAGTAAGGTCATTGAAGGTAAACCTTCACCAGGGCAAGAGAGGATGAACTGATCTAAGACCTCGTTCTGACCAGTAATCCTTGGTCGGGGTTTAGTATTCACTCAAGGATTTACGGGGGTGGTGGCATCAGAGGTTTCAAGACCCCGTATTGTTTGGAGAGGTACTGAAGCAAACGAAGGAGGTGGAATGGTAGCAGCAACAGAAGAAGTAAAGGCGACATCAATAGAGCTAGAAGCGATGATAGTAGTAGCAAGAGGAGCAGTAAAGCTCTGACCACTCACCCTGGTTAGCCTGGATGCGAAGACATCCATCTAAGAAGTGGGTCTAGAGGTGAGAGGTGCCATGGAAATCCTAATGGGTATGCACCTCATCGCGATAGGAGGATGAGGAGACCTAGCAGTTTGAGCGGTGAGGGAACCAGACAAAGAAAGTGATCTTGTAAGGGTCTGGCTATCGAGTAATCCATGCTCCTGTAGAGCCGGTAGTGGAACAGTTGAGACTGCACAAATCATCAAAGAACTAGAAAAAACAAGTGAAAAGCAAGAAAACAGAGTCAACGGAAGCAGAAAGGTTCAACACACCTGGAGAAGCAATGGAAATGCATATATACTGGTTCACCCAGCTGGGACCATAAGCGTTCGAGGTGGGATACTTTAGGTTGATGAAGTTTCGCTCGACAATCGCATCCAGAATCGCCCTAGACTTAGCGTTGAGGGATACTTTCCTCTAAGTTGGCTTACCACTAAAACGAGTAGGAACCTGGTCTTCAATGCCCCCGATAAAGACCGAGCTTCCCTAGTCACCACTTATCACGACCCATTCTTCCTTCCAAGGATTATATTTCTTGGTGGCGACAAGGACTATAAAGTTTAGGCAGTTTTTTTCCCAGAGATAAAACTGCCCCTGCGGACCAGGGGAGTTGGCAATAACCTGGAAAAGGAATGCCAAATCTTCAAGACCCGATTCCCGGTTAATACACTCATTCTTGCATTGCTCCTTCTATAGCATGAGAAAACCCACCAGGTGCCTCTAAAACCAGGGTCAGTTGAAGCGGGTGAGCTATAGGTTGTGAAAGACCCTAAGGAGAGAGGGATGAAAAGGCAACCTAACCCCACTTTCAAAAGCAGTGGTGTGGATGGGACACACTGTTCAAACCCCGTTCACCGGTTACGCAGCGAAACTAGGTTTAAATTTTTTTATACAGATCATAATCTGTATCTGTGACTAATGAACTTTGGATCGTAATTATTTTTCAGAACTAATACATACAATATGCAAACACAGGAAATTGAAACCGATATAAAGAGAAGAAAATCATACCAACATTAGGAGGCTCCTTCACTTTACGTTATGCTCCTGTCTAAACCAATCTTACCAACGTTTGGAAGCTCCTTCATTTTACTATGTGCTCCTGTCTGAACCACTCGATCTTCCTCACTATCTCCCGAAACTGATAACGGTGTGTGGGCACATCACGATCTCAGGAACTTGAATGGAGGATGTGGAGAAAATACTTGAAGAAACTCTTTCTTCTCAAGAGAAAACCAACTAGAACAATTCTAGTTATGATATATATATATATATATACACATATATTTGTTTTAATGGTGTACACTGCACCACTAATTTTTTTTTTCTTTTTAATCAACTGATGTCATGGCTTTTCAATGTCAAAACCAAAAAAAAACTCCTTTTTTTTAACAGATGCTTCAGCGACTTTTAACACACACAAAAATATATATCACACCTGCACATATCTCTATATCCCATGCCTTCAACTTGCATTTATATATCTATATATTAATATATAAAACATATATATATATATATACATATAAACATATATAAATATATATATATATATATATATATATATATATATATATATATATATATATATATATATATCCTTGTTTGTATCCAATACAAACACTTATATATGTGCTCACACCAATTTACATCCAATGCAATCTCTTTTGTTATAATTGATATATATCTTTTAATTATCATTTTCAAATATATCTAATACATTAAAAGTGAAAATAAGTATTTTAAATTTAAACTTAAATTCAAATACTTAGATAAATGATTTAGTAAAATAAAATAATCCTATTATTTTATCTTCACCTAAATCCATATATCAATTAACATCCTCCAATTAATAGTTAATTAATAATTCATAATTATCAATATAATTAAATAATCTAATAATTTATTGATTTAACTATTAACATTCATTAATTAAATAATCTCATTATTCAATTAATTCCCGAATATATATGCGTCAGTTTTGTAACACAATTAATTGGACAATCCAATTAATTTACCGTAACCCTTGTTAACTAAATCGATCGGGCTAGCAAAGAAAACCTATTGGACCTACAGTATTTTGAGCTCCAATAATCCTCGGAATCATTAACTAAACTCTTTAATTAATATTCCTTGATTATTAACTCCGGTGTTATTCCACTAAAAACCCGAAGCTGCACTCTCTCAACTGCAGACGCTTTTACACAGACCGATACAACTCGGTGTCCATCGATATAGCTATTACATATGGTGTGATCCTCCACAGTAGTTCATAATTAGAGCTATGTCATAATGTCCGTTATACCCCTCTAATTACATATATCCTTTAAGTATCGTTGATTATATAATGAACAATAAATCCTATATCCTTACAGAATTAGGAGAGCGCTCATATTGTCCAAGGCCCGAATCAACCCTTAAGGGAACTACCATCTACTTCTCACAAGAATGAGTGTATTCCACTATTGTGTACAAACCTTCCCAGCCACAAGCCAAACCGTAATCCCAACATACAGAGCATATTGATCGGGAACAGCATCCGACCTCACCCATGGTATATCAAAGACCACGATATAACCTGAAGGAGTCGATAAGACACTCAGGATTAAGATCACCCACATATAGCCATCGTTAGTAGATATATATGAATCTCATCGGTGAACGGATCTTGGTGAGAGATTCATATAGATCATGGCCCAGTCCTATATGATCACATCATACAAGGTGCCTCCATTCCCATATCTCATATGAATGATTCAGGATAGAATCATCGTACATTACGAAATGGACCGCAGCTATAGATTAACCACAAATAAAGTACCCAGCTTTATTTGCTATATATGGACTCTTTAGATTGCACGTCTCTTACTGTATCCATCCGTATATGACACTCATATACACAGTTTGAGATTACATCCGGCAATCTTGGATGTTAAATATATGCATAAGTTATAAAATAAACAACACAACATGAATGAATTGAACTTTTCCTTTTATTTATTTCATAAATCCATTTACAAATTACATCTTTAAGGCATAAACCCCAACAATCTCCCACTTGCACTTAAGCATGTGAGGCATGTCTCATAACCCTAGACCATCTAGGTGACCCAAAAACACTTTTGCCTGTAAGGTTTTCGTAAATGGATCAACATGATTGTCTTGTGAGACTATCTTGGTGACGATCACATCTCCTCTCTACACTATCTCTCTAATGAGATGATACTTTCTCTCTATATGTTTCCTTCTTTTGTGGCTTTTTGGTTCTTTTGAATTAGCCACAACACCATTGTTATCACAATAAAGTGTGATAGGCCTATCCAGATCTGGACCAACTTCCAGATCACTCAAGAACTTAAGGAGCCAAACAGCCTATTTAGAAGCTTCACAAGGCTACATATTCGGCTTCCATGGTGGAGTCAGCAATACAAGATTGCTTAATAATTCTCTACACAATGGCTCCACCACCAAGGTGAATACTGATCCAGACGTGGATTTTCTAGAATCTCCGTCTGACTGAAAATCAGAATCTGTGTATCCTAACGGGATCAAATCCTACCCGAAATACACTAGCATATAGTCTCTCGTTCTTCGAAGATACTTAAGAATTGTCTTGACAGCAACCCAATGATCCAATCCTGGGTTGGACTGGTATCCACTGACTACTCCCACTGTATAGCAGATGTCCGGTCTTATGCATAACATAGCATACATGAGACTACCTACTGCCAATGCATAGGGTACACGTCTCATATCCTCAACTTCTTGAGGTGTCTTAGGACATTGTTCCTTAGACAAGTTAACTTCATGCCTAGAAGGTAAATTACCTTTCTTGGAGTTTTATATCAAAAATCGCACAAGAATCTTGTCGATATATGATGCCTGAGACAGTGTTATGAGTTTATTCTTACGATTCCTTATAAGCTGGATCCTAAAAACATAACTCGCATCTCCCAAATCTTTCATTTGGAATTGGCTAGCCAGTCATCCCTTTACATTAGACAACACTCTCATATCATTCCCAATTAGTAGGATATCATCTACGTATAGAATCAAGAAAACTATTTTTTTATCAATGATGCGCTTGTAGACACAAGGCTCATCGACATTCTGCTCGAAGCCACAGGTTTTGATCACATCATCAAACCTGATATTCCAAGATCTAGATGCTTGCTTAAGCCCATAGATGGACCTTTTACAGCTTGCAAACCTTTTGCACTTGATCTGGAGACACGAATCCCTCTGGTTGCATCATATAGATGTTTTCATCAAGATTGTCATTCAAGAATGCAGTCTTGACGTCCATTTGCCAAATTTTAGAATCAAAATAGGCAGCAATGGATAAGAGAATCCTAATAGACTTAAACATGGCTACTTGCAAGAAGGTCTCTTCATAATCGACCTCCTCTTTCTAGGTATAACCCTTGGCCACTAGCCTTGCCTTGAAGGTCTCTACCTTCCCGTCTACTCCTCTCTTTCTCTTATAGGTCCACTTATACCCTATGCAAGGACTCCATCTCGAGATACATGGCTTTAAGCCATTCCTCTTTATCAGGATCTTCCATTGCATTCCTAAATGTCAATGGATCATCAACACTATAAGTAGAGACAACAACTTGTCCCTTACCTATACCTAAATAGCGTTCAGGTTGTCTCACAACCTTTTCACTACGTCTAGGTGGTAATGTATCTTGATCAGGAACCATCTGACTCTCAGATGTTTGTGGATCAACAACTCTTGTTGATGAAGCACTAGTCCCATCAGGCTCCAACTCATTCGATATAATCTTGGAATGAGGTTTAGGGTCACTAATATAACTGTCCTCAAGAAATGTTGCATTTGTCAATACAAACACTTTGTTATCTTTGGGACTATAGAAGTGTCCACCTCTGGTCTCCTTGGAGTATCCTACAAACAGGCAGACCACAGACTTGGAGTCTAGCTTTCTAGTTATGTTCTTCAGCACGTGTGCTGGACACCCCCATATGCAAAAATGTCGCAAACTAGCTTTACGACCATTCCACAACTCTAGAGGAGTCTTAGGAATAAATTTGGATGGTACCACATTCAAAATGTATGTCGTTGTTTGTAATGCATATCCCCAGAAGGAATTTGGTAATGATGAGAAACTAATCATAGATCTCACTATTTCCATTAGGGTTCTATTTCTCCTATCTGCCACACCATTTTGCTGAGGTGTACCGAGAGCTGTAAGTTGGGAAACTATCCCATGCTCGACCATAAAGTCTTCAAACTCTTGGTCAAGGTACTCACCTCCACAATCCGATCGCAGTGACTTGATAGTCCTACCTAATTGATTCTCAATTTCAGCTCAAAATTCTTTAAACATTTCAAATGTTTTCGACTTCCGTTGCATTAGGTAGACATATATGTATCTTGAGTAGTCATCTATAAAGGTGACATAATACTCATAACCACCTCTAGCTTTAACAATCATCAGTTCGTAGATGTCTGTAAGTATAAGCTCTAGCGGTTCTTTAGCTCTAAGCCCTTTTCTAGTAAAAGGTCTCTTAGTCATCTTACCTTCCAGACAAGATTCGTAGACAGGTAAGGTGCCAACCTTTAACTCACTTAAAGGTCCACTTTTTACTAGTCTATCTATCCGGTCAAGATTGATATGATCAAGCCTTAGATGCCAGAGATACGTGTCATTATCTGGAGAAATATTATGTCGTTTAGTTTTTGGTTTTTCAACCTTAAACATTTCGATGTTGAGCAGTGTAGTATGTACTAACGGTTTAAACACATACAAAAATTTTTCATTAATTTCTGAACAAATATTCAGACCATTCTTTCCAATAATAACAGACTTATTATTAAAAGAAACAGAATATTTTTGTTCTAACAACTTAGAAACAGAAATCAAATTCCGTGTAAATCCAAGAATATAAAATACATTGTCCAACAATATATACTTATTACAAAAAAGTAATCTAATTACGCCCACTACTCGTGCCGACACGACATCCTCTGACTCCACACTCATTGAGAAGGCTTGCTCCTCTAGTTGTGTCCAAGAATCAGTCCATTGTAAAGAAGAACAAACATGATTAGTGGCCCCTGAATCAACTATCCAGGGTAAAGAATCATCTTCCACTAAACACGACTTAAGAACAAGTAAATCATATTTACTTTTCTTGGACTTCTTCTTGCTTTGGGCTTTCTTGGGTTTGGGCATACCCTTCACTTTCCCAGTAGACCTCTTTCTCTTCTTATTATTAGAATAGGAAGATGGTTCAGTAACATTTGCCTCACTGGTTTTACCCTTGTTATCCTTAGTCAAGGACTCAAAGGTAGTGAGCTCATTAAGCAACTGTGTGAGATTGAACCTTAACTTGTTCATTCGTAGTTGCTCTTAAACTGATCGAAACTCTTCGGAAGAGTCATCAGTATGATGCTCACTTGACTAGGTTCGTCAATAGCCCTGCCATTGACTTCTGCCGTGTTGAAGAAGGACATCGTGCTCAGGACATGTTCCTGAACTGACGTACCTTCCTTCATCCGAGCGAGCATAGCAAAACGAATGGCTTCGTGTTGCTTTTGCTCGGAGGGTTGCCCGAACATAGCTTGCAATGACTCCATGATTTTGAATGCTGAAGTCATTGCTTCATGCTTTGTGACAAGCACTTGTCATAGAAGCCAACAGATATGTTCGGGCCTTCTCATCAGATGAGACCCATCGCTCGTATGTCTCACAAACAGTTCAAGTGGCATTGGCAGCAGGCGCTGGAGAACATTCCTCCGTAAGCACAAACTTAAGGTTGTTGGTGACCAATATTGCATTAATGTTAAGTTTCCACTTAGTGTAGTTATCACCAGTTAATTTGTCATTTGCAAGAATTTAAAGTAATGCAGACGACATTATTGCTAAAATAAATAAAACATTCATTCAGTCATTTATTTAAAATAAGTGTGAGTGCTTTGGCATAAATTTAAACATGATGCATGCACATGTTTAACGAACTAGAACTACCCTAAAACTAGTTAATATACCACGACAATCCAACATACCACAAAGAAGTGCCGTCTTAGGGTCGGTCAAGTCTTTGCATGTTGGACCGAGACATTCTCAATCAAATAATATTCTAGAATAACTCTTATTCCATATCATTCAACCATCGTTCATTTAGTCATGTTTTTAATTAACAAACATAATCAAAACCTTCGTGAGTGTAACCCACCATTTCAGGTCTCAAGAGCTTAACTCGAGAATCGCCGCCTTAGGGTCGGTCAATTCCGAAATACCCGAAATCCTATCATTAGGAAGTCAACCTTGGTATTGACCTTTGTGGAAACCCTCCTTAGGGAGGACGAAAGCAAAGTCGTCACGAGGCCCCACTCCGATCTCACGGTGTTGAACTAATGATGGAGACAGTGGGATATATATGTCATATATCCCTCTCCCACTCACTATTTTAAAATTAGGGTTTTCTATCAACCGTTAATGCACCTAGACTCTACAGGATTAAACGACTAACTTTAATCAAGTTATCTAGGGTAATAACTAATTATAACCAAATTCTAATTAACTAATAAATTATTAATGATTTTTAACAATTAAAAATCTAATCTATTAGTGAACAATCTAAGACTTTGTAAACTATTTACTAGGGTTAGATTATTATGTTAGTGTTTACCAAGTTTTAACTATTAAAACCCTAACACTTTATTTGGATAATTTATTATTAGGTAATTAATCATATTAATCCTAATTACAATAAATTGCCATATTAATCTAACTTATTGAACTCTTTAATAACTAGATTAATATTAATAAGAATTACCAAGTTTTTCTATCCATTAAAAAACTAATCTCATTATTCATAGCAAATTATGTATATTACCCATTTTAATCACATTTAAAAAATACATAAAATATCAGGCTATGATGCATGTATGACATATCAAATATATTTGTGTATGCGCATCTAATCTAAATGACATACGTATGCATGGCAATGCTTTTATCATCACATAATATAAAGCATACATGAATTGACCGAGTACTGTGGATTATTTAACCTAAAAATATTGGAATCTAAAATTACAAAAAAAATCCCAAGGCATTCCTTGGTCTTCTTGTAATTTCCGAGTCTTCCAGTCTCTTCAGGTCACTCCAATTTATCTCATGAATCTTTTGTCGCGAGTTTTCCATGTCCTCAAAATAGGTTACAATTTTTTTTTTTTTTTTTATAATACAATAACAGTAAAAAAAATATAAACAAAAAATAATAATAATAATACAACCCAAAAACCATAAATCCACAATACCATATAATTAACGATCAATCATGTTTTTGTAAATTAAAAAAAAATTAATATACATACAAAAACATCATACAGTCAATTTAAATCGTGCCTACACAATCATACATACAGGAGCGTCGAAAACAATTTCTTGTTCCGAAAAATAACCAGGCTCTGATACCAATTGTTGGAACCCCGTTCACCGGTTCCGCAGCGGAACTAGGTTTAAATTTTTTTATACATATCATAATCTGTATCTGTGACCATTGAACTTTGGATCGTAATTATTTTTCGGAACTAATACATACAATATTTAAACACAGGAAATTGAAATCGATATAAAGAGAAGAAAATCATACCAACGTTTGGTGGCTCCTTCACTTTACGTTATGCTCATGTCTAAACCAATCTTACCAACGTTTGGAAGCTCCTTCACTTTACAATGTGCTCCTGTCTAAACCACTCGATCTTCCTCACTATCTTCCAGAACTGATAACGGCGTGTGTGCGCGTCATGATCTCAAGAACTTGAATGGAGGATGTGGAAAAAATACTTGAAGAAACTCTTTCTTCTCAAGAGAAAACCAACTAGAACAATTCTAGTTATGATATATATATATATATATATATATATGTTTTAATGGTGTACACTGCACCACTAATTTTTTTTTCTTTTTAATCAACTGATGCCGTGGCTTTTCAATGTCAAAACCAAAAACAAACTTCTTTTTTTTAACAGATGCTTCAGCGACTTTTTACACACAAAAATATATATCACACCTGCACATATCTCTATAGCTCATGCCTTCAACTTGCATTTATTTATCTATATATTAATATATAAAACATATTAATATATAAAAAACATATATATATATATATATATATATATATATCCTTGTTTGTATTCTATACAAACACTTATATATGTGCACACACCAATTTACATCCAATGCAATCTCTTGTGTTATAATTGATATATATCTTTTAATTATCCTTTTCAAATATATCTAATTTATTAAAAGTGATAATAAGTAGTTTAAATTTAAACTTAAATTCAAATACTTAGATAAATGATTTAGTAAAAAAAAATAATCCTATTATTTTATCTTCACCTAAATCCATATATCAATTAACACCCTCCAATTAATAGTTAATTAATAATTCATAATTATCAATATAATTAAATAATCTAATTATTTAATTAATTTAACTATTAACATTCATTAATTAAATAAAACTCATTATTCAATTAATTCCCGAATATATACGTGTCACTTTTGTAACACAATTAATTGGACAATCCAATTAATTTACCGTGACCCTTGTTACCTAAATCGATTGAGCTAGCAAGGGGACCTAATGGACCTACAGTATTTTGGGCTCCAATAATCTTCGGAATCATTAACTAAACTCTTTAATTAATATTACTTGATTATTAACTTCGCTTTTATTCCACTAAAAACTCGAAGCTGCACTCTCTTAACTGTAAACGCTTTTACACAGACCGATACAACTCGGTGTCCATCGATATAGCTATTACATATGGTGTGATCCTCCACAGTAGTTCATAATTAGAGCTAGGTCATAATGTCCATTATACCCCTCTAATTACATATATCCTTTAAGTACTGTTGATTCTATAATGAACAATAAATCCTATTTCCTTACGGAATTCGGAGAGCGCTCATATTGTCCAAGCCCCAAATCAACCCTTAAGGGAACTACCATCTACTTCTCACAAGAATGAGTGGATTCCACTATTGTGTACAAACCTTCCCAGCCATAAGCCAAACCGTAATCCTAACATACGGAGCATATTGATCAGGAACAGCATCCGACCTCACCCATAGTATATCAAAGACCACGATCTAACCTGAAGGAGTCGATAAGACACTCAGGATTAAGATCACCCATATATAGCCATCGTTAGTTGATATATATGAATCTCATTGGTAAACGGATCTTGGTGAGAGATTCATATAGATCATGGCCCAGTCCTATATGATCACATCATACAAGGTGTCTCTATTCCCATATCTCATATGAATGATTCAGGATAAAATCATCGTTTATTAAGGAATGGACCGCAACTATAGATTAACCACAAATAAAGTATCCAGCTTTGTTTGTTATCTATGGACTCATTAGATTGCACGTCTCTTACTGTATCCATCCGTATACGACACTCATATACACAGTTCGAGATTACATCCGGCAATCTTGGATGTTAAATATATGCACAAGTTATAAAATAAACAACACAACATGAATGAATTGAACTTTTCCTTTCATTTATTTCATAAATCCATTTAAAAATTACATCTTTAGGTCATAAACCCCAACACACATCTGGTGAAGGAGTGAGCATATCATAATTACTGCGGTGAACTGTAACCATGATACTATTAGGAATACCGAATCTCTCCCTCAAACGGTTGATCGATTCAACGGTGGCGGTGGAATCAGAGATGATTCTAAAATTTTACGGGAGGGTGAGTACCCCTTCTACAGCAATGGTGGCGGCCTCGACCCGACCTTCTATAGCTTTGACCTCGCCTGACTCCTCTTCAGAGTGCCCTTAGACTATCTCGAGCGGGGCATCTAGGTCGTTTGAAAAGCCAACCCCAATTGCAATGTTCCGACCGGAACGACGGTGTGGTTACATAGAAGGGACATCGCTTTCTCCGCTGTCTTTTTTCCAAGCTCGTTTCCTGCCTACGAGACTCGGGGAGTCACCCTTCACCAATCTTTCGACATTGTCACGATCATAATTTGTCATGGTAACAACGGTTTTGAGGTCTGAGAGCCGAGAGGAGAGGGCTAAAGAGAAGCGAAAAGGATAGAAAGATTAGGGATTTTTGAATTTTGAAAGTAGATGAGATTAAAAGCGTGAAAAATAGTGATAAGGATACCGTGTTTAAATAAGAGATAACAGTAGCTGTAATATTTTTAGCCAGATACACGTAGAAACTTGTGTACCGTTGAAAACTTCTTGTTGTTTTATGTTGGAACCAAATTCACCGATCACGTAGCGGAAACGTGTTTTTAAATTTTTTTATACATATCGTAATCTGTATCTGGGACCGGTGCACTTTTGATCGTTATTATTTTCGAAACAAATACATATTTAACTATTATACTAATAAAATATATATGTAAATACAGGAAATTGTAATCAATAATAATAATATATATATAACCATACCAACGTTTGGAGGCTCCTTCACTTTTCGATTTGCTCCTGGTCCATACCACTGATCTTCCTAGCTATTCCTGGGATTGGTAACTGCGTGTGGGCGAGTCACGGTTATCAGGAACTTAGGATGGAGGGTGTAGAAAAGAAAAAATTAAGAATCTCTTTCTTTATATTAATGAACAACACTTGTACATAAAACCTTTTCACTCTTTATGGTGTTTGTTCATGCACACACTTGCACAAAATAACTCACAAAAACTTTCACTCACCAGCCTTTTTTTCTTTTAACCAAAAGCCAAAAGACAACTTTTTGTCTTTTGTTAAATATATATGTGTGTAAGCTGCTGTGCGTTTCACGCACAGCAACATTTTTTTTTTTTTAATAAAAATATCTTATATTTAATATTTAAAAAATTTAATCAAATCTATATTTGATTTTTAAAAACTTTCAAACAAAAATATCTCATATCTTTAATTTGATTTTAATTTTGAATTCAAACTATTTAAATTCAAAAATAAATTATTTAATTTAATAAAATAAAATAATCACATTATCTTATTTTATTCAAAAATAAATATCAACATACACCCTCCATTTAGTGATTAATAACATAATTAAATAATCTCATTATTTAAGTTATTTAATCACCATTATCTATTAATTAAATAATCTTATTATTCAATTAATTCCCGAATAAATACGTGTCACTTTTGTAACACAATTAACTGGACAATCCAATTAATTAATCGTGACCGTTGTTACCTAAATCGATCGGGCTAGCAAGAGGACCTAATGGACCCACAGCATTTTGAGCTCCAATAATCCTCAGAATCATTAATTAAACTCTTTAATTAATATTCTTTGATTATTAACTCCGGTGTTATTCCACTAAAAACCCGAAGCTGCACTCTCTCAACTGCAGACGTTTTTACACAGACCGATACGACTCGGTGTCCATCGATATAGCTATTACATATGGTGTGATCCTCCACAATAGTTCATAATTAGAGCTGGGTCATAATGTCTGTTATACCCCTCTAATTACATATATACTTTAAGTACCATTGATTCTCTAATTGACAATAAATCCTACTTCCTCACGGAATTAGGAGAGCGCTCATATTGTCCAAGCACCGAATCAACCCTTAAGGGAACTACCATCTACTTCTCACAAGAAGGAGTGGATTCCACAATTGTGTACAAACCTTCCCAGCCACAAGCCAAACCGCAATCCCAACATACGGAGTATATTGATCAGGAAATACATCTGACCTTACTCATGGTATATCAAAGACCACGATCTAATCTGAAGGAGTCGATAAGACACTCAGGATTAAGATCACCCATATATAGCCTTCATTAGTTGATATATATGAATCTCATCGGTAAACAGATCTTTGTGTGAGATTCATATAGATCATGGCCCAGTCCTATATGATTACATCATACAAGGTGCCTCCATTCCCATATCTCATATGAATGATTAAGGATAGAATCACTGTACATTACGGAATGGACCACAGCTATAGATTAACCACAAATAAAGTACCCAGCTTTATTTGCTATCTATGGACTCTTTAGATTGCACGTCTCTTACTGTATCCATCTATATATGACACTCTTATATACAGTTTGAGATTACGTCCGGCAATCCAGGATGTTAATATATACACAAGTTTATAAAATAAATAACAAAACAGAATGAATTGAACCATTCCTTTTATTTACTTCATAAATCCATTTACGAATTACATGCATAGGGCATAAACCCCAACAATCTAACACTTGCACTAAAGCATGTGAGGCATGTCTCATAACCCTAAACCATCTAGGTGGCCCGAAAACACTTTAGCCGGTAAGGTATTCGTAAATGGATCAGCATGATTGTCTTGTGAGGCTATCTTGGTGACGATCACATCTCCTCTCTGCACTATCTCTCTTATGAGATGAAACTTTCTCTCTATATGCTTCCCTCTCTTGTGGCTTCTTGGTTCTTTGGAATTAGCCACAGCACCACTGTTATCACAATAAAGTGTTATGGGTTTATCCAGGTCTAGAACAACTTCTAGATCACTCAAGAACTTACGGAGCCAAACAGCCTCTTTCGCAGCTTCACAAGCAGCTACATATTCGGCTTCCATGGTGGAGTCAGCAATGCAAGATTGCTTGACACTTCTCCATACAATGGCTCCACCACCCAGGGTGAATACTGATCCAGACGTGGATTTTCTAGAATCCCTGTCTGACTGAAAATCAGAATCCGTGTATCCTAACGGGATCAAATCCTGTCCGGAATACACTAGCATATAATCTCTCGTTCTTCGAAGATACTTGAGAATAGTCTTGACAGCAACCCAATGATCCAATCCTGGGTTGGACTGGTATCTGCTGACTACTCCCACTACATAGCAGATTTCCGGTCTTGTGCATAACATAGCATACATGAGACTACCTACTGCTGATGCATAGGGAACACGTCTCATATCCTCAACTTCTTGAGGTGTCTTAGGACACTGTTCCTTAGACAAGTGAACTCCATGTCTGGAAGGTAAATTACCTTTCTTAGAGTTTTGCATTGAAAATCGTACAAGAATCTTATCGATATATGATGCCTGAGACAGTGCTATAAGTTTGTTTTTACGATCCCTTATAAGTTGGATCCCTAGAACATAACTTGCCTCTCCCAAATCTTTCATTTGGAATTGGCTAGCCAGCTAGCCCTTTACATTAGACAACACTCCCATATCATTCCCAATGAGTAGGATATCATCTACGTATAGGACCAAGAAAACTACTTTTTTATCAATGATGCGCTTGTAGACATAAGGCTCATCGACGTTTTGCTCGAAGCATAGGTTTTGATCACATCATCAAACCTAATATTCCAGGATCTAGATGCTTGCTTAAGTCCATAGATGGAACTTTAAAGATTGCAAACCTTTTGCTCTTGATCTGGAGACGCGAATCCCTCTGGTTGCATCATATAGATGTTTTCATCAAGATTGCCATTCAAGAATGCAGTCTTGACATCCATTTGCCAAATTTCAAAATTGAAATAGGCAGCAATGGATAAGAGAATCCTCATAGACTTAAACATGGCTACTGGCGAGAAGGTCTCTTCATAATCGACCCCCTCTTTCTGGGTATAACCCTTTGCCACTAGCCTTGCCTTGAAGGTCTCTACCTTCCCATCTACTCCTCTCTTTCTCTTGTAGATCCACTTACACCCAATGGGTTTTACCCCATCCGGTAAGTCTATAAGATCCTAGACTGAGTTAGAGTACATGGACTCCATCTCGATATTCATGGCTTTAAGCCATTCCTCTTTATCAGGATCTTCTATTGCATTCTTAAATGTCAATGGATCATCTACACTATCAGCAGAGATAACACCTTGTCCCTCACCTATAGCTAAATAGCATTCAGGTTGTCTCACAACCCTCTCACTACCTCTAGGTGGTAGTGTATCCTGATCAGGAACCATCTGACTCTCAGATGGTTGTGGATCAACAACTCTTGTTGAGGAAGCACTAGTCTCTCTAAGCTCTAACTCATTTAATACAATCTTGGAACGAGGTTTATGGTCACTAATGTAATTATCCTCAAGAAACGTTGCATTTGTCGATACAAATACTTTGTTATCTTCGGGACTATAAAAGTGTCCACCTCTGGTCTCCTTGGAGTATCCTACAAATAGGCAGACAACAGACTTGGAGTCTAGCTTTCCAGTTCTATTCTTCAGCACGTGTGCTGGACACCCCCATATGTAAAAATATCGTAAACTAGCTTTACGACCATTTTCACAACTCTAGGGGAGTCTTAGGAACAGATTTGGATGGCACTACATTCAAAATGTATGCCGCTCTTTGTAACGCATATCCCGAGAAGGAATTTGGTAATGATGAGAAACTAATCATAGATCTCACCATTTCCATTAAGGTTCTATTTCTCCTCTCCGCTACACCATTTTGCTAAGGTGTACCGGGAGCTGTCAGTTGAGAAACTATCCCATGCTCGACCATGAAGTCTTCAAACTCTTGGTCAAGGTACTCACCTCCACGATCCAATCTTAGTGACTTGATAGTCCTACCTAATTGATTCTCAACTTCAGCTCAAAATTCTTTGAACTTTTCAAATGTTTCCGACTTTCGTTGCATCAGGTAGACTTATCCGTATCTTGAGTAGTCATCTATAAAGGTGACATAATACTCATAACCACCCCTAGCTTTAACATTCATCGGTCCGCAGACATTTGTATGTATAAGCTCTAGCGGTTCTTTAGCTCTAAGCCCATTTCCAGTAAAAGGTCTCTTAGTCATCTTACCTTCCAAACAATATTCGCAGACAGGTAAGGTGCCAACCTTTAACTCACTTAAAGGTCCACTTTTTACTAATCTGTCTATCCGGTCAAGGTTGATATGACTAAGCCTTAGAAGCCAGAGATACGTGTCATTATCTGGAGAAATTTTATGTCGTTTAGTTTTTGGTTTTTCAACCTTAAACATTTCGGTGTTGAGCAGTGTAGTATGTATTAACGGTATTAATACATACAAATTGTTTTCACTAATTCCTGAACAAATATTCAGACCATTCTTTCCAATAATAACATACTTATTGTTAAAAGAAACAGAATATTTTTGTTCTAAGAGCTTAGAAAAGGAAATCAAATTCCGTGTAAATCAGGAATATAAAAAACATTGTTTAATAATAAAAAACTATTATTATTACAAAATTGCAATCTTATTACTCCCACTGCTTTGGCCGATACGACATCCCCCGACCCCACACGCATTAAGAAGGCTCCCTCCTCTAGCTGTGTCCAAGAATCAGTCTACTGAAAAGAAGAACAAACATGATTAGTGGCCCCCGAATCAACTATCCAGGGTGAAGAATCATCTTCCACTAAACAAGATTCAAGAACAAGTAAATCATATTTACCTTTCATCTTTTTCTTCTTGGCTACCTACTCAAGATACTGAGGACAGTTCCTCTTCCAGTGCCCGACCTTGTTACAATGGAAACATTTTCCTTTGTCTTGGTCAGTGGAGGTGCCCTTCATTTTGCTTTGGGCTTTCTTGGGCTTGGGCTTTCCTTTTGCCTTCCCAGCGGACCTTTTCCTCTTCTTATTATTAGAGAAAGATGGTTCGGCAACATTTTCCTCACCGGTCTTGCCTTTGTTGTCCTTAATCAAGGACTCAAAGATAGCGAGCTCATTGAGCAACTGTGTAAGACTGAACTTTAACTTGTTCATCCCGTAGTTGCTTTTAAACTGATCGAAACTCTTCGGAAGAGTTGTCAATATGATGCTCACCTGACTGGGTTCGTCAATGACCCCGCCATTGACTTCTGCCGTGTTGAAGTAGGACATTATACTCAGGACATGTTCCCAAACTGACGTTCCTTCCTTCATGCGAGCTAGCATAGCGGAACGAACAGCTTCATGTCGCTTTTGCTCGGAGGGCTGCCCGAACATAGCTTGCAATGACTCCATGATTTTGAATGCTTAAGTCATTGCGTCGTGCTTTGTGACAAGCACGTCTGTCATAGATGCCAACAGATATGTTCGGGCCTTCTCAACATATGAGACCCATCGCTGGTATGCCTCACGAACAGTTCGTGTTGCATTGACAGTAGGCGCTGGAGGACATTCCTCCGTAAGCACAAACTTAAGGTCTTTGGTGACCAAAATTGCATTAATATTAAGTTTCCACTTTGTGTAGTTATCACCAGTTAATTTGTCGTTTGCGAGAATTTGAAGTAATGCAGAAGACATTGCTGAAATAAATAAAACATTCATTCAATCATTTATTTAAAACAAGTGCGGGTGCTTTGGTATAAATTTAAAAACGATGCATGAACATGTTAAACGAACTAGAACTACCCTAAAAATAGTTACTATACCACGACAATCCAACATACCACAAAAAAATGCCGCCTTAGGGTCGGTCAAATCTTTGTATGTTGGACCGAGACATTCTCAATCAAATGATATTCTAGAATAACTCTTATTCCATATCACTCAACCATCGTTTATTCAGTCAGGTTTTTAATTAACAAACTTAATCAAAACCTTCGTGAGTGTAACCCACCATTTCAGATCTCATGAGCTTAACTCGAGAATTGCCGCCTTAGGGTCGGTCAATCCCAAAATACCCTCAGAAATCCTATCCGTTAAGAAGTCAACCTTGGTATTGACCTTTGAGGAAACCCTCCTTAGGGAGGACGAAAGCAAAGCCGTCACGAGGCCCCACTCGGATCTCACGATGTTGAACTAATGATGGAGACCGCGAGATATATATGTCATATATCCCTCTCCCACTCACTATTTTAAAACTAGGGTTTTCTATTATCCGTTAATGCACCTAGACTCTACAGGATCAAACGGCTAACTTTAATCAAGTTATCTAGTGCATTAACTAATTCATTATTAGAAAAAATTTCTAATTAACTAATAAATTATTAATGATTTTTAACAATTAAAAATCTAATCTATTAGTAAATAGTCTAGGTCTTTGTAAACTATTTACTAAGCTCGGATTATTATGAAAATGTTTACCAAGTCTTAACTATTAAAACTCTAACACAATTTTCGGTTCATTTATAATTAGACAATTAATCAAATTAATCCTAATTACTATAAATGACCATATTAATCTAATTTATTAAACTCTTTAATAACTAGATTAATACTAATGAGAATTACCAAGTTTTTTAACAATTAAAAAAAACTAATCCCATTTTCATAGCCAATTTATGTATTTATCCATTTTAATCACATTAAAAAAAATACACAAAATATAGGTTATGATGCATGTATGACATATTAAATATATTTGTGTAGGCACTTCTAATCTAAAAGACATACGTATGCATGACAATGCTTTTTATCATCACATAATATAAAACATACATGAATTGACCGAGTACTGTGGATTATTTAACCTAAAAAAAATTGGAATCTAAAATTACAAAAATACCCCCAAGGCATTCCTTGGCCTTCTTGTAATTTCCAAGTCTTCGTTTCTCTTCAGGTCATTTGGATTCATCTCATGAATTTTTCTTCGCGATTTTTCCATGTCTTCAACATAGGTTACATTTTTTTTTTACAATCCAATAATAGTTAAAAAAAAAAAAAAAAAAAATTATGCAACCCATAATACCTAAATCCACAGTACCATATAATTAACGATCAATCATGTTTTTGTAAAATTAAGAAAAAATTAATACACATACAAAAACATCATACAGTCAATTTAAATCGCACCTACACAATCATACATACAGGAGCATCGAAAACAATTTCCTGTTCCGAAAATAAAATTGGCTCTGATACCAATTGTTGGAACCAAATTCACTTATCACGCAGCGGAAACGAGTTTTAAAATTTTTTTATACATATCGTAATCTGTATCTGGGACCGGTGAACTTTTGATCGTTATTATTTTCGGAACAAATACATATTTAACTATTACACTAATAAAATATATATGTAAATACAGGAAATTGTAATCAATAATATATATATATATATATATATATATATATATATATATATATATAACCATACCAACGTTTGGAGGCTCCTTCACTTTTCGATTTGCTTCTGGTCCGTACCACTGATCTTCCTAGCTATTCCCGGGATTGGTAGTTGCGTGTGAGCGCGTCACGGTTATCAGGAACTTAGGATGGAGGGTGTAGAAAAGAAAAAAATTAAGAAACTCTTTCTTTATATTAATGAACAACACTTGTACATAAAACCTTTTCACTCATTGTGGTGTTTGTTCATGCACACATTTGCACAAAATAACTCACAAAAACTTTCACTCACGAGCCTTTTTTTCTTTTAACCAAAAGCCAAAAGACAACTTTTTGTCTTTTGTTAAATAAATAAATATATATATATATATATATATATATATATATATGTGTGTGTGTGTGTGTGTGTGTGTGTGTGTGTGTGTGTGAGTGAGTTGCTGTGCGTTTCACGCACAAAAACATTTTTTTTTTTTTAAATATCTTATATTTAATATTTAAAAAATTTAATCAAATCTATATTTGATTTTTAAAAACTTTCAAATAAAAATATCTCATATCTTTAATTTGATTTTAATTTTGAATTCAAACTATTTAAATTCAAAAATAAATTATTTAATTTAATAAAATAAAATAATCACATTATCTTATTTTATTCAAAAATAAATATCAACATACACATTTAGTGATTAATAACATAATTAAATAATCTCATTATTTAAGTTATTTAATCACCATTATCTATTAATTAAATAATCTCATTATTCAATTAATTCCCGAATAAATACGTGTCACTTTCGTAACACAATTAACTGGACAATCCAATTAATTAATCGTGACCATTGTTACCTAAATCGATCGGGCTAGCAAGGGGACATAATGGACCCACAGTATTTTGAGCTCCAATAATCCTCAGAATCATTAATTAAACTCTTTAATTAATATTCTTTGATTATTAACTCCGGTGTTATTCCACTAAAAACCCGAAGCTGCACTCTCTCAACTGCAGACTTATTTACACAGACTGATACAACTCGGTGTCCATCGATATAGCTATTACATATGGTGTGATCCTCCACAATAGTTCATAATTAGAGTTGGGTCATAATGTCCGTTATACCCCTCTAATTACATATATCCTTTAAATACCATTGATTCTCTAATGGATAATAAATCCTACTTCCTCACGGAATTAGGAGAGCGCTCATATTTTCCAAGCACCGAATCAATCCTTAAGGGAACTACCAACTACTTCTCACAAGAAGGAGTGGATTCCACTATTGTGTACAAACCTTCTCAGCCACAAGCCAAACCGCAATCCCAACATACAGAGTATATTGATCAGGAAATACATCTGACCTCAACCATGGTATATCAAAGACCATGATCTAACCTGAAGGAGTCGATAAGACACTCAGGATTAAGATCACCCATATATAGCCATCATTAGTTGATATATATGAATCTCATCGGTAAACGGATCTTTGTGTGAGATTCATATAGATCATGGCCCAGTCCTATATGATCACATCATACAAGGTGCCTCAATTCCATATCTGATATGAATGATTCAGGATAGAATCACTGTACATTACGGAATGGACCACAGTTATAGATTAACCACAAATAAAGTACCCAGCTTTATTTGCTATCTATGGACTCTTTAGATTGCACGTCTCTTACTGTATCCATCTATATATGACACTCTTATACATAGTTTGAGATTACATCCGGCAATCCAGGATGTTAATATATACACAAGTTTATAAAATAAATAACATAACAGAATGAATTGAACCTTTCCTTTTATTTACTTCATAAATCCATTTACAAATTACATGCTTAGGGCAAAAACCCCAACATTTTAAACATAAACACATTCCTCGCTCGACACGTAGGCTCTACATTTAATAGGAAGATTTCTTCCCAAATTTTGGTAAAAAAATTAGAAATGGAAAATTCCCCAAATGGGATAGAAAATCTGACTCCAACCCTAACTCAGTCACCGGTGTTCAAGTCAGAGGGGACTTCTGTTAATAGCCAAATTTGGCGAGGGCCCAAAGGGAAATTTTCCACCTAATTAGCACCTTGTAGAAAGCATCTCCATGCATTGAATAGGTATCAAACACAATGGTCGACCTCGAAGTACCAAGCCCAGCAAAACTAGGGAACCTCAGCATCGTTGTAGGAGCAAGACGAAGATTTTGTACGTTCACAGTCCACTGGTACTCAAGTACCTAGACAACTATTTTGTTATCCTGTTGAGGTGCATATCCTACCTCTCTAGCAGAAAGGAATATGTCTGTAAACCTCCGAGGAGATCACAAAGCTCCAACGAGGTCGACAAAGCACCTTACTACCGGAATGGTACCCCGAGGTACCTCATCATCATCATCGGTCAAGTGCCACCTCACAAGGATGGTACCTCAAGACACCTCTCTAGGATGGAACCTCAGAACACCTCGCTAGCAGACTTGTACTCTGAGGTACCTTACCACATAACCAGGTTGATACCTTGAGGTGTCACACCTATAACAGAGAAAGTCAAATTATTCACCGAATTGTAAATAAGCTCCATGTATGCACTGTCATGATGAAAGATTACAAAAAGGAAACAAACATGTTTCCCACCAAGATTTCCTCCTCCAGCCGTTTCTCCAGGGTCAATCGTATTAAACAGAAAATCCTGCCAAATGAGGAAAAGAGATCAATCCAGTGATCTTCGGACTCTACGCCAAAGAAAAACCCTAGCAACTCCATGTATAAATACAGAGATAATAGCACAAAGGAAAAAGTAAAAAAAAAAAGATCGACATCTAGAACCTAAGAAGTTATCATTTAATTCTGTAGTCAGCATTTAGCCTAGCCATCGTCGTTGTTAGTTAGATCCATTTATCGACATACACGAGTTCGCCACCTCTAGTCAGTTTAAGAGAAAATAGAGTTTGAGATTTTCACACTATTGTATTATTTGTTATCTTATTGTACTCACCGTATAGTTTAATAAAAGAGCATTACTTTGCCCACTATCACTCCTTCACTCGTCTCATCTATCTTTACGCGTGAAACCGGTACCAAAGGTACCTACCCCGACTGTAATCTACTCAAAGTTGTGGTCCTGAAGGTATTACGTGAGATTCCTCACCTATAGCGAATTTTCGATTAACAGGTAGTCACATTGGCGATAAAGTTTTTATTCCTAGGATCACTTTGACAACAATCGATAGTAAATGGCCATTTATTCTTAGAAGACTTCAATTTCCTATAACACTTTGCTATGCAATGACCATTAATAAAAGTCAGGGACAATCTCTCAAAAGTGTTGGATTGTATTTGCCCCAACCAGTTTTTACACATGGACAATTGTATGTTGCTATGTCTAGAGTTACATCAAAGAAGGGTTTAAAAAATTTAATAGCTCATGATGTTGATGCAGTTTCTAATTATACAAAAATATTGTTTATAAAAACATTCTTGATAATTTATTAAGAGGTACTCATGCATTTTATTTCAGTAAATTTAATCTTCTTAACATATTGTATCTTCATTGTTATTTCAAAACATTTGTCTTTGTTGTTTGCATTCCAAATAATTATTATTTTTTGTCTATTTTTCACTAATATTCTTCCTTATTACAGATATTCTGAAATTTATTTTTTATGCACTGAAGCCATATGAACAAGGTAATAGAATAAGGGTTAGAGTGTGCTGAATGTGGATAGTAAAAAGTATTGGAAACAACTCTCAAGCCTTGAGCCTGGAATGTATTTTTGCTGACAAAAATGTAAATATTTCAAAACAACTATTGAATTGGTTAGAAAATTCATTTGACTTTAACATTTTTATTTTATTATTAGGAGAGATACAATACATGTTACAATTCAACCATGGGAGATAAAACACTTTCACACAATTCCGAAAGCTGGAAACATATGTGAAATCAACAAATATCATAATGTTCATAACAAAACTTCAAACAGAATAGTTACACATGATGGGATGCTTGAATTGAACAAAACATTTCAAATACTTCTTCTTAATGACACTTATCCACTAATACCGAGACATGGATTTAATTTTCTTCAATTTGATGAACTTCTATCAAGAGTAGATAATGATGTTATCCTTATAGGCAATTGAATAAATTATAAAGTATTTCATTATAAATCTTAAATTTATATTTTTACGGACACAAACATAATTTTTTTTTAAAAGACATATTTGGATGTCTTATTGCTCTACAGACAACTGAAGTGGTGTCAATTCATAATCTTAGAAATGAAAAAAGTAAAAAAGATCCTCATGTTTAAAATATAAAGTAAATATCAACTTTTATATGTTTATCTATTCATGCAATTAAAGGTATAAAAACATACTATTAACTAAAAAATTTCGAGGTGAGGAACTTCAATTAACACCCTCAACCCGCTACCCGATAGGCCACGGGGGGTAAGTTCCTCATACCCTGGAGATCTTGTATGTATAAAGAGTACATGAGTCTAGTGCGGTAGGTAGGAGACAATCACCCCGCCCGTTGGGGCTTCGAGGATAAGGAAGAGACATGGAGCTTGATGTTCTCTTGCTGGTGCGGGGGACTGGTTCTAGTCCTAGTCCCTAGACCTGGTACCCTGTTCCTGATACCTAGGTCCCGGTACCCAGGTCCCGGTACCTGGTCGCTTATTAAGGTTTCCCATATATTTCCCCAATCAAAATAGCATGCATGGAGGAAGAAATAGAGAGCGGGGACCCATATACGATTTATGGGTCTCCTTTGGGTGCCATTTGGGCGTGTTATGAGCAGTGAGATAGTCGTCGAATCAAGCCCCCTTTTCATATGCTTGTACCAGTTTATTTATACACAGTGTAATTAGGGTTTTCATTCTTGGCATGCAAGCCAAAGATTATTGAATTAGTCTTCATTCCTTATTTAACATGATTTTTCATTTAATGTAGTTGATCCTAGAAAATTGGCTTGTGACTAATATCTCGGAGAAGATGTATTTATTTCCTCTTTGGACTCTTTCCTTATGGTTGTGTGTCTATGGAGTTGTATATTCTCTCAATAATGGTGTTGTAAAAATCCCTTAAGGAGTTGACCGATAATTAATGGCGTTGTGAAAGGCCATTAAGGAGTTGATTATCTTCATTAATGGAATGTTGAATGGCCACTAAATAGTTTACTAATATCTTATTAATGGAGTTGTTAATGGCCATTAAAGAGTTGACTATCTTGCATTAATTGAGCCAACTTTCTCTTCTTTTTCTTTGTTGGAGATGAAACTGACTTCATTCATTTAGGTGAGGTACACGGATGTACCAGTATACTCTTGTTGTCATTGTTTTGGTAGGCTGGTACCTTATTGATACCATTCTTCTTGCTGGGTAGAGAAGATACATGTCGTGGATGGGTCCTGAAATGGTAATGCAGTACTTAGGTACCGTGCTAGTTTTGTGGTACCTAGGCTCTAGGCAGGAGGTACCCTAGTACCAGTTCTGCTTGATAACTGGTAGTATGTAGATGGTGGTATTGATTTCCTATTGGCCCATGGAATCGAGTATTCCTGGTGTCTAGATATCGGTCCTGATTTAGACTCTACCTGGTAAGCCCTACCAGGCACTGGTAGATAAAAAATTCTTCTTTGGACCCTAGCCAAAAATGGTTGTTAACAGAAGCCCCCATGACTTGAACACTAGTACATAGTTGGGGTTGGAGTCAGAATTTGTAATACTTGAAGAATTTTGGTTGTCGATTCTTACTAGAAATCATTACTTGAAATGAAAATTGTTCCAAGCATGTTTAGCTTAGGCAAATCTGTGTACTAGTCATTCTAATGTTACGAGTCCTAGTACTTAGGCGAAAAGATCCTGGCAGACAACCAAGGCCATTTTTACACCAGGTCTTTATATATAGATGAAACATAGGCGAATCCGGGTACTTAACATTCCTGTAAAACAAAATGAGCGATGGTGGACCACAGATGGGTATATTCCCTTGGGTGGAACTCCCAATGCTCTAGTCAGTATAAATTTTGATAAACAGTAAAGGTAAGTTATGACAAATTGTACTGCTCAATTATTTGGGATAAGGCTCATGTGGGCAATCTGGGTACCTAGCATTCTATTCCAGGAATCCTGGTATATAAGCAAAAACACATAGGCGAATCATGGTACCTGGCATTCTTGCTTTAAGGATCCTGGTACCTAGGCAAACTGGGGAGATCCTGGTAGGCCACTATGCCATCCAGATCCTTCTTAGCATATGGGTGGCCCGGCCAAGGTAATAGGATGGCCATTTGGTTATTCTGGTCTTGAGGAAGCAACGGGCAACTAAGGCCACAACTTCGCAACCTTGGTCTAGAAGGTAACTATGCACTTACAACCAGACCCTTCTTAGGGATTTCGCACGACCAAAGGCATCAAGGGCAGTGATGGGGCTTCCCCGACCAACCTCTTGCCTCGAAATCTGGTAGGCAATCAGACCCTTCCTGGAAAAGGATGTTGCCTGATCAGGGCAACAGTAGGGCCATTTGGTTATCCTGGTCTCAAAGCGATTATTTTCAAAATACCATAGCGATCCTTCCAAAGGGATTAATTTGGTCCAGGGCATCAGAAGTGTTGTGTAGCTCTCCTGGTTAAGGAGATCCTCTTTGGTGGATTAATCGGTCCAAGGCATCATGAGTGTTATGTAGCTCTCTTGGTCAAGGTGATGTTCCTGGATGGATTAATCTAGTCCAGGGCATCAAGAGCGTAGTGTAGCTCTTATGGTCACGATCATAGGCGAATAATGATCATAGGAAAACTATCGTGGAGATCAAAATCAAAGGAAATACAAACTCATGGCGATTCCTATCAATGTTTACCCTGCTACTACAAAACCTTTTGAGGTAATCGACGTTCCAGGTAACAAAGCGACTTTACGTTAAGGCGTTTGTTATTATTGTTGGGATTATGCTTGATAGCAAGAGTGTAAAAATGTATTTGACAATCTTTTCATATTAATAAAGTGATTTCTAGTTTAAAAAATCTTATAGCATTTATAGTTTAATTATTATAATTTTCAAAAGTAAATAATCATAAGGTCAAAAGACTATGAGAAAAGAAAAATTATTCATACATCAAGATATGTACGAGGTAGACACAATTCTTAAGTTAGTCTTGAATAATATTCACAACTTAAGATAAAAGGTTGAGTGCCTTTATCTTGTCAAAGTTGTAGATTCTTTTGCTGGCATTTGAGTGGGATCAAATGTGTTATGATGAGTCTAAAATCATCAAAGTGTTGTGTCTTTGGGTAAAAGAATCTAGTGCACTGGGTGCATTGAATTGGATCACAATGAAATACTTTATCTAGAACCATCAACGGATAAAAGTTTTTATTTGAAGACAATCGGAGAGTCGATCTCAATCCTGAGATAACTGATGGACTTATGGTTGCAAGTGTTATCATTTGAGCTATCAATAAGTACGATTATATAGCATAGTCTATCCTCGATAGTTTGGTGGTATTCATTTGTTAATACATAGAGGACTTCATTTATAGATATGGACATCATGGCTCCATTTATTAAATGAGAGTAGAATACCATCGTATGGATGTTTTGAGGTATTGGATATTAAATCATCACATTAAGTTTTCAATAGTGTCTATTGAAACATAACTTCTGGACAAGTCAAAATATCCAAGTTCAAAATGTGGTCATATGAGTAAATATGGTAACTTGGAGAGCTATAGGTGGTCTAAGAGCTCTTGGCAATTACTGGTATTCTTCACGAGGATACACTTTCTCCAATAAGGTTGTCTAGGGTATGAATGATTAACATCAACTTATTATATCTTCATTTAAGAGTTCAATTTTAGTTCTTTAGTGGAATGAACTAAAATTAAATAGATCGGACCTAAGTGAATCATTTGTTGATTGTGATTGGGTTGTGTCTGTTGGAGCTTAAATTTAGATAGCCCGCCAAGATCCCCAATCCACACGAACTTGCATGGATCACTTGATATATTCTACCGGACCAATTTATGTGTCCATCTAGAATTTTATTGAGGTATGTGGACTTGTTTCTTTTTGTAAGAAAGGGTCTAGTTCACTTGTGGACTTTTTATAAAGGTTAAATGGATTTAATAAAATAAAAAAATAATATATTGGCCCATATATATGGTTTAGGTGGCAAGACTATTTAGAATAGCTTAATTATATTATATTATTTTATAATTTAATTAAATGAAAAATAATTAATTTGCTGATATTCTATCCTATAGTGTATTTGTAACCATATTAAAGACTTCCTAATTTGATTAGATAAATAATTCCTTTTATTTATCTATTTATCAAATATAGTCTTTAATATTAATTATACTACCAACAATAGTATAATTTTTAGGAGACCATCTCCTTTTAGAAAAGGATTTTTAACAACTAAGTAAATCCACCTAAGGAAAGGATTCTTAACAACCAAGTAAATCCTTCTTCGGAAATGATTTGTGATCCTAATAAATATCCAATGAAATTTCGGCCAGCCCATATATATATAATAGGATAGAATTCCTTTTAGATAAGGATTCTTAACTACCAAATAAATCCACCTAAGGAAAGGATTCTTGCCAACCAAGTAAATCCTTCTTAGGGGAGGATTTATGATCCTGTATATATGTATGTTAATTTCGGTCAGCCCTACTTTTCTAAGAGAAGAATTTGGCCATCATAGGAGTTTTTAGGGAGAAAAATCTGATTTTACTCTAGACAAAATTCAATCAACTATAAGATATAGTGTGTGAATCGTGAAAGAAGAGATAGGAAGAAAGAACGTTTAGTTTTCAGTAGTACACTAGTAGCCTTTACATCAAAAGGTTTTGTGTACAACATCGAATCAAGGTTCACGCGAGTTTCAATCAAATTGATTGATAATTCACAAGTGACCTAACGTTCTTTGTTTTCTTCTTGGAGGATTATTGTAACTAATAAAGAATAAGATTTTGTTTGTTTCGATCCTCAAGTATACCATTAAAAGAAAGGGAGCCCACACTCCTAGGTGATTCAAGTTCATGGTTGGATTGGAAGATCTTACGGAATCAATTCGGTGCTTTTTCAATCATCATGAGAAAAAGGTACGACACTTTTATATACATCAATTAATCTAGGTTTAAGGTTCTTGTTAGTCAAAGGGAAAAATTTTATTTATATGAAAACCCTAATTTTTATTATTAAATTTTCTCACGCTTCCGTTGCGCGTGGTTTTTTCCCTACAATTGGTATCAGAACCTGGTTGTACCCTTGATTAATTGATGTATGTGTACGTGAATCTTTTTTCTTTTTATTGTACATATGCATGTTTTAGAAAGAGATGGCACTCTAGGTATTCGCATATATATTTACATTGGAATGTATGGATATATATATATATATGTTTTATATATGGTTTGTTATTGCTCAATTTTGGTCCTAGAATTTCAATGTAATTTTGTTTTGGGATTGTAACAAGAAGGGTGGTCTATCATCGCCATAATTTCCTTCTTGGTAGTTGCTAATTTTTTTTTATTTTGTTGTTGTAATGAAAAAAAAACTGCAGTATTTTATTATTTAAATACTTCTGTAGTACATTCAAGTATCGAAGACTCGAAGGTTTGAAGAATTGGAAGCAACCGAAACAAGCTTGGGAGTGTGCGAGCAGTAGCAACAAATGTGCGTGCGAAAAGCACGCGGCCACGTTTGTTGTGCATGGGCTGTACACGGCAGCCCTATGGAAGCCATGGGCTGTGCATGGCAGCCCTTTACGGGGTTGTGGCATACGCATGCCTATGGGTAGGGAGCCAAGGGTGTGAACGCCCATGGGAGGCAGCCGAGGGAGTCTAAACGACAAAGGTCGCATGAAGACTTGTTTGCCAAGAAAGGAGTTTTTTGTATTTCAAGACATGTAATTTATTTGCTTTTCTAGGATGGACCAAAATTGTAGCTATTTATATTTTTTGTAAATATTGCAATGTTTGTCATTGTTTGATAACATGTCATATAGAATAGGAGTGCCTTTCATATATCTCTTTTGGTATGAACATGCATGGAATGGTTTAGGTATCTAAATTGGCATCTAGATAACTTGGTAAATCATTCTTTGGAATTTGATCACACGCCTTAAACAATTGAGTGGGAGTAGGTGTTTTGGAACACATACGGCCTCCAAGTTTAGTTGAGCTTTATGTTTCGTGTAATAACCTCCCAAGAAATATTCATAAATGGAATTTAGCAAGATACTTCCTTACAAGGATAGACTAGACAATTAGCCAAAATGATATCTACTCCCAAAGGAGGGATATTCGTGAGGGACTATATTGAAGGTCGATAACTTGGTAACAAACTCAATGTAATTTTATTAATATCCTCCCAAGAGTTCTTGTTAATAAAATTGCAAGTCTAAAATGAAAACATTGGTTGTTATGTTAACAATTAGGTGGGACCTAGTCCAACTAGTAAATGTTGTGAACTCCCAAATGAGGTGTGACATTTATGGGTGTTAGATCACCGTTGATTTTTTGCGATTGAATTATTTTATTTAATTCAAGATAAATATTCAAAAGTGCTTTATCATGATTATTTACTTATATAATTTTTGTTATAAAAACGAAATCATGACCCCATCCCTAATCAACATCCTAAAAGATAATACTTTAACTGATGATAATTATGTCACATGGAAAAGGAAAATTTGGTTGTTATTGCAAGTTGAAAAACATAAATTCATTATGTCTATTCCTTAACCACCAAACTAATGAATCTACTCAGAAGCAAAGAGATGAGTATTAATAGTGGAAGTCTTTAGATGAAATGGCTAAATGTACGTTACATTATGGCCACCATCTCTGACGTGTTGCAACAGCAATATGAAAGAATGAAGACTGTTGCCGATATAATGATGTCTCTAGAGGAGATGTTTGCTATGAGGTCTAGGAAGACTAAGAGAGAGACAGTGATTGCTTTTATGAAGCTTAGGATGAAACCTGGAAAGGGTATGAAAGATCACATGATAAAAGTCATTGCACATCTCAATATTGCTAAACTGAATAGTGCTGAGATAGATGGTGGGACCAAAATTGACATGTTTGTCAACTCACTATCGGATTCCTTTTATCAATTCAAGTTGGACTACACCTTGAATAATAAGGAATACACCTTGCAAGGCCTGATGCAAGATGTTCAAAGCGCGAAAAAAATAGTCCTTGTGAAAGGCAAGGGTCAAGAGATTCATATGCTTGAAAAGTTGCTACTGTTAATGACCCGTAAGAAGGTCAAGAGACAACAAAAGAAAAAGCAACTTGAGCCTTCTTAGAAGAAGACCAAGAAAGTAACCAAGATCAAAGGAAAATGTTTTTTTTGTGGTGAAAAGGAAAGAGTGAATAATAATGAATTCAACTTGCATTTAGGCAACGGAGCGTTGGTGTCTACTAAGATATTAGAATCAATTTAGATTCTTATAGGCATTTAATTTTAATAAACGTTTATTATGTACCATAATTCAAGAGGAATTTAATTTTGGTCTCTTGTTTAAATAAATTTGGATATTCAGTTACGTTTAAAGGTTTTATTATTAGTAAGAATAACAACTTTGTTTGTAAGGGTACACTGGAAAACGGTTTATTCTACTTGTATAAAAATATCTCTCACTTGTTAGACACGGAATCAACGGAACCTAATCATAAAAGAGTAAAATTATCAAAAGATGAAACCTACATATGGCATTTGCGCCTAGGTCATATTAACCTTAATAGGATTAAAAGATTAGTAAGTGACTAACCTCTAGGTGACTTAAAGTTCGATGATCTACCAACTTGTGAATCTTGTTTGGAAGGTAAAATGACCAAAAGGTCGTTTATGACCAAAGGCACAAGAGCCATCGAATGTTTAGGATTGATACACACTGATGTGTGGGGACTTCTAAGCATTCAAGCTAGAGGTGGATATGAGTACTTCATCACTTTCACTGATTATCACTCATGATTTGGCTATGTGTATCTCATGAGACATAAGTCGGATGCTTTTGACATGTGCAAAGCATTTAAAGTTGAAGTTGAAAATCAGCATTGAGAAACGCATAAAAATCTTAAGGTTTGATCGTGGTGGAGAATATTTATCTGGTGAGTTTCAGCAATATCTTATTGATAATGGGATAATTTCTCAGTTTTCTACACCAGGCACACCACAACAAAATGGGATGGTAGAAAAGAGAAATAGAACTCTTTTAGACATGGTTAGGTCTATATTGAGTTATTCAACGCTCCCTAATTCTTTTTGGGGATATGCTTTACAAATTGCCATGTACATTCTAAACGATGTACCATCTAAATCTGTTTCGAAAACACCGCATGAGTTATGGACCAGGCGAAAGCCTAGTTTATTAAAATGGAGGATATTTGGATGTCCTGCACACGTGTTAAAAGGAAAGACAGAAAAGATGGAGTCCCATTCAGAAACATGCATATTTGTAGGGTATCCAAAAGGAACAAAAGGATATTATTTTTATAGTCCTTCAGATCTTAAAGTATTTGTTTCGACAAATCTAAAATTTCTAGAAAAGGACTATATGAATAATTTTGTGCCTAAAAGTAGAATTGTCCTGAATGAGCTTTTAGGAGATACAATTCCACAAGAGGTTTCGCAACCAAGCCCAATTGTAAGTTCTGCACCAACACAAGATCAATAATCTACAATACCTCATCGTAGTGGGAGGGTTAATAGACAACTCGGGAGATACATCAGCCTAGGAGAATTTGTAGAGAATCTTCCGGACGACGATGATCCCTATACGCACAAGGAAGCAATGAAAGATGTTGATAGTCGCCATTGGCAAAAGGCAATGCAATCCGAAATTGAATCTATGTTTAAAAACAAAGTCTGGTCTCTTGTAGACATGCCTAAAGAGATAAAACCCATCGGGTGCAAGTGGGTATACAAGAGGAAAAGAGGAATGGATGGTGTTAATGGGAAATTTGCTCAAGATAAGAAATTTCGACTAACACCCTCGAGACCACTACCAAGGAGGTAGTGGCCGGGGTCGATACCTTTGATACCTGGCCTACTTAGATAGAAACGAATGATTGAATGACAATAACAAATGAGAGCTTTATTATTGAACACTCGTGATATACAGAAATCTCTCACATACACTCACATTCTCTCTAGGACATAGGAAGGTGACAACTTCGTGCTTGTCGAATAGCAGATACCACGACGGTCGTGTTCTGATGACAGAATTTAAGCCCGACGTAATTCTCTATTTCTTTCACTCAATTTCTCCCTCTCTTTGTTTTGTCTCTGCTTGGCCTTATTTATATCCGGTCCAAGTAGGTTTAAACACATAAATATCCCGCCATGATTCTATGAATCCATTCTTCTCTTATCGGGCGGGATTCATTATTTTGAAAGTTGTTGACTTCGAATTGATAACGGATTCGGTGATATCTTTGACAAGGATAAGTTTGTTTCCTTTTTGGAATCAAACACTTGACTTACACGCATGCGGAATTAATGTTGGTTATAACGTAGATACGATCTTGTGTGTATTCATGGCATGATTCTTCATGGAGGTTATTGAGTTAGCTACGCGTCGTCCTGTAGAAAGAGGTAAACCTATGCTTTGGTTCTGTTCTTAAAAGCTCGGGGATGGACTCGTGGTCACTTACTAGGGGTAGTGTAGTTTAGGTGAGATTCTTCTTTCATGCCTAGCGGGGACAGCGGGCTTCTAGAGAGGTTGGTGGGCTTCTGGCTTAGGCTACTTGTCGAACCTGACCTCGGGAAGCCTAAGCTAGAAAGAGCTCACTTTTGTTTGTGTCAGGCTTCACTTTGAGTGCTTCCTGAGCTCAGGCGATCTTTTCTCTCTTTCACGGGGTGGTTTTGGAGCCCGACCCCAGGAACCAAGGTTCCGAGAAAGGTGATCTCGATAAGCTGGGATTCTAGTGTTTGCGTGTAGGCTTGACCTGGACTTGCCTAACTTCTCTCTTGATAGTTTTGATGCTCGATGATCCATCCTCGATTTTACGGGGTAGCTCTAGGGCTTTTGTCGCATGAATAGCGATTTCTGGCTTTAATTCAAGCTAGAATAGTGGAAAATTCCTCTTTGACCACTAGCCAAATTTTACTATTAACATAAGTCCCCTCTGACTTGAACACCGGAGGTAGAGTTGGGGTTGAGTCAGATTCCTTATTTAATTGGGAAATTTTCCGTTGCGAAATAGTTATTGAGAATCTCGAATGAAATCTCTCATTAACTGCTCAGGTGACTTATCGAGCTTGGATTGGTGTGTTCTTTGAAGAAAACCGGTTGTGTTATGGCCCTCTCCATGGTTCGAGTTAACCTTCACGAGGATTTCATCGACGTCATCGTCATCCTGACCCCTATTCAAATACAAGTTTACTACCGTTTCCTCACACATTCTTTCGATTTCGAATTTTCAGATTTCCTCTCTCCTGCTACCTTTTGTCGATTTTCCTTTTTCTTCAACTCCCAAAACCTATTATACCATGTCTAAGATCAGTAATGACTCCATTGACTCCCTTGTTGAAGGCACAGAGGTCTCCAGTCTTGCCTACGGAAAAAGGGTTGACGAGATCTAGGCAGGGATGACTCTCCTCCGTCCCCACAACGTCGTCGATCGAACCAGAATGTAGCCATCAGGACTGGGTTTTCTAACCAACCGGACAACCCCCTAAACTTGGTTGGTGAGGACTCCGCTGAAGAGAATAGGGTCGGTGTCACTGGAAAGGACCAAGTCACGGTCGTCGGTCTCTCCCTAGAGAGGCGTCCTCCATATAACTTTCGGGTCATTCTAGATTATGTCGTTGACCCAAAGTCTATCAGCCGCTTGAGGCCCAGATATGGATTTCCTGATAGCGTCTCCCTAACAGCCCCTCATAGAAATTATGACATCTTTAATCCACCTAAAGGCATGCTCCACATCCATGTTGCGGCCTTCGAGAGTGGGGTAAGGCTCCATTTTCATTCTACCCTTCAACGAGCTCTCAATGCCCTTCAGTTGGCTCCCCTCCAGTTAACACCTGGCTTTTCGAGGCACCTGATTGGCTTCCTTGTGTTGTGGAGGGAGCAGTGCGAGCTAAGCAAGATAACCAGAGAGCTAGGGGGTAGAGGAGCTTGCTTTGGTTTTTCAAATAGAGAGCCTGGCCGGGTCCCCCGAGGTCAATTTTGCGCCAAGGCCAAGAAGAAGTTTAATTTCATCATCCCTAGAGCTTCAAGAAAGAACCAGGTCTAGAAAGAAGAATGGATATTGGATGGCGATGATTGGGGATCTTGATCTTTATAGGTGGGTATGAGTTTACGGTTCAAACCACCTTCAATGATAAACCCTCGTGGGACCGAGATTCCTTGCATGCTGAATCTGAGACGATGTTGAAGGCCATCCTTGCTCGAAATTACTTGAACCTAAAATTCCCGACTATTGACCCTTATGATCCTCGTCGGCTAAACCGCTATCTTCAAAAATTCGACGCTACTCCTCGTAAGTACCTTGAACCATCAAGCTTTTGGGTCATTGAATGGCTCAGTTCTGTTGGCTGTACCTCTTTTTTTTAACAGTTTTCATTGTTGCTCCAGCTTCTCACGAAGCCCGGGAAGCTTAGACCCTTCCCTCTCCTACCAGATTGTCCTAGGGAACCTTCTTGGCTACCTCGGAGAAAGGAGGGCCAACCCTTTTAACCGCTGATTCATATGCTCATGCTCCGTCGCTTTCCCAGATGAGATATAAGATGGTTATTCTCGCGTCGCGGGCTACTTAAGCCTTAAATCGAAGAAGGCTCGCCCTTCAGATTACTGATACCTCCACCTCAGTCCCCTCATCAGTGGCCCCTACTACAGCTTTTGCTTCTCCAGTTATATTACCCACTCCTTCAACTGATCCGTCTGTGTCACAAGCAGTTCAGGCTCTAGGGGATCCCGAGGCTGGTATTCCTGAGAGTCCCCTTTTTGCCCCTACCATCAGTCGAGCTCGGTTGGTCAAGACGAGGTTTTGAATCAATTTGTTACATCTTGCCCGGGTGGCAGGCTCTTTAGGATGGCTTTCATGCTCGTGGATATTCTAGTTACCAAGGGATCTACCTTTGTGGCCGAGGTAGTCATCGCATTTATTTTCTCATGTAATAACTTGACTTATCGTTTCCTAACATGAGTTCCCTTTACATGCCTTCAAATTTCAAGTAGCCATAGGACACTAGGTAGCTTTCCTCTACGATCGGGCTGCTAAGGCTAAAACTGAGGCTGAGCAAGCCATGGGATTGTTGGTGCGGGCTCAAGCTCTGGTCCAGGAGATGACTTCTAGCCAAAAGAGGATGGAAGCACAACTGGCCGAGCTTCAGTGTGACCATAAGAGGTTGAAGTAGTCTTTCGGTCAAGAAACCCTTCGGTCTTAGAGTCGAGCCAGTCAGCGGGATGATTGGAAGGAGGAAGCGAAGGTATTAGATGTTGAGAACCAAAATCTACAGTCACAGGTTGCCAAGCTTCAGACAGAAGTAGAAGTCTTTTTTAGCGAGGGGTATTTCTATACCTCCTTCTAGGTTGCGGAAGCCCTCCCCCTCCTTTTTGACCTCTCCAATATCGCCGGCTGGGATAGGGAAGAAATCATGTCTCGGGCTGTAGAGATGTCTCGCTCCAATAATGAGGAAGCGGGTTCTTCTACTGGAGACGAACCTAGGAATTAGCCTAAAATACCAGATCTGCCTCCTCCTGTCCAAACCTTTCCAGTGTCAGGTCCCGAAGAATCTTCAATGGGGGTTCAACCCATGGAGCCAGAAGGAGGCCCTACCAAAGTCTGAAGTCCCTTTAAGGTTCCTTCAAGGGAAGAGCCAGCAGTGAGAGATATAATGCCATAGTCAATGGCCAACCTTCTTGATGCAGCCATACCTCCTGAGGCCATGGCGGTGGTCAATAAGGTCTTGGAGGAGGACCCTGTTGAGCAACAAGTAATCAAGGGGCATCCTCTGGAAGAGGTGGCGGAGGCGGCTATCCGGGATGAGCGATCATTAGAAAGAAGAGAAGGGAGCGAGGTTCATCCGAAAGGAGGGGAAGCTTGAGGAAATCATGAGGACGTAGAAGTTTGAATCCATCTTCTTGTAGCTTATTCTGAATGCCCGGAAAGGGGGGTGGGCATCCCATCCTTACTCATGTGTGATCATCATTATCATTTTTTTTTCTTCTTTTTTTTTATCGCCCGGAACCAGGGGTTGTCTCCCTGCTCGATTGCTATAGCATTACCGGGGGTTAGGCTCCCTATTTCATTAATGGAATTTAATTTTAGATCTGGTTCGAATTTTGATTGGCATGTACTTGCTTCATTTCTAATCTCCATATAGCTACAGCCTCTATAGCAACCTGACTTAGCTTGGGAAATGTAACAAGATAGGAAAACTGCTTAAGTGTGAAAGTAGATAGCTAGCTCGAGCTTTCAGACTCTTGACAAAAACTTGTAACTCAATAACTTTAGTAAATAGTCCCCTCGTGTGATTGTAGGCTAGTCTGCACCTGTCTCAGTAAGCAACCACATATACACGAAGAACTAGCGACCAGCAGTGACTGAGACATTGGAGGTTAAGTAAAAGAGCCTTCCATTCCCGAGCCCCTCTAGGGGGTTATAGTCCAAGTGAGGCATCAATGAGAGCTATCTAGCTCTCTCCTAGTCTGGAGATCGAGGTGGCTATCGTACTCTTAAGCTCAAGTCCTTCTTAGAGGTGGTAGCCCGACCAAGACATCAAAAGGGCTATCTAGCTATTTCCTGGTCTTGAGATCTGGATGGAAACTATGCTCTTACCCTCAGATCCTTCTTGGGGGTTGTAGCCCGACCAAGGCATCAAGAGGGCTATCTTGCTATTTCCTTGTCTTGAGATCTGGATGGCAACTATGCTCTAACACTCAGATCCTTCTTGAGGGGTGTAGCCCGACCATGGCATTATGAGGGCTATCTAGCTTTTTCCTAGTCACAAGATCTGGATGGCAACTATGCTCTTACACTCAGAACCTTATTGGGGGTGGTAGCCCCACCAAGGCATCAGGAGGGCTACCTAGCTATTTCCTGGTTTCGAGATCTGGATGGCAATGAAGCTCTGACACTCAAACCCTTCTTGGAGGGGGGTAGTGCTCAGCCGAGGCATCCGAGATAGCGAGGGGGCTTCCCGGCTAATCCCTGGTTTTGGGGCGATAATGTCAAATTTCCCATGTAGACCCAAATCATGGTAGAACATAGTTGAAGATGGAGAAAAAATAGGCTTTATTGATAAAAAGAAATGAGTACATTATTGTTGGAGATTAAAAACTAGGTGGAGGTATCAAGCTCATGAGCCCCTTGTTCAGGAGACGAATTTTCTCAAGTGATCTGCATTCCAAGTATAATCGATGAGTCGGCCATTCATGTCTTCAAGCTTGTATGCCTAATTGCGGATCACCACCTTTACCAAGTATGGCCCTTCCCAGTTGGGCCTCAGGACCCCGTCTGACCTCTTCCTGGCATTCAACATCACATTCATGAGAACTAGGTCCCCTTCCTTAAAGTTTCGGGCTTCAACCCTTCAGTTAAAGTATCTAGAAATCCTGCTCTGGTAAACTGGTACCTTTTTAGCTACTCAATCTTATTTTTCTTCCAAGAGATCCAAGCTAGCTTGGAGCTTGCTCTCATTTCTCCCAGTTTAAAATGTTGGCCTCTAAAAAAGGTCAACTTGTGCTCGATGGGCAGAACTGTTTCAACCCCGAAGGCTAGAGAATAAGGTGTTTCCCCGGTGGCCGTTCTTCTCATGGTATGGTAAGCCCAGAGGACCTCTGGAAGCTCCTCGACCCATCTACCTTTTTTCGGCTGCAGCTTCTTCTTCAACAGCCTCTTAATAGTCTTATTGGTGGATTCCACCACCCTGTTAGTCTAGGGGTGGGCTACTGAAACGAACCTAAGGTCGATTCCTAAGCTTTAGTAAAAGTCTTTGAATCGGCCATTATCAAACTGCTTGTCGAAATCAACTATAATGGCAAGAGGGGTTCCGAACCTACAAACTACATTATTTTTTATGAATCTTATTGTATTTTCTTTCGATATCAGGGAAAGTGGTCCAGCTTCAGCCCATCTTGTGAAATAGTCGATTGCCATGACAGCATGCTTGGCTTGACCAGGAGCAGTTGGAAGCAGTCCGATCAAGTCGACTCCCCACATAGCAAAGGGGTATGGTGAGCTATTGGATGACAATCGCTCCGGCGGTAGGTGACTCAAGTTTGCGGTATTCTGGCAAGCTTCGCATGATCATACCAAGATCTTTGTATCTTGATGGTTGGTTGGCCAGTAATACCCCATGCAAAGTACCTGATATGCCAGAGTCTCCCCACCAATGTGGTTCCCGCATTCCTCGGGGTGAACCTCTCTCAATGCCTATTTGGCATCTTCAGGATGTAAACATCAAAGCAAAGGAACGGATATGCCCCTCATGTACAAGTACTCATCTACTAGGCAATATCGAACCGAGAGTCTCTTGATCCTCCTAGCTTGGTCAGGCTCCCTAGGGAGCCTTCATTCTTGGAGATAATCCACTATTGGGTCCATCCAACATGGCCGCCAATCCAAGGTATAAGTCTCGTTACCTGCTGCTGTGCTTGGTAGAGGGTCACTTTGAGAGGGACTCTCTATGTTAAGGTCTGGTCGCCATTCGCAGCTATCTTGGCTAAGATGTTTGCTCGACGATTCTATTGTCGAGGTATCTGCTCAATCCTAAAACCTTTGAATTTTCTCTTAAGCTGTTGAACTAGCTTCAGGTAGGCAATCATGTTATCCCCTTTTGCTTGATAATCCCTAAAGACTTGGTTGACTATGAGCAACGAGTCACTCCTGACCTATAGGTAATCGACCCCGAGCTCTGCGGTTGCCCTTATTCTTGCCAAGAGGGCTTCATACTCTGTCTCATCTTTAGTGGCTTTAAATTCAAACCTGAAGCAGTGGCAGCATTCAGTCCCTTCTGGGTTGATTAGAACTATGCCTGCTCCTCCCCCAGCTTGCCCGGAAGCTCTATCAATGTAGAGGATCCATAACTTGAAACCTTCCGATCAGCTGCCAGATTCTGGAATTCTCTCAGGGGCTACGTTTGTTACTGTTGAGGTCGCTTGGCCTGGAGGCATTGAGAGCTCTGCTACAAAGTCTGCCAGAGCCTGGGCTTTAATTGCGGTCATGGACTTATACCTTAAATCAAACTGGGTGAGCTCTAGGGCTTATAAAACCAACCTTCCTGAAACATCCGACCTTTGCAGGAATTGACGGAAGGGTTGGTCCATCACTACTGCTATTGAATGAACTTGGAAGTAAGGACGAAGCTTCCTTACCGAGATTACCAAGACATAAGCGATCTTCTCCAAAAGGGTATAGTTCTTATCAGGAGGCTTGGTTAGAGCATGGCTCACATAGTAGATAGGTCGCTGAATCCTATCTCCACATTCCTTGACCAAGGCCCCACTTACCGCAGTTTCTGAAATGGCCAAGTAGATTTGAAACTCTTCTCTAGGGCTTGGCTTAACCAGTAGCGAAGGGCTTGACAGGTATTTTTTCAAGGCTTGAAAAGCTTGTTCACTCTCCTGGTCCCATTTCATGTTTTTTCCCTGCTTAATTGCTTTGAAGAATAGGAGACACTTATCGGTAGACCGAGAAATGAACCTGTTGAGCGCTGCTGCCTGCCCAGTCAAGACTTGAACCTGTTTAAGTGACGTGGGGGACTCTAGATCCAGCATAGCCTTAATCTTTTTCGGGTTAGCCTCTATACCTCTCTCATAGACCATGAAGCCTAGAAACTTCCTCACAATCACCATAAAAGTGCATTTGGAAGGGTTCAATCTCATCTGGTTCTCCCTTAGGACCATGAAGGTCCTGCGAATGTCGCCCAGATGGCCTTCAAAGGTTGATGACTTGGTGATTATGTCATCGATGTACACCTCCATTGATCTTCCAATTTCAGGCTTGAACTGCCGATTGACTAACCATTGGTATGTAGCTCCTGCGTTCTTAAGCCAGAAAGGCATCACCTTGTAGCAGTACAGAACTTATCCGGTGATGAAATTGGTCTTTTCCTGGTCGGTGGGGTGCATCATAATTTGATTGTATCCTGAAAATGTGTCCATGAAGCTCATGAGCTTATTTTCGGAGGTGGAGTCAACTAACTGATCAATTTTTGGTAGAGGGAAACTGTCTTTCGGGCATGCCCGATTGAGATCGGTATAATTGGCAAACATGCGCCACTTTCCATTTACCTTTATGACCATAACTATATTAGCGATCCATTCGGGGTAGCGTGCTTCTCTGATGAAGCCTGCTTGGGTCAATTTGTCCACTTCTTCCTCAACCACAGCATTTCGTTCGGTGTTGAAGTGATGCCTTTTTTGTTTGATGGGCTTGAAAGTCGAATCCACTGCCAATCGGTGAGCAGCCAAAGTCATCAGGATCCTAGGCATCTCATCGTGACTCCAAACGAAGATGTCATTGAACTCTTTGAGGAGCCTAACCAAACCCTCCTTCACTCCCGGCTCAATGGTGGCTCCGACTTTAACGACCTTCGAGGGATCACCCATTCGGATGGGAAACTATTCTAGCTTATCCACTGGATGGCCGCTGGCCCATTCCCCTCTCTGCTCCTTCTTGTCTGGCACCACGGGGTCATACTCTGGGTGATCTGCGGGTCCTACATCTTCCAGGGTCAATGCAGGCGTTGCCCTATTATGGATCGTTGTTATCTAGACAAGTTGTTTTGCTAGAGTTGTTGGGTTGGCAGACACTACATAACATCTCTTGGTTGCTTGCTGGTCACCCCGAACTTCCCCCACTTTATCTTTTACTAGGAACTTCAGGACATTGTGGTAGATGGATAGGACCCCTTTCAAGGATGATAAAAATGGCCTTCCTAATATTGCATTGTAGGCTGATAGGGTATCCACCACCACGAAGTCTATCATGATATTCTGTTGGAAAGGTGTCACTCCAATGATTACTGGCAGAATTTTTGATCCCACGGGTATGATTGAGTCCCCAGTGAACCCATACAGCAGGGTAGTACAACTATTGTAACACCACTGTTTCAAGTTTAATTTTGTCCAATGTGTCTTTAAATAGGACGTCGACGTTGCTGCCTGTGTTGACGAGCACACTGTGTACCATGCAATTAGCAATCTGTACCGTGATCACCATGGGATCATCATGAGGTTGCACGGTGTTGTAGACATCCGCTTCAGTGAAAATGATCTATGATAATTGGGAGGGGTTGGTCGGGCTCTGGTCGACCTTGAAGATACCTCGCCCTTCATCCATACGAGGGACTTTTGTTATATGGTTATTCCTGGAATTATTGGAGGTCCCAGCCAGAGTAGGCCCTCCACTGATGGTATGTATTATCTAGATTTGTTGCATCTGATCCACATGTTCCCCCTTTCTTTTCTCAACGTGCTCGAGGATCTCGGCTTGCACTTTCCTTCCGGTCTGAATTTTATCCCTGACTTGCTGTAAGAATTCTACCAAACACCCTCCTCTTATCAAAGCCTCGATTTGATTTCATAGGTTATAGCACTCTGAAGTGTTGTGTCCCACGTCTTTGGGAAAGTCACAATACTTATAATGATTTCTCTTATTGACAGAGGCTTTCATGGGTGCGGGCTTCTGTAGTAACCCCTTGTCCCGAATGGAGAGATAGATTGTTTTATGGGATGCATTTAAGGGGGTGTAACAATCATATCCTCTCTAATCTCGACCTATTGAGGCCACTATTCTGGGAGGAAGTGAAGCCAGCGGAGGAGTTCATTTTGCCGGGTGTCTTTCCGATCTGGGTTGAGAAATGGGGAAGCGATATGTCGACCTATTGGGGGGTTTGTTCTGGCTTTTTTGAGCTTGCTCGGGTTTGGGAGCTTCCTTCTTCTGTTGCTTTACGGCTCTCATATCGTCGTGTTCCATCTTGACCTTGAGTTGTTCGTCGACTTCAATTTGCTTTAGAGCTCGATCATAAGCTTCTCGGTAGGTCTCTGGAGGTCTCTCGGTAAAAGACTGGAAAAGCTTGTCTGCCTACAAATTCCTTCTGAAGTTGGCAAGGGTTTCTTTCTCGGTGAAGACCCTCATCTGGATGACTTCCTTGTGGAAACGCTCGATATAATATCGGAGGGTTTCCCCTCTCTCCTGGATCACGTACTGTAGATGGATTGGATCCTTTAATAGGGGTTTATCTCCCTGGAATTATGAGTTGAAATCAGTTGACAGGTTCATGAAGGAATCCACGCTGCCAGCGGGTAACTTTATAAACCAGGTCTTAGCGTAATCTATCAGCGTAGTTGGGAACATTCGATACATAGTGGCCATGGTAGTGTTCTGGACCTCCATCTTTTGAACGAAACTCTCCAAGTGGCTCAAGGGATCCTCAGTCCCAGAGAATCTGTCAGTCGATATTTTAAATTTTGGCCGGAGCTTCATCTCTCGGATTCTTCTGGTGAAAGGAACATTCATCTCACTTAGAGGGTCCTTCTTGTCCTCCTTGTACTTTCCCTTCTTCATTTACTAGACCTCTTTCTAAAGCTCTGCCAACTGGTCTCTCAGGCGCTTGCCCTCAGGTTTCCTTGAATTGATCTCAAACTCCTCACTGTCAAACCCCCTCTGACGAGTTGGCGACCTCTACCCGGTTCCTTCTTCAGAGAGGATCTACATGAGGGCTTTGTTAGCTTTTCTCCTCCCTAGCTCGGGCTTCCCTCTTTGAAGTCGTTGGGTGAAGAATCTCTCGTTGCTCTCAAGGAAATACGTTCACCACGGACTTGACCTACCTAGGTTGGTAGCGTGGCAGCGCTTCAAGAATGGGAGCATGGGCCATAACCTATCCCCGATTGAGGGTTGGAGTCCCGTTCTATTACGAGCAGGCTCTGGAGGGGTAGGTCCAAAGCGATCAAAGGCGGATTGCCTAGTCCCTGGCCTGCTTGGTTCCCCTCGATTGCAGAGGTTTGCTTGCAGGACAGTAATACCCTTAGCCAGCAATCGTAGGCGAATGTTTTCCACGAAGGCCACCGCCTATAGGTCAAGCGCAACCTGGCTTCCCATAGGGGGATCCAAAGCCCGTGGCTGGCTGGTCTGGGACCTAGCTATGGAGCCCGGATTTTCTTCCTTTCTTCGAGACCTTTCGTGTAGATACAGCAGAAGGTTGTCCCAATGCATCTGGCTATCCTTGGGAGGAGCGAAGCCTCATGCCTACTGCAAAACAACAAACGTGAATATGAAAATGGTGGTGTGGAAATTGTTTCCCACAGACGACGCCAGAAAGTGTTAGCGGAAAATTTGTTAAAGATGAGAAATTTTGACTAACACCCTCGAGACCACTACCACAGAGGTGGTGGCGGGGGTCGGTACCTTTGATAGCTGACCTACTTAGATAGAAACGAATGATTGAATGACAATAACAAATGAGAGCTTTATTATTGAACACTCATGATATACAGAAATCTCTCACATACACTCACAATCTCTCTAGGACATAGGAAGGTGAAAACTTCGTGCTTGTCAAATAGTAGATACCACGATAGTCGTGTTCTGATCACAGAATTTAGGCCCAATGTAATTCTCTCTTTCTTTCACTCGATTTCTCCCTCTCTCCATTTTGTCTCTACTTGGCCTTATTTATATCCGGTCCAAGTAGGTTTAAACTCATAAATATCCCGTCACGATCCTATGAATCCATTCCCCCCATATCGGGAGGGATTCGTTATTTTGAAAGTTGTTGACTTTGAATTGATAATGGATTCGATGATATCTTTGACGAGGATAAGTTTTTTTCCTTTTTGGAATCAAACTCTTGACTTACACGCACGCGGAATTAATGTTGGTTATAACGTAGATACGATCTTGTATGTATTCATGGCTTGATTCTTCAAGGAGGTTATTGAGTTAGTTGTGCTTCGTACTGTAGAGCGAGGTAAACCCATGCTTTGGTTCTGTTCTCTGACGCTCGAGGATGGACTAATGGGCACTTACTAGAGATAGCGTAGTTTAGGCGAGATTCTTCTTTCATGCCTAACGGGGACAGCGGGCTTCTGGAGAGGTCGGTGGGCTTCTGGCTTAGGCTACGAGTCGAACCTCACCTAGGGAAGCCTTGGTCTGGAAAGAGCTCACGTTTGTTTGTGTCGGGCTTCACTTCGAGTGCTTCCTAAGCTCGGGTGATCTTTTCTCGCTTTCACATGGTGGTTTTGGAGCCCAACCCCAGGAACCAAGGTTCCAGGATAGGCGATCTCGAGAAGCCCAGATTCTAGTGTTCGCGTGTGGGCTCGACCTGGACTTGCTTAGCTTCTCTCCTGATAGTTCCGATGCCCGATGATCCTTCCTCGATTCTACGGGGTAGCTCTAGGGCTTGCCTGAAGTCCTATGAATAGCTATTTCTGGCTTTAGTTCATGCTAGGAGAGTGGAAAAATTCTCTTTAGCCAAATTTTACTATTAACAGATGGAAAGGTGAAAACCTTTAAAGCTAGATTTGTAGCTAAAGGTTATACACAGAAGGAAGGTATCGATTATAAAGAAACCTTTTCTCTTATGGTCATGCTTAAATCCATTAGGATACTCTTATCCATTGCGGCATCTATAGACTTATTAATTTGGCAAATGGACGTCAAGACAGCTTTCCTTTATGGAAGTCTTGACGAAAGCATCTATATGATGCAACTAGAAGGATTCATTGAAAAAGGCCAAGAGGAAAGGGTCTGCAAGTTGTAAAGATCCATATATGGATTGAAGCAAGCATCCAGATCCTGGAACATAAGGTTCGATCAAGCTGTGAAAAGTTTTGGATTTATTCAAAACCTTGACGAACTTGTGTAAACAAAAGTATTAAAGGCGACAAGTTGGTTTTCCTAGTTTTTTATGTTGATGATATACTACTCATCGGAAACGATGTAGGTGTATTGACATCAATAAAAGAATGGTTAGCAAAACAATTTGATATGAAGGACTTAGGAGAAGCAAGTTATATTCTTGGTATCCAAGTTATAAGGGATAGAAAGATTAGAACGATTGCATTATCCCATGCCTCATACATAGATAAATCTTGTCTAGGTTTTCCATGCAAGATTCCAAGAAAGGTATGTTACCATTCAGACATGGAATCAAACTTTCTAAGGAACAAGTTCCTAATAATGAGCATGAAGAGCAATTCATGAATAGGGTTCCATATGCATCAGCAGTTGGAAGTCTCATGTATGCAATGCTCTGTACTATACCAGATATTTGTTTTGTTGTGGGCATAGTTAGCAGGTTTCAATCGAAACCTGGTCCTGATCACTGGACGGTTGTCAAGCATATTTTCAAGTATCTTAGGAGAACGAGAGATTATATGCTTGTATACTTTTGAGGGGATTAAATTCTTGTTGGGTATACAGATTCTGATTTTCAGTCAGATTTTGACTCTAGGAGATCAACATCGAGATCTGTGTTTACTATTGGAGGAGTGACAGTCATATGGAGGAGTATCAAGCAATCTTTTATTATCGATTCCACCATGGAAGCCGAGTATGTTGCCGCATGCGAGGCTGCTAAAAAGGTTGTCTGGCTCCGCCAATTCTTGACTGACATGGAAGTGGTTCCTGATGCGAATAAGCAGATCACTATCTATTGTGACAATAGTGGAGCAGTTGTTAGGTTTTAGATTGTGTTGGCATTAATTCCATATCAAAATGATGTTTACTTTGTAATGATTTAGTTGTTTAGATTCATGATGATTCAAGCTTCAAAGAATAAGGAACAACTAGTCAAAGCAAGTTCAAAGTCTTCAAAGAGAAAGGATGCAATATGGTTCTACAAAGGTATACTAAGACCTTATCTTTCTCGTACAAGGCTTAGGCACACACACACACAATTCATACATATGTGTCCCTGCATCGTTGTGCACCATTATAGGTACACACACACAATTCATACATTTGTGTCCCTGCATCGTTGTGCACCAGTATAGGCACACACATACAATTCATTCATATGTGTCCCTGCATCGTTGTGCACCATGTATAACACATTCACCCACTTGAAGATGAATGCTCATGCATTGGTATGGAAATAACATGTTTTAGAAAATGCATGATTGGAGACTATCTCTATGTAGTTTGCATTCTAGTGTGAATTGTGTTTGTATGTGTATATGTTTGTATAACATGGATATTGAACTTGATTTTAGTATTAAATCATTCTTGATTGAGTTCCATTCATTTCAGTTACTTATACTATTGATTTCAAGTTCTAAGTCAAAATATACTACACTTTCAACTCATGTTGCATACATTATCTTTGTCTTCGTATATCAAGTTGAATTATTATTTTTTGGGTTGAGTATCTTATATGTCCATGTGCGGGAGAGAGTTATGGTTCGCAATCCATAAACGGATTCGAATTCCGAGTTTGGAGGCCAAAGAACGGTTGAAGAACGCGAGAGGAGTGCAAGGGAGTTGTACCATGGCCAAAGGCCATCAAGTGGTGAAAGCCCGAGATGACGCGTGGCCATCTCGGCCGCAACTCCTTGCTGCCCTAAGATTCCCACGTGCCATCTCGGGGAAACATTCTTAAAGGAGGGCATTTTGGTTCTTTTGCTTCTATTTTTTCCTTCTCCTCATATTTCCCTTCCCTCTCATATTTCATTCTAAGAAGAAATTTAAAACTTGTGTGCAGAATTTTCTCTCTACATTTTCTCACCTTCCAAACAACATAACTTCTTCATTTGAACTCTGATTTGAGTGATTTAAAGTTGAGAGTGTTTGTCTATTCAATCTCCATCTTTTCTCTGAAGGTTTAAGTTAGTTTTATTGTTGTTGTTGGAGTCTAAACTCAGAAAAACGGGCCTGCACCAAAATCATCTAAGGTATTGATTTTCTCTCAAAGTTTTTTTTTAAAACTTGGTCAATTGCCTTGGGTTTTCTTCTTCAATATATATATGTGTCTTGCGATAGTTTTGATTTGAGTTTGGAACTTTTTAAAGTTAGGTTGAGTTTCAATTGAAATCTTACATGTTGAGTTAGGTTTTGATTTTGCCTATGTTTTCACATGTTTGGGATTGTATTGTGCTAGCTTTGATTCTAGGACTATTTGATGATCTTTGATTGATTGATTTTGTGAAAAATAGTTCCTCACATGTATTAGGCTCTCTTTGCCGAATTCTCACATTAATACATGTGCTTATGTTCTTATGAACTATTCATGTGTTTTGTTGAATCTATGAATAGGAATATGCTCTAGAACTTTAACTTTAAATCTAAATGACTTTGTCATATGATTTTAGCATATTTTTGGTTTATGTGATTTAAACTTGATTTTGTGTTAATTGAACATATCTTGTGATTCAAGTTTTAGATCTATGCATGTATCTAGGTTGTAATTAATGTTGAACATATCTTACATGATCTAGATGGATTAAACATGCATGATTGACTAGACTACATTTGTTTTGTGCATTCATGCTCATGTCTAGTATTTTCCATAGGATGTGTTGATCATACCATTCTATATTGCGTGCTTGTTTTCGTTTTGCATTCATGATCACCTAGATGCCTTTTGAGAAGGAAGTCTTGACAATAGGTGTGTGACCTATGTTGTTGCGCAAGAAAGTCTTGGCAGAGGTGTGAGACCTCGGATTGTCAAGCAAGGAAGTCTTGACTAGAGTCGGGAGGACTCAGATAGTTGAGCAAGAAGTCTTACCCTGGGTCGTGAGGATATGGAAGGGTGAGCAAGGAAGTCTTGACTAGAGTCGGGAGGACTCGGATAGTTGTGCAAGAAGTCTTGCCTAGGGTCATGAGGATCCGGAAGGGTGAGCGTGGAAGTCTTGACAAGAGGTATGAGGCCTCGGATTGTTGAGCAAGAGGGCGGCATCATCATAAGTAGGTAGTTTCTAGGTGATTGGGTCACTTGAGAGATTGTACTTGTCTTATCTACTAGTGGATTTTGATTTGCCGGTGGTTGCTAACCCCGTGGATATTTCTTTTTCGGAGGTTTACCACGTTATATCTTGTGTCAACTTTTCTCTATCCCTATCTCTCTTATATTTGTATTTGTTATTTGAAAATTATGGATAGAACTCTTTATGTAAGTTGACTTCCTTTCTATAATATAGATTTTGTATATGTTATGATTACTTGTTGGTATCACACTTTACTTGTTTTATATATTGATTAAGTGTCTTTAATTGATATATATATATATATATATATATATATATATATATTGTGATACAAGCAATCTAGAGGGACAAACTTTTGTATGTTTCTAAGGGAGTCGAAAAAGGTGTCTAACCTATTCACCCCCCCCCCCCCCCCCCCCCCTCTAGGTTAGCCTTGAGCATTTAACCGTGTTTGTATTTTCAACAGTGGCTAATTCGAGAGAACCAAGAAGTCATAAGAGAGGAAACAAATTGAAAGAAAGTATCACCTTTTGAAGGAAATTGTGCATAGGGGTGATGTGACGATTACCAAGATCGCGTCAGCAGATAATCTAACGGATCCCTTTACAAAGGCTCTTCCATAAAAGAGTTTTGATAGGCATCTAGAGAACATGGGGATAAGAGATATGACACACTTGCTATAGAGCAAGTGGGAGATTGTTGGGATTATGCTCGATAGCAAGGGTGTAAAAATGTATTTGACAATCTTTTCATATTAATAAAGTGATTTCTAGTTTAACAAATCTTATAGCATTTATAATTTAATTATTATAATTGTCAAAAGTAAATAATCATAAGGTCAAAAGACTATGAAAAAAGAAAAATTGTCCATACATGTAGATATGCATGAGGTAGACACAATTCTTAAGTTAGTCTTGAATAATATTCACAACTTAAGATAAAAGGTTGGGCGCCTTTGTCTTGTCAAAGTTGTAGATTCTTTTACTAGCATTTGAGTGGGATCAAATGTGTTATGATGAGTCTAAAATCATCAAAGTGTGGTGTTTTTGGGCAAAAGAATCTAGTGCACTGGGTGCACTGAATTGGATCAAAATGAAATACTTTATCTAGAACCGTCAATGGATAAAAGTTTTCATTTGAAGACAATCGGACAATCTATCTCAATCCTGAGATAAATAATGGACTTATGGTTGCAAGTGTTATCATTTGAGTTATCAATAAGTACAATTATATAGCATAGTCTATCCTCGATAGTTTGGTGGTATTCATTTATTAATCGATAGAGGACTTCATTTATAGATATGGACATCATGGCTCCATTTACTAAATGAAAGTAGAATACCATCATATGGATGTTTTGAGGTATTGGATATTAAATCTTAACGTTAAGTTTTCAAATGAGTCTATTGAAACATGGCTTCTGGACATATCAAAATATCCAAGTTCAAAATGTGGTCATATGAGTAAATATGGTAACTTAGAGAGCTATAGGTGGTCTATGAACTCTTGGCGATTACTGATATTCTTCACGAGGATATACTTTCTCCAATAAGGTTGTCTAGGGTATGAATGAGTCACATCAACTTATTCTATCTTTATTTAATAGTTTAATTTTAGTTCTTTAGTGGAATGAACTAAAATTAAATAGATCGGACCTAAGTGAATCATTTGTTGATTGTGATTGGGTTGTGTCTGTTGGAGCTTAAATTTAGATAGCCCGCCAATATCCCCAATCCACACGAACTTGCATGGATCACTTGATATATTCTACCGGACCAATTTAGGGGTCCATCTAGAATTGTATTGAGGAATGTGGACTTGTTTCTTTTTTAAAAGAAAAGGTCTAGTTCACATATGGACATTTTATAAAGGTCAAATGGATTTAATAAAATAAAAAAATAATATATTGGCCCATATATATGGCTTAGGTGGCAAGACTATTTAGAATAGCTTTATTATTTTATTTTATTTAATTATTTAATTAAAAGTCAAAATTCCTGGTAGGAGATGGTCTCCTAAAAATTATACTATTGTTGGTAGTATAATTAATATTAAAGACTATATTTGATAAGTAGATAAATAAAAGGAATTATTTATCTAATCAAATTAAGAAGTCTTTAATATGGTTACAAATACACTATTGAGTTGGATTAGGAGTCTTGGTGTAGGATAGAATTCCTTATATAAAAGGATTCTTAACCACCAAGTAAATCCACCTAAGGAAAGGATTCTTAACAACCAAGTAAATCCTTCTTAGGAAAGGATTTGTGATCCTAATATATATTCTATGAAGATTTCGGCCAGCCCATATATATATATATATATATATATATATATATATATATATATATATATATATATATATATGAGGATAGAATTCCTTTTAGATAAGGATTCTTAACTACCAAATAAATCCACCTAAGGAAAGGACTCTTGCCAACCAAGTAAATCCTTCTTAGGAGAGGATTTATGATTCTATATGTATAGGTATGTTAATTTCGGCCAGCCTAAGGTAATTTCATAGAGAATTTCGGCTAGCCCTATTTTTCTAAGAGAAGAATTCGGCCATCATATGAATTTTGAGGGAGAAAAATCTGATTTTACTCTAGACAAAATTCAATCAACTCTAAGAAATAGTGTGTGAATCGAGAAAGAAGTAACATGAAGAAAGAACATTTAGTTTTCGATAGTACACCAGTAGCCTTTACATCAAAAGGTTTTGTGTACAAAATTGAATCAAGGTTCAGGCGAGTTTCAATCAAATTGATTGATAATTCACAAGTGACCTAACGTTCTTTGTTTTCTTCTTGGAGGATTATTGTAACTGACAAATAAGAAGATTTTGTTTGTTTCCATCCTCAGTTATACGATTAGAAGAAAGGGAGCCCACACTCCTCGGTGATTCACGTTCGTGATTGGATTAGAAGATCTTAAGGAATCAATTCGGCGCTTGTTCACGAGAAAAATATACGACACTTTTATATACATCAATTAATCTAGGGTTAAGGTTCTTGTTAGTCAAAGGGAAAAATTTTATTTATATGCAAACCCTAATTTTTATTAATATATTTTCTCACGCTTCCGCTGCGCATGGTTTTTTCCCTACAATTATAGACCGCTCATTGGGAGAAATCTTCTCAAGTTGGGTTTCACTGGAGTACTAAAGAAAATGGCGAGCTTCTAGTCTCTAAGTAATGTAACCGGCTTAGAGGATGAGAATCCTTTATAATTGTAGTAGTCTTGAGATTCCATTTAAACGAACTGGTACCTCAATAGCTCATATGGGCTCTATTAAGATCCTAATTTTACAAGTGGAAAACATCAAGTCTTGCATCGGTACCGCTACTTCAATTGCCCATCGGGGACGTCCTTGATATCGGTCGAAAGGTAACAACCATTACAAGGTCTTGGCCCGGTTCACTGCTTTCTGCCCAGGTCGAGGTTACAAGCCATGACCTTCATCTAGTATTAGAGAGATAGCTAACACATGCTCTGTATATGACAGTCCTTCAAGTTTAACATGGTGATGAGCCATCATATTAAAACTCTTTAGGAGCAAGCTAGAGCTGTTAATGCCAAGCTCGGGTAGACCAATGAGAAGTTGTCCAAGGTAGCGAGTGGTACAGTCATTCTGAACGAAACTCGGGCCAAAAATGAGCGATCGCGGCTGAGGCGTAGTAGACAAGAAGCGGATCTAGCATGCATATGATATGGAGAAACTCAAGTACATGCGCGTGCCTCGAAAAGGTCACTCTGAAGGAGGAGAAAACAATTAAGAGGAAGTGGTCTAAACTTTGTACAGCAGCATGGCTACCTTGAAAGCCAAAGTATGTTTCCTTTGCTGAAGGATACTACTATGCTACTTACCAGGAAACTCAAGCTCTTCCACCTTCTCACCTGATCATCGTTGAATGATGGGACAGTGAAGAGATCATTGAGAAAGCTATGGAGTTAGCTCGATTCACTCCTACTAAAACTGTCCTTATTGAGCCGATGGTCCGCGGATGATGAGGACGACTTGGTGTCCATCTTCCACTTTCATGTCGAGTTGCATTAGGGTAGAAATATCTCGAAGTCCTCTACTGTTGTCGTAGTTCAGGATGTGGAGAAGCTTAAAACTTGCCTACATCTCCATCTGAACCCGTCAAGGAGGTAGATATCTAGATTGATCCTTCTAAGGAAGGGGCAATCCGAACTGGTCTAGCAGAGGTGGGTTGCTACAGAAGTTTAGGATATAAGAGGAGCTTCAAACATGTGTACTTGTCCATCTGAACCAATCAAAGAGGTAGAGATCCAGACTGATCTTACTAAGGAATGGGAGATCCAGACAGATGCTCTAGTGGTGGAAGAGATTCATATCGATCCAGCTAAGGAGATGGTGGCCCAAACTGATTCAGGTTGATCCGACCAAGGTTGTGGAAGCTGGCTCCGAAGTAGCAAGCCTAAGGGATGATGACCTTTCATCCAACCAAGTAGCGGGACCAGGGAGAAAGAAGCTGCTACTGTCTTGGAGACTAACTAGGGTGGTAGATCGAGACCACAATGGCTCACTAGGGAGATGAATGGACCAATACAATTGGAAAGGAGCCAACGGCATGATACTAGTCTAGAGGCATGTTTGAAATCCTATAAGTCCCCAGCAACTGAAAAAAAAAAGCTCTGGACCTACCTGGAATGAATCGAGACCATAGTATCTTACTTGAGCATTCACTGGCCCGGTATAAAAAGTGAGGAGCCACCAGTATGATACTGGTCCAAAGGCATGCTTATGATCCTAGAAATTGCCAACAACTGAAAAAAGGCTCCGGACCAACCTGGAACGAATCGAGACCACAGTGGCTTACTTGGGCATTGACTGGACCGGTATAAGAAGTGAGAAGCCACTAGGCCTTGCAGCGATGCTGCTACTCCAGAGGCTTCCTTAGGCTTGTAAGAGGCCTAACCAAATGAGGGAAGCCTCTAGGCTCTCTTCAATCAGATCGAGGCTATGGTGGCTTCCTAGGGCATGGAATAGTCCGGTATAAATGGAAAGGAGCCATTGGTCTTGTACTAGCCTAGAGTCATGCTTGGGATCCTAAAAGTCCCCAACAACTGAAATGAGGCTCTTGACCAACTTGGTATAAATCGGGACCACAGTGGCTCACTTGGGCATTGACCAGCCCGGTGCAAGAAGTAAGGAGCTATTGGGCCTTACAGCGGTGCTACTGCTCCATAGGCTTGCTTAGGCACGTAAGAGGGCTTCCCATCATGGGGTTTCCCTGGACGGATTGAAACATCAGTGGCTCACTAGGGTGTTGAATGGCCCGGTACAAGTGGAGAGGAGCCACCGGTCTGGTACTTGTCCAGGTCTAGAAGCATGTTTGGGATCCTATAAGTCCCCAGCAACTGAAATAAGGCTCTAAACCCTACTGGAACGACCCGGGAGCCCAGTGGCTCACTTGGGCATTGATCGGCCTGGTACACAAAGTGAGGAGCCACTAGGCCTTTATAGGTCGTGCAGCAGATGTAGAAAGCCTCTGAACTCTCCCTGAATGTATCGGGACGTCGATGGCTTACAAGGACATTGAATGGACCGGTATAAATAGAAAGCAGCCACCGGTCTCATACCGGTATAGAGGTATGCTTGGGATCCTAGAAGTCCCTAGCAACTGAAATTAGGCTTTGGACCCTCCTGGAATGAATCAGGACCGCAGTGGCTTACTTGGACATTGATGACGAATGCCATTTTGTATATATATATAAAATAATTCGTCAAACAAAATTTATAATCCCAAATTGCACTCAAAGCTTATAAACAATATAGTGGCAAATATGGGTATCGTCCACAGAGATCGTGGTATGCTTATATGATCAAATTAAGCTCTAAGGTTAACACTAGAAAAGTAAATTAAATGGTTGAAGATTGAAGGAAAATAACAATTTAATCTAAACTAATTTAAACTCCTAAAAATGCACACGTAATGGATAGAATATATATGATGTGGATCCTAAGGTAATAATGGATTCATTAGGCTAATTATGGGCAAGTTGAACTTACACTTTAATGAGCAATAGGAAAAGGTAACCAAGCTAGATGTATAGACTTGATTGTATATCACTCATGAGTATCCCATCTAGATGTATAGCATTGGTAACTCACAATTGATTTTCCATGAATGAGCATCTATCAATTAAGGGATTAATCTCTTAATAAAGTCATCAACCTAGATGTATAGAATCGATGCTTAACCTATCATGAGCAAGCAAACTAGATGTATAGACTTGATTACCCATTCAAGATTAGAATAAAAGAGAGATTATAAAATCCGTATTTCACTAAAGGATGTGCTCTTGCTTAACCCTTCCATTCAAATGAGCTAATTAAGATCAAGTAGATGTATACCTAATCAAAACACTTGAATAACTTCTTAAACAAATTGCTAAAGAAAAGAATGTAACAATCAAGAGCAATTCATTATTGAAATCAATTAATGCAATGAATAAAACAAAATTGATAGATTGATATATAAAAAAATGCTAGAGGTTCATTACAAGCCCACAATTAAACTAAGAGTCACATCATTTCCCTAAGAACTGATTAGCTACTCATGTCTCTTACAAGAAAATAGGCAAAGGGAAAAGAATAGAAGTAAACCCATGGATGAATACCCCTTCTTGAAGCTCCAAAATGATCTCATTGCCTTTCTTTGATGAGTAGATGAAATGGATGATATGGATTTTTGGATGAAAAAGAATTCCGAGATCTAAAGAGAGAAAATCTGTTGTTGATGGATGTGTGTGTGTGTCACTCCTAAAAGAATGGATTTAATTTATAGGTGCCTTCAAAATGGCTAAAAATTGTTGATGTAGCAACCTGTCTCGAGAAATGTACGAGTTGTACGATGGTTTAGACCCGCATAAATACCTGGTGCTCTGATTTTCCTCTCTCGGCTTAAGTGCATTGCACAGACACTTGCTCGATGGTGCACGGGTGTTGACCCGCGCATTGCCCTGATGCTTAAATTCCAGCTCCCAATTTTAAAGGAATGCACGAACACTTGCGTGATGGTGCGCGGGTGTTGACCTGAGCAATGGCCTGGCTTCTACTTCCTTCATAGTGCGCGGGTTATGCTGGTTGGAACCTGTACAAGACCAGGGCACAACACTAATGCTGCTTCATCAACTTTTTGACCTTTATCCTTGGAAAAATTGCATCTTTTATCCAATTGTCCAGAATGTACCTAATCACCTGAAAACACAAATAATGAGCCATAAGAGACACAAAAACACTCAAAAATGAGACAATGGCTAAAGAAATGAGGGCCAAAATATATAACAATTTTGGCACGATCAAATACCCCAAACCAAACCTTTGCTTGTCCTCGAGCAAACTTATAACAAAGCAAAGACTCAAACAGAAAAATGACTCAACCTAAGACTCAAAATCCAATAATCCATTAGGTCGCATGTCCAACAGGTGATGAGATGCAAGGATGTGTGATAGAGAGAAGTAAACATATGCAAAGGAATCTAAAATAACTCAGAGGCACTCGAGGGAAACTTGCACTTACACGAATCCCACGCCTATGAGTGCTCTCATATCGGGAGCTACTCATTCCAACACCTTGAGCATAAATTCACTTCGACTCTAAAGCTCACTCGGTTTCGCTCTTCTTTTTCCGCTCGGAGTCCTAAGTTCACACGTAATCAAGGTATGCATTGATGGAATTTGTGCATAGAAAGTTAATGCATTGCATACAATACACATTCAAAATGAGTTATGTATGTGAACTATCCTATGAACGATTCACTATGCCATGAACGCGGAAGATCAAGCATCAACAAACATTCCCAATCAAGAAATACTATGGATCAAATAGGGCTTTCCTTTTGGTTGTAATGGGGTCATGGGGTTAGATATGGTAAACAAAGAAATGGGAAAATTTGGGTTCAAAAATCACCAATCATGCTTACATATACTCACATACCCCATACAAAGCTCTAATACACATTTACACATTTTAGCAAATAGGCATTTACAAATATACACATATTGTGATTCAATATTGTACTCTATATTGTGAGTACTTAACATTTATTTCCAAGGCTCTTTTCTTTTTCTCTTTTATTTGCCTTTTTCTTTCTTTTGATTTTCTTTTCATTTCTTTTCTTTTTGCACACTTGCACATTACATGTTTACAATTTAAGCTCATAAGTGCAAATTTGGAACTTTTACAAATTAAGCCATTTCACACAAAATTCATTGTTGCCTACATACACGCTATCATTACTTAAGAGCTCACACCTTTCAAATACTTCACATAGCACACACACACCCCACATGATTGGCAATAAAGGTAGGCTTGTGATTGGTTATGGCTATATGGTTATATTTTGGTTCCAAATGAAAGGTAAGTGTTTGGCCGTAAATTTGGCTATGATGCACACATAAGGGATTAAGGATTGGGTTTAGGCCTTTTAAGTAGTAAATGCACACATTGTCTAAGATCATTTCCATAATTAGTCTCTCAAGGGAATGAATGAATCCAATAAGCAATCCACAATATGTATGAATTGTATGTCATATGGCATATGACACTTATGACGAGAAGAGTGTTTAAGGAATAGAAAGGATTTAGCACTCAATACGCTTTTTATAGGCTTGTGTTTGTGAACTCACGGGTATCTCCATTATTAGAACAAGGCACAAGAGCACTGAGTCCCCTTAAATAAAGCAAAGAAAGTATGGGACTAACCATGACAATGCAAATATAACCCATGAGTGACAAAGATTTGTTACACAAGCTCACAATGCATGTATAGACTCGCCAAAAGCATACGATCAAGGTATCATACCCAAGCAAGTTAAAGCTCAAAATTTTGGCCAATGCGACAAAATTGAAAAATTTGGACCAAAAATGACAAATAAAATATTCAAGACGCAAAAATGACAAATAAAAGATTTAAGACGACTCAATAAGGCGTCCACACCTCTAACCCAACATTGTCCTCAATGTTGAAGACCAGAGAATCAAACCTAGCGGAGCGCACCTAACATGACTCAAACAAAAAGACTCAAAATGGCTCATACATAAAATAAGGCAATTCAATACAATATTGGCCTTTAAGCACAAACCAACATCAAGCATTAACATTCAAAATTGATGGCATAGGGACGAGATAACCCCCAAACCAATTGTCCACTATATGTACCAAAATCTGTACATGATATATGTGATAATTCCAAACCCCCAAACCAAGTTGGGCTATATCAAAATTAACCTGTAAACACTATGCATATCCATACGAGCCTTTGGCTCATCCAAACAAAAATGAAATAATCAATAAGCTCAAAATTTTAGGAAACTCAAGATAAGCAAAATACATAGAAGCAGGTTTCCATCAAGAGAATTCACATAATATCCCAAAATGATATTCAATGAACTATTCACAACCATTCATATGCACAATTTAATAAGCAAAATTCAAGGATAATGTTTAAAAAATTGGAATTGAGTTAGGAAGATAGAACCGGTGTGATTGTTCATTTGTCTACAACTTGAGTAGGTTCCCACCCTTTTTATGGGCACTCTTGGCTTGGTCGCCCCTCCAAGACTTACAAGTGGCCAGTATGTCGAACCAAGAGATGAAGAACCTAGCCTTGAGGCAAAACTTGTTCACAAGGGTTAATCAATTTATATCAAATATCCCAAACCACACAACTCTTACACAATTACAACCAGAATATCCAAAAGGTACCAATCAAACATTATATGCAATCAAAATAAAAACAGCCCTAAGAATTCTAACTAATAATAAGTTCAGAATAAAAGTAACATTACTAAACAAATAAAGGTGCGCAGTAATGTAAAGACAATGTTCAGCTGAAAATCACTCATCATTTTAGGAATCTGCCCTAACTTCTCTTTGTATACCCTTTCCTTTCGGATCTCCCCATGCTCTAGTTCTTTCTTCAGCCTCCCGTCATGATATCTCCTGTGTCACTCTAAGCTCTGCAGCATATGGATCGACTACTAGTCCTCTAACAGGAAAGACTGAAGAAGTGGGTCTTTTGTTACGTCTCTCATAGGGAATGACCTTTAGTTCATTCCTTAAACTCGTAATATTGGACCATAGATCTTCCAAGTTCAAGTTCAATGTATCCATGGATTTCTCTAGGCCTCCATCTTAGAAATTACAATCTGCCATGGCACTGCATTATGGTCACCTACCCCTGAATTCTGCTGCTCTTGTTCAAAATCCATGCCTTTTGGCTTTTCCCGGTGTGTCCTGCTTGACTCTGCTCTTGTGCTACTCTTCTTCTTCAATGTCCTCCTCTTATCACTAGTGAGGTCTTTTTCCACTATTAGACTTGTCCAAGTGGAGATTCCAATATTTTCTAGCGATGATTCCAAACGCTCCCCTCCTATTTCAACTCTTGCCCCCTTGCATAAATCTGTAATGAGACAAGGGAAAATGAGTGGCTGTCTTTCTACCCTCTTTCATCCAAGTTGTGCTATTTCCCATCTGATAATGGATCCCACATTAATTAGCTCATTGTTTTTGATGCAATGAAGGATGGTTGCCATCTTAAATGGTACTATGGTCCTATGTGACCTAGGCCTAATCGAATGCAATATGAATATGTTCCACAGGCCTAGCTCAATCTCTAGATTATTGTGCTTGATATGGAAGTACGGAGCGACCCAAAACTCCATAGGCTGAATTACTAATGAGTTTGCAAAATCAACATTCTGTCCGATGAAAATATTGTTCCAAGTAACACCATATTGCATTCTAAGCAAACTCTCTTGATATTCTAGAAGCCAAGCTTTGTAATAGTCCAGAATGTCATCAATGCTCAAACTCACGTCAACACCTTTTACCATCACTGTTGAGTGTTGCTGTAAGTAATCCGATACCATACTTGCATAAAATTCTGCCACCATCGTCCAACTGTACTTGATTGGAGTGGAGACAAGTATTTCCCAACCCCTGTGCTCAACTGTATGGAAAACAGTCGTGTTTCTCAATTCTTCCAAATCAATCCCTCATTCAGGAAGAACTGGTCTTCTTTTGAAGAATTCAAGCCTGCTTGAGAAGTCTTCATTCTGAATACACTGAGGAACAGTGGGGGTTTGGGCTCTTTTCTTCCTTTGACCTTCTTTTTGAGTCGAGTGCTTGGTTCAGAATGACATCTACAATAAAATAGTTTCATTATAGGGGAAGAATAATTATTTACATAGGAAGGAGACAACCATGAAGCAAGGATGAAACAAAATTTCAGAAATAAGGCATGCAATGCGTGGGTTGTGAGTGGGTCCAGACCTGCGTATCTGGCGATTCTCTAGATAGAGCATGTGAAGGAAATCTCTCTAAAATTACACATTCATCAGGTTCTTAAGCAAAATTTACATTTGGATATTTCAACATGTAATTCCTAACAACTATGCTCTAACACACAATCAAATAGTTTCACATATTGAAGAAATTTGAAACCCTATAATTGATTTTATCATATCAAAGTTCACATATGCAAAATGCAAGCAATAATCACAAATGCCCAACCCTTCATACTTATGCCACTAAAATTTAGCATGAAGATGTAGGTCTTAGATAGGACATGATGCTATAAGGAATGAATCATAGTTGCAAGATGGAGAAGAATGGTGAAATTCAAGTTACAAGCACTTAATTATGAATCAAAATGCTTGAATGTACCTCTTTTGGTCTTGGATTATTTGTAGAAACATATATTACCTTTAAAGAGAATAGGGAAAACAAAGAAAATCGTTTGAAAGTGGTAGGGCACACTCTCGACAATGATATGTCCTTTATAGGCATGAAGGCACAAGGAATGTGCGGGTCTTGTGCGGGTCTACACCCGTGCATAACCCGCACAATATCCTGATTCACTTTTCTTCCTTTAAGTGCGTGGGTGCCATACAGGTGAAGCTTTGGTGAGACCTACGTATTTCTAACTTCCACAGCCAGTTTGCCTCATCTATCAATTTTCCTCTGATCCAAGTGTCCCCTCTGCATTAGATGTCCATAGTTATACTTAAAGACTTGCATTACTTGATAATCTCATCTAAAATAAATAAAAACACAAACTAAGAATTCAAAGCTATTAATCAAAAGATATCATGATGAGTTGTCTTCATCCTAAAAGGCCCCCAATCTCACTCCAGTACAAATAGTGAATTCCAAACATAAGACAACTTAAGCATAAAGAGAACAAATTGTGACATCGATATCCTACTAGAAGAAATAAGGACTCTATGTGTGAGGAATAGAACTGGATTCAACAGAAGGTGGGTTGACCGATTGGGAAAATTGCTTCCTTTTTACCACCCAAATGGTTAACAATTTTTTCTCAACAATTCCTTTCCCATTGGTTCTATATTTTTCCAATAAATCCTTCATAACCCAAATTTGTTTAACCACTTGTGGGGTCTTTTGACACTTCCTCTTGTTATCCTTAAACTTAGAACATTGAGCCCTAATGTGACCATTATCAAAACAAAAGTAGCACACAAGTTGAGTATGAGAAAAACTCCCTCTATGGTTCGCTCATTGCGGTTCTTTTGTATGTTGTGCTCGGAGTGTTTTGACCTCCTATTCGATCTTGTCGAGTTGAGTTATGTAATCACACTCCCTTACTCTTGCAACCTTCAAGGCTGCCTCTTTCTTACTAAGTGCCTCATTCACTTTCTTTAAAAGGTTCGATTTCCTCTCGAGTTCTATCAAGAGTTTTCTTTTATTTCTCTCGTACTCTTCCTCAAATTCTTCCAAAAGTATAGTGAGTACGGTTAAATCTTGTGTAACTATCTTCTTTTTTCCCAATCTCTCGTTGAGGTTAGAGAGGTCTTGCACTTTCCTTTTTAACCTTTCATTTTCTCCCTTGAGACAATTGATTTCTTGATGAAGCCCTTTGTTTTGTCTTCTAACCCCTTCTTTTTGTGCTCCAAGATACTACAACTCGTTTTCATTGATAATGTTGTCTTTTTCTTTAATTGCTTCCATTTCCAAGACACCATCAAGATGTTCTGCTTCCAGTTCTGAGGCTAATTCAAATGCCTTGACAGGTTTAAGAACTTTCCACATTTTCTTGCCTTTTCTTACAACCTTTAAAACTAGACATTGATTGCCCATTTCTTTCTCCTCTAGTTTCTTCACAATGAAGTTCATCCTCTTACTTCCACAACTAAAAGACAATTCTCTTGAAATCACATTAACAATCATACTAGTTATGGCCATAAATGACCTAGCAGTAGCTTCCTATCTCGATCTATGATACCATCATCCTTGAAATCCAAAATAACAAAATCGACCGGAACCTTAAGCCCATGAACGTTTAATTGCACATCTTCAATTATACCCACCAGAGTTGCAATTGAATTGTCGGTATCTTCAAGGTAATGAATGTAGGCTTCAATGTGTCAATGTTCAGTTGCCTACACACTTGAAGGGGTATCATGTTTATACTTGCCCCCATGTCCAACACTCCTTCTATTAGGTTTGAACTTATAATGCTCACCTGAATGATGAAACTTTCAGAATTCTCTAACTTTAATGGTACAATCTCCTCTACGGGACCCTCACTAACTTCCATATTGCCTTCTTCATCTACATGTTTATTCTCTTTAACCTCTTCTCTAGCTTCAAATGACTCCAACATTTTTTCTTCTTCCATCGAATCTTCTTTACTGTCTTGCACTACTTCCATAGTTTTAGCTTGTTCTTTCCCTTTCACAGACTTCCCTTTTTCTTGCTTAAGAATGTAGTCTGCTATCTGGGTCATCTGAGTCTCCATTCTTTGAAGTGAGGCATCAAGACCATACATTTTTTTATCATTCGAATCAATGTTGTTTTGGAGCTTTTGTTGGGTAGCATTCTGAATGTTATTGAATTCTTGAATGGATTTTTGGTGGCTTTGTAGCAGCTCCTTCATCATATCTTCAAGGGACTTAGTCTTTGTCGGAAATTGAGTTTGATGGAAGCTGGGATTAAACTCCTTGCCATTGATTACTTGGTCCACCTTGATTGTTGTACTTATTAAATCCTTGCCCTTGGCTTGGGTTATTGTTGCTCCATGAGAAGTTTGGGTGATTCCTCCTTCTCGTATTGTAGGTATTTAAGTAGGGATCATTTCTTTGGCATTGGATCATCCCAACATTTAAGCCTCCTCATGCTCATAATTAACATCCCGACCTACTCATGTTATATAACATGTCCTTAATAGATTGCATGTCTTTTTCCATCCTAGTCAACTTAATTAAAAACCCCCGTACAGTCATCAATCCCAATCTTACCACCTCTTCAAATGTTGGAACACCGTTGTTGTGAATTCTGAGCCAACTTTTCCATGATCTAGTAAGCTTCTGGGGGCCTCTTGTTAGCAATTGTTCCACCACAAGCATTATCCACCATTACCTGAGTACTGGTCGAAAGACCCTGATAGAAGAAAGTGACATTCAATTCATCTGTATTTATATGTGGTAGGACCCGTGCTAACAAGACATGGAATCTATCCCATGCTTCATGAAATGGCTCTCTCTCCTCATCGTTAAAGTGTGCTGGTTTAGACCCGTGCAAATACCTGGTGCTTTGATTCTCCTCTCCCGGTTTAAGTTCATTGCACGGACACTTGTGCGATGGTGCGTGGGTGTTGACCCGCATAATGGCCTGGCTTCAACTTCCTTCATAATGTGTGGGTTATACATTGGTTGGAACCCGTGCAAGACCAGCGCACAGCCCTGATGCTGCTTTATCAACTTTTTGACCTTTATCCGTGTAAAAATCGCATCTTTTATCCAATTATCCAGAATGTACCTAATCACCTGAAAACACAAATAACGAGCCATAAGAGACACAAAAACACCCGAAAAAAAGACAATGGCTAAGGAAATGAGGGCCAAAATATATAATAATTTTGGCACGGTCAGTTGATTGGCCCGTTACAAGAAGTGAAGAGCCACTGGGCCTCTACCAGTCGTGTTGCTCATTCAAACACAAAGTCGAGTTGGCTTCTCGGGTACATCTGATGACCTGCTACCTAGGTGTTGGGGTTTATGCCCTAAATATGTAATTTGTAAATGGATTTATGGAATAAATAAAAAGAAAATGCCAATTCATTCTTGTTATGTTATTTATTTTATAAACTTGTGCATATATTTAACATCCAAGTTTGCCGATGTAATCTCGAACTGTGTATATGAGTGTCATATACGGATGGATATAGTAAGAGACGTGCAATCAAAAGAGTTCATAGATAGCAAATAAAGCTGTGTACTTTATTTGTGGTTAATCTATAGTTGCGGTCCATTCCGTAATGTACGATGATTCTATCTTGAATCATTCATATGAGATATGGGAATAGAGACACCTTGTATGATGTGATCATATAGGACTGGGCCATGATCTATATGAATCTCTCACCAAGATCCGTTTACCGATGAGATTCATATATATTAACTAATTATGGCTATATGTGGGTGATCTTAATCCAGAGTGTCTTATCGACTCCTTCAGGTTAGATCGTGATCTTTGATATACCATGGGTGAGGTCGGATGCAGTTCAAGATCAATATGCTCTGTATGTTGGGATTACAGTTTGGCTTGTGGCTGGGAAGGTTTGTACACAATAGTATAATCCACTCCTTCTTGTGAGAAGTAGACGGTAGTTCCCTTAAGGGTTGATTCGGGGCTTGGACAATTTGAACGCTTTCCTAGTTCCGTAAGGAAATAGGATTTATTGTTCATTATAGAATCAAACGGTACTTAAAGGATATATGTAATTAGAGGGGTATAACAGACATTACGGACCAGCACTAATTATGAACTACTATGGAGGATCACACCATACTTAATAGCTATAACGATGGACACTGAGTTGCATGGGTCTGTGTAAAAGCGTCCACAATTGAGAGAGTGCATCTTCGGGTTTTTAGTGGAATAACACCGGAGTTAATAATCAAGGAATATTAATTAAAGAGTTTAATTAATGATTCCGAGGATTATTGGAGCTCAAAATACTGTGGGTCTATTAGGTCCCCTTGCTAGCCCAATCGATTTAGGTAACAAGGGTCACGGTAAATTAATTGGATTGTCCAATTAATTGTGTTACAAAAGTGACATGTATATATACGGGAATTAATTGAATAATGAGATTATTTAATTAATGAATGTTAATAGTTAAATTAATTAAATAATTAGATTATTTAATTATATTGATAATTATTAATTATTAATTAACTATTAATTGGAGAGTGTTAGTTGATATATGGACTTAGGTAAAGATAAAATAATAGGATTATTTTATTTTACTAAATCATTTATCTAAGTATTTGAATTTAAGTTTAAATTTAAAATACATATTATCACTTTTTAATATATTAGATATATTTGAAAAGGATAGTTAAAAGATATATATCAATTATAACACAAGAGATTGTATTGGATGTAAATTGGTGTGTGCACATATATTGGTGTTTGTATATGATACAAATGTGTGCATGTGCAACACACAAGAATTTACATATGATGCAAATTCCTGGTGCGTGCAACAAAAAGTAGAATAAAAGTGAAACAGGCAATTGACTTGTGGGTTAGAGACACGAGACAGTTTTTTGCATATGATGCAAATTTTGTGTGCGTGTAACAAGCACTAGATCACATCTCTTAAATTGTTTTGAAGGCAATTGAAGCTGGGTCAGTGGACACACAAAAGAGATCAAGTGAAACACTTTTTTTTGCATGCGTGTATGTGAGAGACATTCAAGTGTAAGGGTTGCACAATGAACGAAAAAAAAATTGTTTCTTCTTCTTCAAGTATTTCTCTACATCTTCCATTCAAGTTCCTAAGACCGTGACGTGCCCACACGCAGTTACCCATCCCGGGAGATAGCGAGGAAGATCGAGTGGTTCAGACAGGAGCATAAATTAAAATGGAGGAGCCTCCAAACGTTGGTATGTTCTTCTTCTGATTTTATTGATTACAATTTCCTGTGTTTACATATTGTATGTATTAGTTTTGAAAAATAATTACGATCCCAAGTTCACTGGTCCCAAATACAGATTATGATCTGTATAAAAATTTTAAAACCTAGTTCCGCTGCGTGACCGGTGAACGGGGTTCCAACACTAGGGGCTTTTGAAGAGTGGATCCTATGATATGGGGGATCCGAATGAACAGGTACAGGTTTAGTGGATCTGTGGAGTGAATCTACCGTGGATGAGCTAATCAGGTGCAGCTTTGCTACACTAGAGCTCTAACGGTACCGGAGCAAGTCTATTGTAAAGAAGCACGAGAAGTGCAACTCTACTGAATAGTAGATATCAATGTACTGAAATAAATCTTCTTTGGAGTGCCCTCTAAGCGTAAAGCTGATGTAGTGAAGCTCCACAAGTATATGACCAGGTTTGATTCAGAGGAGCAGCATAGTAGACCGGTTCCACCAGGAGTCCCACATGCCATATTTGTTCCAAAACGAACAAAACTCGTTAAATGACAAAATGAGCACCACACTCGATGCATAGGCTGTATATACAAAAATGGAGAAAGGACGTCATAAATAATGAATAATGAATATATCACCTCAATAGTAGAAAGTCGAGTTTCATCTAGAGATAAGAAAACCACGTTGGTCAAGTGACCTCCCCACAGATGGCGCCAAAAGTGTTAACTGAAAATTCACCCGAGGTGAGGAATTTCAATTAATACCCTCAACCTGTTACCTGGTACGCCGTGGGGGTAGGTACCTCTTACCTTCGAGATCTTGAATGAATAAGGAGTAATGGAGTCTGGTGCGGTAGGTAGGAGACAATCACCCCGCCCATCTGGGCTTCGAGGATGAATAAGAGACGTGGCGCTTGATGTTTCCTTGCTGGTGCGAGGGGTTGGTTCTGGTCATGGTACCCTGGTCCTAGTACCCTGGTCCTGGTACCTAGGTCCCGGTACCCAGGTCCTGGTGTTTGGTTCTGGTAACCGGCTGCTTCTTAAGGTCTCTCTTTTAGTTCCCCGATGTAAATAGCATGCATGGACGAATGATTAAAGAGCTAGGATCAGTGGGGTCGGTACCTACTTCAAATACATACACACATGCACAGTAAAGGAGATGAAATGGAGAAAGACAAATCTTTTGGTATAGGTGGACTGACCAAGGGGGAAAATGCATCACGAACGATCATATGCTAAAAAACACCTAGGTAGTATCTAGAGGAAGGAGAAAAACCCTTATATATATATATATATATATATATATATCAAGAAGTGCTCCCAAGAATGGCGAAATAGTACAACCATTGTGCACTGGAGAGCCTAAAAAAGTAATCGAGTGATAACCGATACCAAAATGTTACTAGTAAAGGTAAATGCACATAAACAAGATGATACCATAGTGATGGTGTATGGAGAATCAGGCAAGGTACCTTTTACAATATTGGCGATTTTATTCTGGTCGATTTGTGGATCTCATTTTGGGTACCATTTGGGCGTGTATATAAGCAGATAAATAGGCATCGAATCAAGCTCCCTTTCTACGTGCTTGTATCGGTGTATTTATACACAGTGTAAATAGGGTTTTCATTCTTGGCATGCAATACAAAGATTATTGAATTAATCTTCATTCCTTATTTAACGTGATTCTTCATTTAATGTAGGTTATCCCGAAAAGTCAGCTTGTGACTAATATCTCGGAAAAGTTGTATTTGTTTCCTCTTTGGACTCTTTCCTTGTGGTTGTGTATGTGGAATTGTATATTCGCTCAATAATGGCGTTGTGAAAGGCCATTAAGGAGTTGACTGATCATTAATGGCATTGTGAAAGGCCATTATGGAGTTGACTATCTTCATTAATGGCATTGTGAATGGCCATTAAACAGTTGATTGATATCTTATTACTGGCGTTGTGAATGACCATTAAAGAGTTGACTATCTTTCATTAATCGAGTCAATTTTCTCTTTTTTTGCCTTGTTGGAGATAAAACTGACTTCATTCCTTTATGTGAGGTACATTGATGTACTGGTATACTCTTATCGGCATTGTTTTGGTAGGCTGGTACCTTCCTAATACCATTCTTTTTGTTGGGTAGGTATATGTACCGCTAACGGGTCCTAAAATGGTATTGTGGTACTTAGGTACTAGGCCTAGGCTCCAGGCATAAGGTACTGTGGTACCTAGGTACCAGGTATGAAGTACTCTAGTATCGATTCTACTTGATAACTGGTAGTATGTGGGAAGTGGTACTGACTTCTTATCGGTCCATGGTATCAAGTTTCCTCAGTGTCTAGGTACCTGTCCAGATTTAGATTCTACCAGGATGGCCCTACCAGGTACTAGGTAGATGAAAAATTCTTCTTTGGACCCTAGCCAAAAATGGTTGTTAACACATACTATTAATCTATTTTGTATCTTTCTTCTTAAGTTATGATAGAAATGAGGAATTTGGAATTACTTTATGGGCTGATATTGTGATAAACTTTGACGAACAAATATTGACAACACTTTCTCCTCTTGTGTTCATTGCTATAACAGGCCAAAAAGTTAAAGAACATCACGGTTGATCTTAATCTTATTTATTTTACACTGTAACAACTTACAATACTATTAACTTTATTAGCAATTTTTCATATACTATAAAAAAAACCAGTACTTAGCAGCTCATATTCTACCATGTGCTTATTCAACCCTGATGTATCTGTTAGGGATAATGTTGACAATGGTCAACTACAGTCAAAAGAACCAAAGAATGCCTTAGCTTCGTTGGTATCTTGCAAAGCAACTTCTGGTGGTTGTGCTACAACGCTTGCTTTCTCAGTAAAAGCTTACGCAAGACCTTCATAGATCATAATGATCAGATCTTAGTTAAGATCATCATGAAATTAGTTATAATTGTCTCTTATACAAGTGGCCAATCCATTGGCTCTTCTTACTTTACGAAAATTTAGTTAAAAGATAAGAAAAACAGTTAAGATATAAAAAGAGTGTTGCTCTCACTCTGTAACCATATAGATTAGCATAAAAAAAATTCCACTTATCTCAAAAAAAGGCTCTCTTCGAGAACCTTGAATGGAGTTTTTTGTTATTACTCTGATTTTCTTTTTCTTTGTGTAATCTATATTGGTTTTCATGGTATCAAAGCCAAAAAGGATTAATCGTGCATGGCTTCAGTCGCAAGTTCCTTTATAAATCTCAAAGGTGAAAATCAAGAAGCTTCTTCAATTTCTTCAATGGTTGGAGATTTCACTTCGCTTGCAAAGTCGTTGAATGTAAATCTACATGTCAAGCTTGATAATGACAACTACATATGTTGGAAAGCACAAGATCAAAGCTTTTAAGTTAGAAGATTTTATTTATGGTTTAAAGCCACCTCCGCTGAAGTATACCGAAATAGAATATGCATATTGTAGTGATAAACAAGTAATGGTGAATAAAGAACATACACTGTAGAAAAAAATCAGATCATATACTTCTGAGTTGGTTGTTTTCTTCGATTAGTCAAGGTTTGTTAGGTCAAGTTATAGAGTGTAGTAGTTCTTTTAAAGTAAGAAGTGTACTAGAGAAGTTGTTCTCTTAGCAATCTGTGGCCAATGTGCTTCAACTGAAATATCAACTACAAAACATCGAAAAGGGCACTAGATCTATGAATGGATTTGTTCTTAAGATCAAAACTATTAATGAAAATCTGAGAGCTGTTGATTAAGTTGTGTAAGTGAGTATGATCAAATATTAAGCATTGTTAATGGTACTGGGAAAGAATATGATTCAGTTGCTTCCATCATAACCTCTTAAAGAAATGGCATGACTTTGCAAGAAGCACAATATCTATTGATGGATTCTATTGCTCATTGGATGTACCAGGTGCTAGTGCGTTTTTTGCCTCTGGTAATCAAAATGATAGGAGAAATTAGAGAGGTAATTTTAACAATAACAATGGAAGGTCCAATGGTAATAGAGACAGAGGTCAAGGAAGAGGATCTGATAAAGGAATAACAATAATAGGCCAGTCTGTCAAGTATGTGGGAAGACTGGCCACGTAGCAATGAACTACTATCATCGATTTTATAGAAATTACCGAAACAACAATCAAACTAGTAACAACAACCAGATCAATAATAGTACTTATCAAAACTTCTCACCTCAGTTCCAAAACAATTCATTTTAGGGAAATACTTAAGCATTGACTAACACTCCACATCAGGTCAACTATCACCAATCAGTTGCCTACTATGCAACACCAGATACTGTTTATGATCCAACTTGGTATGCAGATAGTGGTGCCACCAATCATGTTACATTCGATCTATCCAACCTTTCATTGCACTCTGAATATCAAGGTACTGATAAATTAGTTGTTGGAAGTGGACAACTACTCCAAATAACTCACACTAGTAACACTTTTATACTTCATTTTGTATGCCATCAAAGTTGCTATTTCTCAAACATATATTGTGTGTACCATCCATTACAAAACATTTGCTAAGCATATCAAGATTTACTCAATATAACAATGTTTATATAGTTCTTTTGTGATTCTTGTGATGTAAAGGACAATAATACCATGGCAATTCTAATCCAGAGCAAACTTGAGAATGGTTTATACAATCTGCAAACGAGAAAAGCTCTCTCTGAATCAGAAACTCATGACTTGAAGAATGGTTCATTTTCAGCATTGTCTATGTCTAGAAGAATGGTTCATTGTACATATGCTTTAGTGACTGATAACACATGTAGTTCAAAAATCTTGAATGTAAATGTGTGGCATTTAAAACTTGGACATCCTGCTCCACTAGTTTTATGAAAAGTTTTAAATAGTTTGCTTTTGAAATATAACAATACACATTTGCTTTTATGTGATGCCTGTAAAACGGGTAAGCTACATTAGCTACCCTTCCGATAGTCCACCTACAAACCATCTGGTCCCTTAGACCTTGTATTTATAGATGTATGGGGACCATCGCCATTACCACATGTTGACCAAAAATTTACTCAATGTGAGGAATATCAGTTAACACTCTTAACCCGCTACCTAGGTAGACTCCTAGGAGATTCGAAAGAGACTGAGGGAAGATGGAGGAAGAACGAGACTGCAAACGGAGAAAGAAATGTTTTATTAATCAAATAGGTAATATAACTTTAGTGGAGTACAATAATTGTGGACATGATACAAATTTGATCTCACTGTGCTATCTCTCTCTCCCTCTCTCTCTCTCTCTCTCTCTCTCTCTCTCTAGACGCTGTTGGAGATGACAAACTCGTGCATGTCGATAAGTGGCTAAACTCTCTGAGAAAAATGGTGAAGAAGCTTTCCCATTTTCTCTCTGTTTTTCAATACCCTGTCTGGATCATATCATCACCTTTCAATCCCTCATTATCGCCAATCAAATTCTAGTAATTTAGACCAATTGATTAGTCGTGTTACCGAAAATGATTAGTGTTGATAGAAGAATCAAATTACACCGGAATTACTCTCATTGACTATGTCAGGTTTCCGTTTAGGTTTAAATTTGAATAAATGGCAAATCCGTTAACCTATCTGGTCACATTATGGTTCTTTAATGGCGAAGAAGTCAACTTTGTAACTTAGAGCATGAACCATGATTCTACGTATCAAATGCCGAGGTACCTCACGATACCAATCTGGTGGCGTGGTGCTTGACCGACCCTTCTGAAGCTTTTTAGTTAGCTTCCTTATTTCTGGGTCATCATGTCATGTACCTGTTAACCGGTGGTGAGATGTATCGAGGTACTCAGATGCAGAATTGCATTGGGATATCTTGGTGCTTTCCGCAGATGCTGAAATTTCCCGGGTGGTAGTATTAAAGTATTTGGGTACCAGGATGAATGAACTGTTACCGAGGTTATAGGTAAGAGTTACCTCACTGTTGGTTGATCCTATTCTTTTGGTGGTGCAGAGACTAGTATTTAAAGGTAGGCAACGCCATGCCGATCTTACCTGGTATCAAAAATCATGTCCTACCAGGTACCAGTAGAGTGGAAAATTTTATATTGACCCCTTGCCAAAAATGGCTATCAATAGAAGTCTCCTCTGACTTTAACACTGGCGACTGGTTAAGGTTGAAGTCAGATTTCAATAATTGTTTGGGCAGTTTTTCCTCCGCAACTGATTACCAAGATCTGAGAGGAAATCTCTATATTAAATGCTTCGGTCCAAGTGTCGAGCTAATGGAACGCACTCGTTTGAAAAATGAAACGGTTCAGAAGTTTATCGAGATTTCCAGCCAAAAATCTCATCTCCAAGATCACGCTTCCATCATAGATTACTATTTCATTCCCTATTTAAGCACGGTGACCTCCTCCTAACTCCACACGCGTTCAAAACCACTTCTTCTTTCAAAATTCAAAAAACCCTACTTGCTCGCTTTAGTCTTCTTCGTCTTCTTCCAACCAATCCTCTACTGTTACCATGTCTCACTCTAATCACGATAATGTAAACCATCACGTGGAGGGTGACTCCTCAAACCACACTCGTGGGAAGTAGGTTCGGGAAGAGGATAGCAGTGAAAGCATCGCTCATCAGCTACTGTGTCGTCATTCAAGCCAGAACACCGCCATTGGGACCAATTTTTCAAACAACTTTGAAACCCCACTAGGGATAGTCGAGGGGGATTAAGGTGAAGAATTTGGTGACTTCAGAGCTGGCGGAGGCCTCATCGGGGTCCATTTAAGCTTACCAGGGAGGACGCTCACAGGACCCTACAACTTTCGTGTCATCCCGGACTCTACCGCAACAATCGAGTCGATCAATGGTCTGAGGGCAAAATTCCTCTAGAGATAGTCAATATGGACTCAGGTGAAGAATCCGGTGACATTAGGGCTGGCGGGGGCCTCGTTGGGGTCCATTCAAGCTTCCTAGAGTGGACGCTCACACTTCCCTATGACTTTAGTGTCATCCCGGACTCTACCGCTACAATAGAGTCGATCAGTCGTCTGAGGGCAAAATTCCTTATTTCTGATGGCATCATGATTACCATCCCACACAAGGGGTATGACATGTACACCCAATCTCAAGCGTGCTCCCTATTCACACTACTGCTTTTAAAAGTGGTGTCAAGCTACCTCTTCATCCTACTCTCCATATGGCGCTTCACGCCTTACAGCTAGCTTCTTTCCAATTGACCTCGGGATTCTAGAGGCATCTAGTAGGGTTTCTCGTGTTGTGGAATGAGTAATGCGAGAAGGAGGATATCAATAGGGAAATGGGACCAGATGAATTGAAGTACGTCTTCCAAGTTACCGCTAACTCCACTGGTCCAAAGGGACAATTCTACGCCAAGGGGAAGAATAGTGTGAATTTCATTGTCCCTGGTTCCACTAAGAAAGACATTCCCTGAAAGGAAGAATGGGTCATGGTAAGAGGTGACTGGGGGAGTTCAGTTCATATCGGGGAACTACATACAGGGTCCATACCCAGTTTAGTGGCAAACCAGTCTAGGAGAAGGCTATCGTCGACCGGTCCTTCGGTAATTCGCAGTACCCTATCTTAGACTCTTTTGATGCTTGTAGGGTAGATCGTTACCTGCGTAACTCCATTTCTTCTCCAAGTAGATAAAATCATTTGTTTCTTCTTCATTATGCTTTCTAGTCGATCTTGGTTGATTCTAACCTTTTCTCGTCTCTAGTTCTTGTCTCTAGTAGCTTATGCGGTCTCTCTACCAATCCAGCATAAGACTATTCCTTCCGATGATCTGTCATTCTCTCTCCATCCTACTTTCTAGGTTTCTCTATTGCTCGTGTAAAGTCCTCATTTATTGATTGGCTTATTTCGTGAACAAATCAAATTTTTGGGGTATTATGTAAGGGTAGCTTAGGCTCTCAAGACCTCAAGAGGAGAAGCACCAATGGTAAAATTCTTGTGCTTACTTGCTTTGAAGAGATAGTTGCACACACTCACAAATTCAGGCATAATTCTTATTCATATATGTTGAGTGTTTATACTTGTGTGCATTTTGGTTTAAATGACTCTTGATTGATATATTTGCATCTTGTAGTTAAAGTTTTATGTCATGTTAAGCATTAGTATAGGATGCATCTTCATCACTCTTGGACTTGTTGAAAATGTGTGTTTGAGTGTTGAAAAATTAGGTTGTGCACTGGTAGTGAGCTACTCGACCAGCGCACCTCACCAGAGCAACATTCCAGTGGAACGCCGTTTGTCATGAGTCACTGACCCATTGCACCCGCGTAAAGTTGAAAAAGTGGGCAGTGCGCTGGTGGTGCGCTACTTGACTAGCGCAGCCTCACCAGCGCAACTTTTCAGTGGATTGTCGCATGTGTTGCGCCACTGGGTTGCGCCACTCATCCAGCGCCTATTAAATAAATTAGGTTGTGCGCTGGTGGTGCGCTACTAGACTAGCGCACGTCACCAGCGCACGTCACCAGCGCACATAGAGGAAGCTGGAACGTTTTTTCCAAAACGACCTCACTTTGTTTGGATCTTATATATATATATATATATATAACTCTTTGCTTTAAGGTCATGTAAGAGTTTAGAATATCATATATTTTCCTTAAAACACATTTCAAAGGAAAAACTCTTCCAATAACTCATCTTTAAACACTCAAAGCATTCCCATGTGCATAAAAATTTCATCTTACATCATCTAAAATCATTTAGAGTGCATCTATGGATAGGTTTGCTTCATCACATCTTGTTTGGTAAGTTCTTCATTATCTTCTTACAAGTTAAGTGTTTTGCTTGCTAAGCCATCTCTTTAATTATTTGTATGCTCTTAGAACATATTCTAAATACAAATTAGAGATTGTTGTGATGACATGTTCAAAAAGCTTAGCAAAACATAGATCAAACAATCCTATGAAGCTATGATATCTAGGATTGCATTAATTGTCATCTCATTATCCTAGATAAGCATATAAGGTTTCCTAGCCTTGTTTGTTCTTTGAATATCCTCATATATTCACATAGGATATTTTATCTCTTTATTGAGAAGTAAGACTTGTGTTGCTTCCGAGAGTAGGTAGCTTAAATCGCAAGCAAGATGGACTAGGTTCACTTATACCTGGATTAGGTAGTAGTGGTGGATTTAAACCGGGATTAGGTTGTAATTCCTTTACCATTAGTGGATTCGAGGTTCTAATGTGGCGCACTCATCAACCCGTGGTTTTTCCCATTTGGAGGGTTTCCACGTATATCTCAAGTGTCTTTAATATTTCCGTAATCTTTACACTTGTGATTTTGTTGTAACTAGCTAGGGCCAATTTTATCAACTTGACCTTTAACGAAAATTGGGTAAATTTATTTAAAATCTATTAACCCCCCCCCCCCCCTCTAGATTAATATTATACACACCATAATATTTGTTTCAGCTTGGACTGCTAGAACCTCTCCTCATTCTACCCCTGCTAGATAAGGCGAGCATACAGTTGTCTCGATCAGGGTGCCAAGGGGACATCTTCTTTCCCCTTTTAGACTCGGATCCATGATGGATGAATATGCATCCAGGTTGGTGAGGGTGACAGGTCAAGATTCCATCGCCCCCACTGCTTCTTCTGTTGTTACCACTATCTTTACTACTGCAGCCACTACCTCTACCTCTGCTACTGCTGTTACTGCTGTTGTTCCCCCTCCCTCGCCTACTGCTACTCCTACCAGTGCAAGAGAAGGTGTTGATCCGGCTGTGGCCATTGTTGTTGTGGCTCGTCGTGATCAATCTCAATCCAGGCCTAGGATTATTGGCCACGATGAAGTCCTAGATCAGTTTATACTCTCTTGCCCTGGTGAGGGACTAAGGGCGATGACTTCCATGCCAGTGGTCGTGTTGATGACCAAGGGTTCAGCCCTCCTAAACTCCTAGTCGAGATAAAGTATCTTGCACATTTTTGCCTCGTATGTGCGCGATTAGTGCTTGGGTGGTAGTTAACATGTCTGTTGTAACTTGCAGATCTTCAAGTATAATGTTGCCATGTGCCATTAGGTTACCTCTCTTAGGAGGCGTGCTGAAGCTGCTAAGGCAGGACTCAAAAAAGCCTGGAAGAAGCATACCCAATCCCGGGTAGCTAACAATGATCTAAGCCAGACCCTGGACAAGGCTGAGAGGTCTCTTGAAGAAGCCCATATAGCTCGTAGTGATATAAGTGTTCATATGAGATAAAGACTATCTGGTCAGAACACCGAGCTTTGGAGAGAGATAATGTGAGGAAGAAGGTCTGAGAATTAGAGGATGGAAACCAAGCTCTGCGGGCTAAGTTGACAGGTTTAGAGTCTGAGGTAGACGCCTCATTTGGTGACGGTTACTTCTATGATGCCTTCTAGGTAGCTCAAGCCTTACCCTCTCCATTCGACATGCGCATCATAGATAACTAGGACAGGTAGGGGATAATGGAGAGGGCCAAAAAGATGGCAGCTCTCACCACTGATGAGGCTAGCATCTCCCGAGTTACAGGGGTTGATGAAGGTGCAGACGATGATGAAGATCAACAACCTATCTCATCTCTTCTGCCAGGCATGTGAGCTACCTATGTAGATCCTTCCTTAAAGTCCCCAGCTGAATATGCATCCCAGGTTGAGGAAAGAGTCCTTATCTTGCCAGTTACTCCAAATCAGACCTGCTGAAATAGCCGAGGATTACCCTACTTCTAGGGGGTTGTGGAAGAGTAGGCTGCCACTGAAGAGGTGGTGGAACAGGTAGCTATCAAGGAGGTGATTGATCAAGTAGTTGGTGAGCTCCCTATTTTGCTAGGTGTTGGTATTGACCTTGCAGAAGGGGTTAAGGGGCAGAGGAAAACCATGAAGAGAATCACCCATGATCCAGTGTTGTAAGCTTTGTATGTATCCCAAAAATGGAGGGTGGGAACCCTGCTTGATCAAGAAAGAATCTACAAAGTCATTTTTTTGTATCTAAAAAAAAAATCTTTTTTTTTACAAGTATGTGACTCCCTTACTTTGATGAGTAAGAATTCCTCCTTTTTTTATCTGATTGTCTTCCATTCTGGTCTTCCATTCTAGTTGAGCTTGCTTGACTCTAAATCTGACTAAAGCTTAATCTAGGAAGTAGTCCTCTACATATACCTGACTTCAACAAATATCACAGGTAATACTAAATGTATTAAAATTTATCAAGTACAAGCAATCGATCAAGTCAGGTGACTGGTATCAATTCGAGGTACTATGTCAAATTGATCTCCGTGGGACCTTATTAACACTGTTTAACCCTTCTGGGAGAATCATGATAACAAACATCCATGTCCGGAAAGATCTGGTACTTAGGCGAAAACACAATTTCAACAAATCTTGGTTCATGGGATTACTATGTGCGTGGTTCATTGGTACCTAGATGGCTTCACGTTCATGGCATGATCAAATCCTGTATCATGAATCTTTTGACTTTGGTGAAATAACCAATTGCACTAGCCTAGGTATCAAAGATCCTTACATACGTGGTATCCTGATATCTAGATGGTACCACGAGTATGGTATCTTCCATCTCTGCGTCTAGTCTCTTATGTATTAATGTCAACACAAGAAAACTAACAAATTGATAAGAAGAAAAATCGGGTGAAAAGTGATCAGTACCAGGTTTCCTATGTTTTACTCAAAATGATCATTATGGGACTTTATCAAAGCTGATTATTCTTTCTAGGACAATCGAGGTACCTAACATCCCTACTCAAAGGATTACCTGGTATCTGGGCATGCGTGATCAGGATAAACAACTATACACTTACGTTCATGATCCTTTCTGGGGGTGATTTCCCAACCAAGGCATCAAGAGGGCCTCTTGGCTGTCCTGGTCTCGTGATCTTGCTGGCAACTATGCACTTACACTCAGATCCTTATTAGGGTGGAAACCCGACCAAGGCATCAGGAAATCCATTTGGTTGTTCTGATCTTATGATACGGCTGGACACTATGCACTTACTCACAGAACCTTCATGGGGGTCGCCCGACCAAAGGCATCAGGATATTCATCCCGGTCTAGAGATCTAGCAGATAACTTTGCTATTACACTTAAACCCTTCTTGGCAGGGGGTTATACCCGGCCAAGGCATCTAGGTAGCCATGTTGCTTTTCCTGGCTCATGGCGATCATGGCGAACATTTGGAGAATAAAAGAGACAAACGTAGATAGAGAGAAATGGAACCGTTATTGATAATAAACTGGAGTTACAAAATGTTTTCGGTGTACAAGTACCAGTACATATCCGAATGTTTCTGGTGTGGTATGGTGGTTCCAGCCTCTTACAGGTAGAATCTCTTCAGTTGATCAGTATTCCAAGTGTGGTTGACGGGTCGTCCATCCATGTCTTTCAGCTTGTAGGCTCTAGTCTGGACTACTACCTTTAATAGGTAGGGGTTTTCCCAGTTCGGGGCTAATACCATGTTTAACCGGTTTCTGGTGTTCTGGGTCACCTTCCGGAGCACCAGGTCCCCCCCATGAAGTTGTGGGCTTTTATTTTCGTATTGAAATACCTCACAATTCGACTCTAGTAGACTGCAACTCTTTTCGCCTCTCTATCTTGTTTTTCTTCCAAGACTTCTAGTTTGGCCCTCAGTTTGACCTCGTTGCTTTCTGGTTTAAGATGTTAAACCCTGAACGAGGTGAACTTATGTTTGATTGGTAGGACCGTTTCTACCCCGAAAGCCAAGGAGTAGGAGGTTTCTCCGGTCACTGTCCTTGTGGTGGTAAAGGTATGCCCAAAGTACATCAGGAAGTTCCTCTACCCATTTACCCTTTTTTTTGTTGCAACTTCTTCTTCAGAAGTTTCTTGATGGTCTTATTCGTAGCTTCTACCAGACCATTAGTTTACGGGTGAGCTATAAAGGCAAAACGGAGATCAATACCTATACAGTCATATAACTCTCTGAACCTCGCATTGCCGAATTGCTCGTCAAGGTTAGTGATAGTGATCATCAAGGTACCGAACCTACAAACCACGTTCTTCTTGATGAATTTAATGGTGTTCTCTTCTAATATCGTGGAGAGGGGTTCGGCATTAACCCACCGAGTGAGGTAGTCAACCACTACTATGGCGTGTTTGGCTTGACCAGGAGCTGTAGGGAGAGGTCTGATCAAATCGACTCCTTAGATGACGAAGGGGTATAAAGAACTAATAGAGAAGAGTCATTCCGGTGGTAGATGGTTCAGATTAGCTATCTTTTGACCTGGTACACACGACAGCGCAAACATCCTTGTGTCATGGTGCAAGGTCGGCCAGTAATATCCCATACAGAGCACTTGGTAAGCCATATGTTGACCGAAAATTCACTCTATGAAAGGAATATCAGTTAACACCCTCTACCCCTACCTAGGTAGGTTGCGGGGTGTAGGTACTTCATGCCAAGAATATTTGAAAGGGTTTAAGGGGAGAGGAAAAGAAAATGAGATTGCTAATAAAGAACTATTTATTAATCAAAATAGAAGATACGTCTCCAATGGAGTACAAAGAACACAAAAAATGATACAAGTCTAATCTCACGAGGCCATCTCTCTCTCTCTCTTTTTCCCTCAAAAAATGTTAGAGATGGCAAACTAGTTCTTGTCGATAACTGGCTAAGTCCTAAAAAAACAGTGAAGAAACGCTGCTTTTTTTCTCTTTTTCTCTTTTTTTTTGTTTCTCCCCTATCTGGATCCTAATTTCCCCATTTAATCCCCCCGATCAGTAATCAAACCCCTGTAATTATGACCAATTGATTGGCCTTGTTACCGAAAATTATTGTCATTGATGGTGGAATCAAATTACGCAGGAATTACTCTCGTTGATTACGACAGGTTTCCGTTTTGGCTTAAATTTGAATAAATGGTGAATCCGTTGACCAATCTGGTCATATTATAGCGCTTTAATGGTGAAAAATTCAACTCTTTAACTTGGATAAGAAACCTTAATTTTGTACACCAAACGGCGAGGTACCCCAGGGTACTAGTCTGGTAGCGTGGCGTTTAACTGTTCTTTCTAGAGCTTTTCGGCTAGCTTTCTTCCTATCTGGTTGGAATGTCTTGTACCTGGTAACCGATAGCGAGGTGGAATGGAGGTACTCAGGTACCGGGATGAAGGAGGTGCCCCCGGATATCAGACTAAAGGTATTCAGGTACCCTAGGAAGAAGGTAGGAGATATCATGGACTGGTCATGGATTGGTGTCGAGGTACTAAGTAATAGTTACCTTGCTGCTGGCTAGTCTTGATCCCTGAATGGTGTAGAGACCGATACTTCAGGGTAGGTATGTCAGCCCTTTCTGGTATCAGAATGCATGTCTTACCAGGTACCAGTTGGGTGGAAATTTTCACTTTGACCCCCTATCGAATTACCATGTCTCCCTCCAATCACGATAGCGTAAACCATCTCGTGGAAGGTGACTCATTGATCCTCGTTCACAAGAATAGGGCTCGAGAAAAAGGCAGCGGTGAAAGCGATGTCACTCAATTGCGGTGCGGCCACTCAAGTCAAACTATTGCCATCGGGACCGGTTTTTTGAACAACCCAGATGCCCCACTGGGGATTATCAAAGGGGATTTAGGTGAAGAGTCTGGTGAGGTTGGAACTGGTGAGGATCCAGTTGGTACAGAGTATAGATTTCCTGGTGGGACGCTTGTTCTCCAATACTGAAAGTTCCCTATAAAGTGTATGTCTATAAACCTAGAGAGGGGTGAAAAGGTTTTAATCAAGTCAATTACCAATTTTTCTTAATTAGTCAATATTCAAAATTCACCCAATAAAACAAACATAAAACATCAAGTGTAAAATGCAGAATTATAAACAACACAAGATGTATACGTGGAAACCCTCCAAATGGGAAAAACCACAGGCTGTTAAGTGCGCCACACTCGATCGCAGAAATCCACTATATGAGTAAAACGTTACACCCTCAAGTGATACTCGGACTCTCACTCTCGACAACCTCAGGCTATGGCCACTACCACTCACCACGCTTGGTTCAATCTCTAGTGATATCCCCCGATCCACTACTCTTGGCATGAGCACCTCCTACTCTACCCCTCGGGCCTTTTACAGTGGATACCCGACCAATTGCTTGCCAACCTACCCTTGGTTGCAAGACTTGACTTGCTTGTGCAACTTCACCTAGAAGCCACAAGACTTTGACTCTATGAAGAGTATATGGTCTAAGTGAACAATCAATGAATGCTCAATGCAAAATATGTTAGACCATACATACAATGCTTAACTAGGTGTAGATAATGCAATACAATAACCTAGTTATCAAACAATGCCTACATGCCTATACATAAGGACTCAATTAGATGCAAAAGGATTCTAGCAACCTAGTTGTCAATAACAGTCCAACCAACACAAGTTGTCACAACATATAATCAAGGGAAATATTTTACAATCAATAAATGCAATCAATGAGGCATAAACAATAATGTCTAAATGCAATGCATAAAGACTTAACTAGATATGGATATGCAATATTACAATCTAGTTATCAAATAAAGCCACTTCAACATAAGTTGTCAGTAAACATGGCTTGGTCAATAATGCAATCATCAAATGCAATCAACATGACCTAAATGCTAGCTATCACAATACAAACTCCAAACATGTCATAACTTCAATGAATATGTAATTAATATGAAGAAATGATAATTTAAGCAATAAATGACATGTCTTGGTAAGCTAGAACGATAAATGAACAATAATAGAGGTTCTACTTACCAATTTAAAAGATGCTTGAAATGCAAGATGAAGATAGGTTTGGGGTTAAGAGAGTTAAAAACAAAGCTTGAAGCTTTCTCTCTCTAAGAGAGGGTCTCTCTCTCCAAAAAAATATGTTCTTTGAGCTCTAAGGAGGCAAGGAAGAAGAAGAGAACATATATATATAAGCCCTAGACAAAACGACGTTGTTTTGGATGAAAGGCAACTGATTCCCGTCATGACCGATGTGCGTACCGCGGCCTAGGCAAGTGTCCAGACCGTGGTCCATGGCACGGCTGGACATTACCGCTGCTTAGGTCGCTAGATAGGCACGTGCACTAAAAGCTGTCTAGATCGTGGTACATGCTTGGGAACCTCTATTTGGGAGACCGTTGTGCATGCAACGTGCACATGCCGCGGTAGAGGCAGCGTCTAATGCCTGGAGAACACCGTTGTGCATACCGCAGCGGAGGCAATGCACCGGGAGTGGTCCAAACCACTGTTAAAAGGAAAATCTTCTTCTAAGGGCAAACTCAATGCATCAAATACCTAAGCGAGAGTTATGACAAAAAGACACACATATTGACATATAAGCAAGCATGCAAGATAATCAAAACATGCATGAGAGAGAGAGAGTGTGTGTAGTGTGTATGTGTGTGTGCATCTAAACTCTTCAAGAGGTAAAGTCAAGTGAATATACCTTTTTCTCTTAAAGTCATGGAGATGCTTGGAAGCTTGTCAATGAGGACCTAAGCTACTCATTACACAATCATCCCCAATGTGGTGTGGTTTGTCATGAAGTAAGCTAATCATAAAACCAAGGTCCTTACACTTACAACTTCCATGTCATCCCGGATTCAACCGCCACAGAGGCCATCATCAGGCATTTGAGGAATCAATTTAGGATCCCTGAAAGCATCACCAATATCATACCACACCGAGGGTATGATGTTTACACCTCTATCCCCGGTGTGTTCCCTATATATGTTACCGTGTTCGATAGTGAAGTCAGGCTGCCTTATCATCCGATCCTTTACAGGGCACTTCATGCTCTGCAACTAGCCCCCATTCAACTTACACCAGGATTTTAGAGACACCTGGTAGACTTCCTTGTGCTTTGGAAAGAACAGTGCAAGAAGGACGACATCAATAGAGAACAGACCAGATGAGTTGAGGTTTGTCTTCCTAGTCGCTAGCATGGCTCCCAGTCCAATGGGCCAATTCTATGCTCAGTAAAAAATAGTTTGAATTTAGTGGTACTATGTGCCCCGAAGAAGGACCCCCCTTGGAATAAAGAATGGGTCATGGTAGGTGGCGACTGGTGAAGTTCTGTTTATATTGGGGATACTGATTATAGGGTCCCGACCCAGTTCAGTGGCAAGCCAGTCTGGGAAAAGGCCACCATTTATGAAGATTCAAGCTTGATTTTGAAGGTCATTATTGATCGGAACTTCGTTAACTTGCAGCATCTTACCTCAGACCATTTCGATGTTGGCAAGGTAGAAAGCTACTTACGCATCTCCACTGCTTCCCCAAGTAGATGGCACCCTTTGTTCCTTCTTCTTCATGATCTTCAACTGATCTTGGTTGATTCTAACTCTTTCTTGTTTCTTGTAGTTTCTGCAATTTCTTTACCAGTCCAGCGAGAGCATTCAACTTCTGATGATCCGTCATTTCCCTCCATTCTACTCCTCCAAAGTCTCCCACCATTCAGACCACTAGGACCTATCATCCTTCTACCCTAATTGGACAGAATGGTCATGCAACTGTCTCGACCAGGGTTCCAAGGGTGCCTAACTCTTCCTCCCCTCAACCCGGATCCCGAATAAACATGTTTGCATCCAGGTTGGGAAAGGTGATTAGTCAAGATTTCACACCACTACTGTTGCTACCGCAACTGTTACTGCCTTTACCACTGCTATCACTACCTCTATTACTGCCGCTACTGATACTGCTTCTGTTCCCCCTCCTCCACTAGCTACTGCTCATACCAGAAGAAGGAGAAGCACTGATCCAACTACCATTATTGTTGTTGTGGCTCATCGTGATCAGTTCTGATCTCGACCGAGGATTACTGGCCATGATTAAGTCCTGGCTCGGTTTATACTCTTTTGCTCTTATGAAGAACTAGGGGCAATGACTTCCTTGCCAGTGGGCGTGCTGATGACTAAGAGTTCAGCCCTCCTAGTCGAGGTAAAGTACCCTGCTCTTTATTACCTTGTATATGTGTGTTTAATGTCTGTGTATTAATTAACATTTATATTGTAACTTACAGGCCTTCAAGTACAACGTTGCCAAGAGCCATCAAGTTACTTCTCTCAGGGGGGTGTTGAGGCTATGAAGGTAGAACTCGAATGAGCCAGGAAGAAGCTCACCCAATCGTAGGCTACCAACAAAGAGCTTAATCAGTTCTTGGATAAGACTAAGAGGTCACTTGAAGAAACCAAGCTCTGTGGGCCAAGATGGCAGGCTTGAAGTCCGAGGTAAACTCATCATTTGGTGATGGTTAGTGATATACTGCCATTCAGGTTGCTCAAGCCTTACTCCCTCCATTTGACATTTATATCATAGATAAATGGGACAGGCAGCGGATCATGGAGAAGGCCAGAAAAATGGTGGATGCCACCACTAAAAAGGCTAGCACCTCTCACTGGGGCTGATGAATGTAAAGACGATGATAATGACCATCAGCCTATCTTATCTCTCCTGCTAGAAATGGGTAATACCGGTGCAGATCTTTCCTCAAAGTCCCCAACTGAAACTGCATCTCAGGTAAGGGAAAAGTCTCATTCCTGCCTGTTATTCCAACCAGACCTGATGAAAAAAACAGAGGATCACCCTACCTCTAAGGGGGTGGTGAAAGAGCAGGTTGCCATTGAAGAAGTGGTAAATTGGGCAACTGTTATGGAGGTGACTGACCAAGTAATTGGTACTTCAGGGTAGGTAGTAGCATGCCAGTCTTTCCTGGTATCAGAATGCATGTCTTACAAGGTACCAATTGGGTGAAAATTTTCACTTTGACCCCTTGCCAAAAACGGTTATTAACACCAGTGTTTTGCCCCCAGCATGGTTTTCACAGTCCTCTGAGTGAACCTCTCTAAGTGCCCAAGCAGCGTCGTCGGGGTGGTGGCAACGGAACAACGGTAAAGACCTGCCTTTACGGTATAGGTACCCATCAATCAAACAGAATCGAACTGAGATCCTCTTGATCTTACGAGCTTGATCGGGATCTCTTGGGAGCTTTTCTTCCTAGAGGTAATACACTACGGGATCCATATAACACGGGAAATGAGCAACTGGTTTGACATCCTTACCGCTTGTTATGCTAGGATAGGAGATAATCTGGAGAGATACCCCCTTAGGCAAATCTTGGCCTTCATTAGCTAATATCTTGGCAAGGACATCTGCTTAATGGCTCTGTTGGCGAGGTATCTGTTCCATCTTGAACCTCATAAATTGAGCTTTTAGCTGTTGGACCCGAGATACTTTCCTAGCATGGTTCTTTCTTAAGTTATAGGAAGTCCCTACTAGGGTACGTCCCTCGCTGATAATGTGTATGAACTAGATCCGTTACATCAGGTATTTTCTCTTCGATTTCCTTCTCTCTACATCTTCTCATATTTCGGCCTGTAACTCTTTCCCCGTGTGGGTGCTATTCCAAACCAGTTGTAGGAACTTCTCCAAACAACCACCTCATACTAGGGACTCAATCTGGTTGCGCAGGTTGTAGCATTCTGAGGTGTTATATCCTACATCCTCATGGAAGTCACAATATTTAAAGTCATTCCTGATATCAGCGGGTGCTTTCATAGGATCGGGCTTCCTGAGTAGTCTCTTATCACGGAAGGAGAGGTAGATCATCTCGCGGGATGTATTGAGGGTGGTGTAATGGTTGTACCCCCTTTCATCCCGGTCTATTAGAGCTAACTCTCTAGGAGGAGGCGAAACACGTGGTGGGGTTCTCCTTACTGGATACCGCTCCCATTGAAGTTGGAAAGGTGGAGGGCGATATGTGGACCAGTTGGGAGGTTTATTCTAAGCCTTCAGAACCGGTGTTGGCTTGGGTGATTCTTTCTTTTGACGTTTGCTAGCTCTTAAGTCGTCATGCTCAATCTTGTCCTACAGTTGTTTATCTATCTCTACCTGTTTGAGCGCCCTGTCATAGGCATCTTGGTATGTCCCTGGTGGTCGCTTCGCGATTGATTAGAACAGCCTATCAACCCAGAGGTTCCTTCTGAAATTGGTTAGGGTCTCCTTTTCTACAAAGACTCTCATCTAGATCATCTCCTTATGGAATCTCTCCATATAATATCTGAGCGACTCGCTCAGCTCCTAAACTATGTACTGCAGATGGAAAGGGTCCTTTGGACACAGCTTGATCCCATGAAACTATGCATAAAAATCACTAGATAGATTATTAAATGAATCAACACTACCTGCCGGTAGCATCCGGAACCACGCTTTGCGTAGTCGATTAACGTGGTAGGGAACATCCTACACATGACGACTCTGGTAGCGTCTTGGACCTCCATCTGTTGTACAAAGCTCTTTAAGTGGGTCAAAGAATCCTCTGTCCCGGATTACTTATCAACAGGCATCTTGAATTTGGGGGGAAGTTCTATTTCCCTGATCCTTCTGGAAAATAGGGCATTTATCTCACCCAAAGGATCTTTTCGTTTCTCCTTTACATTGCGGCGATTCGGTTCAAACCGGTGAACCAAACCAAAACTGAACCAGAGTGTTCGGTTCCTATTAGAAACTAGACCAGAACCTCCATAGTGTTTCTACTTTGATAAAATAGTCTGATACGAACCAGACTGGAACCGACGGTTCCTGTTCGGTTCGAACCGGGCGGTTCCACCAGAACAGTTTTTCTTTTAATTTTTTAATTTGTTTTTTATTTTAGTTAAAAAAAATTAGGTGACCCAATAACATGCATTTACAATTTTACTTTTACTTATGTAATTTTTTTTGTGAACAAAAAGTGAAAAGAAAAAAAAAATGGTCCGTAGAAACCGTCAGAACAGGAACTGGAACCGAAACAGATTAAGGCCCGTTCCGATTTTGGTTCAGGTTCCCCTGGAACTGGAACCGATAATTCCGAACCAGCGACATGTCTAGGTTCTATCGGTGCTTCCCTTTTTTCAGTTCTTGGAGCTCTTTTGCCATCCTACTACCTAGTCCCGCATGCGCTTGTTCCCAGCATTCTTGGACTCGACCTCAGAATCCTTATTGTCGGACTCATCCGATGCTTCGGAGGCTTCGTCTTGGTTCTCCTCCTTGGGTGGGTTCTGTTGGGCACTTCTCTAGCTCTCTCTCGTAGCTAATCAAGGTTGTCTTCCTGCTGCTACCTGTTATACTGGTTGACGAGGTTCCATAAATGAGAGGTCGAGAGCTAACCTTACCTATCGAGGTTGGTAGCTCGTCAGTTTATCTGGTGCTGGCGGAACAGGCCATAACCTGTCTGGAAATTAGGGTAGGGGTCATAGCCTCTCATAAACTGGTACCCTAGTGCATGGCCTACTAGTATCACCTCTGGCCTCTAACATTGTGAGTTGATGGGTGACACCTTCCGTGGCTAAGCTAAGGCATACACTTTCCATAAATGTTGTGGCTTGCTGCACTCAAATAGCTTGGCCTACCACTGGGGCGGTTGGGACCTATGCTGCGACTCACGTGGTAGAAGGAGGTGCTGGAGCAGTTTTATGGTGTTTCGACTTCTTTCCTTTCTTTTGAACCTTCCTTGTGGAGGCTATGGACTGGCACCCTAATGCTTAGGGCTTTCCTTAGGATGATCAACATCTCATGATTTATGTTGGGGTTTATGCTCTAAAGATGTAATTTGTAAATGGATTTATAAAATAAATAAAAGGAAAAGTTCAATTCATTCTTGTTGTGTTGTTTATTTTATAACTTATGCATATATTTAACATCCAAGATTGCCATATGTAATATCGAACTGTGTATATGAGTGTCATATACAAATGGATACAGTAAGAGACGTGCAATCTAAAGAGTCCATAGATAGTAAATAAAGTTGGGTACTTTATTTGTGGTTAATCTATAGGTGCGGTCCATTCTGTAATGTACGGTGATTCTATCCTGAATCATTCATATGAGATATGGGAATGGAGGCACCTTGTATGATGTGATCATATATGACTGGGCCATGATCTAAATGAATCTCTCACCAAGATCCGTTTACCGATGAGATTCATATATATCAAGTAATGATGGCTATATGTGGGTGATCTTAATCCTGAGTGTCTTATCGACTCCTTCAGGTTAAATCGTGGTCTTTGATATACCATGGGTGAGGTCATATGCATTTCCTGATAAATATACTCCGTATATTAGGATTGCAGTTTGGCTTGTGGCTGGAAAGGTTTGTACACAATAGTGGAATCCACTCCTTCTTGTGAGAAATAGATGGTAGTTCCCTTAAGGGTTGATTCAGGGCTTAGACAATATAAGCGCTCTTCTAATTCCGTGAGGAAATAGGATTTATTGTCCATTAGATAATCAATGGTACTTAAAAGATATATGTAATTAGAGGGGTATAACGGACATTATGACCCAGCTCTAATTATGAACTACTGTAGAGGATCACACCATGTATAATAGCTATACCGATGGACACCGAGCTGTTTCGGTCTGTATAAAAGCGTCTACAGTTAAGAGAGTGCAACTTCGGGTGTTTAGTGAATAACACCGGAGTTAATAATCAAGGAATATTAGTTAAAGAGTTTAGTTAATGATTCTGAGGATTATTGGAGCTCAAAATACTGTGGGTCCATTAGGTCCTCTTGCTAGCCCGATCAATTTAGGTAACAAAGGTCACGGTTAATTAATTGGATTGTCCAATTAATTGTGTTACGAAAGTGACACGTATTCATTCGGAAATTAATTGAATAATAAGATTATTTAATTAATGAATAATGGTGATTTGAATAAATTAAATAATGAGATTATTTAATTATATTATCAACCACTAATCGGAAGGCGTTAGTTGATATTTGATTTTAAATAGAATAAGATAATATGATTGTTTTATTTTATTAAATTAAATATTTGAAATTGAATTTAAAATGTTTAAATTCAAAATAAATATTTAATTATTTTTTAAATAAAAGATATGAGATATTTTTTATTTGAAAAATTTTTATATCAAATAAAGATACGTTTATTTTTTTAAAGAGATAATATATATATATATATATATATATTGTTTTCTTTGAAAAACAAATAAGAAATATATCAAACTAAAACACACTAGAGACACAACAAACACAGTGTTTGTATATGATGCAAATTGCTAGTGCATGTAACAAGCACTAGATCAGATCTCTTAAACTGGTTTTTGAAGCGTATGTTATAAGGACACACAAAAGAGATCAGGTAAAACAACTTTTTGCATGCTTGTGTGCATGAAAGAGCATGTGTGCGTGTGGTATTTCAAGGTAGGAAACGGCATGCCAGTCCGACCTGGTATCAAAAAGCATGTCCTACCAGGCACCAGTCGGGTGAAAAATTTTGCATTGACCTCTTGCCAAAAATGACTATTAACACCATCGTTAGAAGGACATCGATATTATGCCATTTTTGTTGACTCTTTATATATATACTGCTGGTTGTATCCATTAAAGTTAAAGTCCGAGGTGTCAACTGTGTTCCTTAAGTTTCATAAATATGTTGAACTTCAATTTGATAAAAAAATCAAGTGTCTTCAAGCTGATCAAGGCATTGAATATAAACCTTTGATTTCTCATTTAGCCAAAAATGATGTCCACTTCAGAACTTCTTATGCATACACACACCAATAAAATGGTGTGCCCGAAAGGAATCATCTCTATGTTGTTGAAACTGGTCTTACTCTCCATGCACAAGCTCACATGCCTTTAGCTTTTTAGGTAGAATCTTTTCAAACAGCAGTCATTTTAATTAACAATCTTCCTACACTAATTCTCAAGCTCAAATCTCCATATAGTCTTGTATCATAGAACTCCAAACTACAATTTTTTAAAAGTCTTTGGTTGCTCAGCTTTTCCATATCTCAGACCCTACTCTCATCATAAATTCTATTTTCGTACTACCAGATGTATATTCATTGGCTATAGCCTTCAACAGAAAAGGGTATAAATGCCTACACCCTACAGGCAAAGTATACATTTCTCGAAATGTGGTTTTCAATGAGTTTGAATTTCCTTATAAAGTTTTGTTTCCACCAAAAGAGTTTGTCCTCATGTCTGAATTTTCCACTCGGAGTCTGCCTACATCAATTCTTCATATTGCCTCTGATCATAGAGTCCGGTTATCTGATTCTTCCCCTCATAAACCTACTTGCTCACCTCTGACATTTGAGTTTATACCTACTCAAAATGTTGACATAGCTCAATCTTTACATATAGATAATAGTCCACCTACAGTGTCAGCTATTCCACCTACTGTTCTGGCTATTAACCCTCATCTAATGGTGACAAGATCTCGAACAACAAGTTTGAAACCAAAGGTTTTCTCTACATCTTATCAATCTGATATGGCCTCCATAAATGTTGAACCCAGATTAGTTCTGAGGCTCTTACAAAGCTACATTGGAAACAAGCCATGATTGATGAATATGTAGCTCTTCTTCGATTTAATACTTGGACTCTTGTTCTATCTGCACAAGCCATGAATTTGGTAGGTTGTAAATGGGTTTATAAAACCGAATTCAAGCCAGATGGTTCAGTTCTCAGGCATAAGGCAAGGTTAGTTGCAAAAGGATTTCATTAAACATCTAAATTGATTTTCAAGATACTTTTAGTCCAGTTATCAAGGCATCTACCATTAGAGTTATTTTCACACTAGCATTTACTTTTGGTAGGGATATACAGTAGGTTGATATAAACAATGCGTTTCTTAATGTGGATCTTCATGAGATGGTTTACATGGAGCAGCCATCTAGTTTCACTAGCTTTTAGTTTCCTCATCATGTTTGTAAGCTCAAAAAAGCTTTATATGGACTTTAAAAAAAAAAACTCTTAGAGCTTGATTCTTTAAGCTTCGTACTGCTCTTGTTGGATGAGGATTTGTATCTTCTCAGTCTGATGTATATCTGTTTATAAAAAGGCCAGGTTCTAAGGTGTTATTCTTAATTGCCTACGTGGATGACATTCTCATCACATGTAATGATCATGCTCTTATACATCATACAATTACATCTCTCAATGTTATTTTTGCATTGAAATCCTTGGGGCTATGAGTTATTTCTTGGGTTTTGAGGCTTCAAGGGATTCCAAAGGCATACTTTTAACTCGAACGAAGTATGTATTGGATTTATTAGCTAAGAACAACATGTCAGGACGAATACAGGGTCTTGTCTCAAATAGCTACTGAGGCTGAATATTGCTTAGGGGTCAAAAATGCAGAATATTGTTGCTAAATCCAGTTGTGAGGTTGAATATAGGGTCTTGTCTCAAATAGCTACTAAAGTACTATGGTTGACAACCTTGTTTACTAAACTTGGTATCTCTTTGACACAATGTCTGATTCTTTGGTGTGATAATCTGAGTGTTGGCTCTCTTGCTTAATACCCTATATTCCATTCCATGAAGAACACATTGAAATTGACGTTCATTTTATTAGAAAAAAAATTGTAGCAAGCGCACTTAAGGTGCAATATGTTCCTACTGAACATCAGAGAGCTAACATTATGACAAAGGATTTGTCATCTTCTCGGCTTGATTTTTTACGTTCCAAGCTAACCTTGGTTTCTTCCCCTTTGTTTAGCTTTGGGGGGGGGGGGGTTAGAGATAATGTTGAAAACGTCAACTGCAGCCAAAAGAATCTAAGAATGTCTTACCCTCGTTGGTATCATTCAAAGCAACTTCTGGTGGTTGTGCTACAGTGCTTGCTTTCCCAATAAAAGCTTACACAAGACCTTCATAGATCATGATGATCAGATCACAGTTGAGATCATCTTGATCACCAAAGCTTCTTTGTTCTCAGCCTCTCCAAGCATTTGGCGGGAAGATGAAACTAGTTATAATTGTCCCTGGTACAGGTGGCCAATCCATTTGTTCTCCTTATTTTATGAAAATTTGATAGAAGATAAGAAAAATAGTCAGTATATAAAATACGTGTTACTCTCACTCTGTAACCAGATAGATTAGCATAAATAAAATTTTCCTTCTCTAAAAAAAAGGCTCTCTTCAAGAAGCTTTAACAAGAAGCTTTAATGGAGTTTTTTGTTATTACTCTATTTTTATTTTTCTTTACGTAATCTGTATTAGTTTTTAGTCCCACAACTTTATGAATATTAAGAAAAAGTAAATTATTTGTTCGTAAAGTTTTTATAGGAATGGCAATATAACCCGCGGAAACAAGGGTCAGCAGGGACTAGGGCCCGACTTATAGGGTGAGAATGAGTTTTCAATTTGGTGGGAATGGGGCGGGGATGGGGATGGATAGTTAAACCGTAATGGTTATGGGGCGAGGATGGGTTTTATAATCCTCGCCCCGCCGAGCCTCGTTTAAAATATAATACTTATTTTTATTATTATTTAGTTCAATGTTTATGTTTTAAAATGTTTGAATTTATTTTTTTAGTTTTGAGATTTATGTTTATGCGATGATTTTCAATTTGTTTTTTAGAATTACTTTATACATTTTATCATATTCATTAGTTTATATAATTATTATTTTAATAAATATTATTTTTAGACAAGATCTTTAAGTTAAATGGGTTAAATGGGTTCAATTGGGTGGAGATGGGGAAAGAGTACCCCGCCCCGCCCTACCCCGTTCCATCTAACGTGGGGTTTTATGAGGGGATGGGTTTTCAAAAATTAAATGGGACGGCGTGCGGGAAGAACCACCTCACCCCGAACCCGCCCTATTGTCATCCCTAAGTTTTTACCTTCTTTGTTTACTTTCTTCTTATTTTAATTTCATGACTCATTGTATAATCATTTTTTCAAGGTTTTAAAACACGGAATCACCCATCGTTGCTCTTCCTCTATCACCAAGGAGTGAACTAAATAGTGAAACCATCAAAAATATTGAAAGTAAAAAAAAATCAAGAATTTATTTGCTTGATTCTACTGCAAATAAGGTAACATCACATCAACTAAACTTATAGCTTCCAAAATCAATTATGCTTCTTTTTTTCTCGAAATTTTTTCTACTAGCAAAATTTTGTATCTTAACGTTCATTGTTGTCTAATTATTTCATAGAGTAAAGCGTTCGCATGTCAAGCAACTATAATGGAGTATAATCTTAATAAAGGGTAGTGGTATAAATCATGTTCTAATTGTCACAAAAATGTCAAACCAAGTTCGACAACGTTTTCGTGCTTCTCCCATGGACCACTCAATAAAGCTCCAGAACCATGGTAATTACTATTAAATTATGTTTTGAATTTAACCATTAATTATTACATATTGTTTTAATCTTTTATATTACCAATTTATGTTATTGTTTTCATCATATGTATTAGCAATTTATGTATGTTAATTTCCATATCTATTAGGTATATGTATTTGTGTTTCCAAAAATTCTTCCCCGCTATGAATCAAGATAATTAAAAAGAGATAAACAAAGAAAAAGTTAAATGAGTGCAACCAATGGTGAATGAATTTTTTTCATAATTCTAAAATAATTGGATTTTTTTATTAATTATTTGTTGTTTTCTTACAATCATATTAAGTTATTAGAATCCAAAAATGATTATAATTTTTCATTAATTGTCTTGTTATTTTTATATAATCATATTAAGCTGTGAGTAATGCTATTTTGTCTAAATTTGGTATCCAAATCTGGTTCCCAAATGATGTGGTAACACTTCAGTTCATTCATTTAAATCATACAAATCTAATACAATTTAAATAAATGAACTAGAGTGTTGCGACATCATTTGGGTACCAAATTTGGACAAAGCAGCATTACTCTTAAACTATATCCTTTAATCAATGTCATCAATTGCCTTCAATTATTAAAAGGTAGAAAAAATTACCATCATTGTCTTTTAAAGAATACATGGTCCAGTTTGGCATTGTTGTGTTGTGAGGAAGAATTGCTTTTGGAATTGCTATGGGAAGAATCAGCTGAGTGTTTGGTAAACTGAATTTCAAAAATACTATTAGAACCAAAAGTAATTTCAATGTGTTTGGTAAACCGGAAGTAAAAAGTATTGTGACTGTGTAAAATTACTAAAAGGACATCATTGTAATGAAACTTGTCATTGTCCACTATAATTCTTTGATGAACTTTAACATATTTTTTTTTAGGGATTTTAATAACTGAAAATGAAGGTTAATATTTGGACCTAAAATAATAATTAGTATTATCATTATTTCTCATTTTTTACAAAATATAATAAAATTATCACTATTATTTCTCGATATTTATAGGACCAAACATTTAATTTTTAATTCAGCTGCCTATACAAATAATTTATATATATGTAAAGAATCCTTAGAATACACATATACATTTCTTGAAAATTTCTACAATAAACACAACCATATCCAGAATTCAGATCTTAACAAGCATTACAATAATTCCACCTTATTAACAAATAGAAATTAAAACAAGATCACTTTCTTCTCTTATGTAATTCAACAAATGTAATTTGGTCATGATATTATATTAAATTATGTAAACCCAAAAGGATATATTATATAAACAAAACTATCATACATAACGTTATGCAACATATTACATGTGTTTTTTCATACGAATAATAGCAAATAATTGTCTTTTATAGTATCGACATTCACAACCTATGCACGTCTGAACTTGAACGTTACAGATCCTAGATCTGCTATCCCCTCGATAGTCCCTCACTACCTCTCTAACAGTTGCCACAGATCGGGTAATTTTATCCGTAAGGACCTCAACTACTATACTCACTCCACCATAACCATAAACCTGAAACCCTCCCAATGAATCAAAGTCAGAAAAGAGATTGAGAATATCAATTAATAAAAACTACTCCTCAATGGCCAATTATCACGATAGCATATAGAAAAAATAGTGATGGAGTAGATAACAACCTCATAAATCTTCTCAATGTAAGCCTCTTGTCCTTTCTCAGTGGCTATCTTAATGTTGCACTCCAAAATTTCTACATACAGCTCCTTGAATTTCTCAAGCAACGCAGCCAGAAGCGTATTTGATGTTGTATTTGGACCACCTTTCTTTACACTGCATCAACCAACACAATGACTATGATTTACTTCCTGACTTTCTAGTTCACTCATTGGCAATATTAAATTCAAGAGCCTTTACCTATAGCTCAAATGTTATTTTAAGTATCGTACTATGACAAAATTGATAAAATACAAAAGTAACTAGTGACTACAAAATTTATGGCAGTTACACATTAATATTACTCGAAACTGGGAAGTTGACTCAAAACTAAAACATTTCTAAAGATGTATCCATCCTAAAGAACTCATGCCAGTGAACTAATCAGATCAAGCAACTAACTTACGCAGATACAACTTCCTTTCCCATCCTTGAATACAGTTTTGTCTTCTTTGCATCTTAAATCCCCTACATTAAAGGAATTTTCAGAAACCAGTGGTAGAATGTCTTCATGAATCTAGTATTCACAATTGGAAACCTACCATCAAATAGATCCTATATAATAATCAGTAGATAACATAGATTTCAGGATACCTTAATGTCAAAGCTCGGTTATTCCGTTCCAAAACCAATTCCAACATTGCCCCTTGTACCAAAAATGCAGAGGACCCATACAACATGCATCAGGTTACTATAGTAGTGCTAACAGATATTAAACATATTAATTGGAAGTAAAATTCCAATTTTTTGAATTCAATTGATGCCAAGAATTCTGTCAGGATTTTCATCAAGTAGCTGGCGTTCAAGTGAACTAATAATTTTATTCAACAAAACTGAACTTTAAATCAATTTAAATGCGGGAAAATCTAACTCTAGTTAATACAAATGCAACACCATCTAAAGCAAGCAAACCCTGTATGTATCCTGTATGCAAAATAACAACTGCCCTATATCCAGTGCACCCGCTACACTTACATTGATCATGTGATATGGACATCCAATTACATATCACAATCTCATTGTGTCAAGATTCACTTCTTTTTTGTCTTCTTTCTCAACAAGGTCGATAATATGTTCTACCAAGCAGAGAAAAAAGAACAGAGCAAGCAACAAGTATGGAAAAAATAGAGAGGATGATATATCAAACACCAAGATTATATCAAAACAGAATTTAGGAACTGCATTAGATAAATTACACTAATAATCACATGGACAAAAGATATTTACAAAACCTAGTCCCAAGACTGATAATCAAATCGAAAAAATGACTCAATAAACCCAGCTCTGAATTGATAAATGAAAAGCCAATGTTGTAACAAAAACACAGTCATTGTGTAACAATTAAAAGAAAAAATAAAAGGAAGCAAGAGTTTCTGAAGAGAGAGATAATAGGAAGCGAGAGAGAGAGAGAGAGAGATGAGAAGATGAGAACACTTGAGACAATGTTGAAGAGGAGGGTGGTGTCGCTTCCGGCAAAGATGGGGGTGTTGTCGCTTCCGGCAAAGAGGTCTAGTGATTCGCGAGGGCTAGATTTGATTTGCTTCAAAGGAAGAATGGATTCAAAGGTAAAGGTCTGGTGATTTTGGTCAAAGGAATGAAAGGCTAAGGATAAAATAGGAAAGTTTGGTAAAATTTCATTAAAACACATTGTAGCGGGATTTGCAAAAGCAGAAGCTAATTTTCAAAAGCATGTATTTATAACTTCTCAAAAATTCAGTTGGGAGAAACTAAAAGTGGTCAAAAGCACTTTCCCACAATTTTACCAAACACCATGTAATTGATCTGGAATCACTTTTTATCCCAAAAGCAGTTGGGGAAGCAATGCCAAACTGGGTCATAATAGGACTATCAATAATAACTCATAATAGAATGATATGATACATATTAATAAGTTTTTCATATTGAACATATGATATTATCCTATATGTTATATATATATATATATATATAATTAACGAGAGAAACATGCCGGATATAAAGTTTTATATATCTAATTTTGAATTTTTCTAAGAGCCAAAATAATATTGTATCTTATTTAGAGCTAGTGAATAATATTGTATCTTACTTAGTGCTAGATAAATTGATAGATTTTTTCTTATATTTTGTTTTATATGACTTAAAAACATTTATCAACTTTATATTAAAGTACAAAATCAATTGCATTGCTAAGGACAACACAAATCAAACAAACTTTCTTATCATAGGAAAAGCTGTTGAAAAGCTTCTTGGAATATCTGGCCAAACATTGGTTATGGAGCAAGGATATAATTATCCATATAGATTACCCCCGCACCTTGAAAAATTGGTAGGCACTACAAAAAAAAATCCGATCCGATTTGGAAAGCAAGAGAACAAATACTACAAGTCAGATTTTTTAGTTTCAACTATCACTGATGAGTGCCTTAATCATTAGTGGATCAAATGCAAGTTGATATCCCTCTCACACCATCACCAATGCCTCAAATTGTTGTAGCAACTCCTATCACCTCTTCACAACCTCATCTCATAGAGACGACCCTAGAAACAAGTAAAGGTGTGAAGCAAAAACTTTTTTCCGAATCAAAGGATACAACACCACACAGATAAATGTACTATAGTAAATATATTTTTATTTTTATTGCATTACTATTTTTGTATTTAGAGCTACTAATTAATATAACATTCGTTGCCTTATGTATTTAAAATGCATTTGTTAATAGCCATTTTTGGCAAGAGGTCAATGCGAAATTTTTCACCCAACTGGTACCTGGTAAAACATGCTTTTTTATAACAGGTAGGACTGGCATGCCAATGCCTACCTTGAAATACCGGTCTCTACACCACCCAAAGATTAGGACCAGTTAGCAGCGAGGTAACTCCTACCTAGAACCTCGACAACAGGTATTCATTCTGGTACCCGAATACTTTGATACTACCACCCAGGAAATTTCAGCATCTGTGGAAAGCACTAAGATATCCGACTGAGTACCTCTATACCATCTCGCCACCGAATACCAGGTATATCACATGTCTACCAGTAAAGAAGGAAGCTAGCCGGAAAGATCCAGAAGGATCGGTCAAGCACTACGCCACCAGACTGGCACCTTGAGGTATCTCTCCATTTGATATGCAGAATCACGGTTCCTTCTCCAAGTTACAGAATTGACTTCTTTGCCATTAAAATGCCATAATGTGACCAGATAGGTCAACGAATTCGCCATTTATTCAAATTTAAACCTAAACGAAAACCTGAAGTAGTCAACGGGAGTAATTCCCGTGTAATTTACTTCCCTCATCAACGCTAATCATTTTCAGTAAAACGGCCAATCAATTGGTCTAAATTTTGGGGGTTTGATTGGCGATAAAGAGGGATTAAAAAGAGACGTCATGATCCAGACAAGGTGTCAAAAAGTATAGAGAAAAATGGCAGAGCTTCTTCGCCATTTTTCTCATAGGATTTAACCACTTATCAACACGCACAAGTTAGTCATCTCTAACAATGTTTAGAATGAAATGGAGGGGGAGAGAGAGAGAGCATAGTGAGATCAAATTTGTATCGAGTCCACAATCATTGTACTCCACTAAAGTTATATCACCTATTTGATTAATAAAATAGTTATTTCTCCATTAGCAATCTCATTCTTCCTCCCCCTTCCCTCAATCTCTTTGAATCTCCCTGGTACGAAGTACCTACCCCTACAGCCTACCTAGGTAGCGGGTTGAGGGTGTTAACTGATATTCCTCACCTTGAGCGAATTTTTGATCAACACTCTTTGGCATCTGTGGGAAATTTCCACACCTATCTTTTGAAAGCCTTCGAAATTAAATTTTATCTTTCACTGCATACATCATGAGACTGCGATCCTTTCAAGGACATCCCGAAGCATATTAGGGAACCAGTCTATAGCCTCCACTAGGAAGGTTCAAAAGAAAGGAAAGAAGTCGAAACAATATAAACCTGCTCCAACACCTCCTACTACTATGCGAGTCGCAGTACAAGTCCCAACCGCCTTAATGGTAGGCCAAGCTATTTGGGAGTAGCAAGCCATGGCTTTTGTGGAAAGTGTACGTCTGAGATTAGCCACGAAAGGTATCACCCCTCAACACGCAGTGTTAAAGGCCGGAGGTGGTACCAGTAGGCCGGGTACCAAGGTATCAACCTTTGATAGATTAGGACCATCGCCACCGGTACTGATTCTTGAGAGGCTAAAGCCTCTTTCCTCATTTCTAGACAGATTAGGGCCCGTGCCCCCAACACTAGATAGACTTATGAGCTACCAACTCTGACAGGTAAGGTCAGCTCTCAACCTCCCACTTAGGAAACCTCATCAACTAGCACAACTGGTGGCCACTGGAAGGCATCCTCAATCAGTTGTGAAATGAAGCAAGAGAAGTGCCCAAGAGACACTCCAAAAGCAAAACCGGGGTGAAGCCTCCGTAGCATCGGATGAGTCGAACTATGAGGATTCTAAAGTCGAGTCCAAGAATGCTGGGAACAAATGCCTACGGGATCAGGTAGCCCGGATGATAAAAAAGCTCCAAGAATTGAAGAAGGGGAAGCATCGGAAGAATCAAAAAGATCCATTGGGTGAGATGAATGCCCCCTTCTCTAGAAAAATCAGGGAAGCAGAACTTTCACCCAAATTCAAGATGACTGATGATAAGTACTCCGGGACAGAGGATCCTTTGAGCCACCTAAAGAGCTTCGTACTATAGAAAGAGGTCCAGAACGCTACCAGGGCCGCCATGTGTAGAATGTTCCCCACCATATTAACCGACTACGTAAAGACGTGGTTTCGAAAGCTACCGGAGAGTAGTATTGATTTTTTTACTAAACTATCTAGTGAATTCTGTCCACAATTTCAAGGATCAAGCTGCATCCAAAGGACCATATCCATCTACAGTATATAGTCTATGAGCGAAGTGAGTCGCTCAGGTCTTATATGGAAAGATTTCATAAGGAGGTGATCCAAATGGAAGTCTTTATAGAAAATGAGACCCTAGGCAACTTCAGAAGGAACCTCTGGGCTGGCAGGCTATTCTGGTCATTCACGAAGTGACCACAGGAGAAGTACCAAAAAGCCTATGACAAGGCGCTCGAACATGTGGAGATAGATGAACAGGTCCGAGTCAAGATTGAGCACGATGACCTAAGGGCTGGCAAACGTCAAAAAAAAGAAGCACTCAAGTCAGATTGGTCTAGAAGTTCCAGAATAAACCTCTCAATCGGTCCACATACCGTCTTCTGCCTTTCCAACCTCAGCTGGAGCGGTATCTAGCAAGGTGAACCCTGCCACGGGCTTCGCCTCCTCTTATAGAGGTAGCCCCGATAAACCGGGAAGAAAGGGGGTACAACCACTACACCCCCCCTCAATGTGTCTTGTGAGATGATCCACCTCGCCATCCATGACAAAAGACTACTTAGGAAGCCCATTCCTATGAAAGCACCCGTTGACATAAGGAATCACTTTAAATATTGTGATTTCCATGTGGATGTAGGACATAACACCTCAGAATGCTATAGCCTGCGGAACCAGATTGAGGCCCTGGTAAGAGGCGGGTGTTTGGATTTGAACCTACAACAAGTACAGGATAGCATCCATATTGGGAAGGAGGTGCAAGCCGAAATCAGAGAAGATACAGAGAGAAAGAAAGTGAAGGGAAAAGATCAGATGCAACAGATCCAGATCATACACACTATCAATGAGGGACCTACCCTGGCAGAGACTTCCAATAACTCAAGGAAGAACCATGCTAAGAAAGTACCTTGGGTAGAAGAAGGGTGAGATATTTTTAAGGTTACGTGGGGACTAGTAAGAACCTCTCGTTCAGTCCAGATAATCTTCACTGAAGATGATGCATATAATACTGTACAATCGCATGATGATCCTATAGTTGTCACGGTCCAGATCACCAATTACCTTATCCACCGCATGTTGGTAGATACTAGTAGCAGTGTGGACATCTTCTTCAAAGATACCTTATAGAGGTTCAATCTAAAGCAATGCTTCTACAACAACTACACCACCCCACTATACAGGTTTACTAAGGACTCAGTAGTACCCTGGATCAAAGATTTTACCGGTCATCATTGGGACTGCTCCCCTCCAACAGAATCTCATGATCGATTTTGTAGTGATCGACACCCCATCAGCCTACAACGCTATCCTAGGGAGACCGTTCAGCCTACAATGCTATCCTAGGGAGACCGTTCTTGTTTTCTCTCAATGGAGTGTTGTCTATATACCACAACGTCCTGAAATTCCCAGTAGGAGATCAGGTAGGCGAGGTACGTGATGACCAGCAAGCAGCCCGCAAGTGCTACGCTATATCAGCTAATCCATCAATGTTGGCCAAGCAAGGTGTGTAGGTAGTTGTCATGCATGAGCGATTAGAAAGGAATCTCAAAATTACAGATACCACAGGAGAAGTCGGAACAACAGAAAAAGAACCAAAAGTAGAAATCTTGGAAGATGAGGAGATAGAGGATGACAGAAGGTGGGCGAGTGGCAACCCAATTGACGTGTTAGATGAATTACCTGTCAAATGAGAATGACCCCTCAAAAGTTGTCAAGATTGAAGCCAGGTTTGGGGAAGGAGTGAAGAAATACTTGATCAGGCTTCTCCATGAATAGAACGACACATTTGCCTAGAGTCATGACGAGATATCAGGGGTCCCTATCTTATTGGCAGCTCACAGGTTAGCGGTCGACCCTACCTTCAAACCGATCAAGCAGAAGAGGTGACATTTTAACCCTGAAAGCAATACGACAATCCAAGAAGAGGTCGACAAGTTGTTAAAAGTTGGATTCATCAGGGAATCTGGTACCCTGAATGGATCACGGATGTGGTAATGGTCACCAGTGGGAAGTGGCGCATGTGCGTTGATTATATAGATCTCAACTATGTCTGCCCAAATGACAGTTTTCCCCTGCCCAAGATCGATCAACTAGCGGATTCCATCACGGGGAACAAGCTTCATGGATGCATTCTTGGGGTATAATCAGATTATTATGCACCCCTCTAACCAAGACAATACCAGTTTCATTACCGAGCAAGGCCTCTACTGCTACAAGGTAATGCATTTTGGTCTCAAGAATGCAAGTGCCACTTACCAACGATTGGCCAATCAGTTGTTTAAGCAGGAGATAGGAAGGATAATTGAGATCTACATTGATAATATGATCACCAAGTCCCGGGTAACAGAGCAGCACCATGACCACCTCCGACGAACCTTCTAGATAATGAGAGAAAACCATATGCGACTAAACCCCACAACATGTGCTTTCGGGGTATTAGCTGGAAAATTCCTCCATATGCTGTGGAGTCTGATGCGCTTAAAGACACAGCGTAGTGCACACGGATCAAGCTTGCCACACTGGTATGGATATAACTGGACATAAGCAACACAGCTAAAAACACGTGGTTCGAGATTTGGTATGAACTGCATGGTGAGAAGTGTGTTAAATGTCTGAAAAAGAGTTTGATATTGAATAGTACTTGATGGTGTTATATCGACGAGGTAAGCAACGGAGCAAAGAGCCTCTCCCCAAAAATGATGGGGCATATGGGCTCAAATAACGAGGCACAAACAACTTCCAAGAGATGACGATTCTTACATTATGCTACGCCATTTTGTTGTGGTGTATAAACACATGTGGTTTGATGAACATGTTGGAACCCCATTCACCGATCACGCAGCGAAACTTGGTTTTAAAATTTTTATATAGATCATATCTGTATATGGGACCAGTGAACTTTAGATCGTAATTATTTTTCGGAACCAATACATACAATATGTATACACGGGAAATTGTAATCAATATAATCAGAAGAAGATATACTTACCAACGTTTGGATCTTCCTCGTTATCTCTCGGGACTGGTAACTGCGTGTGGGCGCTTCACGGTCTCAGGAACTTGAATGGAGGATGTAGAGAAAATTTGAAGAAACTCTTTCTTCTCAATTTAGTGTATTGATTTTACGCACACATGAATTGCATCTCATGCAGAACATATATTGACATATGTGGTTTCATATCTATATATCACACACGCCTGCATCACCACAATATATATATATATATATATATATATCTGTTTACGCACTGCTTTATATTTTAACGAATATATATATAAATCTGCTGCACTCGCTTTTTTGCACAAATATATATCTTAACTCTGCTGCACTCGCTTTACAAATATATATCTATTTGCTGCTAACAATTTATATATATATATATATATATATATATATCTGTTGCTCACGCTTTTCACGGCTTCACCAAAATACATATTTATCTGCTACTCTCGCATATCACCATATATCTCTTTTATTTCAACGCATTGCTTCGTTTATATATATATATATATCATATATGTATTAAGTTGTAGCATCCTATGTAAATTCTTCTTTTAACTATTATTTCATGTATCCATCAATTTACATCTAATATAATCTCTTGTGTTATTAATTGATATAAATCTTTTAATTATCATTTTTAAATATATCTAATATATTAAAAGTGATAATAAGTATTTTAAATTTAAACTTAAATTCAAATACTTAGATAAATGATTTAGTAAGATAAAAATAATCATATTATTTTATTTTCACCTAAATCCATATATCAACTAACACCCTCCAATTAATAGTTAATTAATAATTCATAATTATCAATATAATTAAATAATCTAATTATTTAATTAATTTAACTATTAACATTCATTAATTAAATAATCTCATTATTCAATTAATTTCCGAATATATACTTGTCACTTTTGTAACACAATTAATTGGACAATCCAATTAATTAACTGTGACCCTTGTTACCTAAATCAATCGAGCTAGCAAGGGGACCTTATGGACCCACAGTATTTTGAGCTCCAATAATCCTCGCAATCATTAATTAAACTCTTTAATTAATATTCCTTGATTATTAACTCCAGTGTTATTCCACTAAAAATCTGAAGCTGTACTCTCTCAACTGTAAACGCTTTTACACAGACCGATACAACTCGGTGTCCATCGATATAGCTATTAAATATGGTGTGATCCTCCACAGTAGTTCATAATTAGAGCTGGGTCATAATAGCCGTTATACCCCTCTAAATACATATATCCTTTAAATACCATTGATTCTCTAATGACAATAAATCCTATTTCCTTACGGAATCAGGATAGCGCTCATATTGTTCAAGCCCCGAATCAACCCTTAAGGGAACTACCATCTACTTCTCACAAGAAGGAGTGGATTCCACTATTGTGTACAAATCTTCCTAGCCACAAGCCAAATCGCAATCCCAACATACGGAGCATATTGATCGGGAACTGCATCCGAACTCACCCATGGTATATCAAAGACCACGATCTAACTTGAAGGAGTCGATCAGTCACTTAGGATTAAGATCACCCACATATAGCCATCATTAGTTGATATATATGAATCTCATCGATAAACGGATCTTGGTGAGAGATTCATATAGATCATGGCCCAGTCCTATATGATCACATCATACAAGGTGCCTCCATTCTCATATCTCCATATGAATGGTTCAGGATAGAATCACCGTACATTACGGAATGAACCGCAACTATAGATTAACCACAAATAAAGTACCCAGCTTTATTTGCCATCTATAACTCTTTAGATTGCACGTCTCTTATTGTATCCATCCGTATATAACACTCATATACACAGTTCAAGATTACATCCGGCAATCTTGGATGTTAAATTTATGCACAAGTTATATAATAAACAACATAATAAGAATGTATTGAACTTTTCCTTTTATTTATTTAATAAATCCATTTACAAATTACTTCTTTAGGGCATAAACCCCAACAATCTCCCACTTGCACTAAAGCATGTGAGGCATGTCTCGTAACCCTAGACCATCTAGGTGACCCGAAAACACTTTAGCCGGTAAGGTCTTCGTAAATGGATCAACATGATTGTCTTGTGAGGCTATCTTGGTGACGATCACATTTCCTCTCTACATTATATCTCTAATGAGATGATACTTTCTCTCTATATGCTTCCCTATTTTGTGGCTTATTGGTTCTTTGGAATTAGCCGCAGCACCATTGTTATCACAATAAAGTGTGATGGGCTTATCTAGGTCTGGAACAACTTCCAGATCACTCAAGAACTTACAGAGCCAAACAGTCTTTTTAGCAGCTTCACAAGCGGCTACATATTCGACTTTCATGGTGAAGTCAACAATGCAAGATTGCTTGATACTTCTCCACACAATGGCTCCACCACCCAGGGTGAATACTGATCCAGACGTGGATTTCCTAGAATCCCTGTCTGATTGAAAATCAGAATCCGTGTATTCTAATGGGATCAAATCCTGCCCGGAATACACTAGCATATAGACTCTCGTTCTCTGAAGATACTTGAGAATTGTCTTGACAGCAACCCAATGATCCAATCCTGGGTTGGATTGGTATCTTCTGACTACTCTCATTGCATAGCAGATGTCCGGTCTCGTGCATAACATAGCATACATGAGACTACCTACTGCTGATGCATAGGGAACACGTCTCATATCTTCAACTTCTTGAGGTGTCTTAGGACACTGTTCCTTAGACAAGTGAACTCCATGCCTGGAAGGTAAATTACCTTTCTTAGAGTTTTACATCGAAAATCGTACAAGAATCTTGTCAAAATATGATGCCTGAGATAGTGCTATGAGTTTGTTCTTACGATTCCTTATAAGCTGGATCCCAAGAACATAACTCGCCTCTCCCAAATCTTTCATTTGGAATTGGCTAGCCAACCAGCCCTTTACATCATACAATACTCCCACATCATTCCCAATGAGTAGGATATCATCTACGTATAGGACCAAGAAAACTACTTTCTTATCAATGATGCGCTTGTAGACACAAGGGTCATCGACATTCTGCTCAAAGCCATAGGTTTTGATCACATCATCAAACCTGATGTTCCAAGATCTAGATGCTTGCTTAAGCTCATAGATGGACCTTTATAGCTTGCAAACCTTTGCAGCTTGCAAACCTTTTGCTCTTGATCTGGAGACAGGAATCCCTCTGGTTGCATCATATAGATTCTCTCATCAAGATTGCCATTCTAGAATGCAGTCTTGACATCCATTTGCCAAATTTAGTAATTGAAATAGGCAGCAATGGATAAGAGAATCCTAATAGACTTAAACATGGCTACTGGCGAGAAGGTCTCTTCATAATCGACCCCCTCTTTCTAGGTATAACCCTTGACCACTAGCCTTGCCTTGAAGGTCTCTACCTTCCCGTCTACTCCTCTCTTTCTCTTGTAGATCCACTTACACCCTATGGATTTTACCCCATCCGGTAAGTCTATAAGATCCTAGACTGAGTTAGAGTACATGGACTCCATCTCGAGATTCATGGCTTTAAGCCACTCCTCTTTATCAGGATCTTCCATTGCATTCTTAAATGTCAATGGATCATCAACACTATCAGCAGAGACAACACATTGTCCCTCACCTAAAGCTAAATAGCGTTCAGGTTGTCTCACAACCCTCTCACTACGTCTAAGTGGTAGTGTATCCTGATCAGGAACCATCTGACTCTCAGATGTTTGTGGAACAACAACTCTTGTTGATGAAGCACTAGTCTCACCAGGCTCCAACTCATTTAATACAATCTTTGAACGAGGTTTATGGTCACTAATGTAATTGTCCTCAAGAAATGTTGCATTTGTCGATACAAATACTTTGTTATCTTCAGGACTATAGAACTGTCCACCTCTGGTCTCGTTGGAGTATCCTAAAAATAGGCAGACAACAGATTTGGAGTCTATCTTTCCAGTTCTATTCTTCAGCACGTGTGCTGGACACCAACATATGCGGAAATGTCGCAAACTAGCTTTACGACCATTCCACAACTCTATGGGAGTCTTAGGAACAGATTTGGATGGCACTACATTCAAAATGTATGCCGCTGTTTGTAACGCATATCCCCAGAAGGAATTTGGTAATATGAGAAACTAATCATAGATCTCACCATTTCCATTAGGGTTCTATTTCTCCTCTCCGCTACACCATTTTACTGAGGTGTACCGGGAGCTGTGAGTTGGGAAATTATCCCATGCTCGACCATGAAGTCTTTAAACTCTTGGTCAAGGTACTCACCTCCACGATCTGATCGTAGTGACTTGATAGTCCTACCTAAGTGATTCTCAACTTCAGCTCGGAATTCTTTGAACTTTTCAAATGTTTCCGACTTTCGTTGCATTAGGTAAACGTATCCGTATCTTGAGTAGTCATCTATAAAGGTGACATAATACTCATAACCACCCCTCGCTTTAACATTCATTGGTCCATAGACGTCTGTATGTATAAGCTCTAGCGGTTCTTTAGCTCTTAGCCCCTTTCCAGTAAAAGGTCTCTTAGTCATCTTACCTTCCAGACAAGATTCGCATACAGGTAAGGTGTCAACCTTTAACTCACTTAAAGGTCCACTTTTTACTAGTCTGTCTATCCGATCAAGGTTGATATGACCAAGCCTTAGATGCCAGAGATACGTGTCATTATCTAGATAAATCTTATGTCGTTTAGTTTTTGGTTTTTCAACCTTAAACATTTCGGTGTTAAGCAGTGTAGTATGTATTAACGGTCTTAACACATACAAATTGTTTTCATTAATTCCTGAACAAATATTCAGACCATTTTTTTCAATAATAACAGACTTATTATTAAAAGAAATAGAATATTTTTATTCTAACAACTTAGAAACTAAAATCAAATTCCGTGTAAATTCAGGAATATAAAATACATTGTCCAACTATATATAATTATTACAAAAATGTAATCTAATTACGCCCACAACTCATGCTGACACGACATCCTCTGACCCCACACGCATTGAGAAGGCTTGCTTCTCTAGCTGTGTCCAATAATCAGTCCATTGTAAAGAAGAACAAACATGGTTAACGGCCCCCGAATCAACTATCCAAGGTGAAGAATCACCTTCCACTAAACACGACTCAAGAACAAGTAAATCATATTTACTTTTCTTGGACTTCTTCTTGCTTTGGGCTTTCTTATGTTTGTGCTTACCCTTCGCCTTCCCAGCAGACCTCTTCCTCTTTTTATTATTTAAAAAGGAAGATGGTTCAGCAACATTTGCCTCACCGGTCTTTCCTTTATTGTCCTTAACTAAAGACTAAAAGGTAGCAAGCTCATTGAGCAACTGTATAAGACTAAACTTTAACTTGTTCATCCCATAGTTGCTCTTAAACTGATCGAAACTCTTCGAAAGAGTTGTCAGTATGATGCTCACTTGACTGGGTTCGTCAATGGCCCCACCGTTGACTTCTGCCGTGTTGAAGTAGGACATCATGCTCAGGACATGTTCCCGAACTGACGTTCCTTCCTTCATGCGAGCGAGCATAGCATAACGAATGGCTTCGTGTCGCGTTTGCTTGGAGGGCTGCCCGAACATGGCTTGCAATGACTCCATGATTTCGAATGCTGAAGTCATTGCTTCATTCTTTGTGACAAGCACGTCTGTCATATAAGCCAACAGATATGTTCGGGCATTCTCATCAGATGAGACCCATCGCTCGTATGCCTCATGAACAGTTCGTGTGGCATTGGCAGCATGCGCTGGAGGACATTCCTCCGTAAGCACAAACTTGAGGTCTTTGGTGACCAATATTGCATTAATGTTAAGTTTCCACTTAGTGTAGTTATCACCAGTTAATTTGTCGTTTGCGAGAATTCGAAGTAATGCAGAAGACATTATTGCTGAAATAAATAAAAATATTCATTCAGTCATTTGTTTAAAAACAAATGCGAGTGCTTTGGCATAAATTTAAACATGATGCATGCACATGTTTAACGAACTAGAACTACCCTAAAACTAGTTACTATACCACGACAATCCAACATACCACAAAGAAGTGCCGTCTTAGGGTCGGTCAAGTCTTTGCATGTTGGACTGAGACATTCTCAATCAAATGATATTCTAGAATAACTCTTATTCCATATCATTCAACCATCGTTCATTCAGACAGGTTTTTAATTAACAAACTTAATCAAAACCTTTGTGAGTGTAACCCACCATTTCAGAACTCGAGAATTGCCGTCTTAGGGTCGGTCAATCCTGAAATACCCTCAGAAAGCCTATCTGTTAGGAAGTCAACATTGGTATTGACCTTTGTGATAACCCTCCTTAGGGAGGACGAAAGCAAAACCGTCACGAGGCCCTACTCGGATCTCACGGTGTTGAACTAATGATAGAGACCGCGAGATATATATGTCATATATTCCTCTCCCATTCACTATTTTAAAATGAGGGTTTTCTTTTAACCGTTAATGCACCTAGACTCTACCGGATTAAACGACTAATTGTAATCAAGTTATCTAGCGCATTAACTAATTATAACCAAATTCTAATTAACTAATAAATTATTAATGAAACAATTAAAAATTTAATCTATTAGTGAATAATTTAAGCCTTTGTAAACTATTTATCAGGGTTAGATTATTTTGTTAGTGTTTACCAAATTTTAACTATTAAAACTCTAACACTTTATTCGGTTCATTTATTATTAGGTAATTAATCATATTAATCCTAATTACAATAAATGACCCTATTAATCTAACTTATTAAACTCTTTAATAACTAGATCAATATTAATGAGAATTACCAAGTTTTCTAACCATTAAAAAAACTAATCTCATTATTCATAGTCAATTATGTATATTGCCCATTTTAATCACATTTAAAAAAAAATACATAAAATATCAGGCTATGATGCATGTATGACATATCAAATATATTTGTGTAGGCACATCTAATCTAAATGACATACGTATGCATGACAATGCTTTTATCATCACATAATATAAAGTATACATAAATTGACCGAGTACTGTGGATTATTTAACCTAAAAATTGGAATCTAAAATTACAAAAATTTCTCAAGGCATTCCTTGGTCTTCTGGTAACTTCAGATATCTTCCAGTCTTTTCAGGTCACTCCGATTCATCTCATGAATCCATCTTCGCGATTTTTCCAGGTCTTCAATATAGGTTACATTTTTTTTTATACAATACAATAACAGTAAAAAAAATATAAACAAAATAATAATAATAATAATACAACCCATAAACCCTAAATCCACAGTACCATATAATTAACGATCAATCATGTTTTTATAAATTAATATATATATACATACAATCAATTTAAATTGTGCCTACACAATTCATACATACAGGAGCATCGAAAACAATTTCCTGTTCCGAAAATAAATTGGCTCTGATAACAATTGTTGAAACCCCGTTCACCTGTCACGCAACGGAACTTGGTTTTAAAATTTTTATACATATCATATCTGTATATGGGACCAGTGAACTTTGGATCGTAATTATTTTTCGGAACCAATACATACAATATGTTTACACAGAAAATTGTAATCAATATAATTAGAAAAAGATATACTTACCAACGTTTGGAGGCCCCTTCACTTTTCGATGTGCTCCTGTCTGAACCACTTGATCTTCCTCGCTATCTCCCGGGACTGGTAACTGCATGTGTGTGTGTGTCACGGTCTCAGGAACTTGAATGGAGGATGTAGAGAAAATTTAAAGAAACCCTTTCTTTTTAATTTGGTGTATTGATTTTACGCACACATGAATTGCATCTTATACGGAACATATATTGACATATGTGGTTTCATATCTATATATCACACACGCCTGCATCACCAATATATATATATATATATATATATATATATATATATATATATGTTTATGAACTGCTTTATATTTTAACGAATATATATCCTAACTCTGCTGCACTCGCTTTACAAATATATATATATATATATATATATATATATATATATATCTGCTGCTCACACTTTTCACGGCTTCACCAAAATATATATGTATCTGCAGCTCTCGCATATCACCATATATCTCTTTTATTTCAACGCACTGCTTCGTTTCTATGTATATATATCGTATATGTATTAAGTATTTGCATGCTACGTAAATTCTTTTTTTGACTATTATTTTATGTACCCATCAATTTACATCCAATACAATCTCTTGTGTTATTAATTGATATATATCTTTTAATTATTATTTTCAAATATATCTAACATATTAAAAGTGATAATAAGTATTTTAAATTTAAACTTAAATTCAAATACTTAGATAAATGATTTAGTAAGATAAAAATAAACATATTATTTTATTTTCACCTAAATCCATATATCAACTAACATCCTCCAATTAATAGTTAATTAATAATTCATAATTATCAATATAATTAAATAATCTAATTATTTAATTAATTTAACTATTAACATTCATTAATTAAATAATCTCATTATTCAATTAATTTCCGAATATATATGTGTCACTTTTATAACACAATTAATTGGACAATCCAATTAATTAACTATGACCTTTGTTACCTAAATCAATCGAGCTAGTAAGGGGACCTTATAGACCCACAGTATTTTGAACTCCAATAATCCTCGTAATCATTAATTAAACTCTTTAATTAATATTCCTTGATTATTAACTCCAGTGTTATTCCACTAAAAACCCGAATCTGTACTCTCTCAACTGTAAACGCTTTTACACAGACCGATACAACTCGGTGTCCATCGATATAGCTATTACATATGGTGTGATCCTCCACAGTAGTTCATAATTAGAGATGGGTCATAATGTTCGTTATACCCCTCTAATTACATATATCCTTTAAGTACCATTGATTTTCTAATGGACAATAAATCCTATTTCCTTACGGAATTAGGAGAGTGCTCATATTGTCCAAGCCCCGAATCAACCCTTAAGGGAACTACCATCTACTTCTCACAAGAAAGAGTGGATTCCACTATTGTGTATCCAACCACAAGCCAAATCGCAATCCCAACATACGGAGCATATTGATCGGGAACTGCATCCAACCTCACACATGGTATATCAAAGACCACGATCTAACCTGAAGGAGTCGATAAGTTACTCAGGATTAAGATCACCCACATATAGCCATCATTAGTTGATATATATGAATCTCATCGATAAACGGATCTTGGTGAGAGATTCATATAGATCATGGCTCAGTCCTAAATGATCACATCATACAAGGTGCCTCCATTCTCATATCTCCATATGAATGATTCAGGATAGAATCACCGTACATTACGAAATGAACCGCAACTATAGATTAACCACAAATAAAGTACCCAGCTTTATTTGATATCTATGGACTCTTTAGATTGTACGTCTCTTACTGTATCCATCCGCATATGACACTCATATACACAGTTCAAGATTACATCCGGCAATCTTGGATGTTAAATTTATCCACAAGTTATGTAATAAACAACATAACAAGAATGTATTGAACTTTTCCTTTTATTTATTTAATAAATCCATTTACAAATTACATCTTTAGGGCATAAACCCCAATAGAACAATCTCATTATTGCTTAAAAAATTATGCAAGTCCTTGTTGACTTACTTTCCTTCATTGTCAGACCTAAGAGTTCTGATTTTCTTGTCAAACTAAGTAGAAACATATTAATGAAATTGTTTGAATTTGGAAGTAATTTCATTTTTCTACTTCATGGGGAAGACCCATGTCATCCTGGTGCTGTCATATATAAATGTTACAAACCACTTACACCCACTAATAGTCGGAACTCTTGATGGTCTCCAAACATCAGAATGGACAATCATGAAAGGCATAGAACTTTTATTCAATCTTAATGGGTAATAAACACGATGGCTTTTCGCCAAAATACAAGTTTCACAATGAAAGTCTGATTCAGCAAACTTAGAAAACAAATCTGGAAAAAAAGGTTTCAGATAACCAAAAAAAGCATGCCTTAATCGTCTATGCCACAACCAAACCCTCTTCATCCTGACAGACTTGTCCTTTCTCACATGATGTGCTTGACTGAATCTTTTACTATATTCTTTTGTCAGGTCCAAACAATACAACTTTCCCCTTCTAGTACCACATCCAATCACGGCCCTGGTGAGAAGATCCTAAAAAAGTCTGTACAATGGCCAAAAACACACAATATAATTAAAGGAATCAATAATTTGAGGAATAGATAACAAGTAATAATCGAGAGAAGAGACAACCATTACATGATCTAGATTTAATGATGATTTAAGAGATAGGGAACCTTCTCCCATAACTATGGATATAGTTCTATTGGCATTGGTAACATGTGTTTAACTTAATGGTTTGGTAGAGTGCAACTCAGTAAAACTAGATGTCATGTGAATGGTGGCACCAGTGTCAATAATCCATGATCTATTACAAGTAAGTGAACACGTACAAGAAGAAGTACCCGAGGTGGCCAAGGCCTTAGAGCCAGATGTACTTGATGAAGGTTCTGATATGATCTCCTAGGATAACTCAGTCGATACGAATTAGGCTCTGCTTGAATCCTTCTTTCGCCCTTTGTGAACACATCCTTCTAGATAACCAATAACCTCATAACAACCTTTAATTGTATGGTTATCTAAACCACATTTGGTACAGTTCATTGGAGGTTGGTTACAAGTAGAGTCATAGTTCTGAGTGGATGGCCGAGAGTACTTAGACTTTATGGAAATCAAGGTTGCCGCTTCAGATGTGACACCAACTTCAGACATGGTTCCTTATTTGTTACTCCCTCTTTTAATATGTGCATAAGCTGCCTCCAGTTCAGGTTCAGGCTCCATCCTCAAAATCTTTCCTCTGATCTAATCAAAATTATTGTCCAAACCTACAAGAAAGATATAAAATTGAAGGCGGTCAATCTCTTTACGTCTAATTTCAATGTCGGATGGATGCTTCATGTTGTTTCATCGTGAATGATCTTTTGTGTAGATCATAAATCTTTGCCTCATCTGAACCATCAGATATGTTTTCTTGATTGCATCCCAGACTTTTTTGCCTGTGTCATAACGAATAAAGTGTTTCATCTAATTGGGTTGCATATCATCAAATAACCAACTATTGGCTTGTCAATCTGACTCACGCCATTTGTTGTATGTCAGGGTTATAGCTGTATGTTTAGATTGTATCTCCGGTCAAGTGGCCATGTTTCTCTCATCCAGCAATCTTCATCTCTGTGACTTGATGCCACAGAGAATAATTATGTTCATCCAATTTGATTCCAGTTGAGAAGTTGGAATTATCTCCTTGGATGGTGACAATCTGGGTGGTTGATTTTGACTCACCGAAATCTAAATTTGATTCACCATAAACTGAATTTGATTCAGATTTGTTGGAGTCGCCTTCACTTGTCATGATAACGGCTCAATGAATGTTATATGCCTTTGGATTTTGGTCTATAAGCGATGCGAGTGGTGGCGATACAGCTGATGGAGAAGTAAATGATTGTTGTTGCGAAAGCGTGCTAGGTTTAGGTCAAGATACGGTCATGATCGACTGCTCTGATATTATCTCAAATTGGGTGAAAAATATATTCATTCATATATATTTCAATATGCAGTAACACAAAGATTATATAAAAATACTGGAAAAAATATTCTAGGAAAGAATAATACAGAGAATAATTATGATTCCTATAATCTTTCTCAATCAATAATTGACTTTATCCTTTGAGACTAATTAGGAATGTATAACTCATTTGACAGATACTGTGTGAAGGTTTTTCTATAAACTAAAACTCCTGGGTTCATAATTTTGTTCTTTGTTTATTTTATTTTATTTCTAAATTTATTTATATAGCAACTTACACCAATTTTTTCAACAACATTTAATTGGGTGCTTATAGTGATTATGGAAATTTCAAAATTTAATAATGGTTGTATGTATTTATAAATTGAGTGTGTAAATTATATATATATATATATATATATATATATATGTGTGTGTGTGTGTGTGTGTGTGTGTGTGTGTATGTATATGGATGGCAAGATCGACACCCATTTTCTTAATAAATCGTTCATCAATCTCTTTTTTTTTTAGAATAGTAGATCATGGAAAGCTATAATCTGCACATTTTGTGGAGATTTACTAAAATCTTATAGATGAATGAAATTTCATTTTTCAAGTTACATTACATCATATACATGTAAGTATGTAACATTAAAAATTAAGGTCACGTTTGATTACCATGGTGCAATGGTAATTGGGATGATAATGAAAATGAGAATAAGAATGAAAATGAATAAAAAACTGATTTCTTTGTTTGGTTAGAACTTAAGAATTAGTCTTTGAATCATTATTATTTTGTTTGGTTAACATCTGTGAAAATAACCCTTAAAAGGTGTATCTAATAAACCTAGAGGGGGATGAATATGTTTTAATCAAGTCAATTACCGATATTTCTTGATTAGTCAATATTCAAAATTCACCCAACAAACAAACAAACAAAATCAAGTGTAAAGTGCGAAAATATAAAGAACACTTGATATATACGTGGAAACCCTCTAATTGAGAAAAACCACGGGCTATTATGCTAGCCACACACGATCACAGAAATCTACTATATGAATAAAAGGTTACACCCTTAAGTGATACTCGGACTCTCACTCTCGACAGCCTCAGGCTATGGACACTACCACTCGTCACTCTTGGTTCAATCCCTAGTAATATCCCCTGATCCACTACTCTTTGCGTGAGCACCTCCTAGTCTACCCCTCTGGCCTTTTACAGTGGCACTTGACCAATTGATTACCAACCCACCCTTGGTTGCAAGACTTGACTTGCTTATACAACTTCACCCAGAAGCCACAAGACTTTGACTCAATGAAGAGTATAAAGGTCTAAGTGAACAATCAATGAATGCTCAGTGCAAGATATGCTAGACCAAACATATAATGCCTAACTAGATGTAGATAATGCAATACAACATCCTAGTTATCAACAATGTCTACATGCCCATACATGATGACTCAATTATATGTATAGATAAAATCTAACAACCTAATTATCAATAAAAGTCCAACCAATATAAGTTGTCATAACAAATAATCACGGGCAATCAATATGCAATCAGGAAATGCAATTAATGAAGTATACACATAAATGTTCATAAATTAGACTAGATGCATAAAGTCAACCTAATCATCAATTAAGCATACATGAACATTTATGGATTAGCTATTTAGGTAAATATGACTAATGATGTAAGATATCACAATACAAACTCAATCATGTTATAAAGACTCATAAATATGAAATAAAGTAGAGTCTATGTATTTAATCAAGCAATAAATACCAAATCTAAAGTAAGAATAACAATAAATGAACTTTAATGAAGTTGTAACTTACCTCGTCATGCAACCATAAAGACACAAGCTTAAATGATGATGAATGATGCAAGATGGAGATAGGTTTTGGGTTTGGAGAGTTAATAAAACTCAAATGGAGCTTTCTCTCTCTCAAGGAACTCTTTCTCTTACTTGGATCTGGAAATTCTGAGTTCTAGATCTACATAGGGAAGAAGATAAAGTATATAAATAATCCAAGTGAAGCCACGACATTTTGGATAAGGAAAAATAGATTTCTAGCGTCAAAAAGCGACTTTCAATGCGACTTGGATGGAAGTCACTTATAAAGTCACATATGACTCAGGTCAAAGTGTCAAAAAACGACTTGGATAGAAGTCACATCACAGGTCGCATCTGTCTCAGTTTTACAAAACTTGACAGCTCAATGGTCCCATATTCGAGCAACCCGAAACATGATCAAAAGACATCAAAACCTTTCGTATAAAATACCATTGGAAAGGTATGAAAGTCTACTTTCTACTTCAATTCACAAAACAATATTTGGATGTCTATGGAAAGATTTATGGTCAAATGGGTGACCAATGGTTAGAAAGGGACATCAACAAAATGTCCAAACTCATAGTATAAGACCATGTGACCATAGGCCAAAACAAGAGAAGAATTAGACATTCTCAACTGGTCACTCAACTCGCTAAGACAAGCACACCATCATGCAACTGCGGACACAACACAAACACACTAAAAGCTAATAATGTAGTGCAAGTGTGATAGTGAGCACACATAAGCAATAAGATACAAATGCATGTTGATACAAGTGCATGTATGAGGTGTGTGTATGCACCTAAACTCTTCAAGAGACAAAGTTAAGTGAATATACTTTTTGTTCTTGAAGTTATAGAGATGCTTGGAAGTTTGCCAGCGATGACCTAAGCTACCCATTACATAATCATCCTCAATGTGATGTGGTTTGTCATGAAACAAGTCAATTATAAAATGTAGGTCCTTACAAACTGAATGGAATGGAATTAACTGTATTTTGACCAAAATAGTACTAATTACAAAACATTTATAAAAACATGACATAAAAGTATATATAACATTATATATTATTATAATAGATAATATTTTTGAAAGGAATGTATTTTTATAATAGAGTTAGGGCAAATGAGGGTATTACAATTTTAGTTTGGAATTGATATGGACATTCCATTGATTTTTAGATGAAAAATTTGTTCCACCAAAAAAGTGGAATCAACATTCTAATAGAATCTTCATAGAATCTTCATTCCATGACATTTTAACAAACCGGTTATTAGGAATGACTTTATTTCCATTCTATCTAACCAAACATGGTATAAAATCGTGGTTATAGCAAATCCAATCTCACACTCACGTGCCCAAATTAGTGGCTGTATTTTATTGGGCGTAGAATGAGACCCATCGAAAAACCTTTGTTTCCTGAAACGAAGGCAAACCATGAAACGACACCGTTCTTCTACTACACCAGCTGTCATTTTCATGCTTAACTAGCGCCAAAATAAAAAAATTGATCATATCAACGAATCATTTCAAACAATCCTACGGTTCAGATCTACCAAGTCTATTAACCTTCACGTACACTAGCTTTTCCTTTGTCTGAAAAAGCTGGTAAACACCGTGACGTAAGTCCAAAACTTGTCCAGCCAATCACTGCCACGTGACCGAACCCAACTACTCAGCGCGGACGCCAAAATTAACTTTGCTGCTCGATCAGAAAACAAAGCAAGCACAGAGCATCCAAAGAGAAAACAACTCACTCTCGCTTTAGTCTGACTTTGTGAGAAATCTCTCTGAAACTGCGAAGACCCAATTTTTTTTTTTATGTATATAAAAGTATTTTTGAATTTTTTTTTTGAAGAAAGTTTGTTGGGGGGTTTCGCTTTAGTTTCTTAGCTCTCCTTCTCAATGGTGAGTGTCTGGACTCTGGAGCTTGGTTTGGATCGAAGGATTTGCATAATGTGAGAGATTCACGATTTCTGAGGTAAGCTTATTTTGTTTGCTTCTGCATTTCTCTTAATGTTCTGTTTGGTTTCTTGGAAAGGAAAAGAAAATTTTGGGTTTTGAGGAAATGGGAAACTTGTGACTGGGGTTTTGTTTTTTGTTTTTTCCCCTTATTTTCTGTTAATTAGTTAGTGGAGCATGTGCAAGTTTGTAACTTTCCAACTGAGCGTGACACTGACTTAGAAACAATAAGGAGAATTTTTTTGGCTTATTTGATTTGTGAGTCAACATATCTACCTAGAAAATGCAAAGAAAAAATTAGTTCTATCTTGACTTGGTGTAACCACCAGCCAACGCGGTTTGGTCTAGAATGACGCTCATTCAGCGGGTAAATGTCGCAGCTTCGAGTTGCCCCAACGAAGAAAAACTAGTATAAGATTGTTTGACAGAAGTGGTCATTTACCAGATAATGTGAGTGAAAAAAGATGTTTACAACTAAATAAATCTACTTCATGTTCATCCATATATTGATAACAAAAAAAATTTAATAAAAGATTTGGTGTGGAGAATAATATTTTTGGCGGCATTGGACACCACATAATATCGTTTTTAATGCAAATGAGTGAAGTGTGCATTTGTCAACTGAACTCTCACATAAAGTAAATGTATTTTGCTGCTGCATGCACAATGCAAGACAAGTCAATTAATGAAAATTTGTGACCAGTTTATGATTCTAATTTCTGCATAAATTTTTTATTCTGTTATGAGGATCTTGAATTTCACCAGTATTATCAAATGTTGAATGCTATCAAAAGCTGTATTTCTGGTTCCAAATTGCACTGCTAGCTGATAACTATTGGCATTGAATTTCTTATGGTTGTCTATGCTACATTTTTTAGGAATGGTTTTGAACTGTTTTTGTGAACCTGCATACCATTAACATATATTTTATATACTTGGTAACTGCAGTATATTGTGTTTATTTTCATTCCCCAACTATGGCTTCTGCTGACATGGCACCTGCTTCGGCTGTTGGAAAACCTGGTAGGAATGGAATGTTTGTTGATAAGCTTCCGGAGGAAATCAACGAAATGAAGATTAAGGATGAAAAAGTTGAAAAGGTAGCTTCATTAAAATTTAGAGTTAATTTATGATGTTATTACAGTAAAATTCAGGATTCTATTATATTTCTATAAGCCAATGACAGTTTTTCTGTGATAGGAAATGGAAGCAGCAGTGGTGGATGGAAATGGAACTGAAACAGGCCATATCATTGTGACAACTATTGGTGGTAAAAACTGTCAACCCAAACAGGTAGGTTCTGTCAAATCACTATATTGTGGTTAAGTTCTACACTTAAAAATAACATATAAATGTCTCCTTTTGCATTATTTTTCAATACTGTCATCGTTGTAAAACTATTTATAACTCTATAGTTCTGTTTTGAAAATCAAGTGAGAGATATATAAGTTTCAAACAATCATACCTTAAAAAAGTTAACCTCTTTAGATGCATAAAAACTCACTGAAAATTCAAGCAATATACACAAAATAGATTCCATGTTTAATTACTCTTGTATCTTTCCCTCAGACAATAAGTTACATGGCAGAGCGGGTTGTTGGGCAAGGGTCATTTGGAATTGTATTTCAGGTGATTTTAAATCTAATTCTTAACCTTAAATGTTAGAGGCTGATGTTTGTTTTTCGTTTTTTTTTTTTTTGCTTCTCGGTGCCCTTTACTAATTGCAGCCTTGTTTGTCTTAATTTGCAGGCTAAGTGTCTTGAGACTGGAGAAACTGTTGCAATCAAGAAGGTTTTGCAGGATAAGAGATATAAAAACCGACAATGCGTCTGCTTGATCACCCCAACGTTGTCTCACTCAAACACTGCTTCTTTTCAACAACTGACAAGGATGAGCTTTACCTCAATTTGGTCCTTGAGTATGTACCCGAGACTGTTTATCGTGTATCTAAGCACTATAGTAGGGCAAATCAGCGGATACCTCTGATATACGTCAAGCTCTACACATATCAGGTAATTTATGTTATCATTTCAATGTGTTGTCTGGGAAATACTCATCTTTTTTTGCTGTACATACGGAACTAATCCGTGTCAAAACAAAACTTTGAATCAATAACGAATTTACTTAATAATTGCAGTAAAATATTAAATAAATCTAGAAAGAAGAGGCATGTGTATAAGAGTCAAGTTTGAGAAATTTTTTAATTGTTTCCTTTCGGATCCTCTTCTGTTGAGTAAACATAATATATTTTTATCTTTTATGTAATATAGCTTCTGTTGAACTTTTGGCAGATTTGCAGAGCTTTGGCATATATTCATGGGGGTATAGGAGTTTGCCACAGGGACATCAAGCCTCAGAATCTTCTGGTTTGTATCTGAAGCTTATATCTCATCTAACTTTTTCATAAAAACTGCTTATCTGACAAATGACAACAAAATCTATTGTTGCAGGTTAATCCCCATACCCATCAGGTCAAGCTATGTGATTTTGGAAGTGCAAAAGTTCTGGTATGGTCTTCTTGACTGATATTTTCTGCCTGTTTTGTGTATGGTCTTCGGAGCCTAGATAAAAGCCTTCCTTTCCTGTTTAAGTCTCCTCCAATATGTTAGTTCAATTGGTGCATTAAAGCTATACTTTGCTTCTTTATCCATCATTTTGTAACAGGTTAAAGGCGAGCCAAATATATCCTACATTTGTTCTCGTTACTATCGAGCTCCTGAACTCATATTCGGGGCAACTGAGTACACTACTGCCATTGACATATGGTCCGTAGGCTGTGTCCTTGCTGAATTGCTTCTTGGGCAGGTTATTTCGAGCTAGAAAATTCTTGTTTACTTGATATGTGAAAAAAGTGAACTAAACATGATCTTTTCTTTTCCCTTTTGTTGCAATTGCAAAATTTTTAGCCTCTGTTTCCCGGTGAGAGTGGAGTTGATCAGCTTGTTGAGATTATTAAGGTAAACATTCGTAAGCCTCACTGAATGAGAAAGAATGTCAATATCTCAGAGGTTTGATATTTGACCTTGTGATTTCTGTAAGTTGATGACGTTTGTATTTAAGGTACTTGGCACTCCAACTCGCGAGGAGATCAAATGCATGAATCCAAACTATACAGAGTTTAAATTCCCACAAATCAAGGCTCATCCTTGGCACAAAGTGAGCCTACTAGTTTCCTTATTGGCATTTTCTCTATTTCTCATGTTTCTGTGTTCATTGCAAACTCATCTGGAACTGTTTCTTTTGGGCACAGATATTCCACAAGCGCATGCCCCCTGAAGCGGTAGATCTAGTCTCGAGACTTCTCCAATATTCTCCCAATCTACGGTGCACTGCTGTAAGTGTTTCCTGCCTGCTTCGTAGTTCCATCATGAAATATCCTCTGCTTATTATTTGAAAAGATTTCCTGTAATATAATGTAAAGACAATGAATAAAATTCTCTGGTAATCATAGAATAATGATAAATTCTATTGTCATTATTTTTGTGGTTGAACATTATAATTCCAGTTTCATCAACCCTTTTGTCTGATACCCGAAATTCCCCCAACCGCCTCGTAAAAAAGAGGCTAGTGTTGATCCTACAACCTCCGTAGCCATAACACTCATAAGATCCTATAAGTATATGCCCATGTTTATTTTGCAGTTAGAGGCTTGTATACATCCATTTTTTGATGAACTTCGTGATTCAAATGCTCGCCTTCCGAATGGACGTCCGCTGCCTCCACTCTTCAACTTCAAGCCACAAGGTTCATTTTCTTTCATACTCACTCTTTTGGTATCTGTGTGCAAATTATTACTCACTGATCCCATGCCTTGGAACACATGCAGAGCTAAAAGGAGCAACTTTGGAGCTCTTAACCAAACTGATACCAGAACATGCTCGAAAGCAATGCCCCTTCCTCGGTTTCTAGATTGTGGCATTATAAGTAGTGTTGATAGATAATGGATTACATTTGTTGTACTACGTTTGTGTGTTTATGCTATCCGAAAGAATGATGACACCTAGTTTTTTAGTCTTTAATTTTCACCAAAAATGTTTAAACTAATCACAGCTTCATGAAACTAATGAATAATGACAATGCCAAGGTCTTGAAATTTGTGTGCTTAGAGTTGATATTTCTGTGCAAGCATTTTTTGTAAGCTTTTTGTCATTGTAGGATTTGAGTAGCTGATATGAGAGTTATTTGTTTAAGCTCTAAGTTTGTTCAAGTCTATAATTTCAAAAATAAAAATGAATAGATTTGATATAATTTCGGATCACCCATTTAGTTAGCAATACATTATATCATTAGATTGAATTTCAATTTTGTTTTAGTGAGATTTATCAAAAATAACCATATAAAATATGTTTTTAACTATGGATGCAAGAGTTTATCTGTTAATGATCACGTTTTAAAATTTATTTAGTCCATAGCCAAAATTATAACAATACCCCTATAATTTTGGTTTTTCTTTTGGGTGCAAAACGTGAAATCAAACCCAGTGATTTCACGAGAAGCTGTGGAAAAGAACTTGACGGTTCATGTTGCCTACTCGACTTCGTCTAGGCACCCCCAGTCCCGATGGAGCCTTTGTCAGGTGACACTTGCCCAAGCGGTGCCATCTCTCGTGAAGGCACTACTGGGTGAGATGAGAAAGAGACGGAATATGAAGAGAGAAAAAGATGAAAAAGGGTTTGAGGAGTGTTTTTAAATCGGGGTATTTCAATAATTGCATAAAAACGTAGTTATAGATGGTTAAACTTTACATGAGTTTTATTCCCATGGACATATTATAGATGTATTTATAACATATTAATACATCTTATCATATTTTTTTCATGTAAACAGCATAACTATAATCATAATAATACATACGGTAAAACTAAATTGATGTGTATCAATATGATATATATAATGTCTATAATGTATGTCCGAGAGAAAATTGGCTAGTTTTGATTTATTCCTTGGTTTGGTTTAATAATTAGTTTTAAAGCTGTCTAGTTGCCAACTTATTAATATTATTTATTAAAACAATAGTTGCTAGTAATGCTGTAATTATGGATCGGCCCGAGACAAGCCGGCCGGTCCACGAAGCGAACGGATCGTGCTTGACACGGCCCGTGAAGGAAGCGGGCCAGGTCGAAGCCCTGTCCGTGACAGGCCGTGTGCCGGGCCGGTGTGCCAATCCCCTGGACTGGCACGCCGGACCGGCCGAAAGGTCCGTCACTTCAACCGCTTATTTTGTTTTTTGTTTTTTTTTAAAAAAAAAAAATTCCCTCTAATGGTTGGAATTCAAAGTCCAGCCGTTGGAGCCTAAAAAAATACAAAAACACCCCCTGAAATCTTTAAAATTACATTTGGACCCACAAATCAAATTTGTCTATAAATACTTCCATCCATTTCATTTTCCATTCACTCTCTCTATCATTCTTTCAATCTCTCATTCTCTCAAATCTCAATCTCTATATTCTCCAATTCTCTACACTTTTTCATTCAATTTCATTATTACTCTCTCTACAAAATTCTCTACATTTTTCACCAACACACCAAATTTTAAAGGTACAATTTTGTTATTATTTTTGCTCAAACATTTTTTCATAGTAGATTTATATGTTTATGTTTAAACTGTAGTTACTAAATGAAAACATTTTTATTTAGTTAGTTAGTTTATCAATTTTTGGGCTTTAATGTTAATATTATTTGTTTAGTATATTGAGATTTTTAAGTTTAGTAGTAATTTTAATATTTATTATTAGTAAATTTAGAAAGTTAATTTGTATTACTGAATTTAATTTTTGTAATAAGTAAATTATGAATGTTAAGTGTAGTAGATAAGTTTAATATTTTTTGTTCATAAATTATGAATTTTAAGTGTAGTAGTTAATTTGAATAATTTTTATTAGTAAAATAAGATTTTTATGTGTAGTATTTAATTTAATATTTGTTGTTAGCAAATTTATCATTTTAATTTGTAGTAGTGACTTTAATATTTTTTGTTAGTAAATTATGATTTTTTTGTGTAGTTGTTTATTATAATATTTTTTTCAGTATATTATGAATTTTAAGTGTAGTGGTTAATTTTAATAAGTTTTATTAGTAAATTAAGATTTTTATGTGTAGTATTTCATTTCATATGTGTTGTTAGTAAATTTATCAATTTTATTTGTAGTAGTGAATTTAATATTTTTTGTTAGTAGATTAATATTTTTGTGTTTATTTAAAAAAAATTGAAGTAAAATAATAATTGTAAGTGTCGTATTATTTTTATTAATTATTGTTAGTAAATTAAGATTATTGTTAGTAAATATTGATTTTTAATTTTACTATTAACGACTATAGTGCTCATATTTTTACTTTAGATAATGGATCCTAACCAGCAGCCTTATTTTCCAGACGATTTGAATACGCTCAACAATGAATTTGATATTTCGGAGCCGACTCATACTCAAGAGGGACCTCCTGGTTCCGCCGTTACACCAACATCACGTCCTATAAAATTAACATCATATGTGTGGCAGTGTTTCAACATAGTCCAAATGACACTCCCATAAGAGACGTCTAGGCCTAGAGCTAAATATAAGTTTTGTCATAAGGATTATGCTACAAGTACGAAAGGAACCGGACATTTGAGACGGTATATGTACAAATGTATGTCTGCACATGGATAGGTAGACACTACAACCCAGACACAACTACAACGGCACCCAGATGGGTCTGTTACGACGTGACAGTTTGACGTCATGCACGCTAGAGAGTGCTTGACACGATACATTGCACAAACTGATCAACCGATCAGTATCGGTAAGAATCCATTTTATAAAGAATTATTCACATTTGCATATAACCCCAATATGAACCTGTTTCTAGAACCACCACTAGAAATGATTTGATAAGATTGTTTGAAACCCAAATGGATGACTTAATTGCTGAAATACAGCATTTAAGTGTCTCTGTTGCATTAACTTCTGATATTTGGAATGCATGTTCCAAACAACTATTTATGTGTCACGGGACACTATTTAGATTCTGACCGGAGGATAACAAAAAGAATTATTTGTTTTCGTCCTATGGATTTTGCACATACTGCATAAAACATTTTTAATGTCATTATTTCTGTTTTAGAAACTTACGAAATCACGCATCGTATCCTTTCGATCACACTAGATAATGCATCTGTAAATACTAGCTCTATTGCATTGTTTGTTGCAAGAAATATCCCTCAAGATGGAGGTTATTTCTTCCATCAACGATGTGCATGTCATATTATAAATTTAGTTGTACAGGTTAGTTTAAAACAGGTAAGCGACCAAATAGATCGCATCAGATATGCCATTTCTTGGATTTGCCGTTCTAATCCTAGATTTAATGAATTCAAGAGACATTGTAAATTAAACGATCTCAAACCCCGACGATTCCAAATTGATATGCCGGTAAGGAGGAACTCTACTTATTTAATGTTGAAAAATTGTTTGGAATATGAAACAACCATTACATGTTTTTATAACATGAAATTGACCGAAACAGGTCGTCCTTAATCAAAAACACTTACCACATACGATTGGTATGTGGCAAAGATTTTTGTTCAATTTTTAAAGATTTTTTACAATGCCACTGTAACTCTTTCTGGGGTCTATTACCCCACATCTTCCCAGACAATCCTTCAGATAGTGAAAATATCTGAAGTGTTAAACAGTTATAGAGAAGATGAACATCTAGGCGCTGCAGTTGTTGCCATGGAGACAAAGTTGAAAAAATATTGGGCTAACATTCCTCTACTTTATGCCTTAAGTGTTATAGTAGATCCTAGGGTTAAATTATCTGGTTTAGAAGTTTTGCTCGAGTTTATCGGTATTAATTTGTCAATATATTATTCAGAACAAATTACTGACATTCGAACCAAGTTGTTCGAGATTTTTCGTATTTATGATAGCAGGTTTGGCAACATTGACACCCCCTAATCAACACAATCGGAGACAGAGTCGAAGTAAACAAGTTGGAGCCTTTTGAAACGGTGAAAAAAGGACAAATCAATAAGTACTTCTTCAGGGCAAAGATCTGGCCCGTCTTCTTGTACCAAACTGATTAGGTACTTTGAAGCACAGTTCGGTGCTGTTAAAGACAAGGAAGAGTTTGATTTGTTGTTATGGTAGGAAACCTATACGTACAGGTATCCAGTTCTGTCACACTTAGCACATGACGTACTGGTTATTCCCGTGCCAACGGTGTCTTCAGGACAAGATTTCAACACCAGTGGGCGCATAATTGAACCAAGAAGATGTTGTTTGTCTCCGGAGATGGTGGAGGTATTAACATGCCATCGGGATTGGGAGCATGCTAAAAAAAGGTTGCAAAATCTAACCGTAGATAAATAGATAAATTCTAAATTCCAACAGTCTATATATTGATGACCCTGCAGATAGTGGTCATGGCCAGAACTAAGTTATACTTTTACATATGTATTTATTATTTACTTGTAAGTTGTAAAACGGTTGCACTCTTTTTCCCTTACCAAGTTTTTATCACACTGAGTTTTTCTTGGTAAAGTTTTTAATGAGGTAATCATGTAAATATGTAATACTGAATTCCATAAGTGAAAAATAATTAAATAAATAAAAAATTGTTCGTTTTCTTTATTCATTTCAAATCCTAAACCCTAAACCCTAAATCCAAATAAACTTAATTTAAAAAAATATAATGGACCAGACCCGCCAGACCAAGCACGCGGACCTGCCTGGCACGGCCGGCGTGTCGTGCCGTGCCTCTGTGTTTCATAAACGAGCCTGGCCAGGGCAGAGCGTGCCTAATGGGCTAGGCCATTCCACTCCATTTTTACACCATTAGTTGCTAAGGCCCTATGTTGTAGATATTTTTCAGTTCGTTTTTGTTTTTGTTTTTATTTTTCAAAAACGATTTCGAAAACGCGTTCGTTAACCGTTTTTCATTTTATTTTCGAAAAAAAAACAAAATCAGTGTTAAAAGTGAAAGATTTGAAAAACACAAAATATTTGTTTTTTGTTTTTGTTTTTGTTTTTGTTTTTGTTTTTCACTTTTTTTATATAATTTTTTTTAAAACTATTAATTGTATTGTTATGCGTTTGATATGGTTATGACAAGACAGGACAATATTTTCAAATGACCAAAGTGCCTTCTTATATATATATATACCAAAGTGCCCCTCTTATATATATATTATAATATAAATTATAATATAATATTTTATATATTATTATAATATGTATATATATAGTATATATAGTTATATTTTTATTATATTATAACTATTTATTTATAATTTAAGAGTTTAGTTTTGATTAATTCATTTTTTGATATGTTTTTTTAATTAATTTTTGATGTGTTTTTAATTTAAAAATTACAATACAAAAATTATATTGGTTAATTATTTAATCAAGTTGTTTATAGTTGTAATAGTATTAAACAAAATGTCAAAATTGATATTTCAATTTTTGATAGTTTTCGGTTAACCTACTAGACGTGTTTTTTCCGTTTTCATTTTTAAAATACAGCTTTCAGTATATGTTATCAGACGCGTTTTCAGAATTCGAAACTGAAACCAAAAATATTATTTTCATTTTCATTTTCATTTAAAAAAAAACAGCAACTGAAAAACGCTTACGGGCCCTAGTTTATCTCTTCTTCTTTTTTGGTTGAAGTAGTTAGTTTATCTCTTAAATTATTGTATAAATAAGATCATCTCCAATGTATATGCCAATGCCAATGCTAAATTTGATACAAAAAAATAGTAAAATACTATATTTGGCACATCATTTTAACATTGTACTCAGATGCATAATTTCATTTGAAATGTTATTTTTATTTATTTTTTATTTAAAATTATAGAAATCAACAAATATAATTAATACATTCAATTTATATAATATTTTTATTGTTTAAAATTATAATAGTCATCAATTAATGTATTCAATGTAATTAAGTGGTATTTTTGTAATTAAAAAAGTAGTACTTATTGTTATATCAAATTTGGTATACGCTATTTTTTATATTGAGAGATGTTTTTTTTACTTTATGTTAAACTATAGTATTAGCTTATCCAAATAACATTGTATTGAAAATGTTCTAAAGTCTTAATCAATAAAGGAGAACATAGTTTGTTATTACATGTTAGTGTATTCTAATACACGTAATAGTGTCACTTGTATCTGGATACTCAAACATACATGTAGTATAATCGTGTTGTGTATATTTGTATATAGGATTAGACTAAAAAAATTATGAGTTATGGTTTAGAGATTTTTCGTTTTTTGTCATATATATATATAATATAATATAATATAAAAGGAAGTTTAAATTGGATTTCTCCTAATCTACCTATAAAAAGTTACAAATCAATTGGAGCCAAATAATAATTAAAATTAAATCCGAAAATAACTGCTAAATCATACCAAATACACTGTTACAAAGGAATAAATGAAAATTTTTAATTTTCGTATGAAACAATGAATCTATATTTGGAATATTTAGATGGTTTAGTGAAATCAGGAGAGGTGAATGAAATTTTATCCTATATGATGCACAGATATCTATATAGTGGAGGCCAACTCATCCATAAATATTATTTACATTTTTATCCTCGTTATATACCCCTATAGAATCATATGAATATATAGAGATTTTAAGGATATGTTTGACTTTTTAAATAATCGATCAATTTTATAACTATTCCTTATCAAACGGTCTAAGAGTTAATAAATAATAAAATAAGATTTGATGTCAAATCAGTATATATATATATGAATGAGTACAAAATTTGAGTACTCTCTTTTAGATTAGTTATTCTTTTATTCTTTTAAAAGTATATTGAAATTTTATCTTAAGCTACGTATTTAAAATTGTAATTAACCTGACAGATAAATACAATTACATTCGAAATTTGTAACATTTATATTAAAAAAAATTAAACAATGAAAACTATAAACGGAAGGATAATGACGTGAAACTCTCGGGGCTGTGCCGAGAAATCCGACGCAGTCCCATAAACCGGTCACGAAACAAAAGCTGCAAAGAAAAAAGAAAAAAAAAAGCCAGTACAAAAACAAGTTTACAAGACAGCCGCGAGCGCGAGTACACGATAAAAATCCTAGGGTGCGCTGCCCGGCGAGTACACGATATATTGAAATTATTTTTATTTTTATTTGATTTTATTTTTTTTAACTTAAAAATCATTTCAAAACGGTTCCATAAAAATCCAGATTCCATACCAAAAATCGGTCCTCTCTCCAAACTCATTTTTCGAAACGGCTCTACTCTCTGAAATCTCGCGTCTTTATTTAACCATTCTCTCTCTTCTCTTCTCTTCTCTTCTTCAACCTAGTCCCAAACTTGTAGGTGAAGATTTTTACCGGCAGGTTTTTTCAGAGACTAGGTACATTATTGTTGTTAGTTAATTGACTATTTTATTTTATTTTATTTTATTTTGTGGTTTCAGGTTCAGTGGAGTTCCTATCAACTTGCTAAGGTAATCTCTGTTCAAAGGAGGTATTTTTCTTTTTCTTTTTTCAAGTTTACAGTGATTTGTTTTGTTTGTGTTTGGTATGAGTTCAGGCGTTTTGTACATGCATTTATGGGAGTCTTCTGTTTTGTTTCTAAGAAATAGTAGTAAAATGGAGGGTTGAAAAGTGGGTATTTCGTTCGTGGTTGAATGGTTTCTCAATATTGGAATGTGAATTAGAGTTTTTCAAAACGATTTTTATACAAACTATAAACAAGTAAAACAACCTTCTTTTAATTATAATACAATCTCAAAATTTGAACTAGTTTTTATAATTATACAGAAAAAAATACTTTTAATTATAATCCAATCAAACTGCTGTTTTCATTTTTCCTAAAATTTTTGTATCTCCTGGCGCTTTGAAAACAAGAATTTGTGTTTTAATAATGACGGAACAGCTTGAAGTTGTACGTTTTCTTTTTAATCTCATGTTATCCTTTTCAACCTCATGTTATTGAAGATTATTAAGTTGTTGAGTGAGATCTTCATTTTCAGCATACAAAATGAAGGGTAACTTATCATTTGCTTCGGACTAATAGTTTTCCTTTCTATAGCTTAGTTTTCTACGTAACCTATGAAATCAAATGTTTAAGTTAAGAATTCAGGGAGCTCTAGTGGGAGACCTGTTGAATTTTACCAGGACTTAAATGCTCCTGATAATCTGTCACGGATAAAAGAAATACTATTTTTACATATTTCTTGGCATAAGTAAGTACTATTTTGACTCGTAACAAGTTTTTGATAGTGACAGAATTGTATTAAATTATTTTCCTTTTAGACATAAAATGGTCAAAAAACTTGTTTCTTTCACTTTTAATGATGACCAAAAGGATGTTTGAAACGGCTAGAGTTGGTTTGAGTTGTGTTTGCTACTTTGCTATTAATATGATGATTACATGTTAATTGGTTTATGAATTATGTTTTTGTTATTGATAGTTTAGCATCTTACATTTTGCCTAGTAACTTGTAAGTTACAGGATTAATTAGGTTAATACAATTTTTATGAATTATTCCCATTGGGAAATTCATAAAAAGCTATTAGGCACTTTTTTTTTTTGTGCCTTGCCTTGCAGCTAGGCTCCAAGGGGACCTTTGCGCCTCTAGAACTATGGTTTAACTTAAATACACTCAACTCCCAAAGGTTTAGGGATTCGTCACTAGCCTCCTCGCTATTAATTAACGCTTATTAATTTTAGCATCCACAAGGTATCAAAGTAATTTTGACAATTGCTTTAAATTAAAAAGTAAATTTAGAAACTTGTGCGCCTAAAATGTGCCAAATTGCCTGTAACCTCCACCTCCACCTCCACCTACCACCAGGTAATGCCATGTTAAGGGAAAAAAAAGGTAAATAAAATCCCTCTTGCATGCTTCCTTTGGATTTCAAATTTAGAAGATACTAATTTGAGCAATAGTGTTACCAATGAGTGAAGGTTATTTTAGCAAGGGCCATAATTCTCTTCCCTCCTCTCATGGTGCCTTTGCGCCTCGTGTCTCTATTAATTGAGCAAGGATTAAGTTGATGGTTGAGAGTGATTCTGGCTGACTTAGGGTTAGGAATGGGTCTGGATCCTAATTGGAGCAGGTTGAGTGTGCTGTTTGGTTACCAAGATGTTATGAGATTTATAGGAGGATCAGCAAGTGCTTATAAGAAATTTTGAAAATTAATGGGAAAATCTGTTCGTTGTTGGGGTTTGTATAATTGTATGATTTAATGCTTTAAAGGGGTTTATTGAAAGTGTAAAATGTAGGAAATCTGATGATTACCCAAAGAAGTAATTGTGAAAAATGTAGTCTACATTTTAAGAAAGCAATAACTGAATTTTTTACTGAGAAAGAAAGTGAAGAGAAGATGGGGTTGCTGTTTAAGAAGGTCTCGACTCTAGAGTGTTATAAGGTTTTGTCCAAGGCTTGGTATTTTTGGGTTCGGTAAATTTTAGGTGTTGACGAGTGATCATGTGTCAAATAAGATTGTGAGGTTTGTATTGTCTTGATTGACAATTCATAGGGGATGAACAATGGGAGGTTATGGTTGATGGGAACAGTGACGATCTTTGGCTCTTCCCTCCAATACTGAAATATTTATCCCGGAAATTTATATTATGATTATGGACTAAAAAGTGAATCAACAGCCGTTTTTTTTAATACTAAAAGTGAACCAATGTTATTTTAGTTACTTCTTGTGTAATTTCAACTTATTTAGGGATGGATTAGACAGTCCCCTTTTTTAAAACATATATAACTGTAAAATTGGGTGTTCCATTTAATTAAGATATCTACTTTTAAAATTGATTAACAGTTGAGGAGGTTGGTGACAAATTTTATACCTGTGGTGGCTGTGTATTTAAGCCAAACAATGTGTGAGATAACTGAAATCAACCAAACTTTATTTAACTTGATTTGGAACTTATATCCTACAACGATTTCTTGAACAGCTTGAAAACCTTTCTTTGGCTGAAGTAGAGTGTACAAAGACATGGTACATCTTCTTTCCTTATTTCTTTGTACCTTATTCTTGTATTCATCACTGTTTATTAATAATTATAGTTTCTTATTAAGGTTTTTTTTTTTGACGCATTTTCTTATTACGTTAATCAGTTGTACTTAGCTTGCCAACGAATAGAAAAAGAATCTATTTGTTGAATCCATTTTTATCTATTATAGAATGCACTTTTCTTTTTTGTTTTGATGCGTGTACACAAATTTATGTAGGATGCAAACTCATCTGGTGGGGAGGGTGATGATATTGACTGGAATACTGATGATGAGCTTGAAATTGCTAGCTATGGGTTACCATCTTCAAATATGAGACTTCGCGGTGGAGAAATTAATGCAGAGTCAGGTGGAGAAATTAATGCAGGGTCAACTGAGGTACATGTTCTTACAGTTGACTGATTATAAAGATGGTGCTCAATGAAGGTTTTATGGTTATCATCAAAATATATGGTTGTGGTGTTTTAAAAATTTTGTTTATGTCAATTAGTTGTTGAGTTCATGTGCAGATTAATTAAATACTGATGTACTGTTAAGTTCAATACATATAGCATTTTACTGCCATATCCTTTTTGGAAAATTTTGCAGTACTTGTCAGAGTTTTTCATGCTGTTTCTTCTTTGCCCCCTCTCGCTTATAATGTGGAATATATGAATACGTCCTTGCCTGTTCCACTCTACATTATGGTGTTGTTCTAGTAGTGAAGGGCTTAGACTTGATACGTATGTATGTGTGTGTGTGTGATTTGGTTTTCTCTGAATGCACTCACTTTTTGGATATGTATGTATGTGTGTGTGATTTGGTTTTCTCTGAATGTACTCACTTTCGTGATATGTATGTATGTGTGTGTCTGATTTGGTTTTCTCTGAATGCACTCACTTTTTGGATATGTGTTTGTTTGTGTGTGTGTGAATGCACTCACTCTCTAGATATGTTTGTATGTATGCGTGTGTGATTTGGTTTTCTCTTAATGCACTCACTTTCTGGATATATATGTGTGTGTATGTTTTCTAGATATGGGTTTAGACTGATTTAATTTTTCTGAATGCCATCACTTCTGGATATTTACATATCTACTAATTAGAGGTTCGATGTGTGTGTGTGTGTGTGTGCACTTACTTTCTGGATATGTTTGTATATATGTGTGTGTGATTTGGTTTTCACTGAATGCACTCACTTTCTAGATATGTATGTGTGTGTGTGTGTGTTTTCTAGATATGGGTTTAGACTATTTTGGTTTTTCTGAATGCCGGACATTTACGTATCTACTGATTAGAGGTTTGACGTGTGTGTGTGTGTGTTTACGTATCTACTGATTAGAGGTTCGGTGTGTGTGTGTGTGTGTATTTAACGTGTGTATTTACGTATCTATTGATTAGAGATTCGATGTGTGTGTGTGTATTTACATATCTACTAATTAGAGGTTCGATGTGTGTGTGTATTTACGTATCTATTGATTAGAGGTTCGATGTGTGTTTACGTATCTACTGATTAGAGGTTCGATGTGTGTGTATTTACGTATCTACCTATTAGAGGTTCGATGTGTGTGTGTCTCCGTGTTTACGTATCTACTGATTAGAGGTTCGGTGTGTGTGTGTGTGTGTGTATATACGTATATACTAATAAATACTAACTAGAGGTTCGATGTGTGTGTGTATTTACATATCTACTGATTAGAGGTTCGATGTGTGTGTGTACTATATATGGGTTTAGACTGATTTGGTTTTTCTGAATGCCCTCACTTCTGGATATTTACGTGGATATTTACGTGGATATTTACGTATCTACTGATTAGAGGTTCGATTCTAGATATTCATCATCAAACTAATGCTAAAACTCTCTGTCAGATTGTCAAGGCGAGCACATCAGCAGTCTCTTCCAGCTCCAAGATGATTGATCATTTTGTAGGAATGGGCTTTTCTGAAGAAATTGTTGCCAGAGTTGTTCAGGAATGTGGTATGGCTTCTATCTATGATTTATCACCATGAAAGCATTAAGATATACTTTGAAAGTTTCAACTGTAACATTGCTTTGATCATTATCCAGGAGAAGAAAATACAGATTTGATACTTGAAACTCTCCTCAAATACTCTGTGAGTTGATGTCCACTTCATTTCTGTTGTAAAATGCTTATAGCTCGATGAAATCTTGAAAACACACTTCTCATATCCATCTCATAATTATGTATATGAAAGCGTTTATGCACTAGCTTAATGCATGTATATGTATGTATACACTTTTTGTACTTCCAGGCTAGCTCATCAGCAAGCTCTTCAAACTCCAAGTTGGTTGATCATTTTGTAGGGATGGGGTTTTCTGAGGAAATGGTTGCCAAAGCGATTCAGGAAAATGGTAAAGCCCATTTTTTTCTCACCTTGTGCATTAATTTTCTCCTTGGAATCTTCATCTATAACCCCTTTTGCCTAATATTCAGGTGACGGAAATACAGATTCAATATTGGAAACTCTCCTCACATTCACAGTGAGTTAATTCTTGCCTCAATTTTTTGTTTTTGACACTGCAGTTGGTGCTCATTTCCAAATTTTGATTGTTGAGATGGTTTGCACACTGCTTTCAAATATAATGAATTGTATATTGTTCACTGCATCAATTGTTTGAGTCATCAGTTTTTGTGAGTGGATATGGTACTAACTAGCTAAGAAGGCTCGCTTGACGAATTTTTAGCAGCGTAACAAACTTGCATTAATGTGGTGCGGTAAATTTAAGCAAGAAGCAACCGGTCGTACTGACTAGTTTCAGTGATCATTTCTGAAGAGTGGATTCTTATTTAATTACTTTAAAAATTAAATTCTTGGATTTCTTACCCTGGTTGTCCATATGGTTTATAAATTCCGAAAATGACTTAATCTTGTATTGATACCTGGGTTTGACTTCTGAAATGTATTGTTGAAGTTGAAGTTCGAAATTATTCCATTGGTACTTCCACCTTGTTTTGAGCCACCCTATCCATGTATTAATAATAGACATTAAAGTCAAGCATTACCTTTGGTGGCCATTCTATGATCTGTTATCGATCTACCCCGAAATGTTAGCCCTCGTCCTGCATCTGTTTTTCGGTCTGTTTTTGTTTTTGTTTTCCAAAAATGATTTCGAATTCGCGTTCGTTAACCGTTTTTCATTTTATTTTCAAAAGACAAAAAACAAAATGAAAACAGAACCAGTGAAATATTTGAAAAACACAAAATACTTGTTTTCTTTATTTTTGCTTTTGTTTTTAAAAAAAAATCAACAATTTTTTTTCTTTTTTTCCACTTTGAACACAGGTACCGTCTTCTCTCATCTTCATCTCCTTATTTCTTCTTTTTGCTTTCCGGTTCTCATATTCTCTCATCTTCGTCTCTTCTTTCCACTTTCTTCTTCTTTCTTCTCGTCATCTGCCCTCAGTTTCTTCATCTGCTTATTCTTTCTTCATTTGACTCATTTCGCTTTTTTTCCCTTTTTTTTTCTTTGCTTTGGAGGAGCAGATCCGTCGATCTGCCCTCAATTTCTTTTCAATTTTTTTTAATTTTTTTTTCCTTTTTTTTAAGATTTTATATTTAATAAAAAAATAATATTTATTTAATAAAAATCTCCATTATTTGTGATGTGTGTTTTTGGAAGTAATTTATGGCGTTTTGAGTGTTATTGTGTTTGGTTTGCTGGGTTTGTTTTTAATGAATGTGTTTGATTTTGATTTTCTGGGTTTGTTTTTGATGAATGGATAATGGTGTTTGATTTTCTGGATTTATGTTGATTGTATGAGTTTGATTGTGTTGATTGTATGAGTTTGATTTTCTAGGTTGCATCTAATAATTGTGGTTAATATTTTGATTTTATGGGTTGGAAATTCTCAGAATCTGGAAATTCACATATTTCTTCAAATCTAGAAAATTTTCTACTTATCAAGGAAAAAATTAGAAAAATTATAATTTTTGATATCTTTCGGTTAATCTACCGGACGAGTTTTTTACGTTTTCATTTTCAAAATACAGTTTGTTTACATTTCATCTACCAGACGAGTTCAGTGTCTGAACTCTTTCCAAACTAAAATAGTTTGGAAAATAAAAAACACTGTTTGTTTCATTTTCATTTTTCTTTTCGAAAAACAGTCAACGAAAAACGCATACAGGACGGTAAACCTGGTTGTCCATATGGTTTGTAAATTCCAAAAATGACTTAATCTTGTATTGATACCTGGGTTTGACTGCTGAAATGTATTGTTGAAGTTGAAGTTTGAAATTCTTCCATTGGTACTCCCACATTGTTTTGATCCACCCTATCCATGTATTAATAATAGACATTAAAGTCAAACAATACCTTTGGTGGCCATTCTATGATCTGTTATCGATCTACCCCGAAATGTTAGTTTCACCTATTTTTCTTATTCAGCTGAGATGGGTTTGTTGTTTCTGCTTTTGTAAGGAAAAAGTAGTTTCAATTCTGATTAATAATTTACTGTTTTTCTTTATGGGAAAAATTTAATCTGGATATTTTTCTTTTACCTTTCTTCTATTTTTGTATAGCTTGTTTGACTGTTTATTTATTTAATGTTTGGCAGGCTGTTGAAAAGTCTCTTCAAGCACAGAATCAAGTTGGTTCTGATCTCTCTTCAGAATATGAAGGCAGCTTTCTTGATGATTTCTCAGATATTGATGGTTTCTCTGATAGTGAGGTAATTTGATTTTTCGGCCATAATACTTAGATCTGTGTTATGGAAAACTTATGCAGTGATTTTATATGATATAATCTACTGAAAATGTGGTGATCAGCAAATATCTACTTTGCACAACTAATACCATGTTATTTATATTCCTGGCTGCACATTCTAAAAGATCACATATAGCTGTGACCACTGATGCATTCATTTGTATGTATCGGATATTTTAAATATTGGATGCTAGTTGTTTATTTGTCTGGCAGAAATATATGCATTTTACTTGCTGATTGCTTGCAAAATTTTATTTTATTCTTCAGGAAACTACAAATTGTGCTTCTGATAAAGAAAATAAACTGTTGTCCTTAGCAAGCATGGGGTACACAGTGGAGGAGGCTTCAATAGCCATGGAGAGATGTGGTGAGTATTCCAGTTTACAGTGGTTTTTGTATATGTTCAAGGCAATTGCGTATGCTTCATACTTGACAATATTAATATAATCTGAAAAGTTATTACTCAGTGGCTCGGTGCTATACCCTCGAGCAGGCAATAGTTTCCAGTAAAGTATTTTGCTATAAGTATATTAATGTCCCTTTGGCTTCTCCCTCTTTTCCATTTTGTTATTAATCGGTAAGGAAGTTATAAGTTTCTGGTATAAGAATTCTTCTTATCATATTTTTCACCAGAGGGGATCCGTCTAATACTTTTGAGATGATGGGTGCAGCCATTGAATGGTAAAGGGGTGGTGGCAGGTCCTCTGTTCAAATGTTACTGAGCAATTGAAAAGGGAATAAAGAAAAAAAAGAAGAGTTTTTTGCCCCTTCCCATGGTTGTGCTTGTGTTTCGAATCCTTGAATACAAAAATAATCTAGCTTTCTTGTGTCTGATTCTTGGAATTATTGATCACTGTTTGTCTATTTCTTCCTTCCTTTCATGTATTTTTTATTCTTCAATTTAATTTATCATTATATGACAACTTATACTGTACGTGGTAAATATATTTTCCCGTTGTTCCTGATACATCATTCTTTTACTTTTTCCAGCATTTATTCAATTCAATGAACGTGGTGAACTTTGATACTATTGTATCAGAGGTATACAATAGTATTTATTTTATGCTTTAAACCATAACAATGCTTCATTACAACTGCAGTTCCTCCTGCTGCACTATTTGTTTGTCAAAGTTATGTGATACTTTTTCTGTGTCGGAACAGTATTTTGCAATAAGTTGTTCCAAATATGTTCCCTTTCTATATGTTTTAAAAGTCAAAAATCAAAATGCCAAGACTGGAGTTTTCAATTAAATGAGACGTGCATTGATGCATATTTGACTGTTTTGTCATTCACTGAATGATGATTTTGCTTTTTCCATCTTGTTGTGTTTAAACTATGATAAAGTAGATCACATTGACTGGGTACTGTTTTTGAGTTTGGACTGCATGCTTCTTTGGGCTTTGTCTTCTGTTTTGGTTGTTTATGTTATTGATTATGCGGACAGCGGACCTTCAGTCTTAGTAATTGCAGTGAATGTGTGTAGCCTGTATTTCTTATTCATATTCTTCATTTTCAAACATTGCAGGGTCAGACTCCACTATTGCTGTCTTGACAGATTTCATTTGTGCTGCTCAAATGGCCAAGGCAAATGATGCACTTCTAGAGGAAATAGAAGAAAAAGTATTCGTTTTTTTTTTTTTTTTTACTTTGTGATTGCTAATGAATTATAACCGTTGTATCATTTCGATTCTACTCACACCCAGTTCACTATGTCTATAACTGAATGTTTGTTCTAATCTTCATTTTTACAGGTAAGGCCGAAGAAGTTATGCAATGATCACCATAAACACAAGAAGAGGAGAATGTTGGACCAGGGGATTAGAGAGGATGAGGCTATTCGTCTCCCAAATCCAATGATTGGGTTTGGTACCCCGAGTGATCCAGACTGTGTAATTCATCGAAAGCTTCCAGAAGCAGCTGTTGGGCCTCCTTACTTTTATTATGAGAATGTGGCTCTTGCTCCAAAAGGAGTTTGGGACACTATTTCAAGATTTTTATACGACGTGGAGCCGGAATTTGTGGACTCCAAATATTTTTGTGCTGCTGCGAGGAAAAGGGGATATGTGCACAATTTGCCAATCAATAACAGATTCCCTGTTCTTCCGCTTCCTCCCAACACCATATATGAAGCACTTCCTTTAACTAGGAGGTGGTGGCCTGAATGGGACACTAGGACCAAGTTGAATTGCTTACAGACTTGTGTTGCTAGTGCAAAATTGACAGAGAGGATTCGCAAGGCGTTGGAGAAGTATGAAAATGAACCACCCTATAATGTCCAAAAATATGTTATGGACGAGTGTCGAAAATGGAACCTCGTTTGGGTTGGAAGGAATAAGCTAGCTCCACTTGAACCAGATGAAGTAGAAATGCTTTTGGGATTTCCGAGGAACCATACAAGGGGAGGGGGAATTAGTAGGACTGATAGGTATAAATCTCTTGGGAACTCCTTCCAAGTTGACACGGTGGCCTACCACCTATCAGTCTTGAAGGACATGTTTCCAAGAGGCATCAACCTTCTCTCTCTTTTCTCAGGGATTGGTGGCGCAGAAGTTGCTCTTCACCGGCTTGGTATCCCGTTGAAGAATGTTGTGTCAGTTGAGATCTCAGAAGTGAATAGAAGCATTGTTCGGAGTTGGTGGGAACAAACCAACCAGAGAGGAACTTTGATTGATATGGCTGATGTTCAACAACTTAATAGCGACCGTTTAGAGCAGCTAATGGATTCATTTGGTGGATTTGATCTTGTTGTTGGAGGTAGTCCATGTAACAATCTTGCTGGCAGCAACAGATACACTCGAGATGGCCTTGAGGGTAGTCATTCTTCTCTTTTTTATGATTATTTTCGCATTCTAGACATCGTGAAGAATTGGGCACAAGTTTACAATGAGAAAAAAATAGTGGTTTAATATAATTAATTATCCTATTTCCTGGATACTGAACCAAGACTTCTAGCCTCATTTATAATTTTTGGTTAAACATGACAGCTATACACAGCTTCCAGTTTTGAGGCTATGTTTGAACAATGGCAAATAATTTTGAAGGAAAATGAATTCAGGCTTTTTCCATATTTCTATTATTTGTATTTGTGATGATATTATTGCTTGAATATTTTTCATGATTAGTTTTATTGTTTACTCATCATCACTACAGTATACCTACAGGAGGACGCTGCATTCTATCATCATTGTATAGAAATTTCTTAATTACTTGCATTGTTTATCTTTCATTCATTTGTTGTTGTAGCAGCAGGAAATCTTGTTAAGGGTGATATTGTCAGGAGTTTCTGTCAAGTGACTTGTAAGTCGCCCAATTGTTCTGCCTAGAATTTATTTGGAATGTGGATAGCTGAGAATGCTTATGTAACTGTTCCAGGATTCTTGGCAGTTTTTCTCAGAATTTTGTAGTGTTGAACCAGTAATGAAAAAGTGATTATGCACTTTAACACAGTTTTTATTTAGCTTTAGCTGTTAGTTAAATATATGATACGGTCTCAAGTTTTTTTTTTTTTTTAATCTACAGAAAGTTAGGATAGATAAGTTAAATGAGTTGGACGATAATTTTAATTTGTAATTTTCGAGGTCAAGAGGTTGATAAGTAACCTTTTTTTTTGTGGGGGTTACAAAATAGTCTTAGCAATACTGTTTACCAGACAGATTATTATTTTTTCTTTTTATAACTTTTACAGAAAGGTCTTCATAAAAAAAAAAAAATACAGAGCTTTTGGAAACTTCCAAAAGTTTAAGACATGTGTATCTTATCACTATTTTGATAGGTTAAAAAGGAAGTTTGATAAAATTTTATCTAAATTTTCTAAATTTGATTATTATTATTATTATTATTATTATTATTATTATTATTATTAAAACTTTAAGAACATAATTACTAAGGGTATCAGGTCAAATTGAATAAGTAGAGTTATAAATTAGTCGATTCAAATTTCACTCAATCCTAATTCCCTGTTAATTTATTGCGTTTGAAAATGAAAATTCAAACAAATTCAACAACATTTATTTAGTTGTATTTTTAGTAATTAATCATTTGATTTGATTAAAGAAATAAAGAAAAAAATAAACTATAAGAGTATCTCCAATACATGTGTGGTTTGTGAAAAAAAATATCAAAAATGATTAATAGACATTCTTTAAAAAAAAAAAATTCCAATACAGCCGTGCATATTCAACCTCAAGCTGATGTAGTAAAAAAAAAATAGACATTGTTAATACAACCGTCTAATTTCAGACGATCTGTTGTACAACCGATTCGTCAAACATTTAAATTTGACATTAATTTTTTATCTATTTTGATAAAGAAATAATATAAAAAAGGAAACAAAAAATAAAATTAGACACGTCATTAAAACAAAATGCGTTTTAAACGGAAATATTGGAGATAAAATTTTAAGTTGATCATCTATCAAGTTCAAATTTATGTCATATAGGAAGCAAGTTCCTTAACACTGTTGTCATGTCAACAATAATTCATATGCAAACCATTTTTATATTAGAGATGGTCTAAAAAAATAAGAAAATTAAGAGAAGAATATGAATACTTTTATGAAAATACTTTATGAAACTATCAATTTTTTTTTCCAAACTGATTTTTTTAATATAGGAATTTTAGGATTTTGTTTTGTAAGTACTAAGTCCAATTTGTATCAAATAAATTAAAAATAAATTAAATTAATGGATCCTAACGGGTTTTAATGGAAATTTAAGAGATAAAGTCAAAATCGAACGATTATTTTATTATTGGGTTTTAAAAGCATAAATCATTAATGGTGTGACCCAATAATGTTAGATCCATCAACCGTTTTTTAGAAATGTGTTTGGTCGAATCGGCGGGTTGCCTATAATTTTGACCGGTCTAACTATCACGATTAATTAAGTTAGAGCGAAAATATTTATACTATTTAAAAGTTATATGTATATCTAATTTAGTATATTTTTAAAAATATAATATTATTTTTGAGTAAAATTAATTAAATGATTAAATAGTTTGTAAGTACATACCAATAATTATTAATTGGTTTTACATCAATTTTTAAATAAAAAAAATGAAATTTCATATTAATTATTTGATATGATAATAAAAACCTTTCTATTTTATTAAACCCTAACTTCTATTTTAAATACTAATTTCAATTTCTTTTAAGGAATACAAATTGATTGAGTTGACCAACAATTTACTGTTATAATTGAGTGAAACAAAAATCAATACAAATAATAAACTTTCTATTGTAAAAAAAAAAAAACTTAAGGAATTGAGATACACTGTGGTGTGTTGAGAGCTAGTAGTTTTTCAATTCTAGGAATCAGAGAATTTTGAGCTTAAAAAAAATTAAAGAATTAAAAAAAAAATTAAAAAAGTTTTAATGTAATGATAAGAAAATTTTTTCATACAATTTTTTAATGACATCAAATATTTTTACAGGATTTAGAATATTTTTTTTAAAGAGAAATTATTTATTGGAATAAAAAGATATAAAATAATAAAATTTTAAGCAAATCTGATTAGATAACAAAATAGTAGGGTGTGTTAAGGGTATTTTTGGCATTAATTGGAGTTTGTTTAGGAAATATAGATTTTTAAAATATTTTAATGGTATACTTACGAGTAGTGCCAATATCACCGCTCTTAAAGTTAGTTAGAACTCGAGTCCATTTGTATCCCCTCCCCAAAACATGACATGTGTCTATAGGTGAGTAAAATTGTCTAAAAAATAACATGGTTTTGATAAATTTACCCCTCCAAAGACACATGTCATATTTTTGGGAGGGGTAACGGGTGAGCAAAACTGAACTCTTAGAACTCAAATCAAGGTTCAAATATCAATCTCATCTATCCATCTTGGAGAAAAATTAATTTAATGGCGAAAGTTTATTATTATTATTATTGAAAACTTAAATGTGAAATCTATTCGTAGCCCTTAGAGTATCTCCAATGCAATGTTATTTGAGTGTGTTAATGCTATAATTTGGTATAAAGTGAAGAAAAAAAAAACATGCTCCAATAAAGCTGTAAATCTGGAGCGGCCCGGCCCATTAGGCATGGCCTGCCGAAGCCCGTTTTCGAAAACGGTGGCACGGTACGGCACGGCACGCCAGCCTGCCTCGGGCGGGCCGTGCTGGGCCAGTCCACGAGCCGCTCCATAATCATTTTCAAATCCGATTTTTAAAAATAAAGTTTGTTTGGATTTTGGGTTTAGAGTTTAGGGTTTAGGATATATGGAAAATACAGTAATACACAAAAAATTGGTTGTTATATCAATTTAACAATTCAATTATATAAAGATAATTTTCAAATTAATTTGTTTATCTTTTGAAATAATTTGTATGAAAAATAATAATCAATTCCAAAAATGAATAAAGAAAAAGTAATACAAAAAATAAATAAAAATAGATGTTATTACGAAAATGTGAAATGAACAATTATTTATTTATTTAATTATTTTACATTTATGGAATTCAGTAGTACATATTTACATGATTGCCTCATTAAAAACCTTACCAAGAAAAACCCAGTGGGATAAAAACTTGGTAGGGGAAAAAGAGTGCAATCGTATTACAACTTACAAGTAAATACACATGTAAAAGTATAACCTAGTTCTGACCCTGACCACTACCGGAAGACTCATCAATATATAGATTGTTGAAATTTAGAGTAAGTTCTTTATCTATAGTTTGATTTTGCAACATTTTTTTAGTATGCTCTCAATCCCGAATGTATGTTAATACCTCCACCATATCCGGAGGTAAACAGTTTATTCTTGGTTCAATTATGTGTCCACTGGTGCTAAAAGTTTGTTCTAAAGACACTGTTGACACGGGGATAACCAATACGTCGTGATAAGTGTGACAGAACTGGATACCTGTACGTATGGTTTTTCACCATAACAACAAATCAAACTCTTTCTTGTCTTCAACAACATCGAACTGTGCTTCAAAGTACCTAATCAGTTCGGAACAAAAAGATGTGCCAGATCTTTGAATCGTCGGGGTTTGATACCGTTTAATTTACAGTGTCTCTTGAATTCACTGAATCTAGGATTAGAACTGCAAATCCAAGAAATGACATCTCTGATGCGATGTATTTGGTTGCTTACCTGCTTAAAACCAGCATATACAACTAAATTTATAATATGACATGCACACCGTTGATGGAAGAAATAACCTCCATCTTACGGGATATTTCTTGCAACAAACAATGCAATAGAGCTAGTATCTACAGATGCATTATCTAATGTGATAGAAATGATGTGATGCGTGATTTCGTAAGTTTCTAAAATAGAAATAATGACATTAAAAATATTTTCTGAAGTATGTGCAAAATCCATAGGACGAAAATCTATAATTCTTTTTGTTATCCTCCATTCATAATCTAAATAGTGTCATGTGACACATAAATAGTCCTGTTTGGAATATGCATTCTAAATATTAAAATTTAATGCAACATAGATACTTAAATGTTGTATATCAGTAATCAAGTCAACTCATTGGGTTTTAAACAATCATATCAAACCATTTCTAGTAGTGGTTCTATAAACAGGTTCAAATTGGGGGTTGTATGCAGATATGATTAATTCTTTATAAAATGGACCATCACCAACACTGATCGATTGATGAGTTTATGCAATGTATCGTGTCAAGCACTCTCTAACGTGCATGTCGTCGAATTGTCACGTCGTAACAGACCCATCTGGGTGTCGTTGTAGTTGTGTCTGGGTTGTAGTGTCTACATATCCATATGCAGACATACATTTGTACATATGCCGTCTCAAATGTTCGGTTCCCTTCCTACATGTGGCATAATCCTTATGACAGAACTATTAGCTCTGGGCCTAGACGTCTCGTCTGGGAGTGTCATTTGGACTATGTTGAAACACTGTCACACATCTGTTGTTAATTTCTAGGACGTGATGTTGGTGTCACAACGGAACCAAAAGGTCCCGATTGAGTATGGGTCGGCTTTGAAATATCAAATTCATCGTTGAATATGTTCAAACTGCCCGAAAAATAAGACTGCTAGTTATGATCCGTTTCCTGAAGTACAAATATGAACACTATAGTCATTAATAGTCATATTAAAAATCAATATTTTGTAACAAAATAATTTTAAATTAATTACTACTCTTAACAATCTTTATTTACTAACAAAACTTATTAACATTAACCACAAATTCATAATATACTAATACAAAATATTAAAATAAATAACTACACTTAAAATTCATAATTTACTAACAAAAAATATTAAATTCACTAATAAATTTTAAATTGATAAATTTACTTACAACAAATATTAAATTAAATACTACACTTAAAAATCTTACTTTACTAACAAAACATATTAAAATTAACCACTACACTTAAAATTCATAATGTACTAACACAAAAAATTTAAATGTTTCTACTACACTAACAATTCGTAATTTACTAACAAAAAAAATTAAACTTAACTACTAACCTTAAAATTCATAATGTACTAACACAAAATATTAAAATGTTTCTACTACATTTAAAAATCATAATTTACTAACAAAAAATATTAAATTCACGACTACAAATTAAATTGATAAATTTACTAACAACAAATATTAAATTAAATATTATACTTAAAAATCTTAATTTACTAAATAAACATATTAAAATTAACCACTACACTTAAAATCATAATGTACTAACATAAAATATTAAAATATTTATACTACACTTAAAATTCATAATTTACTAACAAAAAAATTAAACTTAACTACTAAAATTAAAATTCATAATGTACTAACACAAAATATTAAAATGTTTCTACTACATTTAAAATTCATAATTTACTAAAGAAAAATATTAAATTCACTACTAAAAATTAAATTGATAAATTTACTAACAACAAATATTAATTTAAATACTACACTTAAAAATCTTAATTTACTAACAAAACATATTAAAATTAACCACTACACTTAAAATTCATAATGTACTAACACAAAATATTAAAATGTTTATACTACAATTAAATTTCATAATTTACTAACAAAAAAATTAAACTTAACTACTTAACTTAAAATTCATAATTTACTTATTAAAAAAAATCAATAATACAAATTAAATTTCTAATTTTACTAATAACAAATATTAAAATTAATACTAAACTTCAAAATCTTAATACACTAAACAATAATATTAAAATTAACTAAGTATGCACAAAAATTGATAAACGAACTAAATAAATAATAATGTTATCATTTATTAACTAAAGTCTAAACATAAAATTATAAATTTACTATCAAAAAATGTTTAAACAAAACTCATAATAAAATTGTACCTTTAAACTTTGGTGTGTTGGTGGAAAATTTAGAGAATAAGATAGAAAATTGGTATTAAATTTTTTATAGAGAGAGTAATTATGAAATTGAATGAAAAAGTATAGAGAATTGGAGAATGTAGAGATTAAGATTTAAGAGAATGAGAGATTGAGAGAATGAGAGAATGATAGAGAGAGTGAATGAAAAATGAAATGGATGGAAGTATTTATAGAAAAAATGGATTTGTGGGTCAAAATTTGATTTGAAAGACTTCAGGGGTTGTTTTGTAATTTTTGAAACCTCCAATGACTGGAATTCAAAATCCAACCGTTGGAGGGAATATATATATATATATTTTTAAAAACAAACGGTCCAATTGTCCGGCCGGCTTGTTAGTCTAGCGGGTAGGTCCGGCGTGCCGGTCTAGAGGCCTAGCACGCCGGCTACGCATGCCGTGGCAGGCCAGCTTGCCGGACCTGGCCCCTGCGGTCTGTCTCGTTCTGGGCTTCAGCCTGACCTGCCTGTTCCACGAGCAGTGCTTGGCACAACCCATTTTCCTTAGCGGACCGGTCTGTCTCGAGTCGACCCATATTTACAGCACTATACTCCAATGCAATACCAAATATTGTGCTAAATTTGACATATACTATTTTTTGTGCCAAATTTGGCACAAAGAATAGCATATGCCAATTTTGACAGAACAATAAATGCTGTTTTTTTAATTACAAAAATATCATTGTATAACTATATTGAATGCATTAATTGTTGAATTTTATAATTTTAAATAATAAAAATATTTTATAAATTGAATGCATTAATTATATTTATTGATTTCTATAATTTTAAATAATAAGAAAATAAAAATTGTATTTCAAATATAATTATGCATTGGAGTATAATACTAAGAGTATCTCCAATGATGTGCTAAATTTGGGTCTCAATGCTAAAATTTAGTATAGAGTGTAAAAGTCTTCCTCTAATGCAATTCTAAATACTGTGCTAAATTTGGCATATGCTAAACTTTGTGCCAAATTTAACACACAGTATAATATATGTCAAATTTTACACAGCAATAAATGTTCATTTTTTTATTACAAAAATACCATTATATATATATATATATTAAATATTTGAAATTAAATATATATATTAAATATTTTAAATAATTTAATTTCAATGTACATTAATGATATTTCAATACTATTCTTCAACATTTTATTGAATGCATTAATGGTAAATGTTGACTTTTATATTTTTAATTAATAAAATAATAAAAATAGCATGTTAAAATACAACTGTGTATTGGAACACAATGTTAAATTGTCGTGTCAAATATTAAATTATAGGCATTATACATATAGCCATACTTATTGTCTCTATCACCAATTCACCATTTACATTTTGTGGATAGAAAATGTTATTGAACGAGTTTTTTTTTTTTTTTAAGTATTACAATATTAATTATATTATATAAACTCAGGGTTTTTTTTTTGGGAGGCAAAGAACTCGAATCTTCAACCTTGTAATGCAGTTATGAGTGGTTTACCAATGGACTAACCTCATATCGTTTGTTATTGAATGAGTTATAGTTTGTAAAATCAAAGATATGTTAAGAAAGTGACATACAGAAGGCAGAATATAGATATTTATAACATCTCCAATGCAAATATACATTTTTGAGTGTCTAAATAGTGTCACATTAGTATTTCTATTCATTATGGGTCCGCTTTTGAAAATTTCTTTTAGAGAAATACATATTCACATCTTCAATACAATTATTTTTAAAAGTCAAACATGCATCCATTTTATGACCAATCATAATAAAACAATTATTCAACTCTTTTTTTTTTGCAATTAAATTAACTTTAATTTTATTGGTGGAAAGAGTTAGAAATCCTAGTCAACATTTCTATCAGAGTTTCTAGAATTAGTGCATCTCCAATACTATTATGCATTTGGAGAAAATGGAGTGCTACATAAGACATATACTAAAGAAGTTAGAAATACTCTCTTCAATGCAATTATTTAAGTTGAATATGGAGATGATGTGGCAAAAAAAAAAGTTAGAGAATATGAAGCTGAGTTTCTAAGAGCCTCTCCAATACTAATATACATTTTTAAGTTTCTGAATAGTTTCACATCAACATTTCTATTCATTATGGGCCCACTTTTTTTTTTTTAAAGAGAAATGCATATTCACATCTCTAATGTAATTATCTAAAGTCAAATATGTATATATTTTATGACTAATAATATAAAACAATTATTACATTCCCTCTCCTATTTTATTTTACAATTAAATGAGCTTTAGTATTATTGGTGGAAAAAGTAAGAAATCCTAGTCAGCATTTCTATGAGAGTTTCTATAATTATAAACTCAACTCCATATTTTCTAACTTTTTTTTGTCACATCATCTATGTATTCAATTTAGATAATTGCATTAGAGATAGTTTTTCTAACTTCTTTTGTATCTATCACATGTGGCACTTCATTTACTCAAAATACATAATAGCATGGGAGATGCTCTAATTCTAGAAACTTTCATAGAAATGCTGACTAGGATTTATAACTCTTTCTACCAATAATATTAAAGCTCATTTAATTGTAAAATAAAATAGGAGAGAGAATGTAATAATTGTTTTATTATGATTGATTATAAAATATATACATATTTGACTTTAGATAATTGAATTGGAGATATGAATATGTATTTCTCTAAAAAAATTCAAAAGTGTGCTCATAGTGAATAGAAATGGTCATGTGATACTATTTTAAAACTAAAAAAAAATACATATTTACATTGAAGATGCTCTTAGAAACTCAACTCCATATTCTCTAACTTTTTTCTTGCCACATCATCTCCATATTGAGTTAGATAATTGCACTTGAGAATTTTTCTAACCTTTTAACTATATATTCTATGTGACAATCAATTTCTCCTAATTATATATTTGCATTGGAGATGCTCTCTGATGTTATTATGTATTTGGAGAAAATTGAATGCAACATATGATATTTAGATAATGAGGTAGACAAAACCTCTCTAATACAATTATCTAACTTGATTATGGATGTGATGATGTAAACTTTTTTTTAGAAAATATGGAATTGAGTTTCTAAATCTAGAAACTCATTTAAAAATGCCGACTAGGAGTTCTAACTTTGTTCCATCAATAATATCACATCTCAATTATTTGTAAAATAAAACAGGAGGGAGAATGATACAAATGATTGATAAAAAATGTTACATATTTGATTTAAAACACAAGACCGGAGAGAGAGTGAAATAAATATTTTAAGATGATTGGTTAAAAATGGATACATATTTTATTTTTGATAATTGTATTGATGATGAGAACAATGACGGACTCATTAAAGGGCTGCCCCGGGCTGTAGCCGGGCATCCCTCTTTCAAAAAAATATAGGGGCAGTCCTCTTTTAAATATATATATATAAATATATAAACATCCTTGATATTAAGGTTAATTATATTTATATGTAAAGTTTGTTTAAAATTTCACTAACATCACCTACCATTGATATAATTTATTTCATACTTATTCTAATTTAAAATCGAAAGTCAATAAAAAAATTACAAACAATCGATCACAATAGACAAAATTATTATTTTATGTTTGTTTTATATATAGTAAATTTTCATAATATGTAGAATCTATTTAAAAACAATATATATATATATATATATATATATATATATATATATATATATATTGACAAATAAATCAATGTGAGGATTTATGAGTCATTGATTAAGCATTCAATTATATTGACTAAACAATTTAATGTAAGGGTTTGTGGGCCACTAATTAAGTATTAGAATATATTAAATAGATAAATTCAACAATTGACAGTTAATGAATTGTCCATGTACCACTAGTGTGTTTTGAGAAAAAAATATATTTATATATATAATTTAGCCCGGTCTATAAGTATTTTACGAGTCTGCTCCTGGATGAGAATATGCATTTCTTAAAAAAAATTGACAGAGTGGATCCATAATTAATATATATATTGATGTGTCACTAGTTAAAAATCGGAAAATACATATTTGCTTTGGAGATCCCAATGTAAATATGTATTTGAAGAAAATTGACTGTTACATATGATAGATAGTTAAAAAGTAAAAAAAAAAAACTCTCTCCAATGCAATTATCTAAGTTTACTATGGAGATGATGTAGGAAAAAAAAAAGTTTGGGAATATAGAGTTGATTTTTTAGAATTAGAAACTCTCCTAGAAATGCTGACTATGATTTCAAACTCTTTCCACAAATAAAATTAGAGCTCATTTAATTCTAAAATAAAATAGGAGAGAGAATAAAATAATTGTTTTATTATGTTTGGTTATAAAATGAATACATATTTGATTTTAGATAATTACATTGGTGATGTGAATATGCATTTCTCTATATTTTTTTTTAAAAGTGGATTCATAATAAATAAAAATACCGATGTGACACTATTTAAAAATTTAAAAATACATATTTACATCGGAGATACTCTTAGATTGAGAGAACAAGAGAGATAAAAAGATAAAACAAAGGAGAATGTTTAAGGGAGATAAAAAGATAGAGAATCTTAGAGAAAGAATGTCATAAGTTAAATTTAAATTATAAACTAGAGAGAGAAAATACAAAGAAATTTGGAGGAGAGAATTAAAAAGTAGGTGGTCTTCAACTAAACTTGAATTCAAATTTTCAATTTCCAACAATTTTAAATATTGAAATTTATAGTTGCTTAATTTTACAAGCTGATTTTTTTTTTATAAATATTATACGTTATTTTTTTTATTTTTAAAATAACATGTAATTTGTAAATTTAATTTTACAGGTCAATTATTACAATTTTACACGCTAGTTATAAAGAGTAATTTAGACATTAGTTATAGAGTGAAATTATAATTAGTAATTTTTTTCTATGAAAGGAATTAGCAACTAGTTTTACTTAATTCGATTATTATCAGGTCTTATTTTTTTAAAAATAAAAATAAAAATTATTATCTGGTGTCGGAGACCCTAACGGCCTAACCTATTTGGTTCAAATTGATATTTTCTTCAAATTGGGTCTGCGAGTCGGCGAGTGCGCAACATGGTCAATAGACTCAATACAATAAGCATAAGTCGCAAACCAACAACCCCACACTGTCTTTTGAATTATTATTAATTTGTTTGTTAATATAAATATCCATTCCAGTCCTCTCATTCAGATTCTCCTCCCACTTTCTCTCTCTAGCTACAAGCTTCCTACGCGTATTTTTATACAGGGAGAGAGAAAAAGAGGGAGAGATATTCAAAACACCAATATTTGCTGCTGCTGCTGCTGTTTTTCGTTTTTTCGTACAATCGAGAAACATTTCTTCGTTCGCTGTTTTTCAATCTAATCACAGTAACGACGTCGCCAGGTGCGATCCAATATCTCTTTTTCGAAAAATATCTCAGATCTGATTTTCATATACCATGATCGGACGAGTGTGTCATTTTAGGGTTTTGTTTCGAACGTGTTATTTCGTCGTTTTGGTATACGTGTCTGTTCGGTTGCCGAGAAAAGTCTGGAAAAATTACATTGCATGTTAGGTTATGCGATAATGTTTGATGCTGTTATTTGACTTTTGGGAACAGAAGTGTAGATTAGATGATTGATAATTGATTTTTCTTTTTTTCTTTTTTCTTAATGTGTCATGCAGGATTTACTTGTTTTGTTTTGTTAGGATATGAATTCATATAACTTTTTAGACGTTGATGCTATTGTTGTTGCATTGTTTGGAATCTGGGTTTTTAAGCTTTTTGTGAGTTTGACAATTTAGAAAGTGTTCACTTACACGTTTAAACTTTCGACTGGAAATTCTGTGACAAAAACATAAAATAAGGATGTTACTATACTTATTTTCTTCATAAGAAACGGAGAAACAAAGATGTTATTCAAACTTGTACTTTTATCCAGTTGGGAAAAAAAATATAAAAGTTGTAACTTTTTACTGTACAAAGCTCGATTTTACTTTGTTATTGGTTATTTGGAATCAGTTTCTCATTCTTTTCGATGTTTATTCCCTCATAAGATATGAGTAGTATTGTCTTGATTTTTTTTTTTGTGCTGAGTTACATTGTAGAGGCTATTAGAAAGTGTTTCGTCTAAGCGTTTGAAGTTGAACTCTTTTTTTTTTATTTTAATTGTATCTGATTTGTTACTTACATTTTTTTTTCAAATATGATTGCTTATTTCTCCTTTGTATTTGTGATTTTAAGTGGTTGGATTTCGCTTGAAATGGCTGCCACTGCAACTGCCTCTTCTGCTGGTGTAAGATATGCACCAGAGGACCCCTCTCTCCCCAAACCATGGAGAGGCCTAGTTGATGGTAGAACTGGGTATCTTTACTTTTGGAATCCAGAGACAAACGTCACCCAATACGAAAAACCTACAACCTCAGCTCCTCCAACTAAGTCTTCTTCAGTCCCTATAAGCTCGTCAGTTCAAGTTCAACAATCTTCTCAAGGACACCATCGCGGGCATAGTCCTGAAAAGGAAGATGATAGGTATGGCAAAGGCACCAATATTGGAGCGAAACTTGAAGCTGGCACAAAGGGCCATCAGGTAGATGTTGTACTTGTCCCTGGAATTGTTACTTAAGAGTTTTAGTGGTTCATTGCTGAGTTCTTTGTTTTGATGATAAGCTCAATTTTATACTGGTGTCTGTTTTTAACTCGCAAAAGTTTCCCCATTTTGCATGTGCATTAAGTATGTTCTACAAAAAACTTATGGACTGTGTTAATGTCTAGATGCTTAATTGTTGGTTGTAGTTAACGTCAGCAAAAATCTCTTCCAATAAGAGACTTGAGTTCTATTTATTCATCTACTCTTGTTCACCAATATATGTATTTGCCTCCTGCTGACATGTTGCATTTAGCTTTTCAATTCATTATCTATATTACTCAAAAAAGTACACTGGTGGCTTAATTGGGATAATAATCTATAGATTTGTATAATTGACAAGTTGAATTATTATTTTCCACTATTTTTTGGCTTCAAAGCTGTTGAGAAACAGTGTAGTATTTTTTTTTCTCATGCCACTAAATCCACAAAAAACGTGTTGAACCAAAATTTTATCTTTCTCCTGGATTGGAAGTAATGTTATTATGCCCTTGATTTGCCAAAGAGTGCTAGAGCTGGACCGATCCAATCTCACAATGCTCCAAATGGGACAATTGCGGGACCTGGAGGAGCGTCCGCTAAAATCTATGGATCTTCAGATGCAGGAACCGGTTTGTCTGCTGAGGCTTATCGTCGACGGCATGAAATAACTGTTATTGTGAGTACTTTGATCGGTTTTTTGTATTGTTATTTTCATTACGGTGTCTGTAACACATTCTACAGAAGTGAATGGCTCGGTTTTTGCCAGCACTGCGGTTCAGTAATTATTCTCTTTATTCCTCCCTCCCCCTCCCTCAAATAAATCTACCTTGATTGTATTGGGGTGAGCATCTTCTCTTGTATGTCTGTATGTAATTTCTTTTATGAATACCTATATACTTGTTTGTATCTGTACTCATGGTTCATGATATCCTTGTTGATTTGTGTTTAATATAGCCAAGGTTTTCAGTTGCTTTGCATTTGTGTATCTGTTGCTTGGCTTGTTCTTTGATACCCAATGATGACTTTCTTGCTCTGCATCTCTTTTTAGGGTGATGGAGTGCCCCTACCTTTTATATCATTTGAAGCTTCTGGATTTCCTTCTGAGCTTCTTAGGGAGGTATGAATGTTTGCTTTTCTTCTATGCCTTCTGTATTTATGCTGTCCTGGTGGCCCAGATTTCCTGTAAATTAGCTAAACCATGTAAAGTGAGTGTTTCTTGTGCTAAATTTTGTGATTCCTGGAGGTCCAATGTTAAGTTTTGGACTCATGTTAATTCTTTTGCCATCTGTACTTTTGTCGCAGGTGCGATGTTCGCTCCTGGGAGGAGCTAATGTCGTACGCTGTGCTGCCCTCTATGTGGGGGCCTTGCATAAAATTTGGAGTGCCCTTATACGGTGGACCAATTTATTGGAAGGGCTTTCCGAATCACCCAATTTCATGACCGGGACTGCTGTTGGTGATGATTCAGTCTGCCACTCTGTCCAAATGGAAGAAGAGGTCTCCTCCTGCTCAAGCTTGCATCAGCAAGCATTGACCGGCAGCGTATGGAGGATGATGCTTCTTCTGGAGTTAGTCACTCCACTCTTAAGTCCAAAAAGAAAACCAACCAGAAATCTTGATGCCAGTACCTCTTCTCATAGGGGTTACCGGATTTGTGCTTTTCCAGGTATACAGTGCAGGATTCTCTGCCCCAACTCCAATTCAGGCACAGTCGTGGCCGATTGCCTTGCAAAGTAGAGACATAGTGGCTGTAGCCAAAACAGGATCCGGAAAAACATTGGGCTATCTAATTCCAGGCTTTCTGCATCTTAAGCGCTGCCACAATGACCCTAAACTGGGTCCGACTGTGTTGGTATTGTCACCAACAAGGGAGTTGGCAACTCAGATACAAGATGAAGCTGTGAAGTTTGGGAAATCATCAAGACTTGCTTGCACGGTGTGTTGCCTTATGGCTGAATTCATATATATGCATCTCTTATTATGCATGTCTGTATATGTGGGCATCTGTCCCAGGCAGCAAATGTTCTTTCCCTTGCAGATTCCAGTAGTTTCCATTGGTATCTCTGCTGATTCATATGCACACATACAAAGAGGCAAATGCATTTCTACACGAATACCTTAACAGTCGATTTCCCCGGTCTGTGATATGAAATATGTAATCTTGTAGTTGTGCATATGGTGATTTTGTTGCATGGTCTATACTTGGTCAAATTGTGACCGAAAAACATGTTCAATTTTTTTTTTCTTATGCGTTCCTCTTGCATCAAATTTGGATCATTTTTGTTCTTATCGCTGCTCATAGGATGTTAAATTGAATCATGGGGAATTTTCATTGGTATAATTAGACGTGTTTGTGTATTACATGATTTCTTTCTGATATTGCTCCGCATTCTTTTATGAAGTGTTTATATGGAGGAGCACCAAAGGGTCCTCAGTTGAAAGATATCGATAGAGGTGTGGATATTGTGGTTGCTACTCCTGGTCGCTTGAATGATATTCTTGAGATGAGGAGAATTAGCCTTCATCAAGTTTCTTACCTGGTACTGGATGAGGCTGATCGTATGTTAGACATGGGCTTTGAACCTCAGATACGAAAGATTGTGAATGAGGTGCCTGCTCGGCGCCAGACCCTCATGTACACAGCAACGTGGCCGAAGGAAGTTCGAAAAATTGCAGCAGATCTTTTGGTGAATCCTGTTCAGGTTAATATTGGCAATGTTGATGAGCTTGCTGCAAACAAGGCCATAACACAGGTTTGGAGTTCACTATTACTGTCTTTCATTAGCCCAAACATTATTCTGTTATCATAATATCTTCATTAGCCCTGACTAAATGAGAATTAACTACCTAAATGTTAATTTGGTTTTATTTTTGGTCATAGTTGGCTTTTTTGGATACCCTTTTTTATATATTTCAACCAGATAGATGTTCTTGAATTTACGTGATAATTATAGACTTATAGTACAAATGTTTAATAATTTATGAACCATGTGGACCTTTCTATAGTATATAGAAGTTTTGGCGCCCATGGAGAAACATAGAAGGTTGGAGCAGATATTGCGTTCTCAAGAACCGGGATCAAAGATAATTATCTTCTGTTCGACTAAGAAGATGTGTGATCAACTTGCTCGAAATCTTACTCGCCAATTTGGTGCTGCTGCCATTCATGGAGACAAATCTCAAGGTGAAAGAGATCACGTGTTGAATCAGTTTCGCACCGGTAGGTCTCCAGTGCTTGTAGCCACTGATGTTGCTGCTCGAGGATTGGACATTAAAGACATCAGGTTGAGTAACCTTCTGTTTAGAATCAATCATTATGAATCAGTCAAGAAGTTTTTTTTTACCAGTGTTGAATTGTTGATGATTCTTAGTAATCTGTAATTAATTAATCTTTATAATTGTTGAAGGTCAGCAATGGGTATGCCATGCATTACTGAAAAGTCCATTCTATCGTTTTGGTATTAGTGAAAATTTATTTGAACTTTATTCTCCCTTTGCATTTTGGGCAACGGCAAAGAACACCCTTGAATTTTTTTATACACTGCATAACCATTTTTTTTTGTTCTGATTATTTCATGAACGCCATTGATATGCCCACCTCCACTTTGTTTCCCAAAATTTATCATTTTCAATAGAACGATGTCCTGCAGATATTTACATACTAAATTTTTTGTCACAGGGTGGTTGTCAATTATGACTTCCCCACTGGAGTGGAGGATTATGTTCATAGAATTGGGAGGACTGGCAGGGCTGGTGCCAGTGGACTGGCTTATACATTTTTTGGTGACCAAGATACAAAGTATGCATCCGAACTTATCAAAGTTTTGGAAGGGGCTAACCAGCGAGTTCCTCCTGAACTTCGTGATATGGCTTCACGTGGTGGTGGGATGGCAAGGCCTAGACGCTGGGGTCCTGCTTCTGGTGGTCGTGATGGGGGCCGCGGTGGACGTAGCGAATCAAGTTACGGGGGAAGGGATGGTGGGAGGGGTAGTTGGGGTTTCTCTGATTCCTCTTCAAGAGGTAGAGGACGTGGAGATGATCGTGACAGGTAAGTAGGACTATTTCTATTATACATATTTTTTATGTTTTGTCACCAATATTTGTATTTTATATCATGGAAAAGAGATTTATTTATAATTTCTTTTACCGGAGTTGAAGAAATTTCATTATAATATATTTTTAAGAAGTACATTAAACTTTAGAGTAGCTCTATTATATATATATATATAAATATAAATTTTCAAGTCGGTGCACAATGATATAAGATATAAATTCATCGGTGCGTTGGATATGGGCTATTAGAATTACATACTTTGACTCAAAGTGTATGCACTTAATCACTTATCAAAGTTTCTCCATAATCAGTGGTCTACGTACAACACACTGAGGAGAAAATGACTATATATATATATCAGTTGCAATTTCTGTAAGATCTAGAATTATTTTCGTTTTAATTTAGTTCTTGTAATCGTATTCGGTGTATTCGGATTCATCATGTCTTCTTGGCATGAAAAGGTAAATTTCAATTTAGCTAGATTTCTGCAAATTTTTTTTATCTCCGGTAATAGGATTTTTATATGCCTACCAAAATTTTATTTTCTGCAGTTTCCTGTTATTAAAAACATTTTGGATATGATAGAGCTACTGGAGTTTTCTGAACTTTTATGTGGGAATAGACAGTAGCATAAGTAAATAAAACTTAAATGGATATGACTTGTTAGATATGGTTGCATGGCTGTATTTTGCTCAAGTTTTTGCTGTGTATGTCAAATTGCTTTGTGATTTTATTTTTATGCTGCGCATTCTGAGGTCATGCATTTGTATGATTTGTATGGACAGGCATGACCGTGGGTACTATGATGGGCGTGATAGGGGACGTAGTAGCAGTCGAAGCCCTGACAGAGCACCATCTGCACGTGGACGCTCCCCAGCGCGTAGCTTTCACCAGGCAATGATGGAACGGGGCAGATCATCTCCACCACGTTGTGAGAGGTCTCGGTCCCCTTTTGGCAATGGTGGACGTGAAGGGTATGCCAATGGACCTCGCTCGTTTTATGGGGAAGAAGAGGAGGAGGGCATGATACATCCAGAATGATTATAGAGGGGAGGGTGCTTGTTTTTTGTTGGTTTTTGATTTTGTTTGTAGCTGGATGAATGAAAGGGGATTGTAGGAGTAACAAAGCGTGAAGGAGGTATGGAAATTAACTTTTGGTGGATGTTTCCCTGACTTTGAACTCAACCAGGGTATCCATTTATTGATAAATTTATCGGAGGTTAGCAGTTTCTGTTTTTTTTTTTTGGTGTGGTAAAAGAAAAATAGGCAAATATGGAAGGTGTAGGTATTAAGGTAGGATTAAGCTGCATATCGAGTGTCTCGTGTATCAGCTTTGTAATTTTACTACTTCCCTTAATAACAGTTATCACAGCTCATAGATATTATTTATATATATATAGTTGAGAGTTGAGACTAGCCAGGATTCATTGGTGGATGATGTGACCAATGCACAAGTCATCTAGTCTTTCTTCATTTCAAACTTCAAAGCATGTAGAAAACCTGTGGTTGGAAATTGGAACTGTATCCCCTTTTTATTTGTCTTTTGATTGATATGATATGTGAAGCTTGTTTCTCCAGTTTTCATTTGGTGTGTGTTGTGCATTGGGTTGGAGCTATTGAAGATGGATTACAATGTGTGCTCCACCACTTATCAGGAGGAGTTAGGCTGTGATTCCCCTTTCTAACTTGCAAAACCTTGGTGTTAAAACACAATAATGTATCAAACTTGTAGCAACTTAAATTTGAGTGGTTTATTAATCTTATGTAGTGTACGTGCACCTGAAGAATTATCTCTTGAAGGAAAGGTACTCCAGAAATTTTTTCTTAAGAGTAAATACTGCTCCTGCATGCGGTATCAGAGAAGGTATGAAAAAGTGACATTAGAAATTCTAGAAATTATGCAGATTCTCATAGTTTGTTTCCAATTTTGGGTGTTTTATCGTACAAATTTGAATTTATGACGGCTAATACTGTTTCTCATGCATTAGCAGAAGAAAAAAATTGGCATTCTCAAATCTCAATGTCCTAATTTTGTTATAAAAAGGAAAAAAAGATAAAAATGGTATTTCCATTGCCATAGTTTTGCTATAACAACAAAAAAGAAAGAAAAGGGCACTTGTTGATAACTTGATATAATAAGATGAGATGAGAGTTTAATTGCTATCTTTCTATGAAAAAGGGAAAAGTTAAATTAGCTTTTCATTTTTATTTTATCGATTGGTAATACAATCAAAACTCGTGGATTTTAAAATCATGAAGAAACTTCTTCTGTTGTTGTCTATAATGTGTTATTTTTAATTGAGGAAATTCAGTATTTTTATATGCAATTTTTTTTGACAATTTTTATATGCAAATTATAGATAAAAAAGGTAAATATAATTCACATTATGTTGAATCAAAACGCCTGTATTGCTTGGTAAGAGTTATTCATGAGCTTCTGATGTTATAATTAAAAGATATATATAGTAATACTGTATCCTCAAATGAAATTAAAGTGATTTGTCTTTCTCATGTGATTTATAGATTGATTTGGTGGGTCACATGATAAGAACAAATCACTATCTATTTTTTTTTGGATTAATTGTTTTTTGGATAGTGAAGCAATAAGCATTACTATTACCCGTTTATTTATTTATCTATAGTTTATAACAAAAATGCTTGATAAGGTTAAAAATATTCAATTTATATACTAATTTTTGACAACTGTTTTGGAATCTATGCATGGTCAGGTCTAAATTTTGCTCACACTCAAATATTTAGGGGTGGTCAAAAAAGTTCATACACCGTAAACTGGACCAAACCAAATCAAACCGCTCTGTTTTGTCCGGTTTTGTACTTTAACAAAAATCTTATGGTTTTATTTGAGTAAAACTATATGGTCTGGTCCGATCTATGGTCCGGTCTATGGTCCAAGTATATCGAATTCAGATCGGACCGTAAACCGAATACTTTTAGTATTACTACTATATGTCACACCCAAATTTTTTTAATAAAATTTTGAAAATAAAAAGTTAGTCAAAAGCCCTAATTTAATATTTCATAGTTGTTTTTTTCGACCACCAACTCGACAAGTTTGTGCAAAGCGAAAACCTCTACTAACAAACAAAACTCTAAACATGGGATGGAAAAAGATTTTAATATGCTTATATTATTTTATGAAGTTATCACTAATAGTGTTAATAGCCAAATTTGGTAAGGGCGTAAAGGGAAATTTTCCACCCAATTTGCACCAGATAGAGAACGTCTACACATACCTGATCGGTACCAGACACAATGGTTGACCTCAAAGTACCCGACCTAGCACAACCTAGGTACCTCTATGTCGTCGAAGTAGCAAGATAAAGCTCCTGCACTCTAACGGACCAACTAGTACCTAAGTACCTTGGCATCGCCCTGCTAACCCATCATGGTACTTATCCTGCCTTTCCAACTGGAAGGAGGATACCCGTAAAGTTTCTAGAAGATCGCAAAGCTCCAGTAAAGATCAACTAGGTACCTTGCTATCAAAATGATACCTCGAGGTACCTCGCCAGAGAAACCAATCAAACACCATATCACCAGAATGATACCCCAAGGTACCCTACTACCAGGATGGTACCTTGGGATACCTCACCACTGCCATCAGTCAAGTTCCACCTCACCAGGATGGTACCTTAGGATAACTCACCAGCATGCGTGTACTCCAAGATGCACAACCACATCACCGGTACAATGCTTTGAAGTGCCACACCAATGATAGAGGAAGTCAAATTATTCTCCAAGGTGTAAGCAAACTCCACATATGCATAATTATAGTGACAGAGTCCAACAAGGAAACAAACACATTTTCCCGTCAAGATATCCTCCGCCTGCCAATTCTTTAGGGTCAATCGTATCAAACGAAAAATCCCGCCAAATGGGGAACGAAGGTCAATCCAATGATCATCAGAGTGTATGCCAAAGAAAAACCCTAGCCACTTCATGTATAAGTAGAAGGTTGAAATCAACTAAAAGAATGAGGCCAGAAAAAAATGTTAGGGCAATCGCTTGACTCTACAATATAGAGAAATCCCAGTCATCACTGTAGAAAGTTCTATCCACTTATCGACAGATACAAGTTCGCCACCTCCAAATTGGTTAGGGAAGATAGACAGAGACTGAGAGTTTCACACCACTGAATTGTTATCAGTTTATTGTATTTATTGCTTCAATTTGATCAAAATTATCTTCTAATACACCATCACTTTTCTTATTAGTCTCACTCATTTTTTACACGTGCAATCGGTACCGAAGGTACACACCCCGATCGCGATCCTCCGTGGTCATGGTCCTAAGAGTGTTAATTGAGATTCCTCACCCAGAACAAATTTTTGGTAATCATTCCACACCCTTTATAAAGTCACGTATTTGTTGTTTTTGCATGATCATGAGGCTTCGATCTTCCTAAGGGCAGCCTAAAGTGTCTAGGCATCAATCTGAAGCCTCCACCCGGAAGGCTCACAGGAAAGGCTCACAAGCATCTGGTCCTACCGGTGATAGGCTAGGCTATGGTGGAACAACATGCCGCAACTTTCGTGGAAAGTATTCGCCAACGTTTGGTGGTGTAAGGAATTACCCCCAACCGGTGAAACCTAGTGCCCGCGAGGACCCTAATAGACCGGGAGCTAGGACCACCACCTTCGACTGGTTGGGACCTCCACCACTAGTACCAATCCATGATAGGTTGGAGCTACTGCCTTCAGTCCGAGATCGGCTAGGGCCTATTCCTCCAGAACCGCTCAGGTCGACTCATTATCAACCCAGACGAGTGAAATTTGCAGCTGATATCCCGTAGGAGAGACCTTGCCACTCAGTTAGACCAGTAGAGACTAGAAGAGAGCCCGGATCCAAGGTAGGAGGTAGCCGAAGTAGTGCCAAGAGGAATCTTGGACCAGAAGGTAACAGGGGCGATGCCTCTATCTCCACTAAGGGCTTCGACAACGAGGACTCCAAAGTTGAATTCAAGAACGCTGGGAACAAGCGCCTGTGAGATCAGCTAGCTCAGATGCAAAGGGAGATCCAGAAATTGAGGAAGGGTAAGCATAGGGAGGTCAAGAAGGATCCCCTAAGCAAGATGAATGCCCCTTTTACTAGAAGGATGTAAAGTCCTCATATGTTGATTGGTTTATTTTGTGAACAAATCACATTTTTGGGGTATTATGTAAAGGTAGCTTAGGCTCTCAAGACCTCAAGAGGAGAAGCACCGAAGGTAAAATTCTCGTGCTTACTTGCTTTGAAGAGATAGTTGCACACACTCACATATTCATGCATAACTCTTATTCATATATGTTGTGTGTTTATTCTTGTGTGCATTTTGATTTAAATGACTCTTGTTGATTTATTTACATCTTGTAATCAAAGTTTTAATGTCATGCTAGGCATTAGAATAAGATGCATTTTTCATCACTATTGAACTTATTGATTTTGTGTTTGAGTGTTGAAAATAGGCTTTGTGCTGGTGGTGCGCTACTAGACCAGCGCACCTCACCTCACCAGCGCAACATTTCAGTGGATCGTCGCATGTGTTGCGCCACTGAGCTGCGCTGTTGCACCCGCGCACAGTTGAAAAAAGTGGGCGTGCACTTGTGGTACGCTACTCGACTAGTGCAATCTCACCAGCGTAAACATTTCAGAGGATTTACGCATGTGTTGCGCCACTCGTCCATCGCCTATTGTAAAATTAGGCTGTGCGCTACTCGACTTGCACACGTCACCAGCGCATACAGAGGAAGCTGGAACGTTTTTTCCAAAACTACCTCACTTTGTTTGGATCTCATATATATATATATATATATATAACTCTTTGGTTTAAGGTCGTGTAAGAGTTCATAATATCATATATTTTCCTTAGAACACATTTCAAAGGAAAAACTCTTCCAAGAACTCATTTTTAATCACTCAAAGCATTCCCATGTGCATAAAAGCTTCATCTTGCATCATCTAAGTTCATTTAGAGTGCATCAATGGATAGGGTTGCTTCATCACATCTTGTTTGTTAAGTTCTTCACTATCTTCTTACAAGTTAAGTGTTTTGCTTGCTAAGCCATCTCTTTAATTATTTGTATGCTCTTAGAACATTTTCTAGATACAAATTAGATATTGTTGTGATGACAAGATTGAGTGTTGTATTGTGATAGCTAGGATTGTTGTTATTGATAACTTCTAGCTAAATCTCTATGCTTTGCATTTAGATATTGTTTAGGACTCATTGATTGCATTCAGTGATTGCATTATAGTCCTTGCCATGCTTAATGACAACATGTGTTGATTTGGCTTTTATGATAGCTTCATAGGATTGCTTGTTATATGTTTAGCTAAGTTTATGACATGTCATTTAGCTCTTGATATCTAGGATTGCATTTATTGTCATCTCATAATCCTAGATAAGCATATAAGGTACCCTAGCCTTGTTTGTTGTTTGAATATCATCATATATTCACATAGGGTGTTTATCTCTTCTTCAAAGAGAAGTAAATCTTGCGTTGCATCTGGGAGTAGGTTGCTTCAAGTGTAAGCAAATTGGACTAGGTTCACTTAATACCGGGATTAGGTAGTGGTAGTGGGTTATATACCGAGAGTAGGTTGTAACGCCTCTATCATCAGTGGATTCCTTGTTCGAGTGTGGCGCACTTAACAGCCCGTGGTTTTTTAAATTTGGAGGGTTTCCACGTATATCTCAAGTGTCTTTAATATTTCCGCACTTATTACACTTGTGATAATATTGTGACTAGTTAGGGGTATTTTCGTCTAATTGACCATTAACGAAAATTGGGTGAAATTTGATTAAAATATATTCACCCCCCTCTAGATTAATATTACACACCATAATATTTGTTTCGAAGGATCAGGGAAGCCGAGCTCCTGCCCAAAGTCAAAATGCCAATGGACAAGTTCTCAGGCACTGAGGATCTCTTGTGTCATTTGGAGAGCTTTGTTCAGCAAATGGAGATCCATAGCACTACCAGGGCCACTGTGTGCCGGATGTTCCCTACCACATTGACGGATCATGCAAAGACATGATTCAGAAAGCTACAGGCGGGTAGTGTGGATAGCTTCACTAAGCTATCCAACGATTTCTATTCGCAGTTCCAAGGAGTTAAGTCGCATCCAAATGATCCGATCCACTTGCATTATGTAATCCAAAAGTATGGGGAAACACTCAGATCTTATGTGGAGAGCTTCCACAAGGAGGTGATACGGATAGGGGTTTTCACCGAGAAAGATACCTTAGCCAATATCCGTAGGAACTTATAGCCGAGAGACTCTATAGGTCCTTCGCGAAGCACCTATCCGAGACTTATCAGGAAGCCTATGATAGGGCGCTGGAGAAAGATTGAGTAGCTCAGGGTCAAGATTGAGCACGATGACATGAGGAATCCATAGCGTCAAAAGGAAGAGGCTCCCAAATCTACAGTAGTACAAAAAGCCCCAGAATAGGCCACCCAACCGGTCTACGCATCTCCTACCACCTCTCCAACCTCGGCGAGAGCAATACCCAGCGAGGCAGACTCTGTCTCGGGCTACTCCTTATTCGAGAGTGGTAGCCCCGGTAACCCAGGATGAGAGTGTAAGGAAAATCACACAAAGGAAGCGTGAAAATTAGAGTTTGGTATATTTTTTTCTTCCCTTTTTTTATAACAAGAACCTTAACCCTAGATTAATTGATGTATATAAAAAGTATCGTACCTTTTTCTGGTGACGATTGAACTAGCGCCGAATTGAATCTGCAAGATCATCCAATCCAATCACAAACGTGAATCACCTAGGAATGTGGGCTCCCTTTCTTTTAAATTGTATACCTGAGGATGAAAACAAACAAAATCTCTTTCTTTGTTAGTCATAATAATCCTCCAAAAAGAAAAACAAAAAACGTTATGTCACTTGTGAATTATCAATCAATTTGATTGAAACTCGCGTGAACCTTGATTCGATATTGTACACAAAACCTTTTAATGTAAAGGTTACTAGTGTACTATCGAAAACTAAACCTTCTTTCTTCCTTTTCTTCTTTGTCGAATCTCATACTATTTCTTAAAGTTGATCGAATTTTGTCTAGAGCAAAAATAATTTTTTCACTCAAAATTCTTATGGTGGCCGAATTCTCTCTAAGTAGAATTTCTATCCTTTGGCTGAAATATACAAGACATATATATTCCTTACCCTAATCTATTTAGGGTTGGCCGAATTTTACATGTTTTTAGTTTAGGAGACTTAATCCGTTCCTAAGAATGATTTACTTGATGGGTAAAAATCCTATCCTTAGTTGCATTTACTTGGTGACCAAGAATCATTTTCCAAAAAGAATTATTTCCTACACCAAGACTCCTAATCCAACTCAAATAGTGTATTTGTAACCATATTAAAGATTTCCTAATTTGACTAGATAAATAATTCCTTTTATTTATCTACCTATCAAATATAATATTTAATATTAATTATACCACCAACAATAGTATAATATTTGGAGATCTTCTCCTATTAGGATTTTTTTTGGACTTTTAATTAAATAATTAATTAATCAATAAATTAATTAATTTCTATTTAATTAAATAATAAAATAATAAAATAATATATTAGGCTTTTATTTATTAACCTTGCCGCCCATGACAATATATAGGCATATATTATTTTTCTTATTTTAGTAAATCCATTGGACTTTTATAAAAAGTCCACATGTGAACTAGACTCATTCTTACAAAAAGAAACAAGTTCACATGCCTTAATACAATTCTAGATGGACCCTTAAATTGGTCCGGTAGAACATATCAAGTGATCCATGCAAGTTCGTGTAGATTGAGGATCTTGGTGGACTATCTAAATTTAAGCTCCAATAGACATAACCTAATCACAATCAACAAATGATTCACTTAGGTCCGGTCTATTAATTTTAGTTAATTCCACTAAAGAACTAAAATTGAACTCTTAAATAAAGATAGAATAAGTTAATATTGCTCACTCATACCCTAGACAAAATTATTGGAGATAGTGTATCATCGTGAAGAATACCAGTCATCGCCAAGAGCTCATAGACCGCATATAGCTCTTCAAGTTACCATATTTACTCATATGACCACATTTTGAACTTGGATATTTTGACTTGTCCAGAAGCCATGTTTCAATAGACACTATCGAAAACTTAACGTTAATATTTAATATCCAATACCTCAAAATCTCCATACGATGGTACTCTATTCACATTTAATAAATGGAGCCACGATATCCATATCTATAAAAGAAGTCTTCTATCGATTAACAAATGAATACCATCAAACTATTGAGGATAGACTATGCTATATATGTTGGAACCCCGTTCACCGGTTACACAACGGAACTAAGTTTTAAATTTTTTAATACAAATCATAATCTGTATCTGGGACCAGTGAACTTGGGATCGTAATTATTTTTCGAAACTAATACATACAATATGTAAACACAGGAAATTGAAATCGATATAATCAGAAGAAGAAAATCTTACCAACGTTTAGAGGCTCCTTCACTTTATGATATGCTCCTGTTTGAACCAATCTTACCAACGTTTGGAGGCTTCTTCACTTTACGATGTACTCATGTCTGAACCATTCGATCTTCCTCGCTATCTGCCGGGACTAGTAACTGCGTGTGGGCGCGTCACGGTCTCAGGAACTTGAATGGAGGATGTACATAAAATACTTGAAGAAACTCTCTCTTCTCAATTTGGTGAACAGATCTAATGCACAGATAAATTACATCCCATGCAAAACTTAAATTGTTTTTTTTTTCTTTTTACGTGTGTATCAGGTAAAAAAAAAACCAAAATCAATTTTTTTCTCAATTTGTATTCACGTACACGATTCACATTTGCATCTAATGCAATTTTTTGTTGTTGCACGTGTACCAATTTACATCACATGCAAAATCTATTTTGTTGTTTCCCTTTTTATTATTGATTCAAGCACACGTGTTTGTATCCTATACAAACAATGCCATATGTGCATTGTCTTATCATTTTTTTTTAAATATAAAAAATATATATCATATATATATATATTTATTTATATTTTGATAAAACTAATCAATTTAAATCTTTTAAGATATCTCATATATTTAAATCTATTAATTAATTTGTTTTGAATTCAAACTCTTTAAATTCAAAAATAAATATCTAATTTAATAAAAATAAAATAATCAAATTATTTTATCTCTAAAAAAAATAAATATCAATCAACATCCTCCGACTAATGATTAATTAAACAATTAAATAATCTAATTATTTAATTTACATAATCATTAATATCCGTTAATTAAATAATCTCATTATTCAAATAATTCCTAAATTAAATAGGTGTCATTAACCGTGACCCTTGTTAGCTAAATCGACCGGGCTAGCAAGGGAACCTAATAGATCCACAATATTTTGAGCTCCAATAATCATCAGAATCATTAATTAAGCTCTTTAGTTAATATTCCTTGATTATTAACTCCGGTGTTATTCCACGAAAAACCCGAAGCTGCACTCTCTCAACTGTAGACGCTTTTACACAGACCGATACAACTCGGTGTTCATCGATATAGCAATTACACATGGTGTGATCCTCCACAGTAGTTCATATTTAGAGTTGGGTCATAATGTCCGTTATATCCATCTAGTTACATATATTCTTTAAGTACCATTGATTCTCTAATGGACAATAAATCCTATTTCCTCATGGAATTAGGAGAGCGCTCATATTGTCCAAGCCCCGAATCAACCCTTTAAGGGAACTACCATCTACTTCTCACAAGAAGAAGTGGATTCCACTATTGTGTACAAACCTTCCCAGCCATAAGCCAGACCACAATCTCAACATACGGAGTATATTGATTAGGAAATGCATCTGACCTCACCCATGGTATATCAAAGACCACGATTTAATCTGAAGGAGTTGATAAGACAATCATGATTAAGATCACCCACATATAGCCATCATTAGTTGATATATATGAATCTCATCGGTAAACGGATCTTGGTGAGAGATTCATATAGATCATGGCCCAGTCCTATATGATCACATCATACAAGGTGCCTCCATTCCCATATCTCATATGAATGATTCAGGATAGAATCATCGTACATTACAGAATGGACCGCAACTATAGATTAACCACAAATAAAGTACCTAGCTTTATTTGCTATCTATGGACTCTTTAGATTGCGTGTCTCTTACTGTATCCATCTGTATATGACACTCATATACACAGTTCGAGATTACATCTGGCAATCTTTGATGTTAAATATATGCATAAGTTATAAAATAAACAATACAATATGAATGAATTGAACTTTTCCTTTTATTTATTTCATAAATCCATTTACAATTTACATCTTTAGTGCATAAACCCCAACAATCTCCCATTTGCTCTAAAGCATGTGAGGCATGTCTTGGAACCCTAGACCATCTAGACGACCGAAAAACACTTTAGCCGGTATGGTCTTCGTAAATGGATTAGTATGATTGTGTTATGAGGCTATCTTGGCCACGATCGCATCTCATTTCTTCACTATCTCTCTAATGCGATGATACTTTCTCTCTATATACTTCCCTCTCTTGTGACTTCTTGGTTCTTTGGAATTAGCCATAGAACCACTGTTATCACAAAAAGTGTGATGGGCCTATCTAAATCTGGAACAACTTCCAGATCACTCAAGAACTTACTGAGCCAAACAGCCTCTTTAGTAGCTTCACAAGCGGCTTCATATTTGGCTTCCATGGTGGAGTCAGCAATGAAAAAATTGCTTAATACTTTTCCACACAATGGCTCCACCACCCATGGTGAATATTGATCCATACGTGGATTTCCTAGAATCCTTGTCTGACAGAAATCAGAATCCGTGTATCCTAACTGGATCAAATCGTGTCCGAAATACACTAGCATATAATTTCTCGTTCTCCGAAGATACTTGAGAATAGTCTTGACAACAATCCAATGATCCAATCCTAGGTTGAGGTATCTGTTGACTACTCCCATTGCATAGCAGATGTCCGATCTTGTGTATAACATAACATACATGAGACTACCTATTATCGATGAATAGGGTACATGTCTCATATCTTTAACTTCTTGAGGTGTCTTAGAACACTGTTTCTTAGACAAGTGAACTCCATGTCTGGAAGGTAAAATACCTTTCTTAGAGTTTTGCATCAAAAATCGCACAAGAATCTTATCGATATATGATGCCTGAGACAGTGATATTAGTTTGTTCTTACGATCCTTTATAAGTTGAATCTCTAGAACATAACTTACCTCTCCCAAATATTTCATTTGGAATTGGCTAGCCAACCAGCCCTTTACATCAGACAACACTCCCACATCATTCCTAATGAGTAGGATATCATCTACGTATAGGACCAAGAAAACTACTTTCTTATCAATGATGCGTTTGTAGACACAAGGCTCATCGACGTTCTGCTTGAAGCCATAGGTTTTGATCACATCATCAAACCTAATGTTCCTAGATCTAGATGCTTGCTTAAGTCCATAGATGGACCTTTGCAGCTTGCAAACATTTTTCTCTTGATCTAGAGACACGAATCCCTCTGATTGTATCATATAGATACTCTTATCAAGATTGCCATTCAAGAATGCAGTCTTGACGTCCATTTGCCAAATTTAGTAATCGAAATAGGCAACAATGGATAAGAGAATCCTAATAGACTTAAACATGGCTACCAGCGAGAAAGTCTATTCATAATCGACCCCCTCTTTCTGGTATAACCATTGGCCACTAGCCTTGTTTTGAAGGTCTCTACCTTCCTATCTACTCCTCTCTTTCTCTTATAGATCCACTTACACCTTATGGGTTTTACCCCATCCGGTAAGTCTATAAGATCCTAGACTGAGTTAGAGTACATAGACTCCATCTCGAGATTCATGGCTTTAAGCCATTCCTCTTTATCAGGATCTTCCATTGCATTCTTAAATATCAACGGATCATCCACACTATCAACAAAGACAACAACTTGTCTCTCATCTATACCTAAATAGCGTTCAGATTATCTCACAACCCTCTCACTACGTCTAGGTGGTAGTGTATCCTGATCAGGAACCATCTGACTCTCAGATGTTTATGGATCAACAACTCTTGTTGATGAAGCACTAGTCTCACTAGGCTCCAACTCATTTATTACAATCCTGGAACGAGGTTTATGGTCACTAATGTAATTGTCCTCAAGAAACGTTGCATTTGTCGATACAAATACTTTGTTGTCTTCGGACTATAGAAGTTTCCACCTTTGGTCTCCTTGAAGTATCCTACAAACAGGCAGACACCAGACTTGGAGTCTAGCTTTCCAGTTCTGTTCTTCAGCACATGTGCTGGACACCCCCATATGCAAAAATGTTGTAAACTAGCTTTACTACCATTCCACAACTCTAGAGGAGTCTTAGGAAAAGATTTGGATGACACTACATTCATAATGTATGCCGCTATTTGTACCATATATCCCCAGAAGGAATATGGTAATGATGAGAAACTAATCATATATCTTATCATTTCCATTAGGGTTTTATTTCTCCTCTCCGCTACACCATTTTGCTGTGGTGTACCAGAAGCTGTGAGTTGGAAACTATCCCATGCTCAACCATGAAGTATTTAAACTATTGGTCAAGGTACTCACCTCCACGATCCGATCGTAGTGACTTGATAGTCCTACCTAATTGATTCTCAAATTCAGCTCGAAATTCTTTGAACTTTTCAAATGTTTCTGACTTTCGTTGCATCAGGTAGACGTATCCGTATCTGGAGTAGTCATCTATAAAGGTGACATAATACTCATAACCACCTCTAGCTTTAACATTCATCGGTCCGCAGACGTCTGTATGTATAAGCTATAGCGGTTCTTTAGCTCTAAGCTCTTATTTAGTATAAGGTCTCTTAGTCATCTTACCTTCCAGACAAGATTCACAGACATGTAAGGTGCCAACCTTTAACTTACTTAAATGTCCGCTTTTTACTAATCAGTCTGTCCGGTCAAGGTTGATATGATTAAGCTTTAGATGCCAGAGATACGTGTCATTATATGGAGAAATCTTATGTCGTTTAGTTTTTTTGGTTTTTAACCTTAAACATTTCAGTGTTGAGCAGTGTAGTATGTATTAACGGTCTTAACATATACAAATTGTTTTCATTAATTCCTGAACAAATATTCAGACCATTTTTTCCAATAATAACAAACTTATTATTAAAAGAAACAGAATATTTTTGTTCTAACAACTTAGAAACGGAAATCAAATTCCGTATAAATCCAGGAATATAAAATAAATTGTCCAACAATATATAATTATTATAAAAACGTAATCTAATTACGCCCACTGCTCGTGCCGACACGACATCCCCTGACCCCACACGTATTGAGAAGGCTTACTCCTCTAGCTGTGTCCAAGAATCAATTCATTGTAAAGAAGAATAAACATGGTTAGTGGCCCCCGAATCAACTATCTAGGGTGAAGAATCATCTTCCATTAAACACGACTCAAGAACAAGTAAATCATATTTACTTTTCTTGGACTTCTTCTTGCTTTGGGCTTTTTTAGGTTTGGGCTTACCCTTTACTTTCCTAGTAGACCTCTTTCTCTTCATATTATTAGAGTAAGATGGTTCGGTAACATTTGCCTCACAGGTCTTGCCCTTATTGTCCTTAGTCAAAGACTCAAAAGTAGTGAGCTCATTGAGCAACTGTGTGAGATTGAATCTTAACTTGTTCATCTCGTAGTTACTCTTAAACTGATTGACAATATGATGCTCACTTGACTCGGTTCGTCAATGGCCCCGCCATTGACTTCTGCCTTGTTGAAGTAGGACATCATGCTCATGTTCCCGAACTAACGTACCTTCCTTCATATGAGCGAGCATAGCAGAACGAACATCTTCATTTCGCTTTTGCTCTGAGGGCTTGCAATGACTCCATGATTTCGAATGTTGAAGTCATTGCTTCATGCTTTGTGACAAGCACGTCTATCATAGAAGCCAACAGATATGTTCGGGCCTTCTTATCAGATGAGACCCATCGCTCGTATGCCTCACGAACAGTTCGGGTGGCATTGGCAGTAGGCGCTGGAGGACATTCCTTCGTAAGCACAAACTTGAGGTCTTTGGTGACCAATATTGCATTAATGTTAAGTTTCCACTTAGTATAGTTATCACCAGTTAATTTGTCATTTGCAAGAATTTGAAGTAATGCAGAAGACATTATTGCTGAAATAAATAAAACATTCATTCAGTTATTTATTTAAAACAAGTGCAGGTGCTTTGACATAAATTTAAACATAATGTATGAACATGTTTAACGAACTAGAAGTACCCTAAAACTAGTTGCTATACAACGAAAATCCAACATACCACAAAGAAGTGTCACCTTAGGGTCGGTCAAGTCTTTACACTTTGGACTGAGACATTCTCGATCAAATGATATTCTAGAATAACTCTTATTCCGTATCATTCAACCATCGTTTATTCAGTCAGGTTATTAATTAATAAACTTAATCAAAACCTTCGTAAGTGTAACCCACCATTTCAAATCTCACGAGCTTAACTCGAGAATTGCCGCCTTAGGGTTGGTCAATCCCAAAATACCCTCAGAAATCCTATCATTTAGGAAGTCAACCTTGGTATTGATCTTTGTGGAAACCATCCTCAGGGAGGACGGAAGCAAAGCCGTCATGAGGCCCCACTCGGATCTCACAGTGTTGAACTAATGATGGAGACCGCGGGGTATATATGTCATATATCCCTCTCCCACTCACTATTCTAAAACTAGGGTTTTCTATTATCCGTTAATGCACCTAGACACTACAGGATCAAACGACTAACTTTAATCAAGTTATCTAGTGCATTAACTAATTCATTATTAGAAACAAATTCTAATTAACTAATAAATCATTAATGATTTTTAACTATTAAAAATCTAATCTATTAGTCAATAATCTAAGTTTTAGTAAACTATTTACTAAGGTCAGATTATTATGAAAGTGTTTGCCAAGTTTTAACTATTAAAACTCTAACATTTTATTCGGTTAATTTATTATTAGGTAATTAATCATATTAATCCTAATTATAATAAATGACCCCATTAATCTAACTTATTAAACTCTTTAATAACTAGATTAATATTAATGAGAATTACCAAGTTTTTTAACCATTATAAAACTAATCTCATTCTCATAGCCAATTATGTATTTATCCATTTTAATCACATTAAAAAAATACATTAATTATCAGGCTATGATACATATATGACATATCAAATATATTTGTATAGGCACACCAAATCTAAATGACATAGTATGCATGTCAATGCTTTTATCATCACATAATATAAAACATACATGAATTGACCGAGTAATGTGGATTATTTAACCTAAAAAAAATTGGAATCTAAAATTACAAAAATTTTTCCAAGGCATTCATTGGTCTTCTAGTAACATGAGATATTTTCCAGTCTTTTCAGGTCACTTTGATTCATCTCAAGAATCCGAAACGGGAAATCTGCACGGAACACACTAGGCAACGCTTGCCAACGAAACCGTGCAAGATTTGAATAGTACCGTATGTACAGTATGCATGAACAATGCCCGCTGTGAACAGTGCCATGAACAATACCTGCTGTGAACAGTGCCATGAATAGTCCCCCCTCGTGAACAGTACCCGTGTGTGAACAGTAGCCCCTATGAATAGTACAACCGTGAACAGTGCCCCGTGTGAATAGTACCCCGTGAACAGTGCCGGTGACCAGTACCGCATTTCCAGTTCTTTGTTTACAGGTTACAATTAAATTAAATTACAATACAATAACAGTAAAAATAAATAAAATAAAAATTATACAACCCATAAACCCTAAACCCACAGTACCATAAAAATTTACGATCAACCATGATTAAATTAAACAATTTAATTATAAACATTCATACAATCATAAAGATTGTGCCTACACATTCATACATACAAGAGAATCGAAAACAATTTCCTATTCCGAAAAATAAATTGGCTCTGATACCAATTGTTGGAACCCCGTTCACCGATTACGCAGCGAAATTAGGTTTTAATTTTTTTAATACAGATCATAATCTGTATCTGGGACCAGTGAATTTGGGGTCGTAATTTTTTTTCAAAACTAATACATACAATATGTAAACACAGGAAATTGAAATCGATATAATCAGAAGAAGAAAATCTTACCAACGTTTGGAGGTTTCTTCACTTTATGATATGCTAATGTCTGAACCAATCTTACCAACGTTTGGAGGCTCCTTCACTTTACGATGTGCTCCTGTCTGAACCACTCGATCTCCCTCGCTATCTCCCGGGTCTGGTAACTGTGTGTGGACGCATCACAGTCTCAGGAACTTGAATGGAGGATGTAGATAAAATACTTAAAGAAACTCTTTCTTCTCAATTTGGTGAATTGATCTCATGCACACATAAATTGCATCTCATGCAAAACTTAAATTGACCTTTTTTTTTTCTTTTTGCGTGTGTATTAGGTACAAAAATATATAAAAAAATCAACTTTTTTCTTAATTTGTATTCACATACACTATTCACATTTGCATCTAATGCAAGAAAATAAATAAATTATGTTGCGCGTGTACCAATTTGCATCACATGCAAATTCTATTTTGTTATTTCTCTTTTTATTATTCATTCAAGCACAAATGTGTTTGTATCCTATACAAACAATGATATATGTGCATTGTTTTATCTTTTTTTTTTAAATATAAAAAATATATATATTTATATTTTGATAAAACTAATCAATTTAAATCTTTTAAGATATCTCATATCTTTAAAGATATTAATTAATTTGTTTTGAATTCAAACTCTTTAAATTCAAAAATAAATATCTAATTTAATAAAAATAAAATAATCAAATTATTTTATCTTTAAAAAAATTAAATATCAATCAATATCCTCCGAATAATGATTAATTAAACAATTAAATAATCTAATAATTTAATTACTTAAATAATCTCATTATTCAATTAATTCCTGAATCAAATACGTGTCACTTTCATAACACAATCAATTGGACAATCCAATTAATTAACCGTGACCCTTGTTACCTAAATCGATCGGGCTAACAAGGGGACCTAATGGACCCACTGTATTTTGAGCTGCAATAATCCTTAGAAATATTAATTAAACTCTTTAATTACTATTCCTTAATTATTAACACCGGTGTTATTCCACTAAAAACCCAAAGCTGCACTATCTCAACTGTAGACGTTTTTACACAGTCCGATACAACTCGGTGTCCATCGATATAGCTATTACACATGGTGTGATCCTCCACAGTAGTTCATAATTAGAGCTGGGTCATAATGTTCGTTATACCCCTCTAATTACATATATCATTTAAGTACCATTGATTCTCTAATGGATAATAAATCCTATTTCCTCACGGAATTAGGAGAGCACTCATTTTGCCCAAGCCTCAAATCAACCCTGAAGGGAACTACCATCTACTTCTCACAAGAAGGAGTGGATTCCACTATTGTGTACAAACCTTCCCAGCCATAAGCCAGACCGCAATCCCAACATACGGAGTATATTGATCAGGAAATGTGTCTGACCTCACCCATTGTATATCAAAGACCACAATTTAACCTGAAGGAGTCGATAAGACACTCATGATTAAGATCACCCACATATGGCCATCATTATTTGATATATATGAATCTTATCGGTAAACAGATCTTAGTGAGATTTTCATATAGATCATGGCCCAGTCCTATATGATCACATCATACAAGGTCCATCCATTCCCATATCTCATATGAATGATTTAGGATATAATCATCGTAAATTACGAATGGACCGCAACTATAGATTAACCACAAATAAAGTACCCTGCTTTACTTGCTATCTATGGACCCTTTAGATTGCACGTCTCTTACTGTATCCATCTATATATGACACTCATATACACAGTTAGAGATTACATTCGGTAATCTTGGATGTTAAATATATGCACAAGTTATAAAATAAACAACACAACATGAATGAATTGAACTTTTCCTTTTATTTATTTCATAAATCCATTTACAATTTACATATTTAAGGCATAAACCCCAATAATATAATCGTACTCATTGATAGCATAAATGATAACACTTGCAACCATAAGTCCATCATTTATCTCAGGATTGAGATAGACCCTCTGATTGTCTTCAAGTGAAAACTTTCATCAATTGACGGTTCTAGATAAAGTATTTCACTGTGATCCATTTCAATGCACCCAGTGCACTAGATTCTTCTGCCTAAAGACACCACAGTTTGATGATTTTAGATTCATCATAACACATTTAATCCCACTCAAATGCTAGCAAAAGAATCTACAACTTTGACAAGATAAATGCGCCCAACCTTTATCTTAAGTTGTGAATATTATTTAGGATTAACTAAAGAATTGTGTCTACCTCATACATATCAAGATATATGAACCATTCTTCTTTTCTCATAGTCTTTTGACCTTATGATTATTTACTTTTGACAATTATAATAATTAAGCTACAAATGCTATAAGATTTGTTAAACTAGAAATCACTTTATTAATATGAAAAGATTGTCATATACATTATTATGCTCTTGCTATCGAGCATAATCCCAACAATCTCCCACTTGCTCTATAGCAAATGTGTTATATCTCTCATCCCCATGTTCTCTAGATGCCCATCAAAACTCTTTTATGGAAGTGCCTTTGTAAAGGGATGTGCTAGATTATCTACTGACGCGATCTTGGTAATCGTCAAGTCACCCTTATGCATATTTTCCCTCAAATGGTGATACTTTCTTTCAATGTGTTTCCCTCTTTTATGACTTCTCGGTTCTCTCGAATTAGCCACTGCTCCACTGTTGTCACAATAGATAGTGATCTGCTTATTCGCATTAGGAACCACTTCTAAGTCAATCGAGGATTGGTGGAGCCAGACATTCTCTTTAGCAGCCTCGCATGTGGCAATATACTCAGCTTCCATAGTAGAATCAACAATACAAGATTGCTTGATACTCCTCCATATGACTGTCCCTCATTCAATTGTAAACCCATATCCTGATATTGATCATCTGGAGTCAAAATCCGATTAGAAATCGGAATCTGTTTACCCAACGGAAATTAGATCCCCTCCAAAGTATACCAGCTTATAATCTCTCATTCTCCTGAGATATTTGAAAATATGCTTGACTGCTGTCCAGTGATTAGGACCAGGTTTCGATTGAAACCTGCTAACTATGCCAACAATAAAACAAATATCCGGTCTAGTGCAGAGCATTGCATACATGAGACTTCCATCTGCCGAGACATATGGAATCCTACTCATGAATTGCTCTTCATGCTCATTCTTAGGAACTTGTTCCTTAGAAAGTTTGATTCCATGTCTGAAAGGTAACATACCTTTCTTGGAATCTTGCATGGAATACCTAGACAATTTTTTATCTATGTGTGAAGCTTGGGATAATGCAATCATTCTGTTTTTTCTATACCTTATGCCTTGGACACCAAGAATATAACTTGTTCTCCTAAGTCCTTCATATCAAATTGTTTTGCTAACCATTCTTTTACTGATGTCAATACACCTACATCGTTTCCGATGAGTAGTATATCATCAACGTAAAGAACTACAAAAACCAACTTGTCACCTTTAATCCTTTTGTATACACATGGTTCGTCAATGTTTTGAATAAATCCAAAACTTTTCACGGCTTGATCGAACCTTATGTTCCAAGATCTGGATGCTTGCTTCAATCCATATATGGATCTTTGCAACTTGTATACCCTTTCCTCTTGACCTTTTTCAATGAATCCTTCTGGTTGCATCATATAGATGCCTTTGCCAAGACTTCCATTAAGGAAAGCTGTCTTGATGTCCATTTGCCAAATCTTTAGATCTAGAGATGCCGTAATGGATAAGAGTATCCTAATGGATTTTAGCATGGCCATAGGAGAGAGGGTTTCTTCATAATCGATACCTTCCATTTGTGTATAACCTTTAGCTACCAATCTAGCTTTAAAGGTTTCCACCTTTCCATCAATTCCTCTTTTCTTCTTATATATCCACTTGCACCCGATGGGTTTTATCCTTTTAGGCAAGTCTACAAGAGACCAGACTTTATTTTTGAACATAGATTCAATTTCGGATTGCTTTGCCTTTTGCCAATGGCGACAATCAACATCTTCTATTGCTTCCTTGTATTTATAGGGATCATCGTCGTCCGGGAGATTCTCTATAGATTCTCCTAGACCGATGTATCTCTCAGGTTGTCTACTAACCCTCCTACTATGATGAGGTATGGTAGTTTGGTTATCTTGTGTTGGTGCGAAACTTACAATTGGGCTAGGTTGTGAAACCTCTTGTGGAATTGTATCTCCTGAAAGCTCATTCAGGACAATTCTACTTTTAGTCACAAAATTATTCATATAGCCCTCTTCCAAAAATTTAGCATTTGTCGAAACAAATACTTTAAGATCTGGAGGACAAAAGAAATACTATCCTTTTGTTACTTTTGGATACCCTACAAATATGCATGTTTCTAAACGGGACTCCGTCTTTTCTGTCTTTCCTTTTAACACATGTGCAGGACATCAATATCTTTAAGTGTTGCAAACTAGGCTTTTGCCCAGTCCATAACTCATGCGATGTTTTAGGAACCGACTTAGATGGTACATCGTTTAGAATGTACATAGCTGTTTATAAAGCATATCCTCAAAAGGAATTAGGAAGCATTGAATAACTCAACATAGACCTAACCGTGTCCAAAAGAGTTCTATTTATCTTTTTTGCCACCACCCTATTTTGTTGAGGTGTACCTAGTGCAGATAACTGAGAAATTATCCTATTATCAATAAGATATTGCTGAAACTCACCAGATAGATATTCTCTACCACTATTAGACCTCAAGATTTTTATGTGTTTCTCAAGCTGATTTTGTACTTCAGTTTTAAATGCTTTGAACATGTCAAAAGCATCTAACTTATGTCTCATGAGATACACATTGCCAAATCTTGAGTAATCATCTGTGAATGTGATAAAGTACTCATATCCACATCTAGCTTGAATGCTTATAGGACCACACACATCAGTGTGTATCAATCCTAAACATTTGATGGCTCTTGTGCCTTTGGTCGTGAACAACCTTTTGGTAATTTAACCTTCCAAACAAGATTCACAAGTTGGTAGATCATCAACCTTTAAGTCACTTAGAGGTTCGTCACTAACCAATCTTTTAATCCTATTAAGGTTAATATGACCTACGCTCAAATGTCATAGATAGGTTTCATCTTTTGATAATTTTACTTTTTTATGATTATGTTCCGTTGATTCTGTATCTAACAAGTGAGAGATATTTCTATACAAATAGAATAAACCGTTTTCCAATGTACCTTTGCAAATAATTTTGTGATTCTTACTAATAATAAATTACTAATAATAAAAGCTTTATTAAAAGTAACCGAATAACCAAATTTATTTAAACAAGAAACTGAAATTAAATTCCTCTTGTCTATTAAATCTAAATGCCTATAAGAATCTAAACTAAGTCTAATATCTCCCACTGAACTAGCAGACACCAATGCTTCATTGCCTAAACACAAGTTGAATTCGTTCTCATTAAGCCTTCTCCTTTCCTTGAACCCCTGTAAGAAAAAACAAACATGATTAGTGGCTCCGGAGTCTATGATCCAAGAATCCATAGAATCCGTCAAAAAACATGTTTCAAGATAATTAATATTACCTTTTTCCTTCTTGTCTTGAGACTTTGGGCAATTTCTTTTCCAATGTTCATTTTCACCACATAGGAAACACTTTCTTTGATATTGGTTATTTTCTTTGTCTCCTTCTTAGTAGTTCCTAGTTTTTTTTTCTTCTGTTGTTTCTTGACCTTCTAACGGGTCTTAACAGTAGCAACTTTATCTACAGTATAAATCTCTTGACCCTTGCTTTTCACAAGGATTTTTTCTGTGCTTTGAACATCTTGTATCAGGCATTGCAAGGTGTATTCCTTATTATTCAAGGTGTATTCCTTATTATTCAAGGTGTAGTCCAACTTGAATTGATCAAAGGAATCTGATAGTGAGTTGACAATCATGTCAATTTTCATCTCACTATCTATCTCAGCACCATTCAGTTCAGCAATGTTGAGATGTGCTATGACTTTCATCATGTGATCTTTCACAGCCTGTCCAGGTTTCATCCTAAGATTCATGAAAGCACTCACTGCCTCTCTCTTAGTCGTCTAGACCTCATAGCAAACATCTTCTCTTTAGACATCATTATATCGGAGAAGTCTCCATTCCTTCATGTTGTTATTGTAACACGTCGGAGATGGTGGGCATAATGTAACATTTATCCATCTCATCTGAAGACTCCCATTGCTGATACTCATCTCTTTGCTCCTATGTAGATTCATTAGTAGGAGTAGGTGGTTTAGAAGTGCACAGAACGAACTTATGCTTTTCGGATTGCAACAAAAGCCCAATTATCCTTTTCCAAGTGACATAATTATCACCAGTTAAAGTATTGTCTTTTAGGACGTTGATTAGGGATGAGGTCATGATTTCTGAACAATAACAAAAATTATATAAGTAAATAATCATGATAAAACACTTTCGAATATTTATCTTGAATTATATAACTTAATCGTAAAATTCAATGGTAATCCAACACCTATAAATGTCACGCCTCATTTGGGAGTTCACACCATTCACTAGTTGGACTAGGTCCCACCTAATTGTTAACATAACAACCAACGTTTTCAATTTTAGCATAGTAATTTTATTAACAAGAACTCTTGGGAGGATATTAATAAAATCACATTGAGTGTGTTACCAAGTTATCGACCTTCAATATATTCCCTCATGAATATCCCTCATTTGGGAGTAGATATCGTTTGGGTTAATTGTCTAGTCTACCCTTGTAAGGAAGTATCTTGCTAAATTTCATTCATGAATACCTCTTGGGAGGTTATTAAACTTAGAGGCCGTAGGTGTTCCAAAACACCTTCTCCCACTCAATTATTTAAGGCGTGTGATCGAATTCCAAAGAATGATTTACTAAGTTATCTAGATGCCAATTATATACCTAAACCATTCAATGCATGTTCATACCAAAAGAGATACATGAGTGGCACTCCTATTCTATATGACATGTTATCAAACAATGACAAACATTGCAATATTTATAAATATATAAATAACTACAATTTTGGTCAATCCTAGAAAAGCAAGTAAATTACATATGTCTTGGAATACAAATAACTATTTTCTTGGCGAACAAGTCTTCACTCTACCTTCATCGTTTGGACTCCCTCGGCTGCCTCCCATGGGAGTGCGCACCCTTGGCTCCTTCCTATGGGCATGCGCACGCCACAACCCCACAAAAGGCTGCCATGCACAACCCATGGCTTCCATAGGGTTGTCGTGCGCAACCCATGCCACAACAATCGTGGACACGTGCTCTTCGCACGCACGATTGTTGCTATGGCTCGTACGGTCCCAAACTTGTTCCGGTTGCTACCAATTCTTCAAACCCCTTCGAGTCTTCAATACTTGAATGTATTACAGAAGAATTTTAAATAAAAAAATACTGCAGTTTTTTTTTTATTACAATATAGTGTAGTTTTTTTTTATTACAACAACAAAATAAATAAAAAAAACTTAGCAACTACCAAAAAGGAAATTATGACGATGATAGACCGACCTTCCTTTTACAATCCCAAAACAAAAATACATTGAAATTCTAGGACTAAAATTGAGCAATAACAAACCACACATAAAACATATATATCCATACATTCCAATGTAAATATATACGCGAATACCTAGAGTGCCATCTCTTTCCAAAACATGCATATATACAATAAAAAGAAAAAGATTCACGTACACATATATCAATTAATCAAGGGTACAACCAAGCTCTGATACCAATTGTAGGGAAAATCGCACAACGGAAGTGTGAAAATTAGGGTTTGGTATAAATAAATAAATAATTTCCATTTTTAAATAGCAAGAACCTAGATTAATTTATGTATATAAAAAATATTGTACATTTTTCCCGTGAGGATTGAACTAGCACCTAATTGAATCCGTAAGATCTTCCAATCCAATCACAAAAGTGAATCACCTAGGAGTGTGGGCCCATTTTCTTTTAAATTGTATACCTGAGGATGGAAACAAACAAAATCTCTTTCTTTGTTAGTTACAATAATCCTCCTAGAAGAAAAACAAAGAACGTTATGTCACTTGTGAATTATTAATCAATTTGATTGAAACTCGTGTGAACCTTGATTCGATGTTGTACACATAATCTTTTATTGTAATGACTACTAGTGTACTATCGAAAACTTAACATTCTTTCTTCCTTTTCTTCTTTGCCGAATCTCACACTATTTATTATAGTTGATCAAATTTTGTCTAGAGCAAAAACAATTTTTTCTCTCAAAATTCTTATGGTGGCCGAATTCTCTCTAAGTAGAATTTCTATCCTTTGGCCGAAATATATAAGACATATATAATGGCCGAATTCCTTACCCTAATCTATTTAAGGTTGGCCGAATTTTACATGCATTTAGTTTAGGAGACTTAATCATTTCCTAAGAATGATTTACTTGGTGGACAAGAATTCTATCCTTAGGTGGATTTACTTGGTGACTAAGAATCCTTTTCCAAAAAGAATTCTTTCCTACATCAAGACTCATAATCCTACTCAAATAGTGTATTTGTAACCATATTAAAGATTTCCTAATTTGATTAGATAAATAATTCCTTTTATTTATCTACTTATCAAATATAATCTTTAATATTAATTATACTACCAACAATAGTATAATATTTGGAGACCTTCTCCTATTACGAAAAGATTTTGACTTTTAATTAAATAATTAATAAATCAAGAAATTAGTTAATTTCCAGTTAATTAAATAATAAAATAAAAAATAATATATTTAGACTTTTATATATTAGCCTTGTCGCCCATGACAATATATAGGTATATATTATTTTTCTTATTTTATTAAATCCATTGGACCTTTATAAAAAGTTCACATGTGAACTAGACCCATTTTTACAAAAAGAAACAAGTTCACATGCCTTAATACAATTCTAGATGGACCCCTAAATTGGTCCGGTAGAACATATCAAGTGATCCATGCAAGTTTGTGTAGATTGAGGATCTTAACGGGCTATCTAAATTTAAGCTCCAATAGACATAACCTAATCACAATCACCAAATGATTCACTTAGGTCCGATCTATTAATTTTAGTTTATTCCACTAAAGAACTAAAACTGAACTCTTAAATAAAGATAGAATAAGTTAATATTGCTCATTCATACCCTAGACAACTTTATTGAAGATAGTGTATGATTAACACTGAAAAATGTATGTTTACTAAGGGATAATATCATCATTTTACACTTCCAATATGATTAATTCCCCAATTTAGACATAATTTCGTTCGCTCGCTTAAATAAATGTGTTGTGTAGTAATCAGTGTATTTTTATTTATATTTTAGAGGTAATTCGATCAATTCAGAATTATAGAGAAGTCAGATGGCAAAACAAACATCGTTTTCAAGTTTAGAACGTTAAAACCTTAGGATGGCCACAAAAGACATTTTTATAATTTTGACTATTCACTGTTCACAGTTGACTTTCACTGTTTTTGATGACATGGCACATTACTATTGGACCAAACTGTGAGTGCACCGTACATGCGGCTGCAGAGAATCATATTCTAGAAGTCGGTGCACTGTTCATAGTTGAATTTTTAGAAGATTATTGACTGATGACGTGAGCGATTCTATTGGCCCGAGTTGTGAGTGCACAATACACGTGTTGCAGAGAATCATATTCTAGAAGCCGGTGCACTATTCACTATTAACTTTCAAGGATGTGTTTACTGTTCACTGTCACTGTTCATTGTTCACTATTCATTAATGACGTGGCAAAATCTGGACGCTCCATTCTAAATTCATCTGATGGTCATTTTTCATCCGTATTTTGTATAAATAGGGGACCTCTCCCCCCTAATTTACACATTCTGAATCCAAACCTTAGGAAGGCCATGAAGGGTATTTTTGTAATTTTAACTATTCACTGTTCACAGTTGACTTTCACTGTTCACAGTTGGCTTTCACTGTTCCTGATGATGTGGCACATTACTATTGGACCAGACTCTAAGTGCACTGTACACGCGGCTGCAGAGAATCACATTCTAGAAGTCGATGCACTGTTCATAGTTGACTTTCTAGAAGATTATTGATCGATGACGTGACACAATTCTATTGGCCTGAGTTGTGAGTGCACCGTACACTTGCTGCGGAGAATCATATTCTAGAAACCGGTGCACTATTCACTATTGACTTTCATGGATGCGTTTACTGTTCACTGTCATTGTTCACTGTTCACTGATGACATGGAGAAATCTGGACGCTCTATTCTAAATTCATCCGATAGTCAATTTTCATTAGTATTTTGTATAAATAGGGGACCTCTCCCCCCTAATTTACACATTCTGAATCCAAATATAATATTAGATTTGTGAAATTCTCTCTCTTTTGTTCTCAAATTCTCAGTTTAAATAAAATAGCTATTTTCTAGTTAAATTATGCCTGTCTAATTTTATATAGCTGGGGCTAAAGGTGATACTGTTGGTATGGAAAATATGATCCAATTATGGTAGGTTTATTATTTTTTTGCTTTCTCCCCTCTGATCTTTGTGGATTTTTTGGCCCAATGTAGTCAGACAGATATTGTCTAGCACAATGAGTACTTTTACCCATATTTATCAGAGAGTGGTTTCACCCCTCTGATCTTTGTGGAGTTTCTGACTCACTGTAGACATACAGATATTGTCTAGCATAGTGGGTACTTTTACCCATATCTATCAAAGAGTGGTTTATCCCCTCTAATCTTTGTGGAATTTTGACTCATTGTAGACAGACAGATGTTGTCTAACACAGTGAGTACTTTTGCCCACATCTATCAGAGAGTTGTCAGTGAAGTGGAATACCCTCCCATTAATCTGGACTAAATATTAATTATTGGATCATATTTGAATTACCAACAGTGGATCCCTTAGCCCCAGTTTTAATTTTAATTGATTTACATTTTTATAACCAGCTTATTAATTAATCTAGATAATCAATTCTACAAGGACAAGTGAACAACCGCCTTGTGGTTCGACTCGATCTTACCGGTTAATATATTACTATGACACTCTTATACTTGAGAGTAGGAACACTTCTTTAGGACGTGTCAAGTTTTTGACGCTAGGAAAGTCCGCCTTTTCTTTGTAGAAGTAATTTATTTTTAATTTTATTTTAGTTTTGATATTTTTTTTTCTATCTTCTTTGTTCTTATTTTGTATTCAATTTTACATCACTCATCTCAATCATAAACTTCATCCACTTAAGAAAAGCACTTATAATTGTTAATCACATTTTTACATTTTAGTCATTCAACTTTTTATTTGCATTTTAGCTTAGATCTAGTTTGCATTTGCATATAGGTTATTTTTTTTCATTTTTACGTATCAGTCCTTGTAATTATTGCATTTTTACTTTAGTCCCTATATTTATAACTATTTTCACTTTTTCCCCAACACTTGTGCATATTTGCATTTACACCCCTAGAATTTTTCATATTGTTATTTTTATCACTTTTTCTTTTATTTTCTTTATTTTTGTGTATTTCACCTCCATGAACCCTTACTAAATTTGCATGAGACGTTGGTCTCGAACATCTAGTGGTAAATTAATTACGAGATCACAATCACCCACATTCACCAATAACATGGCTGAAAACCCAATTAGACATCCAGTAGGAAACCAAGCCGAGAACCTTTTAGAAAACCTTGACAACGTGTCTCAACACAGCAACCATCCGCCTTATGTTGACCATGACCAACACATTAACCCAAATCCACCTAGAACTCTTAGAGACTACATGAACCTCACACGTACTGAAGCACATTCATGCATAGCTTTCCCAACAAATGCAGCACACTTTAATTTTAAACTGGGAATCATTCAGCTTTTACCCAATTTTCACGGTCTTGAATCTGAAAACCCATATTTGCATCTTAGGGAGTTTGAGGAATTCTGTAACACTTGCATTGACCAAAATGTTTGCATGGATATAATCAGGCTTAAGTTTTCCCCTTTTCCTTAAAAGATAAAGCTAAAACCTGGTTACAAAAAGACTCTTAAAAAATACAGATTTTTAAAAAGACTATGCTGTCCTTTTTGACCCTTGTTACAAAGGTGAGTAAACAAATATTTTGCTTTTGACTTTATTTGTGTTTGCAATTATTATTTTTGTTTTTATTCGCTTTTACGTTTTGAATTTTTGCAGGCTTAATTTCTAGGTTCAATTTTTGCTTGGTGTGTTTTGCTATATAACCCCGGTTAAGTGGCGGATAACGGTACTCTGTGACAATTCAAGTCGGTTTAATTCAGTTTCCCAAATAACTGATCCCAAAACAAGGCATGGACGAAATTTTCACAAACCTGCGAAAACATTTTCCATCGTTGCCCCAAAATGCTCTGAAAAAGATTTACAAAGCATGTTCTGAAAGATTACGCTTACTGATGATAAACAAAATTCCTGTTGAAATTCGCTGGTTGATCGAAGCTAAGGTACGTTTAGCAGGTGAGTCAGCTGATTCATTTATATCTTACATGCCTGGTTTTGGAAGAAGTAACCTTGCAAAAAAATGAAGAGCTAAGAAGTTAGAGGTTACTTGTCACAAATGTGCATGTACAACTTGCAACACACGTTGTCGTTCTTTAGGAATGGTGTCTAATATTCGGGAAGATAAAATTTTATTCATTAGTCATGGTTTACGTAGGGAGTCATCGGATAATATCCTAATGACTCTTGATGCACATCCTAGTGGATATGTGCAAATGGAAATTGACCGATTATGTCCACAATTTCAAAAAGAACATGCACAATAGTCTTGGGAATCTGACTTTAAAAGACCCTTTTTGCCAATTTATAAGAAAATTGGATGGGAAGCATATCCCCCATCCATAGAGGGCGTTGAAGCCATTTTTGGACGTAAAACCAGAGGAAGATGTGAGCCACAATCACAACTACCAGTAAATATCCTTTTGTTTTTATTATTTTTTTTCTTCCGCATTTAATGTCTTTTGTAATTATTATTGTTTACTTTTGTTTTTTGAACCATTTGTATCTAATATCATTGACAAATACGCCGCCCTATATATATAGGTGTATCATTGTGTTACCTTTTCAGGATCTATAAATACAAGCATTTGTTTTCGTTTTTGCTTCAAGCACTCATAAACATTCAAAAGAAAATTTCAGAGAGTGCATTAATGGCATCACCTTCAACTAAACGATTCACAAACATTTGTGTGTTTGGTGGCACCAATTACGGGAAATACAGAGAGTTTGTTGATGCTGCAACTCATCTTGGTAAGGTTTTGGCTGAGCGAAAAATACACCTAGTGTATGGAGGAGGTAACTTGGGATTAAAAATAGGGTGTGTTTCACGAGCTGCACGAGATGGAGGTAGTCAAGTTCTGGGTATTGTCCCAAAACCTATGGCCGCAGCAGACATCATCGGAAAGACAAATGGTGAAGAGCTAGTTGTTTCAGGTATGCCTGAAAGATTGACTGCTATGTTACATCATGCTGATGCGTTTATAGCTTTGCCAGGTGGTTTTGGAACCTTAGAATAAATCTTTACAATGGCATCATGGGCGCAACTACACATCTATGAGAAACTCATAGGTTTGTTGAATGTTAATAAATTTTATGATGGTTTGCTTTCATTTCTTGATCATGCTCAGAAAAATTATTACATTCCACCTTCAATCCGAAGAATCTTTATCTCTGCTTCAAGTCCACATGAGCTGATTGACCAATTACAAGCTTTTAATTATGAGCCAGATCCCTCAACCTCCAAAATATATTGGTCCATTAATGAAGAGAACAAGAAATGTAGAATTGATCTGAATCTCAGTTTGTGATTGTCCAGTGGTTTTTATGCATTTTATTTTCCTTTATTTTGTATTTGTTTTGTTGTTTTGCAGCAATTTGTTATCTTTCAAGTTGTTCAGGTGATATTTTCTAAACCTTACCTCTTTCTAAAGACATTGGGGACAATGTCTCATTCTGGTTGGGAGGGGATAGTTGATTCAATAACTTTTGTTTTTTTTTTTTAAAAAAAGCTAACTTCTGACAATTTTTTTTTTGTAAAGATGGCCGAGTAAAGAGATCTTTTAGATACTTCTGAGACGCATCTTTGTAGATCTGATGTATTTTTCCTCTCTTCTGACTATTCAAATTTATAAAATCTCCATTGTGATATCATTGACTAATCTTTTTGTTCATTAAGTCATCTTGAGAATTTTTTCGAACTATTCTAGACACACACGCACGTTGACACTTGATTATGTGCAGTAAATTGAGATTTTACGATATTTAGTTCTGAAACATCATTCAAGGGTAACAACCGAAGGCAGTGGTCTTGTTTAAAATTATATATAGTAATAATAATAATAATAATTTTGTGTGTTGTGACCAAAACTTTTACTTAGTAGCCAGGCCTCATGCCTCAGTAAGCATAGAGTGTTCGCGCAAAACAGTGGAGTCTGGATAAGAATAAAGTACAGTTTCGTAGCCTTTTTAACTCGAGCAATTAAGTCCGAGGGGTGCTTCAACACCTAATGCCCTAAGACCAACTGGTTTGGGAGTCATTGACCCAAAGCTCGTTACACAGGTTAAAGAGAAAGCTTAAGGGAATTGTACTATTAAAAAAAAACATTTTCAATCTGAGTAATTAAGCCCGTAGGAGTGTTTTAACACTTAATGCCCTAAAGCCAACTGGTTTAGAGTCATTGGCCTAAAGCTTGCTACATGGATTAAAGATGAAATGTTTGTTTCCAATTTTGTTATATTAAAAAAAAACAAAAAAAAGAAAAGAAATAAAACTCTTGCCTAAGGAAAACGCCATGATGAGATTTCGGAATGAAAATGTTGCTTGATTTCAATTGAATCTCATAGTTATTGTGTTGATCTTTATTGAACACAAGAAAGTTTGATTGATAACTCAATTGATCACTGGTTGTCAAAGGGTGAGAAAAGATGTATGTGATAGTTTGTCTATTTGGTAGTTTAGAGATTTGAATTTGAGTCTTTACTATTTTCACTTTAGTTGCTAGGGACTCGCAATAAGCTGGTTGAGGGGGGGGGGGGGGGGGGGGATGTGATTAACACTGAAAAGTGTATGGCCCAGTTTGACATTGTTGTGCTGTGGGAATAAGTGCTTTTGAAATTGCTGTGGGGGGAATTGTTTTTGGAATTGCTGTGGGAAGAATCAGCTGAGTGTTTGGTAATCTGATTTTTAAAAGTGCTGTGAGAACTAAAAGTAATTTCAATGTGTTTGGTAAACTGAAATAAAAAGTGTTGTAAGTGTGTAAAATTACTAAAAGGACATAGACATCTAAATGGTACTAATGTGGTATACTTTACATTTTTCTTGTTTATTTGTGTTTAGTGTTAAGTGTTATATAATTACGGTACTTTATTGAATTAATTAGCCCCGTTTTTTATTCTACTTTATTTAATTAATTAGTTCAATTTTTTTATTTCTTTATTTCTTTATTTTATTCTACTTTAGTTTTTAATTTCATTTTTATTCTACTTTATTAAATTAATTATCCCAATTTTTTTATACAGTTATGACAACATTTTTTTTTGTATAAAAATATAAGTCCAATTTTTTTTTGTTAAATTTCATTAAAGGTAAGGATAAAGTTGGAAAGTTAGTAAACTTTTATTTAATATCACTGTAGCGCGTTTTCTAAAAGCAGAAGCCAAAATCCAAAAGCATGTATTTGTAGCTTCTCAAAAACTCAGTTGTGAGAAGCTAAAAGTGACTAAAAGCATTTCCCAGCGATTTTACCAAACACTTTGTTTTAGGTCCAGAATCATTTTCGGCCCCAAAAGCAGCTAGGGAAGCAATGCCAAACTGAGCCTATGTTTACTAAGGGATAATATCATCATTTTACACTTCCAATATGATTAATTCCCCAATTTAGACATAATTTCATTCGCTCGCTTAAATAAATATGTTGTGTAGTAATCAATGTATTTTTCTTTGTATTTTAGAGGTAATTCGATCAATTCAGAATTATGGAGAAGTCAGATGGCAAAACAAACATCGTTTTCAAGTTTAGAACGTCAAAAACCTTAGGGAGTCCACGAAGGACATTTTTGTAATTTTGACTATTCACTGTTCACAGTTGACTTTCACTGTTCCTGATGACATGGCACATTACTATTGGACCAAACTGCGAGTACACTGTACACGCGGCTGTAGAGAATCACATTATAGAAGTCGATGCACTGTTCATAGTTGACTTTCTAGAAGATTATTGACCGATGACGTGGCACAATTCTATTGACCCGAGTTATGAGTGCACCGTACACGTGCTGCAGAGAATCATATTCTAGAAGCCGGTGCACTGTTCACTATTGACTTTCACGGATGCGTTTACTGTTCACTGTCATTGTTCACTGTTCACTGATGACGTGGTGAAATCTTGAAGCTCCATTCTAAATTCATCCGATGGTCAATTTTCATCCGTATTTTGTATAAATAGGGGACCTCTCCCCCCTAATTTACACATTCTGAATCCAAATATGATATTAGATTTGTGAAATTCTCTCTCTTTTGTTCTCAAATTCTCAGTTTAAATAAAATAACTATTTTCTAGTTAAATTATGTCTGACTAATTTTATATAGCTGAGGCCAAAGGTGATACTGTTGGTATGGAAAATATGATCCAATTATGGTAAGTTTATTATTTTTTTGCTTTCTCCCCTCTGATCTTTGTGGAGTTTTTGACCCAATGTAGTCAGACAGATATTGTCTAGCACAATGAGTACTTTTACTCATATTTATCAGAGAGTGGTTTCTCCCCTCTGATCTTTGTAGAGTTTTTGACTCACTGTAGACAGACTGATATTGTCTAGCATAGTGGGTACTTTTACCCATATCTATCTGAGAGTGGTTTATCCTCTCTAACCTTTTGTGGAGTTTTGACTCATTGTAGACAGACAGATGTTGTCTAGCACAGTGAGTACTTTTACCCACATCTATCAGAGAGTGGTTAGTGGAGTGAAATACCCTCCCATTAATCTGGACTAAATATTAATTATTGGATCATATTTGAATTACCAACAGTGGATCCCTTAGCCACAGTTTTAATTTTAATTGATTTACATTTTTATAACAAGCTTATTAATTAATCTAGATAATTAATTCTACAAGGACAAGTGAACAACCTCCTTGTAGTTCGACCCGGTCTTACCGGTTAATTTATTACTATGACACTCATATACTTGGGATTAGGAACACGTCTTTAGGACATGTCAGTGTATCCTTATGAAGGATACTAGTAATCGCCAAGAGCTCATAGACCTTCTATAGCTCTCAAAGTTGCCATATTTACTCATATGATCACATTTTGAACCTGGATATTTTGACTTGTCCAGAAGCCATGTTTCAATAGATACTATTGAAAACTTAACATTAAGATTTAATATCCAATACCTCAAAATATCCATACAATGGTATTCTACTCACATTTAATAAATGGAGCCACGATGTCCATAACTATAAATGAAGTCCTCTATCGATTAACAAATGAATACCACCAAACTATCGAGGATAGACTATGCTATATAATCGTACTCATTGATAACTCAAATGAAAACACTTGCAACCATAATTCCATCGTTTATCTCAGGATTAAGATAGACTCTTCGATTGTCTTCAGGTGAAAGCGTTTATCCATTGACGGTTCTAGATAAAGTATTTCACTGTGATCCATTTCAATGCACCAAGTGCACTAGATTCTTTTGCCCAAAGACACCACAGTTTGATGATTTTAGACTCATCATAACACATTTGATCCCACTCAAATGCTAGCAAAAGAATCTACAACTTTGACAAGATAAAGACGCCCAACCTTTATCTTAAGTTGTGAATATTATTTAAGACTAACTAAAGAATTATGTCTACTTCATACATATTTAGATATATGAACAATTATTCTTTTCTCATAGTCTTTTAACCTTATGATTATTTACTTTTGACAATTATAATAATTAAACTATAAATGCTATAAGATTTATTAAACTAGAAATCACTTTATTAATATGAAAAGATTGTCAAATATATTATTATACTCTTGCTATCGAGTATAATCCCAACAGAGAGGGGTTACAATCACTACACACCCTTAAACGCTTCCCGTGAGACAATCTTCTTTGCTATCCAAGATATGCGCTAGCTCAGAAAGTCAGCTCTCATGAAGGCACCAGTTGACATAAGGAATCGATACAAGTACTGTGACTTCCACGATGATATGGGGCACAACCCCTTAGAGAACTTTATTTTGTGTAAACAGATCAAAGCACTAGTGAGGGGTGTCTGTTTGGTGGAGTTCTTACAGCAGGTTCGAGATAGCATCCACACAGGTAAGGAGGTTCAAACCGAGATCCGAGATCACGCAGAGAAGAGGAAATGAGAGGAGAAAGACCTGATGCAACAAATTCAGGTCATACACACCGTCAACGGGGGACCTACTCTAGCCAGTACCTCCAACAATTCCCAGAAAAATCATGTCAGGAAGATTTCCCGAGTTAAAGAAGAGCAAGGTATCTTCTGTTGGGATTATGCTCGATAGCAAGAGTGTAATAATGTATTTGACAATCTTTTCATATTAGTAAAGTGATTCCAGATTAACAAATCCTATAGCATTTATAGTTTAATTATTATAATTGTCAAAAGAAATTAATTAAAAGGTCAAAATACTATGAGAAAAGAAGAATTGTTCATACATCTGGATATGTATGAGGTAGACACAATTATTTAGTTAGTCTTGAATAATATTCACAACTTAAGATAAAGGTTGTGCGTCTTTATCTTAAGTTGTGAATATTATTGGAACCCCGTTCACCGGTAACACAGTGGAAATTAGTTATAATTTTTTTTATACAGATCGTAATCTGTATCTGGAACCAGTGAACTTAGGATCGTAATTACTTTCGGAATAAATACATATAAATTTTTTACAATAATAAAATACATGTATATAAAGGAAAATTGAAATCAATGTAAAGAAGAATAAAATCGAACCATACCAACGTTTGGAGGATCCTTCACTTTTTGATAAACTTCTGGTCTGCACCACTGATCTTCCTTGCTATATCTCGAAACTGGTAACTGCGTATGAACGCATCACGAGCTAGGGATCTTAGAATGGAGGATGAAGGAAAACTAAGAAACTCTTTCTTTATTTTCACTATGCAACACTTGCACTGTTTGCATCTCATGCAAACTCTGATGTATGTGTTGATATATGTTTGATGCATGCAATGATAAAAAAAATTGTTTATATCTCACGCAAACCTTTCAAAGCAAAAAAAAAACCTTTTGTCTTTTGTTTTATATCAAAACACTTTTGACAAACACACACCTCTTCACCAAATCAAAAAACTTGAAACAAAACAAAACACCGTTTTTTTTTTGTCTTTTTGTGTGTTAATTGTATTGATATCTGATATCAATATTTTTCAAATAATAATATATCAAATATATCTATTTATCTTTTAAACCAAAAACATTTTTAAAAAAATCAAATCTTTGATTCGGTTTTTTTAAAATTATATATATATATATATATATATAATTTTTAAAAAAACTGATCAAATCTAATTTGAATTTTAAATTCTTTCAAATAAAAAATATCCCAAATCTTTTATTTGATTTTATTTTTGAATTCAAACTATTCAAATTCAAAATCAAAAATAAATATTTAATTTAATAAAAATAAAATATCCACGTTATAATATTTTATACAAAAACAAATATCAACATACACCCTCTATTTAGTAATTAATAACATAATTAAATAATATTGATATTAAATTTATTCAATCACCATTATTCATTAATTAAATAATCTCATTATTTAATTAATTCCCGAATAAATACGTATAACTTTCGTAACACAATTAATTGGACAATCCAATTAATTAACCGTGACCCTTGTTACCTAAATTGATGGGGCTATCAAGATGACCTAATGGATCCAAAGTATTTTGAGCTCCAATAATCCTTGGAATCAACAATTAAACTCTTTAATTAATATTCCTTGATTATTAACTCCAGTGTTATTCCACTAAAAACCCGAAGCTGCACTCTCTCAACTGTAGACGTTTTTACACAGTCCGATACAACTTGGTGTCCATCGATATAGCTATTACACATGGTGTGATCCTCCACAGTAGTTCATAATTAGATATGGGTCATAATGTCCGTTATACCCCTCTAATCACATATATCCTTTAAGTATCGTTGATTCTCTAATGGACGATAAATCCTATTTCCTAACGGAATTAGAAGAGCGCTCATATTGTCCAAGTACCGAATCAACCCTTAAGGGAACTACCATCTACTTCTCACAAGAAGAAGTGGTTTCCACTCCTGTGTATAAAACTTCCCAGTCATAAGCCAAACCGTAATTCCAACATACGGAGTATATTGATCAGGAAATGCATCTGACCTCACCCATTGTATATCAAAAACCACGATTTAACCTGGAAGAGTGGATAAGACATTCAGGATTAAGATCACCCACATATAGCCATCATTAGTTGATATATATGAATCTCATTGGTAAGCGGATCTTGGTGGGAAATTCATATAGATCATGGCCCAGTCCTATATGATTACATCATACAAGGTGCCTCCATTTCCATATCTCATATGAATGATTCAGGATAGAGTCATCGTATATTACGGAATGGACCGCAACTATAGATTTACCACAAATAAAGTACCCAGCTTTATTTGCTATCTTTGGACTTTTTAGATTGCACGTCTCTTACTATATCCATAAGTATATGACACTCATATACATACTTCGAGATTACATCCGGCAATCTTGGATGTTGAATATGCACAGGTTATAAACACAACAAGAATGAATTGAATTTTTCTTTTTATTTATTTCATAAATCCATTTACAAGTTACATGTTTAGGGCATAAACCCCAACAATCTCCCACTTTCACTAAAGCTTGTGAGGCATGTCTCGTAACCCTAGACCATCTAGGTGACCCGAAAACACTTTAGCCGGTAAGGTCTTCGTAAATGGTTCAACATGATTGTCTTGTGAGGCTATCTTGGTGACGATCATATCTGCTATCGTCACTATCTCTCTGATTAGATAAAACTTTCTCTCTTTATGCTTCCCTCTCTTATGGCTTCTTGGTTCTTTGGAATTTGCCACAACATCACTGTTATCACAATAAAGTGTGATGAGCTTACCGCTTATCCAGGTCTGGAACAACTTCTAGGTCTGGAACAACTTCCAGATCACTCAAGAACTTACGGAGCCAAACAACCCCTTTAGCAACTTCACAAGCGGCTACATATTCTGCTTCCATGGTGGATTCAGCAATACAAGATTGCTTGATACTTCTCGACACAATGGCACCCCTATCCATGGTGAATACTGATCCAGACGTGGATTTTCTAGAATCCTTGTCTGACTAAAAATTATAATCCATGTATCCTAATGGGATCAAATCCTATCCGGAATACACTAGTATATAATTTCTCGTTCTCCGAAGATACTTGAGAATAGTCTTGACAGCAACCCAATGATCCAATCTTGGGTTGGACTGGTATCTGTTGACTACTCCCACTGTATAGCAGATGCCCGGTCTCATGCATAGCATAACATACATGAGACTACCTTCTGCCGATGCATAGGGTACATGTCTCATATCCTTAAATTCTTTTGGTGTCTTAGGACACTGTTCCTTAGACAAGTGAACTTCATGCCTGGAAGGTAAATTACCGTTCTTGGAGTTCTACATTGAAAATCACACAAGAATCTTGTCGATATATGATGCTTGAGACAGTGCTATGAGTTTGTTCTTACGATCCCTTATAAGTTGGATCTCTAGAACATAACTTGCCTCTCCCAAATCTTTCATTTGGAATTGGCTAGCCAGCCAACCCTTTACATCAGTTAACACTCCCACATCAATCTCAATGAGTAGGATATCATCTACGTATAGGACCAAGAAAAATACTTTCTTATCAATGATGCGATTGTAAACACAAGGCTCATCGACGTTCTGCTCGAAGCCATAGGTTTTGATCACATCATCAAACATAATGTTCCAAGATCTAGATGCTTGCTTAAGTCCATATATGGACCTTTGCAGCTTGCAAACCATTTGCTCTTGATCTGGAGTCACGAAACCCTCTGGTTGCATCATATAGATGTTCTCATCAAGATTGCCATTAAAGAATGCAATCTTGATGTCTATTTTCCAAATTTCATAATCAAAATAGGCAACAATAGATAAGTGAATCCTAATAGACTTAAACATGGCTACTGGCGAGAAGGTCTTTCTGGCTATAACCCTTGTCCACTAGCCTTACCTTAAAGGTCAATACCTTTCCGTCTAGTCCTCTCATTCACTTGTAGATTCACTTACACCCTATGGGTTTTACCCCATATAGTAAGTCTACAAGATTCTAGACTGAGTTAGAGTACATGAACTCCATCTTGAGATTCATGACTTTAAGCCATTCCTCTTTATCAGGATCTTCCATTGCATTCTTAAATGTCAACGGATCATCCACACTATCAGCAGAGACAACACCTTGTCCCTCACCTATACCTAATTAGTGTTCAAGTTGTCTCGCAACCCTCTCACAATGCCTAGTTGGTAGTGTATCTTGATAAGGAACCATCTGACTCTCTGATGTTTGTGGATCAACAACTCTTGTTGATGAAGCACTAGTCTCACCAGGCTCCAACTCATTCAATACAATCTTAGATCGAGGTTTATGGTCACTAATATAATTATCCTCAAGAAACGTTGCATTTATCGATACAAATACTTTGTTATCTTCGGGACTATAAAAGTATCCACCTTTGGTCTCCTTGGAGTATCCTACAAACAGGCAGACAACAGACTTGGACTCTAGCTTTCCAGTTCTATTCTTTAGCACATGTGTTGGACACCCACATATGCGAAAATGTCATAAACTAGCTTTACGACCATTTCACAACTCTAAGAGAGTCTTAGGAACAGATTTGGATGGCACCATATTCAAAATGTATGGCGTTGTTTGTAATGCATATCCCCAGAAGGAATTCGGTAATGATAAGAAACCAATCATAGATCTCACCATTTCCATTAGGGTTATATTTCTCCTCTCTGCTACACCATTTTGCTGAGGTGTACCAGGAACTATGAGTTGGGAAACTATCCTATGCTAGACTATGAAGTCTTCAAACTCTTGGTCAAGGTACTCACCTCTACTATCCGATCATAGTGACTTGATAGTTCTACCTAATTGATTCTTAACTTCAGCTCGAAATTCTTTGAACTTTTCAAAAGTTTCCGACTTTCGTTCCATCAGGTAGACGTATCCGTATCTTAAGTAGTCATTTATAAAGGTGACATAATACTCATAACCACCTTTAGCTTTAACATTCATTGGCCCGCAGACGTCTGTATGTATAAGCTCTAGCGATTCTTTAGCTCTAAGCCTTTTTCCAGTAAAAGGTCTCTTAGTTATCTTACCTTCCAGAAAAGATTCACAGACGGGTAATGTGCCAACCTTTAACTCACTTAAATGTCCACTTTTTACTAATCTATCTATCCGGTCAAGGTTGATATGACCAAGCCTTAGATGCCAGAGATACGTGTCATTATCTGAAGAAATCTTATGTCGTTTTGTTTTTTTTTTTTCAATCTTAAACATTTTGGTGTTGAGCAGTGTAGTATGTATTAACGGTCTTAACATATACAAATTGTTTTCATTAATTCCTGAACAAATATTCAGACCATTCTTTCCAATAATAACAGACTTTATTAAAAGAAATAGAATATTTTTGTTCTAACAACTTAGAAACGGAAATCAAATTCAATGTAAATCCAGGAATACAAAATACATTGTCTAACAATATATAATTATTACAAAAACGTAATCTAATTACGCCTACTGCTCGTGCCAACACGACATCCCTGATCCCACACACATTGAGAATGCTCTCTCCTTTAGCTGTGTCTAAGAATCAGTCCATTGAAAAGAAGAACAAACATGGTTAGTGGCCCCCGAATCAACTATCTAGAGTGAAGAAATATCTTCCACTAAACATGACCTTAGAACAAGTAAATCATATTAATCTTTCTTCGGCTTCTTCTTGTTTTGGGCTTTCTTAGGTTTGGGCTTACCATTCGCCTTCCCAGCAGACCTCTTCCTTTTCTTATTATTGGAGGAAGATGGTTCAACAATATTTACCTCATCGGTCTTGCCCTTGCAGTCCTTAGTCAAGGACTCAAAAGTAGTGAGCTCATTGAGCAACTGTGTGAGACTGAACCTTAACTTGTTCATCTCGTAATTACTCTTAAACTGATCGAAACTCTTTGGAAGAGTCATCAATATGATGCTCACTTGACTGGGTTCATCAATGGCTTTGCCATTGACTTTTGCCGTGCTGAAGTAGGTTATCATGCTCAGGACATGTTCCCGAATTGATGTACCATCCTTTATGCGAGCTAGCATAGAAGAATGAACAACTTCGTGTCGCTTTTGCTCATATGGCTGCCCGAACATAGCTAGCAATGACTCTATGATTTCGAATGTTGAAGTCATTGCTTCATGCTTTGTCATAGGCACGTCTGTCATTGAAGCCAACATATATGTTCGGGCCTTCTCATCACATGAGACCCATCTCTGGTATACCTCACGAACAGTTCGTGTGGCATTGACAGTAGGCGCTGGAGGACATTCCTCCGTATGCACAAACTTGAGGTCTTTGGTGACCAAAATTGCATTAATATAAAGTTTCCACATAGTGTAATTATCACTAGTTAATTTGTCGTTTGCGAGAATTATAAGTAATGCAGAAGACATTATTACTGAAATAAATAAAACATTCATTCAGTCGTTTATTTAAAACAAGTGCGTGTGCTTTGGTATAAATTTAAACATAATGCATGAACATGTTTAACGAACTAGAACTACTCTAAAAAAATGTTAATATACCATGACAATCCAACATACCACAAAGAAGTGCCGCCTTAGGGTCGGTCAAGTCTTTGCATGTTGGACCGAGGCATTCTTAATCAATTGATATTCTAGAATAACTCTTATTCCATATCATTCAACAATCGTTTATTCAGCCAGGTTATTAATTAACAAACTTAATCAAAACCTTCGTAAGTGTAACCCACCATTTCAAATCTCATGAGCTTAACTCGAGAATTGCCGCCTTAGGGTCGGTCAATCCCAAAATACCCTCATAAATCCATTCGTTAGGAAGTCAACCTTGGTATTGACCTTTGTGGAAACCCCCCATAGGGAGGACGGAAGCAAAGCCGTCACGAGGCCCCACTCGGATCTCACGGTGTGAACTAATGATGGAGACCGCGGGATATATATGTCAAGTAAAAGAAGGCCTGATTCAACTCCTCCGGGAATATAGTGACATATACGCCTGGTTCCATTACGAAATGTCGGGAATCCCCATCTCTTTAGCCGTTCATAGGTTGGAAGTCGACCCCACGTTCAAGCCGATCAAGTAGAAAAGGCAACATTTCAACGTCGAAAGAAATGTTGCCATACAGAAAGAGGTTGACAAGTTGATAAAGGCCGGATTTATCAGGGAATATCGGTACCCCTATTGTATCACAAATGTGGTGATAGTCGCCATGTCAAACGAGAAATGGCGCATGTGTGTTGACTGCACAGATTTTAACCGTCCTTGCCAAAATCGATCAACTAGCGGATTTCACTACAGGAAACAAGCTCCCGAGCTTTATGGATGCATTTTCAGGGTACAACCAGATCATGATACACCCCGCTGATCAGGATACTACCAGTTTCATCACCGGACAGGGTCTTTACTGCTATAAGGTGATGCCATTTGGCCTCAAAAACGCAGGAAATACATACCAACGTCTGGTCAACCAGATGTTCAAGCTAGAGATCAGAAAGACTATAGAGGTATATATTGATGACATGATTACCAAATCCTGGGTAGCAGAAGAGCACCAAGACCACTTTCACATGACCTTCCAAATCGTGAGGGAAAACCAAATACTGTTGAACCCCGCCAAATGTGCTTTCAGGGTATCTGTAGGAAAATTTATTGGTTTTATAGTTCACGAGAGAGGTATAGAGGCTAACCCGGAGAAAATCTGAGCTATCTTAGACCTGAAATACCCTACCCCACTTAAACATGTATAGGTTCTAACCGGTTGAGTGGCAGCGCTCAATCGTTTCATTCTACAGTCGACTGACAAATGTCTTCCTTTCTTCAGAGTGATCAAACATGGCCAACATATGAAGTGGGACCAAAATAGCGAGCAGGCTTTCCAAGCTTTGAAGAGATATCTAGCTAGCTGACCATTGCTGGTCAAGCTTGTCTTTGAAGATGAGCTACAGATTTACCTGGCCGTATCTGAAACGATGGTTAATGGGGCTTTTATAAAAGAATACGAGGATGGGGTTCAACGATCTGTCTACTTCATAAGCCGTGCACTAACCAAGTCTGAAAGGAATTATGTTCTCCTCGAGAAGCTCGCCTTCGCTCTAGTGACCTCGATGAGGAAGCTCCGTCCCTACTTCCAAGCACATACAGTGGCAGCAGTGACTTGTCAACCTTTCTGCCAGACGTTTCTGAAAGGTTGGTCCTTTGTGCCCTAAAACGTACTCATTTTGATCTGAAATACAAGGTTAGGACGATTATCAAGGCTCAAGCACTAGCGAACATTATAGTAGAGTTTCCGGATCTCTCTTGTCATGAGGCCTTGACAAAGTTGAGTCCAACTCCCAGAAGCTTTCAGAGCATAATAGTTGGCCAGTTGATTGTGATGACTGGATTCTTTACACAGATAGAGTGTCCGGACATGCATCATCTTGATAGACCCTGAAAAAGCAGAATGCTGCCACAACTTCAGGTTCGAATTCAATGCTACAAACATTGAAGCAGAATATGAATCCCTTTTAGCAGGAATGAAAGTAGCCCTCGAACTCGGAGAGACATGTGGAGAGGTAACCTCACCCCACTTTTGAAGGCAACGGTATGGATAGGTAGCATATCAGGGGGAGGACTGTATACGTCGTACCTTCTATGAGAGACAGTGATTTTGATGCTATCAGGGATGCCGAATCTCTCCCTCAGATAGTTGATCGACTCTACAATAGTTGTGGAATCAAGGATTATTTTGAAATCGTGGGGTAGGGAAAACACCCCTCCTGTCACGACGGTGACAACCTCGGCCCGGCTCCCTACAGCTTCACCCTCTCCTAACTCCTCTTCAGAATCCCCCTTAACTATCTCTAAAGGGATATCTGGGTTGTTCGAGAAGCCAGTCCCGATGGCGGTATTCTGATCGAAACTACGACGTGGTTGCAGAGGAGGAATGTCGCTCTCTCCACTATCTTTTTCCCAAGGTCGTTTCCTACCAACGAGTCTCGAAAAGTCACCGTCTACCAACCCTTCAACACCGTCATGGTCAAAATTCGACATGACAATAACAAATTAGAGTTTAGAAAATCCAAAGGAGAAAGCTAGAGGGAAGTGAAGATGGCAGAAGAACTTAGGGTTTTTTCAAGTTTTCGAAGTAGAAGATTTAAAAACGTGAGAGAAAATGAAAAGGAGGTCGAGTTTAAATAGGCGTAATGGAAAAGTAACCGATGACTGAAGTGTTATCAAAAAGATGAGATTTTCACCTCGATACTCACAAACCGTCGTAAACCTCTCCTTTTCAAAATAAGAAGCTTTCCCTCACTTGATGCTTGACCCTCGCATTTAATGAGAAGATTTCTTCTTAGATTCTGGTAACCGGCTGAAAACAGAAAATTTTCGAAACAAAATAGGAAATCTAACTCCAACTCCAAATCAATCACTGATGTTCAAGTCAGAGGAGATTTATGTTAATAGACAAATTTGGCAATGGCCTAGGGAAATTTCCCACCCAATTAGCACCAGATAGAGAACGTCTCCATATACCTAATTGGTACCATACACAATGGTTGACCTCAAAATACCTGGCCTAGCACAACCCAGGTACCTCGATGTCTTCAAAGTAGCAAGATAAAGCTCCTGCACTCTCGCGAACCAACTGGTACCTAAGTACCTTGGCATTTCCTCGCTAACCAGTCAAGGTACTTATCCTGCTTTTCCAGTAGGAATAAGGATGCCCGTAAAGTTTCTAGAAGATCGTAAAGCTTCAGTAAAGATCAACCAGGTACCTTGCTATCAGAATGATACCTCGAGGTACCTCGCCAGAGAAACCAATCAAATGCCACATCACCTGAATGATACCCCAAGGTACCCCGCTACCAGTATCGTACCTCGGGATACCTCACCACCGCCATCAATCAAACTCCACCTCACCAGGATGGTACCTTAGGATACCTTGCCAGCATGCGTGTACTCCAACATGCACAACCACATCATTGACATAATGCTTTGAAGTGCCACGTCAATGACAGAGGAAGTCGAATTATTCTCCATGGTGTAAGCAAACTCCAAGTATGCATAATTATAGTGGCAAAGTCCAAAAAGGAAACAAACTCATTTTCCTGCCAAGATATCCTCCGCTAGTCGATTCTTTAGGGTTAATCATATCAAACAGAAAATCCCGCCAAATGGGGAACAAAGGTCAATCCAATGATCTTCAGAGTGTACGCCAAGGAAAAACCCTAGCCACTTCATGTATAAGTAGAAGGTTGAAATCAACTAAAAGGAGGAGGCCAGAAAAAAATGATTGCTTGACTCTACAATATTGAGAAAAACCTAGTCATCACTGTAGAAAGTTCTGTTCACTTATCAACATATACGAGTTCGCCACCTTTAAATTAGTTAGGCAAGAGAGACAGAGACTAAGAGTTTCACACCACTGAATTGTTATCAGTTTATTGTATTTATTGCTTCAATTCGATCAAAAATATCTTCTAGTACACCATCACTTTTCTTATTAGTCTCACTCATTTTTTACACGTGCAACCGGTACCGAAGGTATCCACCCCTACCGTGATCCTCCGTGGTCGTGGTCCTTAGGGTGTTAACTGAGATACCTCACCCGGAGTGAAGTTTCGGTTAACAAATAGTAAATAATATTAATAATATTAAACTAAATTAGTGCTATTGTCATGATTTAGTTATAATTTTTTTTAACTTGCATGCATTCAATTGCATTTACTTGATTATAGCGATTTTATTTATTAACCTAAAAAAGTGATTTTATTTATTTATGTTTTTTCTACTTCCAGAACTTCGACACACTACTTCATTTTTATTTTTATTACTCTTTAGTTTTTATTTTTAGTTCGATGAACCATATGTATGTAACAATAACTTATATGTCTCCTTAATTGCTCACATTATCATGTCGTATATATTTTTAAATGGTCAAGTATTTGGATTTAAAGTAAAAAACCGTTAGACCGAACCAAACCGAACCGAATAAATATAATTCGGTTTGGTTTGGTTTGAAAAAAATAATGGTTCAAATTGGTTCTATTTTTTAAAAGACCGAAATTTTTGGTTGGCCCGGTTCTAAACCGGACCGTGCCCAGCCTACAGTTATTGTCTTTTGATTTTTGTTTTTAACATAGTCATGGCTTCAGTTTGATTCTTGTAGTTTGGCTGGTTGTGATCAGTTGGTTTTAGCTTTCTAAGCAACATGTATTTCATGCACTGCAACTTAAATCACCCAGATTCCCATTCAAATTATCCATTTGTTGCTTAATTTGCCCTCCATTTATTATTATTATTTACTAAAAATGAATAATTTTTTTTTTGAAAGAATCTGTCTTGTAGAACTACAATACAATTTCTTTATCTTCAACCAACTATTTGATGAAATGATGTCGGAGCTCGATGTGCTTTGTTGTCGTGAAAGATCGGATTTTTTATCATCGCAAGAGCAGACATTTTGTCACGATAAATAATTGTCGCAGATTTTTAACCTTCTTCAAATCCTTCAAAATTTTTCTAAGCCAAATTACCTCACTGTTGCAGATATATATGTAGCTTCGGCTGATGATATATCAATCATACTCTACTTATTTGAAAACCGCCCAGGTTATTGGGTTGGCTCAAAGACAAAACATATAGCTTAAAGTGTTTTCCCTATCATCAATAAAACATGCCCGATCGCTATCCATATAGCCGATTAAGCTATTAACTTCTTCTTTAGTATAATGAAGTCCAAAATTCTTCGTCCCTTTGACATAACATAACTCCTTTTGCTGTTGAAATATGAAGCCGACAAGGATAATTCATAAATCGAGAAATGACATTGACAGCATGAACAATATCAGGTATTGGTTTTATATTTTACAGAAATAACCATTTTTTGTTATAAAATAATTACAATAAACAAGAAACTAAAACATAAACTTAAATAGAGGAAGAGAGATAAGTAGTCCAAGATAGAAGATATCATTTTATTTCTCAATAGTTCTCAAGTTACAAATACAACATGTAAAAGCTCATTATATAACCTTACAATTTAATGACAATATGATGGTTACAAAATGAAAAGACAATAGTGATAAACTTGAGAATCAATTGGACCATAAACTTGAGAGTAAATGGTACCATAAACTTGAGAATAAATTGGGGAAAGTGAAGGATCACAAGTTATATTGCGAGATTAAAACAACATTCACTTATATTATATTTTTATAACACTCCCTCTTGAATGTCCATTTTACATAGAATATGTCTCATTAAAGCCCTTACTAGTAAAAAGACCCTGTGGAAAAAAAAATTATAGTGAAGGAAAACAAGTACGTTATTCATATGTATATGGAAAATAGTATTGGAGGTGATAAAAACTGTATTATTAAAACCTTACTGAGAAAAACCATGTGGGATAAAAACCCAATGAAAGAAAAAGAGTACAATACATAGATTTTCCTCCAAAACAATTTATGCCAAGAATCAAGATGATGCATACCTCATCATTATCTCATTTGGGAGTTAATGAGACGATAGGGAGATAAAGAATTTGTAATTTACTTGTATAAAATTTATAGACATCCACTTAAATAATATTTTCGTAACACTCCCCCTTAGATGTCCATTGTATAGAGAATACGTCTCATTAAAACCTTTGCTAGTAAAAACCCAGTGGGAAAAAAACTAACAAAGGAAAAAGAGTACAATATTCATCTACATATGAAATTAACCTCAGAAGGTATTTGAGGTACAAAACTGTCTCGTTAAAACCTTATAAGGAAAACCATATGGGATAAAAACCCAGTGAAGGAAAAGAGTACAACATGTAATATTTTCTCCAAAATTAGTAACTTCCCCATAATAAATTGATAAATACACCCCCACTCATTCTGACGTGGATCGATGGATGATTCAATATTTTGTGCGGATATTGTATCCCAATATTATATACCAAGATTTGTAATTGGTAATGTATTTATAAATAAACCCGCAGGATTGAAACTTAAGTGTATTTTTTATCACCTTCTTTTGGAGATCTTATGTAAAGAACTTTAATAAAATAGCCTTTCGAATTGGTCCAACTTTTTATGTACAACATCATACTGTACGAGAGAAGATCATACACCACTTTTTTTATCGAATAAACATCGAGGAATCCATTCGATGTGTATTATCCATGAAAAAGTATTATATATGTTGATTCATGTTAATACCAAACTCATTAGCTGAGACTAAATATTATTTTTCAAGACTTTTCATCTTGGAAGTAATTCCACTGATATATATATATATATATATATATAATTTATAAACTTAGCATATAATTCTTTTAATAAATATTCACCATGATGACACTACATGCGTTCCGATTGTTTAATTTTCGTTATATAAAACTTCATATAGCTTTAAATAACTTGCTTCAGGCATTTGAATCTTTTGAAGATTTTTATTCATTGTCAAACTAGGTTTCTGCAGTAAACATTTTATCTTATTAATTCATATGAAAAATAATTTATATTTAATAAGTTTGATGTCATCAAACATGTGGACTACAAGTCCAAGACTTTCAAATTTTACATGAATATAGCTCTGTTTTTTAGTTACAAATAACTTATATGTTAACATTTATATGATTTATAGTATAATTACCCTCATCAATTTACATAATATGTAGAGCAAACAAAATATATGATCTTAATTTCTATACCAATATATTTCATTGTGATTTTGTAATTCATGTGCCTCTTCAAGGGATTATTCTATTAACATTAATGTTATATGTACACTATACATGTCTTTCCATAAAAATATCTTTTTAGGAGAAGTATAATCACATTAAATTTAGTACAAATGCCTCTACTGGAACAATTAAGATTCTTTTTATTTTCTTCAACATCTCATAGAGGAGATTAACATTTCTATATGACTCTTCAAGATTTTTTTTTCACTTATGAGACTAGCTCTTTGAGAGCCTTATATGATGAAGATTTATCTATCACTCAAATATTATTTTAAATATGATCATGATTTTTTAAATTTCAGTTCTAGGAACCATATCTTTTGAACCAAAATAGTCTTTTTTGACTTTACTGTCTAGCAAATGATTTTTTTTGCCTTTTTATAAATTGCTCTACAGGAGCAACCACCCGGGTTTATATATTAGTAGAATGTAATTTTATTATTTTATTCGAATCATCTGAAAATATATTTGTATTTCATACAATTCACAAGATGATACATACCTTATAATTTTACGTTGTTTATCAATTTATGATAAGTCTCCCCCTAACGACGTAAAATTTACTTCAAGGAATTATATGCATCATAATAACTTTCTACAAAAACTCATTTATTTTGTCACATTATCCCTTAAGGACTAATTTACATGGTCTTATTGCCTTTCAAGGACATTCACTAAATATTTCGATGCATTGATTACTTTAGTAAATCTTATTGTTCTTCAGGGACTTTCACTATCATGTAATCATATAATATAAGAAATATGATAAATTCTTTTGGCACGAGACAAAATAAATGAGATAAGATATTCTTAAATAAAAGAATATAATAAGAACTTCAGTTCCTCAAATTTCATTTTTTTAAAAACTCATATTTTTTTTTGGAACTTCTGGTTCGTGTAGGAATTGTTGGTTTATAAATGAAAAATCTATGTTTAAAGCTTCGGGTTCTTAAAATAAAATCACAATATTACTTTTCAAATGAAAAAACTATTATTATATAAAATTTAGTACTTCTAGTTCTAATTAAATTTGATATCAAAATTAAATATAGAACAACAAGTCTAATTAGTTTGGAATTTATAACATCAGATTCTAGTAAGATAAATATTCAGAACTTCAGATTTTGATTTGTATTAATATTATGAGCTTTAAGCCTTTGTATTTTTCTTTTCAAATATTTGCGTAGCCAAATATTCATCTAACAACGGAAATTTAGATAATATTTTAATTCAAAACTTCAGGTTCAAATTTCAGAACTGTTAGGTTTTAGATTGTGTTGGCATTAATTCCATATCAAAATGATGTTTACTTGTAATGATTTAGTTATTTAGATTCATGATGATTCAAGCTTCAAGGAAGAAGGAACAACTAGTCAAAGCAAGTTCAAAGTCTTCAAAGAGAAAGGATGCAATATGGTTCTACAAAGGTATACTAAGACCTTATCTTTCTCTTACAAGGCTTAGGCACACACACACAATTCATACATTTGTGTCCTTACATCGTTGTGCACCGTTATAGGCACACACATACAATTCATTCATATGTGTCCCTACATCGTTGTGCACCATGTATAACACATTCACACACTTGAAGATGAATGCTCATGCATTCGTATGGAAATAACATGTTTTGGAAAATGCTTGATTTGAGACTATCTCTATGTAGTTTGCATTCTAGTGTGAATTGTGTTTGTATGTGTATATGTTTTTATATCATGGATATTGAACTTGAATTTAGTCTTAAATCATTCTTGATTGAGTTCCGGTCATTTCGGTTACTCATACTATTTATTTCAAGTTCTAAGTAAAAAGATACTACACTTTCAACTCATGTTGCATACATTGTCTTCGTCTTCGTATATCGAGTGGAATTATTATTTTCTGGGTTGAGTATCTTATATTTCCATGTCTGTGAGAGAGTTACGGTTCATAATCAGCAAACGGATTTGAATTTCGAGTTCGGAGACCGGAGAACGGTCGAAGAACGCGAAGGGAGGTCAAGGCAAAAAGAAGACAGCAAAGCTCTTCTTTCCCGAGATGGCGCGTGGCCATCTCGGGGCAGAAGGCTTGCTGCCCCGAGATGCCCACGTGCCATCTCCGGCAGCAAGCAAGCTTGGCTGCTTCTTGTACCTTTTTGGTCATTTCATATGCCCATTTTTCCTCTCCTTTATATATCCCTTCCCTCTCACATTTCATTCTAAGAAGAAATTCAAAAACTTGAGTGCAGAATTTTCTCTCTACATTTTCTCACCTTCCAAACACCATAACTTCTTCATTTGAACTCCGATTTGAGTGATTCAAAGTTGAGAGTGTTTGTATATTCATCCTCCATCTTTTCTCTGAAGGTTTGAGTGAGTTTTATTGCTGTTTTTTGAGTCTAAACTCACAAAAGCGGGACTGCACCAAAATCAACTAAGGTATTGATTTTTTCTCAAAGTTTTCTTTTAAAACTTGGTCAATTGCCTTGGGTTTTCTTCTTCAACATATATATATATATATATATATATATATATATATATATATATATATATATATGTATGTATGTATCTTGTGATTGTTTTGATTTAAGTTTTGAACTCATTTAAAGCTAGATTGAGTTTCAATTGAAATCTCACATGTTGAGTTAGGTTTTGATTTTGCCTATGTTTTCACATGTTTGGGATTGTATTGTGATAGTTTTGATTCTAGGACTATTTTTTGATCTTTGATTGATTGATTTTGTGAAAAAATAGTCCCTCACATGTATTAGGCTCTCTTTGGCCGATTTCTCACAATGATACATGTGCTTATGTTCTTTTGAGCTATTCATGTGTTTTGTTGAATCTATGTATAGGAATATGCTCTAGAACTTTAGCTTAAATCTAAATGATTTTGTCATATCATTTTAGCATGTTTTTGGTTTATGAGATTTAAACTTGATTATGTGTTAATTGAACATATCTTGTGATTCAAGTTTTAGATCTATGCATGTATCTAGGTTGTAATTAATGTTGAACATATTTTACATGATCTAGATGGATTAAACATGCATGATTGACTAGACTACATTTGATTTGTGCATTCATGCTCATGTTTAATATTTTCCATAGGATGTGCTGATCATAACATTCTATGTTGTGTGCTTGTTTGCGTTTTGCATTCATGATCACCTAGATGCCTTGTGAGAAGGAAGTCTTGACATTAGGTGTGAGACCTATGTTGTTGAGCCAGAAAGTCTTGGCAAGAGGTGTGAGACCTTGGATTGTCAAGCAAGGAAGTCTTGACTAGAGTCGGGAGAACTCGGATAGTCGAGCAAGAAGTCTTGCCTAGGGTCGTGAGGATCCGGAAGGTTGAGCGAGGAAGTCTTGACTAGAGTCGGGAGGACTCGGATAGTTGAGCAAGAAGTTTTGCCTAGGGTCGTGAGGATCTGGAAGGGTGAGCGAGCAAGTCTTGACAAGAGGTGTGAGGCCTCGGATTGTTGAGTAAGAGGGCGACATCTTCATGAGTAGGATAAGAAGGTAGTTTCTAGCTAATGGATTTTGTTTGCCGGTGGTTGCTAACCCATGGATGTTTCCTCTTCGGAGGTTTACCACGTTATATCTTGTGTCAACTTTTCTCTATCCCTATCTCTCTTATGTTTGTATTTGTTATTTGAATACTATGGATAGAACTCTTTATGTAAGTTGACTTCCTTTCTATAATATAGATTGTGTATGTGTTACAATTACTTGTTTGTATCACACTTTACTTGTTTTATACATTGATTAAGTGTATATATATATTGTGATACAAGCAATCTAGATGGACAAACTTTTGTTTGTTTCTAAGGGAGTCGAAAAAGGTGTCTAACCTATTCACCCCCCCCCTCTAGGTTAGCCTTGAGTATTTAACCGTGTTTGTATTTTCAATAACTTCGGATTCATATTCAAAATATATTATTCAAATTTAAAACTACAGGTTCTCAATTGGATTTGATTTTGAAACTTCTGGTTATATATATATAGATAAACTCCAATAACATTAAGAATCACATAAATATAAAATTAAATTTATTTTTGATGTGCAATATCCAACGTAAAGCTGTAAAAGTGGGCCGAGCCGACCTGTTTTGGCATGGCCCGCCGTGCATATTTTCTAAAACGGGCTGTGCTAGGCCCGAACTGTTTTGGAAAATAGGGGCCCGACACCGCACGTGGGCACAACCTTGGAGTGCCGCGCCAACAGACCGTGTCGTGCTGGTTAGGCGTGCCAAACGGGCTGTGCCCCCTATTTTGTTTTAATTTTAATTTTTTAATAATATCTTAGAGTATGGACATCATAGAGTATTGAGATATGGCCCATAACCCTTGTCCAGGTAAGTATGTTTTCCTTTACTTTTTTCTCATTTTTATATAGGTTATTCCTGTATTCATTCCTTTTATTTATCCGATGTGGGATGTGAGATTGAATTTCGATAGTTGTATTCAATCTCGCATCCCACATCAAATAAATAAGAGCACTTAAGAAAGGTCTAACCAATATAAAAAGGAGAGAAAGACAAATGAAAACTTACTTATCTAAACAAGGGTTATGAACATGGTTAAATACTCTACAATATCATTTATTTTTTAAAAAAATTATTTTTATAAATAAAATATCTTTTTAAAGTTTTTTTTTAAATAATTTAGTGGGCCTGTCGTGCAGACGGTTGGGCATGGCACGCCAGCCAGGCATGCCTCGATCTAAGGCTCGACACGACCATGGATGTGGGCCGTGCCTGGCTTGGTATGCCCCCCAGGCGGGCCGTGCCTGCCTTTCTTGGCAGGCCGAGCGGGCCGGTCCATCCAGACCTGCTCCATATTTACACCACTAATCTAACGTAGTGGCAACCGTAGAGCATACTCATAAAATTAGTTGTGGGAAATAAATTAAATCAAAATAACAATGAGTAATTTATATTGAAATACTTACTGGGATATAATATTCATAAGTGTCTAGGAACAATTTCTTATATAGTAGATCATTCGGATCTTCAAATACAAAGTGTCAATTTTCATATAATTTGTTTTCACTTTGTGCCATATTTTAGCTCTTCTGGAGCGTTTATTATTATTGCTAAAACCAATAAAATATTTTAGATATACAACATATAGACAATTATTGTCATTCTATTTAACAACTATATAGCAAGGGAAACTTTTATAATTATTGGAAGTTGTATTTTTGTCCTTTCAATTTTCTTGCTTTGTTTTGATGCTTTTCTACTTCTGGTGGATCAATTTGTATTTCTTTATAGCGATCACCTGGACATTAATAATTATTTGATTGTAACAAAAATTAAAATCATCCCCATAACTATATATAACATTCACTTCAGAGAATGATATGGATAAACATGGTAGGCCATAGAAGACATGATATCAACTAATAATATGCTCAAATATATAGTATTAATATTGCCACTTCCTGAGCAAATTTAAGTCATAAAATATCGAAATATATATTGTTACTTCTGGAACAATATTTGAAACAATATAGACTCAATATGTTTCATCGATCATGTCTTCACCTAATTGGTAATCAAAGCCTTTTTTTTTCAAAGTATATATATATATATATATATGGACAGATAATTCGTTGATCATAAGATATTTCTATTATAAATGAACAACCAAACTTTTTTAACAAATATAATTCATGATAAATCATATAATTTATTGAAAACAACAACAACAAATATCTGACATGACATGAAATTGTTTTTATGATTTGTTGCAACTTACCCAGACCTTACCTATGCGGTGAATCAAGTTTGTCAATTTATGCGTCAACCTTGCCAAACGACAATGATAGCAGTCAAAAGGATTTTACGATTTCTCAAAGGCACTCCGTCTCATGGACTCCATATCAACAAGTCTACAGATGGACATCTATATGGTTATTCCGATGCCGGCTGGGCAAGTTGCCCCGATCATCGTCGATCCACTACCGATTTCTGCATTTACTTTGGTTCAAATCTTCTAACCTAGACTACTAAGAAACAGACCACTATCTCACGATCTTGGACTGAAGCTGAATATTGTGCCCTTGCACATACAACTGCAGAAATTCAATGACTTCTCTTTCTTGTTAGAGAGCTAAATATTCCCTACAGTGAGCTCCTACTTTACATTGTGATAATGTAAGTACCACATAATTAGCATCTAATCATGTTCTCCATAGGCATGAAAATCATATTGAGATTGATTATCATTTTCTTCGAGAACGGATTAGGCGAAATGCGTTACATATCAAATTTCTTTCTAGCACTGAACAAGCTGCTAATGTTTTTACAAAAGGTTTATCTTCACCACATTTCAAGTTTCTTCATGACAAAATGATGGTTCGTCCTTGTTACCCATCAGTTTGAGGGAGGTTGTTGAGATAACAGAGTAGTTGACAAAAATAATGACTTCCCAAAATAATGTCTTCCATGATCATTGCAGTAAATTGAGAGCAAATCACTTTGATTTCTCTATTGTTAATCGAGAGAAAACCTCTCTTGTGTCTATTTTAAATAGTGAGGAAAATTATTCAATCTCATATTCTTTACTACTTAAAGCAATGGTCTCAGATTGCAAACATGATCAATGACCAAGTTGAAAAACAATACAGGGAGATGTGGCACAATCATCTCAAGCTGGATATAATTAGGGTAGATATAATTAAGGTATTTTCTTCATCATCTTCCAATTTTACTAGATAAAGTATTAAAAAATTGTTTTTGTGTGTACATATCTATGCATCTATACATCTGTAAAATAGTGTTATATATATATATTTTAAAACAACAGTGTTATGTGCATATATAAAAATATATGGGTAATTTAGCAGAATCATTTTTCTATCGGTGCACACTGATGGAATAATATAAGGACATTGAATGTGAGTCACTCATTTATAAAAGAGTTTTGATAAGTGCATCATGCCAAGTCAAAGTGTGTCAAATGAATGATTCACATTCAATGTCATTATATAATTCCATCAGTGTGTAATTATGTGATTATATATATATATATATATATTGGTGTATGTGGGTAAATTATTTTGTTATCTATATACATGCGGATGTGTAAGTATGATTTATATTTGCACAAATTAACAATATATTTAACATTAAAATTACCTACTTTCTAGATGCATTATTTTACAGATTGCCCTATTGTTCGTTTATAAATCCTCAGTTGTCTCATGTAATATTGCATATTCAAAATTATGCATTGTTTGGTTGTTGTCTTTGCCTGAGTTGTTAGTTGTTCAATGATTTTATTCAAATTGATTCTCTCTGCTTGGGAGTTTGATTCTTTTTTTTTAATTAATATTAGAATTTAGTTTAATTTTGATCTTAAGAGGTGAGGTTTTAGTTTAGAGGATTACCAGATTGAGTATGATTAATATTAAATAATTTAAGGATAAGCAAAGATGACGTAGTAGTTTAAAATATATTTTTTCCCAAAACCAGGGATTCTTTGAAATTTCAAATTTGCGGGTTTTGTAATTTTATTAATTTCTTTTGCAATCTCAATTACTTAACTATTTAAATTAAATTAAATTTCATTGATTCAAAAAAGAAAAAGGCTAAGTTTAAATGGTGTATCTGTTGACAAATTGGCTCAACTTCTACCTTCTACCTACTATCTACATTGTTGACAATGTGGAAACCAAACCACCGACCACATTGATGGCAAAAATTAACCACCATGTTAAAAATGGGGAAGCTTTGTCTCTGCCTTTCCCCTATAAATAAAACCCCCCAACAAAGGAAAGGAGAATAAGGCAAAGCAGTAAGAAGCAATTATGTATTTTGTGCTTCAAGAGAGAGTTCCAGCGAGTTGAGAGAAATTATGTTTTTTATTTGTATAATTTCTAAATAACATCAGTTTGCTACCCTCCTGTGGACATACGTAATTTGTTGAACCACGTAAATATATGTGCTTGTGTGTTGTGTGCACTTTTCTGTTTAATTTCTGGTCATTTCTGCAACAAATTGGTATCAGAGCGTTGGTTTTTTGTAAAATTCAGAAATTTTGAAATGCTCGAATCACTGTTTGGAGGATACCATTGTGTTCCTCTCGGAAATAAGATTCCAACGCCGGTGACTGTATCTAAAACAGAGCTCTAACAAACTCTCTAGTTTCAGTTAAAGTTCGGTCAACATTGGAAAATTTTTAAGAATTTTTTCTGCAATTTTTCCAAGGAAGAAGACGATACTGTAGCAGCCACATCATGCTTCATGTCGCCGTACAGTCAGTACCAGTCAGCCACCATGTAATCTACAATGTCAGCGTACGACAGCAACCACGTCAATGCCATGTCATCAACCACCACGCCAGCGCCAGTCAACTGCACACCATGTCACCAGTGAGGGAATATTCTATTTTCATCAGAGAATATTCAGTTACCGTCAGAATATTCTGTTAGGAATATTCCATTAGCCTAACGGAATATTCTTGAGTCAAGACGGTCTAAAAGTGTTTTTTTGCCCAACTCAGTGCAATTTTCACATGTTTTCGACCGAGTCGAACCTATTTCCAACTATTTTGACCGTTCCAGATGCAACCATGCTATCAGTTTTAGCTAATTCCGCTTGTAAGTATTGTTTGTGACTTATTCAAGTTTTATAAACTCTTTTTTCGAGCAGGATGGAAGATCCAAAAGCTGGAGAAATCTTGGAACAGTCAACTGAACCTCAGACCTCGGCATCAACCAACAGTTCTTGGCAAAGAAGCTCGATATATATTGTGAAGTTTGATATTGAGAAGTTTGACGACACTAACAACTTCGGCATGTGGCAATGCAAAGTTCTGGATTTGTTATTCCTGAAAGGATCATATATTGCTTTAAGTTCCAAACCCAAGGATATTTCTGATGAAGATTGGAAATATGTAAATCGTTACGCCTATGGAACAATTTGGTTGTGTCTAGCCAAGGACCAAAAGTATTTTGTCATGAAGGAGACTGTGGCATCAAGTCTTTGGAAAAAGCAAGAGGACAAATACATGACAAAAAGCATAAAGAACCGACTCTACCTGAAGAAGAAACATTTTCGATTCCAATACAAGAAAGGTATTTCTATGATTAAGCATTTGGATAATTACAATAAATTCTCGTTGATTTATAAAATTTAGATGTTGAAATTAGCGATGAGGATAAGGCATTACTGTTGTTAAATTCCCTGTCTGATACCTATGAATACTTAACGACAACTCTGTTATATGGAAAGGATAAGGTTAAATTCATAGACGTTTCTAATGCTCTGGTAAATAATAAGTATTGGAAAAAAGATCAGCTTGATCACAGAGACTTAACATCAGAAACGCTGACTGTTTCCTAAGGCAGGACAGACAACAGAAGATCTGGAGTACCCAGTGAGCATGGTAAATCTCGCTCAAAGCCAAGAGGAAAATCATCATTCAGACGTCCTGCGAAGGATGAGTGTACCTATTGTCATCAGAAAGACCACTAGAAGAAAGATTGTCCAAACAAGGATAAATCTAATGTGAATGTTATAGAAAAACCTGATGATGGAGAGGATTCAAGTTTCACAGTTTCGTCATCAGACAACCATTCCGATAAATGGATTCTAGATTCTGGTTGTTCCTATCATATGTGTCCCAACAGACAGTGGTTCTCAAGCTTCCAGGAGCTTGACGGGGGAATAGTGCTTATGGGCAACGATAACACATGTCGGACGAAAGGGATAGGAACTATTCATTTAAAGATGCACGATGGTATAACTAGATGATTGACAGACGTCAGGTATGTCCCTGATCTAAAGAAGAACCTCATTTCACTGGAGGTCTTAGACTCTAGCGGTTACAAGGTGACTATAGAAGGTGGAGTCCTGAAAATTGTTCGAGGTGCATTCTTGGCAATGAAAGGTAATCGACAAAGATATCTATATTTCCTGGACGAGTACACAGTCACAGGGAGAATGGCCATCTCTAGTAGTTCCAACGATGAATCATTCGATACTTCCCGACTTTGGCACATACACTTAGGGCATATCGGGGAGAAAGCTTTGCAAGGTTTGGTAAAGCAAGGTCTCCTAAAAGGTGCCAAAATAAGTAAACTTGATTTCTGCGAGCATTGTGTTATAGGAAAGTAGACAAGAGTCAAGTTTGGCACCACCATTCATCGTATAAAAGCAACACTGGATTACATTCACACTGAGGTTTGGAGGCCTTCCAAAAATGCTTCATTGGGAGGTAAACATTATTTTGTGACTTTTATTGATGATTTCTCCATGTATGTCTAGGTATATACCATGAAGCATAAGGATGAAGTTCTAGATATCTTTCTTCAATTGAAAAAGATGATTGAAACCCAAACAGACAGAAAGATCATAAGGCTCAGATCAGACAATGACGGAGAATACAAATCATATCCTTTCTTGAAATACTGTCAGGATAGAGGGATATTCAGACATTTAATAGTTCCCGGTACGCCACAGTAAAACGGCGTAACAGAACGGATGAACCATACTTTGGTGGAGAAAGTTTGATGTATGCTCTCTCAATCTGGCCTTAGCATGGCATTCTGGGCAAAGGCTTTGATGTATGCCTCTCATATTGTCAACAGACTACCTGTTTCTGCACTTCATGGGAAAACTCCCAATGAGGAATGGTTCGAACAACTTGTTTCTGATTACGACCGATTACATATATTTGGATGTCCAGTGTACTTTCATGTTACTAAATCCAAACTGGATCCTCAAGCCAATAAAGTTATTTTTATGGGCTTTAGCGAAGGAGTTAAGGGATACAGACTATGGAATTTTGTGAGCTGAGATGTTACCTTTGAGGAATCTGCAACGATGAAACAGACACCTCGAGACTCGAAATGAGAATATAAATTCTTTACGACGGGTAGAGTTTGAGACTCCCAAGAAGTCAGAAAAGGCTTCTCCAATAGTCGATCATCCTGATGATGATTTTGATAGCCATGACGAGATATCAGTTGAGGTAGAGGATACAACACCACTATCTGAGCTCAGACAACAGCCTGAATCCATTGCCACCATCAGACCGAAAAGAGATATTTGGAGGTCTGCTCGTTACATAGACATGGTGGCATACACTCTTCCAAGTCCTGTACACATAAAGAAAATATATGGACTGTATGGACAATATCAAGTGGAAGATGACAATGGATAAGGAGATGAAATCACTTCACCAGAATGAAACTTGGAAGCTGACACAACTTCCAAAGGGAAAAATAGCTATAGGGTGCAAATGGGTCTATAACAAGAAAGAAGGTGCTCCTGGCAAAGACAACATCAGATACAAAGCCAGATTGGTAGCGAAAGGATACGCACAGAAAGAAAGAATAGACTACAATGAGGTATTCTTGCCAGTTGTCAAGCATTCATCTATTCGGATCCTATTGGCTTTGGTTGCACAATTTGACCTCTAGTTAGCGCAACTCGACGTGAAGACCGTATTACTCCATGGTACTTTGAACGAAGAAATTTATATGCCTCAGCCAGATGGGTTCAAAGTTCCAAGACGTGAGAATTGGGCTTGCAAGCTAAACAAGTCCCTGTATAGTTTGAAGTAGTCACCGCAACAATGGTATAAGCAGTTTGACAGCTTCATAATGACTCAGAAGTACACACGCAGTCATTTTGATCACTGTGTATACCTTTGCAAACTTCAAGATGGTACATTTATCTATTTGCTCTTATATGTGGATGATATGCTGAATTCGGCATGAAAGATCTTAGAGAGGCCAAAAAGATTCTTGGTATGGAAATCAAAAGGGACAGAGTGAAAGGTACCACCTGTTTGTCACAAACTCAATATTTGAAGACTGTACTTCAGAGGTTTGACATTGATAACAAGTCTAAACCTATAAGTACACCGTTGGCTCCACATTTCAAGCTGAATGCACTAATGTCACTAACTACTGATGAAGAGGGAAATGGATCATGTTCCTTATGCAAATGCAATTGGTGTCTTGATGTATGCAATGGTGTGTACCAGACCTGGCATTTCACACGCACTAAGTAAGGTGAGCCGTTACATGCACAATCCTGGTAATAGCCACTGGCAAGCTGTGAAATGGATTCTACGGTATATCTAAGGTAGTGTAGATATTGGTTTGAAGTTCGAGAGAGATCAGACGATTGACAAACATATCGTAGGATATGTTGATTCTAATTATGCTGGTGATTTGGATAAGCGTCGATCTACTACTGACTATGTGTTCACTATGGCAGGAGGACCAGTAAGTTAGAGATCAACTTTACAGTTAACAGTGACTTTGTATATTACTGAGGCAAAGTATATGGCTGTAACAGAAGCTTTCAAAGAACCCATTTGGTTTCGTGGTTTAATTAAGGATTAGGGCATTGTTCAGGAAAGTGTGGAGATTTTGTGACAACCAGAGTTTGGCAAAGAACCAGGTCCATCATGTTCGCACCAAGCATATAGACGTTCGTTACCACTTTGTTCAGAAAATAGTAGATGAGGGGAACATTCTACTCCTAAAAATTGGAACTGCAGACAATCCAGCAGATATGTTAACAAAGGTGGTAACAGGGATCAAGTTCCAACATTGCTTGGACTTGATCAATATCTCTCGAGCTCTGACGAGACATGTCGTTGCAGTGTCGTCAATTATGAACATTTAAGTTCGGTCTTGCAAGAGCGCAAGCCAGAGAGAGTAGCACAGCTGCAAGCAAGGGATCGATCCACATGGAGGTGGGATTCACCGACCGTCTCTAGTTCTAGCTATTATTACAACACTCCGAGCGGACTCGTGTGTTGCGTGTGCGGAAAAGTGAATAATAATATAACTAAATAACTTATATAAATAATATATACAATGATAGATGGAATGGAGATATGCATGAAATGCGGTTACACTAGGGAAACGACTCAACCGTGACAATCCTCCCAATTACGTTCTAGACTCACGTAATCCTCAAATGTGCAAGTATATCATAGGCTCATATCCCCTTAATTAATCTCTAATCTCTCTCGATGTCTTAGAGATAGTATCCATATATACCCGAAATCTCTCTCGAGCAATCCGGACAATATATATGAACCCATTAAGCACGTGGAATACAAATCAAACCATATACGCTAGCCTAGTGGTTCAAGCACTTTCTAGTCAAGTATAATGAATGTTTATCTAAGCATTGTCAAACACATCTCCTCTCGGTACATAGCATCTAACCATGGATCAATTATAAAGTGATCAATTAAGCAAAAGCTTTAAGCATTCAAAACATCCATATAACTACTCAAGTACAAAAGAAATGTCGGTGGTCTTTACTTCTAGGTCAAATATTCGGTTTAGTTAACTCCCTAGGATGGCTAAACAAGGGAAAAGAGCTTACCTAACAACTACATGCAACAAAGTGATTCTAATATCATTAAGAACATTCAATTTAGGTTAAAGGTTCATCCTCTTGATTAGGGAATTTTCTCACAATCAATTCATCACCCAATCCTGTCACGTGGATGGATAATCGTGTCTTAATACAAAGACCCATTAAGAACAAGGATATGAATCAAGGTTGATTTAACAACTAAAAGCCTGAACTGAAACCTTTTCTACTCTTTGGGGCTAAAATACCTATTACTCAAATTACTCAATACAAGGAATTTCAAGTCATCCATCAATCAATCAACAATCATGGGTATCTAATTTCTACTATAAATTACAATTACTCCTAAACCCAATCATGGACATATATTGATTTATAACAATTCATACACATACATATCATATTAAGAGCATAAAAACACATATATCAAAGAGCAAAACAAAACCCAAATGAATTTAAGTACAAAAATACATATATAGCACATGTGAAAGGTTTACAAATTCCCAAATTCGGTGTTACACATCAAAGACAACAAGAAATACAAAGAAATGAGCAAATAAGAGCAAACCCTTGAAGACAAGTCCTCCAAAGATGCTCCTAGCCTTTCTAGCTCGAATTTGGCTCTTAATTCCTTTGTAATCTACTCTAAGATGGATGGAGGAAGTGTATAGTGGTGAGGTGAATGTGTATGGTGAGCTTACACGGAGGAAAAACCTCCATGGGAGCCAAAGATGAAAGAAAATGGAAGAAGAAGAAAAGAGGCGTGAGAAGAGAAAACGAGGGGAAGAGATGTCTGAAGAATGAGGAGAAAAGGGGGTATTTATAGTGTGAGATGTTAGGGCAAGACTTTTGGGTGAAAATATAAAAATACCCCTCTGAAAATGGCTGAAAAATATATTTTTGCCCAAAAGTGCGGTTCGATGTGCTGTACGCATCAACACAGCGTACCGCACATCACTTTTTGGAGCTTGATGCCCAAAAATAGGGTACAAAACGCGGTACGCAACTTGGTCTCGCGTGGTTGCGTACCGCACTTCTCTGTGCACCGTTACGAAAACGGTCATAACTTTTTCCAGAAACCTCGAAATCATTATTTGTAAGGTGAATTGGAAAGAAAACTTCTGGGGCTTTATGAAAAGTGGTTATACGAAATGTAGTTCGATTGGAGGAGAGAGATATGACCTTCCGAAGTTAGGGTGTGTGCATAAGATATTCCAAATTCTGCCATTTAACCTCCAAAACTCTTCAATTAAGCTCAAATACCTTCCGTAGGGAACATGTACCTACAAAAAGCTCACAAACATATCAAATACCAAAATATACTTGAAAACAAGAACAAAAGCTAGAAAATAGGACCTTAAAAGGTATATAAATTGCTCCGATCAAGCTCCTATTGCCTAAGGGCTTAATGGAGGCAGCACTGATCGGTGAATTCTCGCCAAGGCAGAGATTGTTGACAAATTGGCTCAACTTTCACCTTCCATCTACCACATGCATTGTTGACAATGTGGAAACCAAACCATCAGCCACATTCATGGCAACAATTAACCACTATGTTGAAAATGGGGAAGGGTTGTCTCTTCCTTTCCCCTATAAATAAGACCCTCAGCAAAGCAAAGGAGAGTAAGGCAAAGCAGTAAGAAGCAATTCTGTATTTTGTGCTTCCAGACAGAGTTCCAGTGAGTTGAGAGAAATTATGTTTTGTATTTGTATAATGTCTCGATAACATCAGTTTGTTGCCTCACGTGGACATAGGCAATTTACCAAACCACGTAAATATTTGTGTTTGTGTGTTGTGTGCACTTTTCTGTTTAATTTATGGTCATTTCCGCAATTGTACCAACATTTTATTTAGACATTTATCGATATGTTCTTCTACAATGTTGTCTTTCTTTAATATTTTTTACACCTTGCTCTTTGTCTAATATTTTATTATGGTAGGGATTGAAGATTAGTTCTCCAAACCAGTGGAAGAATTAAACACTTTGTTGAGAATCTCAATAGCTTTTCTAGTTCTAAAGAATAATGCGTGTACATTTTTTTCATTTTCTCATATATCTGATTTTTTATAGAACAGTGCTTAGTTTGATTTTGCTCACAATAATTTTTCCCCACTAAGTATACAATACAGAGTATTTGAAACTTAGAACAATTAACGGTTACCTTGTTCTATGCTTGAGATATTATTATAATATATTCAAGGAATAATTATAGTTGAATGATGATAACCATTTGTGATTATTCTTTACCATGTCTTGAAAAAGTTACTCTACAAATTTGTAACTAAATTGAGACAAGGCTGAAGCATTAATGGTTATAATTACTCGTGACTTTTTCTTCTTTAAATGTTACTGCTAGGATAAAAATTGTGTGGACCATCTAAGCATACATTTAATGGGTAAGTTATACCAACTATGTAGAGTTTACTCGCGTTTTAAGGATTTGTAACATATTTTTCCATTTGAATTGAAGAACGTATAGTTACCTTTGATTTGAAAATGGTTTGATTTGAAGAAGAGTAGAAAGTGATGGATATTTTATTGATTTGTTGGAGTATATGCTAATAAAGTATATGTATCAATTGGGGTGTTTTAATAGTGATATTGATTGAAAGTTCATTCTTATTATTGAATTCATTTATTTATTTTTATGGCAATTTAGATAAGGTGAATATTGATACTTCTTTGGGTGTAATGAAGAGGGAGACCGGTTTTAGAAGTGATTATCTATAACAATGAGGGTTAGGTCATGGCCTACTGCGTGCTGAACCTACAAGCCTGTTTTTTTTTTTTTTTTTTGGTAGCAAAAGCGGCAACTCAGCTCGCCATAGAAATAAGTCTAACACCATATATAGAGGAATCAAATGATTTGACATTGTTAGTCTTGTTCACTGTAACTCTCAACCCTCAAGTGCTCTCAAAGATTGATTGTTGGAAAATTTTCATCATGTGGGGTCACACATGTAAATATTAAATTTGTTAGGCTATCTTTTGGGTTAAGCCTAAATTAAAGTGATCTAATTAAGATTTTAAGTGTTAAGGCTTAAGGGTATAATTGTCATGGAATTAAAGTGTAGATACCAAAGTGCAATTTCTAATTTGATGAGGGGCCAAATTCATAATAGCAAAACATAAAATAATATGTTTATTATATGTAATATGGTTATGGTCCCCAAATTACACTATACTTTTGTTTTGTCTGTATCTCCATCAACATAGCAAAATAGAACACTGTAAGGTTCAAAAAGGTCGTGATAATTTGAAAGATCACAACCCGTCCAACAACCTCCGGCAATAGATTCAGGTATGCTTCCGCTATCGATTATCTCTACTTTTCTCTTGAATTGATATGAGTTAGTAATAAGTATATTAGGGTTTGATTAATCATGATATATAAACATGTTTAGGTTACGATTCGGATTAATTATGTGTCTATGCATGTTGATTTGTATTAATCGAATTTCTTACAAGTGGTATCAAAGTCACCCATGATCGATTCTTAAGAATTAAGATTTAGATTTTGGTTTTAAAAAAAATTAGGGTTTTGATCTTCTTTTGTGAAAATTGCTTGAGTTTTGGTGTTTTGGATTCGGTTATTGTATGGTCATAAATATGGGTATGTACTTTTGTGAAAATTGCTTGAGTTTTGGTGTTTTGGATTCGGTTATTGTATGGTCATAAATATAGGTATGTACTAATATATATATATATATATATAGGTATATATATATATATTCTTGATTTGCTTTGTTCATCTACTGCTTCTAAAACATATTTATCGTCAAATATATATGTTAAATCCATGAATATATTCTATGGATGGATTTGTTTGGTGGATGAATAAAAGATGAGGTTGAGGATTCAGATCAATTGATCTGGGTTTGAGTTTTGTTTTTGGGTGATGGATCGAATCAAACCCAGTATAGGTTTGTTGTTGGGTTGATAGATTTTCAACCCAGACCCATCGCCATCACATGCTCAATTGCCCAAACCAATTTTCACTATCTCGGTCAACGCCAAACCAGGTCTGAATTTTTCGTTGAGTTTTGTGATCGACCCGTGCGATTTCACGGTAAAGTGGAGGATCGCCATTCGATCGACGTCCAGATCGGGTGATCCACTCCGCCTACTGTCGCCGTCGTTCGATTGGGTTTGGATCAGTTTTAGTCTCCGTCGATCGTCGATCGTCGATCTCGGTTTACGGGGCGTCAACTACCGATACGCCTTGCTTCGTTGCCTATAGGCGACGAGATGGTGGTCCTTGGGGCGGTGAACGGCATAGATTCAGCTCTCAGACCATAGTTTTATGTTGGGCCACTTTTGGAGAATTTGATATTCTTGAGGGATTGATTTGTAAATTTTATGGGTCATTGTGTGATTTTGATAAAGTTTATGGGCCAATTTATAATTACCAAAAAATTCGTAAAGGTTTTAGGGTAGATTTATAATTACTGGATAATTATGGGTTATTTTGTAATTTTCAAAAGTTTTGGAGCCAATTATTTATTGAAAATTACTGGGTCATTTTACGATTTTGACAAAATATTAGGGTCATTTTGTAATTACTGAAACTTAAGGGACCTTTCTATAATTTTACAAAATCAAGAGTCGTTTTGTAAAAAAAATCAACTTAAATTCAAATATTTTTTGGTATACCTTTAATGCTTAAATGAAGTAGTCCATCATTCTAAATGGGCTAATTGAAACAAGATGTCTCCAAAGTGACCTCTCTTGTGTAGATTGTTCATGAGGGATGTTGGATGTTCGTGTGTGTTTAATTTTATATGGGTATTTATAGACCCAAAGGAAGGCTAATACTTGGCCGAATTGCACACACACAGTGGTGGTAAACATGTGACGATTATAAAACTTTACTTGTGAATAATAAGTCGATCCAAAGATCGATTTATTATTTGACATAAATTATTGTCAATGTTTGATCACTACAACAAGAGTACCACTTACAATTAATATTATTGCCCAAAGACTTGATATTAATGTTGTGCTAGGTATCTTGATATGGGACCGACCATTATTTGGTATATCTTTTATGGTTAAATAAAGTAGTCTATCATTCTAACTGAGATTATTGAAATAAGATGTCGCCAAAGTAACCTCTCTTGTGTAGATTGTTCATGAGGGATGTTGGTTGTTTGTGTGTGTGTGTGTAAATCCATGTGGGTATTAGTCGGCCCAAAGAAAGGTTAATAATTGGCCGAATTGCACACACATCTGTGGCGGTAAACATATGACGATTATAAGGTTTTACATGTGAATAATAAGTCGGTCCAAAGATAGATTTAGTATTTAACATGAATTATTGTCAATATTTGATCACTACAAGAAGAGTACCATGTGTGTGTGTGTATAAATTCATGCGGGTATTAGCCAGCCTAAAAGAAGGTTAATACTTGGTTGAATTGCACACACATATGTGGTGATAAACATGTGACGATTATAATGTTTCACATGTGAATAATAAGTCGATCAAAAGATAGATTTATTGTTTGACATGAATTATTGTCAATGTTTGATCGCTACAAAAGGAGTACCACTTACAATTAATATCATTGTCCAAATACTTGATATTAATGTTGTGCTAGGTATCTTGAGATGGGACTTACCATTATCTAAATTTGTTGATTATTGTATTTGGTTATTAATGTGAGCATGTTTGTTTGTTTGTTTTGTTCTCTTTAAAGCTAGTGTTCTACTATATCTGCTAATACCAACTTTAAGGATTGGAAGGAGAACATAGAAATTGTTCTCAGCTGCATGGATCTAGACCTTGCACTTCGGATTGAGCAACTCTCTTCTCTTACGGATGTAAGTTCTTCTGATGATAGGAAGAACTTTGAGAAGTGGGATCGCTCAAATCGCATGAGTCTTATGATCATCAAACGCGACATTCTGGAGGAATTTAGGGCTGAAAAGATACTAAAGCCAAAGAGTTCCTAGCCGAAATGGAAAAGCATTTTACGAAAAACGATAAGGCAGAAACAAGCACGCATTTGCAAAGCTTGATTTCTATGAAGTACAAAGGCAAAGGGAACATTAGGGAGTACATTATGGAAATGTGTTATATTGCTTCTAAGCTTAAGGCATTGAAGCTCGAGCTGTCTGAAGACTTGCTCATGCATTTGGTATTAATATCACTTTCTGCACAATATAGTCAGTTTAAGGTTAGTTACAACTGTCAAAGGGAGTAATGGACTCTTAATGAGCTCATTTCTTACTGTGTGTAAGAGGAAGAAAGATTGAAGCAAGATGAGATTGAGTGTGCTCATTTGGCTAGAACATCTAATGATAAGGGCAAATAAATGAAGAATAATGAAGTTACAAAACACCTTATGAGCTTTGTATAGGCAGAAAGCCTAGCCTAAAGCATTTTCACATCTACAGATATCCAACTGAGGCAGGGCCTTACAGGCCATATGAAACGAAATTGGACTCCAAAACCATGAGCAGCTACTTCATTTGGCTACTTTGAGTGATCTAGGGGCTATAAGTTTTATGATCCCACACTTAGGTCAATTTTTTAGACGGGAACTGCAACACTTTTTTAGGATGTTGAGTTTGGGGGGAGAAATAAGGTTAGAGTCATTGTCTATGAGGAGGAATCGGTTTCGATTCCCATTATCGTTTTTTGACAATGTGCTGGTTTATATACCAGTCATTGATCAAGAAGCGAATCTAGATCCTCAACCAGACAATGTTGAACAACCCCCCATTCAAGATGAGACAATTGTTTCTGAGGAACAAACTCAACAACCTTAAAAACCAGCGTCATTAAGGCGATCCACTAAAGAAATAAGAAATGCTATTCCGGTCAATTTTTACGTATTTCTTCAGGAACATGAGGAAAGCTTTGGAGTGATGGAAAATGATTCAATCAACTTCCATCAAGCCATGAAGAGATACAACTCTCAAAAGTGAATTGATGTCATGAATGAGAAGTATAAATCTATGCACGACAATAAGTTTTAGGAACTTGTCTCATTACCAGAATGTGCGAAGCCCATTGGTTGTAAATGGATATTCAAAACCAAAAGGGATTTAAAAGGTAATGTGGAGAGGTATAAGGCTCGTCTTGTAGCTAAAGACTTTACCCAAAAGGAAGAGATTGACTATAAAGAGACTTTCACTCCGGTTTCAACGAAAGACTCTTTTAGGACAATCATGGCACTTGTTGCATATTTTGACCTTGAGCTTCATCAAATGGATTTCAAGATGGGGTTTCTCAATGGTGACATTGATGAAACTATTTATGTGGTGCATCTAGAAAACTTTGAGTTGAGAGATCCAAAGAATATGGTTTGCAAATTGACAAAATTCATCTATGGACTCAAGCAAGCTTCCCTTCAGTGGTACCATAAGTTACATCAAGTGATTATCTCGTTTTGTTTTGAGATAAACGTTGTTGATAATTATGTGTATCACAAATTTAGTGGAAGTAAGCACATATTCCTGGTTTTATATGTCGATGACATACTGTTTGCCATAAATGATATAGGCATGTTATACAATACCAAGAGATTTCTATCAAAGAATTTTGAGATGAAAGATCTTGGTGACACCTCCTTTGTATTAAGGATCCAGATACAATGAGATCGCTCTCGGGGTATTCCTGGATTATCATAAAAATGCTATATCGATACAGTGCTCAAGAGGTTTGGCATGCAGGACAGCAAACCAGGTGACACCTCTGTCGCTAATGAAGACAAGTTCAGTCTTAATCAGTGCCATAAAAGTAACCTGGAAGTTAAGGAAATGCAGAAGATTCCCTATGCATCAGTTGTAGGGAGTCTAATGTATGCTCAGGTGTGTACGCATCCGGATATTGCCTACATTGTTGGTATGTTAAGCAGATATTTAAGTAACCCTAGGATGGATAATTAGAAAGCAGCCAATTGGGTTATAAGGTATTTGAAGAGAACAAAAGATTACATGATCACATATAGGAGATCGGATCAATTGGAGATCATCTAGTATTTCGACTCTGATTATGCTGGATGCTAAGACAGTAGGAGATCCACTTCAGGCTACATATACTTGTTGGCTGGTGGAACTATTTCTTAGAGGAGTACCAAATAGACACTCATAGCTTCTTCCACCATGGCAGCAGAGTTTGTAGCATGTTATAGGCATCCAACCATGGAATATGACTGCATAATTTTATCAATGGGCTGCACATTCTGGAGGGTGTTGAAAGTCCACTCAAACTATATTGTGACAATAAGTCAGTAGTGCTATATTCTAACAACAACAAGAGCTCATCTAGGTCAAAGCATATTGACATTAAGTTCCTAGTTGTGAAGGAAAGAGTGCAGAGTGGATATATATCCATACAGCAAATTGGGACAAACTCTATGATGGCGGATCCGCTTACAAAGGGATTAGCACCCAAGGTCTTTCATGGCACACTGCTCATATGGGCGTTATTTTGTGTGAGGATATCACATTATAGTGGGAGTTTGTATAATTTTTTTATTTTATTGCTCTATGTTTGATTTTAGATATACTTATGCATTTATGTATTTTGATATTTTTCTGATCAAAAATAAAGTATTCGGTTAATTACACTCTGTTACATTGAGTTAAGTAATGATCTCACTAAAGAATAAAGTATGACCAATTGGAATAGACATGTATAGATCACATTACATGTAATTTCCATGCTACGCATCCATGATTGACCTATGTCATTTGGTTATGTTGGTATACATAACCATTGATGGGTTTAGACACTCTAAATGTGACGAAAGCCGCTTTGATCCTATATCGGCATAATCAATGGACAAGATTGTTCGGATATACCCTAAAATCGTGATAGTAAAATTTTGGAGCTCATAAAGTCAAACACATTTGTAAAGTTACATATGTGGCCCAGTGTGAAAATACAATCACGATTAAATGCTCAAGGCTAACCTAGAGGGGGGTGAATAGGTTAGATATCTTTTTTCGACTCCCTTAGAAACAAACAAAAGTTTGTCCCTCTAGATTGCTTGTATCACAATATATATATATATTAATTAAAGAAAAATAATCAATATATAAACACAAGTAAAGTGTGATACAAACAAGTAATTGTAATACATACACAATCTATATTATAGAAAGGAAGTCACATATATAAAGAGTTCTATCCACAATACAAATACTAGAGAGATAGGGATAAAGAAAAGTTGACACAAGATATAACGTGGTAAACATCCGAAGAGGAAACATCCACGTGCTAGCAGCCACCGGAAAACAAAATCCACTAGTAGATAAGACAAGTACAATCTCTCAAGTGACCTCTTCACCTAGAAACTACCCTCCTATCCTACTCTAGAAGTTGTCGCCCTTTGCCAACATGTAACAAAATGAAGCATGTGAACATATCATAAAAGAGAACAATGTCTAGCATACAATGCTCCCCCTTGATAAATGTTATAACTAAAATTCATGATAGCATAAGGTTCACAAAGATGTTCGCACAATCACACATTCAAGCAATTTGAAGAAATATGAACAAAATAAGCTTCATATGCTAAGAGAGATACACAAAGATTTTCAAGTTCTCTTATAATTCTTTAACAATTGCTAAGATATCATCATACTCATAAACAAAGCGTGTGTGTGAGAGATATGCTTCAAATATATATCAAGAAGTAATTTGATAATCAACATGCAAACAATTTCCAACAACTATTCATCTTAAGTTTTTTCCATAAAAAGTCAAATCGATTATCATCCGAAATTTTTGGTTTTAAGAGAATAGATTTCAACACATAAGCATGTGTGTGCATGTGGCTCGTCATCCCATTTCTGTTTTTCAACCCGAGCTCATTTGATTTTCAACTAAACTTCTTTTTAAGCCTTCTTCCTTTTCTTTTTAGGCTTTGAATCAATTTTTTTTTTATGAATTCCTTTCAACACTTCTTTGATTTTTCCATTTTTTTTTACATAAACAAAATTCACTTTATGATGGCTTTCACTCATCACAATGGTGTAGCTCTTTCCAATATTTGGTAGCTTTCACAACCAATGTGTGTAGCCCTTTTCATAAAGGTGATCGTTGAGTTCTATGTAATTGCCGAAGCAAAATGAATACTAACCATAGGTCATTTTAAATGTACTTAAGCACAAAAACTTCAAGATGTATCCAATGTTTACATATTAGTAAATTCAACGTACTAGCAAAACATATAAGAGAAGCAATGTGCAATTTTTAGAAAACCAAGATTTTATGGCTCATAAGCACATGATCTAAGAGCAATAAGTAGAGACTTATTCAAGATCATTACTTCTCTAATGAGTAGCTTTCAAAGAATATGAAGTTCATATTTTTAAAAGTAATACCACTCAATATACTATACACAAACAATTTTCAAAGTTAAGATCAATGTGAATAATATCACTATTAGATCCTAAAATAACAAATGTCAATGAGAACCATATGTATGCTATACAAAATTCTCTAATATGACATACTATGAGATGTATGTCAAAAATTGAGTCAAAAGATGAATATCTAAGAGAATATGCATTAGAGTATATAGATACCTTTTTTCACATTAAATTCACCAAATATCATACTTCCGCCCTTTTTATGAGCACTCTTGCCTTGAATGTCCTCATGACACCAAATTGACGATGTTTCACAACAAGAGTATAAAAAGCATAATATCTCAACTCAATCAACACATATAACAAAAGAACTTCTTCAAAGTTAATTAACAAATTTTGACCATCATAACAAACATGATGTGAGATAACCAAGTTCATATCAATACATGGAGTATTCAAAGCTAGCAAGCAAGAATTCTCAACACGATTGATATATAGCCTCAAAGCTATCTCACATGTGCTTCTTATTTTAGTGATAAGAGCACTCACCCTTGAACCACTTGTTCTTGGGTGTACCTACACAAACATTTCCAATATCATCCTTGACAACAATGTTAAATCTAGAGTAAAGTCCTTCAATGACTTGATTAACAAGAATATTATTAACACACTCTTTCTTAACATTTTCAACACAAGCTTTGTCAATTTGAACAATATTAGAATTCTTTCTACTCCACAACTTTTTCTCATGCTTAGCGATATTATCATGTTTCTCAACTTTCAAGGCCTTAGCATGTTCAAGTTGAAGTTTAATCTCCTTATCCCTAGATTCATTTCATAATTTGCATTTTTCAATATATTTATAACACCTAGGCTTAATGTGACCTATTGTGTTGCAATAATGGCAAATTAGAATAAAAGATGAGATTGTACCTTTTGGAGTTGAACTAGCTTTACTAGGAGTTTGCAAAGATACCATGTTTGCGAACTTCTTCTTGGCTTTTGATCTTCTCTTCTTGTATGGTTTCTTATCAATCACAACTTCATCAAAGTGTGTATGAAGTGATGCTTCCAAGAGCTCCTCTTCAACTACCAAGTCGTCTTCACCACTATAAGAGTTAACAAGATTCCTAACACTAGACACACTAATCAAATCATTCACTAAGTCCTTGATAGACTCATTAGCCGTGTCTATCTCTTCCATTAATTCTTGTTCTCTCTTCTTCAAAGAAGATATCACATTATCCTTCTCAATGTTTATCATTTCAAGTTCTCTAAACTTCTTCATAATATCACCTTTCTCACCAAGAAGTCTACGAGTAACAACCACAAACTCATCTAGTTGCTTCTTGATCAAATCACCATTTTCAACTACTTCTCTTTGAGCATTGTCTCTATCTTCTTCAAGCTTTTCTATCTTCTTCAACAACTCAAGATTAGTAGGAATGGAACTAGAGCTTCCATCATGATTTGCATCAAGGTTCTTGTTCAAAGATATTTTACTACCAACATCTAGTGGAGAATGAGAAACCGTTAGAGCTACAAAGTTGCTCACCAACTTTTCATCACTTGAAGACTCACTACTAAAGCTTTCATTGTCACTAGAATTATCATCACTCCAAGTAGCCGCCAACACTTTTCCTTTCTTATCTTTCTTAGATGGCTTCTTGGTGCACTCACTAGCAAAGTGACCAAAACCTTGACAATTATAGCATTGAACCTCTTTCTTTTTCATGGCTTGATTATTCTTCACAATCCTTGGAGATGATGTTCTCTTGACTCTTTTTTCCTTAGAAGACTTGCCTTTAGGCTTGGCATTCTTCTTTAGAAACTTCTTGAACCTTCTAACCAAGAGTGCAATTTCATCATTTTCATCATCACTCTCCTCCTCTATAGCATTGAGAGCGATTCCCTTACTCTTGATCTTTGGCTTCAAGCACATCTCATAAGTTTGGAGAGACCCAAGCAACTCATCAATATTCATACTATCCACATCCTTGCTTTCCTCAATGGCCATCACCTTTGATTTGAATCTTTTAGGAAGAGACCTAAAGATTTTCCAATTTAAACGCTCTTTTGAGATAGGTACTCCAAGTGCTTGACATTGGTTAGCTATGTTAAAAAGCCGGAATTGGAAGTCTTCAAACTTTTCTTCCTTACCCATACTTAAACCTTCAAATTGTTATGCCAATATTTGAAGCCTTGATTTCTTCACCGCTAAGGTTCCTTCATTAGTAACTTAAAGAGTATCCCAAGCTTCCTTTACGGATTCAAGATTTTGAATGTAGGAGAATTGATGCCCATCAACTCCTCCAAAGATGGCATTCATAGCACGATGGTGCCATTTAGCAACTTCAAACTCATTTGTTGTCTATTCATTCCTTGGCTTGAGTATCATGGTTCCATCCTCTAAAACCTTGGTAGGAGGACTATAACCTTCTTCCACTACCATCCAAGCCCTTTCATCAATAGAGCGGATGTAGGCTTTCATCCTAAACTTCCAAAACCCATAGTTAGTGCCACGAAGTAATGGTGGCCTAGAATTTAAGGCTCCTTCCTCCATTACATCATCTTGTAAACCCATGACTTCAAACGCCTTGCAAAAACCGTGAAAGTATCACCCCGGACTCACACTAAGTGCAATCTAGTGTCCTGCTTTGAAACCAATTGAAAATACAATCACGGTTAAATGCTCAATGCTAACCTAGAGGGGGGGTGAATAGGTTAGACACCTTTTTCGACTCCCTTAGAAACAAACAAAAGTTTGTCTCTCTAGATTGCTTGTATCACAATATATATATATTAATTAAAGACAATTAATCAATATATAAACACAAGTAAAGTGTGATACAAACAAGTAATTGTAACACATACATAATCTATATTATAGAAAGGAAGTCAACATATATAAAGAGTTATATCCACAATACAAATACTAGAGAGATAGGGATAGAGAAAAGTTGACACAAGATATAACGTGGTAAACCTCCGAAGAGGAACATCCACGGGCTAGCAGCCACCGGAAAACAAAATCCACTAGTAGATAAGACAAGTACAATCTCTCAAGTGACCTCTTCACCTAGAAACTACCCTCCTATCCTACTCTAGAAGTTGCCGCCCTATGCTCAACAATCCGAGGCTTCACACCTCTTGTCAAGATTTCCTTGCTCACCTTATCCGGATCCTCACGACCTAAGGCAAGACTTCTTGCTCAACTAAGTCTTCACAACTCTAGTCAAGACTTCCTTACTCACCTATCCGAGTTCTCCCAACTCTAGGCAAGACTTCTTACTCGACTATCCGGATCCTCCTGATCCTAGCCAAGACTTCCTTGCTCGACAATCCAAGGCTTCACACCTCTTGCCAAGACTTCTTGCTCAACACCATAGGTCTCACACCTATTGTCAAGACTTCTTCTCACAAGGCATCTAGGTGATCATGAATGTAAAACGCAAACAAGCACGCAACATAGAATGCTATGATCAACAAATCCTATGGAAATATAAGCATGAATGCACAAATCACATATAGTCTAGTTAATCATGCATGTATAAACAATCTAGATCAAGTAAGATATGTTCAACAATAATCACAACCTAGATACATGCATAGATCTAAACTTGAATCACAAGATATGTTCACTAAATCACAAGATCAAGTTTAAATCACACAAACCAAAAACATGCTAAAATCATATGACAAAGTCAATTAGATTTAAGCTAAAGTTCTAGAGCATATTACTAACATAGATTCAACAAATCACATGAATAGCTCAAAAGAACATAAGCACATGTATTATGTGAGAATTTCGGCCAAGAGAGCCTAATACATGTGAAGAACTATTTTTCACAAAATCAATCAATCAAAGATCATAAAATAGTCCTAGAATCAAAGCTAGCACAATACAATCCCAAACATGTGAAACATAGGTAAAATCAAAACCTAACTCAACATGTATGATTTCAATTGAAACTCAATCTAGCTTTGAAAGTGTTCAAAACACAAATCAAAACACTCACAATATAAAAATATATGTAGAAGAATAAAACTCAAGGCAATTGACCAAGTTTTAAAAGAAAACTTTGAGAGAAAATCAATACCTCAGTTGATTTAGGTGCAGTCCAGTTTTTGTATGATTAGACACCAATAAAAGCAGCAAAACTAACTAAAACCTTCAGAAAAAAGATGGAGGATGAATATATGAACACTCTCAACTTCGAATCACTCAAATCGGAGTTCAAATGAAGAAGTCATGGTGTTTGGAATGTGAGAAAATTTAGAGAAAAAATTTCTGCACACTTGTTTTAAATTTCTTCTTAGAATGAAATGTGAGAGGGAAATAGTTTATAAAGTTGTGGGAAACTTAGACATGTGAAATGACCAAGAGGGGCAAGATGAAGCCAAGCAAGCTTGCTGCCCGAGATGGCACGTGGGCATCTCGAGGCAGCAAGCCTTCTTCCCCGAGATGGCACGCGCAATCTCGGGAAAGAAGTGCCTTGCTTGCTTATTTCTCCTTCGACCTTCCTTCGCGTTCTTCTACCGTTCTCCGGCCTCCAAACTCAGAATTTAAATCTGTTTGCTGATTACAAACCATAACTCTCACACAAACATGAACATATAAGATACTCAACCCAAAAAATAATAATTCGACGCGATAAACGAAGACGAAAACAATGTATGAAACATAAGTTGAAAGTGTAGTATCTTTTGATTTAGAACTTGAAATCAATAGTATGAGTAACCGAAATGACCGGAACTCAATCAAGAATGATTTAAGACTAAATCCAAGTTCAATATCCATGTTATACAAACATATACACACACAAACACAATTCACACTAGAATGCAAACTACATAGAGATAGTTTCTAATCATGCATATTCCAAAACATGTTATTTCCATACCAATGCATGAGCATTCATCTTCAAGTGTGTGAATGTGTTATACATGGTGCATAAAAATGAAGGGACACATATGAATGAATTGTATGTGTGTGCATATAATGGTGCACAATGATGCAGGGACACAAATGTATGATATGTGTGTGTGTGTCTAAGCCTTGTAAAAGAAAGATAAAGTCTTAATATACCTTTGTAGAACCATATTGCATCTTTTCTCTTGAAGACTTAGAACTTGTTTTGACTTGTTGTTTCTTCTTCCTTGAAGCTTGAATCGTCATGAATCTAAACAACTAAATCATTACAAGTAAACATCATTTTGATATGGAATTAATGTCAACACAAACTAAAACCTAACACAGTGGGAGATTGTTGGAAAATTCCATCCTGTGGGGCCACACATGTAAATAATAAATGTGTTATGCTATCTTTTGGGTTAAGCTTAAATTAAAGTGATCTAATTAAGATTTTAAGTGTTAAGGCTTAAGGATATAATTATCATGGAATTAATGTGTAGATACCAGAGTGTTATTTATAATTTGATGAGGGACCGAATTAGAAATAACAAAACATATAATAATATGTTTATTATATGTATTAAGTTTATGGTCACCAAGTTATACGATACTTTTGTTTTGTTTGTATCCCCGTCAACAGAGCAAAATAGAACACTATATGGTTCAAAAAGATCGTGATAATTCGGAAGATCACAACCCGTCCACCAACCTCCGGTAATGGATTCTGGTACGTTTCCGCTATCGATTATCTTTATTTTTCTCTTGAATTGATATAGGTTAGTAATAAGTATATTAGGGTTTGATTAATCAGGATATAGAAACATGTTTAGGTTGCGAATCGGATTACTTATGTGTCTATACATGTTGATTTGTATTAATTGAATTCCTTACATTGATCACATGTCAGCAACCGGTGGATTTATTGATTGTAGGTGCTCTACAGGATATCATTTTTATTCCAGGTTGGTGAATTTAGTGGGTTGTTGGAGGTCAGTGATGTGAACAAGAATAGTAGTAAGTCTTTATAAGTCTTGATTTTTAATAATTTATTAATAAAAAAATTGTGTTTGCAGGTTTTGTTCCAAACGTATAGAGAACTTGAAGCTGTCTTCAATAACATTGAATGTAATGGAAATTATTAAAAATAACCACAACTATTATGAAAATTTTGTTTTTAACCACATACGAAAATTTATTCGTTAATAGCCACTTTTTGAGAAATTACTTGAATGCCCTCATATAAAAACATCCCCAAACACTTTCTCTCTCTTTTCTCTTTGTTTTTCTCTCTCCTTTCCTATCTCTCTCTCTCACCGATCTCTCTCTCCCGTCAATGGTGTGCAGGCGAACCGTCGTCGGCGATCCTGCGAAGGCCGACAAACCGTCACCGACCTCCTCCTCTCTCCCATTGAACCTCTCTTTCTCTCTCCCTGCTTTCTCTCTCCTTTCCTTTCTCTCTCACAAGTCGACGACGGCTTGCCGGAGTGCCGTCGCCTGAGCTTCACAACTGTCCAGCAACGCCGTTGAGCTCCCCCTCTACCGGTGAGTAGATTTGTCGGAAAAAATGGAAGAAAACGAAATACCCAAAAACCCAGAACATTTCAAGTTTCAACATTTCAATTTAGTCAAGATTTCAAGTTTTAACATTTTAATTTAGGCACGATTTCAAGTTTCAAAATTTAAAAACGAAAAACTTAAAAACCCAGAACATTTCAAGTTTCAAGATTTCAATTTAGTCAATATTTCAAGTTTCAAGATTTCAATTTAAGCAAGATTTCAATGTTCAAAATTTCATGTTTTTAGACAAGATTTCAAGTTTCAAGTTTCAAGTTCTAGTCGTGATTTCAAGTTTTAAGTTTTAAGTTTCAAGTTCTAGTCGTGATTTCAAGTTTGATTCCAGATTTTAGTCATGATTTCAAGTTTACTTTCAGTTTTAAAGAAAAAATCAAATTTAAGGGTATTTTTATAATTTATGGACATACACTGAAATTTTTTAAAAAAAATGACTATTAACAAATAAAATTTCAAAAGTGATTACAAACAAAAGTTTAATGTTTCCCATAACTATTTTTTATTTTCTCTCTTGAATGTATGTGTCTTAATCAACTTCAAGCAAACAAGATTTTGGTATGTCTAAGAAAGTATAAACGATTAACGGATCGACCAAGCCTCAACAAATAACAGACAACAAACAAAGAAGCGTCGAACGTTTGACTGATATGTAAATGGGATACCTGATCATAAGGGACAGGTTAGAATCAATACCCATCAAGATTATTTTTCCGTAACAACGAAACCTTATGTTTATCATGTTCATGAATATAGTGATTGGTATAGTGTATGGAAGTATGTTAATCCATTATTGTATTTATGAAAACTTACAATTCATCATGAAATTATCTTTTATCGACTTTCATAACTAAACCCTCTCACATATGAATGGAGAGGGGTTTTGGATTTATTATTGTGATAAAAAAAATCATAATTATAATTATAATTACCTATATATATATGAAGACAAATCAAGCACATACAACACATTGTTTTGTTGGTTTATGAACTAAGCTTTTAAATCGTATAATATTCTACTTATTATTTAATCTCGATAAATTCCCCATCAAACTTGGGTAAATAAATTGAAAGCACATTTATAAAATAGACTTTTAGAATAAAGATGAAGGACCCCGTCCATTACCCAAAACCGATTTACATACTTTTTTATAAATTAAAATGAGTACATTTCATTCTTAAAAAAAATAATGGGTACATAAGTACATTTAATGGGGACTGTAGTTAGAAAATGGGGGGGGGTGGTTAGTACCAGAATTCCGACTTACTCTTTAGCCCAATTTTAGCTTTTGGTAGGAATATAATAATATTGCCCTTACTTCTTTGATACGGGTTGATTTTTATTTTCTTAGATTTTTAAGCATAATATTTGATAGTGTATGTTTAATGAATATTACCAAGTTTTATGTGTAAATGTATTTTGATATCTTTTTTTATTTCGTGAGTAAATGTGAGATCCAAATAACTCAGACAAGTAAACCACTTTGCCAAGGAGTGTGTGAATGCATCCTGATATAGTGCAGCAATCAAATGCACGTTTTAATTTGTACTGAACTGAGCAAGGCACCTACAACAACAGTTGATGAGTTCACTAAACTTGGCAGTTAAAACTTTATTTTATTTCCTTCCTTGAAAAAAATGTACGGAGTGCATTGTTTTTCCATCACAAAATAACTACCAAGCACCGACTGACTCATCACTCATCAGGCTGTGGTTTGCTTTGGCTTGATCAGCATTGCTCTTGAATACAAGAAGACTCCAGCAAGAGCCACTGCGGTTCCTGCTCTCAAAACAAATATTTACCCACAAAAACCATAAATGAAAAGTAGAGAATTGAAGAAAATGATAATGCAACTAACGGTCAGAAACTAATAACAATTACCAAGAGAGCTGATAGGGGTAACAGGTGTTTTGAAGAAAACGACTGAGGAGACGATCACCACCACACGCTTCACACAGTTTCCTACAGAGTGTGTCACAGGTGATACCTTTTGTAGTATCATGTAGGACACCTGCCCCACAAATATAAATTATTCCAATGAAAATTTGAGGAATTGTTTACTAATTGTAATACACACAACATTTAAAACCTCACCTGCTGGTAAGCATGGAAACAGAACCCTGCCATAACAGATCTCACACATAGCTCTCTTATGTTCAAACCTTGACTTGCCTGAAAAGGAATTAAGGTCCAAGAGCAGTTTCATGCAATATGTTTCCTGAACAAACAACTATGATGAATCGAAATCGAGATCAATTTTTCTAATTTTGAACATTTACTATATACTCACAACAGATTGAAGGTGTCCAGGGGTAAACTTGAGGCCTTCAATGAAAATAGCAGCAGGAACCAACAAGATAAAAGAAATGATGGTTATTACAGAGAAGAGATTGATGTTGTCCAAAGTATCCTGTTGGAGGAACAATTACAAAACATGTTTTTGGACAAGTGTAGAAAATGCTAATGAAAATGAAAAGTGAAACTACTGAATTTTTGTAATTTCTGGTTACCTCTTTCCTAACCATGAACTTCTTGCTAAGTACGTTCCGTGATTGGTTAGTCACATTGGAAGCCATTGCACTTATAAAACCAGTCCTGGTTGTTTCAAAACAGAATTATTAGTACTATTTAAGAGGCGGGATTGAAAGCAGGATCTAATCTGAGGTGCTACATAGAGAATACTCCGTGCACCAGAAGAATGTGCTTACCATTCTCTTTCAACCAGTCAACACGAGTAAAGAATATTACCAATTAAAAGATGCCTCAGTGAGTGATGCCAATACTACTCCACCAACAATCGGCACAAGGGAAGAAACTACCCACAAAGTCGGCCTCTGTATACAAAGATTGATGAAAACTGAGTCAAATGACTTAAATAACATAGATTATCTGGTTACACAACACCATAGATCCGTAGCATTCATCACATTCAGTCACGAAAATCCATTAAAGAAAAAGGGAAAAAAAAAATGGAGCACATAATTCTTACTTCACTGAGAAATAGGGCAGCTAGTAAGACTGTGAAAAAGGGCTCCATAGCTTTGATCGTCTGAGTAAATGAAATGTTAACCATTCCTAGACTAACATTGGTCAAAAGATTCCCCAGTGTGTGAGCCACAGCCAGCGGCAGGATTGCTGCAAGCTGAAAAGTTAATATATCAAAACAATATCACGATTCATTAGCACTTATAGTTAATTAGAAACAACTTTACTATGAAATGGTTTCGATGGAGAGGAAAGGTACCTGAGAACGACTCAATTTAGGCCGTGGGTAGAGATTAAATGTCCACGTCAAGATAATCATCACAGTTCCACAACCAAATTGGAATGCTGAAACAGTTGTTGGATATGGGTAGACCTTAAGGACCTATTCACAGACAGTAATATTAGACCATAAGAAAAAACTGGCACGGTTGTCAAATGTTTGGTTCTGCCATTTAGTTAATGTGAACCATGTACTGCTAAAATGATCAATAAAATTGACATGAAGTAAACAGAGAAATACTGTAGAATTTGCTCAAAACTTGAGACAGGAAATACTGAATATACTGGAGATTGAGATTAGAAGATACTTGGCATGCTTAAGGCTGCCAAAAGAGTGGGGAAACGAAAATTAAATGGGTTGAGACTTTATGTTGTATTCATTTTGGGTTCCAAAATATGAACAAATCACTCAAAGTTCACTTGGTTCATAATTTCAAATAAGCATTGCATTCAACAAGCATATCAAAGTGAAGCAATAAAAATGGAATAAACAAGGCAATTACGGAGACGATGAACCTGTTTGTTGAAAATGTTGAAGTAGATGTTCAAAATATACCAGAGTCCGAACAGCCCTGCAAGCTGCAAGGTGTGTGACAAAGCACTTGATTTCCCGGTCACGTCATCTACGTTATCAGGAACTGAAGCTGCTCTAACTTTCAAATTATCAAACCTTTGATTTAAACATATAAAAGAAGAAGAGATTAGTCTGTTCAAGCGAGAAGAAGAGCCGAAATATGAAGTATTTTGACATGATGAAACTCTATAAATAAGACCAAGATCAAGTGGTTTCAAAGAATGTGAACACAAAGTTAGACCAAATATGGGATTGGTGTTTCTGTTTTTAAAAGGTACGAGAAATGGGGTTGAAGGAGGAGAAAAACAAGCAAGCACAGAGCTTGGCATTTTGGAGGGTTGCAAAATCAAAGAGGAGATAAAGAGTTTAATGGGGTCTTAACGTTGCATGAAATATAGACTTTGGCACTGTAAATGCACTACATTTTCTCTTCTTTTACTTTCTATCAAGAGTCAAGTCAGACTCAGACTAGTCTTGCTTTGGCTACATCATTCTTATCGGACAAGAAGCTTTAGACTTTAGTGTTATTTTCAATTCGAAATTGATGCATGAAGAAAGCAACATTGATCAGTTGATTTTTAACATCAGATATTCTGAATGATGGTTGATATCAAAAGAATAATGTATGAGATCCATAAGTACCTAAATTAAAGAAATTTAGGATGCATAAGATCAATGGTTGATCAAGTAGCCAATGATCAATGGTTGATGATGGTCTTATCTACATAAGTCTTTCGAAAAGGTTCCTTGAAACGTGCATCATGCATCAATAATTGTCATTAGACATTCTAAAGTTTGGTTGTTGGCGTTTAATGGTGATTAGCTGGTGCTGGGAAGCTGGAAATGAATGGATGGCATTTGTTTAATGGTCATGTGAACAAAATTTGCTGTGACAAAAGATGTGGTATGCAGTGCCCCTTCTTCACACTAAATATCTTTCGCAGAGAACTTCATGGTCCACCACCTTGAACACGATTTCATCCATTTTCAAACAGCTTTCCACATCTGGGGATAATGCAGCCAAAATAGTTCTACTTTGGTAAACGAGGCTGAGAGTTCAAGGGTTGAAAATTTGGATGGCTAACAACAATCCGGCTGTCTATTATTTCCACATCATAACAATATCTGTTTTACCTTTGGAGAGTGGATCTTTTCAAGATTAGTCTGCTATAAAATCAAGAAAATGGATAGAGATAGTACTTGCATAGTTGCATGTAAGACAGCCAAGATTCTTTGTACTTTCTAGCTAAGCATAAAATTAGGAATACAAGCATAATAAGTAACTATTTTGCTCCAGAGTGGTCATATTTTTTGAGCTTACCAGAGCACTCACCTCTCTCTAAAGATCGTTCTCTAAGTTGTCATAATTTCAGACCATGAGGGTCTAATGACCTGTTATAGCATGCAAGTGGGTGAAGTGACTAGTAAATGCCATTCTTCATCGACACTGATAAGATTTTCTTTTTGGATAATTCAAAATTCAAAGTTGAATAGAATTCCTATAAATCAGCCCTGAATGAGTCAAATACAAGTGCAAATTACAGTTATAACCTGCAAACTTCATGAGAGGCATTTGAGTCTTGCAAATGTTAGATAGCCAGTGTGACCTTTGGCTTCACCACAGGGCCTAGCCATGACAGCAGCACTACTTTGATTGTCCTGCTCATTGCTCCCTTCAATTGAATGCTGCTTCCTCTTGCATGGAAGAGAACCACCTCCATTATCCAGGCTACCATCCATTTTACCTTGCCGAACTTCATAGGTGCGAAGTCGTATCTCGAATGTCCTTATGTCTAGAAACCAGCACAGGATACATGTAAATTAATATCCATCAACAAATATTTAAAGACAAAGGAGTAATAAGGAATAAATTCATCAACTAAAAAGTACATATGAAAAATAAAACATCAATTTTGAAGAGAGAACGAGGATAAAAGAAAGAGGAAGGATGAACTAAACTAATCAAAGACATTGCAGAAGCTAATCATGTATAAAGTAGTTTTGATTGGTTTTACCTGTAAAGTTTAATCTAAGAGATTCACATGTGCGTTGCACTTGCTCGATACAAGGTGAGAAGGAGCATAAAACTCCATCTTGTTTCAACATTTTCCCCGCTGATGGAATAGTCAGCCAAGGTTGGGGTAGGTCCAGAAATACAGAATCAGCCATCCCCAAAAATTCATCTGGAAATCCCTCACCCTGAATATCTCTAATTCTCACAGTGACCAAGCTGCTCACTCCTGTCTGCTCAAAATCCTGCCTGTTGAAAAAATACCACCAGGATAACATTTCAATACATCCATTAGAACTGGGAAAGATGATCGTATCTTCCTCCCCTGATCACCCACCATAGGACAAAGTAACGTATGTTACTGAACAAAGAACTAGCATCTGGTGGACCGAGACCGTGGTTTGAATTTTCTGTGACAAAAATAACTAAACTTTTTATTGGTAAGAGTAACACTTGAAACTTGGGTCAAATTTAATGAGCAACAATTTCCTTTAAATACCAACTTATTTACAAATTCTGTAATTGAAATTGAAATTTTTACATCTACATTAAAAACAAAAAGTAAAGAAAGAAAAAGATCCCATGTTATGAATTCCAATTGAGTACCAAAAATATTAAACATCAACTAACAACATAAGGATATGTACATTATAAAAACTACATTTTTACCTAACTGATGCAGCCCTTTGCTCATGGAAATCAAATGTATAGACATGTCCTGTAGGAGCTGCAGCCCTTGCAAGAGAAGTTGTCAAAGATCCGCTTCCAGTCCCCGACTCCAGAACCAAACAACCAGGAACAATTTCCAAGTACATGATCACAAAACTAATATCCGCAATGTAAAGAATCTGAGTTCTGTGGCTCAAAACCAAAGTCCATAATTCCGGAGTTGGGGCTAACAAGTAAACAAATTTGCCCTTGTTGCTAAAAACCTTGGACCCAAAGGGCTTGCCTATCCAGTCTGAATGCTTAAATACACCAAAACGGTTCTGGAGTACCGAGTCCTCACATACTTTAATAGCTTTCATAGCGTCGTGCCTCTCATAGACAATAACCAAATCCCCATCTGTAATGCACCGAGTAAAAGATATCTTTTTTGTGGGATCAGTTGGCAACATCCTTAAAATATTGGATTTTTCGATGCAGAGTCAATATAAGCTATATTATCTGCCAAGAATATAATTTACATGAAGAATTAGCATGAGTAGCTCAATCAAATCACCAAACGAAGGTACTGCTAACTTTTTTATTTCCTCTTCATTGTATTATTTGATCAATTTTGTGCACGTCCATAGAATACTAATATTATGTAATGATGAATACGATTAAAAATAAAATACTAGAAAGAAATACAAGCGTCAAAATCTACCTCAGATAAACAAAAGTAAGCTAATTACAACATCCGATTATCAAAAGCAAAACAGGGTTGAAGAAAAAGCAAGGCGCTCGTATTGAAACTCACCCGAAAAGAAACCGCAGTCCAGAGAACGAGAACTTCACCAAACCAGAGTTATTTTTTTTTTCAAGCGGTCGTGGGTGTTGTTAAAAGGAAGTTAGTTGGACATCAAAAGTGGGTGGCCTTCAACGAACAAGAACCACAACCAGCAATGGTAATGCTAAAGTGGTGAACCAGTGGCAGTGGCTCCGAGCCTCTGGCAGCTACGACACGATTTAGTTGAAAAATAAAACACAACCGGAAGAGAGTGAATGTGATGTTGTGGCAGGAGGGGTTTTGATTGATGTTAGGTCTAGTGGAGGCAAAACCTCCGGGCCTGGCACGGCCTGGCCCATAAGCAGGCCAGGCCTACCACACGGGCTGGCCTGTCAGGTCGGCAGTTGGCCAACGGCCACTTTATTATTATTATTATTATTATTATTTATAAAAAATAAAAATTAAAAAATTCATTAAAATTGCCATTTTATCCTCCCATTCGAATTTTCTATAAATACAACCTTCCAAATCAAATCTTTTCCCTCTCCCTTATCTAATTTCTCATTCTTCCTTTTCTAAAGGGTTGTTTGTTTTTTTCAATATAAGACTTATTGTCTCTTATATCTTAAATTAAGATAAATCAATTTGTTTATTTTTTCAACTTATATCTTATTTTAAAATGTATATAGAGTAATAGGGGTGGGCATAAAAACTGTAACCGAATCGAACCGAAAAAGGGTGTTCGGTTCAGTTCATAGCTTCTATTCAGTTCAAACCGATTAAAAATTTAAAAATTGAATTGAATTCGGTTTAGTTTCAATTTTGGACATATTAAACCGAACTTAACCAAATAAACCGAATTTTCTTAATTAATTATTTTGTAAGGTTCGATTTTATTATGGACCGTTTGTTGATGATGTTTTATTTTTATATTACATTATATACTACATTTTTATAAAATTTAAAAAGATTTTATATTTTGATTGAGTATGTAGACTGAATATGATTGAATTTTTAGACTGGATTGAAATTTGGGTTATATTTTGTTTAAATTATATTTTACATGTTATGTTTTCTTAAAAAAGTTTAAGTTTGAATGCCAAAAATGCAACTTAAATGCCTAAAAAATTTTAAAAACATATTAAAAAAATCTTCAAAACCCAATTGTGAAAATGGTGAGAAATGCCACATTTATTTTGGTGCGTTGCACTGATATCACTGTTTTAATAAGTTAAGTTTAAAAGACGTCTATTATGGTGAACTACTCAAATTTCCCTTAAATAATCAATTTTTAATTTTCTTTGTACTTTCATCTCCACTTTGATCACTGAAAGCAGCAACTTCTCTCTCTCTCTCTCCAATAAACTTGTCTAAAAATCGATCTACAACTTGTCTGAAAGTCGATATGTTTCAGTACAACAAGGTATTCTGAGTCTTGTAACAATTTATTCATTCCTTACGATTTGTAGTCCGAGTCTTTGTGTGAACATGAAGTTGGTATTGTGAAGTTTGAACCTTTGAAGTTTGAATCCCTGAGCCATTGTAACCTTTATCTAAGCCTTTTTTAAAGCTGTCCAGGACTTATAGCGTTCGAGTCTTTGTGTAAATTATCTGAGACTTTGAATAAAGTCTCTGAGTTTTTTTGTAAAGGCTCCGATATTTTTTGTAATGGCTCCGGGCTTTTCTTTTTTGTAATGGCTCTGAACTTTTTTGTAAAGGCTCCGAGCTTTTTTGTAAAGGCTCTGAGCTTTTTTGTATTGGTTCCAAGTTTTTTTGTAAAGGCTCTGAGTTTTTCTTTTTGTAAAGGCTCCGAGCTTTTTTGTAAAGGCTCAGGCTTTTTCGTAGTGGCTCTGAGCTTTTTGTAATGGCCCCGAGCTTTTCAATAAAGACTCTAAGACTTTTACTAAAGGCTCCGAGCTTTTCGTAATTACATTTCAAGCCTTTTAAGTACTTACTAGAAAAAAAAACCCACGAGCTAACCGGACGGCTCGACCCCCGAATGCGTCTGCATAGTGCCACTCCATTGCCGTTCGAGTGATTGTCTGGGTTTCAACTGGACTTTCTCTCTCCACTTAACAACTCAGTCACTGTAAAATGAATGAAAGAAATCTGATGTAGAACAACTATAGGAGGTATTTTTATCCGTTCACCATAATTGATATCTTTTAAACATTAGTTATTAAAGCAGTGACAGTGTTGAAATGTCACCTCCAAAAAGTGTTATTTATTTTTTGAATCCAATCCGAATTGAACCGAACCGAGATACATACGTTCGATTCAATTCGGTTTTCAGGTTCAAACCGATTCACATTTTTAAAAACCGAATACATGTTGGTTCAATACGGTTTTAGCCACAACCGAACCGAACCGAACCATCCCCACCCCTAGATATATATGTCTTTTAAAAAGTAAATTTTTTTGACTTTTATCTTATTAAAAAAGTGTTACAGTAGAGGTTTTTAGTAAATTTCCACAAATGTCCTATAACAGTTCATATATTTACAATTTTATCCGCATATAATAAAGCTCTAAAAATCAATTTTATGAAAATTCTCAATTTTGAAGAAACCCTAACACAACCTAATCAATTTTGCGTTTGTAATAAGTCATCCAAAATGAAAAAACAACTATATCATGGTATCTTAATTTGTAAAACTTATCCATATATCTAACAAATTAAGGTTTTATAAGATTTTAGATTAAAAACAAACAAACAAACAACTCCCTAATTCTCTCTACTCTCTACACACTTTAATACTCTATTTAATACTCTATACAGTAAAACCCCTATAAAATAATATTGTTGGGACCAAAAAAAATTATTATTTTAGAGGGGTTATTTATTTATCGAGAAGAATACTAATAATAAAAGCTAAAAAGTCCATAAGAACTCATTAATGGTTAATTTTAAAAAAAATTAATGGCTAAAATTATGTTTAATTGGAAGAACTCCACACGAAAAATATTTATTAATAAGAATATATTTAATTTTATATTAATTTAAGGAATCAATTAGGTTAGAGTGCAAATTCATCCGGTTTTGTTAATATAGATTGAAGTTAATGAATTAAAGCTCCCTACACGACGACACGTGGCGACGACATGTGGCACTGTGAGGGTTTAATTACGTGATTGCTTCTTATTTTGTGATTTATGAAATTGTCTCTTAATTGACTTGTGATTTGTGATTTATGATCACAACTTTCCCAGCTAATATCAATTTTCAATTAATTATGAAGACTATTCAGATTTTGAAGATCTTAATATGTATATATATATATATATATATATATATATATATATATATATATATATATAATTTTACATTTACAAAATTATTAATCGATTAATATTAGTGCTTTTTTTAATTATTAATGTAAAAAAAAAAATACAGCCCATTTGAAAGAAATTAAAGTGAGGAACAATAGAAGGGGAAAAGTTTTTATTTATTTTCTATTTTTTTTTATGTGATTGATTAAGAGAATTTAATCATTATCCCATTAATTATAGGATTACTACTTAATTTGTTATTTATGAGATTGACTCTTGATTTGGGAAGAATACCAAAATAAAAATAATTATTCCATTAAAAAACATTTATTAATAATAATATATTTAATTTTATATTAAATTAAAGAGTATTTTTTTTAAAAAAAATGGATTGACCTAAGAGGGAAAAACATCATTCAGCTTAAAAACCCCGAAAATGTCTAGGTTCATTATATATAATGATAAGTATAAGAATATTGATAATAAAAAAGGTAAAAGTCCAAAACAACACATTAATTGTTAAGTTTAAAAAAAGACCAATTAATGGCTAAAGCTATGATTAATCGGAAAAATACCAAAAGAAAAATATTTATTAATAAGAATATATTCAATTTTATATTAAATTAAAAAGTTAATTAGGTCATAGTGCATATTCATCCGGTTTTGTTAATATAGATAAAAATTAATGCATTTAAACTAAAGCTCCCAACACTTATAGGTCAACGATTCTCAAGTTAAATTTATGAGATCTTAAATGATGGTTCGCATTCACAAAGGATTTAATAAAATTGATTTATTAAGATTCTGACTGAAACAAACGATGATTAGATGATATATGAATAAGGGTTATTTTAGTATTTCATTTTACTGAGAATGTTTTGGTCTAACAAGCAAGTACTTAATTTGTGATTTATGAGATCGTTTCTTAATTGAAATTTGATTTGTGATTTATGATCAAAACTTCCCCCCTTAATACAAATTTTCAATTAATTATGAAGATGTAAATAGTAGTAAAAGTTATTTTTTTAATATCTTACAAAAAAAAATATTTATTACCATATATATATATATATATATATATATTCAACTCTTTGTTATGTTATCATAATATCATTAATATATTACAATTAAGATGTTTTTAAAATTTATCATTAATTTTATAAAATAACGGATTACCATTAATTATGTATTACAAGATGTTGTGAAAAATATTTATTTATTATCATTTATATGAATAACTAAAATTAAAAAAATAATTATTTTTGGAATAAAATTCGTGTATTCAATGCATAATTAATACCTTCTAAAAAACCAAAAAGAAAAGAGAACTAAAGGGTTAAAAAAATATAAATAAATAAACTGCAAAAAAAAATGTAAATTCCTTTAAAAAAAAAACAGGTATTGGATTCCCAAGAAGTGAGTTTATACAATATTTTTTTTAAGAGACAATAGAGTGTTACACTTAGAACCAAGACTATAACCCTAATATTTATCTATAGTAATAGTCTGTCTATTGAATTCATCGTTTATAAGTACGAAACACATCATAAGTTTCAATCGGTTCATTGATTTTCTGTATTTGTGGTGATGAGCATGATGTTAGCCTTACCGGATGGTTCCATAGCGAACACATTAGTAGACAACTAATTGAAAATCCAAGTCCGCTAAAGTTAAAATTCCATGATCAATCCAAAATTACCTTTTTAACTAATAAAGTGTTCCTCAAAAAAAAAAAATCAACCAAATATAAAACAAAATCTGTAGAAATTACTCTCACCATCCAACGTCATCAAATTCACCACCTCTTGTTTTAAGTTTGCTCATAAGGGAAATTCAATAGGATGAGATGGAAAAAAACGTGAGATTTAAAAAACAAAAAACCAAAAACAAAAACTAAAGGATTAAAATTGTTCAAGTAAATATCTTTAAAAAATCTGTAGAAATTCCTCTCACCGCCCAAAGACATCAAATTCTCCACCTTTGTTTTGAGTTTGCCGAGAAAGTCAATAGAATGAGACAGAAAAAATGTTAGATTTTGGATGGTTTTTATAGAGAAAATTGAGGGAGATGAGAGGGCATAAATAGTTTATGGAGAGATCGGAAATAATAACGGTTTAAATGATTAATTTATTGTATATTATTAATTGTTATCGTGAGTGTCTATTTTATTTTATTTTATTTTATTTTTGAAATACAACTGCGGTCGGGACCTGACGAGATTAATTAGACTCTACAAGCACGATCCAGAATACTACTCTCACTATCGGGGAGAGGTTACATATGGACTACAACTCTCACAACCAGAGAGAAGGCTGCTCCCACAAACCGGGAGAAAACTCTTCACACATGCTTGTAAAATACACATTATGAGACTCGAACCCCTGACCACTAGGTGTGAAAAGAAGGTGCACAATCATCTCTACTAAGAGGTGATGTGCTCATGAGTGCCTATTTAACTTGTGTATTAATATAAATTGCCTATTGACTTTATTTGTTAATACATATAAAATTATTGTATTTAAATCCAAAACTCTCTCACGGCGACATGTGGCGCTATGAGGGTCAGTTTTTATATAATGAGTAATGCTAGGCTTCCCAAACAAAAATCAAATTTCTTTCCAAATAGTGTTGACACGTGAGATGTCAACGTCTTGTAAATCATGAGATTATATAATTAGTGATGTTATGTTGACATGCCAACACTATTTGGAAATTAATTTTTTTTTTTTTTGGAAAACCTAACATTACTCTTATATATTATATAGATATTTATGCTTAGGTTTCTATTTAATATTTAAGATTTGACATTTAGTATATTTACTATTTATGGCTTCATTTTTAATTTTAATATTTATGCTTTTATGTTTAGTGTATTTAATATTTATGGTTTAGTATTTTTAATATTTATGATTTATGTTTAGCATATTTAATATTTATTGCCTAATATTTTTTTATTATTTACGATTTATGTTTAGTATATTTCATATTTATTGTTTAGTTTTAAATTTTAATATTTATGATTTTATGTTTAGTATATTTATTATTTATGGTTTAGTTTTTAATTCTAGCTAATTTACAGCCTGCACAATGTGCGGACATGATAAAATTTAATGTATATATAATATTTATAGATTTTTCTTATGATGAAAAATATGTACGATACTTAAAATAGTTCAACCTTAAAATACTATAAAAATACTCACAAATAAAAAATAATACAATTGTAACTTTTCACCATGTTCATAAGTAAATCTCATGTTAATGAATCACTTATACGGTTTTCATAATCTCAAATGCAAATACCGAAAGGAACTCGAGATTTAAAAGTTAAAACAATTAAAGGTAAATGACTTTCCCAACATCGTCTTATTCATCATATCGCACATTCCAACATCAACATAATTATTAAAAAGGAATATGAAATGATATTGATACAATAACAGACAAATTAAGCGTTTAAGATTGTAATGGCATATAATTTAACCATTATATAAGTCTCATGTATTAACAATATCTATAGTTCAATTTTAGATTAAGTTTTTAAATGTATGCCAGTGAACCATAATCCACAAATAATTAATTTTTTTCACATAGATTAACATGATTCATAAATTGATTCACTACATTACCTCTAAGATTCATAATCTTATATGGCATGTTTGAAAACCAAAACACGATATCTAAAATAAAATAAAAATATCTAATTTTTTTTTTATAATCTTTTCACATAAATTGATTTTATAAATAGTAATGTTAGACGTCTCAATTTTTTCCCAAGGCACGTGAGGTTAATGCTGTAAAAGTGGACTGGTCGGACCTAAATGGTCCGGCACGTCTGGGCCCGTTTTCAAAAACCTGTCGGGCCTAGTCCGGCCTTTGCATTTGTGTGGGTCGGACCAGGTCCAATACGTTTTTTAAATATTAGGGGTCCGGCACGTCATGTAGTATTTTAATTATGTATTTTCTCTAAATACTAAACCCAAAACCCTAAATTTTATTTTTGGAATAATGCAAGGGGAAAAAATATGGGTCCGGCCCGTGGGGACTACTGGTGCCGGCCTTCGTGCCATCACAGCACGGCACGACACGTGAGTACTTCTGAGGCGTGTCGTGCTGGCACGCAAGCAGGTGCCGGTGGGCCCCACTGGTAGGACCCATATATTTTTTCCCCTTACATTATTCCAAAAATAAATTTTAAGGTTTATGGTTTAGGATTTGGGATTTAGGGAAAATGCATAAAAAAAAATTAACAATTCAATTATGTAATTTTTGTTGCAATTTTTTTATCTTAATTATTATGAAAAATATTTGTTTATTTGTCATTCCAAAAATTTTAGTCACTATAACAAAATGTTGCTAATAGATACTTAGATAGATTTATTATTTTTATTAATAAAATAATTCAAAAAATGAATAAAGATAAAGTATTACAGAAAATTAAAAATAGATGAAGTTATGAAAATATATTATTTATTTATTTCTAACTTTCGAAATTCAGTATTACATATTTACATGATTGCCTCATTAAAAACCTTACAAAAAAAAACCCAGTAGGATAAAAACTTGGTAAGGGAAAAATAGTGCAATCGTATTAAAAGTAAATGTACATGTATAAGTGTAACCTAGTTCTGGACCTGGTTACTACCAAAACTCTCATCAACACATAAATTGGTGAAATTTTGAATAAGTTCTTTATCTATTGTTTGGTTTTGTAACCTTTTTTTAGCATGCTCTCAATCCCAAAGGCATGTTAATACATCCACCATCTTCGGAGACAAACAGCTTCTTCTTGGTTCAATTGTACATCCACTGGCACTGAATGCTTGTTTTGAAGACACCGTGGACATGGGGATAACAAGTATGTCACATGCTAGGCGTGATAAAACCGGATACCTGTAGCTATAGGTCTTTCACCATAACAACAAATCAAATTCTTAGTTGTCTTCGAATGCATCAAACTATGCTTCAAGGTAGCTATTATGTTCGGCACAATAAAATGGGCCAGATCTTTGTTCTGAAGAAGAACTTGATGATTTATCTATTTTTCGTCGTTTCAGAATGTTCTAACTTGTCTACTTCGGCTGTGTCTCCGGTTTGGCCGATGGTTGCATGTCAAGGCCGCCAAACTTGCCCTCATAAATACGAACAACTTGTTTCAAATGTCAGTAACTTATTTTGAATATCATATTTTTAAATTCGTACCAATAAATTCAAACAAAAATTCTAAACCAGATAATTTAATATAACACTTAAAGCAAAAAGTAAAGGAATCTTAACCCAATATTTTTTTAGCTTTGTCTTCATGGTAGCAACTTCAATGCCTAAGCTATCATTTTCCCTGTTTAATATCTTCAGACATTTTCAATATCTGATGGATTTCCTGGGAAGTTGTGGGGTAATAGACCCTTGAAAGAGTTACAGTGACATTGTAAAAAACCTTTAAAAATAGAATAAAAACTCTTGTCACATACCAATCATCTGTGGTAGGTGTTTGTGCTTCAGAACGATCATTTTTGACCAATTTCATGTTATAAAAACATGTAATAAGTGTATCATAATCCAAACAATTTTCCAGTATTAAGTAAGTAGAGTTCAACCGTACCGGCATATCAGTTTGGAATCGTCGGGGTCGTAGATCGTTTAATGTACAGTGTCTTTTGAATTCTTGAAATCTAGGATTAGAACTGTCAATCCAAGAAATGACATATCTGATGTGATATATTTGGTTGCTTACTTGCTTCAAACCAGTCTGTATAACTAAATTTATGATATGACAAACACACCGTTGACGGAAGAAATAACCTTCATCTTGTAAGATATTTCTTTCAACAAACAATGCAATAAAACTATTATTTGTAGATACATTATCTAATGTGATAGAAAGGATGTGATGAGTTATTTGATAATTTTTTAAAACAGAAAGAATGACCTTAAAAATATTTTTTGCAGTATGTGCAAAATCCATAGGACAACAACCAAGAATTCTTTTTGTTATCCTCCATTTAGAATCTAAATAGTGTCCAGTGACACATAAATAGTCATGTTTGGAATATGCGTTTCAAATATCAGAAGTTAATGTAGCAGAGACACTTAGATGTTGTAATTTAGCAATCAAATCATCTCTTTGGGTTTCAAATAATCGTATCAAATCGTTTCTAGTGATTGTTCTAGAAACAGTTTCAAATTGGGGGTTGAATGCAGATGTGACCAATTCCTTAAAAAAAACATTGTCAGTAAAATTGATCGATTGATCAGTTTGTGCAATGTATCGTAGCAAGTAATCTCTAATATGCGCGGGGTCGTACCGTCATGTTGTAACGGACCCATCTGGTGCCGTTGTAGTTGTGTTTGGGTTGTAGTGTCTACATGTCCATGTGCAGACATGCATTTCTCCATATGCCTTCTCAAATGATCGGTTCCATTTCTACTGCTGGACAAATCCTTATGGCAAAACTTATATTTAGCTCTAGGGTCTATCGTCACGTCTTGGAGTGTCATTTGTACTATATCAAAACATTGTCCGACATTTGATGTAAATTTTTTAGGACGTGATGTTGTTGTAGCGGCAGAACTGGAAGGCCCCGCTTGGGTTTTCATCGATCCGGAAAGATCAAAATCATCGTTCAGCATGTTCAAAGGCTGCTGGTTATGATCCATTTCCTATAATACAAATATAAACTCATTAGTCATTAATAGTCACATTAAATTGATTAATTTACTAACAAAATATATTTAAATTAACTACTACACTTAACAATATTTAATTTACTAACTAAAAAATATTAAAATTAACTACTACACATAAAATGCTTAATTTACTAACACAATATATTTAAATTAACTACTACACTTAAAAAAATTTAATTTACTAACTAAAAAATATTAAAATTAACTACTACACATAAAATGTTTAATTTACTAACACAATATATTTAAATTAACTACTACACTTAAAAATATTTAATTTAATAACTAAAAAAAAATATTAAAATTCACTACTACACATAAAAATCATAATTTACTAATAAAATTAACTACTACACATTAAATTTATTAACTTACTAACAAAATATATTAAAATTAGCTGCAACACTTAAAATTAATTCACTACGAAATAAATTAAAATTAATTTACTAACTAAACAATAATATTAAAATTAATACTACACCTAAAATGCTTAATTTACTAACACAATATACTTAAATTAACTACTATACTTAAAAATCTTTAATTTACTAACTAAAAAAATATTAAAATTCACTACTACACATGAAAATCATAATTTAATAACAAAAACTATTAAACTTAACTACTACAAATTAAATTAATTAACTTACTATCAAAATATATTTAAATTAACTATTATACTTAAAAATCTTTAATTTACTTACTAAAAAATATTAAAATTAACTACTGCACATAAAATGCTTAATTTACTAACAAAATATATTTAAATTAACCACTACACATAATTTACTAGCTAAAAAAATATTAAAATTCACTACTACGCATAAAAATCATAATTTACTAACAAAATATATTAAAATTAACTACAATACTTAAAATTAATTGACTACTAAAAAAATTATTAATTTACTAACTAAACAATAATATTAAAATTAACAACTAAGTATAAACATAAAATGATAAATTTACTTACTAAACAAAAATAATAAAATTAATAACTAAAGTCTAAACATGAAATTACAAATTTACCAATAAAAGTTAAATAATTAAAACATAAAATGAAATAATAACATTTAAAAAAAATGTACCTTTAAAATTTTTTGTGTTGGTGGAAAATTAAGAGAATAATAGAAAGATATTAGGAAATTAACAAAATAGTATTAGAAATTATGTAGATGGAGAGTAAGAATGAAATTGAATGAAAATGTGTAGAGAATTGGAGTATGGAGAGATTGAGAGAATGAGAGAAAGTGAATGAAAAACGAAATGGATTGGAGTATTTATAAGAAAATTAGATTTGTGGGTTGACACGTCCTAAAGAAGTGTTCCTACTTCCAAGTATAAGAGTGTCAGAGTAATAATTTTAACTGGTAAGATTGGGTCGAACCATATGGAGATTGTTCACTTATTTTTGTATAATTAATTATCTAAATTAATTTCTAAGCTTGCTACAAAAATTGTAAATAAATTAAAATTAAAATTGTTGGTATTTCGAATATGATTAAATTATTAACATTTTATTGGGGGTGGGGGTTTCACCCCCCTGACCACTCTACTAAGTACCCACTGTGGCAAACAACAGCTGTCTGTCTACAGTGAGTTAAAACTCTATAAAAATCAGAATGGAAAAAACAAAAATATAAATTTACTAAAACTGGATCATATTCTCCGTACCAACAGTATCACCTTTGACCATAGCTATATTGAATTAGCTGGATATAGTGAATTTTACTAAACTATTTTATTTAAACTGAGAATTTCAGAACATTAGAGAGAGAATTTTACAAATCTAAGATCATATTTGGATTCCGTACATCCAAATTAGGGGGAGAAGTCCCTTATTTGTATAAAAACACGAATAAAAATTGACCATCGGATGAATTAAAAATGAAACGTCCAGATTTTTGCCACATGGCACGCTCTGATTGGGCCGATCAAAGTTAAGTCAACAGTCTTCTAGAATGTGACTCCCTACAGTCGTGTATATAGTACACTCGCAATTCGGTCCAATATAAATGCACCACGTCGTCAATCAATGTGGGCTAACCATAGTACCATACACTGTTTCACTCTGGAACGAACTTATTTTGTGTAATCGGTGACTGTTTTCACTCTGGTTTTCACCTAACCTAAGGTTTTTGCGTCTTCTGAGTCCGTTTTTTATGTCGATTCTGCTTTCCAGTACTCTGAACATGGTTAAAATTATGAAAATACCCTTTGTGATCTTTCTAGGGTTTTGAACGTTCTAAACTTGAAAATGATATATGTTTTGCCATCTGACTTCTCCATAATTCTCAGTTGACCGTATTACCCATAAAATAAAAAGACGAATACACTAATTGCTACACAACACATTTAGGGATGGCAGCGGGTCGGGGTCGGGTTCGGGTGGGTTTTGTAAAATTTTCCTCACTCACGCCCGCCATCAAACCAGCGTAGGTAAGCTGGTTCGCGGACGGGTTTGAACCCCCGGGTTATGACTGCACTCATACCCTCACCCGTGAACTCGCGAAACAATGTGGGTTCACGGGTGGATGATTCACCCACAGGATACCTACAAACCCGCAACCCATGAACCAGTGAACCCGCGATTTGTCATTTGTAAATTTTCACATGTAATCACATATTTAATACTTAATTGAATTGAATTGAATTCCCATTTCTAATTCCCTACTTGATACATTACAAAACAATAATAACATAAAAATAAAACGAAAAAATAATAATTCAAATGTCTATGTATGTTTATATACAAGTATTTTATTTATGTGGGTTCGCGGGTCCAACCGGCGGGTTCGTTTTTCCAACCCGCTCCCGTCCACGAACCCATCGGATTTTTCATTAAACAGGTTCGCGGGTCCGCGGGTCCGCGGGTCATAATTTCACCATCCACACCCTACCCTACAGGGTCGGGTTCGGACGGGTGCCCGCGGGTGCGGGTCAAATTGTCATCCCTAAACACATTTATTTAAGTAAGGGAACAAAAATATGTCTAAATTGAGGAATTAATAATATTGGAAATGTAAAATGATGATATTATCATTTAATAAACATATATTTTTTAGTTTTAATAATGGGTCAAAATATAAAATAGAAGACTTTAGGGGCATTTTATAATTTTTTTTACATTCAACGTTGAATTATTCAACCGTTGGATTAGTTAAAAAAAATAGCTGGTCCAAACGGTCGAACCGTCGTGCCGGTCCGGCGTGCCGACCGTTAGGCTTAGCACACTGAAGTGGCGTGTCGTAGCGGGCCGGCACGGTGAACCTGGTACCTATCACAGGGCATGTGGCCCGCCTACGTGCCAGGCTTGGGCCGGCACGCCAATGACCCTGGCCGTGCTTGACGCCCACCTCCCTTCACAAGCCGAACGAACCGACCTCTTTAGGCCCGGTCCACTTTTACAGCACTACGTAAGGTGTCAACCTCTTATATATAATGAGATTATGTGATGACTGATATGATATTGATACCTCACGTTCCAAATCATTTGGAACAGAATTTTAGGAAAATAAAATCTAACGTTACTCTTTTATAAAGTACAACAACAACAAACTTTTGCAGCAGTTTTGAATCTTGCATTTGATCTCAAATAATGTAGGAAATCACTATAAATAAATAAATAAATTGATCTAAATTATTTTTTCAAAAAACAATTCATGATACAAAAAGAATAAATTAAAAAAAATTGAGGAAAAGAATAAATTAATTGAATTTAATGGTTTTGCTTTTCAAGGGTTAGATTTGAATTATTATTATTATTATTTTGTCTTCCATAAAAGCCATATATATATATATCCTAGATTTTCAATTTGACTACATATGCCAAATTTGGAAGATAAGAGATGATTTATAAAAATCATCAATTCCCAATGATAAAATAACTATCTCATAGATAAATTTTATTGCAACAATGAAATTTGAACTTTTACCGATTATTCCGCTTATTATAAAATTAGAATCAATCTTACAATCTTAATTAAATGAGCATAATTTGATTGTCAATAGTCCGACCACTAATATATTATTCAAGAAATCAATCATGTTTGTAGAAATTGATTAAATTGCATTTGAAAAATAATAATTGTCTCTAATTGGATCTATGTCATCCCAAACAACACAATCATATCTCATGAAACAAAAAATACATAATAATAATAATAATAATAATAATAATAACAATAAACGAAAAAAATTAAAATAAAGGTATCCATATACTTAAAAAATAACCCATAGAAAAAACAAAAAAATATTTTTCCCTTGCCAGCTATGGTACATAAAATTTTTCTTTCTTTATCCAAAAAAATAAAAAATAGCACATAAACAATTTTGTAATCTTTAAACAAAATTCTCACAAATTTTACAAACAACATGCCAGTAGATACACAACTATTTCAAGCCCAAAAACAAATATATTTCTAATCACAAAATATATATTTTCAATCATTATATATATATATATATATATATATATATATGCGAATAATTGAAATTAAAAGAAATTAAAAAAAGAAGAGTCATTGCTCTCTCTCTATTAAATTCCAACAACCATCTTTCGACCTCTTCTCTTGGGAAATTCTTAAAAAAAAAATCTAAAATCTCCACGAAGAAACAAGACAAAATTCAAATTAAAATAAATTAAAATGACAAAAAAAGCTAGAACAATTAGAAATTTCAAAAATTGTAATATAAGAAAATCGAGATCCTAGTTACCTTAGAACTTTGTGAAGGCCAATTTTTTAGAAACAGATCGCCCAAGAAATATATGCTAATAATTTCATCAATGTTAAATCAACGACTCAAAAAGCGTTAAAAAAATGAAAAAAAAAGAAAGGAAGAAAATATAGACCTGGTGGTGTTGAATGATATTTTTTAAAAAAATTACCATTAATTCCATATAAAAAACAGATACCATTAATTTGGTATTACAATTTGAAAAATATTATTTATTACCATTTTTAAGAATAATTAAAATTTAAAAATATTTATCTTTGAATATAATCGTTTTGTATTTAATGCATATTTAATATATTTTAAAAAACCAAAAAGAAAAGGAAACAAAAAGGTTAATAATAGAAAAGAAAAAAGCTGTAAAAAAAAATGTGTAAAGTTCCAAGTCAAATTATAAATTTTTAATTCCAATGACGGATGCACTTATTGATTGAAATATAGACACTAATTGAGAAACTATTTAATGCTCTATTAAATTTGAAAAGATTTCTCTAAAAATTGAATTAAATAAAATATATCATGTGGTATATTAATTACCACATTTATCTCACTCTCATCATCTTCTCATTCTTATGCTATCTCTTCATTCCTTATTTTTTTTAAAAGATTAGTTTCTCATTTATTTTTATTTGATTCTCTCTCAAAACCTCCATCTCTCTCTCAAGTCTCTTCTCCCTATATCTCTTTCTCTCTTCATCTGTAAAATCTCTACTCGTTTTTTTTTATGGTGGTGGCCCTAGTGGCCAGTGGTCGACGACGTGAATTGGTTCGCAATTAGGTGTGGTAACCATCGGGGAGGTGACATCTCTAATTGAATTCAATATCGACTCTTTGTGCTATTTCCAATTGTTTCTTTTCTTGGTCTGTCATGGCTCACATAAACTTCCTCAACAAAGAATTTAATTTTTAGAAAAATAGGTTGTCGAAGGGTTATTTAATTACCGTTGAGAATATAAATTCGTAGAAAATGATGAAAAGATATTAGAGAAAATAGAGATAGTTACATGAAATTTAATATATTCTTTACCGATAATAATAATAGAGCAGGAGAACCAATATAATTTTTCTTCCAATTCACTACTAATTTATAACTTAGCACCCAATCGTATCAACTTTTTTAAATGTTTATTAATTTAATCACAAATTTAAGTCTTTTAGTAAAAAGAATGTCAAAAGATAAATATTTTTTAATCATATTAAAAAATAAAGATAATAAATGTTAGGTTGTGAGGCCTGAATCCTATTATGTTTAGAATTTGTTCTCTATTCTATTTAGGAGTGCTTTATTTAGGAATTATTCCTACTAGTTTTAGACTATACCTTATTATAAATACTTCTGTAATTCTTGTGTGTTGTGTGTGTTTCATATTGAGGAGAGAAAAGAATATTAAGAGCCGTAAGGAAAGAGATATTGCTTCACTATTGTAAATATCGATTTCATAGTAGAAGTTGAATGTATGTACGCTCCGTAAAAGCAAACTTACACTGAATCACGTAAAATCTCGTGTCTTTTATTTTTCTTTTGCTTGTATGTTTGATTGTGTGTATTCCATAAACCGATATACCCCCAACAATAAATGAAATAATAATATTATACATATATATATATATATATATATATATATATATATATATATATATATTAATACAATTAATTCTAAAGCTCCCGACATGTGGGTTCCATTTTTGTTTTAAAATAAAGTCATTTCTAAATATATATGTTTTCACCCGTCTTTAACGTAGATGATTCAATAAAATAAATATAAATGTGAAGACTTTTATGGATATACAAATAGTAGTGAAGTTATTTTTTTTTATTATCTTACAAAAAAAAATATTTATTACCATTTATAAAAAAAATATGAGTAAATTTTCATAAATTAAAAAAAAAGAATATATTGAATCTGAATGTAATAATTAATGTTTTTAATGTTTTACCATTATATTTTATTTCAACTTATTTTTTTAATATTTTATTATAATATCATTAATATATTACCATTGATATGTTTTTTTTAAAAATTTAGCATTAATTCTATACAAAAAAATATTGATATTACAATTGATATTTTAATTTGCTTTGAAAGATATTTATTTATTATAATTTAAAAGAATAATTAAATTCAAAATATTTATTTTTGAATATAATCATAGTGTATTTAATACATATTGAATACATTCTAGAAAAAAAAAACAAAAAAAAAAAAAAACTGAAAGGTTAATAATAGAAAGAATAAAAACCGTAAAAAAGTTGTTTTCAAAATCTCTAAATACATCCCAATTTACTCGAAAATGTTTATTCTAAAAATACTTGTAGAACTATTCATTTTAAAAAAAAAAAAAACTCTATGGAGGTTATTGTCAAACATATTGATAAATTAATTTATTTTTTCATACTTATTTTCTAAAGACATCCCATCTTTTTTTTAATATACTCATTTCTAGAAACAAAAAATTCATGCGTCACTCTCTTAAATGATTTAATAATAAAAATAAGTGAAGATTTGTACGGAGATGCAAAGAGTACTAGAATGTTTTTTTTTCTTACAAAAAATATTTATTAATTACCATTTATAAAAAAATATTATGAGTAACTTTTATATATTTAGAAAAGAATCCATTGATTGAATGCAATGATTAATGTTTTTAATGTGTTACCATTAATATTTGATTAGATATTATTATTTTAATTTTTTATCGTGTCATCATTAATATATTACCATTAATTTTTTTTTTTAAAAAAACTTACCATTAATTCCATAAAAAATGGATTACCATTAACTTATTATTACAATTGATATTTTAATTTGTTTCGAAAAATATTTATTTAGAGCATCTCCGATGTAAAAATAGTTTGCATATGAATTATTATTGACATGACAACAATGTCAAGAGACTTGCTTCCTACGTGGTATAAATATGGACTGAATAGACGATCAACTTAAAATTTGGTCTCCAATACTTCCGTTTAAAATATATTTTGTTTTAATGACATGTCTAATTTTATTTTATATTTTCTTTTTTATTTTATTTCCTTACCAAAAATAGATGAACAATTAATGTCAATTTTAAATGTTTGCTGAGTTAACCTAAAAAAGGGTTGCTCAACAGGCCGTCTGAAAGTGGACGGTCGTGTTGACAATGTCTAAAAGAAATTTTACCTCATCAACTTAAGGTTAAATATGCACGGCTGTATTAGAGAAATATTTTTTAACAGAATGTCTATTAATTTTACATGGCACCTCTTTTTTTTCATAAATTACGCTTGCATTGGAGATGTTCTTATAACCATTTATAAGAATAATTAAAATTCAAAAATATTTAGTTTTATATATAATCATTGTGCATTTAATGTATATTTAATACATTTTAAAAAACTAAAAAGAAAAGGAAACAAGGAGGTTAAAAATAGAAAATAAAAAAAAAGTGTAAATTTCCTTTAAAAACAAAATATAAATGAGAAAAGACTTTTAGGGTTTATAAATTAAATTTAATGATTTAATTAAAAGCCAAATTATCAATTTGTAATCCTAATGGTGTACTTACCAATTGAAATATAGTCACTGATTGAATAATTTTGACCAATTCAAGATTTTAAAACTATTTAATGCTCTGTTATATTTGAATAAATTTCTTTAAAAAGTTGAATTAAATAAACAAATAAATATTCATTTTGTGTATTAAATACCACGGTTACATCATCTTCTCAATCTTATGTCCGTCTCTCTTAATTCCTTATTTTTTATAGATTCCTTTCTCAATCATTCTAATTTGTTTCTCTATCAAAATCTCAATATATGTTTCTCAAGCTTTTTCTCCCCGTATCCCTTCTCTCTTTCTCTATATAATCTTTACGTGCTTTTTCATGGTGATGGGCTTGGTGTCCAGTGGTCGATGACGTGAATTGGTTCACAGTTGGGTGAGGTAAACGCCAGGGCGGATTTTACCAAATTGACATAACAATTTTTATATACCTCCATAGTGGATATGCCCTGTCATCTATGTAGCAGTTGAGAGCTGCCATAACTTGAGCCTTGCTCCTTGGTGTTTAAGCTACCCATAATGGGTAGCATTTTGTTTCTCCACACAGCCATCATGCTTGTATCAAAAGCCAGAATGCATTGTAAATATATATATATATATATATATATATATATATATATATATATATATATATATTAATGAAAAATTATATCAGTTTTACTGATATTGGACACACAAAAGTTAGTATTGAAAACCCAAAAGTTTTGCATTCAATTGATGATATTCAAAACAATCATTATTATTTATTACTTCTTTAATAGAATTTTAATTTATTAAAAAAATAGATATTACTAAAATATATAATTGTATAGATTAATGCATTTAAATCGAAAGCTCCTTCTCTACGACATGTGGCGTTGTGAGGATCAGCTTATATATTTTATAGATATTTATGATTTTATGTTTAGTATAGTTAATATTTATGGTTTAATTTTTAATTTTAATATTCATGATTTTATGTTTAGTGTATTAATATTTATGGCTTAGTATTTTTAATATTTATGATTATGTTTAGTTTATTTAATATTTATGGTTTTGTTTTTAATTTTAATATTTATGATTTTATGTTTAGTATTTTTAATATTTATAGCTTAGTATCTTTAATATTTATAATTTTATGTTTAGTATATTTAATATTTATGGCTTAGTTTTTAGTGTTAATATTTATAATTTTATGTTTAGTATATTTAATATTTATTCTTATATTTATTATTTTATGTTTAGTATTTTTAATATTTTTTATTTTATGTTTAGTATATTTAATATTTATGATTTAGTATTGTTAATATTTATGATTTTATGTTTAGTATATTTAATATTTATAGCTTAGTATTTTTAATATGTATGTGTTAAAAGCGAAATTTGGTTAGGGACCATTGGAGAATTTTCCTCTTCCTAGCCTTCATGTAAGGGTCCAAATTCGGGCTTATGTAACGGGGTATCAAGGTCTCCAAGGTCGAGCTACCACGCGATCCTGTAGGAGCAAGACGAGGCCACCCATACCATCTGAGCATCTTGCATGCATCCAGGTGATCGGTCTATTTCTATACATGTTTTAGGTCATTATTCCTATTATTTGTGCTTTGTTCTTGGGTGAAATTAGGTATTTTATGTGTTTGTTAAGCATGTATAAGTCACATTTCATTCAAGAGGTGTTAGATGTTATTTTGGAGAAAAAGAGCAAAAAGTTGAATTTTGATGCAATGCAGAACAACTAGATTGTAGGGCCTATATCTCTCAGCTCAAATCGAATTGAATTAGAGATTTTCTGGATCGATGATCACGAAATCGTCGTGCATAATATATGCCCATAACTCATAGCAATTAATAACGTCAATAATAGAAAAAAAAATAGATAAGAGAAAATAAACTAATCACAACACAATATATACGTGGAAATCCCAAATCGGGAAAAAAAAAACACGGGCTATCAGGACGATAGAGAAAATTTCACTATATGATAAATGGTTACAACCATATATTCCAAGATTCTCTCTCACACCCAAACCCCAAACCCCAAACCACACTCACAAGATCCTTACCAAGAACCCCACAATATCCCCTAGGTCTCCCCTGAATATCACCCACGGATATCTAACTTGATCCACTGATATTCCCTTAGATCCCTCCACGGATATTCCTACTGTTCTCTCATCCCGATCTCTCCACTACTCTCTGATGTTACATGGTGTTATTTTTCTCCACACAAAATAACCAAGATACAAGGTTCTATTTATACTAATTATAGGGAGTTTAACATAAGAGGAAATCCTACTCCTAAACGTACAAGAATTACTTGTTCCACATAAATATTATTTCCTATTTATGACAAGTCTTCTTGTTAGGGAAAAATCCTTTTCCTTCAAGTACAGGACTTTCCTATTCTTCATGAAGATAAACTCTTTCCTTTTCCGATTAGCACAAGAACTTTCAGAAGAAAACATTTTCCTATTTTCGCACAACATTTCTATTTGGGCAAGATACTCCGTTTCCGCGGTCTAGGTCGCAGTGTGCACCCCGCTTCCTATACCGCGAAAAGCCACTGTCAACCACCGCTCTCTGTGCTATGGTACATGCCTTTGCCTCCTCCGCGGTCTACATCGCGCAATCTCACAGGAGTTCGACCGCTCCTTATGCTGCTATCTGTGCGCTTGTCTGCACCGCGTAACCCACCAGACTTCATTTTTTTAGTTCTTCTTCGTCTTCAAACCTTTCTCAAACACCATATTCAACTCTCAAACGTTATCATACGTTTCCAGGAAGCTTCACATCAATTGAGTCTCATTTGGTTCACATTTGGTTCACTTGAGAATACGAGTCAAAACCTAACAATTCTCCCCTTTGACTTGAATTATCAAGACCTTTGTCCACAACCACGATTCTCATCACCAAGAATCAACATACCCCACCACAAGGTATAACCACTTAGGAACGAACCATCCTAAGACTTTCCTTTTGCTTTGTGTTCATTGTTCCGGCACCATGTAGAAAATAACCTGCTGAAATTATGGTGCAACTCCTCACGTCATATTACCAGGGAGTTCGTCAGCCATCGACATCCTTGTCCACCATACACTTTGCATCACTTTCTGACTAATGCATTGTGCACAATTATGGACCACTAACAGCAACATATCCTCTTCCATGGCTAGTGGGGAAAACTATCAAAATGATAAACCTGTCCTTACATCACCCAATCCTGTGAAAGACCTTCCGTCCTTGCATCACATACCTGGTGAAAGACTTGTTACTAGAACTGAGAGTGCTTTGCCGGATAAGCCCTACACCATCACCAGATACTTCGAGAGTTCAATTTTTCTTTTAATATTCAATTAGCGCCTTGTGTAACCCAGATTGGATCTCCATGACTTGTACCTGCTACCACAAGCCCAAAAAAAAGTTCTCCTCCATCTCTATTTTTCTTTTCATCAAACCCACCGAGTTCGAAACCGCTTTCAAGACGTATCTCCTTTACTAAACCATACTAGGAAACCATGAATCATCATCCCAATACCACCAAGTCCTCCATACGATCTCCCGTAAAGACTTAAAAACCGCCATCGCCGAACCTGGCTCTGATACCAATTGTTGGACGTTTTCTAGATCGATGATCGTGGAATCGTCGTGCCTAATATATGTCCATAACTCATAGCAATTAATAACGTCAATAGCAGAAAAAAATAGATGAGAGAAAATAAACCAATCACAACACAAGATATACGTGGAAAACTCAAATCGGGTAAAAAACCACGGGCTGTCACGACGATAGAGAAAATTCAACTATATGATAAATTGTTACAACCATATATTCCAGGATTCTCTCTCACACCCAAACCCCAAACCACGCTCACAAGATCCTTACCAAGAACCCCACAATATCCCCTAGGTCTCCCCTGAATATCACCCATGGATCTCTAACTTGATCCACTAATATTCCCTTAGATCCCTCCACGGATATTCCCACGAGTCTCTCACCCCGATCTCTCCACTACTCTCTGATGTTACATGGTGTTCTTTTTCTGCACACACAAAATAACCTAGATACAAGGTTCTATTTATACTAATTACAGGGAGTTTAACATAAGAGGAAATCCTAATCCTAATCGTACAAGAATTACTTGTTCCATATAAATACTATTTCCTATTTATGACAAGTCTTCTTGTAGGGAAAAATTCTTTTCCTTTAAGTACAGGACTTTCCTATTCTTCATGAAGATAAACTCTTTCTTTTTCTGATTAGCACAAGAACTTTCAGAAGAAAACACTTTCATATTTCCGCACAACATTCCTATTTGGGCAAGATATGTCGTTTCCGCGGTCTAGGTCACGGTGCACTATACCGTAAAAAGCCACTGTCAACCACTGCTCTCTGTGATGCGGTACATGCCTTTGCCTCTACCGCGGTCTACACCGTACAATCTCACAGGAGTTCGACAGCTCCTTATGTTGTGGTCTGTGCGCTTGTCTGCACCGCGATCTAAGCCGCGAAACCCACTAGACTTCGTTTCTTTAGTTCTTCTTCATCTTCAAACCTCCCTCAAACACCATTTTCAACTTCCAAACGTTATCCCACGTCTCCAGGAAGCTCCACATCAATTGAGTCTCGTTTGGTTCACATTATGTTTACTTGAGAATATGAGCCAAAACCTAACAAATTATGTGTCCTACTACCTATGGATTGAAAGCCCCAGAAGTCTAGTTTCCGGCGCACTTTACGTATCACAATTTCGATATTCCTAGAAGAAGTTATGTGCAATTTAGTAATCGAAGGTCAGTGCTGGATAATCAACCGTGACCTAGACCGCCGTCCAGGCACAAGACCTAGCCAGTGGTGTACAGAATGGTACATGGCAGAGGAATTCCGCGTCTGGACCGCGGTGATCTCTAGAGCAACCTAGACCACGGTTTGGCGGATTTTTGGCAGAGAACCACTCCGAATTGGTCCAGAATTGTTCCAAAACTTCCCAAATCAAATTCTAATGATTTTAGAAAACCAAACCATGTTTGAGAAACTTCCTAAACTCAAATTATGAGTCAAACATCAAAAGAGGAAATTCAATTTAGGAAAGGATTATCATTCCTTGTTTCATTCTACTTTCCCACTTGATGGATTTCCTAAACCTAAGAAGAATTGGGGGTTCACAAGGAAAAATCACCTATAAATACTTCATATTCTTTACAATTCAAAGGAGAGACAAGTCAAGGGAGGTCCTAAGCCACCAAGGGGGCCGTCCCCCACAAGTCCATCACCATACATTTTCCATTAATCTTTACACATTTAATATTCAAAGACGAAGAAGAATTCATCATTGAACACTTGAAGAACTCATTGAAGGCCAAAATGAGTTTTATCTTTTCTTTCTCTTCTCTTATTTTTATCATGTGTAACTAACTCATATTAGGGAATCAATGTGAACCTCTATGAATGCTCTTTATTAGAATTGACGATATTTTCATTAATTCGAGTTTTAATTTATTCAATTCATCATATGTCTTAATTCTTTATTCTTGTTAATGCATGATCATACGTTAGCATGAATTTAGGGTTTTGAGAATTTAATGATTGAGGTTGGAGTATTGATCTATACGTAATCTTGATTAATATTCAATTGAATAGATAAAACTGATCTTAGCATTGATCTATGCAAGTAGGTTTTGGTTCATTGTTCTTGTACTTAATAGGTTCTCGGTTGTAGTTTGTGCCATTGATCTATGGGTAAATTGTAATTGAGAACACTTGATTCATCCCAGGATCATACGGTAACAATCATACTTAAGATAAGAATGAACCCTTAACTTGATTAATATTCTGTTATCAAAGTCAATTCGAAACATTGAGTAAACATAGTTGAGGAGCATTGATGACCTAATTCTTCCATCTCTTGATCACAACACCAATTCTTTGTTAAATTGCTTTCATAGGATAATTTAGTTTTAATTCAATCTTCAAACAATCTCTTCACAACAAATTTCTCGATTACTTTCGATGTAATTAGAATTAGAATTAGTTATAATCAGTAAATCACTTTTCCTCGTGGGAACAATCCTTACTTGTCACTGTGCTTATCTTCACAATTCGTGCACTTGCGAGTATTGTTTTTATAAAACATGAATTTACAAAAAATCACTAGGCTCACCAAATAAAGCCTGATGTGACCACGCCAAGCTCCCTATACCAGGATAGAAGCCCAAAGCTAGGTCGATGTGGGAGGACCTGGGTTCCCCGAGGTCGAGGTATCTCGCAACCTCCCCTGGAGCATGCTACCATCTATCCCTTCACTAAGGGACCTTTAGCGTGTCGAACTTGTCTTGTAATGCCTTCTCGTTTCGCTGAGGTATAATCTCTACCTATCCAAGCAGAAAAGGAAGAAGCCCGTAAAGCCCCATCATCACCAAAAAGTGCCAACACTATTAGGGTAAGATCCAGTGTAGATCCCAGTATGGTTAAATCAAGTCTCCAGTAGCAAGAGCAGTACTTGAGCTTACCTCGACACCAAATATGCCAAGCGTCACCTCAAGTAACCTCTATGAAGTACCTCGCCAAGTGACATACAAAACCAGAGTTCTCCTCCAAACAGCGTAGGAAGAGAGGTTTGACTTTCATGACATTTACGATACCATTACTAAGGTCAACCGTATTAATAGAGGTAGTCAACCGTATTAATGAAGGTAGTCAACCCTATTAATAGAGATAATCAACGTCATTAATAGAAGATCAGTCAACTCCTTAATAACGCCATTAATAAGTCAATTCAATCAATGTTCCTATGATTATGAGTTGATTGGCTAAATTAACGGAGTGGACAACAAAAAAGAGTCCAAAGAGGAAACAAACACCTTTGCCTAAAAGATATCCTCAACAACCGATTCTTTGGGGTCAACTACATTAAACTGAAAATCCCAATTAATAAGGAAGGAAGATCAATCCAGTAATCTTCAGAGTGGGCAACAAGCAATTGGAACCTAAAAGTGTGACAAAGCTCTCTTCAAGAAAGGACACACCAAAATACATGCTCCGATACATGCTTGATTCGACGCCTGACTGCACATAACAATTCTCACCAGAAATGTCTTACCAATAGTGTAAAAGGCATCTCGCCTGAATTCTCCGTATATCACCATTGTAATACTATCTCAACTACATGTATTACCTCTCCCAAAAAAATATCGGGATTGGTTAGCATTCGATCACTATTATAAGCTCTTCGGAGCACTATGGTTGTATTATTTCTCCATTGTTGTAAGCTTCTAGGAGCACCGCTTGATATATATGCACAAGAAAGGGTCTTTCTCCTTCCTCTGGATACTGTCTTGAGGTTTTTCAGCATGTTATCATCCATGATGCTTCCCCCCCCCCCCTCCCTTGGTCAGTCCACCTCCCTCTACATAAGACTTGTCTTTCTCCTATTTATCTCCAGTATTATGCATGTATGTATGTGTATGAGCTAGATTCCTACCTCGTTAGACCTAGCACGCTTATCCTCCCATATACATGTTGGGGTTTATGCCCTAAAGATGTAATTTGTAAATGAATTTATTAAATAAATAAAATGAAAAGTTTAATACATTATTGTTGTGTTGTTTATTATATAACTTGTGCATAAATTTAACATCCAAGATTGTCGGATGTAATCTTGAACTGTGTATATGAGTGTCATATACGGATGGATACAGTAAGAGACATGCAATCTAAAGAGTCCATAGATAGCAAATAAAGCTGGGTACTTTATTTGTGGTTAATCTATAGTTGCGGTTCATTCCGTAATGTATGGTGATTCTATCCTGAATCATTCATATGGAGATATGAGAATGAAGGCACCTTGTATTATGTGATCATATAGGACTGGGCCATGATCTATATGAATCTCTCACCAAGATCCGTTTATCGATGAGATTCATATATATCAACTAATGATGGCTATATGTGGGTGATCTTAATCCTAAGTGACTGATCGACTCCTTCAAGTTAGATCGTGGTCTTTGATATACCATGGGTGAGTTCGGATGCAGTTCCCGATCAATATGCTCCGTATGTTGGGATTGCGATTTGTCTTGTGGCTAGGAAGATTTGCACACAATAGTGGAATCCACTCCTTCTTGTGAGAAGTAGATGGTAGTTCCCATACTTTCTGTCTTTCGGGGTCGAGACAGTCCTTCATATGGAGCATAAGCTGATCTCGTTCAGGGTACATCACTTTGAGCCGAAAAGCAACAAGGTCAAGCTCCAATCTAGTCTAGACCTCCTGGTAGAGAAACAATATCGAGTACCTAAGAAAGTAGCAGTTTATCAAAGCAAGATTGCCAGATATTTCAACAGAAAGGTCAGGGCCAAGAGCTTTAAGGAAGGGGACTTGGTTCTCAGGAATACCCAGATAAGACTGGATGGGGTCCTAAGACACAACCGGGAGGTACCATATTTGGTGAAAGTAGTGGTCCGCAATAGAGCATATAAGCTCGAAGACATGGATGGTTGACCCATCGACCACACCTGGAACGCCGATCATTTGAGGAAGTTCTATCTCTAGATAGAGGACTCCTTAGCAGACTACCTTCATTTAGGTGTCAATAAATTTCTCAATAGCAATGTACTCTGTCTTGATCATTAATAAAGTCTGCTATTAATTTCTCCATCTCCGATTGTATTCTCCACGACCTGTTTCTCCATCTCCTACTGCATTCACCACGAATAAATTCACTGTGATCTCTAGGAACCAAGGAGAGTTATATAGCTTTCTTGATGCCTTGGCCAGACACCACCCTCCACCAAGAAGGGTCTGAGTGTAAGAGCATAGTTGCCATCTAGATCTCAAGACCAGGAAAGCTAGATATCATACCTGATACCTTGGTCGGGCTACCACCCCTAAGAAGGGTTTGAGTGTAAGACCATAGTTATCATCCAGATCTCGAGACTAGGAAATTTAGATAGCATTTCTGATGCCTTGGTCGGGATACCATCCCCAAGAAGGGTCTAAGTGTAAGAGCATAGTTACCATCTGGACCTCGAGACCAGGAAAGCTAGATAGCATTCCTGATGCCTAGGTCGAGCTACTAGCCCCAAGTAGAGTTTAAGTGTAAGAGCATAGTTGTCATCCAGATCTCGAGACCAGGAAAGCTGGATAGCATTCCTGATGCCTTGGTCGGGCTACCACCACCAAGAAGAAAGGAATATCTGATAAGAAAATATCCTTCTAGGATCCACTATGTACCACGATAGAATATCTTTAACAACTTGTTCTCCATGTTTGCCTAAATTTCAACTTTGCAGAAACAAAGTTACAGGAGCTCGCTATGTAGGCTAGGGTGAAATACCGCAAGTAAAAGATACGGGCAAGGTCGATAAATCCCTTGTAGGGGGACTACATACCAGGGTTAAAAACACATAAATTCCTACCCCGTTTGTCAACCTTACTTAACAGATTTAAGGTCATTAGCTGCCAGATTTAGTTATGTCAGGGTAGCATGGAAGGTTACACCTAGAATGAGGCCGGAGGTATAACAAGGAGTGTTCAACCAAGAAAAAAATTCACAAGCAGGAATCGATCAGAGTAAGCATGGAAGAAATTAGAACCAATTATCATTAATGATAAGGGAGCCTATCCCCTCAGTAGGTTACATCAGAACAAATAAGGGAGCATATCCCCTCAACATGCTACATCATAACAAATAAAGGAGCATATCCCCTCACAAGGCTACATACATCGGCAGAGAGACTATTCTGGGCAATATTTGTAAAGAATAACAAAAAAGAATTGATAAAAACTGGTCATGAGTATAGCAGGGTGCCCACTCCCTTTCCGGGCAATGAAGATAGGTCATCAAAGAGATTATGTCAAACTGCGACATCCTCATGGTTTCCTCCCACCGCTCTTCCTTCCTATTGTTCTCCTCCTGCCTCTCCTCTTCCAGTGGATGTTTTGTTGGGGTTTATGCCCTAAATAAAAGGAAAAGTTCAATTCATTCTTATTGTGTTGTTTATTTTATAACTTGTGCATATATTTAACTTTCAAGATTGCTGGATGTAATCTCGAACTGTGAATATGAGTGTCATATAAAGATGGATACAGTAAGAGATGTGCAATCTAAAGAGTCCATAGATAGCAAATAAAGCTGGGTACTTTATTTGTGGTTAATCTATAGCTGCGGTCCATTCCGTAATGTACTATGATTCCATCCTGAATCATTCATATGAGATATGGGAATTGAGGCACCTTGTATGATGTGATACCAAGATCCGTTTACCGATGAGATTCATATATATATATATCAACTAATGATGGCTATATGTGGGTGATCTTAATCCTGAGTGTCTTATCGACTCTTTCAGGTTAGATCATGGTCTTTGATATACCGTGGGTAAGGTCGGATGTAGTTCCAGATCAATATGCTCCGTATGTTGGGATTGCGATTTGGGTTATGGCTAGGAAGATTTGTACACAATAGTTGAATCCACTCCTTCTTGTGAAAAGTAGACGGTAGTTCCCTTAAGGGTTTATTCGGGGATTAGACAATATGAGCGCTCTTCTAACTCTGTAAGGAAATATGATTTATTGTCCATTAGAGAATCAACGGTACTTAAAGGATATATGTAATTAGAGGGGTATAACGGATATTATGACCCAGCTCTAATTATGAACTACTGTGGAGGATCACACCATGTGTAATAGTTATATCGATGGACACCGAGTTGTATCGGTCTATGTAAAAGCATCTACAGTTAAGAGAGTGCAGCTTCAAGTTTTTAGTGGAATAACACCAGAGTTAATAATCAAGGAATATTAATTAAAGAGTTTAATTAATGATTCCGATGATTATTGGAGCTCAAAATAATGTGGGTCCATTAGGTCCCCTTGCTAGCCCGATCGATTTAGGTAACAAGGGTCCATTTCTAAGTTGTTAGAACAAAAATATTCTGTTTCTTTTAATAATAAGTATATTATTATTGGAAAAAATGGTATGAATATTTTGTTCAGGAATTAATGAAAACAATTTGTATGTGTTAAGACCGTTAATACATACTACACTGCTCAACATCGAAATGTTTAAGGTTGAAAAACCAAAAAAAAAACAAAACGACAAAAGATTTCTCCAGATAATGACACGTATCTCTGGCATCTAAGGCTTGGTCATATCAACCTTGATCGGATAGATAGACTAGTAAAAAGCGGACCTTTAAGTGAGTTAAATGTGACATATTACCTATGGTCCGGAAGGTAAGATGACTAAGAGACTTTTTACTGGAAAATGGCTTAGAGCTAAAGAACTGCTAGAGCTTATACATACAGACGTCAGCGAACCGATGAATGTTAAAGCTAGGGGTGGTTATGAGTATTATGTCACCTTTATAGATGATTACTCAAGATACGGATACGTCTACATAATGCAACGGAAGTCGAAAACATTTGAGATGTTCAAAGAATTTTAAGTTGAAGTTGAGAATCAATTAGGTAGGACTATCAAGTCACTACGATCAGATCGTAGAGGTGAGTACTTTGACCAAGAGTTTGAAGACTTCATGGTCGAGCATGGGATAGTTTCCCAACTCACAGCTCCCGGTACACCTTAGTAAAATGGTGTAGCGAAGAGGAGAAATATAACCCTAATGGAAATGGTGAGATCTATGATAGTTTCTCATCATTACCAAATTCCTTCTGGGATATGCATTACAAACAGCGGCATACATTTTGAATGTAGTGCCATCCAAATTTGTTCCTAAGACTCCCTGACACATTCTAAAGAAGTGTTCCTACTCCCAAGTATAAGAGAACAAAGTAATAAATTAACCGGTAAGACCGGGTCGAACCGCAGGGAGGTTGTTCACTGGTCTTTGTAGAATTAATTATCTAGATTAATTACTAAGCTTGTTATAAAATGTAAATCAATTAAAATTAAAACTGGGGCTAAGGGATCCACTGTTGGTAATTCGATTATGATCCAATTATTAATATTTAGTCCAGATTAATGGGAGGGTATTCCACTCCACTGACCACTCACTGATAAATGTGGGTAAAAGTATCCACTGTGCTAGACAACATCTGTCTGTCTACAGTGAGTCAAAACTCCACAAAGATCAGAGGGAAGAAACCACTCTCTGATAAATATGGGTAAAAGTACTCACTGTGCTAGACAATGTCTGTCTGTCTACAGTGAGTCAAAAACTCCACAAAGATCAGAGGAGAGAAAGCAAAAAAATAAGAAACTAACCATAATTGGATCATATTTTTCATACCAACAGTATCATCTTTGGCCCCAGCTATATAAAATTTACCATATATAATTTAACTAGAAAATAACTATTTTATTTAAACTAAGAATTTGAGAACAAAAGATAAAGAATTTCACAAATCTAATATCATATTTGGATTCAGAATGTGTAAATTATGGGGGAGATGTCCCCTATTTATACAAAATACGGATGAAAATTGACCATCGGATGAATTTATAATGAAGTAACCAGATTTTGCCACGTCATTAGTGAATAGTGAACAGTGAACAGTGACAGTGAACAGTAAACGCATCCGTGAAAGTCAATAGTGAATAGTGCACCAGCTTCTAGAATATGATTCTCTACATCACGTGTACAGTGCACCCACAACTCGGGCCAATAGAATTGTGTCACGTAATCGGTCAATAATCTTCTAGAAAGTCAACTATGAACAGTGCACCAACTTCAAGAATGTGATTCTCTGCTGCCGCGTGTACGATGCACTTTCAGTTTAGTCCAAATAGTAATGTGCCACGTCATCAAAAACAGTGAAAGTCAACTGTGAACGGTGAAAGTCAACTGTGAACAGTGAAAGTCAACTGTGAACAGTGAATAGTCAAAATTACAAAAATACCTTTCGTGGCCTTCCTAAGGTTTTTGACGTTCTAAACTTGAAAACGATGTTTGTTTTACCATCTAACTTCTCCATAATTCTGAATTGATCGAATTACCTCTGAAATACAAAGAAAAATACATTGATTACTATACAACACATTTATTTAAGCGAGCGAACGAAATTATATCTAAATTGGGGAATTAATCATATTGGAAGTGTAAAATGATGATATTATCCCTTAATAAACATACACTTTTCAATGTTAATCACTCCCCTAGAGTTGTGGAATGGTCGTAAAGCTAGTTTGCGACATTTCTGCATATGGGGGTGTCTAGCACAATCCTAACACTTAAGGATATTTGGATGTCATGCGCACGTGTTAAAAGGAAAGACAGAAAAGATGGAGTCCCGTTCAGAAACATGCATATTTGTAGGGTATCCAAAAGGAACAAAATGATATTATTTTTATAGTCCTTCAGATCTTAAAGTATTTGTTTTGACAAATGCTAAATTTTTGGAAAAGGACTATATGAATAATTTTGTGCCTAAAAGTAGAATTGTCCTGAATGAGCTTTTAGGAGATACAATTCCACATAAGGTTTCGCAACCAAGCCCAATTGTAAGTTTTGTACCAACACAAGATCAACAATATACCATACCTCGTCGTAGTGGGAGGTTGTTAGACAACTCGAGAGATACAGCGGTCTAGGAGAATCTGTAGAGAATCTTCCGGACGACGATGACCCCTATACGTACTAGGAAGCAATGGAAGATGTTGATTGTCGCCATTGACAAAAGGTAATGCAATCCGAAATTGAATCTATGTTTAAAAACAAAGCCTGGTCTCTTGTAGACTTGCCTAAAGGGATAAAACCCATTGGGTGTAAGTGGGTATACAAGAGGAAAAAAGGAATGGATGGAAATGTGGAAACCTTTAAAGCTAGATTGGTAGCTAAAGGTTATACACAGAAGGAAGGTATCGATTATGAAGAAACCTTCTCTCGTGTGGCCATGCTTAAATCCATTAGGATACTCTTATCCATTGCGGCATCTCTAGACCTAGAGATTTGGCAAATGAATGTCAAGACAGCTTTCCTTAATGGAAGTCTTGACGAAAACATCTATATGATGCAACCAGAAAGATTCATTGAAAAGGGCCAAGAGGAAAGGGTATGCAAGTTGTAAAGATCCATATAAGGATTGAAGCAAGCAACTAGATCCTAGAACATAAGGTTCGATCAAGCCGTAAAAAGTTTTGGATTTATTCAAAACCTTGATGAACCTTGTGTATACAAAATGATTAAAGGCAACAAGTTGGTTTTCCTAGTTCTTTACTTTGATGATATACTACTCATCGAAAACGATGTAGGTGTATTGACATCAATAAAAGAATGGTTAGCAAAACAATTTGATATGAAAGACGTAGGAGAAGCAAGTTATATTCTTGGTATCCAAATCATAAGGGATAGAAAGAATAGAATGATTGCACTATCCCAGGCTTCATACATAGATAAAATCTTGTCTAGGTTTTCCATGCAGGATTCCAAGAAAGGTATGTTACCTTTCAGACATGGAATCAAACTTTCTAAGGAACAAGTTCCTAAGAATAAGCATGAAGAGCAATTCATGAGTAGGGTTCCATATGCATCGACAGTTGGAAGTCTCATGTATGCAATGCTCTATACTAGACCAGATATTTATTTGGTTGTGGGCATAGATAGTAGGTTTCAATCGAAGCCTGGTCCTGATCACTGGACGACAGTCAAGCATATTTTCAAGTATCCAAGGAGAATGAGAGATTATATGCTTGTATACTCTGGAGGGGATTTAATTCCCATTGGGTATACTGATTCTGATTTTCAGTCAGATTCCGACTCCAGGAGATCAACATCAGGATCTGTGTTTACTATTGGAAGAGGGGCAGTCATATAGAGGAGTATCAAGCAATCTTGTATTACCGATTCCACCATGGAAGCCGAGTATGTTGCCGCATGCGAGGCAGCAAAAGAGGCTGTCTGGCTTCGCCAATTCTTGATTGACTTAGAAGTGGTTCCTGATACGAATAAGCAGATCACTATCTATTGTGACAATAGTGGAGCAGTGGCTAATTCGAGAGAACCAAAAAGTCATAAGAGAGTGAAACACATTGAAAGAAAGTATCACCTTCTAAGAGAAATTGTGTATAGGGGTGGCATGACGATTACCAAGATCGCGTCAACAGAAAATCTAACGGATCCCTTTACAAAGGCTCTTCCACAAAAGAGTTTTGATGGGCATCTAGAGAACATGTGGATGAGAGATATAACACATTTGTTATAGAGCAAGTGGGAGATTGTTAGGATTATGCTCGATAGCAAGAGTATAATAATGTATTTGACAATCTTTTCATATTAATAAATTGATTTCTATTTTAACAAATCTTATAGCATTTATAGTTTAATTATTATAATTGTCAAAAGTAAATGAGAAAAGAAGAATTGTTCATACATCTAGATATGTATGAGGTAGACACAATTCTTTAGTTAGTCTTGAATAACATTCACAACTTAAGATAAAAGGTTGGGCGCCTTGATCTTGTCAAAGTTGTAGATTCTTTTGCTAGCATTTGAGTGGGATCAAATGTGTTATGATGAGTCTAAAATCATCAAAGTGTGGTGTCTTTGGACAAAAGAATCTAGTGCACTGGGTGCATTGAATATGATCAAAATTAAATACTTTATCTAGAACCGTCAACGGATAAAAGTTTTCATTTGAAGATAATTGGAGAGTTTATCTCAATCCTGAGATAAATGATGGACTTATGGTTGCAAGTGTTATCATTTGAGCTATCAATTAGTACGATTATATAGCATAGTCTATCCTCGATAGTTTGGTGGTATTGATTTGTTAATCGATAAAGGACTTCATTTATAGATATGGACATCGTGGCTCCATTTATTGAATGAGAGTAGAATACCATCATATGGATGTTTTGAGGTATTGGATATTAAATATTAACGTTAAGTTTACAATAGTGTCTATTGAAACACGGCACTGGACAAGTCAAAATATCCAAGTTCAAAATGTGGTCATATGAGTAAATATGGTAACTTAGAGAGCTATAAACGGTCTATGAGCTCTTGGCGATTACTAGTATTCTTCACGAGGATACACTTTCTCCAATAAGGTTGTCTAGGGTATGAACGAGTAACATCAACTTATTCTATCTTTATTTAAGAGTTCAATTTTAGTTTTTTAGTGGAATGAACTAAAATTAAATAGATTGGGCCTAAGTGAATCATTTGTTGATTGTGATTGGGTTGTGTCTATTGGAGCGTAAATTTAGATAGCCCGCCAAGATCCCCAATCCATACGAACTTGCATGGATCACTTGATATATTCTACCGAACCAATTTAGGGGTCCATCTAGAATTGTATTAAGGCATGTGAACTTGTTTCTTTTTATAAGAATGAGTCTAGTTCACATGTGAACTTTTTTTTAAGGTCCAATGGATTTAATAAAATAAGAAAAATAATATATGGCTCATATATATAGTATGGGCGGCAAGGCTATTTAGAATAGCTTAATCATATTATTTTTTATTTTATTATTTAATTAAATGGAAATTAATTAATTTGTTGATTAATTAATTATTTAATTAAAAGTCAAAATATTTTTCCTAGTAGGAGATGGTCTCCTAAAATTATACTATTGTTGGTAGTATAATTAATATTAAAGATTATATTTGATAAGTAGATAAATAAAAGGAATTATCTATCTAATCAAATTAGGAAGTCTTTAATATGGTTACAAATATACTATTGAGTTGGATTAAGAGTCTTGGTGTAGGATAGAATTCATTTAGAAAAAGAATTCTTAACCACCAAGTAAATCCACATAAGGAAAGTATTCTTAACAACCAAGTAAATCCTTCTTATGAAAGGATTTGTGACCCTAATATATATTCTTGTGAATTTCGGCCAGCTCATATATATATATATAAGAGGATATAATTCCTTTAAGAAAAAGATTTTTAACTACTAAATAAATCCACCTAAGGAAATAATTCTTACCAACAAAGTAAATCCTTCTTTGGAAAGGATTTGTGATCCTATATATATCCCTTTGTGAATTTCGGTCATGCTAGGTAATTTTCAAGAGAGAATTTGGCCTAGCAAGAGAGAATTTTGAGGGAGAAAAATTTAGTTTTTGCTCTAGACACAATTCTATCAACTCATAGATAAAGGGTGTAGAATTCGGCCAAAGAGAAAAGAGAAAAAGAGAACGTTTTTGTTTTCAATAGTACACTAGTATCCTTTACATCAAAAGGGTTTTGTATACAACATCGAATCAGGGTTCACTCGAGTTTCAATCAAATTGACTGATAATTCACAAGTGGCCAGACGTTCTTAATTTTTCTCTTGGAGGATATTTGTAACTAACAAAGAAAAGATTTTGTTTGTCTCCATCCTCAGGTATACAGTTTAAAGAAAGGGAGCCCACACTCCTAGATGATTCACGTTCGTGATTTGATTGGAAGATCTTGCATAATCAATTCGGCGCTTGTTCAATCGTCACGAGGAAAAGGTACGACACTTTTTTTATATACATCAATTAATCTAGGGTTAAGGTTCTTGTTAGTCAAAAATAGAAAATTTTTATTTATACGCAAACCCTAATTTTTAATGAATTTTCTCATGCTTCCGTTGTGCGTGGTTTTTTCCCTACACACGGGGGTCGCACCGAGGAGAATACAAAAACAAGCGATGGCTATATAAAGAACCAAAAGAGTGATCATCATGAGAGTGATGGGACCAAACATAGAAACAATCGGAACGAAAGAAAGTTTCATGGCCAGTACACTAACTATACTCCCCTCAACAAGAGACAAGTGAAAATCCTGGAGATCGTAGAAGACCAAAAGTTAGTCAAATATCCTCCTGGGCAGTCGATCTATGCCTAAAAAGACACAACAAAGTACTGCAGGTTTCACAAAGAAAGTGGTCACGACACATCAAAGTGCTACCATCTAAGAGACCACATCGAGACGCTTATCAGGAAGGGTGACCTCAAAGATTTAATTCTTAAGAAGACTTACAATCAGCCAATGGGAAACAGAAAAAGAAGCAAAGCCCAAGCCGAGACAGCGGTGAAGAGACGGTCAACATTGTCTTTTGAAGACCCTACCCAAGCTCGTGGATGACAGAACTTATTCTTCAATATATACATATATATAACCTACTCTTCAGGGAGATAGCTTAGTTGCTTTCAGTTTTTGTTTAAGATATTTTTAGTTTACTTTTCATTTTTAGCTTTTCTAACTATTTTTAGTATTGTTAATTTTCAGATCAATTAATAAAGAAGCCAAGAATAGTGTTCGAATTTTTATAATAATCATCTTTGTTATCAAAGATAAACTTGCAGCGCCGACACCTGCCATGGTGGGTAAAGGTGCCCGAGAGGCTAAAAAGTCGGGGGTTAGAGACCTGATGCGCATGCCGAACTGACTGGGTGCATATAGAGCACTGTCAGCAATCCAGCCACCCCGAGCTACCAGTTTTACCGGGTCCGGCTGTGTTAGTATTGCACTAATGATTCGGCCAACCCCTTGTAAGCAGACAAAACCGGGAGACGTCCTTAGTGACTTGTTTACATGGGGAAAGCAGGAAAAAATGGGGCAAGGTTCCCATAACATCTCTTGGCAAAAGACTCAAGACGGTCGAAAATTATCTTGAGCGAAAAGCTAGGACACAGACCAAAAAATGAAGACGGTTGGGAATTATCCTGAGCGAAAAGCCAGAACACCGACCCCGACCAAGATAGTTGGGAATTATCCTGAGCTGAAGGCCAGGACACCAACCAAATCAACATGGTCGGGAATTATCCTGAGCGAAAAGCCAGGACACCGACCTAACCAAGATAGTTGTGAATTATCCTGAGCGAAAGGCCAGGACACTGACCGAATTAAAATAGTCGGGGAATATCCTGAGCTAAGAGTCGGGACACCGAATAGTCCAAATAAAAAGACGATCGGGAATTATCCTGAGCAGAGAGTCAGGACACCGACTGGTCCAGTTACAAGGGAGTAAAAATTCAAGGAGTCCAAGACTGATCAGTTTAATAAGACACTTGATCAGTAAAAAAAAATAAGCGATTACTTTAATAAGATACTTGATCGGGTTAAAGCGATAAGATCAAAAAATGTCAAAAAATCAAAACTATTCAAATCCCTTTCATTGAGCCGTCAAGAGCTTATCTTGCGGATTTGATGGGGTATTGTTATATGGATTTTTTGATAGCATGACAAGTCAGCATGATTAGATATGCCACGTCATAAAAGTCAATCAGGGAAGATTAGTCCAATGCAATTAATAGATGATGTCAAGGCCTAGTCAAGATTACCCAAGATGGTCGAGAAAACTAACCGATCGGGCATAAATAACCTGGGGGGAAACTAGCTGATCGAGTAGAGACAACTTGGTCGGGACCATCCGATCGAGACAAAAGAAGTTTGGTCGGGATTACAAAATTCGTCAGTTGGACAAAGCGTGGGAGACATTAAAGGCAACTACGACTCAAATACGAAGAAGAATTGTCTTACTTAAATAAGGAATCTAGAGTCGTACTTCAATAAGGAAATATCCTTATTTCCTCTTCAATGTCAAAGAATCCTATTCAGGAAAGAACTCAAAGCTTTCAGAAGGATAAACACCAATAGGAAATGAGTCCAAGTCAAGCAATAACTCTACTCCTCTAAAAGACTGTCCACCAATCAGGAAATAAATCATAAACGAACCATTCAACCATGAAACAAATATTTTGGTGTGTATAATATTAATCTAGAAGGGGGTGAATAGATTTTAAACAAATTTACCCAATTTTCGTTAAAGGTCAAGTTGACGAAAATGCCCCTAGCTAGTTACAACAAAATCATAAGTGTAAAGATTACGGAAATATTAAAGACACTTGAGATATACGTGGAAACCCTTCAAATGGGAAAAACCATGGGCTGTTAAGTGCGCCACACTCGAACAACGAATCCACTTATGATATAGGTGTTACAACCTACTCCCGGTATATAACCCACTACCACTACCACTACCTAATCCCGGTATTAAGTGAACCTAGTCCAATTTGTTTACGCTTGAAGCAACCTACTCCCGGATGCAACACAAGACTTACTTCTCTTTGAAGAAGAGATAAACACCCTATGTGAATATATGATGATATTCAAACAACAAACAAGGCTGGGGTACCTTATAAGCTTATCTAGGATTATGAGATGGCAATAAATGCAATCCTAGATATCAAGAGCTAAATGACATGTCATAAAGCTTAGCTAAACATAGAACAAGCAATCCTATGAAGCTATCATAAAAGCCAAATCAACACATGTTGACATTAAGCATGGTAAGGACTATAATGCAATCCCTAAATGCAATCAAGGAGTCCTAAACAATATCTAAATGCAAAGCATAGAGATTTAGCTAGAAGTTATCAATAACAACAATCCTAGCTATCACAATACAACACTCAATCATGTCATCACAACAATCTCTAATTTGTATCTATATTATGCTCTAAGAGCATACAAATAATTAAAGAGATGGCTTAGCAAGCAAAACACTTAACTTGTAAGAAGATAGTGAAGAACTTACCAAACAAGATGTGATGAAGCAACCATATCAATTGATGCACTCTAAATGAACTTAGATTATGCAAGATGAAGTTTTTATACACATGGGAATGCTTTGAGTTATTAAAAATGAGTTCTTGGAAGAGTTTTCCTTTTGAAATGTGTTCTAAGGAAAGTATATGATATTCTGAACTCATACACGACCTTAAACCAAAGAGTTATATATATATGAGATCCAAACAAAGTGAGGTCATTTTGAAAAAAATGTTCCAGCTTCCTCTATGTGCGCTGGTGACGTGTGCTGGTCGAGTAGCGCACCACCAGCGCACAACCTATTTTTACAAATGGCACTGGACGACTGGCGCAACACATGCGACGATCCACTGGAATGTTGTGCTGGTGAGGCTGCGCTAGTCGAGTAGCGCACCACCAGCGCACTGCCCATTTTTGCATCTTTACGCGGGTGCATCATCGTAACTCAGTGGCACAACACATGCGACAATCCGCTGGAATGTTACGCTGGTGAGGTGCGTTGGTCGAGTAGTGCACCACTAGCACAATGCCTATTTTCAACACTCAAACACACACAATCAATAAGTTCAAGAGTGATGAAAAATGCATCATATTCTAATGACAATCATGACATAAAACATTTAATTCCAAGATGCAAATAAATCAACAAGAGTCATTTAAACCAAAATGAACACAAGAATAAACACACAACATATATGAATAAGAGTTATGCATGAATTTATGAGTGTGTGCAGCTATCTCTTCAAATCAAGAAGCACAAGAATTTTACCTTTGGTGCTTCTCCTCATGAGGTATTGAGAGCCTAAGCTACCCTTACATAATACCCCAAAAATATGATTTGTTCACGAAATAAGTCAATTAATAAATGAGGACTTTACAAACCAGAATCCTATGAAAACTCTAGTTCAATACACAAAATCTCCGAAATAGGAAAGAAGACAAAGACGACTTCAACATGTAACCAGTTCTAATTAAACACTATCATATTTCCTTATTTGTAACAAGGGTTAGGGTTGTATACACATATAAATAGACCCATAATCATATTGTAAAAGAGATATAACGACAGATAGACAACAACACATAGAAAAATATATATAGAAAGAGAGAGAGAGAGATACACTAAAGAATGAGAGATTGAGTGTGTAATCATTATACTATAATGAATTTCTTCTTGCCGTCACCGGTAACCGTGGACGTTTTCCCGCATTGGGGTTTTACCACGTAAACTTATGTGTGCATGATTTTTTTCTTTTTCTATCTTTCTCATAACATCTTCAACAATTTACAAAAATATGTTAGGCGCATGATCAATCCCATACGACCCAAAAATCACCGTCAACAGATATGCATGGCGGGAAAACTACAAGCAAAACCTAGTTGGACCATGATAAGTACACTGACCATAGTATGCGGAAAGGGAGAAAAAAGAAAAAAGAAAAAGAAGGAGACTTGGCCAATAGAGAACAAAACTCTTTTGTTGCCTAAATTCTCTAAGAAGAACACAGTCTTCATTTTATCCACTTATCGACAGGCACGAAGCTGTCACCCCCATTGTACCCACGAGAGAGCGAGAGTTTGAGAGATTTTTATATGTCACACTTGATTCACTCACGTTAATAAAACAATGTGATTTCTTTTATATATCCTACGCGTATCTTGTCATTGCCTACATCCCATCTCCTTTATAACTTGCATAACCAGGTACTGAAGGTGCCACCCCCAGTCGCGACCTCCGAGGTAGTGGTCTCAAGGGTGTTAGCTGAAATTCCTCACCCGAGCGAATTTTCGACCAACAATTTATAATTAAATATTTTTATATTTATGAATTGTAGGAAATGAATCCTACTAGAATTTCTATTTATTTTGAAGATGTAACTGGCCCGGACGGTCAAGTCGTATCTATGGCTCGATGTAAATTTTGTAAGAATATATTGACAAGTTCTAAGAAAGGAACTGGACAATTGAAAATGCATAAAGATTCATACATGCTTAAACACGGTCAGGTAAATGATACTAGACATACACAACTACAACGGAACCTATATGGGTCTGTTACGACATGGAGATACAACAATGCCAATGCTAGGAAATGCATGACACGTTATATTGCACAAACCAATCAACCGATTGGTTTTGGTGACAGTCCTTTTAAAAAAAATATCAAAAAAGCATACAACCCTCAATTTACAGTTGTATCTAGAAACACCACTAGAAGCGATTTACTAAAATGTTTTAAAAGTGATTTATTAAAATGTTTTAAATCCGATCGAGTCAAATTGGTCGCTCAATTAGAGCTTTTAAGTGTTTCTATTGCACTAACTTCCGATATTTGGAACGCACGTTCCAAACATGACTATTTATGTGTCATGGGACACTATTTAGATTCTGATCGGAAGATCCAAAAAAGAATTCTTGGTTTTTGTCCCATGGATTTCCAACATACCGCTCAAAATATTTATGATGTTATTTCTGAAGTTTTAAATGATTTTAGGGTACTTGGACGCATCATTTCCCTTACATTAGATAATACAACATCAAACACGTCATCCATTAACTTGTTTTAAGCTTAGAATGTCCCTCAAGTTGGGGGTCATCTCTTCCACCAATGGTGTGCATGTCACATTATATATTTAGTTATGAAATCAGGTTTGAAGGATGCAAGTTGTCAAATAGATCGCATCAGAGATGCCATTTCTTATATCAGCAGCTTTAATCAAAGAGTGAAATTTTTGTCTAAATACTGTAAAACTAACGACAAACAGCCCATGAGGCTTCAAACAGATATCCCGGTAAGGTAAGGTGTAACTCCACTTATCTAATGTTGCAAAGTGCTATTGATTATTCTACTGAAATTACGGGTTATTATAATATGGAAATGACCCTAGTGGGTCGTTCAACCCTAAGTGAGAACGATTGGTATGTGGCATAAATTATTATTAAATTTTAAAGAATTTTTACGATTCAAATGTACTTCTTACTGGGGGTCTATTACTCCACATCTTATCTTGCATTGCATCAAATTTTAGAAATGTCTGAAATTTTATACTCTTATAGAGATAATTCTAGCTTAAGCATTGTAGTTGCGGCAACTGTGAATTTTTTTCAAAAATATTGGTCTGAAATTCCTTTACTCTATGCCTTAGGTTATATAGTAGATCCTAGAATTAAATTAAATATTTTAAAATTATTTACTGAGTTTATTGGTGGTTACTTAGATTTAGATCTTAACATTTTATTAACCCTCAATCCAAGGTGTTCAAAGTTTATCGTCTTTATGAGCGCATGTTTAGCGACAGAAACATGCAACGGTCGGAACAACTGGACACCTGACTGATGAAGAGAAGTTGGAGAATCCTAACTGGCAACCAAGAGTCTTAATCTACATCATTTCAACATTGTGAATTGAACACCTTTTTTAAAAGTAGGTTTGAAATAGCCCATCAAAGGGACTTCCAAGAATTTGATTTGCTATTATGGTAGAAGAACCATACCAAGAGTTATCCAGTATTATCCCAACTAGCACGGGATGTACTCTTCATCCCTGTGTCTATTGTTTGTTCAGAATATCCATTCAGCACCAGTGGATGTATAATCGAACCTAGAAGATCTTGTTCGACCCTTGAGGTTATGGAGGTATTAACATGCCTTAATGATTGAGAACATGCAGAGATGAGGATGCAGCTTCAACCGGTGAATGAAGAACTAATTCAAAGTTTTTCCAACATATGCTTCGAAGAGGCTTCCGGTTCCAGCAGTACCTAGCAGAACTGAAGACTTAACTTAAATTTTTTAATTATAGATGTATTTGTAATTTTGTAATTCGATTGCACTATTTTTCCTTTACTAAGTTTTTATCCCATTAGGTTTTTCTTTGTAAGGTTTTTAACGAGGCAATCACAAATCATGTAAACTAAAATACGAATAAGTAAATAAAATTCAGCTCTTTCTTAATTGTTACATATTTATGAATTTATTTATTTATTTGAATAATTTTAGTAAATAAATAAAATATAATTTAATCGAATTCTTACGTTTTATTTCATTACTCATTAAACTAAAATAAATAATAAAACAAGAAATAAATTTTTAACTTAAAAAAAAGTTTTAACTTTAATTTATTTTCTCAAAAATCAAAATACATAAGTAAAAATTATAAATAAATTTTTAACTTAAAATATTAAAAAATAACTAAAATATGGAAAAAAAAAAGTTGGACAAACAATTGAAAATGGAAAAGAAATTGAAAAGAAACAATTTAAAAAACAAAGACAAACAAACGATTGAAATTTGAAAAAAAAAATTGAACAGTTGCTGCCCGCCAGCCAGAGCCCACAACCCATGTCAGGCACCCTATAGCCTTAACAGGCCAGGCCATGGCACAGGCTGTTCAAGAGCCTGGCCTCTTCAGCCCGGCCTGTTAAGGGGCCCAGCACGCACCGTAATGAGCCAGGTCAGGCTGAGCCGCCTGTTTTGGCCCCACTAATTAGGTCTCCATATGTTTTGTTGTCTTCTCCCTCCAGGGCTCCAGGCTCCACCAAAGTCTACTTCGACTCAAGTTTAGTCTAGGCTTGTTCATTAATCGTATACTGGAACTGGGCGCTAAGAGTGGTGACTTTTTTTTTGTATCCCCTTATTATATGGGTTTAGCTAATGCCTAATCAGTTGGAACTCGACGATAAGAGTGGTGACTTTTTTTTTGGTCCCCTTATTATATGGGTTTAGCTAATAGGCAGTCATTTAAGAGAGTGAGTTTACTTTTGTTTAAATTTTTAAATAATTAAAAGTTGTCAATTAGGAATGGCAATGGGTTAAATCTGTGAAGAATTTTATTAACCAAAACACGTTTAATTTCATGGATTCAGGTGCAGATTTTGACTTTTGACCCTCGAGGTATGAAGAACCCCGAACTCCACCCATGAGCTTATTTAGGTTCGAGTTTCGACCTGTGAACCTGAAAACCCGTCAACACGTGACCCAAATATCTACTGACCCGAGAATTCCATACCATACCGAGTGGTAACAAGTCACGACACATAAATTAGCAAACCCAGTCACACATTTATATGCACTTCATTGATCAAACTATACACTAAATTGAAATTACATATATAATATATTTAATAGCTCACTAAAACAAGTTCGTCACAATGTATATGAAATTTTAACAGCAACAACAAAACAAAACAAAACAAATGTGATGGGTGATATATCGAGTTTTTATCCGGTAGACATATAATTGTGAGTATACTTATAGCACATCTATTCACCTTATCAATTTTTATCATGTAAGTATTATTTTATTCAATTATATTACTTTTTCAGGTAAAAATTGATAAAGTTGATAAGTGTGATATAAGTTATATACCTATACGAGAAAACCTATGAGCTTTGTAGACCATTTAGCTCGGCGAATCATGGAACAAATGGCTAAATTAAAACTCAATTATCACAAGTGATCAATGGTTTGGATTCGGGTGGATACAACTGTCCGAATGAAATTACTGTCCCTATTTATCCTATGTCTCAACTCCCAAATTCATTGGGTAATTCATGCTAAAGAAATAAATATCAGTATTGGTGTAAAGATGGGGCTTCATAAATTATAAAAATAGTGGTGGAAATATCAACTCTTGTTTTTTTTTTTTTTTTAATATTAGAGAAAAAAAGGGAAAACGTTTGAAAAACAATGGATACTTGTTTTTAAAGGTTAATTTTTTCAGTGAAACATTAGAATAAATTAAAACAAATGGCAATGCATGAAATGAATTACTTTTTAACAATAAAATAGCGTTCACATGACGAATTATAGTAGATAGAGAATGCAGTATACTAATAAATTTAAATATTTAATAATATACAATTTACAACATTTTATACCGTACAAAGAAAATTAAGTATTTAATGAATAGCTCAATCATATATATATTGATACGTTTCTACTGTTTTACGCATCTTAAAATTTAATTTCAAAATAATTTATTTAAAATTGGTGGACAAGAAACAAGGTGCATTTGTATCTTGATTTGTGCTCGTTTTGTTGAGTTTTCTTCTATCTCAAATTATCTATAAACGTCTAATTGGATTTTTTAGACTTGTTTGGTTGAGCTTGATTGTCAATTTTAAATTGAGTAAATGCTAGTAGAGTTTAAATCTCTTCTAGGTAAAACCTCATGGAAATGTGCTTCTTCAAATAGATTTTTTTTAAAAAAAAATCTACCAACCAAATAACTATATTTAAAAAAAAAAAAACTCAGTTTCTAAGAGATCTATTACAAATAGATCTTTTATCGATAAATGTTTTTTAAAAGTTTAACCAAACAAACTCTTAAACAACATGTAATGTGCATTTATATCTTGATGTGAATAATACATTTTTCATATATATATATATATATATATATATATATGTTTATATGATTTTGAAGATAGTTGCACATGTAAATAGTTTTACTTCTTATGACTAACCTATAAATTGGGTTGTTTGAGTTTATCTAGTGGGAGAATTGATCGTATCATTTCTATACCTATTGTTAGGTCCCCAATTCATATTATTTTTTACTTGTTTCTTAGATAAAACCGGGTATTTAATGTGTTTAAATAAGTGTTTCAGGTGAATTTAGTAATTAGAGACAAAAATATAAAATTTGAGAAAAGATTAAAGTTCTTGTAATTTAGAAGAGTTTAGGAGCCTAAAGTAATTTGCCACCCTTGAGTTCTCCGGTTAGCGACGGGCCCATCATGCCTAGAGTAAGGATAAGCATTTCCCCCATGGGGCCTCACTCCCATTTGGAGGCAAATTTTTACCTCCAAATGGGGTTTGGGGTTTGGGGATCGGGGTGGAGGCAAATTTTATCCCCAAAATCTAAAGGGGGGCAGGGGTGGAGGAACCTACCCCCACCCCCACCCATGGGGGTGGGGGTGGATCCCCATTTTCCCCAATTCCCCATATATATTTATATATTTTTACTTTTTATTTTTTAAATAATAACTTTAAATCTATTACTCATTTACTTTCTACTCATTTCTCTTATTTCTTCATATTTATTTATGTGTAAAACTATATTACTATGGTTATTTGTATTAATTTTTGATTAAATTAAATCAATTATATATTTTATATTATTTATTGAATTGGATATCGAAATAGTGTGAATCGAACGATTCGAATGATTGAATTTCGAATCTCAAATTCTAAATTTCGGATTTCAAATTGAAAAATATTGTAATTGAAAATAAGAAAAATAGAGGAAATGAGGGACTGGGGTGGGGGCAGAGGAACCTCTCCCCAAACACTCTCATCCCCCACTTCCCCCAAATGGGGTTTGGGGGTAAGGGTGGGGGTGGAGGTTTTAGGAATAGGGGTGGGGGTGAGGGTAGACCCCCCACCATAATGGGTCCCCCGTGTCCATCCCTAGCTCAGAGCTCTTAAATACATGATTTCAGTTTATATTACAGGTCCAGTTATTTATTTTTAAAGAAATGACCAAACATTACCAAAAAAAATTAATAAATGGTCTAATGCTCAATTTGTTTTATTCATATAATCATATCTTTAGACAATAAAACCCAAATTTTTCTAAGGTTTCATACTTTCTATTATATCTTCTTCTCCACCTAGTAAAGATAAAAAAAAATGGCATAAGCGATATCTATTTCTTTCTCTCTCAACTCTCAAGCATCAAACTCTAAGTTTTATTTAGATAATTTTATTTTTATTTTTGCTTTTGTTTTTTGTAATTTTTGCAAATTGTAATCTTTTTAATCTGTATTGCTATAATTCTATTTAATCTTTTTTATTCTATGATTTTTTTCTCTTATTTATTATTTAGTTTTTATTAATTTGATTGTGTTTTTCACTTAAAATTGAATAACTAATGGGCCTTTTTCCTTTTTTTTCTTTTTTAGTTTTGTTAATTTGGTTGTGTTTGTCACTTAAAATTGAATAACTATTGGACATTTTTTCTCTTATTTATTATTTAGTTTTTGTTAATTTTATTGTGTTTGTCGGTTGTCACATAATGACTTAAGAAGTTCTTTGGTTAGCTTACCATTCAAGTATTCAACTTCATCATGTTGCTTTAATTCATATAACCATATGATATGAATTTTATCTTTCCAAAAGATTAGAATTTAGAAGATCCAGGTCAGAGACTCAGAGTTTTATCGGATTCATCTTACGATTTTTACCATAACTTCTTAAAAGCATAAAAGATATGTTGCTTTTTAAAAAATAAATAAATAAATAAAGCATATATGTATATCAATAAATGGTTTGATTGCTATTTTACACATTAAAAAAGAATAGTAACATTGAAATAAAGAATAAGGTTCCCATCAACTTTAATTATATATCCACCTTTTTTTTTGTCGTTTATGCCTTTTAAGTAGTTTCACTCAATTTGATTTGTCTTCTTCTATTAAGTTGTTTCTAAATTAAGTTGTTTCTAATTGGGATCAAAAGCATCGATCTTTGTTTCGATATTGTCACTATCACTCAATTTGTTTTTAATTATTTTTGTGTAAATCTCATACATATAATTATTAATTAATATATAATTTGAATGTATTTTCAAAAACAAAAATCAATCTTGTGGCATTATCGGACTGGTACGACTTGAAAAAACTATGAATATACACAAGGCCACAAGGGGCCCATTTTTTAGATTTTGTCCTGGAACGTCCGAAACGTCAGGACCGACATTGGTTAGCACCAGCTGTTTTGGGTAGAGATACACATTTGGAGAATGAGGATGGATATAAGTGAAAAACAATGCTATTTTATCAAGAAAACAGAGGATTTACATATTGAGCCAAAGATATTCGATGAAAATTCATAGAGAAGAAAAAGTTTGAGAAGCCATTAACATAGCTCTCTGATAAGTTTTTATATTGATCTTCACTTGATTGATTACAAGATATTTTTACATTAAAAAGATTTTTCAACTAATAACTGAAAGACTAAATGATCCTGGATAATCAATGGAAGAGTTGAATTCCATAACAAACTCTGCCACATCAGATTTTGTAACAAACTATGCCACGTCACATTTCAATCAACCTAACTAACTCTATATCCAATTTCACATTTACTAAGCTTTAGATGTTCGCCAGAACCAACTGCACATAATGCAAGTCCTGTTTGATAGTCTGTGCTGCTCTTCTCATCCTGACAGCTCCTAGCATCATTCCTTCTTCTATAATCACTACCAATTGAATCACTGTTGTTGTGAGTTAGATGAGCAGATGGAACACTAGCATTAGCATTATCTCTAACATCCCCCCGCAAGCTGAACTGGGGTGAGAGGATCAAGTTCAGCTTGGAGCAAAAGAAGTGAAACCTCTCATTTGTCAATGCCTTTGTAAAAACATCTGCTACTTGAAATTCAGAGGGAATATATCACACATGGGCTTACCTTCTCTCTAATAAAATGAGTGTTAATATCTATATGTTTGGTCCTGGCATGAAACACAAGATTCTTGGCCAAATAATTGGCTCCAACATTGTCACACCATATAATAGCCGGAGCTGAAACCTGAACATGAAGTTCTTTGAACAATGATTGCAACCATATAATTTCGAATTTGAGTGACCTAGCGAAAACTTGATGTTTCTTAGCACTCCAAGCAATCAAATTCCCACCTAAGAAAATGCAATTTCCACTAGTTGATTGTCTATCATCCAAACAACTTGCTCAATCTGCATCAGCATAGGCAACTAGATCAAGAGCTGATGAAGAATGCGTAAAAGACAAACCTTTATGAAGAGACCCACTGAGATATCCGAGTACTCTTTTACAGGCCTGCCAATGGTTTTGAGTTGGGGCGATAAGAAAACGACTTAGTTTGTTAACACTAAAAGAGATATCAGGCCTAGTATAACAGAGATATTGTAAGGCTCCAATGGTGCTGCGATAAACAGTGGGATTATCAAGTAACTCACCATCCTTTAATGTCAACTTAGAATCTGAACTAGGATTATCACAGGGTCTTGAATCAAACATGTTTGCACGTTTGAGAAGATCCACAATATACTTTGCTTGAGTCAAGTATAATCCAGTAGCATCGCGGTATGCTTCAAAACCAAGAAAATAATTGACTGAGCCTAAAGTCTTCAAGGCAAATGTTGATTTGAGGTGAGATATTGCATGTTGAATAAGAGACTTGTTGGTGCCTGAAATCAAAATATCATATACATACACAAGCAAATATAGCACATTAACACCAGATTTCTGAATGAAAAGTGAAGAATCAGATGTACTGTTAACAAACCCCCACACAAGAAGAGTTTTTCAAAGCTTGTAGATCTTGGGGCTTGTTTTAAACCATAAAAAGCCTTATTTAGCTGACAAACAAAATCTGGACACGAAGAATCTGTAAAGCCCTCCGGTTGTCTCATGAAGATCTCCATTAAGAAAGGCATTATTGATGTCTACTTGTTGAATATCCTAGTTAAAGTGAACAACCAAAGCAAAAATAACTCTAATCGTATAAGGTTTTACCACCGGACTGAATGTATTAAAGTAGTCGAGACCAGTTGTATGGTGAAATCCCTTGGCAACAAGTCTCGCTTTGTGTTTCAGGATACTACCATCAGGATTGAATTTTGTTCTAAACACCCACTTACTTCCTATCACATTCATATCATTTGTTGGTGGCACTAAAGTCCACGTATTGTTCCTTTGCACAGCTTGAAATTCATCATTCATGGCATCTAGCCACTTTGGACTTTACATAGCAGACGTCACTGTCTTGGGTTCCAATTAAGTAATAAAGCCAGTAGGAAAAGAACATTCTGAAAGAAAAACACGAGGCTTGAAGATACCAAGCTTGCTTCTAGTAATCATAGGATGTTGAGAGCCAATGGTTTGCACAGGAGAACCAATATTTGGTGGATTGATATTTAGTGGATTGATATTACTGGTGTTTCTAGAAGCTGAGTTTTGAGATGATGTGGATATCTCATGTTGAATACTTGAAAATGATGTGTTAGGACTAGAAACTTGTAAATTAACTGCAGCCTGAGATGTTTGAGGTGTGGCACATGTAGGAGCAGAAACTGAAGAGAACATTTGAAACAAACTTGAAATAGCATTAGCAGCTGTGAGGTCACTGTTAGATGAAACTTGTTGAGAACAAAATAAACTTTTGTAGGGAAACTCCAGTTCATTGAATATCACATGTCTGGAGATAAACACCTTCCCTAATGAATGAAGACACTTGTACCCCTTATGAGACAAACTATAGCCAATGAACACACATTTGCTAGAGTGAAAATCTAGCCCGTGCTTTGAACGATCTCTGAGATACAGAAAACATGAGCATCCAAAAACCTTGAAGAAGTTATAGTTTGGTTTTCTGCCATATAATTTTTCAAATGGTGTAGTAAACTGAAGAACTGAAGTGGGCAAATTGTTGATAAGAGTTGTGGCATTAAAGAAAGCCTCAAACCAGAATTTCAAGGGAAACCCACTATGAGCTAGTAAAGTTAATCCCATTTCTACAATGTTTCTATGTTTTCTTTCCGGAACTCCATTTTGTTCATGCGTGTAGGGACATGAAAAACACACTTGAACACCAAGATTAGATAAGTAAGACACAAAAGAAAGGTACTCTCATCCCATATCAGCTTGAAAGATTTTCACTTTCCTTTTAAATTGCAATTCTACCATCTTTTGAAACCTTATGAAAACTGATAAGGCCTCTGATTTTAATTTTAGAGGAAATATCCATGTAAATCTGGTAAAAGCATCCACAAAAGCAATGTAATATCTAAAACCTTCAGTAGACAACATGGGAGCTGGTCCCTAAACATCACTATAGATGAGTTCAAGAGGAACTCTTGTTGTTATGCTGTTATACAAGCTTTTTGAAATGGCAACTTATGGGTTTTTCCAAATTTACATGAATCACAGAAAAAAGGGGAGGTTACATTTAATGGAAAATGCAAACTACTTAATACTTTCTTAAGGATTAATGGTTCAGGATGTCCTAGTTTTGCATTCCAAAGCACTGAGTTAGTCTTGGCAGCAACAAATGCATTAAATCATGGTAATACACCTTTGCTGATCAACAACTGATTGTCAGCTTTATTTACAGCTTCATTACACTTATTTCTATTTACATCTAAACACACTAAAGAGATTGATTTGAGTAGATATAGGCTCAGAGGAGAAGCTTCCACCAATCTCAACTCATAAAGACCATGCCTAAGTGTACCTCGAAGAAGAACTCTCTTGGTTCTCTGATTCTTGATCATACAGCCAGTAGAATCAAACTCAACAAATGCATAATTGTCTTTAGTAAACTTAGATAAACTAAGCAAGTTTTTAGTGATAGCAGGCACACACAACACATGTTCTAAGTTTAAATCATGATGTGGTGTGCAATGTGATCTAATTTTAGTGTTTCCAATATGCGAAATCTGTAATTAAGCACCATTGCCAACAAGAAGCTTATCTTTACCTTTGTATTCTGATTTCAGTGAAATATTGCTGAGATTTGACATGACATGGTTAGTAGCTCCGCTATCCACATACCATGTTTGATCTGCAACTGATTCAGGAGTAGCAAAATAAGAAGAGTTAGGAGTTGTTGCTGAAACATTTTCAGAGGCTCGAGGTGCTCCCTAATCAAATACATTGTTTTGAAATTGTTGGTGAGTAAAATAAGCATGATATCCTAGAGTGTGAGTGGCTTGATTTCATTGTACATTTTGATTTCCCTGTGTTGGTCCATGATACTGCTGATCAAATCGCCTGTAACACTAGAGAACAACATGTCCAGGTTTTCCACAAAGTTGACAGTAAATTCTCTGATTTCCTTTACCACCATACCTTCGACCACCTTTATTTCTTCCTCTATTCGCACCACCATGAGAATTATTATTATTGGATTCTCCTCCATTACCATTATTTCCTCTATTGTTGACCATATTCTGACCACTAGATACAAAGTGAGTTGAGGGACTGACATTAAGATTTGCAACACAATTCTCACTATTCAAGTGCTCTATTCTTTGTTCGTGCATTAGAAAAAGAAATTGTGCATCTTCTAAAGCCATGGAATTTTGTTGAGAGGAAATCAGTGTAACCACAGAATCATACTCATGTCTTACTCCATTTAACAAACTCATTATCAACTCTCTATTACTCACAGCCTCTCCATCAGCATTTAATGCATCACTAATGGCTTTTATTTTCATGACAAACTCACTAATTGAATCTGATCCCTTCTTAATAGACTGTAATTGTTGTTTTAGGTGTTGGGATTATGCTTGATAGCAAGAGTATAATAATGTATTTGACAATCTTCTCATATTAATAAAGTGATTTCTAGTTTAACAAATCTTATAGCATTTATAGTTTAATTATTATAATTGTCAAAAGTAAATAATCATAAGGTCAAAAGACTATGAGAAAAGAAGAATTGTTCATACATCTAGATATGTATGAGGTAGACACAATTCTTTAGTTAGTCTTGAACAATATTCACAACTTAAGATAAAGATTGGACGCCATTATCTTGTTAAAGTTATAGATTCTTTTGCTAGCATTTGAGTGGGATCAAATGTGTTATGATGAGTCTAAAATCATCAAGTGTGGTGTCTTTGGGTAAAAGAATCTAGTACACTAGGTGCATTGAATTGGATCACGGTGAAATACTTTATTTAGAACCGTCAATGGATAAAAGTTTTCACTTGAAGACAATCGGAGAGTCTATCTCAATCCTGAGATAAATTATGGACTTATGGTTGCAAGTGTTATCATTTGAGTTATCAATGAGTACGATTATATAGCATAGTTTATCCTCGATAGTTTGGTGGTATTCATTTGTTAATCGATAGAGAACTTCATTTATAGATATGGACATCGTGACTCCATTTATTAAATGAGAGTAGAATATCATCATATGGATGTTTTAAGGTATTGGTTATTAAATCTTAACGTTAAGTTTTCAATAGTGTCTATTGAAAAATGGTTTTTGGACAAGTCAAAATATCCAAGTTCAAAATATGGTCATATGAGTAAATATGGTAACTTGGAGAGCTATAGGCGGTCTATGAGCTCTTGGTGATTACTGGTATTCTTCACGAGGATACACTTTCTCCATTAAGATTGTCTAAGGTATGAATGAGAAATATTAAATTATTATATCTTTATTTAAGAATTCAATTTTAGTTCTTTATTGGAAGGAACTAAAATTAATAGATCAGACCTAAGTGAATTATTTGTTGATTGTGATTGGGTTGTGTCTATTGGAGCTTAAATTTAGATATCCCGCCAAGATCCTCAATCCACACGAACTTGCATGGATCACTTGATATATTCTACTGGACCAATTTAAGGGTCCATCTAGAATTGTATTGAGGCATGTTGACTTGTTTCTTTTTGTAAGAATGAGTCTAGTTCATATGTAGACTTTTTATTAAGGTCCAATGGATTTAATAAAATAGAAAAAATAATATAATTGTCCATATATTGTGTTGGGCGGCAAAGCTATATAGTTTAGCTTAATTATATTATTTTTATTTTATTATTTAATTAAATGGAAATTAATTAATTATTTAATTAAAAGTCAAAATCTTTTTTCTAGTAGGAGACGGTCTCCTAAAATTATACTATTGTTGATAGTATAATTAATATTAAAGATTATATTTGATAAGTAGATAAATAATAAGATTTTTTTTCTAGTCAAATTAGGAAATCTTTAATATATTGAGTTGGATTAGAAGTCTTGGTGTAGGAAAGAATTCTTTTTGGAAAAGGATTCTTGGTCACCAAGTAAATCTACCTAAGGGTAGAATTCTTCTTTGAAAAGGATTTTTAACCACCAAGTAAATCCACCTAAGGAAATGATTCTTAACAACCAAGTAAATCCTTCTTAGGAAAGGATTTGAAATCCTTCTTAGGAAAGGATTTGAAATCCTTCTTAGGAAAGAATTTGAAATCCTAATATATTTCCAAGAAGAATTTCGGTCAGCCCTATATATATATATATATATATATATATATATATATATATATATATATATATATATATGAAGAATTTCGACCAGCCATACTTTTATATAAGAGGAATTTTCGGCTAGCCTAAGCAATTCAACTTGGAGAGAATTCGGCCACCAAAAGAATTTTGGGAAAAAAATTGTTTTTGCTCTAGACAAAATTCGATCAACTCTAAGAAATAGTGTGAGATTCGGCTAAGATGAAAAGGAAGAAAGAACGTTTAGTTTTTGATAGTACACTAGTAGCATTTACATTAAAAGGTTTTGTGTACAACATCGAATCAAGGTTCACGCGAGTTTCAATTAAATTGATTGATAATTCACAAGTGACTTAACGTTCTTTGTTTTCTTCTCGGAGGATTATTGTGACTAACAAAGAGAAAAAATTTGTTTGTTTCCATCCTCAGCTATTTAATTTAAAGAAAGGGAGCCCACGCTCTTAGACGATTCACGTTCTTGATTGGATTGGAAGATCTTTCGGATTCAATTCGGCGCTAGTTCAATCGTCACGAGAAAAAGGTACGACACTTTTTATATATATCAATTAATCTAGGGTTAAGGTTCTTGTTATTATAAAGGGAAAATTTTTATTTATACCGAAACCCTAAATTATAATTTTTCACGCTTCCGTTGCGCAGATTTCCCTACATTAACTGCATGATTCTAGCCAAAGAACGTTAAGAATATATTCTTTCAATCTTTGACCAGACTTCAAAAAAGGACTTAGAATTTGTTACCTGACCAAGAACACTTGGAGTAAGATTTGAGAAAATCCAACTCATCAAGAGCTTATCTGATTTCTTTCAGTTGATGTACTCAGGATTTTCTTGTTGAACCTCAACATCTCCAGGTCGAACTGTGATAAGCTTCGGAAGATGCAACTTCACACCATTGACGAAGCCTTCAAGATCCATAGCTTCAATTGTTGTTAGGACTTGTGTTTTCCAATATATGTAATTACTGTGATCCTGTTTCAGTGTAAGATTGAGACTTAAAGTCTTAGCCAGAGAAGAAAAATCCATCGTTTTGATGGAACCAGTTGCGAAGTTGAGAGAATCGATTGAGACTGGGTTATTTGATTGATCTTCAGCCATTGACTTGAGTCAGAGGCTCTAATACCATGAAAAACAATGTTATTTTATCAAGAAAATAAAGGATTTAAAATATTGAGCCAAAGATATTCGATGAAAGTTCACAGAGAAGAAAAAGTTTGAGAAGCCATTAACATAACTCTCTGATAAGTTTCTATATTGATCTTCACTTGATTGATTGCAAGATATTTTTATATTATAAAGATTTTTCAACTAATAACTGAAAAACTAACTGATCCTTGATAATCAATGGAAGAGTTGAATTCCATAACAAACTCTGCCACATCAGATTTTGTAACAAACTATGCCACGTCACATTTCAATTAGCCTAACTAACTTTATATCCAATTTCAAATTTACTAAGCTTTAGACGTTCGCCATAACCAACTGCACATAATGCAAGTCCTGCTTGATAGTATGTGCTGCTCTTCTCATCCTGATAGCTCCTAGCTTCATTACTTCTTCTATAATCACTACCAATTGAATCACTGTTGTTGTGAGCTAGATGAGCAGATGGAACACTAGCATTACCATTATCTCTAACAATAAGTCCCCTAAGAATCACTGTTGTTGTGAGCTAGATGAGCAGATGGAACACTAGCATTACCATTATCTCTAACAATAAGTCCCCTAATCCCCATCCCCCTCCCCCCCCCCCCCCCCCCCCCCCCCCCCCCAATTTCCCCATTCTAGGAAAATTGGGATGGGGAATTTTGGGGGGAGGTATATCCATCCCCAATCCCAATTCTCCATTTTTTCTGTTTTTCTCCCATTTTCCCTATTTTCCCATTTTCCCATTTTTCCATTTTCCCATTTAATTAAAAATTACAAATTAAACTAAGAAAAACATTCCATTACAAATACAAAATAAAATCCATTAATGCATTACAAATACAAAAATAAAGTGTTTCAAATATTTCAGTTTTAGGTTTTAGGTTTTGAAGGTAAAAAGAGTAAATATGTATATATACTTAGGGTTTCAAAGAATATATATACATTATAATTATATTTATATATGTTTAGGGGAAATGAAAAAATATCCCCCATCCCTATCATCATCCTCATTTCAATATAATTGTGGAGAAAATAGGGAAATGGGGATGGGGATTTCAATTTGGGGATGATTTTCATCCTCATCCCCTCTCCCTTAGAGATGCACGTTTGAGGAATGAGGATGGATATAGGTCCTCCTATCCCCACCCCCACTTCCCATACCCTTCCCCCATCCCTCAATTTCCCCATTTGGGGAAAATGAGGATGAGGATTTTTTGGGAGGATGTATATCCATCCCCAGTTCCCCGTTTTTCCCTGTCTTTCCGTTTTCCCCGGTCTCCCATTTTCCTTTTTCCCTTTTCCCTAGTTTATTAAAAATTACAAATTAAACGAAAAAAATATATATATTTTATTACAAATGCAAAATAAAATCATGTATTACAATTACAAAATAAAGTGTTTCAAACAATTTAAAATTTAAAAATAAATCAACTTGAAGTAATGCAAACTGTTTTTTAATAAAAAAAAACTTCACATAATAGGTAATCAAAAGAGATTAACTGTCGATTTATACCTAGGGTTTCAAAGAATAAAAAATAAAAATAAAATATATATTATAATTATATTTATATATGTTTTGGAGAAATGGAAAAATGAGGATGGGGAGGTTCCCCCATCCCCATTCCCATTTCAATTTGGGGATGGTTTTCATTCTCATTCCTCTATTTTTCCATTTTTTCCAACAACAAAAAAAATCCAAATGGGAATAGGGGTGCGGGAATTTAGGGTCCCGGGGAAAAGCGTGCATCTCTACCCTCCCCCCTCATTTCCCTATTTTTCCCTAAAAAAATCCTCAAATGGGGATGGGGATGGGGATGGGGATGGGGATGCGGAGAATTGGGATACCATAAAAAAATGTGCATCTCTAGTTTTAGGATCCGATTTAGAATATTATTGATTAACATGCATAGAGATTTCATATCACATTTGTGGTTAATTAGGGACACCGGCAATCCTATAAAAAAAATAGAATACGGAGTTGGGGTGGTCCCTTTGGGGGACTCTCCAACACTCAAGTCTGATATTTGTAAAAGAAATCGTTTGTACAGAATTAAACTTGAATATAATCAATTTCAACAACTATATTGCATTACTAAATAATAAAGATCAAACCGTAAATAAAGTTGATCGAGTTCCGAATAGTGTCATTCGAATAACCTTATATTCGTTTGGACTGAGTGTAAGGTAGACAAGATAAGACCATTGACAAATGAATTTAATATGCTGTAAATGATACGTGTTGCTCAAGTGGTCTAATAGAAAATGAAATGTGTGTTGGTCGAACGACTTCGAATGCAAAAGAAGACTAGTGTGATAATAAAGTTGGAATCATTTTTGGAGTTTAATGATCCTCTCGTAAAACTCAAGAATGGAGAAACGTTGCTTAAGAAACTATTAAGAATGAATGGGGAAAGGGGGGATGTCGTGCGAGTCAGAGATTGTGGTCCCATCATTCATTGTTTTTATTGAATGGGAGTGCTCCTCTCAGACTTCTTTTCTTCGTGAGTGGGAGCCCCACTTAATTGTCTTGGATCTCTCTTATTTATAAAAGTAGAAATGATTGTCTAAAGAGTTGATCCCTAATCCTATCGATTTCGGCCGACCGTGATCTTACAATCTTGAGAATTTTATTTATGTTTAAACTGAATCAATTGAACAGACTTGTAAAATATTTTTGATCCGATCACTAATGATTTTATCAAATTTGATGAGTGGATTAGATCTTTATAATGGATTTAAACCTTTCCGTACCTAACTATTTTTAAAAAAGATATAGCTTCATATTTGAGCCTATAAAATTGGGTCACTGCCCATTTTTTGCTACCACAGCCAACATAATTACCATGATATGAAATGTTAACTTGACCATATCATTAATCGCTATGTGTGAATCATAATTCCTTTCTTTGTATTATGGTTATTGCTTTATGGGAGAAATAGTCATAGTCGAAGATTCCTCGTAAGTTTTTATACTCTATATAGTTTATGATTGATATGCATGTAGTCACAGAAAATCTATTAAATGGATTATGTACCATGTTGATATGGATTATGTACCATGTCAATACTATATATATAGGTTCCAAGTTGTCTTTCAAGCTTTAATCTCCCATATGAAAAATAATTTCATTATTTGAGATTAAATAAATTAAATTTCATGTATATACTGTATCTTCCAAAATATGTACCTGCAATATGCCGATATATCCAGAATCCAGATATTTCTGGATATTTTGCAAGATATTTAAGAATATATTGATATTTAATTACTTCATTGATTCTTGAAAAATAATATCCATAATAACAAACAAGAGTTCCAAATGCACTATTCCAACCAAAAATATATTGTATCATGACTTGGGGCATTAATGTTGTACCTGTATAACTCAAAAACACTTGTCCAAAAATAAATTAAAATGATATGGCAGTTTATTTTTCATTGCCACATAAATTATGGGATAATGTGTTAAATAACAAGAGAATGATAAATCACATGATACATAATTTGAATTAATGTTTTGGATTGTATATATAGGCATTATTATAACTTTTAATAACGGGTGCAATTCATGGTTTGTCGCCTCCAAGTAATGCTGTATAAATGGGCTGGTTTAGTCCAAATGATCCGGCATGTTTCAGTCCGTTTTCAAAAACGGGTCGTGTCTGGTCCGAGATGCGGTTCTGTCCAGGTCAGACCTGGTCCAACACATTTTTGGGAACATGGGCCCGGCAAGGCATGTGGGCCTGCAACCGGCATACCGTGCAGGGCCACCACACATGCCGCGGCCGGCGTACCCCACGGGCTAGACCAATTCTTTATTTTTTATTTTTTTATTTGATTTTTGTTTTGGGTTTATGGAAAATACATAATTAAAATATATAATATCAAATTAACAATTCAATTATGTCAATGTAATTTTCATTGCAATTTGTTTATCCTCTTAATTGATTATTATGAAAAATAAAATGTTTATTTTTCATTCCATTTTTTTTAGTTAGATAGATTTATTATTTTTTATAGTAAAATACTAAAATATTACAAAAAATAAAAAATAGATGAAGTTACGATAATATAAAATGAAGATTTATTTATTTATTTCAGACTTATGAAATTCAGTATTACATATTTACAGGATTGACTCATTAAAAACCTTACCAAGAAAAACCCAGTGAGATAAAAACTTGGTAAGGGAAAAAAAGTACAATCGTATTACAACTTACAAGTAAATGTATATGTAAAAGTATAACCTAGTTTTGGCCCTGACCACTACCGGAAGACTCATCAACATATAGATTGTTGAAATTTAGAATAAATTCACTATCTTCCGTTTCGTTTTGTAACCTATTTTTAGCATGCTCCCAATCCCGAAGGCATGTTAATACATCAACTATCTCCGGAGACAAATAGCTTCTTCTTAGTTCAATTATGTGTCCACTGATGTTGAATGTTTGTTCTGAAGACACCGCGAACACAGGGATAACCAGTACGTCACGTGTTAGTTGTGACTAGACATGGTGAATGTTCAGTTCGAACCGGGAAACTGAACTGGAACCTGCACAAGAAAAACGGGAACCGAACAGGGGTGTTTGGTTCCTGTTTTGGAACCGAACCGGAACCGAACCGGAACAGCTACAGTGCAGGCTTCTGGTTCCGGTCCTGATAACTCCCATTTCTACACTTGGTGTAGCCTCCATATCCTGTCAATTGCACCCGTTCCTAAGTAAAAATCTAATATTTAATGGTGTATTAAGCTTGTGCAGGTTTCTTTAGCAATCCTAGGGTAATATTGCGAAATTGAGAAAAGTTGGGGTCAAAACGGAAGAACTGAAATCATAAAAGGCCAAGGCTGACGCTGGTGAGGCGCCACTCGACCAGCGCCACACTCGCCAGCGCATGAGATCAGTGGTGTTGCGCTGGTAAGGCGCCACTCGACCAGCGTAATAGTTCAACTCAGCAGAACTTTTAGGGTTTCGTGCCTCATTCCTAAACATATAAATACCTCTTCTTGAGCTATTCTTGGCACCTCTTGCACGACCCTAAGCTTCAAATCCTCCATTTACAATCCAAAACCCTAAAAACACCATCTTTCACCCAAATCCCTTACCTTCCACTCAAATCCTTCACCAAATCACTTCATCAAACCTCTAATCCATCATCCAAACTTCAAATCCACTCTACAAAACACCAAATACCCAACCTTCCCACCATTTCCCGCCACAAAAACACAACCTTGGAGCAAGAGGGGAGCATCAAGAGAAGAAGCAAGTCAAGCATATTCCACCAACCAAGAGAGAGGACATCTACACTTAGTTTATTCTTTACCTTTCTCTCTTTCATTTAGTACTTGTATTTGATTATGGCTTGTATGATAATCACATCTTTTGTAGTCATTTCATACATTATGAACTAAATTTATCTTGGCTAAGGCCAAGATGAAGCCTTTGCCATGATTTACAAATAAAGACCACCACTTTATTCATATTGCTTATGTTTATGTATATGTATTTCATGCTTTAATTAACATTGAGTGTCTAGCTAGCATTTTATGTGTATTTTGTTGTTTTAAGATGTACCGAGAGGAGAAGCACACAATGTGCTCGATAAAATGCATGATAGAGGTCTAGTAAGGTAGAAATACTCAAGGCTAGTCTCTAGGACTCACTTAGTGAACCACTAAGCTTAATGAACTTGTGTGTATTCCGGATTACCATCGAGAGATAGGTTATTGGTGCATATAAGTGTTGTTTATATTACTCGAGATAGAGTAGAGACTAATAGAGGGTGTCACGAGTCTACATTCATATTTGCATAATTTATTCATAATGGTGTGTCTATGAATCGGTAAGGATTGGCTAGGTGGAATCAAGGTCTTAGCTTAAGTTTTTAATAGTAATACAATCAATTGCTTGTGTGTGACTTTGTCTTGCTTGCTTGTTAAGTTTCATTAGTTACACTCTAGGAGTAGTTTATATTTAATTAGTGTTAGTAGTCTAATTTAATCATCAAATACTTGTTTGTCTAAATAGTAATTTAATCAATCAATTGTGGTAATCAATTCATCAATCCTCGTGGAATGAATCTTATTTATCATTGTGCTACTCCCACGGCTCCATACTATTGTGGGTGCTCATTTAGGAGTGATCAGGTCCCTATTTTGGTGGAACCGTTTGGTTCGAAATGGACTCGAACAGTTATAAAAACGTGGGCTGAACGAAAAATGAAAAAAAAAATAGAACCGAATCGTCAGAACTGGAACCATCAGTTCCGAACCGAAACTAGAATCGACGGTTTCGAAACCAGAACCGAAACTGTCGGTTCTGAACCAGAACCGAAACCGACGTCATGTCTAGGTGTGACAGAACCAGATACCTGTAGCTATAGGTTTTCCACCATAACAACAAATCAAAATCTTCCTTGTCTTCGACAACATCGAAGGTACCTAATATGTTCGGTATAAGAAGATGGGCCAGATTTTTGCCCTGTAGAAGTACTTGTTGAATTGTCCTTTTTTAACTGTTTAAGAAGGCTCCAACTTGTTTGTTTCAGTTGTGTCTCTGGTTCTGTTGATGGGTGGGTGTCAATGCCGCCAAACCTGCACTCAAAAATATGAAAAACTTTGAACAACTTGTTTCGAATGTCAGTAACTTGTTCTGAATAATCTATTGTCAAATTAGTACCAAAAAACTCTACCAAAACTTCTAAACCAGGTAATTTAACCCTAGGATCTACTATAACACTTAAGACATAAAGTAGATGAATGTTAGCCCAATATTTTTTTTAACTTTGTCTCTATAGCAACAACCGTAGGGCCTAAATGTTCATCTTCCATATAACTATTTAACACTTCATTCATTTTCACTATTTGATGAATTGCCTGGGAAGATGCCCGGAAGAGTTACAGTGACATTTTAAAATATATTTAAAAATTAAACAAAAATCATTACCACATACCAATCATCTGAGGTAAGTGCTTTTACTTCAAGACGACCAGTTGCAGCCAATTTTATATTATAAAAACATGTGATGGTTGTATCATAATCCAAACAACTTTCCAGCATTATGTAAGTAGAGTTCTACCTTACCGGTATATTAGTTTGGAATCATCGGGGTTTAAGACCGTTTAATACAAAGTGTCTCTTGAATTATTGGAATCTAGGATTATAACTGTCAATCCAAGAAATGGAATCTCTTATACGGTCTATTTGGTCGCTTACTTGCTTTAAACTAGCTAGTACAACTAAATTTATGATATGGCATGCACACCATTGATAGAAGAAACAATCTCCATCTTGCGGGATATTTCTAGCAACAAATAATGCAATAGAACTAGTATTTGCATATGCATTGTCTAATGTGATAGAAAAGATGTGATGCGTGATTTCATTAAAAATGACATTAAAAATATTCAAGCGGTATGTACAAAATCTAAGAATTCTTTTAGTTATCCTCCATTCAAAGTCTAAATAGTGTCATGTGGCACATAAATAGTCATGTTTGGAACATACATTCCAAATATCAGAAGTTAATGCAACAGAGACACTTAAATGTATATCAGCAATCAAGTCATCTCTTCAGGTTTCAAACAATCTTATCAAATCGTTTCTAGTGATGGTTCTAAAAACAGTTTCAAATTGAGGGTTGAATGCAGATGTGATAAATTCATGGAAAAAAAACGTTGTCACCAACATTGATCAATTGATCAGTTTGTGCAATGTATAGTGCCAAGTAATCTCTAGCGTGCGCGGGGTCGTATCGCCACATCGTAACGGACCCATCCGGGTGCCGTTGTAGTAGTGTCTGGATTGTAGTGTCTACCTGTTCATCTGCAGGCATATATTTGAGCATATGCCTTCTCAAATGACTGTTTCATGCCTACTTGTGGTATAGTCCTTATGACAAAACTTACATTTAGCTTGGGGTCGGTCGCCCCATCTGGGAGTGTCATTTCGATTATGTCGAAACACTGCCAGGCATCTGATGTTAATTTTTAGGACATGATGTTGGTGTAACGGCGGAACCGAAAGGTCCCGCTTGGGTTTGGATAGGCCCGAAAAGATCAAAATCATCGTTCAGCGTGTCCAAACGTTCCGAAAAATAAGGCTGCTGGTTATGATCTATTTCCTGAAATACAAATATGAACACTATAGTCATTAATAGTCACATTAAATTAATTAATTTACTAACAAAACATATTAAAATTAACTACTACAATTATAAAACATAATTTACTAACAAAAAATATTTAAATTAATTACTACACTTAAAAATCATAATTTACTAACAAAAAATATTAAAATTAACTACTACACTTAAAGTCATAATTTACTAACAAAAAATATTAAAATTAACTACTACAATTATAAATCATAATTTACTAACAAAAATATTTAAATTAATTGTTATACTTAAAAATCATAATTTACTAAAAAAATATATTAAAATTAACTACTACACTTAAATTCATAATTTACTAACAAAAATATTAAAATTAACAACTACAATTATAAATCATAATTTACTAACAAAAAATATTTAAATTAACTACTATACTTAAAAATCATAATTTACTAACAAAAAATATTAAAATTAACTACTACAATTATAAATCATAATTTACTAACAAAAATATTTAAATTAATTGTTATACTTAAAAATCATAATTTACTAAAAAAATATATTAAAATTAACTACTACACTTAAATTCATAATTTACTAACAAAAATATTAAAATTAACAACTACAATTATAAATCATAATTTACTAACAAAAAATATTTAAATTAACTACTATACTTAAAAATCATAATTTACTAACAAAAAATATTAAAATTAACAACTACCCTTAAATTCATAATTTACTAACAAAATATATTAAAATTAACTACCACACTTAAAATTCATAATTTACTAAGAAAACATATTAAAATTAACTACTACACTTAAAATTCATAATTTACTGACGAAAAATATTAAAATTAACTACAACACTTAAAATTCATAATTTACTAACAAAAAATATTTGATAAATTTACTAACAAAAAATATTAAAATTAATACTATACTTAAAAATCATAATTTACTAAACAACAATATTAAAATTAACAACTAAGTATGCACATAAAATGATAAATTTACTAACTAAACAAAAATAATAACAATTAATATCTAAGTCTAAACATAAAATTTTAAATTGATTAACAAAAATGAAATAATTAAAACATAAAATGAAATTATAACATTTAAAGAAAAATGTACCTTTCAAATTTGGTGTGTTGGTGGAAAATTTAGAGAATAAGATAGGAAATTAGTATTATAAATTTTGTATAGAGAGAGTAAGAATGAAATTGAATGAAAATGTGTAGAGAATTGAAGAATGTAGAGATTGAGATTTGAGAGAAAGTGAGAAAGTTAATGAAAAATGAAATGGATGGGAGTATTTATAAGAAAATTTGAACTATGGGTCAAAATATTAATCAGAAGACTTTATGAGGGTTTTTTGTAATTTTTTTTGCCTCAAACGGTTGAATTTCAAAATTTAGCAGTTAGAGGCAACGGTTTTTTTTTTTATAAATCCAACCAGTCCCACACAGGGGGACCAACGTGCTGGCACGACGTTACGGCCTGGCGCCGCCTGTTGGGCTTAGCACGCAGGGGCCATGTGTCGTGGCGTGCCAGTCCGTTGGACCTAGCCGGGGCCATGAGGCCCGCATGCGTGTTAGGCTTGGCCCGGCCTGCAATTGCCTTGGGTCGTGCCATGCACGACCCGGTTTCTTCTACGTGTCGGACGGACGGACCTGCCTGTTTCGGCCCGATCCATACACCATTCCCCCAGTGGCGTAGCTGTACTGGTAGTTAAACGGGCTTGGGGCTTGGGGCTTGGGTAAATCACTTCTAAGTCAATGACTCGAATTTTACCAATAATAAAAAACTTCAAAAAAAAACGTATGGTCTAGATAGATGAAAAGATAGATACCGTAAAAAAAAATCATGATGTGTGTTTTTTTTCCTTCCTTTTACCGTACACATTGCTCTTCACAACATGTCATGACAAATTGCAAACAAATGCATATTAAAAATATAAATTAGGTGAAGTCCAAATCGATTGATTTAATGGAATAATCAAAGAAGCACAATTTGGTTTAATTAATTAACTAAGAAATTGCATGCAAAATTTCAATTAAAGATGAATTTATAGGTTTTTGGTAGAGGTCACCATCAACATTTCAAATATCTAGAAACATTTGAAGATAACTTACGTTAGAATAATTAAGGATCTGATCTATCACTCCATCAACAGCTTGCTTGGATATGGTCTGGATTTCTCTTGCTCTTTTGTCGCCCTTCACTTGGGTATCCTCGGATAACTGCATTCAATATATATATTTAAAATATCCAAACCAAAAATATCCAAACCAAAAATATCTAACTATATATACTTGTACTTTTTTATTCTCTCTACATGTGTCATCATGGCTCTTGGGCATCATAAACATCATTTCCCTTGTTTGCAATGCCAGCCACAAGATTATATTAGAATGGTAATGGAACTATATATATATAACTCCCAAAAACTGAGATACTTCAAATATATATATATATATATATATATATATATATATATATATATATATATATATATATATATCCATCTTTGGTAATTTGTTTCTACGTTAATTTTCTAATCTCATGTTGTTTAATTTGATGAATTTTGTATATATATGTACATAGGTTCAACATTGGACTGAGAGATGCCTGGTCTTTAACATGAGCAGAAATGACTGTATCAACACTCTTGCCAAGCATGCTATTATCGACCCGGTTGTCACTCTTACAGGCACATGCAAATTCTCTCTATGATCTCTTAATTTTCTCCTTTCACTCTCCTCACTGCTAGCTAGATTGTTTTGGAGATCGAATTTAATTATTTCATGTGTGTGGTGGTTTTGTAGTGTGGAAAGAGTTACTCAACGAGAACCAAGGATTCTATCAAGAATATTTGCAGGCCAATTCTCCGAGGCACAATCGGATTATTGCATTAGCAGAGAAAAAGTTTGAATGACTCTACATCTAATACTACTAGGGAAAATAGTATTTTCTATTCTACTAGCTAATTTTAGATAATTAGAATTACTTTGTAGTTATGTAATCTCAATTGGTCTTTTTTGTTTTGTGGCGATGAACATGTACCGTCAAAATCGCTAAAACTTGGATTCTCATAGTTAAGCTACAAAAAATGAGTTTCAATCGGGCTAATAACTCAAATTTAATGTAAATATAAGCAATAAAAAACATAACCAAAAAATTGTTACAAAACTTGCATATAAGAACTAATTTGTATGGTTTCGATGGAATCGGATTTAAACCGCCTCCATCGAACCTCGAATTCTCAAAATTAAGCTATACAAAACATTGTATAAATTGGATTAAGAATTCAAGTTTAATGCGAATATAAGTAGATAAAAAAAGTCAAATGAAAACCGGCTAATAAACTTATAAAGGTTAATGCAGTTTAGTTATATTAGTTCTCTTTGTATTTCCTTATCTAGAGCAGTTGTTGTTATACTTCTAAACTTAGGATTTCCTGTTACGGTTTTCTACTTAATTTAGGATTTTTAGTTTTACTAAATTCAGACTTCTTCAAGTCTCTTTATGTATATATATAGCTTCGTCTTCTTTAATAAAAGATACAGAAAATTATTCTTAACTTCTATATGGTACCAGAGCACTTGCAACTCAAACGAGTTCATCAATCAAACATGACCACCGGCACAACAGCTCCTTCCTCCTCAAACACGGTAACATCCATCTCATCTTCTTCCTCATCTCATGACATGTCCTCTTCCTCAAACACAATTATCTCCATCAACATCGTTGCTCAAGCGCTTCTGAAGCTCACAGCAACAAACTATCGCTCCTGAAAACTCCAATTCCACACCCTACTTATAGGATTTGATCTTATGGGTTTCGTTGACGGACAACGCCCATGCCCTCCGGCCACCATCACAACCGGCGAGGCCTATAACATATCGATTAGACGAGATCAACTATTGCTAAATGCAATACTTGGATCCATATCCCCTTCCATCATCTCGTTTATTGCTTCCGCCAAAACTTCCTATGATGCATGGACTGCACTTTCCAACACCTATGCAAAACCCTTAAGAGGACACATTATGCATCTTAAAGGTGTGCTCACCAACATCTCCAAAGGTACTCAATCCATCACCAAATATATACAACATGCCAAGAGCGTTGCAGATGAATTGGCCATGCTTGATGCACCAGAAAATCCTGAAGACTTAACCGTAAAAATTCTAAACGGCTTGGGGGATGAATTCAAAGATATATCGTTAGCCGTTCATGCCTGTGACTCACCAATTACGTTTGAAGAACTTCACGAAAAACTAATCAATTCTGAGGTTGTTTTGAAACAAGAAATCAAAAACTTCCCATCACTGCCAACTATGTTGCCAAACCTCCCTCTGGTGGTCATCAATCCAACTACAATCGATAAAAGAACAGAGCATTCATCCCAAACAACTCCAACAGGCCGGCTGATTTCAACTTTGTATATCCCAAAAATTCCACTCAGAACCAATCTAATGGACCAAGACCATATCGTGGCTTTTGTCAACTTTACGGGGAAAAAGGACACACAGCCAAACGATGCTTCATATACAACTATACAGCAGCCCGACCACAAAGGAACCAGTTGCACCAGTCGAACCAACTACACCAGCCGAACCAGCAGGTGCACCAGTGGAACCAGCACACTCAGTCGCCAAAGCAGTGGCAGCCACGAGCCCACTTCGCTGCTCCACCAACCTCCTCACCTGGCTTCTTGATTCCAACACGTCTCACCATGTCACCATGGACCTCCAAAACCTCTTCATGCACTCTTCATATGAAGGTTTTGATGACCTCATGATAGGTGATGGCTCAGGTTTGAATATCACACATACAGGCTCTCTCATTTTGCCCTCTAAATCTTTATCCTTTTTATTAAATGATGTTCTATGTGTGCCAAATATGACTCAAAATCTGATTTCGGTCTCGAAATTTTATATCTCAAATCAAGTGGCTTTTGAATTTTTACCTCACTCTTTTGTTGTGAAGGATCCTCGTACGGGGGTACGGCTCATGCAAGGACGGACTAGGAATGGAGTCTATGAGTGGCCATCACATGCTCAACTGGAAAAACCCCATATCATCGTATTCTTCAGTGTCAAAGCCACAATTCCTGACTGGCATCATCACCTAGGCCATCCATCATCAAGAATTATTTCTAAATTAATGTCTTCTCAAGCTTTGTCTATAGTGTCATCAAATAATCGTAGTTATCCATGTAGTGCGTGTCAAATCAATAAAACTCACAAATTGACCTTTTCAACCTCAACAGTTCAAAGTTCTAAACCGTTTGAGGTCATCTATTCTGATGTTTGGAGGTCTCCAATTATCTCTAAAGATGGCTACAAGTACTATGTGTTATTTGTTGATCATTTTACAAAATATATGTGGATATATCCTTTGAAAAATAAATTTGATGTCCATGCAGTTTTTATTCATTTTAAATCTCTGGTTGGTTTTTTTTTAAAACACTCCATCATCTTACTTTACAGTGACAATGGTGGTGAATACATCGTACTTAGGCACACCCTCACTCATCATGGCATCTCCCACTTCACTACACCACCTCACACACCAGAACACAATGGTGTCTCTGAGCGTCGTCACAGGCATATAGTCGAGACATGACTGTCTCTTCTCACCCATGCCTCACTACCACTTACATTTTGGTCCCATGCATTCACCACTGCTGTTTACCTTATCAATAGGATGCCTACACCTCTGTTATACATGATATCACCTTTTGAGAAAATCTTCGATAAGCGACCGTCGTATGTGAAACTTCTTGTATTTGGGTGTTTGTGTTATCCTTGGATTAAACCATATGCTAATCACAAGCTAGAACCTCGGTCGAAATCATGCATCTTCTTAGGATATTCGTTGTCCCAAAGTGTGTACCATTGCCTAAACCTTGAAATTGATCGTATGTTTGTGTCTCGCCATGTCAACTTCGTTGAGTCAGTTTTCCCATACAACACACTTCACATGAGTCTCCCACGTCCTGATCCCAACACATGCAATCTCTGGACATCCCTTATCTCTCCCACCATGACCGTATCTGTCTCTCATACCCACTCCTCCACCAGACCAGTTGTGCATGTGATACCTTGTCAGGCTTCTCTCTATGATTTTCGAGCAGAGGCTGTAACCCCGACGCCTTCCTAGCTACCAGCTATTGCAACTCCTTTCGCTGCTACAATTACCGCTGTCAGCAGCCTTAATTCTGCCATAAAACCGGTCGGTAGCCGAGCTATCATTACTGCTCCTGACAGTGCACCAGTCACACCTCCATCACCATCCGCGCAACAACAGGCAGTAGCTTCACTCGCCACTCACCCCATGGTCACTCGGTCACAGAACAAATGTTCTCTTGCCTCCTCAAATTGAGCCCACATGTGTCTCAAGCTCTAAAATTTTTGGAATGGAGACGAGCCATGTCTGAAGAATTTGATCCTCTCATTCGAAATGAAACATGGGACTTAGTTCCTCCAAATCCGTCCTATAATACGGTAGGGTGCAAATGGGTGTTTCGCATAAAGCAGTCTCCATATGGTTCAATATCCAAGTACAAAGCTCGCTTGGTGGCAAAGGGATTTCATCAGAGGCCTAACGTTGATTATACTGAAACTTTCAGTCCAGTGGTTAAAACTACTACTATCTAGGTTTTACTCAGCATTGCGGTATCAAGAGGGTGGTCTCTTCGTCAATTGGATGTGAACAACGCATTCCTTCAGTGTCACTTGGCTAAAAATGTATTTATGACGCAACCACTAGGATTCACGGATCCCGCACTACCATTACATGTCTGTCATCTCAAGAAGGCCATTTATGGTCTCAAACAAGCACCTCGAGCGTGGTACAATGAGCTTCAAAAATTTCTTCTACAAATTGGGTTTGTTAATTCTCAATCTGAGACCTCATTATTCATCTTATGCGCTAACGACTGTGTGATTTTTCTATTGGTATATGTTGATGATATAATAATCACTGGAAACAATGACAAATTAGTTGACAAATTTGTTGGTACGCTCGCTCAACATTTCTCTATTAAATACCTTGGTGCTTTATCGTACTTTCTTGGTGTTAAAGTCATTCCATGCTCAGCCGACCTATTTCTCTCTCAGTAGAAATATGTGAACGATCTCCTTATTCGCACCAAAATGTCAGACTCCAAATCGGTGGCCACACCTCTCCATAATGATCACTCTCTCACGCTACTTGATAGTACTTCTCTCACGGATGCTACAGAATTTTGTCAAGTAATTGACGCTCTACAATATTTGTCCTTCACTTGCCCAGACATCGCATTCACAGTGAACAAACTTGCCCAATTCATGCACCGCCCAACGACAGGACACTGGTCTCTCATGAAATGCCTCATACGCTACCTGCATGGGACACTGGGTCACAGTTTGGTGTTGCGCCGCGATTCCCCGGTATCACCCCATGCATTTTCTGATACAGATTGGGCAGGTAATCAAGATGATCGCACATCTACAAGTGCTTACGTCGTCTTTCTTGGGTCTAATGTTATCTCCTGGTGTTCTCGCAAACAAAGATCTGTAGCCAGGTCCTCCACTGAAGCTGAATATAGAGTTGTTGCCACAACTGCGTCTGAGGTAATATGGATCTCATCTCTCTTACGTGAATTACTTGTCCCAAGCTCCAGTCCCCCGACAATATACTATGACAACATCGGTGCAACCTACTTGTGCTCAAACCCCGTATTTCACTCAAAAATGAAGCACAATGCCATTGACTTCCATTTTGTCAGAGAAAAGGTTCAAAGCAATCAACTACGCATTTCCCACGTGTCTTCTGCTGATCAGTTGGTTGATTCTCTCACCAAGCCGTTCTCCAGGACAAGGTTTTGTCTTTTACGGTCCAAGATCAGTGTTTGTGAACTGCCCACTGTCTTGCGGGGACGTGTAAAGGTTAATGCAGTTTAGTTATATCAGTTCTCTTTGTATTTCCTTATCTAGAGCAGTTGTTGTTATACTTCTAAACTTAGGATTTCCTGTTACAGTTTTCAACTTAATTTAGGATTCTTAGTTTTACTAAATTCAGACTTCTTCAAGTCTCTTTATGTATATATATAGCTTTGTCTTCTTTAATAAAAGATACATAAAATTATTCTTAACTTCTATAAAACTTGCATATGATTTAAGTACACATTTGTATCATTTTGACGTATTCGGCATCAAACTAAAACTATCGAAATCCGAGTTTAATAAGTATAAATTAGACTAATATCACTAATTGAATCTAAATATAAGCAGCAAAAATGATCATATGAAAAAATGGTTACAGTACTTGCATATAACAACTCGTTTGGCAATTTTGACGGTTTTGGTTTCAAACCGAATCTGCCAAAATTGTTGAAACTTGGATTCTCGTAGTTATACTATAAAAAATGGGTATCAATCGGGCTAAGAATACATATAAGCAATAAAAAAAAATGAAGAATTCGCAACAAAACTTGCATATAATATTATAACTCGTTTTTATGGTTTTGACGGATTCAGTTTGAAACCGAATTCGTTGAAACTCGGGTTCTCAAAGTTGAGCTAAAAAAATGTGTAAATTAGATTAAGAATACAAGTTTATTGAAAAATAATCAAATGAAAATGGCTAATAAACTTGCATATAATTTAAGAACTCATTTGTATCATTTCGACGTATTCGGCTTCAAACCAAAACCATCGAAACCCAGGTTTTTACGTATAAAAGCCTAATATTACTAATTGAATCTAAATATAATCAACAAAAACAATCATATGAAAAAAAGGCTGCATTATTTACTTGTAACAACTCGTTTTAACAATTTTGACGGATTCGGTTTGAAACTGAATCCGTCAAAATCGCTGAAACTTGGGTTCTCATAGTTAAACTACTAAAAATGAGTATCAATCGGGCTAAGAACACAAGTTTAACATAAATATAACCAATAAAAAAATCAAACCAAAAATTAGCTACAAAACTTGCATATAATATAAGAACTCATTTTTGTGTTGAGACAGATTCGGTTTGAAATTGAATCCGATGAAACTCGGGTTCTTGAAGTTAAGCTACAAAACAACTATATAAATTAGACTAAGAATACAGGTTTAATGTGAATATAAGCAGAAAAATAATCAAATGAAAAAAATGGCTAGTAAATGTGCTTATAATTTAAGAACTAATTTGTGTCATTTTGACGTATTTGGCTTCAAACCGAAACCATCGAAACCCGAGTTTTATATGTATAAATTAGACTAGTATCACTAATTAAGGGAGGTGCATTCAATTAGGATTCTTAAGGACATTTAAAGACAATTTGTAAATGACATATTTTTATGGATTTCTACGGACATTTATAAATCCACATGGATTAACATTGATTTGTTTAGACATTTATCTCAGGTTTTTATGGATTTGCTTAGATATCTATCTCAGACTTTTATGGATTTGTTGTCTCATGCTTCTATTATAGATTGATTGATTGAGACATTCAAATACAATTTATAATAAGCACGTAAGAAAATTAATCAACCATCTAATAGTTATTATCACTGAAATACTTAAAACAAATTGAAATATGAACTAAAAATTATGAATTAAAATAAAACAAATTTCTCATTCTATAAATAGATATATGAACCCAAAAAGAAGTAAATATGTATTCACACAAACAATAATGGATTAATTGAATAACCAAACAAACAATAATAAAACATTTGTATATACAACTAATCATATAAACAAACAATAATCAAATAATTGAATAACCAAGCAAAGCTACATATAAAATATTGAAAAAAAAAAGCAACCAAACCTTGTCACAACTGACCATCCATTGATCCACTATTTTTAATTAATTCTCTACAACTTCAAATCTTACAAAATTTGATATGGATAATCTAGACATATAGGATATGCTACAATAAAATTATCAATTTAATCCATGATCATTTGTATATAAAAACATGGATATTTTTTTCTTGTTTCTCAAATCTGTCCAGCAGAAATCAATATTGACATTTGTTCACTCCAAAATTTATAACAATTTGTATACTTATTTACAAATCACAAAATTTTACAGATTAAAATATTAGACATAACATTCTCTCTAAATAAAATTTTTCATAATTTTCTAGATAGAAAAACCCACCCAACTAAATTTACCAATTCTAGTCATTCGACAAAATAGAAGGGTTCTAGCAAGATTTTGTATATTTCGAAAGCTAAAGTCCACCGAAATCCTTAGAGAGAAGGATGGACTTGTTATGGCTTTTGATATTCATAATTCTCACCATCAAGTCCACCAAAATCCATGACTTAAGAAAATCCTTTAAAATATTGTCCCAATTGAATACACCTAGATTTTTGTAGACATTTTTAATGTCTCAGTTTAATATACCTGGATTTGGAAAGACTCTTTAAAAGTCTATAGAAATCCGAATTGAATACCACTGGATTAATATAGACTCTTTTAAAGTCTTTAAATGTCCAAATTGAATATACCCGGATTTATAAAGTCTTTAAATGTCATCGAGAATCCTAATTCAATACACCCTTCTAAATCTAGATATAAACAATAAAAATAATCATATGGAAAAAAAATCGGCTATAGTGCATGCATATAACAACTCGTTTTAACAATTTCAACAAATTCGATTTTAAACCAAATCCGTCGATATCGTTAAAACTTGAATTCTCGTAGTTAACCTACAAAAAAAAAAGAGTATCAATCGGGCTAAGAACACAAATTTAATATACGAATTCATTTTTGTGGTTTCGAATGATTCAGTTTGAAACTGAATTTGTTGAAACTCGGGTTCTCTAAGTTATATATATATATATATATATATATTCAAGTCAGTACACACTTATATAATTTCATCCGTGTGTTGGATGTTGACTATTAGATTTACATATTTTGATCCAAAACTTCTCCATAATTAGTGATCCACATACAACACACTGATATAAGTTATATCAGCGTGCACTGAGAAGAAAAGGATTATATATATATATATATATATATATATATATATACAACTGTATTAATTGGTCTAAGAATACAAATTTAATGTAAATATATGTAGAAAAATTGCTAAAAAAAACCTTTCATATAATTCAAGAACTCATTTGTGTTGTTTCGAGTATTCGGTTTCAAACCAAAACCGCCAACCCGAGTTGAATAACTATTTGTTGTTTATGAAATTGGATTGACTAAAGGGAAAAAACATCACAAGCGATCATATACTGAAAAACCCTTGAGCAGTATCTAGAAATTGGACTAATATCACTAATTGAATCTAAATATAAACAACAAAAATGATCATATAAAAAATGGTTGCATTACTTGCCTAGTACTTGCATATATCAACTTTTTTTGGAAATTTCGACGGATTCGGTTTCAAATTGAATCTGTTTAAATTGCTGAAACTTGGGTTCTCGTAGTTAAACTACAAAAAATGAGTATCAATCGATCTAAGAATACAAGTTTAATATAAATATAACCAATAAAAAAAAAACCAAACCAAGAATTCGCTACAAAAGTTGCACATAATATAAGAAGTCATTTTTTTGATTTCGACGGATTCGCTTTGAAACCAAATTCATCGAAACACGGGTTCTCAAAGTTGAGCTACAAAAAACCGTATAAATTAGATTAAGAATACAAAAGAATATAAGCAGAAAAAATAATCAAATGAAAATAATGGATAATAATCGTGCTTATGATTTAAGAACTAATTTGTTTCATTTCGATGTATTTAGCTTCAAACCGAAACTGTTGACATAGCTTTATAAGTATAAATTGGACTAATATCACTAATTGAATATAAATATAAACAATAAAAACGATCATATGAAAAATGGATACAGTATTCGCATATAACAAATAGTTTTTGCCATTTTGACCGATTCGATTACAAATTTTTTTGTTTTTAATTTTTTTTTATTTAATTAATTTGGGGTTCATTGATAGTTTTGTCTTTTCGTCACTTTGACATGGTAATATGGTATGTGAGCAATGGCGGAAATAGGATTGGTTAGGGTGGACCCTAACTTTTTGGTAAAAAAAAAAAAAAAAAAACTTTTATAGTTCTAAATACATCCTATTTAATTCTAAATATATCTCAGTCTAATTCCGATTTTAACTCAACTTACCATATTTTTCTTTATTTTAATAACAGCTCAATAACTTAAAAATATGAATCAAACTCATTAAAGTCTGTTATATTTCATTAACCAAGTGAAAAATCAAATTGAGAAATGTTAACCCTTTACCAATTCAAAATTCTAATTTGGAAATTTTAACCCATTAACAACAAACCAAAAGTAATAGATTTACCATATAAATTAATCCTCATGTCTCAAAGAATTTTAATTTTATGAGTTTTAATAACTTTTGGATTTGTTAAGGTATACAAATATCGGTATGAGAAAACTGTAAGTTCTACTTTTATTTTAAAGTTTATATTGTAATTAAGTTTTATTTTCGGCTATGAAACGTATCAAATTGCGTAACAAGATGGATGACGAGTTTCTTGAGAATTGTATTGTTGTTTATATTGAAAGAGAACTTGTTTTTACAATTGATTCGGATTCAGTAATATATGCTTTTACCTACTTGAAGCCTCATAAATCAAAATTTAGGTAGGATCATAATGTATTTACATTGTATGCATATTTCCTTTTTAGTCTTGGTTAGAATATGTATTTGAGGGTAAGATTTATTATGTCCTCTGACTAGATATACTTTTTTTTAACTAATAAAAATTCTGTCATATCATTGAGATTCACTATCAAAATGATATTTTTTATTATATTTATATGAAATTGTCCACGGTTCATCTAGAAAAAAAATTGGTTTCTCCCCTGTACATGGTCAATTGTCACTTTTGATGACTGTTGACTAATTGCAGGGGAAATGTCCAGGTACAAAAGCACACAAGTACGAGAGGGGGTGCCGTTGCCCCCTTGAAGTTTTACGATTTATATGTTTGCTTATTTAATTTTCAGATTTTTATGTTTTACCCTTATTTTATTTTATATATTCTATCCTTTTAAAATACATTGTTATAATTTTCTCATGTATAGTATATATTTGATCCTAAATTTATTATTTCTAAATATTTCTTTATATCTCAAATATAAATAAAATCAAGTCACAATATATATGTTGTTATATTAATGGTAATTCTTTCTTCTAATCAAAATTATGGATATTCAATTCTATCTTAACTAATTTTATTATATACTTAAAAATATTTTTTCTCTCTCCAAATCTTACCTATTCACCTTAATATTGTACCATGCCATACTTTTGATAGGTTATTGATTTATTTACATAGTTTTTTCTTATTTATTTTTGAAATAATATAAAATGGTGTTGATTTATATAAGAGTGGTTTTATTGGCACCTTGCATGTTATATAATTAAAACATGAAAGTTCCCTTAGAACGTGTGTGTAATAACCTAGAGGGGGGTGAATAGGTTTTAATCAAGTCAATTATCAATTTTTCTTGATTAGTCAATATTCAAAATTCACCCAATAAAACAAACATACAACATCAAGTGTAAAGTGCGGAAATATAAACAACACAAGATGTATACATGGAAATCCTCCAAATGGGAAAAACCACGGGCTGTTAAGTGGTCCACACTCGATTGCAGAAATCCACTATATGAGTAAAAAGTTACACCCTCAAGTGATACTCGGTCTCTCACTCTCGACAACCTCAGGCTATGGCCACTATCACTCACCACTCTTGGTTCAATCCCTAGTGATATCCCCTGATCCACTACTCTTGATGTGAGCACCTCTTACTCTACCCCTCGGGCCTTTTACAGTGGATACCCGACCAATTACTTGTCAACCTACCTTTGGTTGCAAGACTTGACTTGCTTGTGCAACTTCACCTAGAAGCCACAAGACTTTGACTCTATGAAGAGTATATGGTCTAAGTGAACAATCAATGAATGCTCAATGCAAAATATGTTAGACCAAACATACAATGCTTAACTAGGTGTAGATAATACAATACAATAACCTAGTTATCAAACAATGCCTACATGCTCATACATAAAGACTCAATTAGATGCAAAAGGATTCTAGCAACCTAATTGTCAATAAAAGTCCAACCAACACAAGTTGTCACAACATATAATCAAGGGCAATATTTTGCAATCACTAAATGCAATCAATGAGGCATAAACAATAATGTCTAAATGCAATGCATAAAGACTTAACTAGATATGGATATGCAATAATACAATCTAGTTATCAAACAAAGTCACTTCAATACAAGTTGTCAGTAAACATGGCATGGTCAATAAATGCAATCATAAAATGCAATCAACATGACCTAATTAGTTAGAGGGAAAATATGACATAAATGCTAGCTATCATAATACAAACCCCAAACATGTCATAACTTCAATGAATATGCAATTAATATGAAGAAATGTTAATCTAAGCAATAGATGACATGTCTTGAAAGCTAAAACAATAAATGAATAATAATAGAGGTTCTACTTACCAATCAATGAAAACTAATGCTTTAAAAGATGCTTGAAATGCAAGATGAAGATGGGTTTGGGGTTATGAGAGTTAAAAACAAAGCTGGAAGCTTTCTCTCTCTAAGGGAGGTTCTCTCTCTAAGGGAGGTTCTCTCTCTCTAAAAAAATGTGTTCTTTGAGCTCTAAAGAGGCAAGGAAGAGGAAGAGAACATATATATAAAAGCCCTAGACAAAACGGCATCGTTTTATATAAAGGGCAACTGATTCCCATCAGGACCGTTGTACGTGTCGCGGCCTAGGCAAGTGTCCAGACCACGGACCATGCAGCATGGCACGGCTGGACATTACCGTTGCCTAGGTCGCTGGCTAGGCATGTGCACCAAAAGCGGTCTAGACAGCGGTACACACCTGGGAACCTCCACTTGAGAGACCGATGTGCATGCAACGTGCACAGGCCTTGGTAGAGGTAGAGTACAATGCTTGGAGAACACCGTTATGCATACCGCGGTGGAGACAATGTACCGGGAGCGATCCCAACCGCGTTCAAGAGGAAAACCCTCTTCTAAGGGCAAACTCAGTGCATCAAATACCCAAGCAAGAGTTATGACAAAAAGACACACATATTGACATATAAACAAGCATGCAAGATAAATAAAGGAAAATGCATGAGTGAGTGTGTGTGTGTGTGTGCACCTAAACTCTTCAAGAGGCAAAGTCAAGTGAATATTCTTTTTGCTCTTGAAGTCATGGAGATGCTTGGAAGCTTGTCAATGAGGACCTAAGATACCCATTTCACAATCATCCCCAATGTGGTGTGGTTTGCCATAAAATAAGCCAATCATAAATTCAAGGTCCTTACAATCTCCCCATTTGGCTATTTCATGACAAAACAACCACTCACAAATAATTCCTCACAAAAATTAAAAAAAAAATCTAGCTATTGTCCATGAGAGAGTCCATTCTACGATACAAAAAGATATACCTAATATTCTAAGTCTACAAGATCTTCAATCTCTTCGTAGATCATTATACCTACACACAATAGCATGAAAGCACTTTCCAAGAGCAAGTGCATGTGAGGTGAACAAACATAAAAATAATTGCACTCAATAAAGCAATATAAACAAATGCATGTGCAATGCTCCCCCTAAATGGGTTACTCTCTCTCATGATCTCTCCCCAAAGCATAACCAATACTCCCCCTATATTTCTCAAGACTTCTCCTCATTTTTGTCATGAGATAGGCAAAGGAGCTCCCCCTATCGGGTTGCTTTAGCAAAGAGAGCTATTCGCACAAGAACATTGCATAATCATATACGCAAACTTTATGCAACTTAAATAATTGAGAGAGATTCAAGGAGTTTTATTTAAAGAAAAATGTGTGACAAGGATACTTTAAAAGCAAGACATGTTGCATTCAAATCCAAAACAAATGGTATTTGGCAAAGCAAACATCAAAAAGGTTTCCAAAAGAATTCAAACTAATTTGTACCCTTTTGTCATAAGCAAACAAGATATAGTTTCAAAAAGTTTGAAAATAAAGCAATTATATCAATCCTTAAAGGCAAACCAAGACATGAGCGACTATTGCACCCTTTTTTATTTTTCCAGATAGTTATCTGTATGATAGTAGTCTTGTTTCACCATTAAGAAAAGAGAGAAGACTAATTTGGATATAAAATCCTTATTAATTGCATGGATATAAGATCCTTATTGATTAGTCCTCTCATTTGCACTCACACACATTTGCATTAAAGCAATCAAACTCAATTCATGGATATCATTTTAAAGCATGTCATTAAAAGCAAGTTCACATGTCATGGAGATAAATTATAGGTCATTCAAATGTACTTTTCCAATTAAATCTCCTAGTCCAAAAATGCATGTTTGAACATAAATATGACATGGATTGCAAGTAAAGTAATGTTGCACACTTATTAAAAAAAACATATAAGCATATATGTGCAACCAAGAATCTCAAGCAATTAAAGAAAGAGTATAAAACTAATCAACTTTTTGCACATAGAAAATTATACAAGTTCGCTCTCTTTGCTTGAGCTCCCCAAATGGGGTCAAATCCAACCAAGTCAATGAGAGGAATGATCCCCTATAGACCTACCAAGTCCAAATTACCTAGTTGCATCTACGAGTGTCTCATGGGCACTAAGGCAAGCGGGTTCATTCTTTCTAACCCACATTGGTTCCACTTTAACATTTTTAGTGGTCAAATACATTTTTCTAAGTTCCCTATGTTCATGCAAGCTAGCCTTCTTTTTCAACCGTTTATCTTTTATACTCTCTAACCTACACCTCTTAATGTATTTAAAGCAATTTGGTCTTAGGTGACCAATCATACCACAAAAATGACAAGTAGGTACAAAGTAAGAATTTATACCATTGCATTGTGATCTCATCCGGACATCGCCGTGTTGATGAGGTTGTCTTTGATGGTGCATCGGTTTGCTTATCATTGGAGCTTGAGCTGATTGGTGGTACCTTTGTGGTTTTGCTTGTTGAGGTGGTTGAGCCGGTTGAACTTGCCTCCTTGGTTGGTCATGTTTCTTGTGATCACCTCATTTCCTCATAGTTGACTTGTTGAAGAAGGTGATTGACTTCTCAAGGGATTGTCCTTCTTTCTTGGATTGCCTAGGCTTTGATTGAGTTGCCAAGGCTTGGGTGGACTTTTCTTGAGTTAAAGGTTGCTTGGATGAAGCTTTGCTCTTTCCTTGAGCTTGAGGTTGTTTGACATTGGCCTTCTTTAATTCTTCAAGGCACATCATCTCTCTTTCCTTGACAATTTTCAAGGAGTTATCTTTGATGGCAAGTTCATCTTTCATTGCCTTCATCCGTTGGTGGCAATCTTCAATATCCTTCTCAAACTTGGACACATCAATCACGTCCGTCTTCAAGGAGTCATTCAACTTGATCCTTAGTTGAAGATTATCCTTTTCCAATCTAAGGATATCATTATCTTTCTCCTTCAAAGGCTTTTGAAAAGAATCAACTAACTCTTGATAATCAACCACATTATCAAAAGAGTTCCCAAAGCATGGGTCATTACTATCAAAGTTTCTCTCACTTATGCTTGGCAGAGTCATATCATTAAGGCTAGCTTCACTAAAGCATGCTCCACTTCGATTTCCAAACTCCAAGTCACCAATCTTGAACTCTTCAAGTGACACACATTTGGTAGTGGCTTAGATTTCTTCATGGTAGGAAACCGAAAATGCGAAGTAGTTGATCTTACTATCAACAGAGCCTATAGAGCACTCTTCAACTACTTCAACTTCGCTATCACACCGAGTAGCGATTAAACCAACTCCTCCATTCTTGTACTTCAAGTTACCACACTTGGAGGCAATGTGGCCGATTCCACCACATTCAAGGCAAGGGTCACTCTTCATTAACCTTTTCTTTTCCTCCTTCACTTTTGAGGTCATGTTCTTCTTTTGAGATTTTGTGAATCTCTTAAATCTCTCAACCACGAGAGTCATCTCCTCATCAGAGTCGTAATCCTTCTTCTCAACATTAGATGTCAATCTTGCAATACCCGATCTAAGTGTTTCACTCTCACACATGATATTTGGTGAAGTGAATGAATGCAAATGAAATGCAAAAAACAAGTACAAACAAATGCAAGACACACAAACAAGAACTTGGATGAGCTAAGTATGTCTAGGAACCCGCTCTGATACCAATTGAAAGTTCCCTAATAAACATGTGTCTAATAACCTAGAGGGGGGGTGAATAGGTTTTAATCAAATCAATTACCAATTTTTCTTGATTAGTCAATATTCAAAATTCACCCAATAAAACAAACATACAACATCAAATGTAACGTGCGAAAATATAAACAACACAAGATGTATACGTGGAAACCCTCCAAATGGGAAAAACCACGGGCTGTTAAGTGGTCCACAATCGATCGCAGAAATCCACTATATGAGTAAAACGTTACAGCCTCAAGTGATACTCGGTCTCTCACTCTCGACAACCTCAAGCTATGGCCACTATCACTCACCACTCTTGGTTCAATCCCTAGTGATATCCCCTGATCCACTACTCTTGACGTGAGCACCTCCTACTCTACCCCTCGGGCCTTTTACAGTGGATACTCGACCAATTGCTTGACAACCTACCCTTGGTTGCAAGACTTGACTTGCTTGTACAACTTCACCTAGAAGCCACAAGACTTTGACTCTATGAAGAGTATATGGTCTAAGTAAACAATCAATGAATGCTCAATAAAAAATATGTTAGACCAAACATACAATGCTTAACTAGGTGTAGATAATGCAATACAATAACCTAGTTATCAAACAATGCATACATGCCCATACATAATGACTCAATTAGATGCAAAAGGATTGTAGCAACCTAATTGTCAATAAAAGTCCAACCAACACAAGTTGTCACAACATATAATGAAGGGCAATATTTTGCAATCAATAAATGCAATCAATAAATTCAATCAATGAGGGATAAACAATAATGTCTAAATGCAATGCATAAAGACTTAACTAGATATGGATATGCAATATTACAATCTAGTTATCAAACAAAGCCACTTCAACACAAGTTGTCAGTAAACATGGCATGGTCAATAAATGCAATCATGAAATGCAATCAACATGACCTAATTAGCTAGATGGCAAATATGACCTAAATGCTAGCTATCACAATACAAACCCCAAACATGTCATAACTTCAATGAATATGCAATTAATATGAAGAAATGTTAATCTAAGCAATAGATGACATGTCTTGGAAGCTAGAACAATAAATGAATAATATTACAGATTCTACTTACCAATCAATGAAAACTCATGCTTTAAAAGATGCTTGAAATGCAAGATGAAGATGGGTTTGGGGTTAGGAGAGTTAAAAACAAAGCTAGAAGCTCTCTCTCTGTAAGGGAGGTTCTCTCTCTCCAAAAAATGTGTTCTTTGAGCTCTAAAGAGGTAAGGAAGAGGAAGAGAACATATATATAAAAGCCCTAGACAAAACGGTGTCATTTTGGATGAAGGGCAACTGATTCCCGTCATGACTGTTGTGCGTGCCGTGGCCTAGGCAAGTGTCCAGACCGCGGTCCATGCAACATGGCACGGTTGGACATTACCGTTGCCTAGGTCTCTGTCTAGGCATGAGGCATGTGCACCAAAAGCAGTCTAGACCGCGGTACACGCCTAGGAACCTCCGCTTGGGAGACCGTTGTGCATGCAACGTGCACAGGCCACGGTAGAGACAGCGTGCAACGCCTGGAGAACACCGATGTGCATACCACGGTGAAGGCAATGCACCTGGAGCGATCCCAACCACGGTCAAGAAGAAAATCCTCTTCTAAGGGAAAACTCAATGCATCAACCACCCAAGCAAGATTTATGACAAAAAGACACACTTATTGACATATAAACAAGCATGCAAGATAATTAAAGGAAAATGCATGAGTGTGTGTGTGTGTGTGTGTGTATGTGCACCTAAACTCTTCAAGAGGCAAAGTCAAGTGAATATACTTTTTGCTCTTGAAGTCATGGAAATGATTGGAAGCTTGTCAATAAGGACCTAAGTTACCCATTACACAATCATCCCCAATGTGGTATGGTTTGCCATGAAATAAGTCAATCATAAATTCAAAGTCCTTACAAAACATAATAAAATTATGCATATACTTATGTTTAACTATTAATAAATTTTATCTAACAAACTTGTATAATTTTTAACAATTAAAATAGTTTTTGGATATTAGAAAAAAAAAAAGAATTTCAATACATACATATATATATATATATGGAATAGATGGTTTCGCAACCCCTCCCCCTATATAGGGAATAGATGGTTTCGCAACCCCCCCCCCCCCCCCCCCCCCCCCCCCCCCCCCCCCGACCTTTACCCTTTTAGAAAGGTAAGGACAAGGTTTGCTCATATTGATCGGTCTTCCCCATAAATGGAAAAATATACCCATTCTATCACCTTGTTCATCCATTGTTAAGTTGACTATTTAAATTGAAAGGGTAATAATGTAAAAGCATAAAATTAAAAATATTAAAAAAATATTTAAAAAAAAATAAAACAAGAAAAGACACACACACTCTCTCTCTCAAACAAATCTCTTTTTCCCTATACAACTCTTTTCATCTCTCTCTCTCATCGTGATCATCTTCTCCACCATACCAGCACCATCTCTAACACTTCTTGATTCTTTGAAAATAGTCTCTATCCTTTGAAAAACTTCTCGATTCTTTGAAAAACTTCTCGATTCTTTGAAAAACTTCTCGATTCTTTGAAAAACTTATCGATCATTTTGAAAAATCTTCTCGATCATTTTAAAAGATCCCGACCTTTTGAAAAACATTCTCGATCGTTAGAAACAAATTCTCGATTCTTTAAAAATAGTCTCAATCCTTTGAAAATATTCTCGATCCTTTGAAAAACTTCTCGGTTCTTTGAAAAATTTTCTCGAATCTTTCTAAAAAAAACCTCGATACTGTTCAAAAAAACCTTGATTTTGCTCTAAATATTCTCGATTTATTTATAAAAAAAAAACAATCCTCGATACCTAGAATTTCAACTTCCTCATCACATATTCAACCTCATTTTCAAACCCAGACCTAAACCACAACCATTCTCAGACCTGTTTTTCAACCCTAATCTACAATTTCAATCAACAAAAAACGAGTCTAACATGCAATGATAAGTTATCAACAGTGATGAGAATCAAGAAGCATCACCAAAGAATCCATTGCATATTCCAATTGGGCCAATTAAAAGAGGCAAGAAGATTAAAGAAGCATTAAATGATGGGTTGATTCCGAGTTGCTAAAGTCCAAATTCGGCCCACATGAAGACCAAATATGGGATAAACTTCGTGAACCTCTACAGAGAGCATCTGAAGTCGGATCATCTATTATAATATGTTTTCGGAAATCCCAAGACAAGATCTACATATGCTATAAAGACCCCATCCTCTAAAACAGATCACAACAAGTCCAAATTCAGCCATCTATCTTATTATGCGAAGACTTGAATTGAAATAATTGAGAGAATTTTTCTCTTTGGTTCTTCATAGAACTATGAACTTATCAAGGTTCTACCTTGTGGCATTCAAACCTTGACTTATCACTCACCTTCTTTCTTGTTCTTGAGTGCGGCGTCTACAACATTCTTGATACTATTGGTTCTTATCTCCTTATAGATAACGGGTCGCGGTCTTTTTTTTTATTTTCTTCTTTTATAAATCTGAAATTAGAAAACAATCCTTGCTACCATATATTGGTTATGGGTCTCACTGCTCTTGGTGAGGTTCATATCAGTAGAAATAAGATGTAACAAAAAAAAAACAAAAATAATTATATATATATATATATATATATATATATAGTAGCAAGAGCAGTGAGACCCGAAACCAATATATGAACCTCATCAAGAGCAGTGAGACCCAAAACCAATATATGGTAGCAATGATCATTTTCTAATTTCGGATTTATAAAAGAAGAAAATAAATAAATAAAAAGAATCGCGACCCGTTATCTATAAGGAGATAAGAACCAACGGCATCAAGAATGTTGTAAATGTCACACTCAAGAACAAGAAAGAAGGTGAGTGATAAATCAAGGTTTAAACGCCACAAGGTAGAACCTTGATAAGTTCATAGTTCTATGAAGAACCAAAGAGAAAAATTCTCTCAATTTTATTTCAATTCAAGTCTTCACGCAGTAAGATAGATGGCCGAATTTGGACTTGTTGTAATCTGTTTCGGAGGACGAGGTCTTCATAGCATCTGTAGATCTTGTCTTGGGCTTTTCGAAAACATATTATAATAGACTATCCGACTTCATATTCTCTCCGTAGAGGTTCACGAAGTTCAGCCCGGATTTGATATTCATGTGGGCCGAATTTGGACTTTAGCAACTCGGAATCAGCCTATCATTTAATGCTTCTTTGATCCTCTTGCCTCCTTTTAATTGGCCCAATTGGAATATGCAACGGATCTTGTGGTGATGCTTCTTGATTCTCATCATTCCTCCTCTCTTCAAAAGGATTCGTCCTTGAATCTTCACCATAATGTTGTTGATAGCCTGCGACACTTCATCAAAGCCTTGTAAATGATAAACAACAACATTAGGCAAGGAAGGGTTAATTCCATTAGTACTAAAACATGTCTCTTTGTAAAAAAGTACAATCATTGATTGATTTGAAAACAAAGCCTTTTTGATATCATTCTCTCTTGCATAAAAACTCACTTCTTTTCTCCCTCTTTTTTTCTCATCAGTCTCTTTTTCTTTTTCACCTTTTTTTCTTTTTTTTTCCTGTTTCAAACTCTTTTTCTTTTGTCTCTCTTTCTTTTGAACTCTCACACTCCTTTATTACATCTCTCTCACTTTTTAACCTCACTTGATCTTCATATACTTAAATGTACAAGAGCGATTGACTTTTTATTTTGTACAAAGGAGTATCTATTGGTATACCCATCATGTGTCACATGCCTATCAAACTGCCACGGTCTCCCTAAAAGGATATGGCTCGCATTCATTGGTACCACGTCACAAAGGACTTCATTTTTGTATTTTCCAATTGAAAACGACACCAACACCTGTTTAGTCACCTTGATTTCCCCACTATCATATTGTAGCTTATAAAGTTTTTGGTGCTTCAAAGTGACCAAATTTAGTTTCTCCACAAAACTAGTGCTAGCCACATTAGTAAAACTCCCTCCACAATAATCATGCTACATACCTTATCATTAACATGGCAGCGAGTGTGAAAAATATTGTCACGTTGTACCTCATCATCTTCCTTGGCTTGATCACTAAGAGCTCTTCTTGCCACCAAAAGCTCTCCATACCTATCTTATCTATTCCCATACATATCTTCTCTATTCCCATACCTAACTCCTCTACCTCCCATTTCAAGTCGAAATCTGCTCGCACCCACATTAGACATGCGATCATCCTCCTCTAGGTCAATCCCATAATCATCTTCATAGTCATTCCTATGTGGGTTTCTTTCTCTTCGTTCCACCTTAGGTGCCCTAAATGGTTGCTCCCTTTGCGAACTAGACTCCACTTTGTCTATCGTATCATGCACCTCACCAAACTTAATCTCCATCCGCTCCATGCTTTTTTGTATGGCTTTATATAAAAAATTGAGGTCAACATTTTCTGGTGCATCGTCAGATAAGTCTTTACTCTTATCATGAGATATATTTTAATCCTGCAAAACAAAGAAAGCAAGTAAGCCTCTAAAACACACTCCTTCAGGTGTTTACCCTCAAAAATGGTGGTACTCTCACTCGTGTTTCACTCAATCTTTTGGCTTTAACCCTCTGAAAAACTCACACTCTCTTGCTTTTTTTCTCTCTTTGTTCACTCTTTCAGTTCTTTTTTTTTTTTGACTTAGACGACACTCACAAGAAGTTTAAGAAATAAGATGTAACAAAAAAAAAACAAACAAAAAAAATAAATAATAAATAAAATAGGACAAGAATAATAAAGACGAGATTCCACTGAAAGATTTTTTTTTTATCAACTCATGAAATCAAGAAAAGGAATAAAAATTGTTGATATAAATTCAATTACAGGACCTAAAAAAATGTACTTAATTTATTTTTTTTGGATCTTTTTTTTTATAATGAATTTGATAAAACATTTTTTTTTGTAACGGATCTGATTTTTTTTTAGATCAAATAGAAAAAAATAGATGAAGAAGAACAAGAATATATTAAACCTGATTTTAGAAGCTAAGCTCTGATACCAACTGATATGAACCTCACCAAGAGCAGTGAGACCCGGAACCAATATATGGTAGCAATGATCGTTTTCTAATTTCAGATTTATAAAAGAAGAAAATAAATAAATAAATAAAGGATCGCGACCCATTATCTATAAGGAGATAAGAACCAACGGTATCAAGAATGTTATAGACGCCACACTCAAGAACAATAAATAAGGTGAGTGATAAGTCAAGGTTTGAACGCCACAAGGTAGAAACTTGATAAGTTCATAGTTCTATGAATAACCAAAAAAAAAAATTCTCTCAATTTTATTTCAATTCAAGTCTTCGGGCAATAAGATAGATGACCAAATTTGGACTTGTTGTGATCTGTTTTGGAAGACGGAGTATTCATAGCATCTGTAGATCTTGTCTTGGGATTTTCGAAAACATGTTATAATAGACGATCTGACTTCAGATGCTCTCTTTAGAGGTTCATGAAGTTTAGCCCGGATTTGGTCTTCATGTGGGCCGAATTAAGACTTTAGCAACTCGAAATCAACCCATCATTTAATGCTTCTTTGATCCTCTTGCCTCCTTTTAATTGGCTCAATTGGAATATGCAATGGATCCTTTAGTGATGCTTCTTGATTCTTATCAAACAGCAAATCGAGAAATAAAACAAACTGAACTTACTTCTGTCAATCGTTGCGAAATCTACTGTATTCTCGTTCCAGTTAATTCGTCGTTGATTTCCTTACCATCGATTTCGTTGTCGTCGGTTTCTTTCTCACTCTTGCTTTTCTCAGACTAACAAAACGACAACTTTCTCTCTTTTTCAATATGTCTGGGTATTCTCGTCTCTTTACGTTAAATTGTGCATTTTAAACTTATATTACTAAACTGGTGATATTTGCACAATACCCCTCTTAAATAGTGTCATTTATTTTTCGAGCCCTATATTATTTGATTTTTGTTGAAAATATAAAAAGGAAATCAAGGATAAAATGAGTATAAAAAAAGTAAATAGTGAATTGAAGATTTGTTTTTTGAGTCTCTAAATTTGTAGAACCAAAATTGAGTCCCTATTTATTTTATTTTTTTTGTATGGAGAATGCGAATCAGAGACCCATTAGAGCTCTCACGGTCTCTATTTTGGGTTTTTAAAGACTTATCGGAGATGGTCTTAGGTCATCTCCAATCATTCTTTAAAATTTTCTCCATTTTAAAGACTGAAAATGGAATATTTCATATCTATAAATTTACAACTCCGATCGTTCTCCATTTTACAATCTCCAAATAATATAATATTAATATTTTTCAAACTTTATTTAATAAAATTGTTTTCTCTTTATTATTTTAGATAATAGCATACTCACTTTTATTACACTAAAAAATAATTAATATATAATCAATATTATACTCAATTGAAAGATCTCAATAAATTATTAGTATAATTTTTATAGTGATTATATTTATGAATAAAAAATTATATTAAATTAATTGAGTTTAATTAAAAGTATGAAAAGTAGATAGGAGAGATAAAATAATAATATTTAATTTAAATAGTGAAATGGAGATGGAGATTTGGATCTCTAAATTTAGATATCCAAATCAAATCTCTAAAATAAAATCTCCATTTTAAAGAATCATTGATGCAGATTGGGTCTCTATTTTGGAGATGGTCTTAGGTATTCTTCAATCGTTCTCCAAATTTATCTCAATTTTGGAGATTAGAAATAGAATATTCCAAGAATATTCTATCTCTATAAATTTACAACTCCAATTGATCTTCATTTTACAATCTCCAAAAAATAAAATATTATCATTTTACTTTATTTTTTTTAACTATCTCCTACACCTAATTTTTTTTTACCACTATAACTTTTTTACTTTCTACTACACATAATATTTAAATTTTATATTTGTTTGTATTGGTTTTATTTTAATTTTTAATGTACTTTTTTTTTGTTATTTTTCCATTGTAAATATCTTTTTTTTTTCTGATATTTTTTTAATTTATAATTTTAAATTTAATTTTTTTTAAAAAAAATCAAACAATAGAAACCGGAATCGGAATTGGAACCGATCCCTTGTGGTTTCGGTTCCGATTCAAGTCTAGGTTCCCTAAAAAGAACTTGAACCGAATTGAACCTTGGATACCGTACTTTTAATTTTCAATATTTTTTTTGTTATATTTTTATGGTAATATTTTAATTTAAAGATATTAATGTTATTATTTTGTTTTATCGGATTATTTAAAGTTAATTGTTAATTACATATAATAATCGATGATTTGAAAACATTTGTTTTAAATTAAAATGTTTAAGATTTATTGATTAATATTAATAATAAAATGTGTAATAAATAAAAAATTATTAAATTATCGAAATATAGTCAATATTATATTCGGTTGAAAGATCTTAATAAAATATTTTTAATAGTATATTTTTCGTTGTAATTAGATATACGAATAAAAAATTATAATAAATTATTTGATTTTTATTGAAAATATAAAAAGAAAATCAAAAATAAAATAGAAAAAAAAAATGAATAGTAAATTGAAGATTTGCTTTTTCACTCTCCAAATTTAAAGAACCAGAGCAATGTGAATCGAAGACTTACTATTTCCATTTTAGGTTTTTAAAGACCCATCGGAAATAGTCTTAAAAGTAAGACTGCAATATGAATGTACGGTTATTTGTCGAGTTCTTATGAGTTATGAATGAGCCACCTCGAAGAAACAAAACAATGAAGGCTCCAGGTTGGGTCACGTCACGGCTCACGTGGGTCTCAAGACAGATTTTATTATCCTGAATTCCTGATATGATCGACACTTCGACGTTCGCCGACTAGAAATCATTATTCATTATTCATTATCCAGTGGAGTGGATGGAGCCGATTATATTTCGCTGTTGCTATATTTAACACCCTCTCCAGTCTCCACGGTCAGTTTCCTTCCTCAATTCTGAAACATTAGTATTTAATTGATTCCAATTTCTTAGCAAAAGGAATCATTCACTTCATTATAATCAACATCAACATCCTCTACATAAGTCCGTGAGAATGCGAACGTTTGTGTCACAGATTTTTGCTTCACATGAATGTATTGATTGAATCAAATGTATGAGAATCATTTGTTGTGTTAAAAGTGAGAATTTATAGTTGAATTTCGTTTGACAAATTGTGAATTATGTATTTGTTTACAATTGTACCGATGATAAGTTAGCCTACCCAATTATTAAAGATTGTTTAGATGGGATTGTCGATTGTTTTTGTTGTTTTGGTTATTGATAGGAAACAAGCATTGTATATCTAAATAATAATTTGACAATGGAATTGCATGAGGTGACACTATGAATTCTTTGGCAGAATGCAGTCACTAGAAGCTGAAGATACCACAGCCCTAAATTATTGGCTCAATTGGAGGTTCTTACTATGTGCAATTTGGATTTTTTTCATCTATGTCTATTGCGTCAATCATTACATGGAAATATGAACGTTTTGACATTTTGAAATCTGATGGAGAAACTCGGGAAGATGCTGCTCGCTTTTTGCATAGTGATGATGTATGGCGGCCGTGTCTCAAAGAAATCCACCCCATTTGGCTGTTGGTTTTCCGAATTATTGCATTCTGTCTGCTTTTGGCAACTCTCATTGTCAAAGTCATTTTTAGTGGAGCCATTATATTGATCTATTAAACCCAGTAAGCCATCTCTTCTCTCTGCCCTTGTTTTTATAATTATCTTTTCATTTAATCAGTTATGTAACCCTTAAGTGATGTGGACTGCCTCTTCTGGTGTTTATACTTCTAGCAAGCTCACGGTGTCATCGAATATGTTCATTAAGGCACTGAACTTGAAAGTTTTCCTTTATAAGAGATATATGTAGCCATTATGTTTTCATTGGATATTATATTTGTTGATCGTGAAATTGAATAAGTTTTTACTCATCAAGGACCCTGGGACCCGATACTTTATGTTATGAGTGTCTGTTTAATACCAGATACCCAATTTATTGTGAAAGTGATTGTTATATTTTTTTCCTAATATGTGGTTCTGGTGTTTCTGGATTTGTATAGGTGGACTTTTATGTTGGTAACAATTTATTTTGCGGTAGGTGCTCTGAGTTTTTCTTCAAGTCCTTTCATTGAAAAGTCTCAAATTGATTTATTTAACGACATTATCTATTATCTATAAATATTATGTTGAAACTTTTGTTGCTACCAATCACATAGACACGTCCGTTACAAGAAAAGCTTTCATTTGTTTTAGAAGTATATGTTTGGAATCAGTTATGTACTTGAATCTCTTCACAATTTTGGACTCTGTACATTATAGTCTCAACTTATTTTTGCTGTTTGATTAACATCACTGTGAACATTATATAGGCTTTACTTATTTTGCAGTTCGGATCACTTCTCTCAATGTATGGATGTTGTCACAAGATAAACAGTGGGAGTCTTAATGTAGATCATGGTGGCATAGATGCAGAGCGAGGAAACTTCGTACCTCTAGCAAATGGGGAATGTACAAATACACTTGAAAAGCGGAAAGCCTTGAATGGCCAAGATGGATTCCAAGCTCCAGGAATTATTAGTTTTCTCTTTCAAGTCATATTCCAGGTAGTTTTACTTATATGAACTGGTAATTTTAAATGGTGACACTGTGACAGGGAACTGATATTGACAAGTTGAGTCTACAATTTTCAAATGGTTGGCTATGTTTTTTAAATGAGCTTATTCTCTTTCTTGTTTATCTGTTGTTTTAGAGATCTCTTGTTGATATTATTCTCATTTTCACCTTTAATTTTTTTTTTTTTCCTGCTCTTTCCTTTTTCCCCATACTATTCAAACCTGCTAGGTTTAGAAAGATAGAGATGTCTCATATCTTATTCAGTTAGGTTAGTTATCAGTATTTTTCTCACATGCAAATCAGGTTTTTGATGGTTCTGAATCTTCTTGTCCAGGATCTTGATTTTTTTATCATATATGGTACACAGTTAAGATTCATTTTGATGTATAAATAGTCTTCTGTTGATTTTGATCCCCTTAGAGTCACTTTTTGGTGGTCAAATAGAGCATGTTTATGAGAATATTAGAACTTTACTGTGACTGCTTGTTACTATTGATTTCTTTTTTATGAATAATTTTTTTGGTTTAGTTTCCTACAAAAAAAAAAGTAGTAAGAAGATACAAAAAGAGAATATTAGAACTTTTCACATAATTTCACAATTTTCAAGTCACTCATGTTTGTCCTTGGTTTAATATATCATAAACAGATGAATGCTGGGGCGGTGATGCTCACTGATTGCATCTATTGGTGCATTATTTCTCCCTTTCTCACTGCCAAAGACTATGGTCCGAGTTTTGTAAGCATCTATTTGTTATCAGCCTTCTACTTTCATTTTCATTTCCAGTGTTTATTGCCTCTGGCTGTATGTGTAAATTATAATTCTTGATATGTCAACTTTAAGAAACTAATTATAACATTCTTTCCTTGCTTCATTGCACCATCATTTGTTACACCCAGGTCATGGAGAGGATAAAGGTTGCATATGTAGATGGCTAGTGAGAAAAGTGCTATTAGGACATAACTTTTAAATCTCACTGGTCTCACAGATACATCAGATGCATTAGATTTATTAACTTATAAAAAATTCAAGACTCATATGTGGTCAATTTGTCTCTAACGGCTAAAATTTGGTGTGTGTGTGTGGGGGGGGGGGGGGTTGCAAAACATTTTGTCGGCCAGTGCCTGAGACCTCAATCTACTAGACCTCTCCTGTGAAGCAGTGTAAGCTACTTATCTTTTTGACCTTTTACAACCGGACCTGTTGTAATCCTTTTCAGCTCGTCCTTTAGTTTCCCTTTTACTTACAGTATCTCAATTCTTTTTTTCAGTTCTTTATGGCACACTTTATATCTTAACAATCCATGTTTTCATTATTTCAGTTGACCGTGAATATGCATACACTCAATGCGATCTTACTTATTGGTGATACAGCACTGAATTGCGAGGTAAACTTATACCTTTGTTATTTTCAATTATTTTCATAGTTTCAATTTTTTTTTTAATTGCCTTTTGAATAATCTCTGTTATCTTCCTTTCAGCAATTCCCCTGGTTTAGGGTTTCTTACTTTGTTCTTTGGACATCTTCTTATGTCATTTTCCAGTGGATATATCATGGCTGTGTCAGGATTCAGTAATATTACTTTCCTTTGTCTTTCAATATCCAGCAACATATTGATTATACTCGACAATAGTGATGGATTCTCCTTGTTTACAGGTGGCCATATCCATTTCTTGACTTGTCATCACCATATGCTCCACTATGGTTTGTCAACTTTCAACTCAAACATCTCATTATTGTGACCTTAAAAGATGATTCCAAATTATGCTTTAAATAACTTTAAGAAGAAATTCTACAATCATGCAATTTAAATTTTGATAATATTCAATGCAGGCAACTTAAAAGATTTCCAAATTATTTCCTTTTGTCCTTTTCTAATTATCTTGAGAATTTCATACCCTGAATCTGGTGGGTTGGTTTTGGTATTTGGAAAATTTTACAAGTTCTATAATATAAATTTTTGTGAAGTCATAGCTAAGGCTGATACCTCAAGTCAATCCGTGCCTAGAAGTTCATGAAGTTTTATCCCTGATCCATTTGTCTACTATGGATTTGCAGGTACCTTGTGGTGGGTCTGCTGCATATTCCATGCTACGGCTTTTTTGCATTAATTGTGAAAATAAAACATTACCAGCTATCGAAACTGTTCCCTCAATCTTATCGGTGTCTACGATGAAGGAATTTCAGGTTGCAACGCTGTTGCAATCAGGTTCTCTTGGCTGAAAGTGGATAACCGAAGCAAACTTGTAGCTGTTCAAGGTGTTTCTGCTTAAGATAGCATCCACGGCATTCTATATTGAATAACATTTAATATTGAAGCCATAGCTTTGGTAGCAACATTTATACATGCTATGTTCAATCGACTTTTATAGATGCTTTGTTCAATTGACTTTTCGTACATGTTTTCCCAATAATCCTTACAAGGCCCCCCACATTGCAAGTTGAATAAAATGTAGCCTTCCTTGTATTGTTGTGCAATATAAATTTTCTTTTGGAAATAGCAAAAATAATGGCCAACAAGGATTTACATTAGTGACCAAATTTCTTCGCAAAAAGAAAAATTGGAGGGTCGTTTTCACTTGTCGCCCTTGTTCTCTTTTCCTTTTCCACCAGTTCAATCAATATGTTAAAAAACAAATTTTAGCAACTTTGCTCATCTGGCACCAGTGGTCTAGTGGTAGAATAGTACCTTGTCACGTTGCAGATCCGGGTTCGATTCCCACCTGGTGCAATTTTTCTTTCAATTTCTGCAATTACAATTTGAAATAGGAAAAATATCGTTTTTCCTCTCACCTTTAAACATCCCCCCTTATCCTTATGATAAGAAATTCAACCCCAAAATATTTATTAAATAATCAATTCATTTAAAAAATATAAAACAAAAAAATTATAAAAATATAATAAAAAAAAATCTTCACTGTCCATGTTCATTTGATGGATGGTAGAGATGTCTCTTTTAATTTTTTATTTAATTTTAAAAACAGAAATTAAAATTAAAAAAATTAAATAATAAAAAATCCAATTATGCCCAGAACTTCAAAAATGATGTTCTTTATTTTTTTAATCACCCACTATCCAATGAAGATAGGAAAACCAAGTCTCCATCATCAATCAAACAAATTGTAGCGATCTTATGGAGATCCAATCAAGTTCGTAACTTTAAAATAAAAACAAAATTAAACCAAAATCAATTTAAATTCAAACCCAAATCCATCTCACCAACATCAAACCCAAACCGCCAAACACATCATTACCACTAACACATCATCACCATCACCATCACCATTTACAAACCACCACCGCCAAACACCCTGAAACCACAGTCAAACACAATTTGACGATCTGGAAACCCAGTCCATCAACCACCATCAAGAAACCCAAAACCAGAAACACATCACCCTCATTGATCGACCACCATCGACCTAGAACCATCCACCATCAATCGACCCAAAATCGAGATCGGCCACTAAATAGATTGACGGCCACAGTGGCTACCCTCTGTAAAGGGAAAGAAGGAGAAGAAAAGCAATAGGAAGTACGAGAAAGGGGTCGACAGAGAGAAGAGATCAAGCGGCAGTGGAAAGAGCTGGTTTAGGTGGCTTCGATCCAAAGCGGCGGAGGCGACGAAAAGGGTTTGTGGTTTAATGGTTACGGCAATGGTGATGGTGATTGGTTCAGCAGCTGTGGATGGTGGCAGTCTTGAAGATCCTATGAAGAGAACGATGAGAGAGAGAGGGGGTTGAATGGGGGGTGAGAGATTATTTAGATTTTAGTTTTTATTTGTTTAATTATTTGCTTTTACAAAATTACCCCTTTGATATTGATAGTCAACGTGAAATTGGATGAAAAATGTGACAGAAGGGGTTAATTATACATTCTTTCCATTTCAGGGAATTAATGGCCAATATAGAAAAACCTTGTCCTCACCTTTCTAATAGGATAAAGGTGAGGGGGGAAAATGATAATATCCCCTTGAAATAATATCCACTATTCACTATCCACTATCAAGAGACCCGACTGTTAATAAAACCTAACCAAAATTTCAATAATTCAGTTCGGTGGTTTATGCTGCATTTATTGCTGCTAGGATGAAAAATCCTTCTTTTATTTAAATAATTCAACTTTTAACATGAAAAATCTGTCATAGGATGATAGTAAGAGGTAATACTATCATGGGCCCCGTGGATGTTGTAGTGTTATATATACAGCCATGAACTGCTACTTTGTTATATATCACACAACCATTATATATAAGTCCATAACTATGACTTTATATATTAAGATGAAAACTACCCAGCGAAGCAAAACATAATAACGTCTAATGCCAAACTTTTATTAACAACCGGTTCATAAAAATATTATCACCAGCAACCGACACTGCAATTATTTATTACTAGAATCTACCGTGATAAAGTTCACTCATCTAAGCAGAAGAGTTAGCAATTGCTCCAGCTTCAGTTAGCAGCGGCACCAGCTTGCCGTCCTTGTTCAAGCCAGTTGTTTCTGCAAACAATAAACAGCCCCAGGTGGCAGGAGATGTAAGCAACCAATTCAAAAAGGCTGCAATCAACAAGTAGCATCGACAGAGATAGATAAGGGATTCAAATCATTACTGTCACAGCCACCGATGTGTTTTCCACCAATGAATACATTTGGCACAGTCTTCTGTCCAGTCCACTCGCCCAATGCTGCTTGTATCTGGCTTCCATCACCTACAAAGTAGCAAATACATGTAACATGCTAATGCCAAGATCGCAATCAAGGTTGGACAACACAAGTATGTTAGAAACCATAATTGTCACCAAGGGATTGAGCATCTATACAAGCCATGGAAACAAACAGCCCCCCAGGACGATGTCAATTGAATAAAACTCTTTGGTTTGACAAATCTATTGAAGAATTCACATATAAAAGTGCATCTTTGAGTCAAAACCATCCACCAAATATCGCTAACTAATAAACAAAAAGTCATATAGCAGTAAACAAATACTATTATTGGATCGAAATAACAAATTAATCTAGCATTGAATTTACATTTCAATAATTCAGTTTCTATATGTGCAATCCGGGTCCGAAAAATGAATAGCCGATTCATACCAGTGATTCCGATTTTCTAACGAAACCTAATCCAGCAAATCAATCCGTGTAACATAACAATCACGATTCATGAACATAATAAATTTGAGACTTTTTTCCCAAAAGAAAAAACACTCGAGTGGAAATAAAAATCATACTTTCAGTGTCGAGCTCGTAGGCCTTGAAAGTGGCACCGAGTTGCTGCAAGAGCTGCTTCACGCTAATGCAGTAGGGGCAATACGACTTGCTGAAAACAACCACGGGATTGGACGACACCAGTTCTTGGGCCTTGGGCAATGCCATCTCTCTTTCGCTCTCACAACCCTAAAACTTTGTGTATATAGGAATGTAAACGTGAGAATTCTTCTGGCCACACAATTATAACTTTTTTGGTCAAAACTTCCTTTCGTATAGTAACGCCTACATGTAAATGTTGGGAATCAAACTAAATAATTGACCCCACTTTCAAGGTATTCGGTTTACAAATGTCATTTTTACTTACACGCAAATTTGGATAATATTTTTTTAAATCTATATAAGAGTTTCCACGCACTCCATGACGTAACGGTGTGTCCTTACACTTATATCATATAATATATGATAACATGTATGGAACACAATGTAATATATGAATGGAAGACAATTTTGGAAATCATCTCATACAATGACATTTTTTTTTTCATTTGAAAACACACACATTTTATTTATAACCGTGAAAGTTTTGTAGGCTGTAGCAAATGACACTAACTCTGTTATTTGACAGCATTTTAATGAGTTTGGTCTCACAAGTCACAAATACAACTTTTTATGACATTAAGAACGAAAGAAAGAAAAAAAAATCCTTTAAATATTGAAATCTATTCTCTAATACTAATAAAAAAAAACACAATTTCCCTTTCAAAAAAATTAGAAGTAGAATTAGAATGATTTCCATGGAGATAGTTAAAAAAATCCGTTTATAAAAAAATCTGTTTCACCGATCACCAGGGCATTTCAGATTCCGTGCTACTCTCATTTTTTCCTAGAAAATGCCTGGAATTAATCTTATTGGTTCCCATTTCCCAATACATCCAAAACATTTATAGTACTTTTTTTTTTGGCTTAATTGGCTTGACAATACATAAGAAAATTTGAACCACAAACTCTGCTTGGACAGCTAGAAAATCAGAATTGATTTTCGTTAACTTTCAACATTGAGTGGATTACAAAAAATGTGTTCAGAATATTCGAATTACAAGCTGTGCAGTACTTGCTGCCCTCATAAAAAGTTCTGCAGAGCAAGGACTCAGGAAAGCCAGGAAAGCCTGAAACGTTAAAATTTCAAACCAATACATAGAAGGCTTTCAGTTCATTATGCTGAATAGTAATCCATTACGAGTGAAAATAATGTTCAATTAGGGTTTTGCGGTTTAAAGGAAATGACCAAAGAATCAATTCTCCTCTGTTGTCTGGAATTTTGCTAATGACTACTAAATGGATAAACTACACCAAAGCAGGTTTTCTAAGCTTCGTCTCAAGATTGAGTGCAACGGCATCAATAAATTCTTCAGTGTTCAAGTAAAACTCCCGAGATACCCTGCAATATTCAGCAGCAAATTACTTCATATGGAAGGACTACTATTAAGGATGCTTGCAATAGTGTGATTCAATCTATTACTCATGAGGAACGGTTAGAGAAAAGGTCACGCATACGTAGGTCCATGGACAAGAATAGCAAGATCCTTGGTCATTTTTCCTGATTCCACTGCCTCTAAGCATGCAGCCTCCAACTTCTGAACGAAATCCAGCAACTTTTCATTTTTATCTAGCTTGGCCCTGAGAAGTGAGAAAATACAATTTGAATGAAAACAATGTAAAAAGGCACTCAAAGGTAAGTGCAACTTTCAGAATATACAACATTGCTGATCAGATAACCAAATAAAACATGCTTTATAGTAAGAAAAAAAAAGTAGATAACCATAAAAATAAAATAAAATAAAAACAATTTTTACCAGGTCTTCTGACCGATGGCATACCCAACAACACAACATAATAAAGAGAGAAATGTAGCTGTCATATGCTCGCTCACAACTCACAAGGCAATGAACTCACACCAAAGTGACAGAAGATATGCTAACTGGAACAAAAGCTAAGCCTAACTGAAACAAAAGCTAAGCGACCGTAAAATTTACAATTTGACAGAAGATGCAATACTAACAAAGAGGCAATAGTTTAAAAACAAAAATCAAAGCATGGCTGGCCTTGATTAGGCATTTTTTTCTTCTTTTTCTGAAAAAAGAAAAACTAGAATTATATTTTCAAAAAAGAAAAAGATAATAGATCAACATGTACAATAAGACAAAAATAGGATGAAAGAGTGTAATTTCAAAAATAATTCCTCAGAATCACCATCAGTGGGATGAAATCACAAAGATGGCAGAGCTTGAGCTCTAACTAAAAGCAGAAAATATATACCTATGCTCTAGCCCTCGTGTCCATGCAAATATGGAAGCAATGCTATTTGTACTGGTTTCTTGACCCTTCTGATGTAGCCGAAAATGTCTAGTTACAGTCCCATGAGCTGCCTCAGCTTCTAATGTCTTCCCATCAGAGGACAACTGCACAACTTGTGGTTATTAAGATTTTGTGGCATCCAAAGAATAAAAAAAACTTTAAGATGACATAGTAATATTTTGATACAAACCAAAACCGAAGACATGAGACCCAACGAACCAAATCCTGCATGAAACAAACAACTTTAAGCCTTCTAATAAAATGAAATAGAGTGGATCACTTAAGTTGCATGTGAAAGACAACGCCTATACACATTTATATCAACAAAGACTTGGAAAGCCATTGTATCCATTCAATTTCTCTCCTAAAATTGTATAAATGATTAGTTAAGTAAAAAGAGAACTAACCAAATGTATCATGAAAAAATGAAGTTTCTAGTTGTTACTTGTTAATTATATTAGGTTCAGCCTTAGCTTCCATCTTGGATCCAATTTACCAATCCGCAATTAACTTTTGCATTTCTCATGCAAAATAATACTAGGATATTCTGGTATCCAACATATTAATCTAAGACGAAACAAGATATGATCAATCTTAAAGCTTCAAGTATGAAATGAGAGACAAATTGTTACCAGAAAATATCAAAAAGAACACATTTTTGTTTGCTTTACACAGGAGGTTAATCCCTAAGACCTGAAACATTGACTAAATCTGAAATCTATTTGCATTCTAACAGAAATATAGAACCCGTGTCTGTTTTAATGGCGCATCCAAATATCAACTTCACATGTGTATCAATTTTTTATTAAAATTTTTATCACATAATATGATAAAAATAATTCACTGATAGCAACCCAAACACATCTCACATAACCATTTCTATCCTCTTCTTTACTATATCTATTTTCAAAGAAGCTTTGGCTTAGTGGGCAGGTAGCTTCTTAATTTATAGACTTTCTAGTCCATGAAAACCATCTATTATATACTCTTTAAAAACCAATGATAATAAGATCACAGAGAATAAAGGGCCAAAAGGAGGGGGAAAAAAACTCTTAAATGACAAACTTTTCTGCAATAAAGACAAGATCACTTATAATTGGAAGACGTTAGAGTCAGAGACAAGCTAGAGGAAAATGGTAAAAAATTAGAAGCAAGTAAAATTCAAAAAGTTAAATCAGCTCTCAACCGTACCTTGAGCAAGTAAATCACTCTGGACATCTCCATCGTAATTTTTGCATGCCCAAACATATCCACCTTCACTTTTTAGTGCATAAGCCACCATGTCATCAATTAACCGATGCTCATACCTAAGTGACAGATACATCTTTAATCAACTATTTGAATATATGCTAAACATAGAAATACAAAGCTTCAACCTAAACCAAAAAACAAACCATATTGAATGTTCTTCAAACTTCTGCTTCCAGTTCCCTTCATATACCTCCTGGAATATGTCCTTAAACCTGTAGTAGCCCTACAAATGTGAGTGTTGTGCGCATTTCTTTGCAAATCGATATTTAAAAGCTAATTTAATTTTAAGAAATTGTAAAAAGGAGAAAGAAAAAAAAAAGGTAGAGATATATTGGGGGAAGAAACTATTAGAAAAACCAATAACCTGCCATCATATTTTTTCAGAATTGTGTTTTTAGTGCTCAAGTAAAGAGGCCATTTCTTTGCAAATGCCCATGTCATGGATGATTCAGCAAAAGCTCGAATTGACTGAGATATAACAGCAATTTGTCAAAAAGATCTAATCAACTTAATGCAACACAAATCTGGACAAAATGATACATGTAAAACAAACCTCATCAACATTATACATGGCGAGTGCGATGCCAGGGCCTTTAAAATTATAGACGTCGACATCCACCGGGTTGGATCCATCTTCTGGGACTGTAAGATAAATGTGGGAAATTTGAAAATAACTATTTGCGTTTGGAGAAACAAAAGATTGCTTGTTGTATGAGCATTTATCTTTAGAATCAACTAACCAAAGATCATTTTAAGCTTTCCTGGCCCTTTAATAACCATATCTGTAGCACGATACTGATCGCCAAAGGCATGCCTACCAATACATATGGGCTTCTTCCAACCTGTAAATTGGAGAATAAGTACTGAACAGTGTTTCAAAGTAATTCAAAACACCCAATATTATTGCATGAACAAAGTATTACCAGGAACAATTCTTGGAATATTCCGGCATAGGATAGGCTCACGGAAAACAGTACCTACAAAAGTATCCAACACTTCCATTAGGACCATGAACAATATTAGGGGGATGTAGTAGACTTACAAGCTAGTAGATTCAAAAAGACGATGCAAATAAACAGTGCAGCATCAGGGATCTAGTGCATATATCAAGGGCAATGATAAGCAAGGGGAAAAAAAAAATATGCCCACTCCAGACAGAAGAACACTAACTACAATATCATCTACTCTTACTCTTATCATGTATTACACCTGCATTCATTCATGTATTATGCCTGCATTCAGCCAGCATTCCTACTAAGCAGCTACTAATGAATAATTGTATTTATCTTAGTTGTCAGCAATTCAGCATCAACATGTCACATTTACAACAGCAAAAGCTGATGCCTATTCTTTACACAGATGGTTATATATTTCATCCAATCAAGCACATTGACTGTTAACATATGCCCACTGAGAAATGTGTTAACAGAAAATGGATAAAAAATCTTCCTTAAAGAGGGAGTTATTTTTCAAATACTAACCATTTAAAATGTTTCTAATTGTGCCATTGGGACTTCTCCACATAGAAGTCAGCCCAAATTCCTTCACTCGTGTCTCATCTGAAAATTATTACAGCAAATTAATGTCCATATAATCTACAGTAAAAAAATAATTATTAAGCCACATGAACATCCAATTCCAGTGTGCTATATAGAGCACATCAGTCTTTACATAGACCAACACAGTTTGTGGACTCTGCATTCTGTAAATTCCTTTTCTAGTCACTAAGAAACAAGAAACAAGCAAAGCTTGGAAGAGGACAAGAATGGCTAACCTGGAGTTATTGTGGCGCATTTAATTGCAACATTATACCTGCATCACTTAAAAGGATTGGAATGAAAGATTAAAAATGGTATTGAGAACAAACTGAAAAAGTTGAAAGCTTTTTGTTCTCCATTAGCTTTTCTTTTACTAAAAGATAAATACTTCAAGTGCCTTTTTCCAACTAATTGTAAGACAAGAATCTGGAAAACCACCTCAACTAAATCTCCATTCTTTTCCATTACGCAATCAACTTATTTCAAAATAATGAATATATACCAAACAATATCCAATATTGGGCAGAATTTCTGATTAACTGTCACCAAAAGCTCCCCTTTTTTCTCAAACTGCGGCCTCCATTTTGCCAAAGATACTTTATTCAAAAAGCAACATTTTCCGTCCAAGAGCATTACTAAATTATATAAATCAGTAATATATTTTATTAGACAAAAACCATTATTCTGTTGTCACCAATAATGTATCCTTCACTTATTCCGCTTACATTTTCCGAATAAATAGGGTCTATTGTAAGGACACAATTTAACCATAAACCTATCCTCTTCTCTTCCTATGCAGAATGTCTAAACAGTATTCATTAGAATATGGAACAAAAAATTTGATCACACTACTTACTTAAGAGCTGCTTCTGCACTTTCAACAGTAACCTTATCATCTGTTGCATCGCGATTCAATACACCCAAGTCAAAATACTTAACATCCAAATCTACGTACGGAAATATCAGCTGCAATCATGTAAGCAAGTGATTCCCATTAACACATATCAATGTGTTTTGGCAAAGTTAGTTTAGAAAAGTAAAATGACAAAATTATTGTAATCAAATGACCGTACTTTGTCTTTTATCATCTTCCAAATGATCCTAGTCATTTCGTCACCTGATTGCAAAATTAGAAAAATATATATATATCAAAATAATGAATGTTATAAAAAATATAATAAGACACCTTGAGCTCCATTTGGTCACCCAGAAGCCCAGCAATTTTAGGTAATTGAAAAAATAGAGAAATAAATATATATAAACCATCAAGACAAACCAAGGAAGATATCATGGATTCTGATCTCACATGATACTTTCTTTTTTCATTTACCTCTGTTTTCTACTTTTCTTATTAACAAAGAAAATCAATAAGAACTTTTTATGTTCTCATCCTTCTGTAAATATGAATTATAACAATACCGTTTCTGGAAAGAAAGTGAACCAAAATTATGGTAATTATGGTAATAAACTTAATTCAACGGTTTCGCTATCAGAATTCAACTTTTAATTTACAAAAAAATAAGCAGAACTCCAATTCTCACAACTTAATTCCGTTCTCATTTCCTTCCAATTTCTGATAAACCAAACAGTACAATATCATGTGGATAAAATCATGGCATTTAAATTACAGCTTTTTTAATCATTTGCTAGTCTGTACATCAATTTTAAAACACTACAATGAATAAAAAAAAAAAGAAAAAAAAATCCGATTCCTCAATCTCATTTTGATTTTTCATTTCTTCATTAACCAAACAGAAAGAACACCAACTACGACAAATTTTGAAAAAGAAAAAGAAAAAAACATAGCACGGTTTTAGAGAGGTTTTACCGTCCATTTCCACAATAGGATTCTGAACCTGGACTCTATCGAATCCAGTGGCAGTAGCAAAACAACGAAGCGAAGTAGCCGGAGCCAGGTGGCTGCGAAACCAGACGCGATTCCTCACATATCTGTTGAAGATACCGGAATTCTTAGAAGAGAAAGAGAAGCTAGGGTTTTTAACGGCTAGAGTTGAGGAAGATGATGATGAGAAGGTGGTGGCAACAGACGACATGGCGGTCGATCGGAGGAATCTGTGAGTGGTAGTGGTAGTGGTAGTGGTAGTGAGTCTTGGCATTTGAGATGAGGACTGGAGGAGTCCCTTTTAAAGACGCCGGACGGTGTTTGTAATTTTGTTTTTCTTGTTCGGTAAGTAACAGCAGAGAGTGTAGTAAGTTTTTAATGTATCAGCAGTACCATATCTGGGCTGGACCTCCATCAGGGCCTTTTAGTGGGCCTACTTATTATTAGAGATTGGTCAATATGGATATTGGTGGAAGGTCTTTGCTCCTCGATAGGTTTTTTTCTCATGATTTAATTAGTTTTTATATTATGTGATCGGGGAAATTTAGAACTCTAAGACCATCTCAAACCAATTGCATCATTTTGTTCCAAATATTACTCTAAAAAGATTTTCATTGTTTCTCAACAATTAGCATTTCACCCCTCATTTAACATAATATTAGGATAAGTTCATAAATTAATAAATTAGTAATTTAGTTTTTCTTATTATTAATGACATTTAGTAATTTTTGTATTATATACTTCATTTTACTTTATTATAAATATTAATATAAATAATAATTCAATTAAAACAAATATATATTAACCAAAAGCACTATTTAATAATTACAAGGATACAATTATAATACATTTTATGTAATAGGGAAAAACTGTAATTAAACAAGTTTTTTAAATAAGGGATAAAATCGTAATAGCTTTTATTTAATGTTGAATATGTGTATTATGAAAATTTAAGGGACTAAAAACAAAAAAACTAACCAAACCAGTAAAGTAATGAAACTCACCAGATTGAGCTACTTCTAGCGCTAGAATTCTTATGGAGCTACTCTAGCGTGAAGAATAGAACAGGGTTGGAGAGGATTCTTGCTCTAAAATAGATATTGGTGCTAAGGTTGGAGATGGTCTAAAGAAGGAAAAAAATAATAACTGGTTTTACAAATATGTTTAAACCGACTTAATCATAAACTACATATATTTTACATGTATTATAGACATCACGATATCATCTCTATTTACTAAGAATTACTAGTTAATTCTAATATTGGGAGATGTATGTAAAAGTTGCCGAAAGATAAAAATAATTCACTCTCGTTTGTTTACTATATTATCCGGAAAAGCTGAGCATCGAGTCTCCACGGGTCAAAAGCAGACTCAAGATTTTACTTTTAAAATGGGATGAGTCTCTATTTTTTATAATTCATTCTTTGTTGTATGCGATTCCGATTATTGTCTCAACTTATTAGAACCAATAAGTTGAAAATCTGTACAATTTTATCTTTAAATTGATTATTTGTAAAGATAATTAACCTTAATATATACACACTTATTGACATAATCTAAAAATAAAAATTATTATAATATTTTCTATTTCTGTTATCTAGAGTGGATTCGAGTGAATTATCGACACGTATTAAACATTAATCAAGGTTCATTTATGAAATCTTTAGTAGAAAATGTCAACAACTTATGATTTTCCTAGTAAGATTTAGGGATGGGAATACCCCTAGGGTGGGGAGCACTCTATTTGGGGGGTAAATTTTACCCCTAGATGGGGATGGGGTGGACCCCATTTCTCCTTACCCCTCATCCACACATACACACACACACACATATATATATATATATATGTATATATTAATTTTATTTTCTTTTAAAAAATAATTTAATTCTAATTTGTGGTTACCCACTGACACACAATCGCCTGTTAACCAATCTACCACCACTAAGTCACCACCTCATTTATATTAGTATGAGCCAATTTGGTATTGCTGTAACTTTTATAATAATCACTATTAGTTGTGCTGAATGAATAATCGATTGTGAAGTTAGTCAATAGATATTTGGTTAATTGTATTTTTAAAACTATTACATAACTCAAAAACAGTATACATATGTTTTGTAATTTTATTACAAAAGTGTTGTGATTAATCACAATGACTAAAATATGTACGAGTGTAAGATCTTATTTTATTTTGTTTCATTAATTTTATATCTATATATATATATATATATATGTATGTATGTATATATATATATAATCAATATTTCATTAAAATGTTTAAATTGAAAAAAAATTCCATAACAATAGTTTTAAAAGATTTTATAAATCAAATAAATATTTAAATAAAATGTTTAATTTTGAGATGAAATAAGATGTATAAATAATTTTAACTTGATTTTGTAAGGATGATAATGATGTTTTAAAAGATGCATTAAATGTTGAAATATATTATTTCATAATTACTTTCAAAAAGTAACTCTCCACCTACTTTTCCAAATCACCGTCAAAACTTATCAGATTATCAATTAATTACTTGTGAAAATTTTATCAAGCATCATTTTTATGTCAAAATTTTAAAATAATCTGATTTTAACTTTTCAATAACAAAACCAAACTAGACTATAAGGGTCAGTTTGATATTTCTGTAACTTTTTTAATAATCACTGTTTGATGTGCTGAAGGAATAATCAACTATGAAGTTAATCAGAAAATGTTTGGTTAATTGTATTTTTAAAACTACTGTATAACCCAAAAACAGTATATATATGTTTAGTAATTTTATTGCAACTATGCTGAGAATAGTTACAATGATTAAAATATATATGAGTTTAGGACCCTATGTCATTTTTTTCCATTAATTATATATATTAAATCAACATTTAAGTAGAATATTTAAATTGGAAAAAAAATTAGAAGAACAATAAAAATATTTTTTAAAAGATTATATAAATCAAATCAATAATTAAATATAATATATTAATTTTAAGATGAAATAAGGTCTATAAATGATTTTAATTTGATTTCATAAGGATACTGATGATATTTTAAAAGATGCATTAAATGCTGAAATAGATTATTCTATAATCACTTTAAAAAAAATAACCCTCTACATACTTCTCAAAATTACTGTCAAAACTTGTCAGATTATCAATTAATCACTTTTGAAAGTTTTACCAAACATCATTTTAAATTAAAATTAATAAAATAATCTAATTTTAACTACTTCTCAAAATCACTTTAAAAACTTATCAGATTATCAATTAATCACTTTTAGAAGTTTTAACGAACATCATTTTATGTTAAAATTATAAAATAATTTGATTTTATTTTTTTTAAAGTAATACCAAACTGGCCCTAAGTATTTGTATTAATTTTGGATTAAATTAAACTAATTAAATATTTTAGATTTTAGATTTTAGATTTTGATTATTTATTCGATTGGATATTGAAACATCATAAATTAAAAGATTAGAATGACCGAATTTCGAAATCTAAATTCTAAATTCAAATTTTTGAATCGGAAAATATTGGGATTAGATAATAGAGAACCTGAGGTAGGGGAGACTCCCTCCAATGGGCCCCTACACCCATCCCTAGGGTGGGCATGGTGGGAGACCATCCACCCACCCTCATTTCCTAAATGGGGTGGGTGGGGCCCATTTATCTACAAATACATTTATATATATATATTCTTTAAAAACAATAAAAATAACTCTAACTCACGGTCACCCGCTAACCTACTATGACAGGACCTACCCCGACTCCTCTCTCTTGAGTACGAGGGAGACCCTGTGGACTGAACTTTTACTATCATGATAAAAGGACTTTCTACTGAGATTTCCATAAGAAATACTTGCTTTTAAACAAACAAAATATAAGGAGAATATTGGAGAGTGCAAAATGTACATAATTGCAATTTCTTTTCATATTTTCGTTCGTTACAAAAATTTGTCAAAAAAAAGACTGATCGGACCAAAAATCGACCACTTTAAAAACTAAGTACCCAGTCCATCCCGAGTGGGAAACCGAACAGGCCGAGTAAGAAACCCGAGTAGGCCGAGTAGACCAAATAGGCCATGTGGGCCGAGTAGGTCAAGTGGGCCGAATAGGTCAAGTGGGCCGAATAGGTCAAGTAGGCCGAGTAGGACGAACAGACAGAGTAGAATTCCGACCATGCCTACCGTCCCGACCACTTTATAGACCCGACCATGCCTACCGTCCAGACCATGTCTACCGTCCCGACCATGCCTATTTCATATTTCTAAACATGTACATGAAAATTTAAAATGCATGACTTTTATGCTTCATGATGTCATCGAGTGGCCCACCTTAAAACTTCTGAGTCCGCACAACCGAGCAGCTACCTGGATAAATATTTAAGAGTGAAATGATGAGCGCTAACGCCCAGTGAGTGAATGAAAACTTTTAAAAAATACTTTTCTAAACCACTTTACAATAAGCATTCAGCAATACAAGGTATAAGATAATATATCTACTTTCATACTTAATAAACTGAATAAACTGAATACATCACTTTTCTGAACAAGAGTAAGATACTTTATAAAATCTTATTCTGCATCAAATTCGTACCGGGGATATCCTTAAAACGTAAGCCGAAATACTTCGGGCAAACGCCGAGTCATGAATAACTTCTGGTCATACCCATGCAGAGCGACTCAATTACTCGTTCTCTGGTCATGCTCGGGCAGAACGACTCTCTGGTCATACAAGTGCAGAGCGACTCTATTTCTCTTTCTCTGGTCATACACTTGCAGAGCGACTCATGACATACACATGTGTAGAGCGGCCCCAAAAGCCAACCATAATCATAACTGGGGAAGGGTACATACATGGTGCTTTTATAGAAATCATAATCTCTTCTTGATAATTCATAAAAATAATATACTGATTCTGAATGCTAATATAAGTATAAAATATATACTTTCAGTTCTCTGTATACTCACCATCAATCATAAAAAGCAATAAAAAGCTTAAAATGATTTGTAGCAATTAAAGCATAAAACTGTAAACTTGAGTTAAAAACAAAACTGAAACTTAATTCACTCACAACTTAGACTTCAAGCTTAATTCAGACTGAATATGCTAGGTTCCCTTCGTCTTCTTTCCCTATCAATCACAAGATCCAATTAGAAACTGGATATCAAAGAAGAATCAACTATAATCACGAGAGAGAGCTTCACAGACTTCTTCTCTTTCCTTTCTTCTCTTTCCTCCGCTGGATTCTACTGCTTTCTAGCTCTCACAACGTTTATCCTCTAATATATATATACTTATGGAAGGACACAGATGAAGTTGTGAACTAATTAACCAAGCTCACAGCTGCCTGTCAGCCATGCAATTCGTTTAAGCTTACTCACCTGATGCCTTTTCTGCTTTACGCTTATCCAACTTTTTATTTTTTTTCAATTTGGGCCTTTCAATTGGGCCTGAAAGACATGGGTTTTACAATTCACCCCTCCATATAAGAATTTCATCCTTGAAATTTACTTACTTAGCTGAAACAGATGGGGATACTGAGTCCGCATATGATCTCCATGTTCCCAAGTCGCCTCTTCCACTGCATGATTTCTCTATAACACTTTTACAAGAGGAATAACCTTAGTACGTAATACGTGTTCCCTTCTATCTAGAATCTCAATAGGTTCCTCTTCATAAGTTAAATCTTCTCTTAACTTCACTGGTTGCTTGGTTAAAACATGCGTAGGGTCGACTATATATTTTCGAAGCATAGAAACATGAAATACATCATGAATTCTTGAAAGCTCGGAAGGTAAAGCTAAATGGTATGCCACTGCTCCTACTCGGGCAATGATCTCATACAGACCAATGTATCGTGGACTTAACTTACCACGTCTTCCAAATCGAAGTATACATTTCCAAGGCGAAATTCGTAGGAATACAGAGTCACCTACTTTAAATTCAAGTTCCCTTCTCCTTTTATATGTATAGATTTTCTGCCTATCTTGAGCAACCTTTAGTCTGTCTCTGATTATTTTAATCTTTTCTGTTGTGACTTGAACAAGTTCTGGACCTAACAACTTTCTCTCGCCTACTTCATCCCAACACACAGGTGTTCTGCATTGTCTCCCATACAGAGCTTCATAAGGTGCCATTTCGATGCTAGCCTGATAACTGTTATTGTAGGTAAATTCTATCAAAGGTATATGTACATCCCAACTACCTTTGAAATCCATCACACAAGCTCGAAGCATATCCTCTAATGTCTGAATAGTACGCTCCGATTGACCATCAGTCTGCGGGTGAAAAGCAGTACTAAAATGCAATCTAGTTCCCAAAACTTCTTGTAAACTGGGCCAAAATCTAGATGTAAACCGAGGATCTCTATCTGATACTATGGATACTTGTGCGCCATGAAGACGAACTATTTCATCAACATAAATTCTGGCTAATCTGTCAAGAGAGTAAGTAATACCGATTGGCAGAAAATGTGCAGACTTTGTAAGTCAATCAACGATCACTCATACACTGTCGTGACCACTCTGACTACGAGGGAGTCCTACCACAAAATCCATGGTAACATGTTCTCATTTCCATTCGGGAATAGGAAGTGGTTGTGATAGTCCTGCTGGTTTCTGATGTTCTGCATTGACTTGCTGACAAATCAAACATTTAGAGACGAATTCTGCTATCTCACTTTTCATACCTTGCCACCAGTAATGCTCTTTCAAAGTACGATACAGCTTAGTACTTCCTGGATGCATTGCATAAGCTGAAGAGTGAGCTTCCTCTAAAATTTCAATCTTGAGTTCTTTAATGTTTGGTACACACAGTCTGTTACCTAGAACTAATGTACCATCACTTCTCACTACAAAATCAGCTCGTACACTTTTCTGCACTTCTCCCTTCAATTTAACTAAATAAGAATCTTGAGTTTGCAATTCCCGTATACGATCAATCAAAATAGGTCTAACCTGAAAGGTAGCCAGTAATGCTCCACAATCTCGTGCTTCTAGCTTAACTCTCAACATTCTTAATTCAGCTAATAATGGAAGCTGAAGATGATTTACCTTCCAATTCATCCTTAAATGAGCCATAGAACTTGTAGACTTTCTACTGAGTGCATCTGCCACCACATTTACCTTACCAGGATGATATTCAATCGTACAGTCATAATCTTTAATCAACTCAATCCATCTTCTTTGTCTTAAATTCAGTTATTTTTTAGTGAAAAGATATTGTAAGCTTTTATGATCTGTATAAATCTGACAAGTAACTCCATATAAGTAATGCCTCCAAATTTTTAGTGCAAACACCACTGCAGCAAGCTCTAGATCATGGGTTGGGTAATTCTGTTCATGCTTCTTTAATTGTCTTGATGCATAAGCTATCACTTTCCCATGTTGCATCAAAACGCAACCCAAACCATGTTTAGATGCATCATTGTAAACAACAAATCCATCACTTCCGATTGGAAGAGCAAGTATTGAAGCAGAACTCAATCTCTCCTTGAGTTCTTGAAAACTCTTTTCACAAGCTTCTGACCACTCAAACTTCACATCCTTCTGAGTCAATCTTGTTAATGGTGAAGCTATTTTAGAAAATCCCTCTACAAATCTTCAATAGTAACTTGCTAAACCCAATAAACTTCTAATTTCTGTCACACTGATTGGTCATTCCCAATTCACTATAACTTCAACCTTTTGAGGATCAACATAAATACCATCATCAGAAATCACATGGCCTAAAAATGTAACTCTAATGAGCCAGAATTGACACTTACTAAATTTGGCTTAAAGTTGATTCTCTCTCAAGACTTGTAGAATAATCTCTAAATGCTCTGTATGCTCCACATTATCCTTAGAATAAATCAAAATGTCATCAATGAACACGATAACAAATTTGTCTAGATAAGGATGAAATACCCTATTCATCAAATCCATAAAAGCTGCTGGAGCATTTGTTAATCCAAATGGCATAACTAGAAACTCATAATGCCCATAACGAGTTCTGAAAGTCGTCTTTGGTATATCACAGTTTCTAATCCTCAATTGGTGATAACCTGTTCGCAAATCTATTTTGGAGAATACCTTTGCTCCCTGAAGTTGATCGAATAAGTCATCAATACGTGGGAGTGGGTATTTATTACGCACCGTTGCTTTATTTAATTACCGGTAATCGATGCATAAACGTAACGTTCCATCTTTCTTCTTAACAAACAGAACTAGCGCTCTCTATGGTGACACACTAGGTTTAATAAAATTCTTGTTCACCAATTCTTCTAATTGAATCTTCAACTCTTTCAATTCGGTTGGAGCCATTCTATAAGGTGGAATAGAAATTGGAGTTGTGCCTGAGACCAAATCTATCACAAACTCAATGTCTCTATCTGGTGGTAATCCATGAAGATCTTCAGGAAATACATCTAGAAATTTTCTTACCACCGATATATCTTCTAATCTTACCTCATTATCCCGAGTATCAATTACATAAGCCATATAAGCTAAACATTGTTTCCTGAGCAACCATCGGACAGTAATAGCAGAAATAACACAAGAAGGAAGAATCCGACGTTCACCACAGAAAATAACATCTGACTCCCGTTGAAGTGTAAATTTTACCTCTTTTCGAAAACAATCTACAGTATCATGGTGTATAGCCAACCAATCCATTCCCAAAATAACATCAAAATCATGTATATCAAGCGGAATCAAATCAACATGTAGCCCATGCTTATCAACTATGACCTTACTGTTTCTATATATATTCTCAGCCAATAAAGATTCACCAGTAGGTGTAGCCACTACCATACTAGGATATAATGGTCTTAATTCTACATCCGCATACACCATAAAAGATCGAGATACAAAAGAATGAGTAGATCCAGGATCAATGAGAACATGAGCATCGTGGCTAAAAATTGTTAACATACCTGTAACGACATCTGGAGTGGTCTCTGCATCTTGCTGAGTCATAGCAAAAATACTTGCCTGAGTACGAGGTCTACCAGACTGACCTCTCTGTTGGTTGCTTCCAACCCTTGCTACAGTAACTTGTTTTCCCTGTAGTTGTAGATCCTCCTACTCGGGATCCCCTTTGTCCTTGAATCTGACCAGCGCCACTTTGCATTGGTTGAAAACCCATCTTTCTTTCTTCGTTGCCTCTCTGAACTAACTCGGGGCAATCTCTTTTTAAATGTCCACATTGATAACAACCTGACCTCCCTAAGTAACACTCACCATCATGGTGTTTTCCGCAAGTCGAACATAGAGGACGCCAACCTCTACCCATACTAACACTCTGTTGCCGACTACCCATTGGTTGCTGGACTGAGGCTTGGCTAGAACCAGGTCCACGAATCTGTTGATAATCACTAGTCTGACCTGAAAAACTGCCTATTGCCTTAGGCATTTTGCCATAAGAACCCCCTGCTGACCAGTTACTGCGCTTTTGCTTTTGTTGTTCAAACTGAGAAAGTCACTAAGCCCTCTCTTCACTCTCAATGCAGCTTCAAACAACTTACCAAACTCAACATGTCCAGAAGTAGTCACTATTGTCTTAATTTCCGATCGAAGTCCATCTTCGAATTTTCTACACTTATTTTCTTCATTAGCGACTACATACGGAGCAACCCCTCGAAAGTTCTGTAAATTTCTTCTTATACTCTTCTACTGTCATAGATCCCTGTACTAGTTTGAAAAATTTAGCTCTTTTCAAATCTTGATAGAAACGGGGATAATAATGATCATTAAAATGCTTCTTAAAATCCTCCCAAGTAATTCCTTCCGGAGTTCTTCGTTGAACTGAGGCCCACCAATCATATGTTGTTTCCTGTAGAAAAAATGTAGCAAAAGAAACCTTCTGTTCATCGGTGCACCTCATAACTTCAAATACACATTCTAGTTCATTCAACCAAGAACTAGCACTATCTGGATCTCCTGTTCCATCAAAATTTGTAGCTCCCAAATTTCGTACATGCTCAATTGAATTTTCAGACACTCGCGTTTGGTATTGAACCATCGCAGTCAACAGTTCTGCAATTCTATCCATTGGTTCATCCCTAGGTTCCGGTACATGAGATTGGGCTATAGGTGGTTGAGGGTGTGATTCTATCTCGTTTTCACCTTGGTTACCACTCCTCTCTCCAAGGTCAGCTACCGGTCTGGTGCGTAGGCGGCCAACTCGACGCATGATGTTGTTACAAAATCAAAGTTATGCTTAAATGCATGAAACTAAATGCAAACAATTACTCTGTGGTCTAAGGAATTATAAACCGTCCTCTGATAACAAGTTGACAGGACCCACCCCGACTCCTCTCTCTTGAGTACGAGGGAGACCCTGTGGGCTGAACTCTTACTATCATGATAAAAGGACTTTCTACTGAGATTTCCATAAGAAATACTTACTTTTAAGGAGAATATTGGAGAGTGCAAAATGTACATAATTGTAATTTCTTTTCATATTTTCGTTCGTTACAAAAATTTGTCAAAACAAAAGACTGATTGGACCAAAAACCGACCACTTTAAAAACTAAGTACCCAGTCCATCCCGAGTGGGAAACCGAACAGGCTGAGTAAGAAACCCGAGTAGGTCGAGTATACCGAATAGGCCATGTGGGCCGAGTAGGTCAAGTGGGCCGAATAGGTCAAGTAGGCCGAGTAGGCCGAACAGACCGAGTAGAATTCCGACCACGTCCCGACCATGCTTACCGTCCCGACCACTTTACAGTCCCGACCATGCCTACCATCCCGACTGCCTATTTCATATTTCTAAACATGTACATGAAAATTTAAAATGCATGACTTTTATGATTCATGATGTCATCGAGTGGCCCATCTCAAAACTTCTGAGTCCGCACAACCGAGCAGCTACCTGGATAAATATTTAAGAGTGAAAGGATGAGCGCTAACGCTCAGTGAGTGAATGAAAACTTTTAAAAATAATTTTCTAAACCACTTTACAATAAGCATTCAGCAATACATAGTATAAGATAATATACCTACTTTCATACTTAATAAACTGAATAAATTGAATAAACTGAATAAATTGAATAAACTGAATGCATCACTTTTCTGAACAAGAGTAAGATACTTTATAAAATCGCAAACGCCGAGTCATGAATAACTTCTGGTCATACCCGTGCAGAGCGACTCAATTACTCTTTCTCTGGTCATGCTCGGGCAGAGCGACTCTCTGGTCATACAAGTGCAGAGCGACTCTATTTCTCTTTCTCTGGTCATACACTTGCAGAGCGACTCTTGACATACACATGTGTAGAACGGCCCCAAAAGCCAACCATAATCATAACTGGGGAAGGGTACATACATGGTGCTTTTATAGAAATCATAATCTCTTCTTGATAATTCATAAAAATAATATACCGATTCTGAATGCTAATATAAGCATAAAATATATACTTTCAGTTCTCTTTATACTCACCATCAATCATAAAAAGCAATTAAAAAGCTTAAAATGATTTGTAGCAATTAAAGCATAAAACTGTAAACTTGAGTTAAAAACAAAACTAAAACTTAATTCACTCACAACTTAGACGTCAAGCTTAATTCAGACTGAATATGCTAGGTTCCCTTCGTCTTCTTTCCCTATCAATCACAATATCCAATTAGAAACTGGATATCAAAGAAGAATCAACTGTAATCACGAGAGAGAGCTTCACTGACTTCTTCTCTTTCCTTTCTTCTCTTTCCTCCACTGGATTCTACTGCTTTCTAGCTCTCACAACGTTTATCCTCTAATATATATATATACTTATGGAAGGACACAGATGAAGTTGTGAGCTAATTAACCAAGCTCACAGTTGCCTGTCAGCCATGCAATTCGTTTAAGCTTACTCACCTGATGCCTTTTCTGCTTTACGCTTATCCATTTTTTTTTTCAATTTGGGCCTGAAAGACATGGGTTTTACATACTAACCTATCAATATTGCTATAAGTATTTCAATTTGTATTAATTTAGATTAATTTAAATCAATTAGATATTTTAGATTGAATATTTTGATTATTTATTATATTGGATATTGAAACGGTATGAATCAAAAGATTGAGATGGCTAAATTCAAATTTCTAATTCTAAATTTTGGATTTTGAATTAAAATATATTAAGATTAAAAATAGAGTAAATAGGGGACGGAGGTAGGGGTGAGGGAACCTTCCTTAAACACCCTATACCCATTTCCCTCAAATGGAGGGGGGGACCCCGTTTCAATACGCCCATTGAGATTTGGGATAAAAATTTACCTCCACCCTCACCTCCAAACCATATTTGGAGGTAAAATTTAACCCCAAAAGAATGTGGGTTCCGTAGGGTGGAGCCTTATAGAAGAAATGTACATTCTAAGACTAATCTTAATCCAATCTCATGTTTATCCCACAATGGTCAGGATAACTTTTATTTTTTAAAAATTAAATTATATATAATATTTCATTTATTTAATATATTTTAAAATATAATTTAATATATTTTATTCCTTTTTATAAATGTTATTTTATTTCAAATTAATTTTATTTGTTTTTAGAATTAATTTATTTTATTCAAAAAACAATTTAAATAATTTTGTAACCAAATTTAATTTTAAATATTTTTCTTTTTCTTTTCCTTGAATTTTTAAAATTATTTTATTTGTTTAAAAACTAATTAAATATAATTTTATACTAACCTCTCATAAAAAAACAATTATTTTTAATTGTTAATGATAAAATTTTATCATTCTATCTAACCTCGGAAGTCAGGTTTGGGTAAGGACCTCGCCACGAGCTCACATCACAACCATCTTTCCCATAGTATTTCAAGCTCCATTTATCGGTTATTCTGAAGTCGATCGACATTGATTTTCTGAGATTCATGACCTTTATGTACCCTACATTGATGTGCTGATAAAGATTTAAGGTTGTATGTTTTTTTGTCTGAAAATTGAATAATCCTGAATTTTTCGACATACTGAATAGGGACTGAAATATGAACTTGAATGACATTTTTTTTTTCTCACATCTGAATGTATTGTCAACATGTTTGTTTTTTAAAAGTAAAATTGTCTGAAAATAAGTAATTTTACATTTATACTCATGTTAAACAATTATACATATAATATGTAGTAAAAACAATAAAAAAATAATTATTATATATGAACACGTATGATCATGATTTTCTTTTTCGATTACAAAAAAAACTTCATTTTTACTAATAAAACGAAAGAAAACTTCAAAAAAAAAAACAGCAGGAAAACTCACACAAAACACTCTAAGAAAATAATATATAAATACATCTCCCTTAATATTATAATAAAATATTGATTTTAAACACAAATATGAGAAGTGATTGGGGTTCTTTTTTAATTTTTAAAGCCATTTAAAATAAGTAATATATTAAAATAAAGAATTCTATACCATATATAATTATGATGAAATTTGAAATATGTTATATATGGGGATAATATCGGAAGTAAATATTTTGAATTGTACTTAATAAAATTAATGATTTACAATTAAATGAAAAGTCATGATTTTTTACTTTTTATTATAAGTTTTTTTTTATCTTTAAGTTGTTAGACCACTTAAAAAAAACTTAATAATTATGATCAGATTATTAAGTTTTAAATGGAAAAAATAACGATCATTTATAATACAACCGGTTACGGAGGAATAAACAGCTAACGAGGTCTAAAGTTCGTTTTAACGACAATGTCCCAACTCTCAAGCGAGAGAGGGAACCAATCAGAATTAATGATTGCATGAGTTGTTTTAGAATTAATAATGTAGAGTCCTACCTATGCATGGGTTGTGGTAATCAGACACGAGAGTTAGTTAAGAATTTGAAGGGAGGTGGACTCTAACCAATCTCTTAAAAACGATTTGAAGACTCTAACCAATCTCTTAAAAACGATTTGAATGAATCAAATCCAAGAGATTGATGACTCTTGTTCTGATCTAGTTCTTCAAATAAACTGACATCAATACGTGATAGGTGGCGTTTTAGAGAAAAAGTCGTGGCACGATTCAAGCAACTTTTGTTTGGAAAATCGATGTGGCATTCCACCTAGAGTGACAACTAAACGTATTAGAGGCCATATGCACAAAAAGTGCACACATGGCTAAAATAGCTAAGAAGAGCTAACATGGCTTACATATGGACATGTCTTTTGCGATTATTGCAACACGAAGAAAATGGAACAAATAGCACTCTGACCATTCACTAAGGAAGAAGACGATGATCCCCACCATAGAGCGAGATGATGAGTGGTTAAAAAACTGCTAATTATTCAAATGTATACAAATGGGCAACAAAGACTGTGTATGACTACGATCAATCTGAATAAAAGAGCACTTTAGATATTATTACGGCACGAAGAAAATGGAACAGAGAGCACTCCAACCATTCGTCGAGGAAGACAATAATGATGTCCACCATGGAACGAGATGAGGAGCGGTTAAAAAACTACTCATGCATACATGTATAAAAATGGGCAAGAAAGCCTATGTATGAGTACGACCCTAATAAAACAATATGGACTATCGAATGATTTTATTTTTCACTTCGATTGAAGTCAAAATTAACATGTGGTATAGATAAGTAAAGACTAACCTTAACTATCTTTTAGGACAAAACAAGAGGGCCCAACAGGTCAAAGTCTAAAGTGGAGACTAACTTGTGCATGTAATTTTGGCTTTATTGAATTAGCATATATAATTGTTCTATAACTAAGGGGCTGTTTGTTTTTTCCACGTAAAACTTAATAGGTATGAATTGAACTTATTAAACTGTTTTTTTTAAGTTGTCAAACAACTTAAAAATATCAAAAAACAACTTTAAAAATGGTTGCATTTGATTTTTTATTTGAAAATTGAATAGTGCTGAATTATACTAAAAACTAAATAATTACTGAAAACTGAAAATTGAATAACATGTTTGATTTTTATTTTATTTTATTAAAATTTGAATATAAATGATAATTTTTTTGTTTTTTTAGAGAAAACCAAAACTAGCAATCCAAAACATAAGAATTTCGTTTATAACCACATACAAAATTTTAATTGTAAATAACCATATTTTTTAGAAATTACCTGAATACCCATATTTAAATACCACAAATACCATAAACAAAAGTAGAGAGAGGCAGAGGTGTTGTCACCGAGAGAGAAGAGATATAAGAGCGTGTCGTCGCCATCGCTATCGCCATAGCCAGAGCAACCAGAAGAGAAGAGATCGACGTCATAGCCGGAGGACGAACCCACCATTCGCTGGAGAAGAATGATTTCTAAAAAAAAAATGTTTTCATAATAACAATAAGATTTCAAGTTTTAATAGAAGATTTCAAGTTTTCGAACCAATGGAACTTGAAATCTTCTAGAAAAATATTAAACCTTATTTAAAGAATATTTCAAATTTTATCAACATTTCGAGTTTTATAGAATATTTCAAGTTTTAGCAGAATATTTCAAGTTTTCGAATCAGTGAAACTTGAAATCTTCTAAAAAAAACATGAAACCTTATTTAAAGAATATTTAAAATTTTGTCAATATTTAGAGTTTTTATAGAAGATTTCAGGTTTTAACAGAAAATTTCAAGTTTTCAAACCAATGAAACTTGAATTCTTCTAGAAAAAAACATAAAACCTTATTTAATTCGATTCTTCACAAAAACACACAAAACTGATGCGATAACACTAAAATCATGTTAAAGTAACTATTGCAACTCAATTAATGAACAAATGAAAGATATTTATACACATTAAATCATATTATAGTAAATCGAAAAAGTTTTTCTATGTTCACTTCTTCAAATCTTCAACGCGATTTCGAGATCAAACCATCCTCCAGTTAGTCGATTTGCAGGAACAACAATGGTGCAGCCATTGGTGTTCGATTTGTAGGAACAACAATCGAAATTCGATAAGGAATTGAGAAGGAAGAACACGGTAAAAAAAAAACTAACAAAAGAAACTAGAAAAACTAATGATGGGGTATTTTTATAATTTACAGATATACATTAATTTTTTTTTTTAAAAAAAAGTGGTTTTTAACGATTAAACTTTTGTATGTGGTTAAAACGAAATTTCTATATTAGATGTGATCAATTTTAGCAATTTCTACGTTTTTTTAAGTTACAAATATCTAAAAATAAATACTTTTACTGCTATGCTCATTCAACTATTATTTGTCAAATATTTACATTTTAATATATTACAACTATTATTTGTCATATATTTACATTTTAATATATTCCATACAACTAAAGACAATAATTTAATATTATAATAACAAATTTATAAAAAAAATTGCCCAATAAAATATAACCTCTTAAAGTATACAAATTGAATAAGTTAATTGAAGTTTAGTTTAATAAATAACAACAGGTTAGCCGTTAGAGGAATGGGTTGTTAGTTAGTTTTTTTTTTTTTTTTGTATACAGATTGAACGATCATGAATTTTTTTTAAAGACTGAATATGAACTAAAATCTGAACGTGAATGACATATTTGTTTGTTTTTTCTCATATTTGAATATCATGTCAACATGTTTGTTTTTAAAAAATAAAATTATGTGAAAATAAGTAATTTTACATTTATACCTATGTTAATTACAATAAATAATTTAATATGCATCATTTTTTTATAAAATTTTGTATGTTCTTCTGCAAACAAAATTTTAAGTACAATTTATTGTGAAAAAAAAATCAAGTTTAATTCTAGATGTTGTCCATATTTTGATTGTATATAATTTAGGGAACCTTTTTTTTTTGTTTCCAAGATCATATACACCGGAAATCAAATAAAAAAAAGTTCTTGATTTTTTTTAATTTTTTAAATGGGTTCCAGAATTATTTGCGTCTGTATATTATATATATATATTCATAGCATCTTCAAGCCATTTGGTCCAGTTTGGCATTGCTTTCCCAGCTGCTTTTGGGGCCAAAAGTGATTCTGGATCTAAGACAGGGTGTTTGGTAAAATCGCAGAGAAGTGCTTTTGGTTACTTTTAGCTTCTCCCAACTGAGTTTTTGAGAAGCTACAAATACATGCTTTTGGATTTTAGCTTCTGCTGTTATAAAACGCGTTACAGTGATATTAAATGAAATTTTACTAACTTTCCAACTTTGTCATTGTCTTTAACGAAATTTAACAAAAAAATTGGACTTATATTTTTGTACAAAAAAAAATGTTGCCATAATTGTATATAAAAATTGGGATAATTAATTCAATAAAGTAGATGAAAATGAAATAAAAAAATAAAGTAGAATAAAATAAATAAATAGGACTAATTAATTAATTAAAGTAGAATAAAAAATGAGGCTAATTAATTCAATAAAGTACCATAATTATATAACACTTAACACTAAACACAAGTAAATAAGAAAAATGTAAAGTATAACACATTAGTACCATTTAGAAGTCTATGTCCTTTTAGTAATTTTATTCACTCACAACACTTTTTATTTTAGTTTAACAAACACATTGATATTGCTTTTAGTTCTCACAACACTTTTAAAAATCAGTTTACCAAACACTCAGCTGAGTCTTCCTACAACAATTCCAAAAGCAATTTTCCTCATAGCAATTTCAAAAGCACTTCTCCCCACAGCACAACAATGCCAAACTGGGCCAAAATCTACTAAATATGATAGGTAAGTTTATTGAGCATTACAAGAATAATTAGATAAAAATAATAATAATAATGAGTTTTTAGCATGACTTGTTATGAGAGAAATTCAATGGAAGATTTCGGTAAGAGAAGTGATTAGGTATTTTTTTTTCTTTTCAAAAGCCGTTTAAAATAATAAAATTTGTTTGAAGAAATAATTATACATCATATCAAATTAGGATAAATTTATAATTATATATTTTTTGTAATGATAGACTTGAAAGAGAATATTTTAATTGTAATCCAATTATTTATAATTAAGTTAAAAATTATGATTTCTTACTGTTTATTTTAAGTTGTTTTTCTATATTTATAAGTTGTTTTACCACTTAAAAAATAAATAAATAAACAACTTAATGAATTCAATCCAGACCCATTAAGTTTTAAACGAAAAAAACAAACTACCTCTAAGCCATTAATAATGTGTATAATGTTTATATGTGGAATTATAATAATATAATTATACATTTATAATGAAATCTATATGATCTATCGATGTGGGTATACCATATAAATATATCACAAACATATATAATTCAATATATATATATATATATATATATATAAATTAATAAAAGAATTTGGGAGTATCTCATCTTAGCTAGGGATGGGGATGTTTGAGGGGAGGTTCCCCTACCACCACCCCGTTCCCCATTTCCCCCATTGTTTTAATATCTAATCCCAATATTTTCCAATTTGAAGTTTAGAATTAAGAATATAGATTTCGGAATTCAATCATATCTTTCAATTTTTCATGTTTCAATATTCAATCGAATAAATAATCAAAATATATGGTCTAAAATATTTAATTGGTTTAATTTAATCAAAAAGTAATACAAATACTTATAATAAGGGTTATTATCATTTTGGTCCCTAAGTATTGTCAAAAAATCATTTTTTAAAGAGTTTTTTTTAACAACTTTTTTTTTTTTTGAAAAGTATATTAAATATGTTCATCTTGCTTTTTTTTTTTTACGGTTAAATGTGACAGAATATATAAATTGACCATTAACCCTTAACTTTAATAAAAGAGTTTAAAAATACAATTTTACCCTCTAACATTTTAAAATTTTACGATTCAACTTTGATATAAACCAATCAAAATCTAGCACGTGCCACCAAAAATTTAAAATAAAATATTAAAAAAAATTGTTACAAAAATCACATCTTATATATTTTTAGGCTTTTTTTCTTTTTATTTTCTTAACTAAAATTAAAATTAAAAAAGAAGAGATAATTATTATTTAAAAAAGAACCCAAGAGATCTAACAATAAGATGGTCGAGACAAAAATAAAAAAGTTTTAAACAATTTTGTCATTTTATGCTTATTTTTTAAAAATTACAAAATTGATTTTTTTTTAAAACAAAATAAAATAATTAAAAATGTTTGTGGAGATAATAACAAAAAAAAACACAAAATTAACCAAAAAAAAAACTAGGAAGAGATTTGGGGAAATTTTTCAGAGTTCTTCCCAACTCCATATCCAGAAAACGACATAGCAGTCCACCTAACCACCTTGAAAGGAAATGAACTTTGTTAGATAAATATGTGTCAAAACTGAAATTGTATACCTTTTCTGTCGAAGTTCACTGTCATTGTGAAATTAGGTTTGAACCAAATTGTTGTAATTAGAACGAAAATCACTGCAGTAAAAGTAAATGTGGGCTTCAAGGCACGTTACAGAAGTCGCTTTCCTTAAGACACTATTTACCCCCAACCAACTAAGTGATGCACCGGGTTATGCAGAATGTGCCTCCAAGATACAATGAAGCCTCGATTGTTTAATATCGTTGTGCACTAACGATTTAAACCACGAACACCGTTGATGACAAACCAGCCAAGAAACAATATTCTGTTACTGCAGTTTAACAGAATATTGGTATTTATGCAAGAAAGAATTGATAAATTTGTTGTGTAAAAAAATGTGAAAATAGGGAAGGAAAGAGTAGTAACAACCATGTAATGTTCTGTATTTCAGTTGTATAGAAAATAAACGAAATGGTCTGGCAATTTATAATATGCTTTGCACATTTTCATAATGGTTGCAACCTTTCATTATTTCATAAACAAATGCAACCTTTAATAAATGGTTGCAATCTTGAAACAATACATCCTTTCATTATTTCATGAACAAATGAAACCTTACATAAATGGTTTCAATCTTGAAACAATACAACCTTTCATTGTGACTTTTCATTTTGAATTAATGGTCACATCCTTTATAAAGAGTCAAACTCTCACATGTTTTATTTTGAAAATAATTCCAACAACCTTTCCACCTGCCAACATAGCATTAGGGTTGCTTTATTATATAAACATCAGATCATCATGAGATTTGTTGAAAATGATAAAGAATGAAACTTTAATGTCATGTGTTGATTCCCAGACTTAGTTCATCAAAACCTACATGTGACTCAAACTGAGTTGGTTTGATCGATAGTGATACACCTTTTTTCTAAAAAAAAAATAAACTCCATCAAACCAATAATTGAGATGAATTATGGGTTTGGGTGCTCTGGTTTGTGAGGTGTGGGGTGGATCTGGGTCTAATCGATGGTGAGATGAGGAGGTTTAAGCACGTTCGCAACGGCATAATAAGGGATGGGTCTCGTCAATTCTGATTCGTGCAACAGGTGAGAGGTGCAGCTCTACTATTGGTGAAATGGAAGGGTGGGTCTGGGTACAGTCACTGACTAGATGAGATGAGGGTCAAGTTGGTTCACGGTGATTGAAGATGGAGAGATGAGTGGTTTATGAGGTAGGGTTTGGAAGATGAGGTAGGTGATTGAAAGATAAAGGTGAAGCTCGGATCTGGAAGATGAAAGATGAGGTAAGTGATTGAAGATGGAGGGATGATTGAAAATCTTTGGATCTTCAAATGCAAACCTTTGGATCTTTAAATGAACAAGAGAACAAGAAAGAGATAGAAAGCTTTCATTTATATATATATATATATATATATATATATATATTAAATAAATAAATCTCCACTGTCAATCTAAGATTTGGATGGTGGAGATTTAAAACATTTTATTTTTTTATTGTATAATTTAAAAAAAAAATTGTAATTTTATTTTATTTTTTTATGATAAATTATATATGTGTGTGTGTGTGTTGAATTTTTTTTTTTCTATTTCTATGACGCATGGCATATTCTTAGTTCAACAATAAAAATACCCTTGTAAATGTTAAGTTTGACTGACAACTGACTAACAGATGGATCTATTTGATATACTTAAAAAAAGTCAGGGAAAATGTTGTTAAGAAAACAAACTCGTTTTAAAATGTCATCTTCAAACAATACTTTGGGACCAAAATGATAATAACCCTTATAGTAATATAGAGGAGTTAGCAAGTGACCGTGGGTTGGTGGGTAACCACAAGTTAGAATTAATTTTTTTAAAGAAAATAATATATATATATATATATATATATATATATATGAGAAAATCGTAAGAAATAACCAATTTTTTTTAGATTTATTGTTTTTAGCCACAAATTTATGTTTTATTAAATTTATCACATTTAGGCTTGAACTGACAAAACTGCCCCCTATTTTATCTTTATTTCACCCACCAAAATTTTCCCCCGTTCTTTTCACTATATAATTCATATTTCAAAATCATATATTCTCTAGTTCTCTCTTCAATCTGGTAATTTGTTCTACATTTTCTCTCTCTGTCTCTATAACATTTTTTTCCCTATGCGTCTTCTTTGTCTCCCTCTTCAATGAAACCTAGCGGTGGCATCTCAATATCTCTTATTCACATCATAGGTAAGAAAACCCAGAGCCATTTTCTTTGTCTCTCTCTTTGGTGTATCCCTCTTCAACCGAAGCCAGAAGAATGAAAATTCAGAATATGCTTCTCTCTTTAAGTAGATTCGGCTGACATCGTAAGATGGTTGGTGGTGTTGAAAAGGGTTTTTTCTTGGTACGAAGACTTCTTTAACAACGTCAAGAAGCTTCAAAGATGTGAAGTGGGTTTCAAATGCGACCGTGCATTCATGATGAGCGCCGCACCATATAGATTTCAAAACGTAAGCTTACATGTTATTTCACTTTCCACTGCTTTGATTTAAACTTTGAATTTTTTTTTCTATTTCCGTTGGTTTTTGATAAAAAAAAAAATCTTTTACCAATGGTTTTTGTTAAGTTTTTTTTTTTTTTGGGTTATAAGTCTATTTATCAATTTGAGTCATCTAGGGTTTGTGTATTTAAAGTGAGTTTATAGTTGGGAATCAATGTTTGTTCAATATATCTTCAATTTGAAGTTGGTTTATTTTGTTTGTGGTTAGATTATTGAAATCCGATAGTTAGTTCTTGTGATGGGCTTTGTGTGTTTTTGTTGAAATAGTAATATTGTTTGAGTTTCTATGTACAAAACTTGAGCTCTAATGAGTGTGTTTTGTGGTTAAACTTAGTATTACACCTATTACTTGAAGGGTCTATCAATTGTCTATTCAATGGTAAGTTTTTGGGTTTGTTCATTTATATGATATTCATTGTCATGTGTTCATTTTGAGTGCAAATTGAAGTTTCGTGTTTTGTTGTGCTCATTTTGAGTGCCAAATGAAGTGGTGTTTATTGCCTAACTATAACACCGAAATCTGGTTAGATTTTCGGGCTATTGTGTCAATGGAGAAGAGAAGATGTAATGTCTAACAAAAGCATAGATTTCTTCATATTTGGTTAGACTCTACATTATATTTTTCTGTTTTGGTTGCATATATAGTTTTAATTTATTAATCAGACACTAAAGCTAAGTTTAACTTTGTTAGACCAAAAACTAAATATGTCATTGAACCAGGAATTGCACTACAATAGAATTTTAATTTTGGGAATCACTTATGGGTGTCCACTAAAACGGTGATACTAGTGAAATTTAGACATAGTGTTTTTGAAGAGATAGTGATACTCTATGTTGAGATTGAAATGTGAGTGGAGGTGTTGACAGTAATCATCTGTTTATAATTGTAGTTGATTTCACTTTTTAAATTTTGAAAAACCAAAAAAGAAACAACCTTGGGTTTTTATTTTCATTTTTTTTGTACATGAGCTAAATGCTAGTATGAGTTTTATGATGTGGGTCTTAATTAATCAACATTGTTATTGTGATATTTCGTTGTAAAATCACTAAATTTGGTTGTTTTGGGACTAAAAGGCTATACTTTTAGATTCAAATGAACTAAAACTTTTAGGTTATGTATTTGTTGTATTAGTGAAAATAAGTATCATGAGATGTATATGATTTTGAATTTTCTATAACTAATAAGTGATGCCCCTTTTATTTTCTTTTGTGACACTTGAACAAATAATAAAAGAAAACAAAAATGATAATATGAGTCCCTTTTTTTTCTTTCTCGTAATTACTGAAATTGATCAAAACTGTAATCAAGTAATTACAAACTTGTATTGATTTTATACGGTGTTGATGGTTCCTGACTTTTCTGATGGAATGTATGCTAGTTGGGATTGTTGGATTTGAAGCAGAGTAAGTGTTGCACTTGTTTTTGAAGGAATTGTCTTTGTTGAAGTCGTTGAAGCAAAAATAGTTATGGAATGACTTATATGGGTTGTTGGCAAGGGTGGTTTCATGTTTTGATTGAGTTGGATGTTTTTGGTATTGTTAATTTGTAATTTTGTGTACATAAAAATTTGATCGTTGGAGTATGTGACTAACAATTTCTTTTTTATATTCTTTTGTCGATAGATCGATACATGGATATATAGATACAAGCAGGTGAATATTCCTTTTGCTCCTAGGAGTTGTAACAGAATTGCGCATGAATTGGCTAGGCATGCTATTTGTCAGATATGTACTGGTATTGAGAAGATTTGTTCTAATGGGTGATGATTTTAGCTTGTATTGAAGCTTGTTTTCTTCCCTCTTTTGAGGTTTGAATAAATTGTCATGTAACTTGAAATGTTGGCTGTGGGTTTTGGCATATAACTTGGTATTCAACTTATTTGGAAGTTGGAAACTAGTTAACATATAACTTCAAATTTAATTAACTGACATGTAACTTGAATATGACTAACATGTAAATTGAAAATCAACAAACATGTAACTTGGAAATCGATTATTAAGTTACATGTTTATTTGGAAGTTGGAAACTAATTAACAAGTAACTTCAAATTTATAACTGAACATGTAACTTGAATATGACTAACATATAAATTGAAAATCAATTGACGTGTAACATGGAAATCGATTTTCAAGTTACATATCAGTCGTATGTCAAGATACATATCAGTCGTATGTCATGATACAAGTTAATTGTAGACTTTATTGAATGAATTTGGTATTATGAAATATCAATTTCTAGCATTGAATGAATTTAGTTCAATGATCAAATTCCAGCATTGTTACATGTCAGTTAGTTCTGAACTTACATGCCAGATGGTTCTAAAGTTACATGCCGGTTTAATTTTAAGTTACATGCTAATTGGTTCTAAAGTTATATGCCAGTTTGTATTAAGTTTCACAGTTGAAAGACACCGATTCCAAAAAAAAATCCAATAATGTCATATGCTAGTGTCGGTTCTGAAGTTACATGTCAGTTTAATTTGAATTCTAGTATTAAATAAATTCATTTTGTAGTGTATGCTGCAGTATTGAATTAATTTATTTTGAAGATAAAATTCCAATATTGTTACATGCTAGTTATTAACAAAGTTACATGCCAGTTATTTACTATATTTCGTATTGTAGACTTTTTTAAATTAGATTCCAGTATGAAATGATTATTTTGAAGACCAAATTCCAAAACAACACAATTCAATAGCCATAGCAAGCCCCTCAAGAATGGCCTTCGCCTCTGCAATCCCCACTGTAACCATCCACTTGAAACTCAACAACCCTTACTATAATACCTGAGTTATCTCTGATCATATTATTATCCCCTTAATGTCCACCATCAACATCTAAAGTTGCATCCATGTTAAGTTTAAAGCAACTAGGCAAAGACACACACACCATACATTGTCATTTGAAACCTGTCCTCTATGTAAACCAACCACGTACCATTTCACCAGTTTTGAAATCTGCAATGAGTTCACCAGCCCTACTCTAGCAATCTCCAAGCTCTTTGACCACTCCACCATACGATTCCTCTTATGCCAAAGCAACCAAGCAGTAACCAGGAATCTCAAAACAATCTCCTCATTCTTAACTAAGCCGAGCCGCATAATCCTTTAAAAAACGATTTTGAAGTAAAAATGACATGATTTCCATTGTGAAGAAACCTTTTCACATCTAATTAACTTAACTTATATTTTAATTGAGGGGGAAGAGGGAAGCTTATCAAGACAACTTAATAACATACTAAGATTCAGTCACAAAATCTCAACCTAATTACAATCTAATTACATGTTACAAATTAAAAAAAAACACATATTTCACAATTAACCGTCACCAAATCAAATTCACAACACAAGAGCAACATCAACAATAGTTCGAGCAATTCAAATGTGCTCAAATAGAAATCAAACCAAATCCAACACAACATTTTTTTTTACAGAAAACCTATTTTTTTTTCTAAATGATAATAGTGATTAACTGTTGTATTATGTAAGAACTCACCTAAAAATCAAAAACTTGTCGCGGTGTTGACGAGCTTACGGTCGCTTCAAGCTGCATCGTCAACAAATGAAAAATAGTCAAGGCAAAGGTGTGACGTTGATGGGCTCAAGAGGAAGGTCACTGCAGGTGGCGGCGGCGGCGGCGACGGATGATGAGGTCTCCTTTTCACTCACTATTTCTCTTTCTCTTTCTCTTTGTTTTTCTACTGCCTGAAACCTAACAAGAGCTAGAACCCCAATTTTTTATTTTCTATTAATTCAAATCAAATAAGGGCAAACTGGAACAAAATGAGTCAAAAGTGTTAGAAACAATAAAAATATTTTATGTTATTAAAAACAATAACTCCATAATTTTTTTGACTGCTTATGAATACACCCATATATATATATATATATATATATATATATATATATATATATATATATGGGAAACGATGGAATAGGGCCCCACCCCACCCCATTTAGGGAATGGTGGAATGGGGAAATTGGGGGTGTAAGGAGGTTCCCACTTTTTTGTTCGCAACGAGGGAGAGATAGAATAGAGTTCTTTATGAAGTTCGAGCTAAAAAAAAATAAAAAAACGTTTATTTATGACCTTCTTCTTTTGAGACATTATGGCTTTGAGGTCGACCACGGTGACAAAGAAGGAATCTATAAAAATTTGGTATTTAGCACCATGATAAAATACTACTTTTATGATCACCCCCACCACCACCCTTACCCTCTAATCCCATTTAGGGATAAAATTTGCCCCAAAAGGGGGGTGGGCCCCTGTATTTGTAAGGTTTTATGGAGGAAATGTTCATCCCTAAATCTTATTAGGAGAAACATAAGTTTACTGATGTTTCTACTAAAGATTATATAAACGAGAATCTTGACTAATGTTTAATACGTGTCGATGATTCATTCGAATTAGCTTTAGATATCAGAAGTATAAAATATTATAATATTTTTATTTTTAGACAGTGTCAATAAGTGTGTACATGTTAAGGTCAGTTATTTTTACCAACAATCAATTTAAGGATAAAACTGTTTAAAATTTTAACTTAATGGTTCTAATAAGTTGAAATAATAATCAAAATCTTAGACAACAGATAATGAATTATCGGAAATATAGACTCACCCAATTTTAAAAGTTAAAACTCGAGTCTGTTTTTGATATGTAGAGACTTAAAGATCGTGTGTTTTTTTTTCACTTAAAACTTAATAGGTCTGAATCATAATTATTAAATTGTTTTGTTTGTTTTTCTAAGTGGTCAAACAACTTAAAAATCCTAAAAAACAACTTAAAATAAAAAGTAAAAAATCCTGACTTTTTACTTAATTGCAAACCACTGAATTGCATTAAATGCAATCCAAAATATTTTCTTCCGATACTATCCCCTCATATATAACATGTTTCCAATTTCATCATAATTATATATGGTATATAAATATTTTATTTTAATATATTGTTTATTTTAAATAGCTTTAAAAATAAAAAAGAACCCTAATCACTTATCATATTGGTGTTTAATATCAATACTTTATTTTGATATTATGGTGATGTATATATATATATATATATATATATATATATATATTTATTAGAGTGTTTTGTGTGAGTTTTTACTGTTACCCCTTTCATTTTTTGAAAGAAAAAAACTTTTTATTTTCTTAGTAAAAATGAAGTTTATTTGTAATCGAAGAAGAAGATCCCGATCATATGTGTTAATATATAATTATTGTTTTTTTGATTGTTTCTATTCTATATTATATATATAATTGTTTAACATAAGTATAAATATAAAATTACTTATTTTTAAACAATTTTACTTTTAAAAAACAAATGCGTTGATAATACATTTAGATGTGAGAAAAAACAAACAAATAAATACGTTATTCAGGTTCAAATTTCAGTCTTTATTCAGTCATCAGAAAATTTTAGGACTATTCAGCCTTCAGATAAAAAAATAAACGACTCTTTATACTCAATTTTTTTAGAATAAATAAACGAAGGTGAACGATTTTTATCTTTTGGGCAAATTTTACAAATATCCCTTAATATTAGAATTAACTAATAGTTCTCCGAATGGGTTTGGGGCAAGAGTGGGCCGGGGAAGGAAGGTTTTAGGAATGAAGGGTGGGGGTGGGGCTCCAGCCCGCCCCATTAGGGCCCCACACCCATCCCTCCATTAGTACAATCCCATGTTTACAAAATTTTAAAGTGAAAAAAGAATAATCAATTTGAAAGTGTTGAGAGCTGTGATTGGAAACCAGCTTACGAAGCTAGCATACGTCTCGTCGCACCAAATCCAAACCTTAAAACCCCTAAACTCTATTTCTCCTTAAGCCCTGTAACTCGAAAAACCAGTGGTTCTCTCTCTCTCTCGATCAATGTCGTCAGTCGCGAGCAAGGTGCACCCACTCTTCTCCTCCCTCTCTCACTTCCTCACATGGCGAACCCTCGGCTTCCGCACCATCTGCAGCGGCCGCCTAGGCTTCGCCACATCCGACACTGACCAGCCCGTTGCCGGCACCAAGGTTCTCGATTCCTTCAAAGAGGAGTTCGAGATCGGATCACGCTTGATCACCCTCGAGACCGGAAAAATCGCTCGCTTTGCCAACGGCGCTGTCGTTTTAGGCATGGATGAGACCAAGGTTTTGTCCACCGTCACTTCTTCTAAAGGGGACGCTGTTCAAGATTTTTTGCCTCTCACCGTACGTCTCATTTTATTCAATTTTTTTATTTGATTTCGTCGAACTGGTATTGTGTAATATATATCTACGCCTTTTTTTTTTGCTGTACTCTTAGTTCATCCAATTATTTCTATCATTTTTTTTGTGTGATACAAGCCTGATTGTTGTCTTAAGTAGTGCATATAGGTGTCTATCGGTAGTAATCGAGTGCAAGTATAAGCCGTTAGTGTGGAATGGCTTGAGTTCATAGAGAGGAAAATATTCTCGTGAGTAGAGTTTCTTGTACAAATGTTCCGAGTGTGAGTCGTGTAAATAAAAATGATAGTAAGTTTTGTATATTGATTTGTAGCAAGAGAAGGAATTTTTTGTGCTCTTCATACCACAAATATGATGATAAAATCTGGGATCCTCTTAATGTTTTATTACAGGTTTTTGCATCATGTTTTTTAACTTTACTCTTTCATTTCATTTCACATTTTTTTTTTCTCTTTTCAAAGGTGGGCCAGTAGAGAATTTAGGCTTATAATTCCCCTTTTTCTCTTCTTTTTTCTTCTAACTTAAGCAAAGCACCCAAATGAAGGAAATAAATTAATTCCCATCCACTTGATTCCTTCTTCAGTCCTTTTAAATGATGAAATATGGACAATCCATACATTTTAAATGGTACCATCTTGTTTAAACATTTTTACTAGGACCACTAGCTTCTAGGACCTACATTACACATGAATCTTCATTATTCTGTCCTTTGATTAGGGCAAAGGACAGAAATTAACTCTATGCTTCAAGCGAATGTTTTGGGTATTATATTTATGGTGGTTGTTGTTGCTACATTTTTTTGAAGTGATAACACCAGAAAAAGACAACGGTGAAATGGTTATCCGATAAACATGAACACTACGAGTTAGATGGATTGAAGAAAATAATATTATGGCCTAAAAAGGGTAAAATTAACAAGAGAAAATTAAAACTCAAGCTGTATGATATGAAGGCCCATGTTACATAGCATTGAATTCAAAACCAATCTTAGTCTATTCAATAATCTATACGATATGATCATATGGGGTTTTGTTATCTTCTGTGACAATCTGGTCATATCTCCGAGTATTCTCTGTTTTCTGCAATTGTGCTTGAGTATCTGTCTTATTTGATATTTCTTCATGTAAGGTTGATTATCAAGAGAAACAATTTGCGCAAGGTGTGATTCCTAATACGTTCATGCGGAGGGAGGGTGCTCCAAAAGAACGCGAACTTTTATGTGGTCGTATCATTGATCGACCCATACGACCATTATTTCCTGCTGGATTTTACCATGAGGTTCAGGTACAATGATACTGTAATTGTTTTAGTACTTATTGGAAATTTTATTCAAGCTCTTGATTTTTCTTGATCATATTTGTTTGATTGAAGGTAATGGCAAGTGTTCTTTCTTCCGATGGGAAACAAGATCCAGATGTAATGGCAGCAAATGCAACATCCGCTGCTCTTATGTTATCAGATATTCCTTGGGGCGGTCCAATTGGAGTTATACGTGTTGGGAGGATTTGTGGGCAATTTGTTGTAAACCCAACTATGGACGAGGTAATCCCTGACATTAGTTTTTATCTACCTTTGCCTTTTCCTTTTCAAATGTTCTCTTGATTTCCTTTTTACAAATTCTCTGAACAAGCATCAGTCCTAGGTTTGTTGAGGTTATAATATTGGAATATCCTCTTCTAGCTCTGAAAATTATCTTACCTGTGGTCTTACACCTTTACTGATCGTCTGATCCCTTAGGTGGTTAGTAGGAACTATGAAGGTAGTCTGTTTGCAAAATTTTTGTATTCAAATTTCAAAGTAATACTTAGGTTAATTGATTCTTTTCTGAGTCATCTTAATTATTTCTTGAGTCCTTTGAGAACTTCGGACAATGCGGCAAAAATTTAATAAATGTAGAATGTAGCTTTTATGAGCTTGTGAGAATTAGAACATACTGTATATATTAAAATAAATAAGGCTTAATCTGTCAAAGTGGCAAAATTACTTACTTCTTGATGGAAGATCTACTCTTGATCTGGAGAGGTAAAGATTGAACAAGTGGGTCTGGAATTAATTTTACGTTTTCTTTTCATATATATATTGGGGGAATTTTGAATCCCAAAATGCTGTAGTTTGAAATGCTTTATTAGTATATTGAATTCACCTCTGGATGACTGCATATGTTCTTTTCCTGTCTGGGTTGTGTAGTTATAGTGTTGTGGTTTAAAACTCTTCAGCGTGTTCGCTAGAACTAGTTTGAAACTGACTTCAAACTGAATGGGTTGTGTAGTTATAGGGTTGTGGTTTAAAACTCTTCAGCATGTTCGCTAGAACTAGTTTGAAACTGACTTCAAACTGAAATTGGCACTTTCATCATTATATTTCACCTTCTCTTTAGTTGTCATATTATGATTGATGCTATTCTAATGTAATGCAGCTTAGCTTAAGTGATCTCAACTTAGTGTATGCATGTACGAAGGACAAAACTTTGATGATAGATGTGCAAGCTCGTGAGATCTCTGAGAAAGATCTTGAAGCTGGGTTAAGATTGGCTCATCCTGAGGTGAGTCATTTAGATTAGACTTTGAGCAGTATCTACTAGTTTCTCTTTGTCTTCCGGTGCTTATAACTTGATTGGTTTTGGCCATTCAGGCGGTGAAATATCTTGAACCTCAAATCAGACTAGCTGCAAAAGCTGGTAAGCACAAGAAGGAATATAAATTGTCCATGATCTCAGACAGAACGCTGGAAAATGTCAGTAGCCTGGCTGAAGCATCTATTGAAGCTGTTTTTACCGATCCTTCGTACGGCAAGGTGCATTCCATCTGTCTTGTGCAACAAATTTAATCTCTAGGAATTGTATAAGGGGGTACATTATGTGATTGAGTGTGGGAATGTTTGTTTGCATTCATGCACTTACTTGTTTGTTGAGTACTTGATAATCATGTCTGTTTAAATTGTACTTTTGAGGTTTAGCTCTGGTAACTTTTATATGTCCAGTTTGAACGTGGAGAAGCTTTAGATAAGATTACACAAGAAGTAAAAAAGACACTTGAAGTAGAATGTGACGAAGAAAGCTTACAAGTTCTACCAAAGGCAGTAGATACTGTGAGGAAAAAGGTGAGCTATGACTCAAGGGAAGAAAGATAAGTTTTTATTGATTACAAATTTTGTAACTTGATTGTTCCTCTCTCTCTCTCTCATTTACTTTTTATATTGTTTGGAGAAATCCTAACTTTTATAGTTTTCATTCCTGAATTGTTGATAAAAATACACATTTTTCTTGTTCTCACGCCATTGTAAAATTATAGCACAAAAGCATCTGTGATTTTAGGGCTTATGTAACCTGCCATTATGTGATAATTTGTAAATTGTAAGATCATCAAAAGTCTGCATCTGTGGTTATGGATTTGTAACTCAGAATAGAGATGGACCATATTTTTTCACCAGCCATTATATGATATTAATGACATGATTTTTTAATGATTGGTATTTGGAGAGATGCATTCAGAATAGACAGTTAGCTTGTCAATTAAATATTTCTGGAATTTGTATGTCATTCTATTACATTTTGCTTATGCTAGTTCTTGCATCTTTTAAGATAGGCTATATCTAAATTTGCCAAGAATATCAGGTAGTTCGTAAAAGGATCATCACAGAAGGATTCAGGGTTGATGGGAGACATCTGGATCAAGTTAGGCCTATATATTGTGAAGCTGGTAATTTACCTATACTGCATGGATCGTCACTTTTTTCTCGAGGAGATACCCAGGTTAGTAGACATTAATCTCTGTTTAATTATTTGAATACTCATGTCTTTAAAAAGAACCACCAAAGTTGTTTTTACATTTGATAAAGTTTAAGCTGGATCCCTTTGAATGTACTTGATATTCAAAATAGGTTCTTTGTACTGTGACGCTTGGAGCTCCGGGAGATGCTCAACGCTTGGAGTCCCTGGTTGGTCCACCGACAAAGCGTTTCATGCTTCACTATAGTTTTCCACCATTTTCAATCAATGAAGTTGGTAAACGAATGGGCCTAAATAGGCGTGAAGTTGGGCATGGTAATTCACTTTTCACTTTTCATAGTGTTATATTCTGTGAAACATATTGACCAAATTAAAACTGGTTTTCAAACAAGTTGAGCTTTTGAGGATGCACCCATATTTGCTTCTAGAGTTGAACTCTTAGCTATATTTCTTTCTTGATGAGATTAGATGTGCGTGTGTGATGTGGAATATTAAAATCAGAACATAATTAGTAGTGAGATGAATCAGTTGGGATAAGATTTTGAAGCAGGGGTAGCCTCAACATAGTCTGCATCTGTAAAAACTTAACTGGATTTTGGCCTTATCAGCTGGGTCCAAATGCCATCCACCTAAATATAGGTTGAGGTTTCTTTGTCTTCGTAGGCAGCAGAATTGGCCTTTCTGGGCCAATGACTATTTGGCTAGATGTTACCATTTCAAAGTGCCGTGCAACTGAAGAAAGGGAACCGTTGAAACACTCAGATTGGGAAAGGATGGTGTGGTCAGATTGGGAAAGGATGGTGTGGACTCAAGTTATTGAAACTTAACATCCCTATCAGCTCAATTATTTCTCTGCTACGGCTTAAAATTTCACTCTGATTGTTTTCGTTTGAGACTATTTTGAACCTCATTATATGTAATCATCATGGTATACCAGTCTAAATGCTTGATATCATTACCTGTGGGTGTTGTGTTAGATATGGTGGATGTGATCGTGGTTTAGGGTATTTTTTATTATATATATATATATATATATATTTACTTGTAACTATTTTATTTTTATTATTATATTTAGTATTTTCTTTAACAAAACATTTAGCATTTTAATGTTATTATGTATTTATTTGTCTAGTTTTTTCCATTAAATTTAATTGATAATTTCAATTTTAATTGAAAAATTATTTTTTAAATTATAATTATAAATTATTCATATATAATTCCTATTAAGGTCATATCACTATTCAAAAAAAAGAAGACGATCAAATCAGAGTTGGAAGAGATTTTAAAATGTTTCAACCAAAGTGTCTCAAAAGCTCTTATGAATGCAAAAGTTCTTCCAAAATACATTATCCAAACAATAACTGAAAATATGAGGCTTTTACTTCTTTTCTTCAACTGTTAAAATCCAAAGGTAAAAGTTATCTCAAACAAGCCCTAAGTTATGTTTATTATTGCCATCAACGAAAATAACTTGGTTTCCCATTTTGTTTCTAGTCAAAAGTACTTGACAGTTACAATCCTGCTATGGAATGATCAATTCATTAGCCCATTTTCTTTGTCTGTGAAAAGACACTAATTTGTTGCCGGTTTCTTCAATTTTGTAGGAACTCTTGCTGAGAAAGCCTTGCTTGCTGTATTACCTCCCGAAAATGATTTTCCTTATACCGTCCGTTTGAATTCTGAAGTCATGGCATCGGATGGATCGACATCAATGGCAACTGTCTGTGGAGGTATTCTTTTCATTCATGTACTTTTGTGGGTTATTTTGTTTTTTGTCTGCTTGAAATACTTGGGTCATACCATTTTGGGCATTGCTCTCTAGGTGAGTATACATGTAAGATGTTTTTAATTTTGGCGTAGAGTGCCTGATGAACGTATTTCATTTTATATTTATGGATTGGTGATGGGTCCCCGAGTATCTAAGGTCTACCTCCATATAGGTCATGACTCGGTACTTCTGGTTTCTTGGGTTAAAATATCTATCATGATACATTTTCCTTTCTATAGGCAGCATGGCTTTGTTGGATGCTGGTATTCCTTTGCGAGAACACGTAGCAGGTGTTTCAGTTGGCCTTGTCAGTGAAATTGACCCATCAACTGGTGAAATCAAGGACTATCGTATAGTGACTGATATTCTGGTGAGATTTTTATTGAGCTTGTGTTTGTCATTGCTGAATGGATGGAGGTGGTGTCAAAGATGTTCATTTGAATGCAATTTTTCTTATATAAAAAGATTAAATGGAGAAGGTTTTTGAAAGCTATAAGAAATTTTCTATCAGTTTTCTTCTTGATTATTTTTATTTGTCTTACTTCTCCACTTGTCAATTTTAATGTTCTGGCTTATATTAGCATAGAGCAAATGATTTGATCTTTTTGAAGGGCTCTTCCATGGTTGTCAGGTCTTGCTTAACACTTTCAGTGCTTGAAGAATTATACTTGTGTTTTAAATATTCGTAACATCCCTTAAAGTTTTATTGAATATTGGAGGTTTTCAGGGACTAGAAGATCATTTAGGGGACATGGACTTCAAGATTGCTGGCACGCGGAAAGGAGTTACAGCAATTCAGTTGGATATAAAACCTGCTGGAATTCCTTTAGATATTATTTGCGAGAGTCTAGAGCATGCACTTAAAGGCCGTCTTCAAATCCTTGATCACATGGATAGAGAAATTAGTGCACCACGAACTCAAGATGATAGAAATTCCCCTCGACTAGGTTAAGTTTTCATCCATTGTGCTTGTGATTCTGGCTCTAATCAGCTGCCTTTCCTTTAATGGTTGTATTTTTCCCACTTCGGCTGAATATGATGTCATGCAGCTACGTTAAAGTACAGCAATGAAACTCTCCGCCGTTTGATTGGACCTCTAGGCGCACTTAAAAGAAAAATTGAAGAGGAAACAGGTTTGTTCAAACTTAAGAATGCTTTGCTTATAAATTTATGGTGATTTTAACTCCTCTCAAAGTAAATAAATAGATAATTCAAGCTTTTTCATGGATAATTGGGTTCTCAACTTGACCATAACTTATTTTACTATGTAGTTAACGTTTTGCTTTTTCTTGGTCAGTCCAGTATTGTAAATATCTCTCACTTTTAGAAATAATGCATTCATATGGTTTGCAGTCTATGTAGCCTTTTTGTTTTTTGATACCTTGAACTCCCCTGATCTTTCTCTTGTTCACTGGTTCCGAAACTGGTGGCTACTTTCACGTTGTTTTCAAAGTTGCTTCTGTCTTATACTCTTATACTCTTTATGAGATACAACTGATGAGATTGTGTAAGAGTAGACTCTAGTGTCCTTCTTACTACGACTAAGGAATATAATTTTTCATTTCCGATGACAACTAATTCATGAAGCAGCGATTCAAGCATATGGATATTCTTTAGGCACTTTAACTTTGGAATGGAATTACCTTATATTTTGAATGATTTTATAGTTTATCAATTTATCGCAGCTTGTAATAGTTCTTTGTATGCTTGTAATTCAGGTGCTCGAATCTCTGTAAGTGATGGGACACTTACTATTCTTGCTAAGAATCAATCTGCAATGGAAAAAGTTCAAGAAAAGGTCGCATTCTATGTTCTTCCTGTTTTTAAGTACAGTATTGAGTACATTTCTTGTTCGTTTTTGATTTTGTAGACAGGTAGCAGTTTTGAAAATTTATAATGAAAGAGGCTATAAAATTAAAAAGATTTCCAAATAATTGAATTATTTTTTTTATAAAACTTTCTGCAAGAGATGAATGTTTGTTTTACACTTTTCATGCTCTGCTTAAATAAATTGGAGTTAAAAGTTTCATTGCTTGCACCTGCATCAGATCTTGAGCAATAAATATATATTTTGAAAACCAGATCTTGAGCAATTCATGTATCCATATATCTTATTGTTTAGCTAGTGGTTAGTAGGGAGATGCATGTTCCTTATGGTTTTTCCATCTTAAGTTTAGTTATCTTCTTGTTCAGATTGATTTCATAATTGGCCGAGAGATTGAAGTTGGGGGAATCTACAAAGGCATTGTAACATCAGTCAAAGAGTATGGTGCCTTTGTTGAGTTCAATGGTGGCCAACAAGGTCTGCTACACATTTCCGAGTTGTCACATGATCCGGTATGTAATGAAATGGTTTAGAGCAGTTCTAGCTTTTGGTCTCTTTATTTCTGATAACGTAATTCTTACAACTGAACTGTTATATCTTTATTTTGTTGGAGCCAGTACTGAGTTGGTTGCAGCTTGAAAAGAAGTTGTGCTGGGTTTGTAAATTGAAAACTAATTTAATCTGGCAATTTTCTTAATTTGTGTTCCATTCTTAAGGTTTCGTTATATTTTTATGAAGAGTAAGGCTCAAGTTTTGTGTTGGTTTTTGTTTCAGTCTTGAAAGTAATAACAGAATTAGGAAACAGATGATATAGTATTGATGATTAAAACATTATTAGTCAAAAGAAGAACTAGTAACCATAGTGAATGTGGGCTAGCCTAGCTGGTAAAGTCTCTTGTTTTCGTTCAAGTACAAGAGGTCTTGTGTCCAAATCCCGCTCATGTTAGGGTGGAAAGGGGTTTGATTTATATTTTTATAATAACTTTATAATTATTATTATTATTATAAAAAGAAGTACCATAGTGAACTGTTTCATGTAAAACTCTGTTTTCGTGGTTTTCATTTATTTCTCTCCTTTGCCACTGTTGTATCTTCTTTTGGTGTTTTTCTGTTAAAATTCACAGTTATAACTGTCATTATTAATTAGGGGTAAATGCTTTAGAAACATAATTTTTGGAATCGAGGCTTTCTAAGTGAGCACATGTAGTATAAACTGAGGGAGTGGTTAAGATTCTATTTTGGGGTCCATCTTTTCTAGGAGCAATAAACTCTGGAAGATATTACCCTGGAGTTGATCAAGTCTCAAAAAGCTTCTTGAGTGTTGTGTTGATCAACAGTTTCTGGTGTGCTAGGTCCAATCTGTGTAAAATGATGTCGTATATTAGTGCTAGGTGCTCTAGAAATGTCTTTGAAATGATTATTAGCTTAAATACGGATATACTAAAATAGATGCACGGTTGGCTAATAACAGTAGGAGTAAATTAAGTGCTTTCCTGTGAAGTTACATTTAAACATATGGAGGAATATATATATATATATATATATATATATATATATGGGTAAATCGTATTTTAGTCCATGTAGTTTGCCTTAATCTGCGTTTAGTCCATGGTTTTTTGGAATTGTAACTTTTAGCGGATTCTGTTATAGTAGGACTAAAAGTTACAATTCCAAAAAACCGTGGACTAAACGCAGATTAAGGCAAACTACGGGGACTAAAATACGATTTACCCTATGTATATATTTTGACAGGCTAAGAGTGATGTGATGAATGCTAAAGACTAAGATTCTTCTGGTTAGAATTGATTGTTTTATTTAAGCAAATAGTCCCTCAAGTCATAGCTGAGAAATAAAGTAATTCATTCGTGATTTTGAGGAGAAAAGATAATGATAGCAATATAGCATCTTATGGTCCCTTCAGAACAAATTTAAATGAGGTTATAGATGTTTGAAGGATATGCACTTTTAAGAGGTTAGTGGAATTGTCAAATGCGAGTTGTAATATTGGTTTCCGATGTTAAAATATGCGATCATGTGTTCTCACCTTCCTGGTTTTATGTTTGTTTAGCATGTGCTATTTTTCATGTGAGTTGAATCGTAGCTTTAGAAATTTTTTATATGATGATTATTCTGCATACAACTTATTACTCCGATTCTTATTTCTCACTGCCATCTTTAATCAGTCATATATTATGTGCCCTTTTTTTTGTTATTGTTTATTATAGTTTATATCTTTATATATCTTGTAAATACCTTTGCAACAGGTCTCCCGGGTTTCAGATGTGGTATCTGTTGGCCAGCAGCTTTCGTTGATGTGCATAGGGACAGATGTCCGTGGTAACATTAAGTTATCTCTTAAAGCAACTTCACCGCGGCTAGAATCAGACAAACGAAATGTGGTCGAAGGATCTGTTCCTGTTCAGAAAGAAGATATTCATGTTTGGGCATCAATTGAGGATGTGTCTAATGAGCGAAAACAGGAGTCACCATTGAGCAAAAACAATACTAGTGGGGTAAATCATTCTACTTCCGAAATCCCAATCATATTGATTCGCAGTGTTGCAGAGTGTGACGAGGAGGAAAAATCTTCTGGTTTGAGTCAGAGTTCTAAAAGTGGACTTAAACCAACTGCAGCTCCAAAATGTGATGTCAGGGAAAAAAAAATCCCCTCTCAAGATGACGATGTTCTTTCACTATTCACTATTCCCAATGGCTTCTCATCTTCAAAACCTAAAATTCCCAAAGCTTTCCTTGAGAAGGGAAGGAAGAAAGCATCCAACTCTACCTTCAAATTCGAGGATGGAGACGAGGATAGGTGCAACACATCCCAAACTGATACTCATGAAAAACTGAGTGATGACGAAACCAAAGTTGAGTCTCTTATGACCACCAAAAACTTGAAGCTTGGAACAAAGGTTAATGCCAAGGTTTTTCAGATTCGTGCCCATGGATTAGTTCTTGATTTGGGTGGTGGAATTCGTGGAATGTATCGTTTTGAGGTACGTATCCTCTCACTGCTTGTCAATGGAAAATTTTCAATAATAATGGTGGTGATGATGCTAATAATGATGAGACTGTTACTTAATTTAAGTGAAAACGTTGTCTCAACCTTTTACATTCAGTTAAAAGATATTTGTTTTTCTAATGTGCTAAACTTAGGTCATAAGCGTCCTGTTTACTTCTTAACACATTTCTATTTGGTTCAAGTTTTTGTTTAGTTTTCCTTTGCATTTGTCTGACCAAATCATCTTAAATAGTTCATTGTGGGTTTGATGGTTATTTAAATTATATTGTCTGTGAAGATTGAAAGAAATTACTTCAATTTGTCATGTAATTGCTATATGACCAATGATTGTCTTTCGGCTTGTTACATGTTTAAGTGGTTCAAAAACTTAGTCTCCAAAATGTTAGTTGATCATCTTTTGGTTGAAGGGTTTTTCTTTTTTCCAATCTGTAACAATGACTTCCTTCATGCGGCCATGCAGGGTAATGACAAGGACAGCTTTGAGTTGGGCAATGAGTTGATGGTCGAGTGTTCAAATTTTACTAGCAAAGGGATCCCAGTCATGTCTTTGGTGGACGAGGAATAGTTTTATATCGACTGTCTTCAAATAATAATTTTATGTATGCAGCAATTGTTTAACCTTGATTTGAAAGAATTTTCGTGCAAGCTTTGGAGAAGCAAAGCACTCGAGGAATTTTGCTAGAAAGAGCATATGATTAGGCGGTTTTTGAGTTTATGTTACAATCCGGCGGGTGAAGCTTTAGTTAGATCTGGCCTTTGTGACCTGGATAGTTTATTGGTTCATCAGCAATGCTGCACCCAGTTCAGAATTATATCTATATGAAGCATTCCAAACTCTGCCAGTGGACAAACATTTTGCTGCCAGAATTAGTTCAAAGTTTTGTTTTTTTAGAGCTTTTTTGATATATATTATGTACTGTAAATATATCTATTTTAATTAATTTGAAAATCACGGGATCAATTAGGAGTTATGAATTATCATAGAACGTCCCAAATTTAAACTAAAAGGGATGTAACAAAATTATAAAATCACATAAAATTAAAGATCAATAAGTTGCAATTAAAAAAAAAACCTTATCACAATTGAAATTATTAAACCATCTGCTATTACTATTTAGGGATTCAATAATAAAAAAAATTGTACAATAAAATGATATATTAAAAAAAGAAGATAGGTATAAGTGGCCAAGTGCCTTTTCACTTGGTTGTTGGAACCTTCTTGATGCGCATGTAAACATGTAAGGCTTGATTTCTCACCTGTAGTCCCTTTTACCTTCTAACATTTATAAGGGAGGGTTTAAAAATTAAATAGTACCGTTAGGGTGGGGTGGGTGTTGTGTAAATGGCACTAGATTACTAATTCATGTTTAAAATATACCAATTTAGGTTACTAGATAAAAATAACCCTTCCCAATGATTTTGTGTCGTTTTCAAAATTAGAGAGACAAATGAGAGATAACACTGGCTGAAAAAAGACAGCGAAGTAACCGGCGGTGGGACAATAGTGTTTTTTCGATGGTTCAGACAAGCATCTGCAATCGATAGTGGTAAGTTGAGTTATATTTTGTTGTCGTTTTTGTTTTTGATAAGTTGATGTGCATATTTGATGTTGGGTATTGATTAAACTTGTAGATTATGTTTGATTTGTCGATCTGAGTATGGTTGTGGGTTGGGTTAGAGTTTTTAAATTTGTTGAAAATTTGTGTGGAAGATGAAACTTGGGTTTCCAAGCGTTTTGCAACGCCGTTTGAGCTTTTTCAAATACTGTCTGAGCCTTTTTGAAGCAACTTCTGAGCCTTTTCATCAGAAATATTAGGTTTTTTAAACGTTGAATCTCCGACCATTTTGAAACACCTTCCGAGCCTTTTTGAAACAACGTCCGAGCCTTTTCGTTAGGAATATTAAGTTTTTTGAACGATGAATCTCCGAGCATTTTGAAACACCGTCTGGGCGTTTTGAAACAATGTCCGAGCCGTTTTGTAACAATGTCTGAGCCTTTTCGTTAGGGATATTAGGTTTTTGAAACTTTGAATCTCCGAGCCTTTTGAAACAACGTCCGAGCCTTTTTGAAACAACGTCCGAGCCTTTTCGTTAGGAATATTAGGTTTTGAAACTTTGAATCTCCGAGCCTTTTGAAACAACGTCCGAGCGTTTTTGTTAAGAATAATAGGTTTGATAAATTTCAATGTCTGAGCTTTTGTAAATAGTATCCGAGTTTTTTGTTGAAAAATCCGAGCTTTTTAAAACTGTATCTAAGCGTTTTCTTGAAAGGGCCGAGCTTTTTTAAACTGTTCCCAAGCCTTTTTGTTGTAAGACCCGAGCCTTTTCAAACTGTGTCCGAGCCTTTTTCTTTAATTTTCGAGCCTTTACAGTTTACTCGTGTTATTTCTTTGAAAATGCAGATGAGGAATCAACTAAAGAATTTGTTGAAAACTCCTGTGGGGGAATGGTACGAGGGAAAAATTACTCAGCATTACCATTTCGATGACCTTTAAGATATTGGCGCCGCACTGAACATGGCACCTGAACATCTCGCGGTCGAAGAACGACGTCAGTATACGGAGTCTTGTTTTGGTTATTTCCTTCAGATGCATCGGGAGATGGAGTTTTCGGCTGGTATTGTCCATCAGCTATTTATGCATAGTTGCATCATGATGGGCCGGGGAACGAGATGTGATTTATGTTAGGTCATTATTTGGTGCGATTCTCTAAGGTTGAGTTTTGTCTCATCAACAGATTGGAGTTCAGAGTGATTCCAGACACGATGAGGTATGAGATGGTATAGAACAGGATACACCAGCAGTATTTTGTTGGTCGAGATAAGGTGGAATATGAACAGTTGAGAGCTATTTTACGGATTGGTATATTTGAGCAGCAGTACGATGATATGAAGCTGTGCTTAATGTATATGCTGAACTGGATATTGATGGGGTTAGACGAGAGAGAGAAAGTTCCAGTATGACAGATCCGGCTAGTCGAGGACTTGGATACTTTTGCTATGTTCCCGTGGGGTGTACAAATATATAGGCAGTCCATTTTTGTTTTCAAGCATGCGTTGAATGGTCGACATGTGCGGTTCGAGAAATGCCGTAATTTTGTTAGTGAGAATTTAGAATTTCAATCCGTAATTTTTTTATATGACTTATGGAATAAATGTATTGGATTCTGATCGTATATTGTGTGTACGCAGATATTTGCTTTTGAGGTTATCCCCGAACTTGATACCTAATTTGGGACCCACATGGAGATTGACTTATCCCCCCGTATTCTGAAATACGAGTTTAGTAAGCGAGCAAGGGTGAACAAGTTGGTAAAGATTTTCACATCTATGGTAAGTATCTATTGTGTTAATGTTTATACTTATTAGTACGTATACAATTACAATGATGTTACTACGATTTTTGATATTTGTGAGGACTGCATTGGTGCCGACGACAACTGAGAGGGATGAACAGTACTATGAGGGTATAGACTAGGGAGACAGTCTGTATACTACCGCCAATGCAGTCGATGTTGCGGTACCGGATTCTGTAGATCATATGACTACCAACCCTAGTGATACAGAGGCTTCATAGCCGGAGTTTGTCGGTGGGACTCCCGTTAGGCACATGTGGGTTCGATTTTTGATGGCCGGAGATACTAGTGGAGTTGATTCACATGGAGATGATGGAGGACATCTCGTAAGTATCACGTTAAATCGATGAATTGAGGGATGCATTATTTATTTTGAAACGAGTGAATGGTTTTAGTACTGACAAATTCGATTTTCTTTCAATACCGTTTGGAATGTAAAATCGATGAAATGAGGGATGCCTTCCGAGAGTTACAGAATGATCTCCAAAATAGTGATGAGCAATAAGATAAGTAGCATAACGACGTGATGGACTTGCTTAGTGCACTTTAGGGTTTTAGACCGCAGTATCAGTGGGATGGTCCACCGTTCCATGACCGAGACTCCAATCCCAAAGACAGACGTGGTAGTCATGACGAAGGGATAGACCCAACCATCAGATCTCAGAACCAATGTACTACAGACAGAGTGTCCAATCAATAGGAGGTTGGAGTTATAAAACGAGAGCGGGAGACGCAAGTGCCTGGTGGTACAGAGACAACATTATTGGAGCAGGCACCTCTTTATGGGTTACCACAGCAGCAGTTGCTTCAAGTCGAGCATGTGGATCCTTCTATTTATACCTAGGACCACACAACGCACCCCTCGTTTGAGCGTACCCCTTCAAGCAGTCCACGATGACAGAGTTCCTCCTCTCATACGGTCCACACAGTGCACCCTTCTAGGCGATCCACATAGCGCACCTCTCCGGTCTATCCTAGTGCACCGCTCACCTCAGATCGATCTCGTTGTAACCCACTCCACAGTGCCTCTTTCTGTCCATCCCGACACAGCCCACCCTATAGTGCCTCATTCCGTCCATCTTGAAGCAGCTTATCCCTCAGTGACTCCTCCCGTCCATCCCGTCGTAACCCACCACTCAGGTTGATGGGGTTGCATTATACCCCGATAAGCGATTCACGGGGATAGAGTTCATCTTTCTAGCATACCCCAGCGGTCCCCGATCAACGTCAGCCGTGCGTTTGCAAGAGAGAGTGGCAGATGACGAGCCTATACATTGACACCTGTCGGCTAAAGAGGCTAAGGACACGGCTGTAACCACCATATGCACTCCGGCCCAATGAGTTGGTGGACAATGACCAGCTTGCGACTTACCAAGCCTACAAGAGGAATGTGACGGGGGAATTGTAAGTATAACACTTTGTATGTATACACCTTAGTAAAATTACTTAGTTTCCTAACTTCTTTAACAATTATACAGACGTGATGTAGATCTACTAGAGCCAGTCCTTGTCACTTGGTTCCAACGGTTGTAAGGCAACTTCATGGAGTTGGAGGATACGGTACGTTCCTTAATTGAAATGTATGCATAAGGTTGTTTCAATCATACCCGTAATCCTAAAAATATATAATGTTCAATTTGTTAGCACATGGACGCATACTTGCATATTTTAAGGAAGCTTCAGCATACATACCCCACTGTCTACAGTCAGAGGATCAATGTAATGGATTCACAATTCCATGTAAGTGTTTATATTGTATTGTTTTCGCTTGTGCATTTATGTAGCGTTTATTATTTTACCTAACGTTTCAGTAAGTTGTCTATGTATAGTCATTGTTACCTAACGTTCCAGTAAGCTATCATCTTGATCTTGGAACATCAGGTTTGATGATGTGATCAAAACCTATGGCTTCGAGCAGAACGTCGATGAGCCTTGTGTCTACAAGCGCATCATTGATAAGAAAGTAGTTTTGTTGGTCCTATACGTATATGATATCCTACTCATTGGGAATGATATGGGAGTGTTGTCTGATGTAAAGGGCTGGCTGACTAGCCAATTCCAAATGAAAGATTTGAGAGAGGTGAGTTATGTTCTAGGGATCCAACTTATAAGGGATCGTAAGAAAAAACTCATAGCACTGTCTCAGGCATCATGTATCGACACAATTCTTGTACGATTTTTGATGCAAAACTCCAAGAAAGGTAATTTACCTTATAGGCATGGAGTTCACTTGTCTAAGGAACAGTGTTCTAAGACACCTCAAGAAGTTGAGGATATGAAACGTGTACCTTATGCATTGGCAGTAAGTAGTCTTATGTATATTACGTTATGAACGAGACCGGACATCTGCTATGCAGTGGGAGTAGTCAGCAGATACCAGTCCAACCTAGGATTGGATCACTAGGTTGCTGTCAAGACTATTTTCAAGTATCTTCGGAGAACGAGAAGTAATATGCTAGTGTATTCCGAGAAGGATTTGATCCCGTTAGGATACACCGATTCTGATTTTTAATCAGACAAGGATTCTAGGAAATCCACGTCTGGATTAATATTCACCCTGAGTGGTGGAGCCATTGTGTGGAGAAGTATCAAGCAATCTTGCATTGCTGACTCCACCATGGAAGCCGAATATGTAGCCGCTTGTGAAACTGCTAAAGAGGCTGTTTGGCTCTGTAAATTCTTGAGTGATCTGGAAGTTGTTCCATATATAGACAAACCTATCACACTTTATTGCGATAACAGTGGTGTTATAGCTAATTCCAAAGAACCAAGAAGTCACAAGAGAGGGAAACATATAGAGAGAAAGTATCGTCTCATTAGAGAGATAATGTAGAGAGGAGATGTGATCGTCACAAAGATATCCTCACAAGACAATCATGTTGATCCATTTACAAAAACTTTACCGGCTAAAGTATTTTTGGGTCACCTAGATGGTCTAGGGTTACGAGACATGCCTCACATGCTTTAGTGCAAGTGGGAGATTATTGGGGTTTATCCCCTAAAATTGTAATTTGTAAATGGATTTATGAAATAAATAAAAGGAAAAGTTCAATTCATTCTTGTTGTGTTGTTTATTTTATAACTTGTGCATATATTTAACATCCAAGATTGCCGGATGTAATCTCGAACTGTGTATGTGAGTGTCATATGCAGATGGATACATTAGGAGATGTGCAATCTAAAGAGTCCATAGATAGCAAATAAAACTGGGTACTTTATTTGTGGTTAATCTATAGTTACGGTCCATTCCGTAATGTACGGTGATTCTATCCTGAATCATTCATATGTAGATATGAGAATGGAGGCACCTTGTATGATGTGATCATATAGGACTGGACCATGATCTATATGAATCTCTCACAAAGATCCATTTACCGATGTGATTCATATATCAACTAATGATGGCTATATATGGGTGATCTTAATCCCGAGTGTCTTATCGACTCCTTCAGGTTGAATCGTGGTCTTTGATATACCATGGGTGAGGTCAGATGCATTTCCTGATCAATATACTCCGTAGGTTGGGATTGTGGTTTGACTTGTGGCTGGGAAGGTTTGTATGCAATAGTGGGATCCACTCCTTCTTGTGAGAGGTAGATGGTAGTTCCCTTAAGGGTTGATTCGGGGCTTGGACATTATGAGCGCTCTCCTAATTTCGTAAGGAAATAAGATTTATTGTCCATTAGAGAATAAATGGTACTTAAAGGATATATATATATAATTAGAGGGGTATAACGGACATAATGACCCAGCTCTAATTATGAACTATTGTGGAGAATCACACCATATGTAATAGCTATATCGATGGACACCGAGTTGTATCGGTCTGTGTAAAATCGTCTACAGTTAAGAGAGTACAGCTTCGGGTTTTTAGTGGAATAACACCGGAGTTAATAATCAAGGAATATTAATTAAAGAGTTTAATTAATGATTCCGAGGATTATTAGAGCTCAAAATACTGTGGGTCCATTAGGTCCCCTTGCTAACCCGATTGATTTTGGTACAAGGGTCACGGTTAATTAATTAGATTGTCCAATTAATTGTGTTACAAAAGTGACACGTGTTTATAAAGAATTGATTGAATAATGAGATTATTTAATTAATGAATGTTAATAGTTAAATTAATTAAATAATTAGATTATTTAATTATATTGATAATTATGAATTATTAATTAACTATTAATTGGAGGGTGTTATTTGATATATTGATTTAGATGAAGATAAAATAATAAGATTATTTTATTTTTACTAAATCATTTATCTAAGTATTTGAATTTAAGTTTAAATTTAAAATACTTATTATCACTTTTAATATATTAGATATATTTGAAAAAGATATATATATCAATTATAACACAAGAGATTGTATTGGATGCAAATTGATGTGTACATATATAAGTGTTTGTATAGGATACAAACAAGGATATATATATATATATATATATATATATATATATTATATATACACGTTTTAAATATTAAAATAGATATATAAAAAAACCGCAAGGGTTTGCGTAATAGAAAAAGTTTTAAGATATATATATAAAACAAGTGCAAGGCGTTAGGGAGAGTTTTTTTTTTTTGTAAAAAAAAACTCTCCCTTTGTTTATTTTTTGGTTTGTGTACATGATACGACGAAAAAAATAAATAAAAAACATATGCTTGCTCTGTAGTGAGAAATAATATATATATATATATTGTTTTAATAAAAGATGGAACCACATCTGTCAATATAAGTTTTGCATGAGATGCAATTTATGTGTGTGTGAAATCAATACACCAAATTGAGAAGAAAAAGTTTCTTCAAGTATTTCTCTACATCCTCCATTTAAGTTTCTGAGAACGTGACGCGTCCACACGCAGTTACCAGTTTCGGGAGATAGCGAGGAAGATCGAGTGGTTCAGACAGTAGCATATTATAAAGTGTAGGAGCCTCCAAACGTTGGTATGTTTTTCTTTTCTTTATATCGATTTCGATTTCAATTTCCTGTGTTTACATATTGTATGTTTTTGTTTTGAAAAATAATTACGATCCCAAGTTCACTAGTCCTAAATACAGATTATGATATGTATAAAAATTTTAAAACCTAGTTCCACTGTGTAACCGGTGAAAGGGGTTCCTACAGAGAGAGGGGAAACCCTTCGGGCTTATGTCGAGCATTTCCACAAGGAATTCATCCAGATGGGGGTCTTCACCGAGAAAGAAACCCTTACCAACTTCAGAAGGAATTTGTGGGCATGCAAGCTTTTTCGGTCTTTTGCCAATAGACCTTCTGAGACCTACCAAGAAGCCTATAATCGGGCTCTGGAGCAAATTGAAGTTGATGAAAAACTCAAGGTCAAGATGGAACACGACAATATGAGAGCCGTAAAGTGATAGAAGAAGGAATCTCCCAAACCCGAGCATGCTCAGAAAAGTAAGAACAAACCCCCCAATAGGTCGACATATTGCTTCCCTATTTCTCAACCCAGATCGGAAAGACATCTATCAAAACGAACTCCTTCACGGGCTTCACCTCCTCCCAGGATAGTATCCCCAATAGCTCGAGATGAGAGAGGATATGATCGTTACACCCCATTAAATGCATCCCGTGAAACAATCTATCTCGCCATTCGAGATAAGGGGTTGCTACAGAAGCCCGTACCCATGAAAGCCCCTGTCGATAAGAGGAATCGTTATAAGTATTATGATTTTCACGAAGACGTGGGCCACAACACCTCAAAGTGCTATAACCTGTGAAATCAGATTGAGGCTTTGATAAGGGGATGATGTTTGGTAGAATTCTTATAGCAAATCAGGAATAACATTCAGACTGGAAGGGAAGTACAAGCTGAGATCCGTAAGCACGTTGAGAAAAGAAAGGGGGAGCAGCCGGATCTGATGCAACAAATCCAGATAATACATACCATTAGCAGAGAGCCTACTCTGGCTAGGACCTCTAATAATTCTGGGAAAAACCACTTAAAAGTCCCTCGTATGGACGAAAGGCGGGGTATCTTCAAGGTCCACTAGAGCCCGACAAACCCCTCCCAGTTGTCACAGATCAGTTTCACCGAAACGGATGTCTACAACACCGTGTAACCTCATGATGATCCCATGATGATCACGGTGCAGATTGCCAACTGCATGATACACTGTGTGCTCATTGACACAGGCATCAATATCGATGTCTTATTTAAAGGCACACTGGAAAAACTGAACTTGAAACAATGGTGTTACAATAGTTGCACTACCCCGCTGTATGGGTTCACTGGGGACTCGATCATACCCGTGAGATCAAAAATCCTGCCAGTAATCATTGGAGCCACACCTCTCTAGCAGAATATCATGATAGACTTCGTGGTGGTGAATACCCCGTCGGCCTACAATGCAATATTAGAAAGACCGTTTTTATCATCCTTAAAAGGGGTCCTATCCATTAAAGGGGTCCTATCCATTTACCACAACGTTCTGAAGTTCCCAGTAGGAGACAAGGTGGGGGTAGTTCGGGGTGACCAGCAAGCAGCCTGGAGATGCTATGGAATGTCTGCCAACCCAACAACTCTAGCAAAACAACTTGCCCAGGTAACAATGATCCAAGATGGGGCAACCCTGTATTGACCCTATAAGATGTAGGACCTACAAATTACCCCTAGGATGACCCCGTGGTGCCAGACAAGGATGAACAGAGACGGAAATGGGCCAGCGGCCATCCAGTGGATAAGTTTGAAGAGGTTTCTATCCAAATGGGTGATCCCTCGAAAGTCGTCAAATTCGGAGCCACCCTTGAGCCAGGAGTGAATGAGGGTTTGATCGAGCTTCTCAAAGAGTTCAATGATATCTTCGCGTGGAGTCACGTCCCGTGATTCCGATGAATTTGGCTGCTTACCGATTGGCAGTGGATCCGACCTTCAAGCCCATCAAACAAAAAATGTGTCACTTCAACACTGAAAGAAATGTTGCAGTTCAAGAAGAAGTGGACAAACTGACCCAAGCAGGCTTCATCAGGGAAGCGTGCTATCCCTAATGGATTTCCACCGTAGTTATGGTCACAAAGGCAAATGGAAAGTGGCACATGTGCGTCGATTATACCGACCTCAACAAGGCATGCCGGGAAGATAGTTTCCCTATACAAAAAATTGACCAGTTAGTCGACTCCACCTCCGAAGACAAGCTCCTGACGCGTTTTCAGGGTACAATCAAATTATGAGGCACCCCGCCGATCAGGAAATGACCAGTTTCATCACCGGACAGGGTCTGTATTGCTACAAAGTCATGTCTTTCGGGCTTAAAAACGCAAGAGCTACTTATCAACGGTTAGTCAACCGGCTGTTCAAGCCCGAAATTGGAAAATCAATGGAGGTGTACATCGACGACATGATCACCAAGTCATCAATCTCTGAAGGCCATCTGGGTGACCTTCGCAGAACCTTCATGAACCTGAGGGAAAACTAGATGAGATTAAACCCTTCCAAGTGCACCTTTTGGGTGCTACGGGGAAGTTTCTGGGCTTCATGGTTCATGAGAGAGGCATAGAGGCTAACCCGGAAAAGATTAAGGCTATCATGGATCTGAGTCCCATACATCGCTTAAACAAGTTCAAGTCTTGACCGGACAGGTAGCAGCGCTCAACATGTTCATTTCTCAGTCTACCGATAAGTGTCTCCCATTCTTCAAAGCCATTAAGCAGGGAAGAAACATGAAATGGGACCAAGAGAGTGAACAAGCTTTTCAAGCCTTGAAAAAATACATGTCAAGCCCTCCGCTACTGGTTAAGCCAAGCCCTGAAGAAGAACTACAAATCTACTTGGCCGTTTCAGAACTGCGGTAAGTGGGGCCTTGGTGAAGGAGTGTGGAGATAGGATCCAACGGCCTATCTACTACGTGAGCTATGCTCTAACCAAGCCCGAGAAGAACTATACCCTTTTGGAGAAGCTCGCTTATGCCTTGGTAACCTCGGCAAGGAAGCTCCACACTTACTTCCAAGCTCATTCAATAGCAGTAGTGACGGACCAACCCCTCTGTCAATTCTTGCAAAGGCCGGATGTTTCCGGAAGGTTGGTTTTATGGTCCCCGGATCTCACCCAGTTTGATTTAAGGTATAAGCCTAGGACCGTAATTAAAGCCCAGGCTCTAGCAGACTTTTTAGCAGAGCTCTCAATGCCCCCAGGCCAAGCGACCTATGCAGCAACAAACGTAGCCCCGGAGAAGATTCCAGAATCTGACAACTGATCGGAAGGTTTCAAGTCGTGGATCCTCTACACTGATGGAGCTTCCGGACAAGCTAGGTGAGGAACGGGCATAGTTCTAATCGACCCAGAAGGGTTTGAGTGCTGCCACTATTTCAGATTTGAATTTAAAGCCACTAACAATGAGGCAGATTATGAAGCCCTTTTAGCCAAAATAAGGGCAGCAGCAGAGCTCGGGGTCAATTACCTACAGGTCAGGAGTGACTCGTTGCTCATAGTCAACCAAGTCTTTGGGGATTATCAAGCAAAAGGGGAAAACATGATTGCCTACCTGAAGCTAGTTCAATAGCTTATGAGCAATTTCAAAGGTTTCAGGATTGAGTAGATACCTCGACAATAGAATCGTCGAGCAGACATCTTGGCCAAGATGGCTGCGAATGACAGCCAGATTTTACCATAGGGAGTCCCCCTCTAAGTGATCTCCCTACCAAGCATAGCAGCAGGTAACGAGACTTATAGCCTGGATCGGCGGCCATGTTGGATGGACCCAATAGTAGATTATCTTCAAGAAGAAAGTCTCCCTAGAGAGCCCGACCAAGCGAGGAAGATCAAGAGACTCTCGGTTCGATATTGCTTGGTGGATGGGTACTTGTACAGGAGGGGAAAATCCCTTCCTTAGCTTTGATGTTTACATCCTGAAGATGCCAAATGGGCATTGAGAGAGGTTCACTCCGGGAAATGTGGGAACCACATTGGTGGGGAGGCTCTGGCATATCAGGTACTCTGCATGGGGTACTACTAGCCAACCATCCATCAAGATGCAAAGATCTTGGTACAATCATGCGAAGCTTGCCAGAAGACTGCAAACTTGAGTCACCTACCGCTGGAGCGATTGTCATCCCTTAGCTCACCATACCCCTTTGCTATGTGGGGAGTCGACTTGATCGGACCGCTTCCAACCGCTCTTGGTCAAGCCAATCATGCTATCGTGGCAATCAACTATTTCATAAGATGGGTTGAAGCTGGACCACTCTCCCAGATATCGGAAGAAAATACTACAAGATTCATAAAAAATAATGTGGTTAGCAGGTTCAGAACCCCTCTTGCCATTATAGCTGACCTTGGAAAACAGTTTGATAATGGCCGATTCAAAGACTTTTGTGAGGGCTTGGGAATCGACCTTAGGTTCGCTTCAGTAGCCCACCCCCAGACTAACGGGCTGGTGGAATCCACCAATAAGACTATTAAAAAGCTGTTGCAAAAGAAACTATAACAAAAAAAGGGTAGATGGGCTGAATAGCTTCCCGAGGTCCTCTAGGCTTACCGCACTATAAGGAGAATAGCTACCGGGGAACCGCCCTACTCCCTAGCCTTCAGGGTTGAAGCAGTACTTCCCATTGAGCACAAACTGACCTCCTTTAGAGTCCAACATTTTGATCCGGGGAGCAATGAGGACAAACTCCAAGCTAGTTTGGATCTCTTGAACGAAAAACAAGATCGAGTAGCTGAGAATGTAGTAGTTTACCAGAGCAGGATTGCTAGATACTTTAACCGGAGGGTTAAAGCCCGAAACTTTAATGAGGGGGACCTAGTTCTCAAGAAAGTGACATTGAATACCTGGAAGAGGTCAGATGGGGTCCTAGGGCCAAACTGGGAAGGGCCATACTTGGTAAAGGTGGTGGCCTGCAATGAGGCATACAAGCTCGAAGACATGAATAGCCGACTCATCGGTTATACTTGGAATGCAGATCACTTGAGAAAATTCTACCCATGAACATGTGACTCATGAGCAGGCTACCTTTAACTAGATTTTAATCTCCAGTAATAATGTACTCATTTCTTTTTATCATTAAAGTTTTTTTTTTCTCCATCTTCAACTATGTTCTACAAAGATTTGGGTATTCGTGGGAAATTCAACATTATCGTCCCAAGACCAGGGATTAGCCAAGGAAGCCCCCTCGCTATCCCTGATGCCTCGGCCGGGCACTACCACCTGCCAAGTAGGGTCTGAGTGTAAGAGTATAGTTGCCATCCAGATCTCAAGACCAGAAAATAGCTAGATAGCCCTCTTGATGCCTTGGTCGGGCTACAACCTCCAGGAAGGTTCTGAGTGTAAGAGCATAGTTGTCATACAGATCTCAAAACCAAGATATATCTAGATGACCCTCCTGATACCTTGGTTGGGCTACAACCCCCAAACAGGATCCGAGTGTAAGAGCATAGTTACCCTCCAGATCTCAAGACCAGGAAATAGCTAGATAGCCCTCATGATGCCTTGGTCGGGCTACAACCCTTAATAAGGATCTAAGTGTAAGACCATAGTTGCCATCCAGATCATAAGACCAGGAAATAGCTAGATAGCCCTCCTGATGTCTTGGTCGAGCTACAACCTCTAAGAAGGACTTGAGCTTAAAAACGCGATAGCCATCTCAATCTTCAGACTAGGAGAGAGCTAGATAGCTCTCATTGATACCTCACTTGGGCTATAACTCCCTAGAAGGGCTCGAGAATGGAAAACTCTTTTACTTAAACTCCAATGTCCCTGTCACTACTGGTCGCTAATTCTCCGTATGTACATGGCTGCTTACTGAGACAGGTGCGAGCTAGCCTACAATCACACAAAGGAACTACTTACTAAAGTCATGGAGCTGTAAGTTTCAGTTAAGAGTTGAAAGCTCGAGCTAGCTATCTACTTCACACTTAAGCATCTTCCCTATCTTGTTACTTTTCCTAAGCAAAGTCAGGTTGCTGTAGAGGCTGTACCTAGATGGAGATCAGAAATGAAACAAGTACATCAAAATTTGAATCAGATCTAAAGTTAAATTCCATTAATGAAATGGGGGAGCTTATCCCCTAGTAAGGCTACACCAATCGATCAGGGAGCCCAACCTTTGGTTCCAGGCTACAAAAAAAAGATGATAATGATGATCAAGCATGAGTAAGGATGGGATGCCCACCCCCATTTCCGGGCATTCAGAACAAGCTACAAGAAGATGGATTCAAACTTCTGCATCTTTCTGATTTCCTCCAGCTTTCCTTCCTTCCGGATGAACCTCACCCTCTTTTTTTTTTCTGGTGATCACTCATCCGGAATAGCCACCTCCGCCACCTCTTCCTAAGGATGCCTTTTGATTGCCTGTTGCTCAGCAGGGTCTTCCTCCAAGACCTCGTTGACCACCACCATGACCTCATGAGGTATGGCCGTATCAAGAAGATTATCTATTGACTATGACATAATCTCCCTTACTGTTGGCTCCTCCCTTGAAGGCACCTTTGAGGGATTTCAGACCTCAGACTTCGGTAAGGCCTCCTTCTGGCTCCATGGGTTGAACGCCCCTCGAATATTCTCTTGGACCTGACGCTGGGAATATCGGGACAAGAGGAGGTAGATCTGGTATTTCAGGCTGTTTCGTGGCTCTGTCTCCAATAGAAGGACCTGTTTCGTCATTATTGGGGCAAGACATCTCTGTCGTTCGAGACATGATTTCTTCCCTATCCCAGCCGGTGATACTGGAGAGGTTGAAGTGGAAGGGGTGGGCTTCCGTAACCTGGAAGGAGGCATAAAAATACCCATCGCTGAAGGATGCATCCACCTCTGCTTGTAACTTGGCAATCCGGGCATGCATATCTTGATTCTCGGTATCCAGCTTCTTGGCTTCAGCTTTCCAGGAGTCTTTCGACCTAGCCCGCCGCTCTGACTTGAGGGTTTCTTTGTCTAAGGATCGCTTAATCCTCTTATGATCACAACGAAGCTCGCTCAGTTCAGCCTCCACCTCCGTCTGATTGGAAGTCATCTCCTCTACAAGAGACCGAGCTTGTGCGAGAAGCCCCATGACCCTTTCAGTTTTAGCTTCAGCGTAGGCAGCCCGATCACAGAGAAAAGATTCCTGGTGACCCATTGCTACATTAAACTTGAAAGCCTATAAAATATGAAACAAAGGTCAGAGAGCGATCAAAGTTCGCAATCATAGAAAATAAAGGTGATGACTACCTCGGCCTAGAGGGCAGATCCCTTGGTAAACATGATATCCACGAGCATTGAAGCCATCATAGAAAGCCTGCCACCCGGGCAAGACGTAATGAACTATTTTAGAACCTCGTCCTGACCAACCAAACCCGACTGATGGTGGAGGCGAGAAGGGGGAATCTCAGGTATACCAGCCTCAGGATCCCTCGTAGCCTGAACTGATTGGGGCACAGATGAGTCAGTTGAAGAAGTGCGTAATGTAACTGAATAAGCAATAACTATAGTGGGGACCACTGATGAAGGGGCGGAGGTGGTCGTATTAGCATCCTAGGATGCAAGACCTCCTTTGGTTAGCGCATTGGAAGCACGTGACGCAAGAATAGCCATCCTGAACCTAGCTTAGATGGAGATGGAGATGGAGATGGAGCTGGAGCTGGAACTGATGAAGCGGCAGCTAGAATGGTAGGCCCCACTTTCTCGGAAGTAATAGAGAAGACCCTCATGGATAATCTAACAGGAGTAAAAGGGGGATGGGTCCGAGCTTGCTGGGCTTCACGGGAAGTTGGAGCAACAACAAAAAACTGTTAAAAAGAGAGGAGAGAAATGTAAGAAGCAAGCCAGCTAACAAAACAAAACATAATGACTTGGGATTACTTACGAGGGGTAGCACCGAAGATCCGCAGATATTGATTCACCCTGCAGGAATCGAAGGGATCAGCGGTGGGATACTTTAAATTCAGATAGTTCCTGGCGAGGATCGTCTTCAACACCGTTTCAGATTCAGCGGGCAAGGAATCCCGATCCCAGGTTGGTTTGTCATTAAAAGCCGTGGGAACCGTGAACTCGTGCCCGCCTATGAAGATCAAGCTCCCCCACTCACCACTGACCAGTATCCACTCCTCCTTCCAGACTGGGTCCTTCCTCGAAGCTCCCGGGATGATAAAGTTAAGCTTGTTCTTGGCCTTAGCGTAGCATTGACCTCGGGGGACCCCGGCTAGACTCCCGATTTGCACGAGGATAGCCAACTCCTCTGCTCCGGGTTCCCTGGTTATCTTCTGAGCTCGCACTGCTCCTTCCACAGCACGAGGAAGCCGATTAGGTGTCTCCAGAAGCTGGGAGTCAATTGGAGAGGAGCTAGTTGAATGGCATTGAGGGCCCAACCAGGGTAGGATGAAGGAAAAGCCTAACCCCGCTCTCGAGGGCCGCCACATGAATTGGAAGGACCCCCTTGGGAGGAATGAAGACATCGTAGTCTCTGTAAGGGATGGCGAGGGAAATGCTGGCATGAATTTCATACTTGGATCTTATACGATCAAGAGAGTCCAGATAAACTGTAGAATTGGGAATGATCCTAAAGTCATACGGCTGAAGTTCCTTGGAAGAGGACTTACTACCTTGACTTGAACCCTCCTAGCGACGTTGTCCCTCGCCCCTACGTCTGAATCCTCGTCAACTAAGTTCAGAGGGTTGTAGGGTTGATTGGAGAAGCCAGAGCCTATTGAAATATTCCTATTGGAGAGGCAGCGCTAACAGACCAGGGAGGAGTCCTCGTCGCTCGAGTTTTCTTGCACCCGTTTATGAGGAACCAAATTAGAACCACTATTTCCCTCGACCATGGCTTCAATGCTGTCAGAAGAGTTCGACATTGTTGGATGAAAAGAGCTTGAAGGTAGGTGAAAGACAATGATGTGGTCAGAGAAAACAGTAAGTAGATGAAGTCTAAAAAATTGAAATTGAAAGAAAGTGTGAAGAAAGGGATGATGAGGCCGGTATTAAATAGAGGTGGAATAGCCATAGACATCAGCAAAATCTTCGGTAAAATCGCCTCGAATCTCTGAGCAGCCGTAACGTAGCCAGACTATTTCGGGGAACGTACCAGTCCGCCCACGACATGTCACCTGAACAATTAATAGGAAGATTTCATTCGAGATTCCCTGTAATTACCTTGTAATGGAAAATTTCCCAATTAAGTAGGGAATCCGACTCCAACCCCAACTCTATTTCCGGTGTTCAAGTCAGAGGGGACTTCTGTTAATAGTAAAATTTGGCTAGGGGTCAAAGATAAATTTTCCACTCTCCTAGACCGAATCAAAGCCTAAATTCGACATTCATGAGACCTTAAGCAGACCATAAAACTACCCTGCAAAAGCATGGATTGATCGCCGGGCTTTGGGACTAACAAGGACGAAGCTAGGAACGACCAGGTCGAATCCTCACGAGAACACTGCAAACCTGGCTTCTCGAGGCCAACTATCCAGGAATTCGATTCCAGGAATTGGACTCCAAAACCACTCTACGAAAGCTAGGAAGGATCGTCGAGCTCAAGAAACACTAAAAATGAAACCTGACAAGCAAAGCAAGCTCCCACCAGGTTAAGGCTCCCGGAGGTCGAGCTTAACTCGTAGCCTAAAAACTGGAAACCCACCAACCACTCCAGGAGCCTGCTGTCCCCTCCACGATACGAGGAGAAAGAGGACCTCTAAGTGAATCATACCCGAGCTACCTCTTAGGAATGTCTACAGGGGCGTCCATCCCAAGCTCTTAAGGACATAACCAAAGCATAGATCTACCTCGCTCTACAAAACAACGAGCAGCTAACACGATGACCTCCATGAAGAATCACTCCATGAACACACACCAGATCATATCCACGTTATAACGAACATTAAATTCTATATACGTGTGAGACAAGAGTTTGATTCCAAAGAGGAAAGAAACTTATCTCCTCCTATGATAATCTTGAGTCCGTAATCTACTCGAAGTCAATGTCTTTCAAATAGAGGATCCCGCCCAATAAGGAGGGAACAGATTCATAAAATCGTGGCGGGCGATCCATGAGTTTAAACCTACATGGAACAAGTATAAATAAGTCTAAGCATGATATAGAAATGGAGATATGAAGAAAACAGGGTGAAAGAAAGAATTACATCGAGCCTAAATTCTGTGATCAGAACACAGCCATCATGGTATCCACTAATCGACAAGCACGAAGTTGCCACCTTCCTATATCCTAGAGAGATTGCAAGTATATGTGAGAAATTTCTGTATATCACGAGTGTTCAATAATAAAGCTCTCATTTGCTATTGTCATTTAATCATTCGTTTCTCTCCAAGCAGGTTAGGTATCAAAGGTACCGATCCCGACCACCACCTCCATGGTAGTGGTCTCGAGGGTGTTAGTTGGAATTTCTCATCTTGAGTAAATTTCACGTTAACACTTTCTGGTGCCGTCTGTGGGAAACTCCCATACCACCATTTTTATATTCACAAGTTTGTTGTTTTGCAGTAGGCATGAGGCTTCGTTCCTCCCAAGGACAGACAGTCGTGTCGGGACAACCTTCCACTGCATCGACACAAAAGGTCCCAAAGAAAGGAAGAAAATCCGGGCTTTATTGCCAGGTCCCAGACCAACCAACCACTGTGCGGGCTTTAGATCCCCCTATGGGAGGCCAGGTCGTGCTTGAACAACAAACGGCAGCCTTCATGGAAAACGTCCGTTTACGGTTGCTCGCTGAGGGTATTACTGTCCAGCAAGTAAACCTCTACAATCGAGGGGAACTAAGCAGGCCCCAGACTAGGCAACCCGCATTTGATCACCGGGGACCTACCCCTTCAGAGCTACCTCGTAATAGAACTGGACTCCAACCCTCGATCCGGGATAGGTTTGGGCCCATACCTCCCGTTCCCGAAATGCTTCCATGCTACCAACCCGAGCAAGTCAAGTCTGCGACTGACAACCCTCCCCGAGAGCGATGAGAGTTTCTTCACCCAATGACTTTAAGGAGAGAAGCCTGAGCAAGGGAGGACGAAAGCCAACAAAGCCCTCAGGCAGACTCCCTCCGAAGAAGGAATCGGGTAGAGGTCGCCAGCTAGTCAGAGGGGTCTGACAGTGAGTAGACTGAGGTCAACTCAAGGAAACTCGAGAGCAAGCGCCTGAGAGACAAGTTTGTAGAGCTTCAGAAAGTGGTCCAACAGATGAAAAAGGAGAAGTACAAGGAGGACAATAAGGACTCTCTAAGTGAGATGAACGCTTCCTTCACTAGAAGGATCCGGGACGCGGAACTCCTGCCAAAATTAAAAATGTCGACTGACAAATTCTCCAGATTACACTAAGACCTGGTTTAGAAAGCTACCCGATGGCAACGTTGATTCCTTCACGAAGTTGTCAACTGATTTCTTCTCAGAATTCCAGGGAGTTAAGCCCCGATTGAAGGATCTAATCCATCTACAGTACGTGATCCAGGAGAGTGTTGGGGTTTATGCCCTAAAGATGTAGTTTGTAAATGGATTTATAAAATAAATAAATGGAAAAGTTCATCATTCTTGTTGTATTGTTTATTTTATAACTTGTGCATATATTTAACATCCAAGATTGTCGGATGTAATCTCGAACTGTGTATATGCGTGTCATATACGGATGGATATAGTAAGAGATGTGCAATCTAAAGAGTCCATAGATAGCAAATAAAGCTGGGTACTTTATTTGTGGTTAATCTATAGTTACGGTCCATTCCGTAATGTACGGTGATTCTATCCTGAATCATTTATATGTAGATATGAGAATGGAGGCACCTTGTATGATGTGATCATATAGGACTGGACCATGATCTATATGAATCTCTCACAAAGATCCGTTTACCGATGTGATTCATATATCAACTAATGATGGCTATATATGGGTGATCTTAATCCTGAGTGTCTTATCGACTTCTTCAGGTTAAATCGTGGTCTTTGATATACCATGGGTGAGGTCAGATGCATTTTCTGGTCAATATACTCCGTATATTGGCATTGTGGTTTGGCTTGTGGATGAGAAGGTTTGTACACAATAGTGGAATCCACTCATTCTTGTGAGAGGTAGACTGTAGTTCCCTTAAGGGTTGATTCGGGGCTTGGACAATATGAGCGCTCTCTTAATTCCGTAAGGAATTATGATTTATTGTCCATTGGAGAATCAATGGTACTTAAAGAATATATGTTATTAGAGAGGTATAACAGACATTATGACCCATCTCTAATTATGAACTATTGTGGAGGATCACACAATGTGTAATAGCTATATCGATGGACACCGAGTTGTATCGGTCTACGTAAAAGCGTCTACAGTTGACAGAGTACAGCTTCGGGTTTTTAGTGGAATAACATAGGAGTTAATAATCAAGGAATATTAATTAAAGAGTTTAATTAATGATTCCGAGGATTATTGGAGCTCAAAATACTGTGGGTCCATTAGGTCCCCTTGCTAGCCCAATTGATTTAGGTAACAAGGGTCATGGTTAATTAATTGGATTGTCCAATTAATTGTGTTACAAAAGTGACACGTGTTTATCAGGAATTAATTGAATAATGAGATTATTTAATTAATGAATGTTAATAGTTAAATTAATTAAATAATTAGATTATTTAATTATATTGATAATTATGAATTATGAATTAACTATTAATTGGAGTGTGTTATTTGATATATGGATTTAAGTGAAGATAAAATAATAGGATTATTTTATTTTTACTAAATCATTTATCTAAGTATTTGAATTTAAGTTTAAATTTAAAATACTTATTATCACTTTTAACATAATTTAATAGTAAAATATGGCCAGGGGTCAAAGAGAAATTTTCCACTTACCCACCACAAATCAAAGCTAATAATCGACGTTCATGAAGTCTGGATAAACCATAAAGCTACCCCGTAGGAGCAGAGAAGGCCCCCTACAAGAACACTGGAACCCAGGCTTCTCCATGCCACCTATCGAGGAACCTCGGTTTCTGAGGATGAGCTCCTCAACCACCCCATGAAAGCCAGCAGGGGTCTCCAAGCTCAAGAGGCATTCAAGAGAAGCTCGACAAGCAAGGTGGGCTTCCTCCGGGTTAAGACCTTCGGAGGACAAACTTAATAGTAGTCTTAAACAGAAGCTTTTTAGAAGCCCGCTGTCCCTGCTGGGCATGAAGAGGGATCGCGCCTAAATCTACACTACCTCGGCTACCTTCTAGGAATGTCTACAAGGACACCTCAAGCTCCCAAGGATCAGGGAAAATCTATCCCGAGCTTCTAAGAACAAAATCGAAGCATGGATCTACCTCGCTCCATGAAACGACAGGCAGCTAGCTCGATGACCTCCATGAAAAGCCATGCCGTGATAACATACAAGATCATATCTTTAATTTTATTTACGTGTGAGTCAAGAGTTTGATTCCTAAAAGAAAACATACTCATTTTCGTTAACAATATCATCGTTTCCGCTATCTACTCGAGGTCAACAACTTTTAAATAAAGGATCCCGCCCGATAAGGAGGTAACAGATTCATAGGATCGTGGCAGGGATATCAGCGAATTCAAACCTACTTCGACCAGATATAAATAGGGCCAAGCATGACATACAAAAGATATACAAAAAAGAGAGAGAAGTAGAGGTAGACGAAAAACAGAGGAAGAACGACATATAGAAGAAAAGAAAAGAAAAGAAAAGAAAAGAAGAGGGAAAGGCCTAAATTCTATGTTCAGAACACGACCACCTTCGTTTCCACTATTCGACAAGCACAAAGTTACCACCTTCCTAGATCTTAGAGAGACTGTGAGCATATGAGAGAGCAATCTGTATATCAAAGCAAGTAATCAATGATAAAAGCTTCCATTTATATCCTTGCAATCCAGCATCTCATTTACCTCTAAAACAGGTCAGGTATCAACGGTACCGACCCAAGCCACCACTTCCGTGATAGTGGTCTCGAGGGTGTTAATAGGAATTTCTCATCCTAAGAAAATTTCCTGTCAACACTTTTTGGCACTGTCTGTGGGAAACCACGACCATCTTTATATTCAAAAGTTTGTTATTTTACAGGAATCATGAGGCTCCGCTCATCACAAGGACAACAAGAGCGTATCGGGACAACCTTCTGTTTCGTCAACATGAAAGGTCCAGAAAGAAATGGAGGAAAATCGGGCTCCATAGCTAGGTTCTAGTCCAGTCGGCCACTGTGCGGGCTCTGGATCCCCCTCTAGGAAATCAGGTCGAGCTTGACCAGCAAGCGGCGGCCTTCGTAGAAAACGTCCGCTTTCGACTGCTTGATGAGGGCATTACCATCCAACAAGCAGACTTTTGCAAGTCAAATCTGCGGCGGACATCCTTCCCTGAGAGTGGGGAAAGTTTCTCCACCCAACGACTTCGAGGAGGGAAGCCCGAGATAGGGAAGAAAAAAGTCAGCAAAGATCTGAGCAGACCCACTTCGAAGAAGGAACAAGGTAGAGGTCGCTAGTTCGTTAGAAGGATCCGATGGTGAGGAAACCGAGATCAACTCAAGGAAATCTGAAAGCAAACTTCTAAAAGACCAGTTGGCAGAGCTTCAGAAGGAGGTCCAATTGATGAAGAAGGTAAAGTACAACGAGGACAAAAAATATCCTCTTCGTGAAATGAATGCTCCATTCACCAGAAGGATCTGGGAGGCGGAGCTCCCGCCTAAATTCAAAATGCCAACTGACAGATCCTCTGGATCTGAGGATCCCCTGAGCCATTTAGAAAGCTTCGTTCAACAGATGGATGTCCAGAACATGACTAAGGCCGCTATGTGTCGAATGTTCCCCATTACACTCACGGATTACGTAAAAACCTGGTTTAGGAAACTACCTGCTGGAAGTGTGGATTCCTTCACCAAGCTATCAACCGATTTCTGCTCACAATTCTAGGGAGTTAAGCCCCGGTTGAAGGACCCAATGCACCTACAGTACGTGATCCAGGAGAGAGACGAAACCCTCCGGGCTTATGTCGAGCGTTTTCGTAAGGAAGTCATCCAGATGAGGGTCTTCATTGAGAAAGAAACCCTCGCCAACTTCAGAAAGAACCTATGGGCAAGAAAACTTTTTTGATCTTTTGCCAAGAGACCTCCGAAAACTTACGAAGAGGCCTGTGATGGGGCTCTAGAGCAGATTGAGGTAGACAAACAGCTCAAGGTCAAGATGGAACACGACGACATGAGAGCCGTAAAATGATAAAAAGGAAGCTCCCAGACCTGAGCAAGCTCGGAAAAACCAGAACAAACCCCCCAACAAATCAACACACCGCTTCCCCCTTTCTCAACCTAGATTTGAAAGATATCCAGATAAGCGAACTCCTCATCAAGCTTCACTACCTCCTAGGACAGTGGCCCCTATAGCTCTCGATGAGAGGGGGTATGATCACTACGCTCCCTTAAATGCATCCCGTGAAACAGTCTATCTCACCATTCGGAACAAGAGTTTATTACAGAAGCCCGCTCCCATAAAAGCCCCAGTCGATAAGAGAAATCGCTATAATTATTGTGACTTTCACGAGGACGTGGGGCACAAAACTTTAGAATGCTACAACCTGCGGAACCAAATCGAGGCTTTGATTAGGGGAGGATGCCTGATGGAATTCTTACAGCAAGTCGGGGAGAACATTCAGACTGGAAGATAGGTGCAAGCCGAGATCCGAGAACATACCGAGTAAAGGAAGGGAGAGCAGGCGGACCAGATACAACAGATTCATATAATACATACTAGCAGTGGGAGGCCTACTCTGGCCGACATCTCCAACAGTTCCAGGAAAAACCATGCGAGGAAAATCCAGGGGCGAGATATCTTTAAGATGGATCAGAGACCAACTAACCCCTCCCAGCTGTCACATCATTTTCACTGAAGCGGACATCTACAACACCGTGCAACCTCATGAGGACCCTATGGTGATCACGATACAGATTACAAACTGCATAGTACACCGTGTGCTTGTTGACACAGGTAGCAGTGTTGTCGTCTTGTTTAAAGATACCTTGGAAAAGCTAAACCTGAAACAATGGTGTTACAATAGGTGCACTACTCCGTTATATGGGTTCACTGGGGACTCAATCACACCCGTGTGATCAAAAATCCTACCAATGATCATTGGAGTCATACCTCTCCAGCAGAATATCGTGACAGACTTCATGGTGGTGGATACCCTATCGGCCTACAATGCAATATTAGGAAGGCCGTTTCTATCATCCTTGAAAGGGGTCCTTTCTATTTACCACAACGTCCTGAAGTTCCCAATAAAAGACAAGGTGGGGGAAGTTTGAGGTGATCAGCAAGCAGTCAGGAGATGGTACGCAGTATCGGCCAACCCAGCAGCTCTACCAAAACAGCTCACCCAGGTGACAACGATCCAAGACGGGGCAACCCCTACACTAAGCCTCAGAGATGTAAGGTCCACCGATCACCCTGAAGATGACCTCATAATGCCCGACATGCAGGAACAAAGAAGGGAATGGGCCAACGGCTATCCAGTGGATAAGTTAGAAGAGATTCTTGTCCGAATAGGCCATCCCTCGAAGGTCATCAAAATCGGAGCCACCCTTGAACCAGAAATGATAGAGGGCTTGATCAGGCTTCTCACAGAGTTCAACTACATTTTTGCTTGGAGCCATGCTGAGATGCCAGGGATCCTGATGACATTAGCTGCTCATCGATTGGCAGTGGATCCGACCTTTAAACCCATTAAGTAAAAAATGTGCCACTTTAACACCGAAAAAAATGTTACGGTTCAGGAAGAGGTGGACAAACTGACCCGGGTGGTCTTCATTCGAGAAACACGTTATCCCGAGTGGATTACCAACGTGGTCATGGTCATGGTCACAAAGGCAAATGGAAAGTGGCACATGTGTATAGATTACACCGACCTCAACCGGGCATGCCCGAAGGACAACTTCCCTCTACTAAAAATTGATCAGCTGGTCAATTCTACCTCCGTAAACAAGCTCCTGAGCTTTATGGACGCATTTTCAGGGTACAATCAGATTATGATGCACCCCGTGGACCAGGAAAAGACCAGTTTCATCATAACACAAGGCTTGTACAGCTATAAGGTGATGCCTTTCGGGATCAAGAATGCTGGAGCTACTTATTAGCGGCTAGTCAATCGGTTGTTCAAGCCGAAATCGAAAGGTCAATGGAGGTGTATATCGACGACATGATCACCAAGTTTTCAACCTCAGAAGGCCACCTGGATGACCTTCGTAGAACCTTCATGATCCTAAAGGAGAACCAAATGAGGTTTAACCCTTCCAAATGTGCCTTTGGGGTAACTGCGGGGAAGTTTCTGGGCTTTATGGTTCATGAGAGAGGCATAAAGGCTAACCCGGAAAAGATCATGGCTATCCTGGATCTAGAATCCCCAATATCTCTTAAACAGGTTCAAGATTTGACAGGACTGGTAGCATCGCTCAATAGATTCATCTCTCGGTCTACCGATAAGTGTCTACCATTCTTCAAAGCCATCAAGCAGGGAAGAAACATGAAATGGGATCAGGAGAGCGAACAAGTTTTCCAAGCTTTGAAAAAATACCTATCAAGCCCTCCATTGCTGGTTAAGCCAAGTCCTAGAGAAGAGCTTTAAATATACTTGGCCATTTCAGAGACCGCCGTAAGCGGGGCCATGGTCAAGGAATGCAGGGATAGGGTCCAACGACATATTTACTATGTGAGTCACGCTCTAACCAAGCCAGAAAAGAACTATACTCTGTTGGAGAAGCTTGCTTACACCTTGGTGACCTCGGCAAGGAAGCTTCGTCCCTACTTCCTAGCTCATTCAATAGCAGTGGTGATGGACCAACCCCTCCGTCAATTCTTACAAAGGCCGGATGTTTTCGGAAGGCTGGTTTTATGGGCCCTGGAGCTTACCCATTTTGATTTAAGGTACAAGCCTAGGACTGTAATAAAAGCTCAGGCACTAGCGGACTTTGTAGCAGAGCTCTCCGTACCTTCAGGACAAGCAACTCCCTTGGTAGCAGATGTAACCCCCGAGAGGATTCCAGAATTTGACAACTGGCCAGATGGTTGCAAGTCGTGGATCCTCTATACTGATGGAGCTTTTGGGCAAGCCGGGGGAGGAGCGATCATAGTCCTAATCGACCCAGAAGGAACTGAGTGCTGCCATTGTTTCAGATTTGAATTTAAAGTCACGAACAATGAGGCAGAGTATGAAGCCCTCCTAGCCAGAATAAGGGCAGCCATTGAGCTCAGGGTTGACTACCTGAATGTTAAGATCGACTCTTCGCTCGTGGTCAACCAAGTCTCCGGGGACTATCAGGCAAAAAGGGATAATATGATCCCTTACCTGAAATTGGTTCAACAACTCAAGAGCAGGTTTAAGGGATTCAAAATCGAGCAGATACCTCGACAACTGAATCATCGAGCTGACATACTTGCCAAAATAGCTGCATATGGTGGTCAGACCTTACCCCACGGAGTCCCTTTTCAAGTGATTCCCCTACCTAGCACAATTACAGGCAAGGAAGCTTATACTTTGGATCGACAACCGTGCTGGATGGATCCGATAGTGGATTATCTACAGGATGGAAAACTTCCTAGGGAGCCCGATCAAGCTAGGAGAGTCAAAAGGTTCTCGGTCCGGTATTGTTTGGTGGATGGGCATCTATACCGGAGGGGAAGATCCCTTCCCATGCTTCGATGTCTACACCTTGAAGACGCCAAGTGGGCTTTGAGAGAAGTTCATTCCGGGGAATACAGGAACCACATTGGTGGAGAGGCTTTGGCATATCAGGTTCTCCGCATGGGATATTATTGGCCAACCATCCATTAAGATGCGAAGAGTTTGGTGCAAGCCTGTGAGGTAGGCCAGAAGGCCGCCAATTTGAGTCACCTCTCTTAGGAGGGATTGTCGTCTCTTAGCTGGCTATACCTCTTTGCTATGTGGGGAGTCGACTTGATTGGACCGCTTCCTACCGCTCCGGGTCATGCCAAGTATGCTATCGTGGCAATTGATTATTTCACCAGATGGGTTAAAGCCGGACCGCTCTCCCAGATATCAGAAGAAAACACAACAAGGTTCATAAAGACTAACCCCGTTTACAGGTTCAGAACCCCACTTGTCATAATAGCAGACCTCAGAAAACAGTTCGATAATGATTGATTCAAAGATTTTTACGAAGGCTTGGGAATCGACCTTCGGTTTGCTTCGGTAGCCCACCCCTAGACCAACGGTCTGGTGGAATCCATGAACAAAACCATTAAGAAGCTGTTGAAGAAAAAACTACAGCAGAAGAAAGGCAGATGGGTAGAGGAGCTTCCCGAGGTCCTCTTGTTTTGCCACACTACAAGGAGAACAACTACCGGGGAAACACCCTACTCGTTAGCCTTTAGGGTTGAAGCGGTCATACCTATCGAGCACAAATTAACCTCCTTTATAGTCCAACATTTCAAACCAGGGAGCATTGAAAGTAAGTTTCGAGCTAGTTTGGATCTCCTGGAAGAGAAACAAGATCGAATAGCTAAGAAGGTAGTAATCTACCAAAGTAGGATTGCCAGGTTTTTAATAAGAGGGTTAAAGCCCTAAACTTCAAAGAAGAGGACCTAGTTCTCAGGAAAGTAACGTTGAATACCAAGAAGAGGTCAGACGGGGTCTTAGGGCACAACTTGGAAGGACCATACCTAATAAAGATGGTGATCCGTAATGGGGCATACATGCTCGAGGATATGAATGGCCGACCCATCGATCATACTTGGAATGCAGATCACTTAAGAAAATCGTACCCTTGAACAAGGGACTCATGAGCAGGCAGCCTCCGCCTAGTTTCTTTTTATCTCCGACAATAATATACTCCATCCTTTATATCAATAAAGCATGCTTTTTCTTGTTTTCTCCATCTTTAACAATGTTCTACAATGATTTGGGTCTACATAGAAAATTTGACATTATCATCCCAAGACAAGGGGTAGGCCGGGAAAGCCCTCTCGTCACTCCTGATGCCTCGACCGGGCACTACCCCCGCCAAGAAGGGTCTGAGTGTAAGAGCATAGTTACCATCCAGATCTCAAAACCAGGAAATAGCTAGATAGCCCTCCTAATGCCTTGGTCAGGATACCACCCCCAAGAAGGGTCTGAGTGTAAGAGCATAGTTTCCATCCAGATCTCAAGACCAGGAAATAGCTAGATAGCCCTCTTGATGCCTTGGTCGGGCTACCACCCTAAAGAAGGGTTTGAGTGTAAGAACATAGTTGCCATCCAGATCTCAAGACCAGGAAATAGCTAGATAGCCCTCCTAATGCCTTGGTCAGGGCTACCACCCACAAGAAGGGTCTGAGTGTAAGAACATGGTTGCCATCCAGATATCAAGATCAGGAAATAGCTAGATAGCCCTCCTGATGCCTTGGTCGGGCTACCACCCCCAAGAAGTGTCTGAGTGTAAGAGCATAGTTGCCATCTAGATCTCAAGACCAGGAAATAGCTAGATAGCTCTCCTGATTCCTTGGTCGGGCTATCGCCCCCAAGATAAGTCTGAGTGTAAGAGCATAGTTGCCATCCAGATCTCAAGACTAGGAAATAGCTAGATAGCCCTTCTGATTCCTTGGTCGGGCTACCGCTCCCAAGATAAGTCTGAGTGTAAGAGCATAGTTGCCATCCAGATTTCAAGGACAGGAAATAGCTAGATAGCCCTCCTAATGCCTTGGTCGGGCTACCGCCCCAAGATAAGTCTGAGTGTAAGAGCATAGTTGCCATCCAGATTTTAAGACCAAGAAATAGCTAGATAAGCTCTCCTGATGCCTTGGTCGGGCTACCATCACCAAGAAGGATTCAAGTTTAAAAGCGCGGAAGCTCTACCGATCCCTAGCCTAAGAGAGGGCTAAACAGTTCTTTACTTGATGCCTCCCTCGGGCTACAACCCCCTGAAGGGGCTCAAGGATAGAGGGCTCGATTTACTTAAACTATAAATACCCCAGTTTTTACTGATTACTAATCTTCCTTGTAAGCGTGATTGCTCACTATAACATGTCTACGGTTAAACAGGGGACTATTGACTAAAGACGTTAAGCTATAAGTCTTGGTAGTCAGAAAGCCCGAGCAAGCTGTCTGCTTTCACGTTTAAGCAATGTTCTTATCTTGTTTTTTCTTCCCAAGCTAAGTCAATTTGCAATAGAGGCTGAACCTAGAGGGAGAACAGTAAATAAGCAAGTACATGTCTACGATCAAACAGGGGACTATTGACTAAAGACGTTAAGCTATAAGTCTTGGTAGTCAAAAAGCCCAAGCTAGCTGTCTGCTTTCAAGTTTAAGCAATGTTCTTATCTTGTTTTTTCTTCCCAAGCTAAGTCGATCAGCAACAGAGGCTGAACCTAGAGGGAGATCAAGAAAGAAGCAAGTACATGTAAGTCAAAATGTGAACCTGATCTCAAGTTAAGCTTTATTAATAAATAGGGGAGCCTATTCCTCAATAAGGCTACATTAGGCAGGGAGCCCAATCCTTGATTCCGGGCTACAAAAAAGAAAATGAAATGATAAAGGATCAAACACGGTTAAAGATGGGATGCCCACCCCATTTTCTGGGCATTTAAAATGAATTACGAGAGTGAGAATTCAAACTTCTTCATCTTTCTGATGACCTTCAGCCTCCTCTTCCACAGAATGAACCTCACCCCTGCTCCCCTCTCTGGTGGTACCTTATCCCGGTCAGCTACATCTACCGCCTCCGCCACCTTCTCATGGGGATTCACCTCGGCTGCTTCAGAGTCAACATGGACCTCCTCCACGACTTCATCGATCACCGCCATAACCTCAGGCGGGTATGGCTGCATCAAGAAGGCTGGCCATTGACTCGGGCATAATCCCTCCTTCTGTTGACTCCACTCCTGAGAGCAGCATGGAAGGATCTCAGGCTTCAGCAAGGTCTCCTTCTAGCTCCTCGGGTTCGACCCCCCTCAAGGATTCGCCAGGACCAAACGCTGGGAAGGTCGAAACAGGAGGAGGTAGATCTGGCATTTCAAACCGCTTCACATCTCTCTCCCCAGTAGAAAGACCTGTTCTATCAATTTTGGGGCGAGACATCTCTGCAGCTCGTGACATAACCTCTCCCTGTCCCAGCCGGCAATGCTGGAGAGATCAAATAGAGGGGGGAGGGCTTCCGCAACCTGATAGGAGGCATAGAAATACCCCTCATTGAAAGAGGCTTCCACCTCTGCTTGGAGCTTTGTAACTTTGGCCTGCAGAGCTTGGTTCTCGACATCCAGTGCCTAAGCCTCTCCCTTCCAGTCATCCCGCTGGTTGACTCGTCGCTTCGACCTTAGAGTTTCCTGATCCAAGGCCCGCTTCAACCTCTCGTGGTGGCACTGGAGCTCAGCCAGCTGTGTTTCCATTCCCTTATGGCTAGAGGTCATCTCCTGGACCAGGGTTTGAGCCCTCGCCAGTAACCTCATGGCTCGCTCAGCCTCAGCCTCAACCTTAGCTGCCCAGTCAAGGAGAGAAGGCACCTGATGTCCCATGGCTACTTAAAACTTGAAGGCCTACAAATGGAACTCATGTTAGGAAATGATAAATCAAGCTACTGAATGAGGAAGTAAAAGCAACGCTTACCTCGGCTAGAAGGGCAGACCCTTTGGTAACCATGATGTCCACGGGTATCGAAGTCATCCTAGAAAGCCAGCCACCTGGATAGGACACAACAAATTACTTCAGGACCTTGTCCTGACCCTCCAAACTCGACTGCTGGTGGGGAATAGAGGGGGCGATCTCAAGAGTACCGACATCGGGATCACTGGGAACCTGAACTACTCGGAAGGCAGCTGGATCAGTAGAAGAAGATGATATGACCGGGGAAGCATCAATTGAAGCAGAAACCACCGGTGAGGGGGCAGAAGTGGATTTATCAGTGGCTTGGGAAGCCGGCACTCCTCGGTTTAGAGCTTTTGCTGCCCGAGACATAAGAATATCCATCTTGGACTTCACTTGGGAAGGCGATATATCAGGAATGAGCGAGGTTGTAGCCCTAATGGCTGACCCCCCTTCTTCGAAGCAGCCGAGAAAGCTCTCGGGGTGATCTGGAAAGAGGAGGAGAGGTCCGAGCTTGCCAGGCTTCGCGAGAAGCTGGTGCAACAATAAAACACTGTTAAAAAAGGGGTTAAGAGCATCAGAACTGAACCATTCGACAATCCAAAAGCGTGATAGAGCAAGATACTTATGAGGAGTAGCAACAGAGATCCGCAGGTTTTTGTTCACTCTGCGGGGGTCGAAGGGGTCAGCTGTTGGAAACTTCAAATTCAAATATTTTCTGGCTAGGATGGTCTTCAACACAACCTCAGACTCAGCAGGCAAGGAGTCTCGATCCCACGAGGGTTTGTCACTGAAAGCAGTGGGGACCACGAGCTCATGCCCGCTGATGAAAAAAAAGCTCCCCTAGTCTCCCCCCGCTAGTACCCATTATTCTTTCCAAGCGGGGTCTTTCCTTGGAGCCCAAGGGATGATAAAATTAAATTTGTTATTTGCTTTGGCGTAAAATTGACCTCGAGGGACCCTAGCCAGGCTCCCTATCTGGAAAAGAAAAGTAAGCTCCTCTGCCCCGGGCTCTCTAGTTATACTGCTCATCTCGCACTGCTCCCTCCATAGCACGAGAAAGCCGACTTGGTGCCTCCAAAATCCGTTAGTTAGTTGGAACGGAGCCAGCTGAAGGGCGTTGAGAGCCTACCGAAAGGTAGGATGAAGAGAGAGCCTTATCCCACTCTCTAAGGCTACGACATGAATGGGAAGTACGCCTTTAGGTGGGCTGAAGACTTCATAATTTCTGTGGGAGACTGTGAGAGAGACGGTGTCAGGGATGCTGTAATTATCCCGAAGGTGACTAATCGATTGAGGATCAACGGTGGAATCAGGAATGACCCTGGGTGCGAAGGGAAGGATTGTCGTTGAAAGAAGCTTCGCCACTGTAACCAGAGCCTTCCCAACAGCATCGGCCTTCTCCCCAACATCAGAATCCTCATCAACTAAGTTTAGAGGGTTGTCGGGCTGGTTCGTTAAGCCAGAGCCAATAGAGATGTTCCTGCTGGAAAGACGACGCTAACGGATCGGGGAGGAGTCCTCTTCACTCAAAATTCCTCGCACCTGTTTCCTAGGAACCAGGTTAGAGCCTCAAGTGCCCTCGACCAAGGCTTCGATGCTATCTGTGGAATTCGACATTGATGGGTGAGGAGAACCTGAAAGGAAGTGAAAGATAAGAGGAAATCGGCAGAGGGTAGCAAGAAAGAAGAAGTTTGAAAATTTGGAAGTTTGAAAATTTGAAAATTGAGAAATTATGAAGGAAGTGATGGTAAGGCCAGGTTTAAATAGAAGTTAAGGATAATGATGTCGGCGATATCCTCGGGAAGATCGCCTAAGGTCACGGAGAGAGCCGTTATGTAGCCATTCTCTTCTCGATGAAAACACTAGTTCAAATTCAATATTGGGCAATTAATAAGAAGATTTCGCTCTCATTGATTATTTCTATAATGGAAAATTTTTCCAATTAAACAAGGAATCTGACTCCAACCCCAACTCTACCTCCGGTGTTCAAGTCAGAGTGGACTTCTGTTAATAGTAAAATTTGGCCAGGGGTCAAAGAGAATTTCTTTACTTACCCGTTACAAGTCAAAGCTCATAATCGACGTTCATGAAGCCCAGATCCATAAAGCTACCCCGCAGGAGCAGAGAAGGGCCTCTACACGAACATTGGAACCCAGACTTCTCCAGGCCATCTATCGGGGAACCTTGATTCCTGAGGACGAGCTCCTCAACCACCCCATGAAAGCCAGCGGGAGTCTCGAAGCTCAAGAGACATTAAAGAGAAGCCCAACAAGCAAAGTGGGCTTCCTTCGGGTTAAGACTTTCGGAGGACAAACTGAATAGTAGTCTTAGACAGAAGCCCGCTAATCTCCCCAGAAGCCTGCTGTCCCTACTGGGCATGAAGAGGGATCGCGCCTAAATCTACACTACCTCGGCTACCTCATAGAAATGTCTACAAGGACACCTCAAGCTCCCAAGGATCAAGAAAAATCCATCCCGAGCTTCTAAGAACAGAGTCGAAGCATGAATCTACCCCGCTCCATGAGATGACAAACAGCTAGCTCGGTGACCTCCATGAAAAGTCATGCCGTGATAACATACAAGATCATATCTTTAATTCCGTTTACATGTGAGTCAAGAGTTTGATTCCTAAAAGGAAACAAACTCATTTTCGTTAACAATATCATCATTTCCGCTATCTACTCGAGGTCAACAACTTTTAAATAAAGGATCCCGCCCATAGGAAGGTAACGGATTTATAGGATCGTGGCGGGATATCAGCGAATTCAAACCTACTTAGACCAGATATAAATAGAGTTAAGCATGACATACAAAAGATATACAAAAAAGAGAGAGAAGTACAGGTAGACGAAAAACAGAGGAAGAACGACAGATAGAAGAAAAGAAAAGAAAATAAAAGAAGAGTTAAATACCTAAATTCTATGTTCAGAACACGGCCACCTTCGTTTCCACTATTCGACATGCACAAAGTTACCACCTTCCTAGATCCTAGAGAGACTGTGAGCATATGAGAGAGCAATCTGTATACCAAAGCAAGTAATCAATAATAAAAGCTCTCATTTGTATCCTTGCAATCCAGCCTCTCGTTTACCTCTAAAACAGATCAGGTATCAATGGTATCGATCCCGCCTACCACTTTCTTCCGTGGTAGTGGTCTCGAGGGTGTTAATAGGAATTTCTCATCCCGAGCAAATTTTTCGTCAACAATATATTAGATATATTTGAAAAGGATAATCTAAAATGGTTCGATAATGGCCGATTCAGGGATTTCTACGAAGGCTTGGGAATCGACCTTCGGTTTGTTTCGGTAGCCCACCCTCAGACATATGGTTTGGTGGAATCCAATAACAAAACCATTAAGAAGTTGTTGAAGAAAAAGCTACAGCAGAAGAAAGGCAGATGGGTAGAGGACCTTCCTGAGGTCCTATGGGCTTACCGCAATACAAGGAGAACAACTAGTGGGGAAACGCCCTACTTGTTGGCCTTCGGGGTTGAAGCAGTCCTACCTATAGAGCACAAGTTGACCTCCTTTTGAGTCCAATGATTAGAACCAGGGAGTAATGAAAGTAAGCTCCGAGCTAGCTTGGACCTCTTGGAGGAGAAGCAAGATCGAATAGCTGAGAAGGTAGCGATCTACCAAAGCAGGATTGCCAGGTACTTCAACAGGAGGGTTAAAGCCCGAAACTTCAAAGAATGAGATCTAGTCCTCAGGAAAGTAATGTTGAACACCAGGAAGAGGTCAGACGGGGTCCTAGGGCACAACTGGGAAGGACCATACCTAATAAAGATGGTGATCCGTAATGTGGCATACAAGCTCAAGGATATGAATGGTCGACTTATCGACCATACTTGGAATGCGGACCACCTAAGGAAATTCTACCCTTGAACAGGGGACTAAGGAGCAGGCGACCTCCGGCTAGTTTCTTTTTTTTTGGTTCGACAATAATGTACTCAATCCTCCATATCAATAAAACTTGCTTTTCTTGTTTACTCCATCTCTAACTATGTTCTACAATGATTTGGGTCTACAGGGAAAAATCGACATTATCGCCTCAAGACCAGGGGTAAGCCAGGGAAGCCTCCCAGCCACTCATGATGCCTCGGCCGGGCACTATCCCCCTGCCAATAAGGGTCTGAGAGCAAGAGCATAGTTTCCATCCAGATCTCAAGACCATGAAATTGCTAGATAGCCCTCCTGATACCTTGGTCGGGCTACCACCCCCAAGAAGGATCTGAGTGTAATGGCATAGTTGCCATTCAGATCTCAAGACTATGAAATAGCTAGATATCCCTCCTAATGCCTTGGTCGGGGTACCACCCTCAAGAAGGATCTGAGTGTAAGAGCATAGTTGCCATCCAGATCTCAAGACCAGGAAATAGCTAGATAGCCATCCTAATGCCTTGGTCGGGCTACCACCCCCAAGAAGGATCTGAGTGTAAGAGCATAGTTGCCATCCAGATCTCAAGACCAGGAAATAGCTAGATAGCCCTTATGATGCCTTGGTCGGGCTACCACCCCCAAGAAGGATCTGAGTGTAAGAGCATAGTTGCCATCCAGATCTCAAGACCAGAAAATAGCTAGATAGCCCTCCTGATGCCTTGGTCGGGCTGCAACCCCCTAAAAGGAATCAGGTATAGAGGGCTCGATCTACTCTAAATATATCAGTTAGTTCTAGTTACTAGCCTTCCTTGATATATGGTCACTCACTTCAACATGCCTACAATCAAACAAGAGGACTATCGACTAAGGAAGTTTAGCTGCGAGGTTTGATGTTTAGAAAGCCCGACGTTTAATGTTTGTTTTCTCGCTTTAACGTTTTTCTTATCTTTTTATTTCCCCCGAGATAAGTCAATGTACTGTGAACGCCGGATAAAGAGGGAGATCGAGGAAATGCATGCAAGTCGAAAGAGAGGTAGATCTAAAATTGAAACTTTATTATTAAGTGGGGGAGCCTATTCCCCAACAAGGCTACAACAAACAGGGAGCCCAATCCCTGATTCCGTTATACAAAAAAGAAGAAGAATAAAATGACAAAAGATCAAACACAGTTGAAGATAGGATGCCCACCTCTTTTGCCGAGCATTCAAAATAGATTACATGGGAGAGAACTCAAGCTTCTTCATCTTTCTAAGTACCTCCAGCCTCCTCATTCACAGAATAAACCTCGCCCCCTGCTCCCCTCTCTGGTCGTAGCTCGTCTTGGTCAGTTGCATCTACCGTCTCCGCCACCTCCTCTTTGGGATCAACCCTGACTGCCTCGGGGTCAACAGGATCCTCCTCCAGGATTTCATTGATCACCGCCATAACTTCAGGCGGTATGGTTGCATCAAGAAGGCTTGCCACTAACTTAGGCATGTCCCCGCCTTCTGTTGACTCCACTTCTGAGAGCACTGCGGGGGGGGGGGGGGGGGGGGTCGGGTCTCGAGCTTTAGCAAGGCATCATTCTAGCTCCTCGGTTTGGACCCCTTTCAAAGATTCGCCAGGACCAGATGTTAGGAAGGCTGGAACCGGAGGAGGTAGATCAAACACCTCTAACAGCTTTCCAGCTCCTTCCCCCAGAAGAACCAGCTTTATCAATTTCGGGGCGAGACATCTCCACAGCCCGTGACATGACCTCTTTTCTATCTCAGTCTGCGATGTTGAAGAGATCGAATGGGGGAGGAAGAGCCTCTGTGACCTGATAGGAGGCATAGAAGTACCCCTTATTAAAAAAGGCCTCCACCTCAGCCTGGAGCTGGGTAACTTGAGTCTGCAAAGTCTGGTTCTCGACATCCAGAGCCTTCGCCTCTCCCTTCCAATCATCCTGCTGGCTAGCCTTCTGTTTCGTCTGGAGAGTTTCCTGATCAAAAGCCCGCTTCAACCTCTCATGGTCGCACTGAAGCTCAGCCAGCTGTGTCTCCATTCCCTGTTGGCTGGAGGTCATCTCCCAGACCAGGGTTTGAGCCTGCGTAAGCAACCTTATGGCTCGCTCAGCCTCAACCTCAGCTTTGGCTGCCCAATCGCAGAGGAAGGCCACCTGATTCCCCATGGCTACCTGAAACTTGAAAGCCTGCAAAGAAAATTCATGTTAGAAACTGATAAATCAAGCTGCTGAATGAGGAAGTAAAAACGACAATTACCTCGGCTAGAAAAGCAGACCATTTGGTAATCATGATGTCCACGGGCATTGCGGTTATCCTAGAAAGCCCGCCGTCTGGACAGGATGCAACAAATTGCTTCTGGACCTCATCCTGACCCGCCGAGCTCGATTGCTGGTGGGGGCGAGAAGGGGCAAGCTCAGAAATATCGGTATCGGGCTCCCTGGGAACCTCTACTGCTTGGGATACAACCAGATTAGCTGAGAGGGATAATATGACTCGGGGAGCATCGGTTGAAGCAGAGACTACTGGTTAGAGGGCAGGAATGGACTTTTTGGCGACTTGGGAGGCAGAACCTCCTCGGTTTAGAGCCTTTGTCTCCTGATATGTAAGAAGAGCCATCTTAGACTTCACTTGGGAAGGTGAGGGCGAAGGAACGAGCGGGGAAGCTACCTTAGTGGTTGACCCCCCCTTATTCGGAACAGCCGAGAGAGCTCCTGGATATGATCTGGAAGGAGAAAAAGGGATCCCAGCTTGCCGGGCTTCACGAGAAGCTGGAGCAACAACAAACACTGTTAAGAAGGGGATCAATATCATCAGAACTGAACCATCCAACCATTTAAAAACAGGATAGAACGAGATACTTACGAGAAGTAGCATTGGAGATCCACAGGTACTTGTTCACCCGACGGGGATTGAAGGGATCAGCAGTTGGAAACTTCATATTTAAGTAATTTCGAGCCAGGATAGTCTTCAGCACGGCTTCAGACTCAGCGGGCAAGGAATCCCGTCATTAAAGGCGGTGGGAATCTCGAGCTCATGCCCACCGATGAAAACATAGCTCCCCTAGTCTCCCCTGTCAGTACCCATTCCTCTTTCCAAGCAAGGTCCTTCTTTGAAGCCCCGGGGATGATAAAGTTGAGCCTATTCTTGGCCTTGACATAGAATTGACCTCGTGGAACCCCAGCCAGGCTACCTATCTGGAAAAGGAAGGCGAGCTCCTCAGCCTCGGGCTCCCTGGTTACATTGCTTATTTCACATTGTTCCCTCCATAATACAAGGAAGCCGACTAGATGCTTCCAGAAGCCGGGCGTCAGTTGAAACGGAGCCAGCTGAAGGGCATTAAGAGCCCGCCAAAGGGTAGGGTGAAGAGGGAGCCTCACCCCACTCTCGAAAGCCGCGACTTGGATAGGAAGTACGCCTCTGGGCGGGCTAAAAATGTCATAATTCCTATAGGGGACAGTGAGGGATACAAAGTCAGGAATACCGTATTTGTCCCGAAGATGGCTAATCGATTTAGGGTCGACGGTGGAGTAAGGGATGACCTTGGGTTCGAAGGGAAGGGTCACCACTGAAGGAAGCTCCGCCATAATGACCTGAGTGGTCCCGACTACGACGACTCTCTCCCCGACATCAGAATCTTCATCGACTAGGTTTAAAGGATTGTCAAGTTGGTTCGAGAAGCCCGAGCCGATAGAGATGTTCCTGCTAGAAGGACGGCGCTGGCGGAGCGGGGAAGATTTCTCATCACTCTAAATTCCTCGCACCCGCTTACGAGGAGCTAGGTTAGAGCCTCCGGTGCTCTCAACCAAGGCATCAACACTATTTGTGGAAGTAGACATTAATGGGTAGGAGAGGTGTGAAAGCAAGCCGGAAAATCGGTAGAGAAAGCAGGGAAGAAGAAATTTGAAAATTCGAGATTTGAGAAAGTATAAAGAAAGTAACGATAAGGCCGAGTTTAAATAGAGGATTATCGGTGATATCCTCGAGAAAATCACCTGGAGCTGTATTGCAGTCGTCTTTCTTTGAATAACACATAATTTCAAATTCAAATATTGGGTAATTAATGAGAAGATTTCGCTCTCATTAATTATCTTTATGGCAGAAAACTTTCTCAATTAAACAAGGAATCTGACTCCAACCCCAACTCTACCACCGATGTTCAAGTCAGAGGAGACTTCTGCTAAAAGTGAAATTTTACCAGAGGTTAAAGAGAAATTTTCCACCCATAATCGACAATCATGAAGTCCGGAAAGATCATAAATCTACCCCGTAGGAGCCGGGAACGCCGACTCGGCTTCAACACTACCAAAAAACAATCCAGATATGACCAGGACGAGCCCCCCACAAGAGTATTGGAACCCGAGCTTCTCCAGGCCATCTATCGGGGAACCTCGACTCTGAGGTCGAGCTCCATAACAACCCCATGAATGCAAGGGGAAGTCTCCAAGCTTAAGAGACATTCGAGAGAAGCCAGCCAACCTCTCCAGAAGCCCGCTATCCTTGCTGGACATAAAGGAAGAATCACGCCTAAATCTACACTACCCCAGCTACCTCCCAAGAAGGTCTATAAGAGCACCTCAAGCCCCTAAGGGTCAGGGAAAATCCATCTTAAGCTTCTAAGAACTGAGTCGGAGCAGGGATCTAACTTACTCTACGGGGCAACAGGCAGCTGGTAGGGTGACCTCCATGAAAATTCATGACACGAGTGCACACAGGATCATCTCCACGTAATATTTACATGCACTTCAAGAGTTTGATTCAAAAAAGGGAACAAACTTATCTCCATCAATGATATCATCAAATCCCGTAACAATTCAAATTCAAATGACGAATCCCCCTTCGATAAGGAGGGAACAGATTCATGGGATCATAGTGAAATATTTGCAAACTAAAAACCTACTTGGACGATATAAATATGTGAGGCCAAGCATGGTAGAGGAAAACAGAGAAAAACCTACATAGACTGAGATTTACATAGAAGAAAGATAGATGGCAGTAGAAAGAAGAGAGAAAGAAAAGAAGAGGGGAATGCCTAAATTCTATATTCAGAACACGACCACCTTCATGTCCACTATTCGACCGGTACGGAGTTGCCACCTTCCTACATCCTAGAGAGACTGTGAGCAAACAAGAGAGTGATTTGTATTTTAAAGCAATATATCAATAATAAAAGCTCCAATTTACTGTTATAATAATCCAGCCTCTCGTCAATCTCTTAACAGGTTGGGAACCAACGTTACCGACCCCGGCCACCACTTTCGTGGTAGTGGTCTCGAGGGTATTAAAATAAATTTCTCATCCCGAGCAAATTTCCCGTCAACATTATATATTGTTGGACAATGTATTTTATCTTCATGGATTTACACGGAATTTGATTTCCGTTTCTAAGTTGTTAGAACAAAAATATTATGTTTCTTTTTGTTAATAGTGAAATTTGGCCAGGGGTTAAAGAGAAATTTTCTACTTTCCCGCCACAAGTCGAAACCTATAATCGACAATCATGAAGCCTAGAAAGACTGTAAAGCCACTCCGTAGGAGTAGGGAAGGCCGGCTCGGTGTGACCAGGACGAGCTCTTACAAGAGTACTAGAACCCGGGCTTTTCCAGGCCTTCTTATCAGGGAACCCCGACTTTGAGGTCGAGCTCCACATCCGCTCCGTAGACACCAGAAGGAGCCTCCAAGCTCAACAGACATCCGAGAGAAGCCCACCAACCTCTCCAGAAGCCCTATGTTCTTGCTGGACATGAAAGAGGAATCACGTCTGAACCTACACTGCCTTGGCTACTTCCCAGGAATGTTTGCGAGGGACACCTCAAGCACCCAAGGGCCAGGAAAAATCCCTCGCAGATTTCTAAAAATAGAGCCGAAGCAGTGATCTACCTCACTCTATGGGACGACGGCAAACTAGCTGGGTAGCCTCCATGACACCCCATGCCGCGATAGCATACAAGATCATTTCTAGAAGATAACCATCATTAATCCCGTATACGTGCGAACCAAGAGTTTGATTCCAAAAAGGAAACAAACTCATTCACGTTAATTGTTTCTTCTATTTATTCGGGGTCAACCACTTTTAAATATAGGATCCCACCCGATAATGAGGAAACGGATTCAAATTATCGAGGCGAGATATCAACAAATTCAAACCAACCTGGACCATGTATAAATAGAGCCAACCACGATAGCCACAGATATAGATATATAGAAAAACATATACAGAAACAAAGAGAAAGAAAAGAAGAAGGGAGGGCCTAAATTCTATATTCAGAACATGGACACCATCGTTTCCATTATTCGAAAGGCGCAGAGTTGCCACCACTCTACATCTTAGAGAGACTGCGAGTATATAAGAGAGTGATTTGTATTTTAAAGCGATATATCAATAATAAAAGCTCCAATTTACTGTTATTACGATCCAGCCTCTCGGCTATCTTTTAACAGGTCGGGAACCAACGGTACCGACCCCGGCTACCGCTTTCGTGGTAGTGGTCTCGAGGGTGTTAGCAGAAATTTCACATCCCGAGCAAATTTCCCGTCAACACTTTCTGACGCCGTCTGTGGGAAAACTCTCACACCACCATCTTTTTATATTCGAAAAGTTTTCTATTTCATAATAATCATGAGGCTCCGCTCCTCACAGAGGCAGCAGGGCACATCGGGACAACCTTATGCTACATCGACGTGAAAGGTCCTGAGGAAAGTGAGAAAATCCGGGCTTCATAGCTAGGTTCCCAGCCAGCCAGCCAGCCACTGTACGGGCTCTGGATCCCCCTCTGGGAAGTCAGGTTGAGCTTGACCAACAAGCAACGACCTTCGTAGAAAATGTCCGCCTTCGACTACTCGCTGAGGGTATAGTTATCCAAACAACGGGTCTCTGCAATCAGGGGGACTCAAGCAGGCCTGGGGTTAGGCAACCTGCCTTTGATCGCCTAGGACCTGCCCCTCGGGAATCTGCCTGTAATAGAGAAGGGCTCCCAACTTCGATCCGGGATAGGCTAGGACCTATGTCCCATGTTTTCGAAGTGCTGCCATGCTACCAACCAAGACAAGTTAAATCCGCAACAGATATCCATCCCTGGGATGGGGAAGAGCTACTCCACCCAACGACTTCAAGGAGAGAATCCCGAGGTAGAGAAGAAGAAAGTCAGCAAAGCCCCAGAGGGGACCCCTCCAGAAGAAGAAACCGGATGGAGGTCACCGGTTTCGTTAGAAGGATCTGTTGGTGAGGAATCCAAGATCAACTCAAGGAAATCTGAAAGTAAACGTCTAAAGGACCAATTGACAAAGCTTCAGAAAGAGGTCCAATTGATGAAGAAGGGAAAGTACAAGAAGGACAAGAAAGATCCTCTAAGTGAAATGAATGCTCCTTTCACTAGAAGGATCCGGGAGGCAGAGCTCCGGCCTAAGTTTAAAATGCCAGCTGACAGATTCTCTGGAACTGAAGATCCCCTAAGCCACCTAGAGAGCTTCGTTCAACAGATGGAGGTCTAGAACACAACCAGGGCCGCTATGTGTCGAATGTTCCCCACTACACTCACAGATTATGCTAAAACCTGGTTTAGGAAACTACCCGTTGGTAGCGTGGATTCCTTCACCAAGTTATCAACTGATTTCTGCTAACAATTCCAGGGAGTTAAGCCCCGATTAAAGGACCCGATACATCTTCAGTACATGATCCAGGAGATAGGGGAAATCCTCCGAGCTTATGTCGAGTGCTTCCACAAGGAAGTCATCCAGATGAGGGTCTTCACCGAGAAAGAAACACTTGCCAACTTCAGAAGGAACTTATGGGCGGGAGAGCTTTTCCAGTCTTTCACTAAGAGACCTTCAGAAAATTACCAAGAAGCCTATGATCGGGCTCTGGAGAAAATTTAGGTCGACGAGCAACTCAAGGTCAATATGGAATATGAAGACATGAGATCCGTAAATCGACAAAAGAAGAAAGCTCCCAGACCTGAGCACTCTCAAAAAAGCCAAAACAAACCCCTTAATAAATCAACATACGGCTTCCCCCTTCCTCAACCCAGATCAGAAAGGTATCCAGATAAACGAGCTCCTCCTCAAGCTTTACCACCTCCCAGGACAATGGCCCCTGTAGCTTGCGATGAGAGGGGGTACGACCATTACACTCCCTTAAATGCATCCCGAGAAACAGTCTACCTTACCATTCGGGACAAGGGTTTGTTACAGAATCCCGCTCCCATGAAAGCCTAGGTCGATAAGAGAAATCGTTATAAATATTGTGACTTTCACGAGGACGTAGGGCATAACACTTCAGAATGCTACAACCTGTGGAACCAGATTGAGGCTTTGATAAGAGGAGGATGCTTGATAGAATTCTTACAACAAGTCAGGGAGAACATTCAGACTGGAAGGGAGGTGCAAGCCGAGATTCATGAACATGCCGAGAAAAGAAAAGGGGAGCAAGCGGACCTGATGCAACATATTCAGATAATTCATACTATCAGCAGGGGGCCTACTTTGGCCGGCATCTCCAACAGTTCCAGGAAAAACCATGTGAAGAAGGTCCCTCGTACAGACGAAGGGCGGTATATCTTCAAGGTCGACCAAATACCGACCAATCCCTCCTAGCTGTCACAGATCATCTTCACCGAAGCAGATGTCTATAGCACCGTGCAGCCTCATGATGACCCCATGGTCATCACGGTACAAATTGCCAACTTCATGGTGTACCGCGTGCTCGTCGACACAGGTAGTAGCGTCGACGTCCTATTCAAAGATACCTTGGAAAAGCTGAACTTGAAGAAGTGGTGTGACAATAGTTACACTACTCCATTATATAGGTTCACTGGGGACTCAATCACACCCGTATGATCAAAAATCCTACCAGTGATCATTGGAGCCGCCCTTCTCCAACAAAACATCAAGACCGACTTCGTGGTGGTGGATACCTCATTGGCCTACAATGCAATATTAGGGAGGCCATTTCTATCATCCTTGAAAGAGGTCATTTATATTTACCACAATGTCCTGAAGTTCCCGGTAGGAGACAATGTGGGGGAAGTTCGGGGTGATCAACAAGCAGCTAGGAAATGCTACGTAGTATCAGCCAACCTAACAGCTCTAGCCAAACAACTCGCCCAGGTAACGACGATCCAAGGTAAGATAACCCCTACACTAAACCTGGAAGACGAGGGTTCCACCGATTGCCCCGAAGACGGCCTCATAGTGCCCGACATGGAAGAACATAGAAGGTAATTGGCCAGCGGCCATCCAGTGGATAGGTTAGAAGAGATTCCTATCCGAATAAGCGATCCCTCGAAGGTCGTCAAGATCGGAGCTACCCTTGAGACAGGAATGAAATAGGGTTTGATTAGGCTCCTCAAGGAGTTTAACGACATTTTTGCTTGAAGTCATGCTGAGATGTCGGGGATCCTGATGACATTAGCTGCACATCGACTGGCGGTGGATCTCACCTTCAAACCTATTAAACAGAAAAGGTGCCACTTCAACACTGAAAGAAACGTGGTGGTTCAGGAAGAGGTGGATAAACTAACCTAGGCAGACTTCATTCGAGAAGCCCGTTACCCCGAATGGATAGCCAACGTGGTCATGGTCACAAAGGCAAATGGGAAGTGGCGCATGTGTGTAGACTACACCGACCTCAACCGGGCATGCCCAAAGGATAGTTTCCCTCTGCCAAAAATTGATCAGCTGGTCGATTCCACCTTCGGGAACAAGCTCCTGAGCTTCATGGACTTGTTTTTCGGCTATAATCGAATTATGATGCATCTCGCGGACCAAGAAAAGACCAGTTTCATCACCGTGCAAGACCTGTACTGCTACAAGGTGATGTCTTTCGGGCTCAAAAATGCTAGAGCTACTTACTAGCTGTTAATCAATTGGTTTTTCAAACCTGAAATCGGAAGGTCGATGGAGGTGTACATCGATGACATGATCACTAAATCTTTAACCTCGGGAGGCCACATGGATGACCTTCGTAGGACCTTCATGATTCTAAGGGAAAACCAGATGAGGTTGAACCCTTCCAAATGCACCTTTGGGGTAACTGCTGGGAAGTTTTTGGGCTTCATGGTCCATGAGAGAGACATAGAAGCTAACTCGGAAAAGATCATGGCTATCCTGGATCTAGAATCCCCTACATCTCTTAAACAGGTTCAAGCCTTGACCAGACAGGTAACAGCGCTCAATAGGTTCATCTCTCAGTCTATCGATAAGTGCCTACCATTCTTTAAAGCTATCAAATAGGGAAGAAACATGAAATGGGATCAGGAGAGCGAACAAGCTTTCCAAGCTTTGAAGAGATACCTAACAAGCCCTCAATTGCTGGTCAAGCCAAATCCTGGAGAAGAGCTCCAAATATACTTGGTTGTTTCATTAACCGCCGTGAGCGGGGCCTTGGTCAAGGAATGCGGGGATAGGATCCAGCGACCTATCTACTATGTGAGTCACGCTCTAACCAAGCCCGAAAAGAACTATACTCTATTGGAGAAGCTCGCTTACGCCTTGGTGACCTCGACAAGGAAACTTCATCCCTACTTCCATGCTCATTCAATAGCAATGGTGACGGACCAACCCCTCTGTCAATTCTTACAAAGGTCGGATGTTTCTGGAAGGCTGGTTCTATGGGCCCTAGAACTTACCTAGTTTGATCTAAAGTATAAACCTAGGACCGTGATAAAAGCTCAGGCTCTAGCAGACTTTGTAGCCGAGCTCTCAATACCTTCAGATCAGACAACCCCCACGAAAACAGATGTAACCCTTAAGAAGACTCCAGAATCTGACAACTGGCCGGAGGGCTGCGAGTCGTGGACTCTCTACACTGATAGAGCTTTTGGGTAATCTGGGGGATGAGCAGGCATAGTCCTCATCGACCCAGAAGAAATTGAGTGCTGCCACTGTTTCAGGTTTGAATTTAAAGCCACAAGTAATGAGGCGGAGTACGAAGCCTTACTAGCTGGAATAAAGGCAGCCATAGAACTTGGGGATGATTACCTGAATATCAAGAGCGACTTTTCACTCATGGTCAACCAAGTCTCCAGAGATTATCAGGCAAAAGGGAATAATATGATCGCATACCTGAGATTGGTGCAACAGCTCAAAAACAGATTTAAGGGATTCAGAATCGAGCAGATACCTCGACAGTTAAATCATCTGGCTGACGTCCTTGCCAAGATAGCTGCATATGGTGGCCAAACCCCACCTCACGGAGTCCCTCTTCAAGTAATCCCCCTACCAAGCATTAAGACAGGTAAGGAAGCTTATACCTTGGACAGACAACTATGCTGGATGGATTCAATAGTGGAGTATCTACACGATGGGAAACTCCCCGGGAAGCCTGACCAAGCTAGGAGGGTTAAGAGGCTCTCGGCTCGGTATTGTATGGTGGATGGGCATTTATACTGAAAGGGAAAATCCCTTCCCCTGCTCCGATGTCTACACCCTGAAGACGCCAAGTGGGCTTTGAGAGAGGTTCATTCCGGGGAATGCGGGAACCATATTGGTGGAGAGGCGTTGGCATATCAGGTTCTCCGCATAGGTTATTATTGGCTGACCATCCATCAAGATGAGAAGAACTTGTTACAAACCTGCGAGGCATGCCAGAAGGCCGTAAACTTGAGTCACCTCCCTCCGGAGAGCTTGTCGTCCATTAGCTCGCCATACCCCTTTGCTATGTGGGGAGTCAATTTGATTGGATCGCTTCTTACAGCTCCGGGACATGACAAACATGCTATCGTAGCGATTGACTATTTCACAAGATTGGTTGAAGCCGGACCACTCTCCCAGATATCATAAGAAAACACAACAAAGTTCATCAAGACCAATGTAGTTTGCAGGTTCGGAACCCCCCTTGCTAGTATAACCGACCTCGGAAAACAGTTCGATAATGGCCGATTCAGAGATTTATGCGAAGGCTTGGGAATTGACCTTCTGTTCTCTTCGGTAGGCAACCCTCAGACCAATGGTCTGGTGGAATCCACGAACAAAACCATTAAGAAGTTGTTGAAGAAAAAGCTACAACAAAAGAAAGGCAGATTGGGTAGATGAGCTTCCCGAGGTCCTCTAGGCTTACCGCACTACAAGGAGAACAGCTACCGGCGAAACGCCCTACTCGCTGGCCTTCGGGGCTGAAGCGGTCCTGCCTATAGAGCACAAGTTAACCTCTTTTAGAGTCCAGCATTTCGAACCAGAGAGCAATGAAAGTAAGCTCAGAGCTAGCTTGGACCTCCTGGAGGATATGAATGGCCGAATCATCGACCATATTAGGAATGCGGATCACCTAAGGAAATTCTACCCTTGAACAGGGGACTTAGAAGTATGCGACCTTCGACTAGCTTTTTTTTTCCTACAATAATGTACTCCATCCTCCATATCAATAAAGCTTGCTTTTCTTGTTTACTCATTCTTCAGCTATGTCCTACAATGATTTGGGTCTACATGGAAAAATCGACATGATAGCCTCAAGACCAGGGGTAAGCCGGGAAAGCCCACCCGCCACTCCTGATGCCTCAGTCGGGCACTACCCCTCGCCAAGAAGAGTCTGAGTGTAAGAGCATAGTTGCCATCTAGATCTCAAGACTAGGAAATAGCTAGATAGCCCTCCTGATGCCTTGGTCGGGCTATCACCCCCAAGAAGGATCTGAGTGTAAGGGCATAGTTTCCATCCAGATCTCAAGACAAGGAAATAACTAGATATCCCTCCTGATGCCTTGGTCAGGGTACCACCTCTAAGAGGGATCTTAGTGTAAGAGCATAGTTGCCATCCAGATCTCAAGACCTGAAATAGCTAGATAGCCCTCTTGATGCCTTGGTCGGGCTACCACCCCCAAGAAGGATCTAAGTGCAAGGGCATAGTTTCCATCCAGATCTCAAGACCAGGAAATAGCTAGACAGCCATCATGGTGCCTTGGTCTGGCTACCACCCTCAAGATGGATCTGAGTGTAAGGGCATAGTTGCCATCCAGATCTCAAGAACAGGAAATAGCTAGACAACCATCCTGATGCCTTGGTCGGGCTACCACCCCCAAAAAGAATCTAAGTGTAAGGACATAGTTTCCATCCAGATCTCAAGACCAGGAAATAGCTAGATATCCCTCCTGATACCTTGGTCGGGCTACAGCCCCCAAGAAGGATCTGAGTGTAAGGGCATAGTTTCCATCCAGATCTCAAGACCAGAAAATAGCTAGATAGCCCTCCTGATGCCTTGGTCGGGCTACCACCCCCAAGAAGGATCTGAGTGTAAGGGTATAGTTGCCATCCAGATCTCAAGACCAGGAAATAGCTAGACAGCCCTCCTGATGCCTTGGTGGGCTACCACCCCTAAGAAGGATCTGAGTGTAAGAGCATATATGCCATTCAGATCTCAAGACCAAGAAATAGCTAGAAAGCCCTCCTGATGCCTTGGTCGGGCTACAACCCCCTAAAAGGGATCAGGGACAGAGGGCTCGATTTACTCTAAATATACCAGTTATTTCTTGTTACTAGGCCCCCTTGATACGTGATCACTTACTGCAACAGGCCTACAATCAAACAAGGGGACTATCGACTAGGGATGTTGATCTGCGAGGTTCGATAGTTAGAAATCTCGACGCTAAATGTTTGTTTTCACGCTTAAACATTTTCTTATCTTGTTATTTCCCCCGAGATATGTCAATGTGCTGTGAACACCGGACCTAGACGGAGGTCGAGGAAGTACATGCAAGTCGGGGAATGAGCTGGATCTAAAGTTGAAATTTATTAATGTACGGGAGAGCCTATTCCCCAATAAGGCTATATCAGGTAGGGAGCCCAACCCCTGATTCTGGGCTACAAAGAAAGAAAAATAATAAAAGGTCAAACACGTTTAAAGATGGGATGCCCACCCCCCTTTTTGGGCATTCAAAATGAATCACAAAAGAGAGAATTCAAACTTCTTCATCTTCCTGATGGCTTTCAGCTTCCTCCTCCACAGAATGAACCTCGCCCCTTGCTCCCCTCTCCGGTCGTAGCTCGTCCTGATCAGCTGCATCTTCTGCCTCCACCTCCTCCTAGGGATTCGCCTTGGCTACTTCGGGGTCAACATGATCCTTCTCCACGATTTGATTGATCATCACCATAACTTCAGGCGAAATGGCTGCATCAAGAAGGCTGGCCACTGACCCAGGCATAATCCTGCCTTCTGTTGACTCCACTCCTGAGAGCATTGTAGGAGGATCTCAGGCTTTACCAAGGCCTCTTTCTAGCTTCTCGATTTGGACCCCCCTCGAGGATTCGCCAGAACCAGATGCCTGGAAGGTTGGAACAGAAGGAGGCAGATCTGGCACCTCCAACCGCTTCCCAGCTCTTTCCCCAGAAGTATTAGCTCCATCATTTTTCGGGCGAGACATCTCTGTAGCCCGTGACATAACCTCTTCTCTATCCCAGCCGGTGATGCTGGAGAGATCGAATGGGGGAGGAAGAGCCTCTGCAACCTGATAGGAGGTATAGAAGTACCCCTCGTTAAAAGAGGCTTCCACCTCGATCTAGAGCTGGGTAATTTGAGCCTGTAAAGTTTGGTTCTCGACATCCAGAGCTTTTGCCTCTCTCTTCCAGTCATCCCGTTGGCTAGCCCGTCGCTTCGACCGGAGGGTTTCCTGATCAAAAGCCCGTTTCAACCTCTCATGGTCACACTGAAGCTCAGCTAGCTGTGTCTCCATTCCCTGTTGGCTGGAGGTCATCTCCCGGACCAGGGTTTGAGCCAACGCAAGCAACCCCATGGCTCGCTTAGCCTCAGCCTCAGCCTTGGCTACCCGATCGCGGAGGAAGACCACCTGATTCCTCATGGCTACCTGAAACTTGAAAGCCTGCAAAGAAAATTCATGTTAGAAAATGAAAAATCAAGCTGCTGAATGAGGAAGTAAAAGTGACGATTACCTCGGCTAGAAGGGCAGACCCTTTGGTAACCGTGATGTATACGGGCATCGAGGTCATCCTAGAAAGCCCATCGCCTGGACAGGATGCAACGAATTGCTTCAGGATCTCGTCCTGACCCACCGAGCTCGATTGCTGGAGGGGGCAATAAGGGGCAATCTCAGGAATATCGGCATCGGGCTCCCTGGACACCTCGACTGCCCGGGATACAACCGGATCAACAAAGAGGCATAATGTGACTCGGAGAGCATCAATTAAAGTAGAGACTACTGGTAAGGGGGCATGAGTGGACTTATTGGCGACTTGGAAGCAGACCCTCCTCGGCAAGCTGCCCCAGTCAACAAACACTGTTAAAAAAAAAGGATCAAGATCATCAAAACTGAACCATCCAACAATTTAAAGACAGGATAGAGCGAGATACTTACGAGGAGTGGCATCGGAGATCCGCAGGTACTTGTTCACCCTGCCGGGATCGAAGGGGGCAGCGGTTGGAAACTTCAAATTTAAGTAATTTCGGGCCAGGATAGTCTTCAGCACGACTTTAGACTCAACGGGCAAGGAATCCCGACCCCACGAGGGTTTGTCGCTAAAACCGATGGGAACCTTGAGTTCATGCCCGCCGACTAATACAGAGCTCCCCTAGTCTCCCCTTGTCAGTACCCACTCCTCTTTCTAAGCGGGGTCCTTCTTTGAAGCCCAGAGGATGATAAAGTTGAGCCTATTCTTGGCCAGGCTACCTATCTGGAAAAAGAAGGCGAGCTCCTCAGCCCCGGGCTCCATGGTTACATTGCTCATCTTGCATTGCTCTCTCCATAATACAAGGAAGCCGACTAGATACCTTCAGAAGCCGGGCGTCAGTTGAAGCGGAGCTAGCTGAAGGGCATTAAGAGCCAGCCGACGGGTAGGGTGAAGAGGGAGCCTCACTCCACTCTCGAAAGCTGCGACGTGGATAGGAAGTACTCCTGTTCGCTGGCTAAAAATGTAATAGTTCCTGTAGGGAACTGTAGGGGAAACGGTGTTAGGGATATCGTATTTGTCCCAAAGACGGCTAATCGACTGAGGGTTGAAGGTGGAGTCAGGGATGACCCTGGGTTCGAAAGGAAGGGTCACCGCTGAAGAAAGCTCCACCACTGTGAACTGAGCCCTTCTGACTGCGTCGACTCTTTCCCCGACATCAGAATCTTCGTCAACTCGGTTTAGAGGATTGTTGGGCTGGTTTAAGAAGCCAGAGCCGATAGAGACGTTCTTGCTAGAACTACGGCGCTGGCGGAGTAAAGAAGATTCCTCATCGCTCAAAATTCATCGCACCCATTTACGAGGAGCTAGGTTAGGGCCTCTAGTGCCCTCAACCAAGGCGTCAATATTGTCTGAAGAAGTCGACATTAATGGGTAAGAAAGATTTAGAAAGCAAGTGGAAGATAGAGGGAAATCGGTAGAGAAAGCAAGAAAGAAGAAATTTGAAAATTTGAGATTTAGAAAATGTGAAGAAAGTGACGGTAAGGCCGGGTTTAAAAAAAGGATTATCGGTGATATCCTTGGGAAGATCACCTGGAGCCGTATTGCAGCCGTCTTTCTTCGAATAACACACTGTTTTAAATTCAAATATTGGGTAATTAATGAGAAGATTTCACTCTCATTAATTATCTTTATGGCAGAAAAATTTCCCAATTAAACAAAAAATCTGACTCCAACCCCAACTTTACCACCGGTGTTCAAGTCAGATGAGACTTCTGTTAATAGTGAAATTTAACCAGGGGTCAAAGAGAAATTTTCCACTTTCCCGCCACAATTCGAAGCCCATAATCGACAATCATGAAGCCAGAAAGACCATAAACAAACCTGACGCGATCAGGATGAGCCCCTACAAGAGTACTAGAACCCGAGCTTCTCCAGACCTCATATCGGGGAACCCCGACTTTGAGGTCGAGCTCCACATCTGCCCCGTAAATGCCAGAAGAAGCCTCCAAGCTCAAGAGACATCCGAGAGAAGCCTTCCAACCTCTCTAGAAGCCAGATGTCTCTGCTGGACGTGAATGAGGAATCATGTCTGAACCTACACTGCCTCGGCTACTTCCCAGGAATGTTTGCAGGGACATCGCAAGCCCCCAAGGGCCAGGAAAAATCCATCCCAGACTTCTAAAAACAGACCCGAAGCAGGGATCTACCTCGCTCTATGGGACGGCAGGCAACTAGGTGGGTAGCCTCCATGACACCCCATGCCGCGATAACATACAAGATCATTTCTATAAGATAACCATCATTAATCCCGTATATGTGCGAACCAAGAGTTTGATTCCAAAAAGGAAACAAACTCATTCACGTTAATTATTTTCGCTATTTATTGGGGTCAACCACTTTTAAATATAGGATCCCGCCCGATAAGGAGGAAACGAATTCAAAGGATCGTGGCGGGATATCAACAAATTCAAACCAACCTGGACCTTGTATAAATAGAGCCAAACACAATAGCCACAGATGTATATAGAAAAACATATACAGAAACAGAGAGAAAGAAAAGAAGAGGGGAATGCCTAAATTCTGTATTCAGAACACGACCACCATCGTTTTCACTATTCGACAGGCACAGAGTTGCCACCACCCTACATCTTAGAGAGACTGCGAGTATATAAGAGAGTGATTTGTATATTAAAGCGATATATCAATAATAAAAGCTCCCATTTACTGTTATTACGATCCAGTCTCTCGTCTATCTTTTAACAGGTCGAAAACCAACGGTATCGTCCCCGGCCACCGCTTTCATGGTAGTGGTCTCGAGAGTGTTAGTAGGAATTTCTCATCCCGAGCAAATTTCCTGTCAACACTTTCAATAATAAGTTTGTTATTATTGGAAATAATAGTCTCAATATTTGTTCAGGAATTAATGAAAACAATTTTTATGTGGTAAGACCGTTAATACATACTACACTGCTCAACACCGAAATGTTTAGGGTTGAAAAACCACAAACTAAACGACATAAGATTTCTCCAGATAGTGACACGTATCTCTGGCATCTAAGGCTTGGTCATATCAACCTTGACCGGATAGAAAGACTAGTAAAAAGCGGACCTTTATGTGAGTTAAAGGTTGACACCTTACCTGTCTGCGAATCTTGTTTGGAAGGTAAGATAACAAAGAGACCTTTTACTGGAAAAGGACTTAGAGCTAAAGAACCGCTAAAGCTTATACATACAGACGCCAGCGGACCAATGAATGTTAAAGATATGTGTGGTTATGAGTATTATGTCACCTTTATAGATGACTACTTAAGATACATATACGTCTACCTAATGCAACAGAAGTCGGAAACATTTGAAATGTTCAAAGAATTCCGAGCTGAAGTTGAGAATCAATTAGGTAAGACTATCAAGTCACTACGATCGGATCGTGGAGGTGAGTACATTGACCAAGAGTTTGAAGACTTCATGGTCGAGCATGGGATAGTTTCCCAACTCATAGCTCCCGGTACACCTCAGCAAAATGGTGTAGCGGAGAGGAGAAATAGAACCCTGATGGAAATGGTGAGATCTATGATTAGTTTCTCATCATTACCAAATTCCTTCTAGGGATATATGTTACAAAAAGCGGCATACATTTTGAATGTGGTGCCATCCAAATATGTTCCTAAGACTCCCCCAGAGTTGTGGAATGGTCGTAAAGCTAGTTTGTGACATTTCCGCATATGAGGGTATCCAGCACACGTGCTGAAGAACATAAGTGGAATGCTAGACTCCAAGTCTATGGTCTGCCTGTTTATAGGATACTCCAAGGAGACCAGAGGTGGATAATTTTATAGTTCCGAAGATAACAAAATATTTGTATCGACAAATGTAACGTTTCTTAAGGACAGTTATATTAGTGACCATAAACCTCGTTCTAAGATTGTATTGAATGAGTTGGAGCCTGGTGAGACTAGTGCTTCATCAGCAAGAGTTATTGATCCACAAACATCTGAGAGTCAGATGGTTCCTGATTAGGATACACTACCACCTAGACGTAGTGAGTGGGTTGTGAGACAACCTGAATGCTATTTAGGTATAGGTGAGGGACAATGTGTTGTCTCTACTGATAGTGTTGATGATCCATTGACATTTAAGAATGCAATGGATGATCCCGATAAAGAGGAATGGCTTAAAGCCATGAATTTCAAGATGGAGTCCATGTACTTTAACTCAGTCCGGGATCTTGTAGACTTATCGGATGGGGTAAAACCCATAGGGTGTAAGTGGATCTACAAGAGAAAGAGAGGAGTAGACGGGAAGGTAGAGACCTTCAAGGCAAGGCTAGTGGCCAAGGGTTATACCCAGAAAGAGGGGGTCGATTATGAAGAGACCTTCTCACCCGTAGCCATGTTTAAGTCTATTAGGATTTTCTTATCTATTGCTGCCTATTTCGATTACGAAATTTGACAAATGGATGTCAAGACTGCATTCTTGAATGACATTCTTGACGAGAGCATCTATATGATACAACCAGAGGGATTCATGTCTCCAGATCAAGAGCAAAAGGTTTGCAAGCAGTGGATCCGACCTTCAAGCCCATCAAACAAAAAAGGCGTCACTTCAACATTGAAACAAATGCTGCGGTTCAGGAAGAAGTGGAAAAACTGACCCAAACAGGCTTCATCAAGGAAACGCACTATCCTGAATGGATTGCCACAGTAGTTATGGTCACAAAGGCAAATGGAAAGTGGCATATGTGCGTCGATTATACCGACCTCAATCGGGCATGTCCGAAAGACAGTTTCCCTATACCAAAAATTGATCAGTTAGTCGACTCCACTTCTGGAAACAAGCACTTAAGCTTCATGGACGCGTTTTCTGGGTACAATCAAATTATGAGGCACTCTGTTGATTAGGAAAAGACCATTTTCACCACCGGCCGTGGTCTGTATAGCTACAAAGTCATGCCTTTTGGGCTTAAAAATTCAGGAGCTACTTATCAACGGTTAGTTAACCGGCTGTTCAAGCCTGAAATTGGAAAATCAATAAAGATGTACATTGACGATATGATCACCAAGTCATCAATCTCTAAAGGCCATCAGGGCGACCTTCGTAGAACCTTCATGAACCTAAGGGAATACCAGATGAGATTAAACCCTTCCAAGTGCGCCTTTTGGGTGCTACGGGGAAGTTTTTGGGCTTCATGGTCCATGAGAGAGGCATAGAGGCTAACCCGAAAAAATTAAGGCTATCCTGGATCTGGAGTCCCCTACATCGCTTAAACAGGTTCAAGTCTTGACTGGGCAGGTAGCAACGCTCAACATGTTCATTTATCGATCTACCGATAAGTGTCTCCCATTCTTCAAAGCCATTAAGCAGGGAAGAAACATGAAATGGGACCAAAATAGTGAACAAGCTTTTCAAGCCTTGAAAAAATACCTGTCAAGCCCTCAACTACTGGTTAAGCCAAGCCCCTGGAGAAGAACTACAAATCTACTTGGCCGTTTCAGAAATTGCGGTAAGTGGGGTCTTGGTCAAGGAAAGTGGAGATAGGATCCAACGGCCTATCTACTACGTGAGCCATGCTCTAACCAAGCTCGTTTATGCCTTGATAACCTCGGCAAGGAAGCTCCGCCCTTACTTCCAAGCTCATTCAATAGCAGTAGTGATAGACCAACCCCTCCGTCAATTCTTGCAAAGGCCGGATGTTTCCGGAAGGTTGGTTTTATGGGCCCCGGAGCTCACCCAGTTTGATTTAAGGTATAAGCCTAGGACGGCAATTAAAGCCCAGACTCTAGCAGACTTTGTAGCAGAGCTCTCAATGCCCCCAGGCTAAGCAACCTCCACAACAAAAATTGTAGCCCCTGAGAAGATTCCAGAATCTGACAGCTGGCTGGAAGGTTACAAGTCGTGGATCCTCTACACTGATGGAGCTTTCAGGCAAGCTGGGGGAGGAACAAGCATAGTTCTAATCGACCCTCACACCCGTTTTTGAGGAACCAAATTAAAACCACTAGTGCCCTCGACCATGGCTTCAATGTTGTCAGAGGAGTTCGACATTGTTGGATGAAAAGAGCTTGATGGTGGGTGAAAGACAATGATGTGGTCAGAGAAAACAGTAAGGTAGAGGAAGTCTAAAAATTTGAAATTGAAAGAAAGTGTGAAGAAAGGGATGATGAGGCCGGGATTAAATAGAGGTGGAATAGCCATAGACATCAACAAAATCTTCGATAAGATCGCCTCGAATCTCGGAGCAACCGTAACGTAGCCGGACTATTTTATAGAACGTACCAGTACGCCCACGACACGTCACCTGAACAATTAATGTGAAGATTTCATTCGAGATTCCCTGTAATTACCTTGTAATGGAAAATTTCCCAATTAAGTAGGGAATCCGACTCCAACCCCAACTCTACCTCCGGTGTTCAAGTCAGAGGGGACTTCTGTTAATAGTAAAATTTGGCTAGGGGTCAAAGAGAAATTTTCCACTCTCCTAGCCCCGAATCGAAGCCCAAATTCGACATTCATGAGACCCCGGGCAGACCATAAAACTACCCCGTAGAAGCATTGAAGGATCGTCGGGCTTCAGGACTATCAGGGACGAAGCTAAGCACGACCAGGTCTAGTCCTCACGAGAACACTGGAATCCGGGCTTTTCGAGGCCATCTATCCAGGAACCTCAATTCCTGCGATCGGACTCCAAAACCACTATGTAAAAGCTAGGAAGGATCGTCGAGTTCAAGAAACACTCGAAATAAAGCCTGACAAGCAAAGCAAGCTCCCACCAGGTTAAGGCTCTTGGAGGTCGAGCTTAACCCGTAGCCTAAAAATTGGAAACCAACCAACCTCTCCAGGAGCCCACCGTCCCCTCCACGATACGAGGAGAAAGAGGACCTCTAAGTGAATCAGACCCGAGCTACCTCCCAGGAATGTCTACAGGGGCGTCCATCCCAAGCTCTTGAGGATAAAACCAAAGCATAGATCTACCACGATCTACAAAATAACAAGCAGCTAACACGATGACCTCCATGAAGAATCATGCCATGAATACACACCAGATCATATCCACATTATAACGAACATTAAATTTTATATACGTGTGAGACAAGAGTTTGATTCCAAAGAGGAAACAAACTTATCTCCTCCTACGATAATCTTGAGTCCGTAATCTACTCGAAGTAAATGACTTTCAAATAGAGGAGCTCGCCCGATAAGGAGGGAACAGATTCATAAAATCGTGGCGGGGGATTCACGAGTTTAAACCTACTTTTAACAAGTATAAATAAGTCTAAGCATGCTATAGAAAATGAGATAGGAAGAAAACAGAGTGAAAGAAAGAATTACATCGAGCCTAAATTCTGTGATCAGAACACGGTCATCATGGTATCCACTATTCGACAAGCACGAAGTTGACACCTTCCTATGTCCTAGAGAGATTGCGAGTATATGTGAGAAATTTCTGTATATCACGAGTGTTCAATAATAAAGCTCTCATTTGCTATTGTCATTCAATCATTCGTTTCTATCCAAGCAGGTCAGGTATTAAAGGTACCGACCCCGGCCACCACCTCCGTGGTAGTGGTCTCGAGGGTGTTAGTTGAAATTTCTCATATTGAGCAAATTTCCCGTTAACAGCTTACATGTTGATAGGAAATGAAAACCAGATCATCTATATGACCAAGGACACCTTTCAAGCAATCCAAAAACCACTCCTATTAAATGTTATTTTCTGAGTCACCATACCCAAAAGCAATTGGATACACCTGTTCGTTTCCATCTTATGCAGTTGTAACAAACATTGTACCCACGAACCTTTCCTTCAAATGGGTATCATCAACTGCAATAACAGGACACATGCACCCCTAGAAACCTCTAATTGAGGGCCCTAACGATATGAAAAAGTACAAAAAATTCACATCATCTGCACACTGTAACTCAATGATTGTGCCAGGGTTTTACTGTTTCAGCACGTAACCAAAAGATGGCAGCAATTTGAAAGTTTCATTATGCGTTCCATCTGTCGGTGACAATGCATAATACAGGGCTTGATATGTCTTACTGTACATGATTTGGATGCCATACATTGTTTTCATATCGGTGATTTTGTCCTTCGGATGCATGAGACGACCATCTTGTTTTTGAAGTCTAGGTGCAACAACTTCTCCTATTATGACTGCACTAGCTTGTCAATGGTGACGGTGGATCTTCTTCAAGGGACAACTGTGTTGGTTGACAAAACTTCTAACTTGGAAGTACACCCCTTCAGCTCTCCTCACCGCTCTTAATTTCTACGTACAGTTGTCAATGATGCAAACCAGATGTAACGTTGTCTTAATGGATCTTTTAACTTTCCATTCAAAGTTCTACCGTATTACAAAAAGGCCAACTAGTCTTTTCAAATCCTTTTAACTCGGTAAAAATTGACCTTTATAAATCTTGCTTATCGATTCTTGCGTTAACAAGGTGCGACTTCTCCCAATACCAAACGAGTTTGAATCTGCTCCGAGAATAACCCACATTGTGGTATTATCATAATCGGATGCAATTACATTATGCTGGACCTCGGAAGTCCCATGCATATCTTGTGCGGTACAACTAACTCCTTGTACACATCTTCCACATGTTTGAATTTGTACAGGGTCTTCATTTACATTGTCCAGATCATCTATCGGATCATTTTTTACCTCATTATCCACCTCATGGATTGACTCATGGATGGGGTCATTATTCTGCTCATTGTACCGGTCGTTATATTTCTTATTGTATTGCTTACGATTCATCTTAATTCGACAATCAAACACATTACTGAATTGAGGTTCTACTACATCTGCATGCTCAACCACTACCGGTGGGACATCATACCTGTTTTCCCGACCTTCGGTTGCATTCCTTTGTATCAACACTTGGTTGCTACCGCTAAAGGATCCAAATTGTTGAGTATTTCCAGGAGGTGGAATATCATTCCCTATCACATCTCTATCTGTCATCTCAATTAGACTGACACATACTTGAGGGATCACCGGATCTTCCACTAGCATAAACTGAACATCATCATCATTTTTTATAAATGTGTGACATGTTGTGCCTGAAACGATTGATATTGATTGTAGAACAATATTGTATTTGTTTACATCATACTTCACAACAGTATGCACGATCGCAATCAATTTTTCATACGTTAGATTCTTTGACACATACATTCCTTGGTTATCGAATCCAACAAACCTTTGACTTTCGTTGAGTAACTGCTCTCATCGAACGTTGTACGATATTACTATTCTAACCCGATTCATTATGCTGTCAAATTAATCATCTTAAACCATTATCAAACACAGTCAGGACGAGTTTTTTTTTTTTTTCAAATATGTCTGAATAAGATGTTAACAAAACCCTGACCAAAAGGTTTATGCAAAACGCTATGATTACATTTATAAAGGCATGGGTGAGATATTTAAAGGGCTCGGAGAATACATTAAAAGGCTCGGTCCCCTGCTATAAAAAGCTTGGAGCCTTATACGTAACTCTCAGAACCTTATGTAAAAGGCTCGGAGCCTTATGTAAAAGGCTTAGAGCCTCTTTTATATAACACTCTGAGCCTTTTACTTAAAGCGTCGAGCCTTTTGCATAAGGCTCCGAGACTTACGTATTTTACATAAAGCTCCAAGAATTATGTATAAGGCTCTAAGACTTATGTACAAGGCTCGAACATTACTTTAAAAAGGTTGGAAAACTGTTTAGAAAGGCTTAGACAAAGGCCCAGAAAGAGCTTCGAAAGGCTCAAAGATTCAAAATACATAAAACCACCTTTAGGTTTACAAAAGACTCGGAGAACAAATGAAAACTCACGATAAAATGTTACCAGACTCAGAAAAGCAGATATAGAAAATTTATGCTTTAAGAGGTATATTACAATGTTCTAGTAAACGTTAGACACTAGTTAAGCGGTAGACCAGCGCCTAGCGCCTAGGAGGTCTAGACGGCGCCTAGGCGGTCAAATTTTTTAAACTTTTTTGTTTTTATTTTTGTTTTTGTTTTTAATACCTACAAAACCAATAATAATACTCATATTATAACCAGATTTATCAAAATCATCAACATCTAACCCAAATCCACACAAACCAATTGAAATCCAATCACAACTTGTCAATTTCACAATTTCACAATGCAATATTCCAAGTATTTCCAACAACAAAATCATCAACATCTGGTCTAAGTCAACAAAAACCAAATGGAATTCAATCACAAATTGTCAATTTCGCAAATCACAATCCAATATTCCAATAACAAAATCATCAAAATAATAAATATAATCCAAATCCACAAAAACCGAAAGAAATCCAATCACTTTATCTTGATTTTTCTCATCAATCAAAATTCCAAACTCCCACCCAACATCATTGGATTTTCGTTTCCTTCTGACGGGAACTGAAGCGATGTTAGTGGCACCCGAAGATACATGAACATTACTGGTGGTATTTCTATCGGGCACGGAAGTCATGTCTAACCTTTGAAGATTAAATTCTGAAATAAAAATAATGAAACACATTATCAACAAAAAGATACAAGATGATTGTATGGTAAATTGCTAAAATATAATTATATATCAACAAAAAAGCTACAAGCTTCAAGATTTTGAGACAAATAAAAACACATTAACAAGCACAACAATTAATAATAATGACACAAAATACCGTAAGTAATAATTTAAAGCTTCAAATTGACACAACTGGTGAATTTAATTTATCAACCAGACCGAGTGAGAACACATATAAGTATATAACATCACACCACACAAAAATATAAACTTATCAGGTAAACAAGAACACAAAAGAATAGACAACTTAATTATATAAGTATATGATATGAATTTGAAATTTGATCTAAATTTATTTTTATGTTAAAAAGTTACGGCCAATCTGAAACAAGAATCTACACAAATTATAACAATTAACAAAATAGAAAAAGAGAAATAAATTTGGGTCAATGATAATTTTTTAATTACTTAATTAAAGGGTTGTCTGTATCCATACAAAACATTCAATCATAAAATACTTTTAGGTCTTATCTTCTTCTTGTCTTGTTCCAGTTTTACATACAGTGGATCGAAATCGATGATGAGTTGATTATTTAAAAAAAAATAGTAGTAGAGAGTAGAGAGTAGAGAGTAGAGAATAAGATGGTGTACCAGCCGCGGTGAGTCAGCGATAACGGCGATGAGATGTGGGTAGTCGGCAATGAGAGGTGGTTGTGGTCGGGGGAGAGATTTGGGTTTTGCAATACTTCAGTATCATGATCTAGAGAAAATGAGAAATCAGGTAATGACAAATGAAATGAAATAAGAATGACATTTTGGTAAATTTAAATTTTTAAGGCACAAACGGTGCCATTTTAATGAACCGATTTAAAAAAAAAACGGCTAGGTGGGTCAACAATTTTTACCCTGCCTGGCCCAAGTTATTTCTTAAAAAACAGTTGATCGTTGACCGTTGGCCGTTGACTTTTCTGTTAATCGATTTTTTTGTCCGAATTTATCTGATTTGGGACGTTTGACAACTGTATAGCACTTAGGCGACCGCTTAGACTGTTTTCTCAAACACTGATATATTACCTTGTTGTGTTGAAGAATGTCAAGTTGTAGATGAAAGGGTAGGCAATGTTGAACTTTTGGATATGCTGTAGGAAATTTCAATTTTTCAGACAAGTTGAAAAAGAAAGTTTTCTAAGTGTGTAAATGGAAGTACAAAGACAATATAAAAAATTGATTATTTAAGGGCAATTTTGGTAGGGGCTCGAAAAATTATTGGCACTATTTGGGGGGGGGGGGGGGTGTTATGCAAATATCATCAGTAATGTATGTTTAAAAGACACAATTTAACATGATCAGACGAAAATACCCTCAATTATTGAAATAGAGAGAAATTTATTGTTTTCAAAGTCAGAAAAGAGCAAGAGTGCGATCGACGGGAAGCTAATCGACGATGAAGTGACCGGAATGAGAGTACATCAGATTTTTTGCAATCGACAGAGGTAAGTTCAGTTTGTTTTGTTTTCTTGTTTTTGTTTTTGATAACTTGCATTGCATGTTAGGCTTGTGCTATGTTGATTGAAATTGTATATTTGGGTTAAAATAGAGATCTGAGAATGATTGTGATTTAGGTTAGGGTTTGAAATGTGGTTGAATATCTGTTGAGAAAGATTAAATTTTGCGTCATCGAGACTTTTTATAGGAGATCCGAGCTTTTTTTTAGTTGAGTCAAGTTTTTTTTTGGTGAAAATTAGGTTTTGGTAATTCGAGCTTATTTTATAAGGGATCGAGTTTTTTTTAATGGGATCAAACTTTTTATAAAAAGGATCGAGCTTTTTTTAATAGGATCGAGCTTTTTTTACATCGGATCGAGCTTTTTTGTGAAGGGATCGAGTTTTTTTTAAAGGGTCAAGGTTTTTTTACATTGGATCAAGTTTTTTTTGTTATGGGATCGAGCTTTTTTATCATGGGATCGAGCTTTTTTGTCATGGGATCGAGCTTTTTTTTTTAAAAGGTCGAGGTTTTTTATCATGAGATCGAGCTTTTTTTTAATAGGATCGAGTTTTTTTTTACATTGGATCGAGCTTTTTTGTCATGAGATCGAGATTTTTTATAAAGGGTCGAGCTTTTTTTGTAATGGGATCGAGCTTTTTTTCAATAGGACTGAGTTTTTTTTACATAGGATCTAGCTTTTTTGTAATGAGATCTAGCTTTTTTGTAATGAGATCGAGCTTTTTTGTATAGGATCTAGACTTTTAATTTTGGTTCCGAGCTTTTTTCAACTTAATGATGTTTTATTTCTGTGACATTGCAGATGAGAAATAGGTTGAGGGATTTGCTTAAAACTCCACAAGGAGACTGGTACGAAGGTAAATTGACTCAAGGTGACCATTTTGATGCCCTTGCCCATATAGACGATGCGCTGAACCGAGTCCCTACAGATTTTGCAGATGAAGAACGACGTCGGTTAATGGCATCGTGTTTTAGGCATTTCATGACGATGCATCGGGAGATGAAGTTTTTGGGTGGTGTTATCCATCGGTTGCTTTTGAGGGAGCTGCATCATAAGGGCCCAACAGATGATATGCAATTCATGTTAGGGAACCAGTCAATGAGGTTTTCGATTGTGGAATTTTACCTGATCACCGGATTACGGTTTGGAGTAGTATCGGACATGAGCGTGTATTCAGAAGTGGAGAATGGCATATTCCAACGGTACTTTCTTAGAGCCGATGAAGTTTCTTTAGAGGAGATGAGGGTTGTTGTCACTGTCAGAGAGTTTGTAGAGATGTACGATGTTGTGAAGCTCTACTTCATATATATGCTAAACTGGATACTGATGGGGGTGGACAGGAGATTCAAAATTCTAGTTTGGCAGTTTCGGCTGGTAGAGGACCTCGATGCGTTCCCATGGGATGCTGACATGTACATGCATTCCATTTACTCATTCAAGCATGCGCTTGACAGGTGATGAGAGGGGTTTGAGTGAAACAAGCAGGAAAAAAGGTGCTCACGTACATACGATGGAGACCTACAACATTTATTGTTGGTGTCCTAAATGTTATGGATACTTATCATACTTATCTTTGATGCAGATATTTGCTTTCGAGGTGATCCTTGATTTGGGCCAACAGTTCGGCCCCCGGAGGGTTACGGGTCTGTCTTCCCGTATTTTGAAGTGGGAGTTGACCAAACAACCAAGAGGGAAGAAGTTGGCCAAGATTTTCAAAGCCAGGGTATGTATTTTATTTGTTAATGTTTATATTAGTTAGTAAGTGTACAATTACATTGTTCTATCCAATATTTCAGATGTTTACGAGGAAGGAACTGGTGCCCACAGTAGCTGAGAGAGAGGCACCGTACTTTACGGGGCTAAACGAGGGGGGAGCCTGTATGTAGAGGAGGGCATGCTTCAGATTCTGCCTTGATCCCTCTACCTTCTACGGGAGCAGTGGGACAGAGGGTGGGTGTTTTACAGACAGGACCAGTGACAGTGAGGGATCTGAGCTCGAGGTTGGGGATTTAAAGGCCAGTGACAGTGAGGGATGTCAGACAGACCCCCCGCGAGAAAGGCATAAACATAGGCAGGTTCGGTTTATGGCCCTCAGACCTGCTACATCTACAGGTGATTTCCGTGAGGGCATTGGACGTGATGGAGAGGTAAGTTGAAAAGAAATTTTTGTTTTTCATTAATGTGACATGTTAATAGTTTTGTACTAATAATGTAGACATGATTTCAGGCCCCATGGGAAAATCTGTTGAACGATATGCTTGAAACCCTTCGGAAAAATGAGGAGGATCGACAACATCAACACTGGGAGTTGATGGATATGACCCGGAAGAGTGACGAGGATCGACATCAGCAGCACCGAGTGTTACTGGATTTGACCCGAGGGCTTAAGGGTTCAACCACACATACACACAGGGATAACCTACCACCCCCTAATCTAGACTTTAGTTCCAGAGACAGGACAAGTGGGTATACATGGGGGGGATGACAGACAGGACTGGTGGACATAGAGAGGACCCGCCTACCTGGAGGGGGTAAGGGGGGGGTAGGCAAGCCCAGAGAGTCAAGCTCAGTCGTGTACTAGTGATAGTAGGCCTGCTACACATACAACAGTCAAGTCGGACCTCCCAGCTATCCTATTTGGGTCGACCCAGCCCGAGCTCCACCTACCACCCAGCACAGCGATCCAACTACAGAGCTTCCCCCCACCCCGCACATCGATCCAACAACAGTGGTCCCCTACACCACCCAGTACATCGATCCAGCCATAGCAGTCCCTTCCCTTACCCAACACATCGATCCACGCGTAACGGTCATTTTCCTCACCCAGCATATCGATCCAGCCGTAGTGGTCCCCTACCCTACCTAGCACATTGATCCATGCACAACAGTCCTTTTCTCCACCAGTACATCGATCCAGCCGTATCGGTTCCTTCCCCCCAACACATCGACCGAGCTCTAGAGCTCTTCGGAGGCTGGAGTATCGCCTAGGAAGCGTATACTGAAACGCCAGTGGTAGTTACTGAGCCCTTACACAGATCTATACTGAGAAAAGAGGTTAAGGACATGACCCCAATCCATGAAATACATATTTGAGCCCCACACACTTGTGGACGCTGACCAGCTAGCGGCATACAAAGCCTTCAAGAAGAACATCAACGGGGAACTGTGAGTAAAACTTCATCTATGAGTTTGGCAGTGTTTTTATGTTTAATCAAATTTTTATAAAGCTAATCCAATAATTAAACAGACGTGATATGGACGTGCTGGCACCAGTCGACACCAAATGGTTTATGCGGATGCAGTCAAACTTCATAGGCTTGAAGGATATGGTACATACTTACGTGGTTTTCAAATTAATGTTTATTTAAATAATGTTGTATTGCTAACAATTCATTACTTACGTGTCAGCATATGGATGCATACCTCCATATTCTTCGGAAGCGTTAACGATGATTCTCCATTGTGTACAACTAGAGGATCAACGTATTGGATACACAATTATATGTAAGTAGTTATAAATTATTGGTATCGCATCTCGCTTTTTGGTTTTGTATTGTTGATAACTTCCTGTTAATGATTGTATGTACAACCATTTATGATGTTACAGTGGGAGAAAATGATGCTTCGTGATTCTCACTGGGTTGTGACCACGGCGAGGTAGAATGTGTTGCAGTCCTGATGGTTGAAAGAGGACCTTCAGACGGTCTGTGGAGCTACCACGAGTGGAAACCGCCCATGGCACGAGATTGACTTGGTAAGTGTTACACGGTGTAAATGATTAAAATTACAAATTGTTCGTATATCCTAACACCTTTTACATACTATTACAAGTCCTGATACAGTGCAACGTTGGGTGGCCAACATTGGGTCCTGGTGACCGTCGACCTTATTCTCGGGAAGCTGGAGATATTTGACCTCTGGAGACAGGATGTTCCTGTGCATATCAGGAAGCAGCAGGTCCTCCCATTACGGTGATTTTTGTCATCAATGTCAAATGACATGGGGTTCCACACTTCGTGACGAGGTGGTCGTCGGCTGTTCCCCAGGGAAAATAAGCCCTTCACGGTCAGCGTGGTCTCCACTTCTACGGTCCCCCAATAATAAAAATCGTAAGACATTCAATTTCATTAACGTGCTTAGAGATTATTTTTTTAAAGACGAATTGTAACGCGTTTTAATGTGTCAAATTGCAAGGGTAATTGTGATCCCCATACCTTGAGACTTATCGAGTACGTACTGGCGGGTCGACGCCCTTTCGATTGGTCGGAGGACGACATGAGGATCATTCAGGAGAAAATGGCTGTGGAGATTTTTTGTAACTTCAAGCCCGCCTAGAGATGGGTTGTATATTTTTTATATTTTTGACACTTTTTTATGTACAAAGACATTCTAATTCAGTAATATTATTTCAGTATTTTTAATGTTTCTGTTTCAAGTGTTTGCCATCAAATGTACGAAACACATTGCAAACCTTAAACAATATTACAATTGACATTGTCAATTTTTTTTAGTACAAAATAAGTTAACGAACAAGTCATACAATTCTAAATTATTACAATCTGATACAATTTCAAATGTTTACAATGTGATCAATGGAAATGTTGTCATTCATTCCCTATTAGAGTCCCTGTTAGGGCACGTCTTTTTGTTGTGTCCAATTGAATGACAGATGCTACACTTACGGCGGTATTCATCGGGAACATCTCTGCTTGGACTTTCATTAATCGAAGGTGAGTTAGAATATCTCCTGGAATTATGTCATAGTTGTCCACGTCTTCTACACAATTATGTAGTTGTCCTCTCTGAAGATGAGACATGTCGACCCACCTTCGGGCGTCCTGCTTTTCTTCTAGAGATTGGATTCAAAATCACCCTCTTAACAATGTCAGATGGCACAACACAAGTGGAAGGATGTCTAACTGGCATAATAGGAACCGAGTACGCTTCAATAAGTGTCTGTCTCTTGCAGTAGTCAGAACACAACGATATGAAATCTAAGTTTCGTTCCCTACAAAAAATAATAAAAATGGTGAGGTTCACATTTCAGTAATAGTAACCGTACACTAAAACTTGTAATGTACTTTACGGCAACGAGTGTGTGAGAACATGGAAAATGGTCAATTTGGAATTTGTTACAAGTGTAGGTCTTCCAGGCTAAATCAACAGTCCATTGTTTTCCAGATCGTTTCACCGAGAATATGTTCCGGTCGACTGGATTTACGGTAATAAAACCGCACTTCTCCACACGTTTTAAGATCACAAGATGTGCTGCGTCGGTCAACTGATGACGTATGAACTGTGCAGCTCGACAGAGATCGTGAAACCACCGCTGTAGCATATTCTTAATGAACTTAGCCAGAGTCAACATAGGCAGTTGCCATGCAAATTTTAGGCATGAGTTTATGCATGCTACAACATTTGTTGTCATCACACTGTACCTTCTATCGGGGCAGTGTACATGGGACCATTTGTGTGGACCGACGTCGATTACATAATCATATTCATTCGGGTGCAAGTTTCGTAACTCTTCCATGTGCCAGTTATATTTCAACTCGGTGTACGCTCGAGCTGCTTTATCCATTATCGCGACAACATCCTTTTTATGATATCGCTTCTTAATATTTTCTGAAAAGTTCCAACAACATATGGTATGGGTGGCATAAGGGAACACTTTAGAAATCCCTGCTTCAATGTTTACATGTCGATCATAAATGAAAACTAGATCATCAATATGACCTACGTCCAAAAACTATTCCCATGAAAGATTGTTTTCTAAGTCAGCTTACCCAAAAGCAATTGGATACACCTGTTCATTCTTATCTTGTGCTGTTGCAACAAACACTGTACCCCGAATCGTCCCTTCAAATGGGTACCATCAACGGTAATAACTAGACGCATACACGTCCAGAATCCTCTAAGTGAGGCACTAATCGATATGAAAAAGTAGAGGAATTTACCCTTTTGATCGCACTGTAAGTCAGTAATTGTGTTGGGATTCTTTTTGTTCCAAAACATAACCGAATGATGGCAGCAGTTGGAAGGTTTCCTCATCGTTTCATAGGTCAGTGACAACGTATAATCGAGAGCTTAGTATGCCTTACCGTACGTGATTTGGATTCCATACATTGTTTTCATGTTGGCGATTATGTCATTCGGATGCATTAGTCGACCATCTTGTTGTTAAAGTCTTGGTGCAACAACTTCTCCAATTATTATTGCACTAACTTATCGGTGGCGGCGATGAATCTCCTCCAACGGACAAGTGTGTTTTTTGAAAAAACTTCTTATTTGGAAGTATGTCCCTTCATCTCTCCTCACCGTTTATAACTTCCACTTACAGTTTTCCATCAAACAAACTAGATGTAATGTTGTCTTATTGGACCTTTTCACCTTTCATTAGAAGTTCTGCCGCATTGCAAAATGGCCTACTAGTCTCTTCAAATCCTTTTTCGTAGGAAAAAAATTACCATTTATATATCATGCTTGTAGGTTCATTTTCATCCAAGTTGTTACTTCCACCTATACCAAACGAGTATGATTCTACTCCTGGAATAACCCACGTCGTGGTATTATTAGAATCATCTGGAGTTACATTAGCCCGGACCTAGGAGGTCTCAGCTATATCTGGTGCACTGGAACTAAAGTTGTGTACACGTTTTGTATGTCTTTCCGTTTGGACAGGTTCTTCATCATCCTCATTTTTCTCTACATTATCTACTGGATTATAATTTGCCTTATTATCCACCTCATGAATCGGCCCAACATTTGGTGTTGTATTCTGCTCATTGTTGATATCATTGTAGATCTCATTGTATTGGTGGTTGTACTGCCTACCATTCATCTCAATTTGACAACCAAATACATCGTCGAATTGAGGTCCTACTATATCAGCTTGGTCGGCTACTTCTGGTGGGACACCACACATGTTTTCTCGACCTTCGATCCCACTTCTTTCTGTCAACAACTAGTTGCTTCCACGTAACGATCGAAATTGTTGGGTGTTTTCACGATGAGGAATATCTTCCCCTCTTACATCTCCTGGTGTCCTCTCAATTAGATTAACACATACTTGAGAGATCACCCTATCTTCCCCTAGCATAAACTAAACATCATCGTCGTTTCTTATAAATGTACGACATATAGTTCCAAGAACGATTGATATAGACTGTAGATCAGTATTGTATTTGTTCTCATCATACTTCACAACGGTTTGCACGATCGACACTAGTTCGTCATAAGTCATATTCTTTGACACATACAAACCTTGGTTATCGGAACCTAAATACCTTTGACTTCCGTCGGGTAATTACTCCCATCGACTGTTGTAAGATATGACTATTCTCACCCTATCCATTGTCCTATCAAAATCATCATCAGAAACTATTATTAAGAAAATAACATTTAACATTAAATTTACAATTATAAAAGATTAAACAAAAATCTTAAGTGTAAGCGATTGAGCTTATTTTTTTTGTTAGGGATCACGTTTTTTTTTGTACATGATCCAGCTTTTTTTGTAATGGATCGAGTTTTTTTTTGTCATAATCAAGCTTTTTTTGTACGGGATCGAGTTTTTTTTTTGTACATGATCGAGATTTTTTGGTATATGATCTAATTTTTTTGTGAGGGATCGAGCTTTTTTTTTGTACTTAATCGAGCTTTTTGTAAAATGGCTTGAGTTTTTTTTTTAACGGCTGAAACTTTTTTGTACACGATAGAGTTTTTTTTTGTAAGGGATCGAGTTTTTTTAAAATGGTTCAAGCTTTTTTTAAAATGGTTCGAGCTTTTTTGCCCAAGATTTTAAATTTGTTAGCACCACTTCAAAACAGCTCGGACAAATGTAAAAAACACTCTGAAATAAAAAAAAATGTACGGACCATTTACAAAATAGATCGTAAACATTTTAAAAAATGCTCGGATCAATGTAACAAAATCTCGGACACATTACAACTCGTAAACATATCAAAAAAACTGAAGACAAAATGTTTATATATGTTCATACATTGTTAAATCACACAAATGCATGAAAAAATAAAAATGAAGATCGAAAATATTTGTTATCTTCTTGTGCAATATCTGGAGAGAGACTCATTTTTTGGAGAGAAAGAGAGAAGTAATATATTGATTTTCAGACAACTTTTTTGAAGAGGGAGGAAGGAGGTGCCTTTTAAAGATTAAAGAATCGATTATTTAAGGGTAATTTTGGTAGTTCACCATAATAGGTGTCTTTTAAACTTAACTTATTAAACTGGTGACATCACTGCAACTCACAAAAAAAATGGTGACATTTCTCACAATTTCCACTTTTGGTAGTTCACCATAATTGGTGCATTTTAAACGTAAGCTATTAAACCACTCACTTGTGTACAACAAAAGTTAAAAAAGGTGACATTCTTACCATTTCCACTATAGTCACATACTCATATTATCTAACGATGCCCTTTTCGGTCTTCAATTCCAGTCTTCAAGTAACTATCAACATTAAGAGTTATTAACCCTTTAAATTACCTAACAAATCCCCTTGTTAGTCTTCAAGTAACTATTAACATTACTAGTTATTAACTCTTTAAATGTTCACTAAAAGGGAACCAAAAATGTACTCAATAGGTAATGGGGCACCATATATATATATATATAAGTTAAAAAAATAAAAACAAACATCTTAGAGCATCTCCAATATAAATATATATTTTTGAATTTCTAAATAGTGTCACATCAACATTTCTAATCTTTATGGGTTCACTTTAAATATGCATCCATTTTATGACCAATCATAATAAAACAATTATGACATTCTATCTTCTCTTTTATTTTACAATTAAATGAGCTTTAATATTATTGGTCGAAAGAGTTAGAAATCATAGTCAACATTTCTAGGAGAGTTTTTATAATTAGATGTTCAACTCCATATTCTCTAACTTTTTGTTTGCCACATTATCTCTATATTGAAGTTAAATAATTGTATTGGAAATAGTTTTTCTAACTTTTTAACTATATATTATATATGACAGTTAATTTTTTCCAAATACATATGTGCATCGGAGATGCTCTTATATATAGAGAAGTACTACTCATGTACTTTTTTTTTGTTTTTCATTTTAATCAACAAAAATGATTTGAGATTTAGGAAGAAAAACATGACTCAAATCTACAACATCATGTGTAGGTGTGTGAGGGGCATGCCGTTACATACTACTTCCCATTTGTTATTTTCATTAGTTGATAGTTTTGTTGTAGCATTCTATAAATCATCATGTATGCAGGTATATTATGCTCACTTTAAAAGTACCTAAAAATTTCCAGGAAATGGAAAAGAGAACAGAAAGGGGAGACAAGCTGAGGGAATTGATTGTACATACATGCACTGTTAGCTTTTTAATTAAGTTGTAGTGTTCCCAGTTACATGTGTTTGTTTAGCAACTACTTCCTCCATTAAATTACAAACAACCCCTTTATTTAACACCACCAGTACAACCTACTCTAAATATAACCCATTTGCAACAAATAAAAGAAAAAGAAATAATAATTCAATTATCACTAAAATTATGGATAAAAAACAAAAATTATATTTCCCTGTTAATTAATTCTCTGTCTCCCTTTGGATTTTGTGATAAAGATGGCAACAGCTTGTGATCTTGTATCGTTGGTTATAATTTTGATGTCGTTTTGGATCCATGAAGGGCATGCAGACGCGAGAACTGACGTGGTGTCACGTTCTTGTGGGAAAGTGAACGCGACAAGACCAGAAATTGTTGGGCAGCGTTTGTCAAGTATGTCGAATGAGATGAAACGAGGAATGGTCAGTGATTCAAAGTTTGCAATAAGTGAATCTGGAGAGGCTCCTGATAAAGTGTTCATGTTGAGTCAGTGCATGGAAGATCTCTCTAATCAAGAATGTGAATCTTGCTTCTATCAGGTCTACCATCTCTTGCAGAATTGTTTGCCCTCCAATGGTGGTCGTGTTTATCTTGATGGATGCTTTGCTAGGTTTGAGAATTATAATTTCTTTAAAGAAGTCAATGGACCTGCTGATAGTAAGGTAATTTTCCCATTTGATCATTTGATATTCATCGTATAATTACTGTGTTTGTGGGATCTGATCAGAGCTTATTTGATTAATTATTTCAGTCATGGGATTTCTAGGGTATTAATTATTAAGTCTATGTGAAGATAGTTTCATTGCAAAATTCTCATTTTATACTAAATCCTGTCAATTTAACAATTTATCCATCTATATGGAGCAATTAGAGCCTTCTGGTATACGTAAATTAACCTTTTTTATTTGAAGTATTACAATAGGACTGTCGGGATATGGGATCCGGATATCTACTCTCGTACCTGTAAAATGCTTATGGTAGGACTTGAAACTCTCACAACTAGTCTGAAAGGGAGGTGGAACTTAAAACCCTCACCACTATTATGAAATGGAGATGCATTGCCACTTCTACTAAGAGTTGATACGTTTATGCAAATTAGGCTTGACTTGATATAAAAGTGTTTAAATAATTAGAAGTTTATTAGATGAATAATCTGTTACTTGTGAGTCAAGCGGTTAATTTCCACATGAGATCGACCCTTAAGCAAATAGAGTCAATTTAGTTTAGTTAGGTTGTTTTTTTTTTCATGATTTATTTGATAGATTAAAAATTAACATTTTGTTACACTTTGATTTTGTGTTGGATTGATAAAAAGTAGAGATGCGGCAATGATATTGAACCAGAAAAGGAGTTCAAAGAGTTGGTAGAGAGAGTGACGATGAAAATGGTTAAGAAAGCCCCAGGAAATAGAGGGTTCGCAGAAGAGCAAGAAAACACAAATGGGTTGTCAGCCTATGGAATTGCTACTTGCTGGAAAACCCTAGACAACCAAAGCTGTGCTACTTGCCTTCTTCATGCAGCTTCTTCTTCCTCATCTTGCTTACCATCAATTGAGGGTCGTGCTCTCAATGCTGGCTGCTATTTGCGTTACTCTTATTACGCATTTGCCAATTCCAGAAGCCGTAAAAATGATAACTCAGGTTCGTTGTATGCCCGTGTCACGTGGTTCGGATCTTTCAATTCTCTTTTTTTTTCTCTCCATCAAAATTCACAATGTTAATTGATTCTTGAATGTATGCATCCTAAAATCTTCAAATAATGTTCTATATTGAGACTTAGTGGATGATAGAATTTGATTTTATTGATTTTGATATATGTAGGTACTTATCATGCATTATTGTACTTCTCATATGCTGTTTATGGGCTTGCGGTATGCTTTTTGGCAATTGGAGTTGGGTTCTATTTGGGTAAAGTTAGTTACAAAAGAAAGCTTCGCAGGAACATGCAGAAAGGTACTCAAGAAATTTTATTTATTTATTGATTGCTTTAAGTGTTCAAGGATGCATTTAGGAGTTAGGACTGCTTGAGATTATAAAACAATCATATTCTCTAATGATTTTGTACTAGAAAAAGCAATAATCAAGTAATACAATTCATAATGGTACCACGATGAGTTCGATATCTAATCTGAATTTTATATGAACAAATATAAAACTTATGATTGTTGATTAACGAGGAATGTAACAAATTAAAGAAATGCATATTATTTGCTGTAGTTCAGCTAAAGACAAAAGTCTGCATTAGGATGGAACCGATAACCACCAAATTTCACAAAATTTGAACTTCTTTAGAATTTAGATTTCAGCATAGCAGAAACTCATGATTGAGCATTAGTAATATTATAAAGAAACTGATCATTTACAGCATGTTTCCTATGATTTCATGTGTGATGTATGAAATGAAGGGGAGGAAGTGGATTTATCAGCATTGCATGGAACCCTACAGTTCTTGCAATTCAAGTACTCAACAATAGACAAAGCAACTGAATCCTTCAGTGAAGCTAACAAGCTTGGTCGCGGAGGGTATGGAGAAGTGTTTAAGGTATGTTCTATAGCTTCATCTTTGTTTTCAGCCAGAAAAGAACATATAATTGTTCAAAGGGTGATTGATTATTGATTCGAGGTCCAGAAATAGTCTATAATGAAAATGATACAGTTTTGAGGTTCAGAAAAGGAAAGAGAAAATAGTATCTGGTCCATCTGGATCACAAATCAAATAACTGATGAACGTTCTTTATTCGATCTGTTCTATAATTTGGAACTTCGTAAGAGTGTATATATATTTATTTGAGCAGGGAACCCTCCAAGATGGTAGAGAGATAGCAATAAAACGATTATTTCTAAGTAGAAAGAACAAAATAAAGGAGATATGCAATGAAATGGACATAATTAGTAGAACCCAACACAAGAACTTGGTTCGGTTCCTTGGTTGCTGCTTCACCAATGCAGACAGCTTCTTTGTCTATGAATACCTCGCAAACAGAAGCCTTGACCGCATCTTGTTTGGTAAGCAATCTGGTGGATCAACCTCATTTTAATTATATATGCATCGATTTCTCGTATTTCATGTGTCTAAAACAATCTTGTAATGGTTTTTCTGCTACTGATATGGAAGAAAGACCTGGAGGAGAAAAAGAAACTAGATTGGAAAACGAGGCTTAGAATTATCATGGGAACAGCTGAAGGTTTGGAATACCTCCACAATAACCGTCAAATTCGGATCATTCATTGTGACATCAAAGCCGGTAACATCTTATTAGACCTGAAACACAGACCTAAAATTGCAGACTTTGGCCTGGCAAGATCTTGTTCTAGTGACAAGTCCAATATCATCAACACTAGTATAGCTGGTACACTGTGAGTACACTTTTACTTCATTGATTATTATTCCTTCTTTGATAATCTTCTTAAATGGAACATGTATATGACACTTATTTTTCAATTTCTTTGACTTTCTTGGCTTGTGTAGAGGTTATATGGCTCCTGAATATATTACAAAAGGACAATTAACCGATAAAGTAGACGTATATAGTTTTGGAGTTCTTGTACTAGAAATCGTTAGCGGTGTGCAAAACAACAAATTTTCATCTGATGATTCTTCCGAGACTCTAGTTGTCAACGTAAGTTCTCCGTAACATTTCAGATTATGTTATCCTAAGTTTTAAGAGTATACGTTAAAGATTCTGTTTTGACTTCGTAGACATGGAAGCACTTCCTAGCAAAGACAGTGTCAGAAATGTTAGATAATAGCATGGAGAAGAGTGAAGAGAACGTTGAAGAAATGGAAAGAGTAGTTTGGGTGGGATTGTTGTGTACACAAGAATCAGCAAGTCAGAGACCAACGATGAAGAATGTAGTTGAAATGTTAAAACAAAAGGAAATGAGATTGCCAACACCATCAAAACCTCCATTTACAGATGAATGTATGGAATTATCAGGCTCTATTCACCGCCGCTATAACTAATTAGGAATATTCATTTCTTTTATTAATTGTCAACTTTCTCAAACGTCTATGATAGCAGATTCTTTTGAGTATGATCGTCTCTAGATATTTTGGGACCCCATCCATTTGATTATATTAGTAAAAATCGAGACCCCATATAAAAGTCATTATCATTAACATAAAAAAATTAGATAAATAATTATTCATTTACCAAATACTGTGTAATCTACATCAATTAAAACAAAAGGATTTATCGTATCTAATAACATAAAAATAAAATATTGTTTAAATTTATACTCTTCTAGCTTTCTAAAGTGTAAATTTACAAAGGCAGCCCATCGACGGAGAGAGAGCACGACGATTTTTACTTAGACGATATCAAACTTAACTAATTTAACAACGATGTCTGGTAATTTGATACTCTGCTATGTTAGAACAAATGCTAATTTAAAATTCAATTAGGCCTTTATGTTTACTTTTATTAAATTGACTAGTAAGTTAGGCCTTACGTGAAGGAAGAAAATAAATAAATAAAAGATCTTAAATGTTTGAGATTGGAGCCTTTTCAAACTTAAATATATTGGGTTCTGAGGCCCCTAATTTAAAGCAAAATAAGAAGAAGTAGATTAGACCAACTGGAGCCTACAAATGGCTAGGTTTGCTGGCCCCTTGGGCCGACCCTGCTTTTTAGTTCTCTTACTGGAAAGCAATTCTAATTAGGTCTTTTAGTTCTAGCTGAACTTTTTTTTTTCTAAGATGAAAAAAAAATCAGTTTTATTTTTGTTACTGGTAAATTTTGGATGATGTGACACGTCAGCAAAAGACCAGAGTCAGGGGTGCCACGCCACTAAGGGACGATAAGATTAAGTCAACTCAAGAAGGATGGAGAAAACTCGACCAGTCCCCCCTGACCTAAACCACGCAGATGATCTGGGGAGTGAATATGATCGGGTTGTCAAGATGGTCGGGGAAATAGACGATCGGACGCGTGACACATGGACAACACTAAGGTTTGATGGAATCACGACTCGAATACGTTAAAAAGAGTTTGACTTGAACAAGGCTTCTGGAAGCGCATTTTGATAAGGAAACATACTTCCTTATAGACATCAGAATCCATATTAGGAAAGAGATCTAAAGACAATTAAAGTACAAATAAACTCCAAACAAGGAAGAAAGAAGGCACGACTCAAAGAAGTTAGAATTTCATTAAACGACAAAGACTTTCCTTACATGTAGAATTAGGGTTCTATGCATGCATAAATAGACCCCAAAAATATCCATAAAAAGGGTGAACGCATTTTGATTACCGAAAGCACGAGAGAGAGATTGAGTGTGTAATCTTTTTCCAACATATTGAATTTTTGTTGCTGCCGTTGGCAAACGTGGATGTTTCCCCACTTTGGGGTTTTACCATGTAAAACTCTACGTATTATTTACTTTCTCATTATTTTTGTTTGCAGTTAGTTGCTACTTTATTTTAATTGTGTGACAAGGGATTAGTCTAGAAATCATCGTTAACAATTGATGTTATAAGGAGGGCTCGAACCTCCGATAGTATTCAGTTTACGTTATTAATTAGGAAAGAAGCTAGCTAAAGGCGACGTTATGGACACTTAAAGAGACAGAATCCCATCCCCTCGCAATGTTGACACGACACGTGATGCTAATTTTTGGAGAATTTAGAATGCCGGATGTAGAGCAGTTCAAAGCCAATACTGACCCGCAAGAGCATGTAAGGAGTTACCAGAGTGCAATGACGCAGTATGATTATGATAACGCCCTCATGTGTCACATGTTCCCATAAACGTTGAGAGATCAGGGATCCAGATGGTTTGGAGGGTTGTCCGCAGGTTCCATTAGGAATTTTGACGAGTTAGTGCAAGCATTTATCAGGCAGTTCATAGGAAACATCCAGCGAAGGAAGTCCATATCAACCTTGTCTACTTTGAAGCAAAGGAAAGACTAGAAGTTGAAAGATTACTTGACTAGATTCTCACAAGAGGTGTCAGAAGTGTAAGATCCAAATGATGATGCAGTAGTGTCGGTGTTCATCAATAGTCTACAACACAGCCATCTGACCCTAAGCTTGAGGCAAAAGGGACCGACCACGTACGCGAACATGGTAGATCATGTCGGTGGATACGTCATAGCAAATGAGGAACAACTAGCTCATGATGGAGAACTTATACACGGGGGTCTGCTCGAAATTAGCTAGAAGCACAATGACGAAAACCCAAAGAGAGCAGTGGAGGAAAAGGTAATAATGGACAAAAGGAGGATGATAAAGGTGGTAGGCACTTCAAGAGGCAATACACAAACTATACTCTACTGGCCATGGGGCTAGAAGAGATCTTAAATGTGATAGAAGATAAGAATCTGTACAAGAAACCCCTGAAGCAGTCAAGTTTTGCTAGAAGAGACACCATCAAGTACTGGAGGTTTCACCAAGAGAACGACCATGAAACCTTAAAGTGTTATCAGCTGAGGGACTATATCGAAAAGATAAATAAGGAAGGACACCTCAAGGACATGATCCTTAGGAGTGGGGAGGACCGATGCAAGAACACTATGATGAAGGAGCGAGATAGAAATCAGAAGAGTCCTAGGAGAGATTTAGGTAATGGGCCAATCAATACCATCTTTAGTAGACTATACCCCGGGGGTAACAGTCGAAAAAGGATGTCCAAAGTTAGAGATATTTGGGGTTTATTCCTTAAAGAAGTAATTTATAAATGGATTAATGAAATAAATAAATAAAAAGTTCAATTCATTCTTGTTGTGTTGTTTATTTTATAACTTGTGCATATTAACATCCTGGATTGTCGGATGTAATCTCGAACTATGTATATGAGTGTCATATACGGATGGATACAGTAAGAGACATGCAATCTAAAGAGTCCATAGATATCAAATAAAGTTGGGTATTTTATTTGTGGTTCTATAGTTGCGGTCAATTCCGTAATGTACGGTGATTCTATCTAGAATCATTCATATGAAATATGAGAATGGAGGCACCTTGTATGATGTGATCATATAGGACTGGGTCATGATCTATGTGAATCTCTTACCAAGATCCGTTTACTGATGAGATTTATATATATCAACTAATGACAACTATATATCGGTGATCTTAATCCAGAGTGTCTTGTCGACTCATTCAAGTTAGATCGTAGTCTTTGACATACCATGGGTGAGGTCGGATGCAATTCCTGATCAATATGCTCCGTATGTTGGGATTACGGTTTGGCTTATGGCTGAGAATGTTTGTACACAATAGTGGAATCCACTCATTCTTATGGGAAGTAGATGGTAGTTTTCTTAATGGTTGATTCGGGGCTTGGATAATATGAGTGCTCTCCAAATTCCGTGAGGAAATAGGGTTTATTGTCCATTAGAAAATCAACGGTACTTAAAGGATATATGTAATTAGAGGGATATAACGGACATTATGACCTAACTCTAATTATGAACTACTGTGGAAGATCACACCGTGTGTAATAGCTGTATCGATAGATACCGAGTTGTATCGGTCTGTGTAAAAGCGTCTGCGGTTGAGAGAGTGCAGCTTCGGGTTTATACTAGAATAACACCGGAGTTAATAATCAAGAAATATTAATTAAAGAGTTTAATTAATGATTCCGAGAATTATTGGAGCTCAAAATACTGTGGATCCATTAGGTCCCTTACTAGCCCGATCGATTTAGGTAACAAGGGTGAGGATTAATTAATTGGATTGCCCAATTAATTGTGTTACGAAAGTGACACATATCTATTCGAAAAATTAATTGAATAATGAGATTATTTAATTAATGAATAATGGTGATTAAATAAATTAAATAATGAGATCATTTAATTATGTTATTAATCACTAAATGAAAAATGTTTGTTGATATTTGTTTTTGAATAAAATAAGATAATATGATTATTTTATTTTATTAAATTAAATATTTAATTTTTGAATTTAAATAGTTTAAATTCAAAATAGATGGTATCTTTTAATAAAAATAAAATAAAGATTTTATTTTAAATAAAAATAAAATAAAGATTTTATTTTAAATAAAAATATATCATGAGATTTTTTAAAAGAGGAAATATATATATGATATATATTTTTTAAAAACCAACCAAAATATTTTTTAAAAGTGCAAGTTTTATAATAAAAAGATATCATGAGTTATTAAAAGAGGAATATATATATATATATTTATTCTTAACAAACACACAAATGACGCATGCAACATTCTTTGAGAAAGGAGGGATACAAGTGTGAAACGGTGTGTATCAAAAAGAGAGACACACAACACTGATTAAAAGAAGAGAAATATACCGGTGCATGTGTTGAAAAGAGAGAAAAGTGCAAGTGTTGGACAGAGAACATATTTTGTGTACAAGTGTTGTGCACTGATATCGAAGAAAGAGTTTTTTCAAGTCTTTTTTCTATATCCTCCATTCAAGTTCCTGAGACCGTGACGCCTCCAATCGCAGTTACCAGTCCCAGGAGATAGCGAGGAAGATCGAGTGATTCAGATTGGAGCATATCGTAAAGTGAATGAGTCTCCAAACGTTGGTAAGAATTTTTTTTCTTCTTCTTTATATTGATTACATTTTCTTGTATATACGTATATTTTATTATTGTAATAATTATATGTATAAGTTCTGAAAAAAATTATGATCTCAAGTTCACTTGTCCTAGATCGTTTACGATATATATATATAAAAAATAAAAATCTATTTTTATTGCGTGACTGGTGAACGGGGTTTCAACAATTGGTATCAAAGCCTGATTTGTTTTTCGGAACTTGAAATTGTTTCAATGCTCCTGTATGTATAATTGTGTAGGCACTGTTTAAATTGACTGTATGATATTTTTATATGTATATATATTTTTTAATTTACAAAAAAATATTTAATCGTTAATTATATGTTACTGTGGATTTAGGGTTTATAGGCTATATAATATACTTTTTTTATATTTTTATTTTTACTGTTATTGTATTCTAAAAAAAATAAAAAATAAAAATTGTAATCTATATTGAAGACCTGAAAAAATCGCGAAGAATGATTCATGAGATGAATCGGAGTGACCTGAAGAGACTGGAAGACTCGAAAATTACAAGAAGATCAATGAATGCCTTGTGGGTATTTTTTGTAATTTTAGATTTCAATCTTTTAGGTTAAGTAATCCACAATACTCAGTTAATTCATGTATGTTTTATATTATGTGAAGATAAAAGTATTGCCATGCATACGTATGTTATTTACATTAGATGTGCCTACACAAATATATTTGATATGTTATACATGCATCATAGCCTGATATTTTATGTATTTTTTTTAATGTGATTAGAATGAACAATATACATAATTGGCTATGAAAATAAGATTAGTTTTTTAATGGTTAAAAAAATTGATAAATCTCATTAATATTAATCTAGTTATTAAAAAGTTTAATAAGTTAGATTAATAGGGTCATTTATTGTAATTAAGATTAATATGATTGATAACCTAATAATAAATGTACCAAATAAAGTGTTAGAGTTTTAATAGTTAAAATTTGGTAAACACTAACATAATAATCTGAACTTAGCAAATAGTTTACAAAGGCTTAGATTATTCACTAATAGATTGGATTTTTAATTGTTAAAAATCATTAATAATTTATTAGTTGATTAGAATTTGATTCTAATTAGTTAATGTGTTAGATAACTTGATTAAAATTAGCCGTTTGATCATGTAGAGTCTAGATGCATTAACAGATAATAGAAAATCTTATTTATAAAATAGTGAGTGGGAGATGGATATATGACATATATATCCCGTAGTCTCCATCATTAGTTCAATGCCGTGAAATCTGAGTGGGGCCTCGTGATGGCTTTGCTTTCGTCATTTATAAAGAGGGTTTCCATAAAGATCAATACTAAGGTTGACTTTCTAACGGATAGGATTTCTTAGGGTATTTCGGGAATGACCGACCCTAAGGCGGTAATTTTTGAGTAAAGCTTGTGAGATCTGAAATGATGGGTTACAATCACGAAGGTTTTGATTAAGTTTGTTAATTAAAAACCCGACTGAATAGACGATGGTTGAATGATATGGAATAAGAGTTATTCTAGAATATCATTTGATTGAGAATATCTCGATCCAACATGCAAAGACTTGACCGACCCTAAGACGGTACCTCTTTGTGGTATGTTAGATAGTCGTGGTATAGTAACTAGTTTTAGGGTAGTTCTAGTTCGTTAAACATGTTCATGTATCATGTTTAAATTTATACCAAAGCACTCGCACTTGTTTTAAATAAATGACTGAATAAATGTTTTATTTATTTCAGCAATAATATCTTCTGCATTACTTCAAATTCTCGCAAACGACAAATAACCTGGTGATAACTACAATAGGTGGAAACTTAACATTAATGAAATGTTGGTCACTAAAGACCTCAAGTTTGTGCTTACGGAGGAATGTCATCCAGCGTTTGCTGCCAATACCACACGAACTGTTCATGAGATATACCAGCGATAGATCTCATCTGATGAGAAGACCCGAACATATCTGTTGGCTTCAATGATAGACGTACTTGTCACAAAGCGTGAAGCAATGACTTCAGCATTCGAAATCATAGAGTCACTGCAACCTATGTTCGGGCAGCCCTCCGAGCAAAAGCGACAAGAAGCTGTTCGTTCCGCTATGCTCACGCATGAAGGAAGGTAAGTTAGTTAGGGAACATGTCCTGAGCATGACGTCTTACTTCAACATAGCAGTAGAGGTCATTGGCGAACCCATTCAAGTGAGCATCATACTGACAACTCTTCCAAAGTTTTGATTAGTTTAAAGGAAATTATGGGATGAACAAGTTAAAGTTCAGTCTTACACAGTTGATCAATGAGCTTGCTATCTTTGAGTCCTTGACTATGAACAACAATGGTAAGACCGATGAGGCAAATGTTACCAAGCCATCTTCCTCCTTTAATAATAAAAGGAGGAAGAGGTCTGCTGGGAAGGCAAAAGGTAAGCCCAAACCCAAGAAAGCCCAAAACAAGAAGAAGTCCAAGAAAGGTAAATATGATTTACTTGTTCTTGGGTCGTGTTTAGTGGAAGATGATTCTTCAGCCTAGATAGTTGATTCAGGGGCCACTAACCATGTTTGTTCTTCTTGCAATGGACTGGTTTTAGGAAACAGCTAGAGGAGGGAGCCTCCTCAATGTGTATGGCCGAATGGTCAGGGGATGTCGTGTCGGCACAATCAGTGAGCGTAATTAGATTATATTTTTGTAATAATTATATATTGTTGGACAATGTATTTTATATTTCTGGATTTACACAGAATTTGATTTTCGTTTCTAAATTGTTAGAACAAAAATATTCTATTTCTTTTAATAATAAATTTGTTATTATTGGAAAGAATGATGGTTCCTGATTAGGATACAATACCACCTAGACATAGTGAGAGGGTTGCGAGACAACCCAAACGCTATTTAAGAATAGATGAGGGACAAGATGTTATCTCTGTTGATAGTGTGGATGATCCATTGACATTTAAGAATGCAATGGAATATTCTGATAAAGAGAAATGACTTAAAGCCATGAATCTCGAGATGGAGTCCAAGTACTCTAACTCAGTCTGGGATCTTGTAGATTTACAGGATAGGGTAAAACCCATAGGGTGTAAGTGGATCTACAAGAGAAATAGAGGAGTAGACGAGAAGGTAGAGTCTTTCAAGTCAAGACTAGTGGCCAAAGATTATACCTAAAAAGAAGGGATCGATTATGAAGAGACGTTCTTGCCAGCAACCATATTTAAGTCTATTAGGTTTCTTTTGTCTATTGCTACCTATTTCGATTGTGAAATTTGGCAGATGGATGTCAAAACTGCATTCTTGAATGACAATCTTGACGAGAGTATCTATATGATGCAACCAGATGGATTCATGTCTCCAAATCAAGAGCAAAAGGCTGGCAAGCTGCAAAGGTCCATCTATGGACTTAAACATGCATCTAGATCTTGGAACATAAGGTTTGATGAAGTGATCCAAACCTATGGCTTCGAGCAGAACATCGATGAGCCTTTTGTTTACAAGCACTCATTGACAAGAAAGTAGTTTTCTTGGTCCTATACATATATGATATCCTACTATTTGCGAATGATGTGGGAGTGTTGTCTGATGTAAAAGGCTTGCTGGCTAGCCAATTCTAAATGAAAGATTTAGGAGAGGCATGTTATGTTCTAGGGATCCAACTTTTAAGGGAACGAAAGAAAAAAACTCATAGCATTGTCTTAGGCATCAAATATCGATAAGATTTTTGAACGATTTTCGATGCAGAACTTCAAGAAAGGTAATTTACCTTCCAGGTATGGAGTTCACTTGTCTAAAGAAAAGTGTTCTAAGACACCTCAAAAAGTTAAGGATATGAGATATGTACCCTATACATCGACAGTAGGTAGTCTCATGTATGTTATGTTATGCACGAGACTGGATATCTGCTATGCAATGGGAGTAGTCAGCAGATATCAGTCCAACCCAGGATTAGCTCATTGGGTTGCTGTCAAGACAATTCTTAAGTATCTTTGGAGAACGAGAGACTATATGCTAGTGTATTCTGGACAGGATTTGATCCCGTTAGGATACACGGATTCTGATTTTCAGTCAGACAGGGATTCTAGGAAATCCAAGTCTGGATCAGTATTTACCGTAGGTGGTGGAGCCATTGTGTGGAGAAGTATCAAACAATCCTGCATTGCTGACTCCACTATAGAAGCTGAATATGTAGCCATTTATGAAGTTGTTAAAGAGGTTGTTTGGCTCTGTAAGTTCTTGAGTGATCTGGAAGTTGTTCCAGATCTAGATAAGCCTACCACACTTTATTGGAATAATAGTGGTGTTGTGGCTAATTCTAAATAACCACAAAGCCATAAGAGAGAGCAACATATAGAGAGAAAGTATCATCTCATTAGAGAGACAGTGTAGAGATGAGATGTGGTCATCACCAAGATAGCCTCACAAGACAATCATGTTGATCCATTTACGAAGACCTTACTGACTAAAGTGTTTTCGAGTCACCTAGATTGTTTAAGGTTATGAGACATGCCTCACATGCTTTAGTGTAAGTGGGAGATGTTTGGGGTTTATGACCTAAAGATGTAATTCGTAAATGGATTTATGAAATAAATAAAAGAAAAAATTCAATTCATTCTTGTTGTGTTATTTATTTTATAACTTGTGCATATTAACATCCTGGATTGCCGGATGTAATCTCGAATTGTGTATATGAGTGTCATATACGGATGGATACAGTAAGAGACGAGCAATCTAAAGAGTTCATAGATAGCAAATAAAGGGGAATGATCGGGCTGAATCTGAGAAGACTAGGGACACGTAGGAGGAATTGCGGCTTTAGTGGCCTCAGTTGGTTTGGATGGGATAGTACAGGACGTTGAGACCACCTGATCATTCTTTTTCATGGACCGCCGCTCCTTTAGAATCAGCTAAGTTAAGGTCCCTTAATCCTTCTCCTCCTCATCCAAAAGAATAGGATCAATCACCGATCGAGACGGCAATGGGTCGGCCTCACTTTCGATTTCCTCCCTTTACTGATATCCTTGGTATAGAAGATCCCTCAACTATCTTAGCCACTTTACTGCCATGGAAGTTATCGTCATACTTGTTTCTATGGGATTCACCCCTATTTGACTCCTCTCAACTCGCCTATCCCTTGTGGGCTTATCTCAGCTCGATCTTTCTCTACTGGACTTCTCACGATCAAACCCCTCTATGGAGGAATGCACCCGACCGAACCTATCTCTAGATGATCCCATCCGACCACTTCGAGGGGGAGGGGTATCACGTCTGTTGCTATAACTTGGTCAGCAGGAACCGTCGAGAAGTCACAATCAGACTCATATACATGTTCCATCAAATCGTGTTCATGGGGGCAATGCCCTGAGCCACTTGATCAGCAGCTGCTTTCCTTCTTACCCGATCAAGGTTCTTAGCCTTTTTAGGCATTACAGTAAGTAATGGGCAAATAGAGAACAGTAATATTAGCATGCCATTACCAGGAAGTTTAAAGACAGAGACTTACGACGCCTGTGCCTAGTGGATATCTCGGGAAAGAGACTCAATTCAATTAACTCATGCTCTAAGTATAAGCTCTGGTGGTTCCTGACCTCCAAAGCAATCTGGGCTGCCTTAACAACTGTGTCGGCTTGTTCCCGGGTCATAATGGGTATAGTTTAGTTCCATATTCGGGGCAACAAAAATGAATCAGGACACTACTTCGACTTAGCCGATGAGTTGAATCGGCCACCACGGCCTCACCCCAATCTTCGTTGATAAATGACCATATGTTCTTCCAATATTTGTTAGAAGTTGGAAAACCCCAGATGAAACCCTTGTGGTCTTTATGTGTTGGAGGGGCAAGCTTTTCTTTTTAACCATGAGGGATCCAATTACTCGATGACATCGATTGGAGATAAAATGTCCCATATGTATCTGATTGACCCAAGCTATAGAAATTGCGTATCTTCTGGGGGGGAGGGGTACTTCGCCCTAATTCTTTTTCCATAAATGCCATAGACTGATTAACACCCGATATGAATTGGGGGTCAGTTGAGCGGGGGAAACACCCGCACCTGCAAGAAGCAGGCAATGAAAGGTTGAAAGGGGAGAGTGACCCCAGAGGACAACATGGCCCCATAAATCGTAACTACACAAGGGGGGATTCCACACTGCACGGTCAACACTGCAATACAGCTTCACCGAGCGAGGGAGGTCAAATCGATCCCTAAACTTTGTAAGCTCCTCATCCGTCACCACATTTACTTGAGGTCGAAGGGGCAAGGATGGTCCACCGAAAATCTCAGCATATGAGCTCGCTGCTCCCTCGGGACATCCTTCATCTTCAATGTCTGAGAAGCAATTTTCAGGTCAATCGCCAAGCGGGCCGTCTCTTTAAGGGAAGCCCTAGAAGTTTGCCTTGTTGTCTTCAACATATATGAATGGACGAAGTGGAACCAAGAGGGTTAGAAAAATAAGGAATAAACCCGGGATGGGCCACAGAATAATCTATGTTTAAAACAATGGGTTGGGGTGAAGGAAAATGACCCCAAAGAGAAGATTCAAGCCTAGCAATATTTTCTTTATCGCCAGTCTCGATAGCATGCATGAGAAATTCAAAATATCGATAACGAAGAGTTGGGTGACTGGGGATGTGATGAAAATACAGAAGTTTGAAGATGGAAAGCCAAAAATCTAAAGCAAAAGAAAAGTTAGGGTTTTGTGAGAAATCACTATGAAATCGTAAGGGAAAAATGAAAAATTCTTGAGCTATATATATGAGCAAATGATGTCAAACCAACATGCATACACCGTTAGACATGAATGGGGGTAGGTGCACACGGAACAAAAAACAGGCACCATTTGAAATTCGAAAAAGCAGATGAATGATTTCATCAGCCGGAATGAGCGTGATTGACATCAACATTCAGCCGCAAAGCATTAAATGTGCAGTTATGGACACCACGATAAAAATAATGATAAATTAAACATACTTCGCCGAGTGAGTTCCATTTTGAACGAGATACCCGATCTTGTATGTTCAATATGGTATTGTTATTGGTAATTTTTGGATGATGTGACAAGTCATCAAAAGACCAGGGTCGGGGGTGCCACATCATTAGGAGACGATCAGATTAAGTCAACTCAAGAAGGACAGAGAAAACTCGACCAGTCCCCCTGACCTAAACAACGTAGATGATCGAGAGAGTGAATCTGATTGGGTTGTCAAGATGGTTAGGGCCAGGGCTGGGATCGAATTGATGATCAGGGGTAAAACGAGAATGGTCAGGGAAATAAACGATCGGACGTGTGACACGTGAACATCACCCAAGTTCGATGGAATCACGACTCGAATACGTTAAAAAGAGTCTGACTTGAACAAGACTTCTGGAAGTACATTCTGATAAGGAAACAGACTTTCTTATAGCCATCAGAATCCAGATTAGGAAAGATATCTAACGATAATTGAAGTACAAATAAACTCCAAACGGGGAAGAAAGAAGAAACGACTCAAAGAAGTTAGAATTTCATTAAATGACAAAGATTGTCCTTACGTGTAGAATTAGGGTTCTATGAATGTATAAATAGACCCCAAAAATATCCATAAAATGGGTGAACACAATATGATTAGCAAAAGCACGAGAGAGAGATTGAGTTTGTAATCTTTTTCCAACATAATGAATTCTTGTTGCTGTCATTGGTAACCGTGGACGTTTTTCCTACTTTGGGGTTTTAACACATAAAACTCGGTGTATTATTTACTTTCTCATTATTTTTGTTTGCAATTAGTTTCTATTTTGCTTTAATTGTGTGACGGGGGATTAGTCCAGGAATCATCGTCAACAGTTTTGATTACAGATAATATCATTCCCCCCTTATAGTTTGACCTATTAGTAACTTTACCCCATTTAGTTTTAAAATGGTTGGTCTTCCCTTTTAAAACTAAAATATTCAAAGTTTTGCTGCTTCCGTCAGGATTTCCGTTAAAAAAAATTGATTTTAATGTCAAAACGCAGTCAAAAGACAATTTTACCCTCAAACTCAGAAGTAAAAAAGGGAAATTATTATCCCCCCCCCCCCTAAGGTTTGCCATATTATATAAACTAGTCCCTCTAGTTTCAATAATAGTCGATTAACCCCCTAAAATCCAAACTATCGGTCATTTTGCCCCTTCTGTCAAGTTTTCCAGCCAAAATTCGTTTGACCGTTAATTAATAAATAATAACATCTCCATCAAGGACTGATCCTCAAACCTTAAGGTTAATAGCCACAAGCTCTAACCAGCTAAGCTACTATTTTAACTCACTATTGAAGGTTTGTTGATTTAAATGTATATATTTAGTTATATAATTTTCTTTAAAATAGTTTAAATCTGTTTATTTAATTTAAAATAAATTTATATATAATTTAAAATAAATACATATTTAATAATAATATATAAAAACAGATTTATGAAAATGAAATAGAAAAATAAAATAATAAAACAATAGGAAAACAAATTTCAAAAAAAGGAAATTATTATTATTATTCTTTCTTTATTTCTTTCTTTCTTTTTGAATTTTTTCCCTTTCATTTTATGGGTTTTTTTTTATCAAATTGAAATAATATATTTTTTGAAAAGAAAAAAAAAATCAAAAAGAAAAAGAAAAAAAATACGGTATTTGAATTTCTGGATTTTCTGGGTTTCCTTTTGTTTTCTTATTTTCTTTTTCTTTTTCATAAATCTGTTTTATATATTATTATTAAATATGAGTTTATTTCAAATTATATAAACATATTTAAATAATTTTAGGACTTGTGGTTATTAACCTCAAGGTCAAAAGTTCAATTCCTAATGGAGACGTTTTTCTTATATATTTAATGGTCAAACAGAATTTGGATGGAAAACTTGACAGAAAGGACAAAATGGCCAATAGTTTGGGTTTCAGAGAGTTGACTGGCTATTATTGAAACTAGAGTGACTATTTTATCTAATACGGTAAACCTTAGGGGGGAAAATGATAATTTCCCATTAAATTTGATTTACCTTTTACCATATTACCCTTCCATTTTAACGGTCAACGGAGGATTTAACGAAATTCTTGACACTAGGGGGTAAAACCTAAAATATTTTAGTTTTTAAAGGGAAGATAAACCATTTTTAGAACTAGAAGAGACAAAGTTACTAATATATCAAACTACAAGTGGAAAATGATAATATCCCTTTTGTTTATTATCTCTCAAGTTAAAATCATAACAAGTACAACTATAGATAGACAGCTATAGATATCTCTTACACAGTCAATATTAATAAGGGGTTGTGTACTTCCTCTCACTGCGATATAGATTTGAGTCTCATATTTATCCATTTATCCATTAAATCATAAAGTGTGAAGAAGTTGCTTTATGAGTCATGTTTGAAACGGTTGATTTCGTAAAGCTTAAAACCTTATTGTTTTCATATTTCAAAAAGAAAAAAAAATAAAAAAAATTATCCCTTTAATTTATTGATGAAGTTGAACCAAAATTGATAAATATGATAATTACAAAAATGTGTTTGATCTAATTGAATTCGTTATGGTATAAAAGAGAAAAAAATCATTGAAAAAACTCCTTTAATCTTTTAAAGTTGATCAAAAACTTTATCTCAATATTCTGAAACTATGTTAAGAGTAATTAAGTTAATATGTAGTAAAGACTAAATTTTCCTAAAGGATTAAAAATTGAATTTCCGGCCAAATTACCCACGTAAAGTACTCTAAAAGCATACGTTATATTAAAGTCCAAATTTAGATAAATTCAGTGAGACTAATGAGCCATAGAAGTTTTTGCACATGGACATGAGTAATACAGAGGTGCAAAAGTCAAAGTCAATAAAAAAGTCAAAAGCAAAACAAAGTATAATGATTTTCTTAACTAAATATTTGTATCAGGAGAAAATTTTGAGTAGGGTGAGTGCACACGTTGTCCTTATGTTCACATGTATATCTAACTTCAAAATGCCAAGAAAATATCAATGTCATTGGTGAAACAGAATTTTAAAATATTATCATTCACATGTAATTTTTTTAATAGGATTTAAATTTGAGTTATTGAGGTATTGAATTAGCACCCTTTACCTGCTGTGTATCAATGTATAGTGTGAAATGAGAAAGAAATGGTGGCAGGGTGGGGAGAGGTATACTATAAAGTGATTTTTATGGAAAATGAAAGAAGACAGATACATGATAAAGAAATTTGATGTGTGACAGGTGGTTCATGGCATTGGTTGCTGTCTGTGCCACTTCACCTGCTCTTCTTTTAACATATACTATTTTCTTAAAAATAATTCCACTGATATCTCTGATTCTCTCCCTTACTTTCTTTCAATGTCCACACTATAGAGTAGAGTATAGGCCGGTAATTGCTCATAAAAATCAAAGAGCAATCAAACTCTGCATTGCAATACTATTAATTTATTATTGTGGTGGGAAAATAAACAGAATGATGAGAACAACATATCTACTTTTAACATATCATTAATAATTAACCATACCATATTATGAATCCCAAAAAGTTTTCCACAAAAACAGGAAAAATAGAAATTCTTAAGTGACTAATTGTTTGTTTGGGCTTTTAATGTCTTGAAACACCCTGCTAACCTCTCTTTAAGCTTATTAAAATTGATTGATTGGATTTTTAGAGGTTTTATATATATATATATATATATATAAAGCTTTATGTCTAACCTGTCTTTGCCTTTTGGCTTCTTCTTCTTCTCCTCCTCTGCAATCACAGACCACTCCATGGATTTATCATCTCTAAATTCCCCATTTTCAACACAAACATGTCTCCTACTCTGTTATCTCCTCTTCGGTTTTCCATCTCTCTCCACGTCCGATCCAAGAACCTCCCAATCGGGCCTTTTTTGCAACCCAAACAAAATCCTCACCAAAAACTTCATCCCAGCTTTCGTCAAAGAAATGCAGACTCTCGCACAGCTTATAACCACCACCCACTTCGCCACCTTCCACGTCAACATCACCACCGTCATCCCTCCAATCTACGGCCTCGCTCAGTGCCACCACGACCTCTCACAAACCGACTGCCTCCTCTGCTTCGCCGCCTCACGCACTAAGCTCCCCCGCTGCCTCCCTTCCCTCTCCGCCCGCATCTATCTCGACGGCTGCTTCCTCCGCTACGACAACTACAGCTTCTACCACGAGTCCACCTCCCCACTCACTGACTCCGTCAAATGCAGCTCCCAAAACTCCACCGTCGTTTCCGGGAACGCCTTCCTGGAGAGCGTCGGTTATGCCGTCGGGAACGTGACGAGGATCGCGGCGGCCGAGGGGACTGGACGAGGGTTCGGGGTGGTGAGCGTTAATGGAGTGTACGCGTTGGCGCAGTGTTGGGAGAGCGTCGGAAGAGACGGCTGCAGAGAGTGTCTGGAGAAAGCCGGAAAAGCCGTGAGAGGCTGCGGCGTCAAGACGGAAGGCAGAGGCTTGAATGCTGGTTGTTATCTGAGGTATTCGGATTACAAGTTCTTCAATGATGGTGAAGAAACACAGCATCATCATGGTAATTTTTGTGTGAATTTGTTAATATTTGTGTTCCATGTTTGTCTCACCAATCAAACAGTTAACTAATTTGTTTTGTGGGTGTGTTTAGTCCTGTTTTGTTTTCTCTTCAAATTCTTTTAATTTTTCTATTTGTCTGATGTTATGATATTGATGATGTTCTCAGGGTTTTCGCGACTAGGAAGCACGATAGCTATTTCTTTAGCGACATCTGCATTCGTTATGCTGTTTTGCTTTGCAGCTCATATAGTCTATGCAAGATTATCAAAGATCAAAGGTATAATTCTAACAACTTTTCACAACAAACAGTTTTAGCTTTGGCAATAGCGTTACTGTTGGTTGTTCTAATATGCTAATTTCATGTTTTATTGTATCTAGAACACAATAATTTTGGCCTAGTTTCGACTTCTATGAAGAAGTCGTACTTGAGCTTCAAATACGAGACCCTGGAGAAGGCAACGGATTATTTCAATCCTTCGAAGAAGTTAGGCCAAGGAGGAGCTGGCTCTGTCTACTTAGGGACACTCCCAAATGGGAAAACTATTGCTGTCAAGAGATTGATTTACAACACCAGGCAATGGGTAGATGAGTTCTTCAATGAAGTCAATCTGATCAGCAAAATTCAACACAAGAACCTTGTGAAGCTTCTGGGGGTTAGCATCGAAGGCCCCGAGAGCCTCCTGGTTTATGAGTATGTACCAAACAAGAGCCTCGATCAATTCATTTTCGGTAATTGCTCTATTTTCTTCAATTCTAAATGCACATTTTCTTTTGAGTCTGCATTTCAGTGCATCATTATAAATTTCATCAATGTATATGCTGCAAAATAAGAATCTAAAATGATGCTATTTCTTCTTTCTTTGCAGATAAGAACAAAACAAAGCATCTAAACTGGAAGCAGAGATTTAACATCATTGTTGGTGCAGCTGAGGGTCTTGCATATCTTCATGAAGGTTCAGATATAAGAATCGTACACAGGGATATTAAAAGCAGCAACATTCTTCTCGAGGAGGATCTCACTCCAAAGATTGCAGATTTCGGGCTTGTTCGGTGTTTTGCTGCTGATATGACTCATCTCAGCACTGGAGTTGCAGGGACACTGTAAGACAATATTTCTTTAATTAGTCTTTGGCATCACTTCTTATTATCTAGGATCATTACCTGAAAAATATATAACACTTAGCGTGAAAAGATGAAAAAAAGTACTTCTTAGTTCATAATTGGTTCCGCAAGATACACATTTGAATAATTGAAAATCTCCTCTTTGCTATATGCTAGAAATCGTCCCTAATTGTAACTTAATATTATTTGGCGGTGAAGTGGGTACATGGCTCCAGAATATCTTGTTCGTGGCCAACTTACGGAGAAAGCTGATGTTTATAGCTTTGGGATACTGATTCTTGAGATTGTTTGCGGTAGAAGGAATAATGCCTTCTCACAGCATGCCAATTCCCCGCTACAGACAGTAAGAATATAGACTTCTCTGCTTTTTGTCCAGAAAACAGCTCTAGTTAACCAGTTCATGTGCTGACTGTGTGAGATTGTTCACTTCTGGCCACAGGTTTGGACATTGTACAGATTAAATCAGTTAGTAGAAGCCGTGGATCCAAACCTGGAAGATGATTTTCCCGTAAAAGAGGCATGTAGTGTGCTTCAAATTGGACTTTTGTGCACACAGGCTACAGTTGCCTTAAGACCGTCCATGGCACAAGTCATTCGGATGCTAACTGACGAAAATTGTGAGATTTCAGTCCCAAATCAACCTCCTTTTCTAAATGCCAATGTGTGTAACCAGGCAGGTTCGACAAGCCCCCGTAGCACATACAGTTTCATAACAAATGCTGCAGCAAAAATTGACGTGTCATACAATTGTTCAGAGTCCTCTAGCATGCAGGGTTCAGATGAGCAGTCAAGAAGTAGAGAATCAACCCAGAAGTCAGACTCAAAAACCTGAAGTTCAACAACAAAAAGAACTATCATAACCAAAGATTTGTATATGCACTCATCAGGTACTGAGAATCAAATTCTTCCTGAAGCATGGAAGTAAATGGGATTTTTTTTGCACAAATACAACATTCAAATACTGTTCCACAAAAGGGTAAAACCTATAGCCCAACATTGATAATGCCGATCCACTGCTACTTGCTAGTGACGTGTAATATGGAGACATCAATTGTGGATATTGTTATCTTACAAGTCATGTTCTATACATAGAAGTTTTGAATTTCGGGAACTATGACAATGAGAAATTGGTTCCTTAGTAATGAGAGTGGAATAAATTGGCTAGTTGGTTGGTGTTGGCTTACCTAAAGATTCCCTATTCATTTCAATGTAAGAACATATCATTATCATTAACACAATTCTAGATTGTGAAAGTTTTCTGGAAGCTCATGCTTGTTACTTTGAGAAATACATAGTGCAGTATTGTGGCATTGTAGGTGGTTGTCTCGTTGATACAAATAAATAACTGATGTGACAGTGTGACACTGGCAATTTATTATTACACACGTGGCTGTATATTTTTCATACTTTCTCCATCAAATATGCTTATTTAATTTATTTATTATTATTATGTGTGGCCTTAATTTAATATGTACAGATCAATCTAATAATAAGCGTTAGCAGGTTTAAATTATTTTTGTTATGTCAAACAACTTGTCCTTTTGTGCAAGCTTTGATAGGATTCTCTGGGACCATTTATACATATATTGATGTCCCCATTATCCACTTTCACATCTATATTTATCTAAATTAAAGCAACCTCACTAGAATCCGACCTTTTGGAGTGGTTGATAATCAGCGAATTGCTTCTCATTCATGTAAAAAATAATCCTTAATATTCATGTTTATGACAATTTGAAGTTTTGAACATGAGCTGTTTAATTAATTATGCCATAAACTTCGATTGTATTCTGTCAAAAATTTCCATCATTACAATGAAAAAGAAAATTTTAAAATACTAAAAAAAACCGAACATTGTGTTGATGAAGATCGTATATTCATATGGATACTATGGCTATATGTTATATGAAGAAGTGGAACACTCGTAATTAGAATTATCATAATATTCTAAGGATTTCTACCATCTTTCAAATTAATTAAAATCAATGGTGAAGACTTTAAAAAAAAATACATGGTCCAGAATTAATAAATATTGTTAAAAAAAATAATTAAAATCTTTAAATTGACAAAATCTTAGAGATTTTGATCAATTTGATCAATTTTGAAAGGTCAAATTAAGGATCATTTGTAGCTTAATTGAAAGATAATTATGAATTGTTTCCGTCTTTTCATTTTTCTAATCCTATTTAAAAGAACTTCGTACCCATTTTATAACAGATTGAAAGTTAAATAGTAAAAATACGATTATATTCGCTTTCTCGGTATTCAATTGAATTAACGAGTTTACATTTGATTACAGTCTTATATATTTCCAGGATCAACAACACTTGATCACCTGTAGCGGCACTGCATCATGTGTGCATAAAATATTTTTAATGAAAAATTAAAGGGTAAAAAAAAAAAATTGATTTTGAAGCACCTCCTCAAGAGGAAATACTTGACTAAAATTGGCTCAAGTCCGATTCGATCATAATTCTCAAGTTTGATACCAGGCCCATCCTGAAAGATAACTTCACAATTGGGCCACACTTGTTAGTGCTGTTTCAAGTTTCAACAAGGACGCCATCGGAGCAAGACTACTATGCATTTCTTTGTTCAATCCAATATTATATGACAAGCGTGCGATCCTAATGATACTAGCAGTCCCGGTTTCCCAGACAACAATCATTGCACATACAACAAAATTATAATCATATATTCAATGGGGATGGCCGGATGGCTGCTGTGCAGTTGGGAAAAAATGGCCGTATGATGCAGCTATGAATAGTAACCTTTAAACCAATGAAACGCCACCAAGTGGCAGACATATAATAAAGAAATAAATGGCACAGCCGGTTTCGGTTGTCCTCAATAATTTGTTTTTTTTAATTGTTCCAACTTCTTTAAATAATAATTATAAAATTTTAAAATTAGTTAAATAATTAAAATTTTTATTTAATTAATATAAATTAATTAATTATATATTTTCATACAATTTTTGGTTATTTGTAACAATTTTCACAACGACAATAACCATTTTATGTTTTTGGTAACCACTTTTTAATTTTTGAAATTTAGATTTGTAACCATTTTTACGGTATTTGTAACCATTTTCACGGCTCTAGTATCCATTTTACAGCTTCGGTAAACACTTTTTATTTTTTGATATTTTGACTTGTAACCTATTTTCACGGCAATTGTAATTATTTTCATGGTTTTGGTAACCATTTTTTAATTTTTAAAATTTTAACTTGTAGCCATTTTCACGGCGATGATAACTATTTTCACGACTTCAGTAACCATTTTCACGGCTTCAGTAACCATTTTTAATTTTTGATATTTTGACTTATAATCATTTTCACGGTTCCAGTAACCATTTTACGGCTTTGGTAACCACTTTTAAATTTTTTATATTTTGACTTGTAATCATTTTTACGGCTCTAGTAACTATTTTACGGTAACCACTTTTTAATTTTTAAAATTTTGAATTGTAACCATTTTCACGGTGATGGTAACCATTTTCACGGCTCCAGTAACCACTTTTTAATTTTTGATATTTTGATTTGTAACCATTTTCACGGCTCTAGTAACCATTTTATGGCTTCGGTAACCACTTTTTAATTTTTGAGATTTTAACTTGTAACCATTTAGACGGCAATGGTAATCATTTTCATAGCTTCAGTAACCGTTTTACGGCTTTTGGTAACCACTTTTTAATTTTTGATATTTTGACTTGTAACTATTTTCACGGCGATGGTAACCATTTTCACCACTCTTGTAACCATTTTACGGCTTCGGTAACCACCTTTTAATTTTTTAACTGGTAACCATTTTCACGGTGATGGTAACCATTTTCACGGCGATGGTAACCATTTTCACGGCGATGGTAACCATTTTCACGGCTCTAGTAACCATTTTATGGCTTCGGTAACCACTTTTTAATTTTTGATATTTTGACTTATAACCATTTTCACAGCAATGGTAACCATTTTCACAGAAATGGTAACCATTTTCACGGTTCTAATAACTATTTTACGGATTCGGTAACCACTTTTTAATTTTTGAGATTTTGACTTGTAACCATTTGGATAAATCGTATTTTAGTCTCTGTAGTTTGTCTTAATCTACGTTTAGTCTACAGTTTTTTTGAATTGTAACTTTTAGTCCATACTTATTCTGGCAATCTGGATTGTAGTCCCTACTGTCAAATTCCGTTAGGATTTCATTTAATTATGTTAAGTCAACGAGGGTATATAGGTAAATTTACTAATCAGTTTCTAGAAGCTTTTCGTAAATAAGGGTAAAACTGGTATTTAATAATATAAAAATATAAAAAATTTAAAATAATTAAAATAATTAATATTACAAATAATTAAAAAAAAAACAGAAATTAAACTTTTAAAAACAAAAATTAAAAAATTATAAAGAAATTAAAACAAAAAATTAAAAACAAAATTTTTTCAATCATCACTCATCAATTTCATCTCCATTTTTTTTCTCTTCATCTTCCTCACAAAACCCAACCGCTTCTTCATCTTCATTAAACGAAAACCCGTCATCCCCCTAAAACGAATCACCACCACTTCTAATCTCTTGCCACTACTTTTCAGTTAACCAAATTGTCACCATCACCCTTACCATTCGCCATCACCACTATAATCAACCCACACCATCACCCTACCATTCAACCCATCACCACCACAATCAACCCAAACAAGATCTGATTTTTTTTTAACCAAATCGTCACCATCACCAACACAGACACCCTTACAATCCACCATCACCACTATCACCACCATTCAACCCATCACCACCACAATTAACCCATACCATCACCAACACGCTTACCATATCCAACTCCAATTTCAACTTCAAATTAGAAATACCAGACACAACTAATCCAAAAATTCTTTATTATTTCAATCAAACAAATCCAATTTTCAGTGTAAGGAGAGAGAGAGAGAGATCGACGAAGTAAGGAGAGAGATCGATGGAGTAAGGAGAGAGAGATCGACGACAACAACAACGGTAGTTGCAGCAAGGAGATAGAGATCGACAGAGTGTGACGCTAAGGAGAGAGAGCTCCATGGAAGGAGAGAGAGATCCACGGAGCGCGAAAGAGAGAAAGAGATATTAAAGGAGCGATGAAGAGAGATAGAGAGAGAGATTGGTGGCCGAACAAAGCCCGATCGAGTATTGGGTTTTATAGATGGGGGGAGAGAGAGAGAGAAAGTGGTGGTTGTTGGGTTTGACAGTAGTGATCGTTGATGTCGTATGGGTTTAGAGAGAGAATCAGCGGTGGCTAGGGTTAGGGTTTGTGTTTGAGTTGGATTTGTGGTGGTGATTGAAATTGATGTGGGTTTTAATTTTTGGATCTGTGGTGGAGAATGGAATCAGTGGTAGTTTTATAAATTTTTGAAATTGATGTGGCTTTGGTTAAAGTATTACACATATCTAGTGTAATAGATTTTTTTTTTTGGAATTGTTTTTTATTTGTGATTTGATGAACATGGATGAACAAGTTCTATGAGATTAGTATTATGCTTGATTGATTTTTTTTATTTTTTTTATTTAATGCAGTTTTTAATTTTTTTAATTATGAACAAGTTCTTTGAATTGGTGGTGGTCCCGTGGAGAATATGATAATCAATTTTTTTTTGTTATTTTTAATTTCTGATTTAAAATTAAAACTAAAAATAAGGGTAAATTTGTAATTTCATATAACATTTGTTAGGTTTTAGTTTGTGTTGGCATGAATTCCATATCAAAATGATGTTTACTTGTAATGACTTAGTTGTTTAGGTTCATGATGATTCAAGCTTCAAGAAAGAAGAAACAACAAGTCAAAGCAAGTTCTAAGTCTTCAAAGAGAAAGGATGCAATTTGGTTCTACAAAGGTATACTAAGACCTTCTCTTTCTCTTACAAGGCTTAGGCACACACACATATATCATACATTTGTGTCCCTGCATCGTTGTGCACCATTATAGGCACACACATACAATTCATTCATATGTGTCCTTGCATCGTTGTGCACCATGTATAACACATTCACACACTTAAAGATGAATGCTCATGAATTGGTTTGAACATAACATGTTTTGGAATATGCATGATTGGAAACTATCTCTATGTAGTTTGCATTCTAGTGTGAATTGTGTTTGTATGTGTATATGTTTGTATAACATGGATATTGAACTTGGATTTAGTCTTAAATCATTCTTGATTGAGTTCCAGTCGTTTCGGTTACTCATACTATTGATTTCAAGTTCTAAGTTGAAAGATACTACACTTTCAACTCATGTTTCATACATTGTCTTCGTCTTTATATATCGAGTCGATTTATTATTTTTTGGGTTCAGTATCTTATATATCCATATCCGTGTGAGAGTTACAGTTCGTAATCCGTAAACGAATTCAAATTCAGAGTTCGAAGACCGGAGAACGGTCGAAGAACGCGAAGGGAGCGTGAGGGATTGCACCATGGCCAAAAGGCCATGAAGGTGTGCAAGCCCGAGGTGGCGTATGGCCATCTCGGCCGCACAACCTTGCTGCCCTGAGATGCCCACGCGCCATCTCGGGGGAGCACTTCCAAAGGAGGGCAAATTGGTCATTTCATCTTTCATTCTTATCCCTCTCTTCATAATTCCTTTCCCTCTCACATTTCATTCTAAGAAGAAATTCAAATCAAGTGTGCAGAATTTTCTCTCTAAATTTTCTCACCTTCCAAACACCATAACTTCTTCATTTGAACTCTTATTTGAGTGATTCAAAATTGAGAGCGTTCATCTATTCATCCTCCATCTTTTCTCTGAAGGTTTGAGTTTATTTTGCTGCTGTTTTTGGTGTCTAATCATACAAAAACTGGACTGCATCTAGATCAACTAAGGTATTGATTTTCTCTCAAAGTTTTCTTTTAAAACTTGATCAATTGCCTTGGGTTTTCTTCTTCTACATATATTTGTATATTGTGAGTGTTTTGATTTGTGTTTTGAACACTTTCAAAGCTAGATTGAATTTCAATTGAAATCATACATGTTGAGTTAGGTTTTGATTTTGCCTATGTTATCACATGTTTGGGATTGTATTATGCTAGCTTTGATTCTACGACTATTTTATGATCTTTGATTGATTGATTTTGAGAAAAATAGTTCCTCACATGTATTAGGCTCTCTTGGCCGAAATTCTCACATAATACATGTGTTTATGTTCTTTTGAGCTATTCATGTGATTTGTTGAATCTATGATTAGGAATGCTCTAGAACTTTTGCTTAAATCTATTTGACATTGTCATATGATTTTAGCATGTTTTAGGTTTTTGTGATTTAAACTTGATCTTGTGATTTGTTGATCATATCTTGTGATTCAAGTTTAGATATATGCATAAATCTAGTTTGTGATTAATGTTGAACATAACTTACATAATCTAGATTGATTACACATGCATGGTTAACTAGACTATATGTGATTTGTGTATTCATGCTCATGTCTAGTATTTTCCATAGGATGTGTTGATCATAGCATTCTATGTTGCGTGCTTGTTTGCGTTTTGCATTCATGATCACCTAGATGCCTTGTGAGAAGGAAGTCTTGACAATAGGTGTGAGACCTATGGTGTTGAGTAAAAAGCCTTGGCAAGAGGTGTGAAGCCTCGGATTGTAGAGCAAGGAAGTCTTGGCTAGAGGTGTGAAGCCTTGGATAGTCGAGCAAGAAGTCTTGCCTAGAGTTGGGAGAACTCGGATAGGTGAGCAAGGAAGTATTGACTAGAATCGAGAAGACTCGGATAGTTGAGCAAGAAGTCTTGCCTTGGGTTGTGAAGATCCGGATAAGGTGAGCAAGGAAGTCTTGACAAGAGGTGTGAAGCCTCATATAGTTGAGCATAGGGCGACAACTTCTAGAGTAGGATAGAATGGTAGTTTCTAGGTGAAGAGGTCACTTGAGACATTGTACTTGTCTTATCTACTAGTGGATTTTGTTTGCCGGTGGCTGCTAGCCCATGGATGTTTCCTCGTCGGAGGTTTACCACGTTATATCTTGTGTCAACTTTTCTCTATCCCTATCTCTTTAATATTTGTATTGTGGATAGAACTCTTTATGTATGTTGACTTCCTTTCTATAATATAGATTATGTATGTGTTACAATTACTTGTTTGTATCACACTTTACTTGTGTTTATATATTGATTAATTGTCTTTAGTTAATATATATATTGTGATACAAGCAATCTAGAGGGACAAACTTTTGTTTGTTTCTAAGGGAGTCGAAAAAGGTGTCTAACCTATTCACCCCCCCTAGGTTAGCCTTGAGCATTTAACCGTGATTGTATTTTCAACATTATAAGGGTAAAATGGTCTTATCAATGTGGTCAGCATCCATCAGGGGTATCAAGGTCATTTCACGCTTCTGACATGCCAGAAAGTGTATTTTTGACGGATTCTGTTACATAGGACTAAAATTTACAATTCAAAAAAATTGTGGACTAAAAGCAGATTAAGACAAACTACATGGACTAAAATATGCTTTACCCTAACCATTTTCACGCCTCTAGTAACCATTTTACGGCTTCGGTAACCACTTTTTAATCTTTGAGATTTTAACTTGTAACCATTTATACGGCTTTAGTAACCATTTTTTAATTTTAAAATTTTTGACTTGTAATCATTTTTACGGCGATGGTAACCATTTTCACGGCACTAGTAACCATTTTAGGGCTTTGGTAACCATTTTAAAATGTTTACAATTTTCAATTGTAACCATTTTGACTGCCTTGGTAACCACTCTCACGACTCGGGTAACCATTTATACGGCTTTGGTAAGCATTTTTTAATTTTGAAATTTTTTTCTTATAACCATTTTCACGGAGATAGTAACCATTTTCACGGCACCCCTAACCTTTAAGGTTTTGGTAACAATTTTCAATTTTTTGAAATTTAAAACCATTTTGATGGTTTTGGTAACCACTTTCACGGCACGAGTAACCATTTATACGATTTTGGTAACCATTTTTTAATTTTTAATATTTTGACTTGTAACCATTTTAAGGGCATTGGTAACCACTTTCACAGTTCCGGTAATCATTTAAACGGCTTAGGTAACCATTATTTATTTTTTAATATTTTGACTTGTAACTATTTTCACGTCAACGATAACCATTTTCACGGTCCCGGTAACCATTTTAGGGCTTTGGTAACCATATTTCAATTTTTGAAAATTTCAATTGTAACTATTTTCACGGTATTGATAACCATTATCACGATCCGGTAACCATTTATACGGCTTTCGTAACCATTTTTAAATTTTTGATATTTTGAGTTGTAATCATTTTCATGGCTCTAATAACCATTATCACAGCGATGGTAACCATTGTCCTGGCTCCAGTAACCATTTTACGGCTATTTGACAATATATATTTACTCAGGACCATGTATTATTATTTTTTAAAAAAAGTTTTTCCCATTGGTACGATTCAAGCCGGGGACATCATATTTGGACCGATGATTTGACTCCAAATATAAACTAAACCTTAATTGTGATTAGGAAAAATAGAATATTAAATAATAAACAGGTGGTGCTATTGGCACACCCCTTATAGGTCTATTTATACACCACTTTTTAAATTTTATAGTATTTTTTTCTTTCCTTTGTGAACATTATTAATATTATAATACAATTTAAGGAAAAAAAAAAACTCTTCTACAAAGTAAATATATTATGGAATAGTTTGAGAAATATATCAATCATATGGAAGAATTGTCGATATCAAACATCTAGAAGATTTGTCTACGAATGACATTGTTTTTGCTATAATTGTCTAACATTTATATCAAGTATCTACAAAATTATTTAAGAATGATATCAAGCATATGAAAACAATTTCATTCTCTAGACCTAAGTTTGAAGTTTACTTTTTCTTTAGAATGATATCAATATGGTGTTGTGCTGAAGCAACTTGTTATTTTATTTTTGTTTTGTATTGATTATTATACAGTATCATGGTTCCTTTAAATTTGTAACTACTTATACTATCGTGACAAGTACATTGTTTTTTTCTTACCCTAATCAATTTCCTCCCTAGCATTCAAATTCTTTTCAAGTATGTTTGAAAAGACAAGTATGTTTCAAGTATGTTAATAACCTTTTTCTCTTTGTACAATTTACACTTATTTGCCTAAGTACACACTTCTTTACAATTGACTTCTTGGAGCTTCATTTCTCTATTTTCTCTAGCCATAATCAAAACCATAGGGATTGTCTAGTTTTTGGGTATAATGTGAAGATGTGTATATGATATTTCCTTCTAACAATGCTAATTTTGTTTTCGAGATTAGGCAGTGCCACAGTGGCAACCATATTTGGGTAATCTATGAAGAGCTTGTTGATTTCAAGTTTCCAATGTTCTATCAATCTTAGCCTACTTCTATTTGTCATAATCAATGTTCTAATTAGCGTCAGAAACCAGTCTGGCGAAGTCCCGACATCTAGTGCCTAGGTCGATTTGTCATTCGGTCAATGGATTTTTTTTCCGTATAAAAATCCAATCACAAACAAAATTCAATGATCAAATCTAAACAAAATCCTTTCCAAATCCAGAAACACCAACAAAATTAACACCGTTTGGCATACACAATTTGGATTTACATTATAAGATTGTTGATATGGACAACAAATGTGTTAAATTGGTTTAAAAGGGTCACAAATCGACCCAAAAAGATTTTTGGCCTAGACGATGTAATGTGGGATTCTTACTGCGTGTCAAAACCATATGCTCAAATGATCCCTATGAGCCATCCTGTTTGGTTGATAGACAAACATCCATTGCCACTTGCCTACCCTTTTGTACTAGAGGGAAGATAATCCTTACCCAACCACCACCGATATCAGCACAGTTTGTTTCTTCTTCTTTCTTTTCCACTAGATCTTTATCGATATCATCCTTATCATCATTTTCAATAGCATCAGAGTCGTAACAAACTAGACCTTTTTCCTCATATGGCATGAGTTCAACTTCAGCTTCAACTTGTGCTTTAACTAGATCATCTGACATGGTAAAAACAAAGTGTTAAAATCAAAATATATATACAAAATGAATTCGGATTTCCCTATATCGCAAAATAATAATATAATATTAGAGTCTGATACGCAAGCAAGTCTTTTAATAGATGCACTATTAACAATCATTAAGGAGAAATGGGTTCTTGGAGTTGTCTGAGATGTACCATAGTCAATTTCAAGGTCTTATGGATTTCTTTGAACATGCTGCTCCTTCAAAGTATCAAATTTTATTCCATCCAGAGGCCACGATTCCCTGTTCAAATTAAAAGATTAAAAAAAAGTTAAACCAATAGAAGCAATATTCATAACAAAAAAAAAATGCTAATTAATGTTAGTGATAGGGGAAGGATCATAGGGATAAAATGTTTTGGAATTATTTTAAGAGAAGTTTTGTTATATCGGTACTCTTAGGTATCAATGGACATTATCAACTTGTAAACTAGTAATACTCACCCATGTCTTTGTCCTTGTCTAAAGGCAACTTAAGAAAATTTCTCATCTTCAAAGCCACGTAAAGGCTCGCCCTTTGAATGCTACAAACCAACCTCGGATAAAAGAACAAGAACATAAACTAATGATAAACTCAGTACTCTGATCTTTATCCATATGAACAGAGACAAAAAAAAAGTCAATTAATATTTCAAAGAAGAATAGTAAAAGTCAAATTCATGAATTCCTGTAGGCAAATATTATGAAATGTGAGTCCAGAAGGAACCTTGTATGCATGTTGCTATGTTGTCCTTTGCACACGCTGAACGAAATAACATTATTTTCCTGATTTCTCTAATGGACAAGCCCCATCATGAGGGCACTGCATTAAGAAAACTAGTAACATAACCCATACAAAAAAAGGTACAAGATAAAAAAGGAGGCGATAATTCATTCAGGAAAAAATGTTAGCCAAGAAAATAAGTGTATGGTGGAAACTTTCTGTACTCACAGGAGTAATTGTATGTACACCACTTCTGATTGTCACCAGGGGTCTTTTGAAGTTTCCTTGTTCACATCTTTAGACTCACGACATTTCTACGAAACCAAAAAGGTGCTATCAAATTAGCATTTAAAAAAAACACAAGACATTAATTACAACAACTATTATATTGAAAATCTAACTGAACTCACCCTTTTCTCCATCCATAATATATGAGAACACATCTGTGATATGATATTATATCCCTGTGGTGTTCCTGGTTCAACCAGAACCTATCAATATCAAGTGGAATAGAAACGTGTTAGACTGAGCATTGAAAACTTCCAAAGTAAAACAGTCTATGATAACAGCAAGAGCTATGATTAGCAAGTACTTCAGTCATACATCAGGATGTATGAACATGCAAATAAACGTGTTTTAGTGCATAGCATACACTAGTGAAATAAAAAATTTAGAAAATAGTGATCAATAAAATCCCTTGATAAGCTTGAACTCTTATGAGTCTTCCCAAAACATCTCGTGTAAGATCCTAAAGTTGGCACACTATAGTAATATGATCCTCCAATGATGGTATCTCTCCAAGCACATAAGACTTTACCCCATTGCCAAGACAATCAACATTAAGTAGCACCAGCCAAAGGCTACGTTAAAACAAGTAAAAAAAAAATACCTCCACAAGTGCAGTTGTTTGGAGTTTGGACTGTACTTATTTATAAAGAAACATGTGACCACCTAGATTCGTGAGAAGGCAAAAGATAACTTTAGGCCAAATCACAAATTACTGAATTTGAAGGATATGACTTACAACAATTACAAGGTTGAAATTCCCAAGAAAGTGTGTCTATATACCTAGGGGTGAATAAGTTTTAATCAAGTCAATTGCCAATTTTTAATCAAGTCAATTACCAATTTTTCTTGATTAGTTAATATTAAAAATTCACCCAATAAAACAAACATATAACATCAAGTGTAAAGTGCGGAAATATAAACAACACAAGATGTATACATGGAAACCCTCCAAATGGGAAAAACCACGGGTTATTAAGTGCGCCACACTCGATCGTAGAAATCTACCATATGAGTAAAAAGTTACACCCTCAAGTGATACTTGGACGCTCACTCTCGACAACCTCAGGCTATGACCACTACCACTCACCACTATTGGTTCAATCCCTAGTAATATCCCATGATCCACTACTCTTGGCGTGAGCACCTCCTACTCTACCCCTCGGGCCTTTTACAATGGATACCCGACCAATTGCTTTCCAACCCACACTTGGTTGCAAGGCTCCTCTTGCTTGTGCAACTTCACACTGAAGCCACAAGACTTTGACTCAATGAAGAGTATATGGTCTAAGTGTATATATGACACTATGCTCAAATGCAATTATGTGTAAGACCAAACACAAAATGCTTAACTAGATGTAGATAATGCAATTAAACATCCTAGTTATCAAACAATGCCTACATGCCCATACCAATGACTCAATTAGATGTGTAGATAAAATCTAACAATCTAATTATCAATAAAAGTCCAACCAACACAAGTTGTCACAACAAATAATCAAGGGCAATTTTATAATCAATAAATGCAATCAATGAGGCATAAACAATAATGTCTAAATGCAATGCATAAAGACTTAACTAGATATAGTTATGCAACATTATATCCTAGTCATCAAACAAAGTCATTTCAACATATGTTGTCGTTAAGCATGGCATGGTCATTAATGCAATCATCAAAATACAATTAATATGACCTAATTAGCTAGAGGGCAAATATGTCATAAATGCTAGCTATCAACAAACAAACCCAATCATGTTATAACTCATCAATAAATGCATTTAACACAATATTTTAACAAATCATATGCATAAAAATGAATTCTTGAACAATAAGAACAATAAATGAAGATGAGATGTTTGCTCTTACTTACCAAGTAAAGATTGATGAAGACCCATGTGTGTTTGATGCAATGGATGCATGTATTTTGGGTTTGGAGAGTTAAGGAACCACTTTTGGAGCTTCCCTCTCAAAGAAAATACGTTCTCACACTAAAAAATGGTTTGGAAGCTCTAAAAAACGAGTGAGTAAGAAGATGACATATAAATATGAGCCCTAGAAAAAAACTACATTGTCTTGAAAAATGCCCAAAATTTACTCAGTGTGCTGGTGAGCTGCACTGGTCGACAAGCGCCACACCAGCGCACACCTACTATCCAAGGGGCGCTGGTGAGGGCGCTTGTGGACTAGCGTAGCTGCAACAACGCAACATCCTAAGGTTCGAGCGACCCAAAACATGACCAAACGACATCCAAACCTTTCGTATAATATACTGTTGGAAAGGTATGGAAGTATACTTTCTAATCCAATTTACAAAACATTATTTGGATATATGTAGAAAAATGTATAAGTGACCAAAGATCAGAAACGGACAACAACAGAGATGACCTATTTTTGTTGTCACTTTGGAGATTTCAAAACCAATCCAAACGGTCATGAAATATTACGAATAATATACCGTTAGAAAGGTATGGGTGTCTAGTTTGTACAGAAATTTTCAAAATACATTTTTAATCTTTTTATAAAAAGATATGGTCACAAGACCATACAAATGTCAGTTTTAAAAAATATTTAAATCATTGAAATACACTCTTTTGAAACTAGACACCTTACTCCATATAACCAAACCAAGAGAAGAATGAGACCTTCTCATATGGTCACTCAACGCGCTAAAACAAGCACACCATCGTGCAAGTGCGAACACAACACAATACCACACTTAAATCTATAAATGAAGTGCAAGTGTGATTGTGAAGAGATGCACACATATAAACAATATTAACACAAATGCAAGATCAACAAAACATGCATGAGGTATGTGTGTGTGTGCACCTAAACTCTTCAAGATGCAAAGTCAAGTGAATATACATTTTGCTCTTGAAGTCATGGAGATGCTTGGAAGCTTACCAATGAGGACGTAGCTACCCATTACACAATCATCCCCAATGTGGTGTGGTTTGTCATGAAATAAGTCAATCATAAAATCAAGGTCCTTACCAAATTCGTAATCCCTCTAAGACTTATTGATATGTTTACTTAGTGCTTGAATGCTACTATAGCTATGAATAAGAGGCAAGTTCTTCAAACCTGAAACAATTATGACTTATCAATATTTAAATCTTGCTTTACCATTAATTTTCTTTTTTATTTTCGATATGCTTGAGGAAAAAGAAAATTTTCAGTATAAAAGCAACCCTAGTAACACTAGAAAACAAATATTCAAGCCGAAAAAGCAAGTAATTTGATAACTTAATAATCCAGTTAACCATTCAACAACTTGAAAGTAAATGGTGTGGATATTAATAATCAATCAAGAAGCAATGCCAATCTTAGTTAGACTACTTCAAAGGAAATTGATAATTAAGATCATAACTCACAAGTCATAACCCAGGATATCATGATGTATATTGTTGTGTACACAAAACTTGTCATTACACAATTTTCTCTTTTTTTTTTAATAACAATGAAACTTGTTTCCTCATTCCACAATTATGCCACCGTAAACATTTCAGATTTACATCACTTGTACATATGCAGATAAGGCAATTACCTTGTATAAGGCTTTGACCAGCATGCTGCATCGATTGGGATGGTTCCACTATATTTATTTTTTCCGAAGAACCTGGCCAAACTTCTCACAATGCCATAATGACAATTTGTTCAATTAAATCAAAGTTCAATATTAACAAGAAATATAAATCAAACCACTTCACATCTCAAGCTACAAAAACTGTTAGTAGAGATGGTCAGACCTAGTTCTCACCAGAAAGTTGAACTAGTGCCAGCACCAAAATCCAATACTTTAGCTGGCGAGAAATCCTGTAACCTCCTACAAACCTAGTAATCACAAAACTATTTATAAATACAGTGCAATCTTTTTAATCAAAACCACAATTCATGCTTGTTAACAATTATATAACTAAGTTAAGCTAATATCTTCATTTGTAACAACCCGAAACATAATATTAAGATTGTTTTCTATTCATCTCATTTTTATATATGAAGGGAAAAAAATGGCACCAATTCAAACAAATTCATGAAACAATCATGTAAAATTTCAATCCAAAATTTTGTATCTTTCAACAAGGAGTGACAATGCAACATTCTTTACAAGATTCAGTTGAGCTGATTTCACAATTTGTGGCAAACAATACATTTATCATCAAAAATATCAACAACAAGACAAAGACAACACCAAATAAGTTTCAAATTTGCAATCTATGATACCTCGTGGAGGACTCGAAAACAAGCAGAGTAAACAACAGGCATTCTAGAGGCAATATAAGTTATGGTCTCATCGTCTTTGTAAGTGAGGCCGATGTCTCCATAGGAGCTCTTGATCTTCCAACGCTTGGACTGGTCAACAGACTTCAAAGGGTCCTCAAAAAGCTCCTTTGCAGTCGATTTCGACAACCTCAACACTTTCCTCTTCATGTGTGGATCCTCCTGATCTATAAAAAAAACAAAAGATAAATAAAAAAAAACATCATTCCTATGTTTTTTTGGTTTTTTTTTTTTGGATTCTGTCGTTGCCGAACCTCGAAGATATCTTTTGATGGCGTGGCGGAGGTGCACGGGGACGACGAGGCAACACTCCGACTGTTTGGCGACGGATAGGAGGGTTTCTGGTGTGAAGATTCTCTGAGTCGTTTCTGGGATGGAATGGAAGTGATGGTGATAGCGTTGGCGTTGGCGTTGGCGATGACGGAGGTGACGATCTGCAGGCAGAGGTGGCGATGAGCCGGTGGCGGTGGTTAGAGTAGATGTGGAAGCCAATGAAAGACAAATCAGTGAGAAGAAAAACGTAAGAACAAGAACTCAGAAATGAGAAGAATGGAAGTTAATAGAGGATGAGATAGATATTGTGTTAGATAGAACTTGTAACCGGCTAAAATTGTTTTTTAGTTTTTTAAGTTTTTTCATTTTTTTTAATTAATGCAGGTCATTAATCCAACGGATAGAATGCATCACTATTCGTAGCTGTATGATACATCCAATTTCTTTATGACTGCATAGCAGCCAACCCCATATTCAATTAATATTCTCTAGCTAATCAAATCAAATGATGCATTCAGAGATCAAATTAAAAACCTCTCTTTTTGAAGAATAACAAGGCCAAATTCTTAGTGCTCATGATAATATATATAGTAAGTCGAGACGAACCATTGCTCTTTAGATTATTAAACTTCTACATAGATACTAGCACATAAAGAAAAACTATTTAAGTGGTTATTAGCTGAAAATATATCCTACTCATCTTCGACAACGACCGTAATTTCACCTCTTTCAAGCAGATCATAAAATTCCCTAGTCCTTTGGTTATTCCAATGGTGCATTTTTCAAAGCCCTCCAGCCATGAGCCCAAGAGAAATTCTGATGATGATCTCTTTGATAAGCAGCATGTGCAATCTTATGTCCACCAGCCATATTCTTCCGCAAAATTCACGAATAGGATTTGTATTTCTTGAGAAAAAATTATAAGAGACATCTTCACTGCAATAACATATTCAAAATTCTGTAAAATTCATGTCTTCATAACTATCACAATTCACAAATTGCAACCGTGTACATGAACACACCATCTGTAAATATTCTTCCGGTTATAAATCTTTTTAGTAATTCTCTCACTTTGTTATTTGCTAGTGAAGTTGACTATCTTAATGTCAAGGTAATAATATCTCTTGTTAAAAGCTCTACATTTTATCCAAAAAAAAAGTAAGAACTCATAGTTCTAGCTTTACATCTCTCTATAAAATTTAGTAAGACACCCTAATCAATCATTAACACAACACATTTTCCATCACGGGGCTTCAATAGCCTGCCTCCAATTACAGAGGCAATAATAAAAAATTGATCCATTATCTCACATATGGACCGCCTAAACAACACTTAGAATGACGAATTTTATATCATGGATCTATAGTCTGTTTTTGCGGTTATGAAATCATTCCAAGTTAAGACCACCTATTACTTTTTGAAAGAGATATCATGTTTTCACAATCTCAGATCAAGCAGAGGAGATTATAGTGCAATATTAACTATCTTATTTATATTTATGTTAACAAGATACAATTATTTTCAAGTAGACAGATTAATTCATCCTATATGCATAACATAGATCTTCCATAAAATAACAAGAAAAGAAACGAAGCAGAGAATCTCTTCAGTTTTAATACGAAATTGAACAGTTTTTAACTTTTTTGTAGAAAAGAATAAGAGAGTATAATGAGGAAATTAAACATTATAAGCCAAACGTACCAATGACGATCAAGGGAAAGTGGAGTAGAGCGTAAGGTTCTAATAAAATTGTAAGCAACATATGCCATTATATTTTATGTTTATGAAAAACTGAATTGATTGGATTGTTTAAGTAAGTGAGAGTTGACCGGAAAAACCCGTTTGATTGTGATCGATATTTGTTGGGTTCGGTATACCTTAACTACATTAAATAAATGTAGTATATGGTATGAGCTATTGTATATGTGTGAGCCTAGTATTCCTATTAGGACTAGCCATCCTATTAAGGTTTTGAGAATACTTTATGGGTTAGGATTCTAGGAAGTTATACTATATATATGGGGTCCCTACTCTCACTCACATGAGAACGTATTACAGATTTGTCTCCCTATTAGACAATCTGAGAAAGGTGGGTAGAGAATAGAAGATTCTCTATTGTTTTAACTATTTTCTCTGTTTTATTTCAGGTTCGTTAATTATATACAACTTCTACGATGATATCAGAGCATTCGTATTTTTATATAGACTGAATACTGAATTCTTATTATTATTTATCTACCGATCTAGATACCATATTTAATATGTTGAATCCGTAAAATATATATATATATATTGTTGTTTGAGGATCGGTATCTAGATCCTGATAGGATTCGACTACTAGATGAACAAGTATTTAGGATTTAGATTTAATCAAACCAGATATAGGTATGTTCTTGATCTCGTGAGGTTTGGTTCTATAATCAGATCACCTGATCTGGTAGCTGTTTGATCTGACCACGCAAACCTGGGTTTCTCATCAGACCCGTTCTCCATCTTGGTTCATTGGTTTTTCACCAGACGTGGGTCATACCCGTTGAGTTTCATGGATCTCGCTCTAAACCCACGCGTTTTGGGAGACGAACCAGACCAATCATCCCTTTCTTCTCTGGTCAACGCCCCAATTCCAGCCAACCTAAACCTGTTTGCTCATCTGTGATCAACGCCACCAACCCTCCATGCGACTGTTCACCCAAAACAAGACCCAACTGTTTCTGTCGTAGGTTACGCTCCAAACCCATGAGATTTGGGAGACGAACTAGACCTTCTGTGATCGACAGTGCAAGTCGATCGTCCTAGACCCACAACCACGCGAATCGATCGCAATCCACACCGAGATTTCTTCGTTTGAGATCCGTGACTTGTGGATCAAGGTTGGGCCGCCGTATGTTGCTTCAGGCAACGGATGGGCAGTCAAGGCGACGGCGAACGCAAGGTCTAGGTTTCCATGGCTGATTTTGCTTGGGCCAACTTTTGAGAATTTGATATTCTTGAGGGACTGATTTGCAGTTAATTTGGGTCTTTTCGTAATTTTGATATAATTATGGGGTTAATTTGCAATTAACAAATATTACTGGACCAATTTGCAATTTCAAAATAGTTTGGAGCCGATTTATAATTAATGACAATTTACAGGGTCACTTTGTAATTTTAAAAAGATTTGGGGCCAATTCATAATTATCAAAACTATTGGGTCAGTTTGTAATTTTTATGAAATTCAAGGGTCGATTTGTAATTACCAAATCATGAGGGGCCTTTATGTAATTTAACAAAATCTGGAGCAATTTTTGTAATTTTCCGAAGGGGGTTTGCAGTTGATAATCTTTATGATTTCGGATAGTTATGTTTCTACGTAGTAGACTAATTATTAAGTTTTCATATCTATTATTTTGTTGAATTAATAATCTGTTTTGTATATTCTCGTGAATCGGATAGTTATGTTTTCACGTAGTGGCTAATTATTTCGATTTTGAGAATTTAGTTGGCTGTCAATTATTAATTTGATAGTTTTAATAATTGATTGAATACTCTCATAATTTGGATGATTATGTTTCACGTAGTGACTAATCATTAAAAATTTTGAGATATTCGTCGGTAGTCAATTATTAAATTTGAATTGCAAAGATGAAAATGCTTGTGTTAATCATCTCCGTAGGAGGGTTATCACATGTGATAGGTGATGTTCTTCTCTGTAGGAGGTTTATCATCTTGAGGTATTCATCTATAGAACTGCAATAATGGAAACTATATACATGTTTTAATCATCTCCGTAAGAGGGTTATCACATGTGATAGGTGATGTTCTTCTCCGTAGGAGGTTCATCATCTTGAGGAATTCATTTATAGAATGTAGTGATCTTTGCCTAATCACATGTTGAATTTTACTTCTATAAATGTTTTGACTGTTATCTTATATGCGTGAAATCCTTTGTTTTGATATTCAGTTTTCAATATCAACAACTTTGCTTTGCAATTGTCTGCTATTAAACCTTTGGATGAGACTAATTTCGAGGAATGGAAAGAGACTCTCATTGCTGTTCTAGCTCTTTTGGGGATAGACCTTTCTTTACGTGAGAAGAAGCCTTCTAAACTCACCGATGAGAGTACTGCTAAACAGAGGTCTTATCGAAAGAAGTGGAAAGAGTCTAATCAGAAATGTCTGATGATCATGCGTTTTTCCATTGCCAAAACCATTAAGAAGAGTATTCCAAAATGTAAGGATGCAAAAGCTTTTCTTAAAGCTGTGAGTGGCAAGTTCAAGAAACGAAGCAAGGCTGAGAGGGGAAAGTATTTGAGCCAGCTGGCGACAACGGTTTATGATGGTACCGGTGATGTTCGTGAGCATATTATGAAGATGACTAATATGGCCATGAAATTAAGGGGTCTGAATACTGATGATTGTCTTTAATTAATATATATATATATATATATATTGTGATACAGGCAATCTAGAGGGACAAACTTTTGTTTGTTTCTAAGGAAGTCGAAAAATGTGTCTAACCTATTCACCCCCCCTCTAGGTTAGCCTTAAGCATTTAACCTTGATTTTATTTTCACGGGTCCATCCCGCGTTTGTTTTTCCAACCCGTACCCGTCCGCGAACACACTGGGTTTTTCATTAAATGGGGTTCGCGGGTCCACGGGTCGTAAATTCACCATCCACACCCGACCCTACAAGGTCGGGTTTGGACAGGTGCCCACGGGTGCGGGTCAAATTGACATCCTTATTCATGTAATTAAGATTCGACCCAACTCAGATCCATAAAATACGCGACCCGGAACCACTAAATAGGTAGCTCGTTCGAATCTGGATCTGACCCGCTCATCTTTCAGGTTTTATCTGATCCACCCATGTCCCGCTTCATGTTTATTTTGACTCGGTTTTTTTGGGTCATAATTTTAAACAATCTTTTAGGTCTCGTTGGCCCCGTTCTGCAGTTGTTTTTCAAGAAGTTTTCATTTTAATTTTTCAAAAACGATTTCGAAAACACGTTCGTTAACCATTTTTCATTTTATTTTCGAAAACAAAATCAGTGTTAAAAGTGAAAGATTTGAAAAATACAAAATACTTGTTTTTTGTTTTTGTTTTTGTTTTTCATTTTGTTTTTCACTTTTTTTTTTATATATAAAAAATATTTTTTTTTAACTATTAATTGTACTGTTATGCGTTTGATATGGTTAGAATAAGACAGGACAAGATTTTTAAATGACTAAAGTGCCCCTCTTATATATATATTTCAGAATAATTTATTTCTAACTAGAATTAAAAGCATTCATGCAATAATATATATATATATATATATATATATATATATATATATACATTATAATATATATTACTATATATAAATATTATATAAAATATTATAATATTTACATAACTAGCATATTAATATTCTATAATACATATAATATTATGATTATATATGTCGTATGTATATTTTACCAAACATACACGTCACCGACGAAGAGGATAAAATTGTCATGTGGACGTCCAAATAGGCATTCAGAAAATATCCTGCAATACATCACCAAAGAAGAGAAGCCCGAGTAAACAAATATTGAATAAAACTTACTCGGGGTCAACTGATGTCATATACTACTCGGGGTCAGTTAAAGATACTCGGGACTAGTTAATGACATTTTGTACTCGGGATCAGATGACGTCACTCGGGACCACCTGACATCGTGTTCTACTCGGGACAAACATGAAAAAAACCAAATAAAAAGCCCAGCATGTAGTTCACACGAATCGAGTCATTAAAATACGCGGATATATCCATATCAAAGAGGAATTCCATGAAGAACAGTTACTTTCTCCTTCTCTCTCTTTGAAATCACAGCTAAAATCCAATTCTTATTGACTTTCTCCATACATCCAGATATCGACGTCAACAATTGGCGCTAGAAGGAGGGGGATTGAACCTTAGATTTAGTTAAAGGTAATGGCAGGAAGCAGAAGCAGTTCTGGGGATGTCCAAAGATCTCCAGATAACGTCCATGTTGGCAGTAGTTCGCGAGATCTCACTACAACCACGGAGAACCAACCAACATCCCTTACGGGGTTCCAGCAAGTTCCTCCGACCAGCGAAGGCCTGACATGAAGCTTCTGCGAGGCGTTGCAACAGTTGGTGGCAGACGCAGCAAAGGAAGGAGTTGATCTACTGGCTGCAGAAGAAGCTTAACCTCCTAACCTCCCACTTGTAAGGCTTCGTTCAGTTGTAGAAGGGCCATAACTAAATGCACCGGAAGCTAGAAGAAACTCTACTCCAATTAATCAGGCTGGACGTGAAACACCAGAAGAGGAACGACCATGCTAGAAGCAGAATCATGACCAGACAGCCCGTGCCAGACACCGCAAACATGACCGGTACAAGGATCATTGGTCATCAGAAGATAGCAATCGGTACCATCGCAAGCGTCATCACAGAACCATACACCTGTAAGAATCAACCTGTGAAACTCGGGTTCAGAGTGAAGAGCCAAAGAGAGGGATGACAATCACCCAGCGGTTTAACCATCATAGAAGTCCGGTGGGAGATAGAGATGTCGTAATTCAGAGCCTAACTCGAGAAGTCAAAAACAATAGGCGACAAATGGATGCACTGGTCAGACGTTATGGGTACAACGATTTATCTGACGAAGATTCTGACAATCCATTCACTTAGGGAATCTTGCGGACTTCATTCCTAGAAAGGTTCAGGATGCCGCACGTGGAGCAGTTCAAGAAGGATACAAACCCTAAAGAACACGTCAGACGCTATAAAAGTGATATGGCCCAGTATGCCCACAACGACCCCCTATTATGTCTCAACTTTTCATACTCTCTAGGGGACATAGGCTCAAGATGGTTTGGAAGGTTGCCCCCCAGCGAGCATCGAGAGCTTCAATGAACTAAGCTGGAGTTTCTCAAGGTAATTTATGAGCAACGTTCATAGGAAAAAATCAGTGGCTTACATTTCTTAGATAAAACAAGGAAAAGATGAGTCGTTGAAGAAATACATGGGGAGGTTCGGTCAAGCGGTATCAGAAATCGACAGTGCAAACGACGAAGCGTTAATTGCTGCATTCATCAAACAATCTACAGAATGGACAGCTATCTTTCGACTTAAGAAGAGCCCGTCTAACCAGATATTCAGATATGATGGACATGGCGGGAGGATATGTACTAGCGGAAGAAGAAGAATTAGCCACGGGAGGATGCTATATGCATGGAGGAAGACCCGACAAGGACGCTGAGTATAAGGTGTAGAACCAAAAGGGAAAACAGAAAGGAAACAGTAAAGAAAAAAGCAAGGACGGGGGAAACGGGTGTAATGCCGAACAGACCACAGAGAAGTTTTGAGGTAGATTCGCCAACTACACCCCTATTCGAAAAAAACATGAGGAAATCCTGGCCATACTGGAAGAGAAAAATCTGGTAAAAGAACCACACCGACAATCTCAGTTTACTCGGTGAGATACAACCAAATATTGCAGATCCCATAAAAAAACCGGTCATGAGACTTCCAAATGTTACCAGCACAGAGATTACATAGAAACCGTCATTCGGGAGGGACATCTTCAGGATGTAATCTTGAAAGAGGATGAGAAATCAGAAACAAAGAAAGAGATCAGGGCCGATCGCAGCTCTGGTCGAAATCAAATGGTTAGCCCAAAGGCTAATGAAGTAATACAAACAATCTTTAGAGGACCATCCACTGAGAGAAGGAACCGAGAGCGAACGCAGTAAATCAGAGAAGCAATGGAAGCAAGACATAATTTTAACGTGAACTCGGTCGAGCCAGACCCGAAAAGGGTAAGGAAGGATGAGACCCAATACTATTCACAGAAGCAGACTTACATGGGGTCGATGTTCGGTCAAATGATGCCCTGGTCATAAGTGCCCTGATTGGTCACCGGGAAGTTAGGAGAATCCTGATAGATAATGGAAGTTCGGCAGACATTCTCTATGTAGCCGTCTACGATCAACTCAGGTTGGACCGAAAGGATCTACAGCCTTTCCATACTCCATTCAGGATTCAGAGGAATTGAGGTCAGGTTACTCGGGACGGTAAAGCTACTTGTAAAGATTGGAGTGACACCTTGTCAGAGAACTGTATTGCTCGACTTCGTGGTGGTAGAATTAGATAATTAGCCATATAATGCACTGTTGGGTCGGCCATTCTTAAATAAAACTAAGGACGTAACATCCATTTATGCATTGATGATCAAGTTCCCGACCGAACAGGGGGTCGGTGTGGTCTAGGGATACCAAGAGATGGCCCGAAGAGCTAACCTGTCAGTATACAAAGATAAAAATGATAGTAAACAGGTACGCACTATAACACAACCGAGTCAGAACAAAGAGTCATTGTCATTCGAATTTGATCCAAGGGAAAAGTTGAATGAATCCAAAAATGAACCGGTCGAAGAAATTATCTTAAAAGAAGATGAATCAGATAAGAAGATCAAAATCGGGGCCAATCTGAAAGGAAAAGTCAAACAAAGCCTCACTGATATGCTTAAAGAATACAATGATATGTTCGCCTGGAGTCATGAAGACATGGTCGGGATAGATGCCTGAATAATATCTCACCATCTCACGGTAGACCCGAATGCAAAACCAGTGATACAAAAGAGAAGGTCATTCAATCTTGAGAGAAGTCAGGCAATCAAACAGGAAGTAGAAAAGCTACTCGCCGTAGAATCGATTAGAAAAATCAACTACCCTCAATGGGTAGCTAATGTAGTCCTCGTCCAAAAGAAAAATGGACAATGGAGAATGTGCATAGATTTCACAGATTTGAACAAGGCATGCCCAAAAGACAGTTTTCCACTTCCAAGGATAGATCAATTGGTGAACGCTACATCAGGCCACGAATTGCTCAGTTTCATGGACGCCTACTCGGGATATAACCAAATCCGGATAAAAGGCTGACGAAGAAAAAACAGCATTCACAACTGACTAGGGCTTGTATTGTTACACAGTAATGCCCTTCGGGTTAAAAAATGCAAGGGCAACATATCAAAGGCTGGTCAACAGAATCTTTGCACGGTAAATAGGAAGGAACATGGAAGTGTACATTAATGACACGCTGACCAAGAGCATCTCGGCAGACATGCATACCTCAGACCTGCGAGAGACATTTGATGTTTTGAGGAGATACCAAATGAAGTTGAATCCGAACAAATATTTATTCTGAGTTCCTTTAGGAAGGTTCCTGGGTTTTCAAGTTCACCAAAGGGGAATCGAAGTCAATTCTGAAAAGATACAAGCCCTATAGAGAATGACTTCACCAATAACACTAAAAGAAGTACAGTGCCTAACAGGATGCTTAGTTTTTTTGGGTAGATTCATCTCAAAGGCCATTGATAGATGCACACCCTTTTTCAAAGTAATTATAAAAGGAAAATGACTAGAATGGAACGAGGAGTGCGAGCAGGCATTCTTAAAAATCAAAAAGTACCTGGGGCAAGCCACCATCCTTTCGAAACCACAAATGGGAGAGATACTCCATTTATAATTATCAATTACAGAACTAGCAGCGAGCTCAGTCCTAGTCAGAACAGAAGATGGAGTACAGAAGCCAGTGTATTATACCAGCAAGGCACTCTTACCAGCCGAGACCAGGTATTCACAGGTAGAAAAAATGGCCCTAGCATTGGTTTCAGCAGTAAGGAAGCTAAGGCCATACTTTCAGGCTTATACAATCCAGGTTCTCACCGACTGCTCATTGAAACAAATTTTACAGAAGCCAGAGATTTCAGGAAGACTAACCAAATGGGCAATCGAGCTAAGTGAATTCGATATCCACTACGTCCCCAGGACATCCCTCAAAGGGCAAGCAGTGGCAGATTTTATAGCAGAGTTCATAGAGCCAAATCTGGAAGTAAAAAAGATGTTGGGAAAAAATTTCCCATGGAAATTATATGTTGATGGCTCTTCAAACACTCACGGCAGCGGGGGCAGGGATCGTCGTATGCACTCCGGAAGGAGATGATGTCTAATGTTCCATGAGGTTTGACTTCAAAGAAACCAATAATCAAACCGAGTGCGAGGCGCTACTAGCTGGACTCAGAGTCTGCATAGTTCTCGGGGCAGATGAAGTCGAGATATTCAGCGATTCACAGGTAGTTGTCAACCAAGTCCTGGACGAATACCAAGCCAAGGATGAAGGCATGATAGCCTACCGTGACATTGCAAAACAAATCCTCCAGAAATCCAAAGAATATAGGATTGCCCAAATTCCTAGGGAGGAGAACGAAAAGGCAAACGATTTATCCAAACTAGCATCAACAACAACCACAATTACGCCAAAAACTATTCCGGTTGCACATCTCCTCAAACCGAGCACATCTGAACCGAAAAACTTAGAAATTTTAGAAATTCAAATACCGCCAGACGGTTGGATAATTCAGCTGAAAAGATTCCTTGAAGAAGGCATGCTCCCGGAAGATCCCTTACAAGCAAAATGTATCATGTATCGATCAACAAGGTACACGTTGGTTGGAGGAGAACTATACAGAAGGGGGTTTTCCCGAACACTCCAAAGATGTGTGTCAGATGAGGATGCATATCGAATATTACAGGAAATCCATGGAGGGTTTTGCGGAAATCACACTGGGGGTAAAAGTTTAGCACACAAGATACTCAGGCAAGGTTATTATTAGCCTACTTTATTCTCATATGCACAACGATGTTTGGAGAGTTGCAATACTTGCCGAAAGATCACAAATGATATCCGAAAACCTCCTGAACAACTCAGAAACCTCACATCCCCATGGCCATCTTCCATATGGGGTTTGGATTTAATCGGCCCAATGCCAGTCGGGACAGGGGGTGGAGCGAAGTATGTTATAGTAGCCGTTGACTATTTCACGAAGTGGGCAGAAGCTAAAGCATTAGTGCATATCACATAAGTAAATACCACAAATTTTGTGAAAAAGAATATACTCTACATGTTTGGAGTCCCAAACACTATCATCACTGATAATGGCACCCAGTTCGATAACCTAAAATTCAGACAGCTGTGCAAGGTGTACCAAATTACCAATTCTTATGCCACACCTGCCCATCCTCAAATAAATGGACAGGTTGAAGCAATAAACAAAATCATCTAGCATACACTCAAAGCAAAGTTGGATGCCAAAAAAGGAAGTTGGGTTGAAAAGCTATTCGAAGTATTATAGGCATATCGGACGACAGCAAGAACTTCAACAGGAGAGACTCCATTCACTTTAGCGTTTGGAACAGAAGTTGTTATCCCCGTAGAAACGTCATATGCATCACCCCGGGTCAGGCCATATGATGAAGAACAGAATGTTGATATGCTATTACAAAGTCTAGATGAGCTAGAAGAGAAAAGGGAGAAGTCCCGAATAAGAAATATGGCATATCAGTAAAGAGTAGCTCGCCACTACAACTCTCATGTTCGGGTCAGAAAATTCCAATTAGGAGACCTGGTACTCAGGAAGGTGTCATTGAATACAAAAAATAAAGTTACAGGTTCCCTGGCTGATAAGTGTGAGGTCCCGTACAAAATCGAAGGAATAATTGGTCATGGAGCGTATTGGATTGCACGACCCAATGGAGCCAATATCTGAAAATTTTACATCCTTAATTGTTTTCTGTTTTTTCTTTTCTAGTCAGGACAATTTTAGTTAGGTCAAATATTAAGCTTTGGAACTTTAAATCTTTGTTGATTTTGCAGTTATAAATAAAAAGCAAACTCGGGATTTCCAGAAAATGAATCATATGATAATAAGAACATATGAAAGGCAAGCATGATAATAAGAACATGCAAATAGAATACTCGGGACCATTGATTCCCGAATGGGAGAAGAAGCTCGAATGAGCATGCCAGCTGAGCAAGGTCAATTGACTTTAGCAAAAAGGCAAACCCGATACACTAGATTCTGGAAAAAGGCTCGGGACTCTATCGAAAACAATTCTGGAGAAATGCGTAGCTGTGTTAAGCGGTTTGAAAAGCTTAATGATTCGGCAAACCCTTGCACAGAAGAACTGGGGAGACATCCTCGGTAATGTGTAAAGACTCAAAACATATGATCATGGTGAGCCTTGATGTAATGTTTGGGTAGCAACCGAGTATGAAACACGAGTATAAATCTACTTGCCTGTATTAAGATGACTCGGTTAATAATAATAGCCAGTTTAATAAGATACTTGGCGTTAAAAAATTTTCGGGTAACGAAACCAGTTTAATAAGATACTCAATGATGTTACCCGAACATCAAAAATAGCCAGTTTAATAAAATACTTGGTGTTAAAAATTATTCGGGTAACGAAACCAGTTTAAAAAGATACTCGGTGAGGTTACCCGAACATCAGAAATAGCCAGTTTAATAAGATTCTCGGCAACAATAAAAATCAAGATAAAGAAGATGGTGAAATTCCTTAAGCAAAGAATCAGATCAAAACTACTCGGTTTTCAGAATTAGTTAACTCAGAATTTCATTAATCTTTACAAAGAATCGTTACAAAGAATCCTTAGAATTGTTACAAAGAATCTCTACAAAATAAATCAAGAGGATTTTGAACTCTTGCCAATGCTCGGGTCAGGCACCATTCTGTACTCGCAGAGCAGATTTTCATTGGAAGGCCAAGCAATCGTGTCTACCAAATCGTCCATCCATTGGCTGTAATCTTCTCCTGGGATGGGTCTAACATCAGGCACCACATATTCCACGACCGATTCTTAACTAGAGTAAAAGGTCGAGAGGGAATGCTCAGATGGAACCTCCAAATGCATTGGATGGGGCTCTTTGGCTCTGCTGCGGCAGTAAGCTCTCCACTCCTTCATCTGAGTCCGAAGAGATTCCAAGGACCGATCCACGTGATTCTTGATCAACAGCTCCCAGTTGGTTCGGGCTTTCTCTGTTGCCTGATTCTTAACCTTGAAGAACTCGCCAGCTGAAACTAGCCCTCGCTGAAACTCTTGAAGGAGAAGGGCATCGTAGACAGGGGATCTTTTAAAACTTTCTACCCCTAGGACTTCGAGTTTCAGCCTGACCTCTTTGGATAAGGATTCGACTGTCAAAGCTTGGCCCTCAAAGTCTTCAATTTTCTTTTCATACGCCAACTTGGACTGATCCACTTCTTGTTCGGCTTTAAGCATTGATTCTTGGGTAGAGGACAACAAGTTTTGAAGTGACACTGCCTTCTCCTCTGCCAAAGAGGCTTTCTCCCCGACCTCCACCTGCTTCGCCAAACAGTGGTCGGCAAACACTTGGGCACTGCCAAATTCTTTCTAATAAGCCTATTCGACCTGAGCACGGCTATCCTCACTCTTTTTCAGTTAAGCTTCAAGACACCTTATTCGATCAGCTTGATGTTGCTGTGTCTGAACCAACTCAGCGAATTCGGCCACCATCTATACAAAATAAACGAAATTAAAAATCTAGCAAGCAAACGGGTAAGGCAAGAGTTAGGAATAAAACCTACATATGATGCGCCGTTGAACATATTCTGAAGAAGACTAGTCAGAGACGCGTCCCTAAGATGACTCCAATGATCATCCCCGATAAAAGCCCGACCAGATGACATTGCCCTGAGCATATCCTGGGGAGAAGGATAGGAAGGGCCTCCCGAGGTTCAGCCCTTAGATCTTCAACCTCGGGGGGAAAGGAACCCATGTTCAGGTCAGAAGTCTTCACACCTGCCGATGCTTCGACATGAACACTCGGTGTGATCACAGCCTTGGTGTCTTTATCACTTGATTCAATAAATGAAACTACTCGAGGAACCTTGAGAGAGCGAGTAGGAGAGTTGACCACCTTCCGTTTCTCAGCCTGAGAACGGTAAAAGCTAAGATCAGCTACCGGATCTTCCTGAACATCATCCCAGAAAGATTCAAAAAATTCAGGATCTGTATGTACTTGACCCTCGAAGATTTTACCTCCATCACCGGCGTCTGACTGCTCGGCAGACCCTTCACCAGGACCCTTACTTAGCCTCTCCCCGTCATCAGGTAACTTCTGAGTATGATCCGTTGGGCCACTCAGACTACTAGACTCCCTTGCGGTCGACCGAACGACTTCCTCGGGGACATATTCGGGGACTACTCCTTAGCCACATCAGGTTCCTCATCTGATTCAGGTGGGACAAAGCCCTCTTCGCTCTGACGAGAATCATCTTTTCTGCTCGCTTGAAAAATCGACTTCACTTGACGAGCTTGAAGGTCGAAGACGATGTCCGAGTCATACACTTAGAAGAAAAAGGGGAATCTCGTCAGTGTATATATAAAAAAAAGAAAAGAAAAAAAAGGAGGGGTGTACAAAGATCACTTACATTGCCTACGATAGCCCAAAATCTAGCTGAAGAAGCCGAGCTCTATCATGTTTTTCTCATTTAAAAGATAAGTCATGCTTCTCTTCTCTAGAGTGCGAACTGCTGCCCGAGCAAGTCTGGTCAGCTCAGTATTGCTGAATTTAAGCTTTTTCTTGTTTAATACCTCGGGGGAACAGAGAAAACAGGGAACTTTCAACACTCTTCGAGTTTTCCCAGCCGAGAGAGTAACTTCAAGACCGAGATTCCCTCCGATGAAAAACCAACTGTTCTTCCAGAACTTGTTGGATGAAGGGAATCCCCATACAAAACCCCTCTTTTTAGGGTTATTAGAGATATCAACTCCTCGATTCACCTTTGTCCCCTCGAGGACCCAGCAATCTGGTTGATTTGACAAAAGAGGAAATAAGTCCCTGTCTTGCCAGACTACCTCAGTGTATAAAAGTGCCTGATTTCACTCGGGGAAGGCGGCGACAGGTTCATTCGGCTCCACATGTGCCATATGCACATCAAGATCTTGTAGCTGGTCGGGGCCAGTTAAGCCAGAGCGATCCTTGCTTCAACCATAAACCAGACAATGAACGGCTGAAGAGAAAGAGTGACGCCGCAATAGAGCATGGATCCATAGATTGCCACAATACCCGGGGGAGGATTCCATGCAGCTCTATCACCCGTAGGAATCAAAGTAACCAAATTATCCAGGTCGAATCGGGCACGATATTTCCCGATCTCATCTGCCCTGACCACATTCAGTTAGGCATCAAACTCATTCGGGCGATCAGCTGAGGAAGAGAGACGAGATACTCTGAACGCCTCTTCGACATCGTTCTCGTCAACAGTATGCTCCCGGATCCGAATGCTGCCCAAGTTGTGCTTATGGACTTCGCTTCTACTTTGATGTTTTCCCATCCTTGATCGAAGTGGTACCCTATGATTAGAAACGACAGATTCAGAACTAGATGAATCAGAATCAGAACTGAATATAGAACTAAAACAGACGTAAGGTGAAGCCCAGAAATGCCGACTTTTAAAAAAAGAGGTTCATAAGGAGGATTTCCCCCAATAATCTTCGAATGCAGAAAACAAGTTGGAAATCCCCATGATCGAGCGCTTCAAGAGCTATAGTACAAAGTCGAAGACGGGAAGTTAGATCCATTAAAACTAACCTTGAACGAAGAAAACTAATGCAAAATCTTCAACGGAGAATGGCGATTTTCTGCGCAAAGAAACCTGGGATGGAAAGATTTCTGGTTTAAGTTTTTGAGAATGAACCAGCGCAACCCCTCAGTGAAGAATTTAAAGGGGTGATAACACGAAACCCTATGACCTCAAGGCGGGAAAAGTAATGACAGATTTGATGATGTAGGTGGCGCACTAGAGACGCGTAGGTCGTTTCTCATAAATGGTATCGAAAAATGAAGCGGCAAAGGGCACGTGTTAAGAAAAGAAATGGCTTTCGCCGTTAGAACTCCACAACGTCGCCATCATTGAGATCTCGCGTGAGGGGCAAAACAAATTTACATGGTCACCATTAAGACACATCATTATGACAAGACATTTACCTGGCATTAGAGAGATGTAGAAATTGAAGAATTGATTAAAATACTTTTGCCCGAAATGAAACCCTGTTCGGTAAAAATATTTTAAGTGGGTATTGTCATATATAAATTTTATCAGACGTACACATCATCGACAAAGAGGATAAAATTGCCAGGTGGACGTCCAAATAGGCATTCAAAAAATATCCTGCAAGACATCACCAAAAAAGAGAAGCCCGAGTAAACAAGTATTGAACAAAACCTACTCGGGGTCAACTGACGTCATATACTACTCGGGGCCAGTTAAAGATACTCGGGACTAGTTGATGACATTTTCTACTCGGATCAGATGACGTCACTCGGGACCAGCTGACATTGTGTTCTACTCGGGACAAACATGAAGAAAACCGAATAAAAAGCCCAGCGCGTAAATCACATGAATCGAGTCATTAAAATAAGCAAAGATATCCATATCAAAGAGGAATTCCATGAAGAACAGAATATCAAGCAGAAAGGGTTCCTAATCAGGCAACAATTTTATTTCATCAAAAAGACTATGTGAAAATACAATCACGGTTAAATGCTCAAGGCTAACCTAGAGTGGGGTGAATAGGTTAGACAACTTTTTCGACTCCCTTAGAAACAAACAAAAGTTTGTCCCTCTAGATTGCTTGTATCACAATATATATATATTAATTAAAGACAATTAATCAATATATAAACACAAGTAAAGTGTGATACAAACAAGTAATTGTAACACATACACAATCTATATTATAGAAAGGAAGTCAACATATATATAAAGAGTTCTATCCACAATACAAATATTAGAGAGATAGGGATAGAGAAAAGTTGACACAAGATATAACGTGGTAAACCTCCGAAGAGGAAACATCCACGGGCTAGCAGCCACTGACAAACAAAATCCACTAGTAGATAAGACAAGTACAATGTCTCAAGTGACCTCTTCACCTAGAAACTACCCTCCTATCCTACTCTAGAAGTTGTCGCCCTATGCTTAACAATTCGAGGCTTCACACCTCTTATCAAGACTTCCTTGCTTACCTTATCCGGATCCTCACGACCCAAGACAAGACTTATTGCTCAACTAAGTCCTCACGACTCTAGTCAAGACTTCCTTGCTCACCATTCCGAGTTCTCCCAACTCTAGGTAAGACTTCTTGCTCGACTATCCAAGGCTTCACACCTCTAGCCAAGACTTCCTTGCTCGACAATCCAAGGCTTCACACCTCTTGTCAAGACTTCTTGCTCAACACCATAGGTCTCACACCTATTGTCAAGACTTCCTTCTCACAAGGCATCTAGGTGATCATGAATGTAAAACGCAAACAAGCACGCAACATAGAATGCTATGATCAACACATCCTATGGAAAATACTAGACATGAGCATGAATGCACAAATCACATATAGTCTAGTTAATCATGCAAGTGTAATCAATCTAGATTATGTAAGATATGTTCAACAATAATCACAACCTAGATACATGCATAGATCTAAACTTGAATCACAAGATATGATCACTAAATCACAAGATCAAGTTTAAATCACACAAAGCAAAAATATGCTAAAATCATATGACAAAGTCATTTAGATTTAAGCTAAAGTTCTAGAGCATATTACTAATCATAGATTCAATAAATCACATGAATAACTCAAAAGAACAAAAGCACATGTATTATATGAGTATTTCGGCCAAGAGAACCTAATACATGTGAGGAACTATTTTTCACAAAATCAATCAATCAAAGATCATAAAAAAGTCCTAGAATCAAAGCTAGCACAATACAATCCCAAACATATGATAACATAAGCAAAATCAAAACCTAACTCAACATGAATGATTTCAATTGAAACTCAACCTAGCTTTGAAAGTATTCAAAACACAAATCAAAACACTCACAATATACAAATATATGTAGAAGAAGAAAACCCAAGGCAATTGACCAAGTTTTAAAAGAAAACTTTGAGAGAAAATCAATACCTTAGTTGATTTAGGTGCAGTCCCGTTTTTGTATGACTAGACACCAAAAAAAGCAGTAAAATTAACTCAAACCTTCAGAGAAAAGATGGATGATGAATAGATCAACACTCTCAACTTCAAATCACTCAAATCGGAGTTCAAATGAAGAAGTTATGTTGTTTGGAAGATGAGAAAATTTAGAGAGAAAATTTCTGCACACTTGATTTGAATTTCTTCTTAGAATGAAATGTGATAGGGAAAAAGATTATAAAGGAGTGGGAAAGAAAAAAGATGAAAAGACCAAATTGCCCTCACTAGTTATTGCTCCCCCGAGATGGCGTGCGGGCATCTGGGGGCAGCAAGGTTGTGCGGCCGAGATGGCCACACGCCATCTCGGGCATGCACACCTCCATGGCCTTTTGGCCATGGTGTATTCCCCTCGCACTTCCCTCGCGTTCTTCGACCGTTCTTCGACCGTTCTTCGGCCTCCAAACTCAGAATTCAAATCTGTTTACGGATTACAAATCGTAACTCTCACACGGACATGAACATATAAGATACTCAACCTAGAAAATAATAATTAGACTCGATATATGAAGACGAAGACAATGTATGAAACATGAGTTGAAAGTGTAGTATCTTTTGACTTAGAACTTGAAATCAATAGTATGAGTAACCAAAATGTCCGGAAATCAATCAAGAATGATTTAAGACTAAATCCAAGTTCAATATCCATGTTATACAAACATATACACACACAAACACAATTCACACTAGAATGCAAACTACATAGAGATAGTTTCTAATCATGCATATTCCAAAACATGTTATTTCCAAACCAATGCATGAGCATTCATCTTAAATTGTGTGAATGTGTTATACATGGTGCACAATGATGCAGGGACACATATGAATGAATTGTATGTGTGTGCCTGTAATGGTGCATAACAATGCAGGGACACAAATGTATGATATGTGTATGTTTGCCTAAGCCTTGTAAGAGAAAGATAAGGTCTTAGTATACCTTTGTAGAACCATATTACATCCTTTCTCTTGAAGACTTAGAACTTGCTTTGACTTGTTGTTTCTTCTTCCTTGAAGCTTGAATCATCATGAATCTAAACAACTAAATCATTACAAGTAAACATCATTCTGATATGGAATTAATGCCAACACAAACTAAAACCTAACAATCTCCTCATTTGGTAAATTCCATGTCAAAACACCTATACATTTACTACAAATATAAAAATGAAGATAGGTCACAAAATCACTCCCTCACATTACAATGAGTAAGATTCCTATAACTAATCTTCACCAACTCTTGAACTTCATCTTGATCTTTTCTTGAAGCAACCTATAAATCATCTCAAAGCACAATGCATATACAAGAGAAAAACAACAAATGGCAACATATAATATGGATAAGAATATACAATTAAATCCACAAATACATGTATCTTCCTCTCAATACATGCCAAATACAAGAGTTCTTAACCAAATCTTAAGACTAATTATTACATGCCATTGAAAGTTCAAAAGTTCATAAAAACAACATAAAAAGGAAACTAAGTAACTAGCAACTCTTAACAACTCTTTCTCCCCTTTTTTGACATGAAATGATGCCAAAAGGTAAGAAACACACCATGAGACTCAAATACTAGCTACTAGATCCACCAAAGAAAGATGTGCGTGTAGTTGACCTAACATAATGCTTGAGAGGTGGTCTTGAACTTGATGCAATAAACTCCTCCAACTCTTTTATTCTAGCATCTCGTTTTTCAACTATAGCACTAAGCTCATCAACCTTCTTCTTCAAATGTAAAGCCCAATCCGGAAGAATGTTTATGCTAGTCACTGGACAATCAACTTGTGAACTACTAAATAGTCTAAAAGTATCACATGTCTTACCCTTATCCTTATATGACATGTATGACACACGTTTATCACTATACTTTTCCAGGGTTGTACCAACATATCATCTCCACTATTTTGAACACCACGACCTAAACACAAAGAAGTTATAAACCTCTGTAATGCAAGCTTCTTATCTCCTCTAGTTGAGAAAGCCGCATTATCTAAGTAAAACATAATCAAATCCCCAAGGGTTATAGGTTGATTAGTCACCAAGGCAAATTCAAAGATCCAATAATATTTGTACAAATAAAAAGATGCCAAATGCACTTGCCTTAGTTAACTCATGTTGACTAATATATGCTCTACCTTTCCACTCAAAAGAAGCATTGTCACATAGAGTTCTACCCATGATATTAAGATTCTCAATGATATCAACATCTAGAAAGTTTGAATCAATATCACTAGATAGCCCAAAAAACTTATTAATGTTTACCGGGTTAACTCTAAACACAACACCCCTAATCTCCATCAAAGCATCCAATAAGGTGGCACTCTCTCTATATTCAAGATAAAACTCTCTAACAAGAGTATCATTCACTATTCCTAACATGCTCACCCAAGATTCCCAATTCCTATCCTTAATGCTTTTAAGAACATAAGAATCTTTACATTTACCTAAGTCAATGTCTCTCTCTTGAAATATCTTCTTAGTTCCAAAGATCCCTAAATCCTTTGACCTTGAAGCTTTAGATCCCTTCGAGATAGACTTGGCTTTCACAATGAGATTTGATTGATTTCCACTCCCGGTAACCTTAGTTCTTCCCATTTGTTCTTGTGATATAAGATGCTATATACATACAACAAAAGTGAGCGAAAGACAAAACAAGCATATTAGTCACAAATATATAAACACAAAGACATATGACTTAAGAATGAATCACCATGCACGATAAAGATAGTGAGTTATATCTTACAAGTATCAAAATATGCCAACATGTAACAAAATGAAGCATATGAACATATCATAAAAGAGAACAATGTCTAGCATACAATGCTCCCCCTTGATAAATGCTATAACAAAAATCAATGATAGCATAAAGTTCACAAAGATATTCACACAATTACGCATTCAATCAATTTGAAAAAATATCAACAGAATAAGCTTCATATGCTAAGAGAGATACACAAAGATTTTTTTCAAGTTCTCTCATAATTCTTCAACAATTGCTAAAATATCATCATACTCATAAACAAAGTGTGTGTGTGAGAGATAAGCTTCAAATATATATCAAGAAGTAGTTTGATAATCAACATGTAAACAATTTCCAACAACTATTAATCTTAAGCTTTTTCCATAAAAAGTCAAACCGATTATCATCCAGAATTTTTTGCTTTTAAGAGAATAGATTTCAACATATGAGCGGGTATGTGCATGTGGCTCGTCATCCCATTTCTGTTTTTCAATCCGAGCTCATTTGATTTTCAACTAAACTCATTTTTAAGCCTTCCTCCTTTTCTTTTTAGGCTTTGAATCAAAGATTTTTTTTTTATGAATTCCTTTCAACACTTCTTTGATTTTTTTCATTTTTTTTACATAAACAAAATTCACTTCATGATAGCTTTCACTCATTACAATGATGTAGCTCTTTCCAACATTGGGTAGCTTTCACAACCAATGTGTGTAGCCTTTTTCATAAAGGTGCTTGTTGAGTTCTATGTAATTGCCGAAGCAAAATGGATACTAACCATAGGTCATTTTAGAACCGAGTAGGGCTTCTTCTACCCCCGAAGTTGGAGATATGGAGGGTTGAACCTTCGGGGGTTCCTTCTCCATCCTTAAAACCGAATAGGGCTTCTCCTACCCCCGAGTTTGGAAATCTGGGAGCTGAACCCTCGGCGGTTCCTTTATTCCTTTCTCCCCAAGATATGCTACAAGAGATGTCCTCTAGTCGGGCTTATATCGGGGAGGACCGCTGGAGCGGTTTTAGAGATGGTTCACTGACCGAACGTCTCCAAAATATTTTCAACGGTGCATCTTATGTAAGTTAAAACTGACTCAGTTAATTCTGACTCCTTTATTGTTTTGCTTCAGCTGGATTTCTAAGTATATTCCTTTGCAGATGGTGGCCGAATTCGCTGAGCTTGTTCAGACGTAACAATGTCAAGCCGATCGGATAAGGCGTCTAGAGGCTCAACTGAAGGCGAGTGAGGAGGGTCGTGCTCGAGCTGAGCAGGCTTATCAGCAGGAGGTTTGCTCTGTACAGATATTTGCCGACCACTGTCTGGCGAAGCAGGTTGAAGTCGAGGACAAGACATCTCTGGCAGAGGAGAAGGTTGCATCGCTTCAAAATCTTCTTTCTTTTGCTGAAGAATCCATGCTTAAGGCCGAACAGGAGGCGGAGCAGGCGAAGTTGGCGTATGACCAAAAAATTGAAGATCTGGAGCGCCAAGTGCTGACAGTTGAATCTATTTCCCGAGAGGCCAGGTTGGAACTGGAAGTCCAAGGGGTGGATCGTTTTAAAATATCCCCTGCTTACGATGCCCTACTTCTTCGGGAATTTCAACGTGGGCTAGTTTCGGCCGGCGAGTTCTTCAAAGTCAAGAATAGGGCGACCGAGAAAGCCCGTGCTAATTGGGTGCTGTCAATCAAACACCATATGGACCGGTCCTTGGAATCTCTTCGGATTCAGATGAAGGAATGGAGAGGCTACTGTCATAGTCAAGGCAAAGAGCCCCATCCTATGCATTTAGAGATTTAGTCCGAGCATTCTCTCTCGACCTTTTACGCAAGTCAAGAGTCGGTTGAGGGTATAGTCCCGGATGTCTGGCCAATCCCGGGTGAAGATTACAGCCAGTGGATGGATGATACTGTCGACGATATTACTTGGCCGTCTAATGAGAGTCTGCTTCTTGAATACGAGATGGTGCCAGATCCGAGTATTGGTAAAGGCTCGAAATCCTTGCAACCTTAATTTTGTAGATTTGTAGAAGATTCTGATTCTTTATTTTTTACTTGTAAAGAACCATTCTTTGAACTGTAACCATTCTTTTAAGAGTAATAAAATTCAATTTTGTTCTGAGTTGAATGGTTTTGGTCTATTTTTTGCTGATTATTGTCGAGTGTTGTATTAAACTGGCTAATGGTCGGGTAACTTAACCGAGTATCTTATTAAACTGGTTGTTACCCGAATAACTTCAAATGCCAAGTATCTTATTAAACTAGCTTCTTCGATGTTCGGGTAACTTAACCGGGTATCTTATTAAACCGGTCGTTACCCGAATGACTTCAATTGCCAAGTATCTTATTAAACTGGCTTCATATTAGGGTAAGTTAACCGAGTATCTTATTAAACCGGTTTTTACCCGAATGACTTCAATTGCCAAGTATCTTATTAAACTAGCTCTTTATTATTAACCGAGTCATCTTGAAACAGGCAAGTTTGCACTTGTGTTTCATACCCGATTGCTACCCGAGCATTACATCAAGGATCACCATGATCATACGTTCGAGTCCTTAAGTAATACCAAGGACGTCTCCCTAGTTTTTATGCGCAAGGTTTTACCGAATCGTTGAGCTCTTTTTTTAAAAAAGTTGCTTCAACACAGCTATGTATTTCACCGGAATTTCTCCCGATAGCGTCCCGAGCATTTTTCCAAAGTCTGGTGCATCGGGTTTGCCTTTTTGTGAAGGTTATTTTGACCCTGCTCGGCTGGCATGCTCCTACGAGCTTCTCTGCCCATTCGGGATTTGATGGTCCCGAGAATTCTATTTGTATGTTCTTATTATCATGCTCTGCTTCCATATATTCTTATTATCATATGCTTTTTTTTTTAAATCCCGAACTAGATGCTATCCTTTCAAAAATTTCGAGTAATTTTATTTATTACTGTAAAAAATCGACAGATTTAAATTACAGTTTAATATTTATCCTACCAATAAAAGAATAAAATATTAAATATAAATATATATATATATTTTAAGGATAGAAAATCTTCAGATATTGGGCATTGCATGGTCGGGGTAACACCCCTCCATTGGGTCGAGCAATCCAATAAGCTTCATGGCCAGCTATCCCCTCGATCTTGTATGGATCTTCTCATTTGTCAGCCAGGGATCCTGCGGCTCTATTTTTTGTGTTCAGTGACACCTTCCTGAGCACCAGGTCTCCTAACTGATATTTCCTGATCCGAACACGAGAGTTATAGTGGCGAGCCACTCTTTGTTGATAGGCTGTATTTCTTATTCGGGACTTTTCCCTTTTTTCTTCTAGCTCATCCAAACTTTGTAGCAGCGTATCAACATTTTGTTCTTCATCGTATAGCCTGACCCGGGGGAACGCATACGATGTTTCTACGAGGATGACAGCTTCTGTTTCGAACGCTAGGGTGAACGGAGTTTCTCCTATTGAAGTCCTTGCTGTCGTCCGATATGCCCATAATACTTCAGAAAGCTTTTCAACCCAGCTTCCTTTTTTTGTCATCTAACTTTGCTTTAATGGTGTGTTTGATAATTTTATTTACTGCTTCTACTTGCCCATTTGTTTGTGGATGAGCTGGTGTCGCATAGAAGTTAGCAATATGATACTTCTCGCACAACTGTCTGAACTTTTGGTTATCAAACTGAGTGACATTGTCAGTGATTATAGTATCTGGAACTCCAAACCTATAAAGTATGTTTTTATTTACAAATTTGTGGTGTTGGCTTCCGTGATATGCACCAGCGCTTCAGCTTCTGCCCATTTTATGAAATAATCGATAGCTACTATGGCGTTCTTCGCTCACCCCCTGTCCCAGCTGGCATTGGCCCGATCAGGTCTAGGCCCCACATGGCGAATGGCCATGGGGCAGTTAGATTTCTGAGCTTTTCTGGGGGTTATCGGATATCGTTGGCAATTCTTTAACAGGTGTTGCAACTTTCCGACCATTGTTGTGCATCTGAAAAAAGTGTAGGCCAATAATAGCCTTGCCTGAGTACCTTATGCGCCAGACTCCTACCCCCGGTGTGGTTCCCGCAAACTCCTCTGTGGATCTCTTGAAGTATTCGATGTGCATTTTCTTCCGGTATACATCTCTGGAGAGCTCGAGAAAACCCTGTTCTGTATAATTCTCCTCCGATCATGGTATACCTAGCCGATCGATACCTGATGCGCTTTGCTAATACTGGATCTTTCGGGAGCACGCATTCTTCCAGGAACCTTCTCAGCTGGACTATCCAACCGTCTTGCGGTGTTCGGATTTCTAAAATTTCCAAATGCTTAGGTTCAGCTGTACTCGGTTTAAAGAGGTTTGCAACTGGAATGGTTTTAGGTCTGATTGAGGTTGTTGCTGAAGCTAATTTAGATAAAGCGTCTGCCTTTTCATTTTCTTCTCTGGGGATCTGAGCGATCTTGTATTCTTTAAATTTCTAGAGGAACTGTTTTACGATGTCACGGTAGGCAATCATTCCTTCATCTTTGGCCTAGTATTCGTCCATAACCTGGTTGACAATTACCTGTGCATCATTGAATATCTCAACTTCATCTGCCCCAAGAGCTATGGAGACTCTGAGTCCAGCAAACAATGCCTCGTATTCGGCTTGATTATTGGTTGCTTTGAAATCAAATCTCATGGCATATTCAACATCATCTCCTTCTGGGATGCGAACTACGATCCCTGCCCCGCTGCCATGAGTGTTTGAAGAACCATCAACATATAGTTTCCATGGGAAACTTTTATCCAACAGTCTTTTTGCTTCCAGGTTTGGTTCTGTGAACTCGGCTATGAAGTTTGCCACCGTTTGTCCTTTGAATGAGGTTCTGGGGACATAATGAATATCGAATTCACTTAACTCGATTGCCCATTTAGTAAGTCTTCCTGATATCTCTGACTTTTGTAAGATTTTCCTTAATGGGCAATTGGTGAGAACCTGGATCGTATGGGCCTGAAAATATGGTCTCAGCTTTTTTACTGCTGAAACCAATGCTAAGGCTATATTCTCTGCCTGTGAGTGCCTGGTCTCGGCCGGTACGAGTGCCTTGCTAGTATAATACACTGGTTTCTGTACTCCATCTTTTGTTCTGACTAAGACTGAACTTGCTGCAAGCTCGGTTATTGACAGATACAGCTGAAGTATTTCCCCTTTTTACGGTTTTGAGAGGATGGGAGCTTGCCCCAAGTACTCTTTTATTTTTAAGAATGCCTGCTCACACTCTTTATTCCACTCCAGGCCTTTCCCTTTTTTGATTATCTTGAAGAAAGGTGCTCACCTGTCTGTAGCCCTTGAGATGAATCTTCCCAAGGAGGCTAAACACCCTGTTAAGGGTTGTACCTCTTTCAATGTTTTAGGTGAGGTCATTTCTTGCAAAGCCTGGATCTTCTCGGGGATTAACTTCGATTCCTCTTTGATGGACTTGAAAACCCAAGAATCTTCTCGAATGGACTCCGAATAAACATTTGTTTGGGTTTAATTTCATCTGGTATCTTCTCAAAACATCAAATGTCTCTCGGAGGTCGCGGGCATGCTCATCTGCTGAGACGTTTTTAGTCAACATGTCATCAATGTATACTTTCATGTTCCTTCCTATTTGCCAAGTGAAGATTTTGTTGACCAACCTTTGGTACGTAGCTCCTGCATTTTTTAAACCGAAGGGCATTACTGTGTAGCAATATAAACCCTGATCCGTTGTGAAAGCTGTTTTTTCTTCATCAGCTTTGTTCATCCGGATCTGATTATATCCTGAGTAAGCGTCTATGAAGCTGAGTAATTCATGACCTGCTGTGGCATCCACCAGCTGATCTATCCTTGGAAGTGGGAAGCTATCCTTTGGACACGCTTGTTTAGATCCGTGAAATCTACGCACATCCTCCATTGTCCATTTTTCTTCTGGACGAGGACTACATTGGCGACCCACTAAGGGTAGCTGACTTCTCTGATTGATCTTGTCGCTAATAACTTTTCCACCTCTTTTTTGATTGCTTGTTTTCTTTCAGGATTGAACCATATTCTCTTTTGTATTACCGGTTTTGCATTCGGGCTTACTGCGAGGTGGTGGGATATTACTCGGGCATCTATCCCGATCATATCTTCGTGACTCCAGGCGAATACATCTTTGTATTCTCTAAGCAGATTGGTTAAGTCTTGCTTGATTTTTCCATCCAAGTTGGCCCCTATCTTGATTTTCTTATCCGGTTTGTCTTCTTCAAGTACCACTTCAACCAATTCTGTTTTGTATTCATTCGAGCCCTCTCTTGGTCCAGTTCGAATGATAAGGATTTTTTACACTAATTTGGCTGCATTACTATGCACACTTGTTAAGCATCATGCTTGTCTCTGTATACTGACAGATATGCTCTTCGGGCCATCTCTTGGGATCCATTGACTATCCCAACCCCTTGTTCTGTTGGGAACTTGATCATTAATGCATAAGTGGCCGTCACGGCCCTTGTTTTATTTAGGAATGGCCGGCCCAATAATGCATTATACGGCCAATTATCCAAGTCAACTACCACGAAGTCTAGCAGGACAGTCCTCTGGCATGGTGCCGTTCCGATCTTCACAGGTAGTTTTACCGTCTCAAGTGACCTGACCTCTATTCCCCCAAATCCTCTTAATGGAGTATGGAAAGGCTGTAAATCTTTTCGGTCTAGTCTTAGCTGGCCATATACGGCCAAGCTTAGGATGTCTGCTGAGCTCCCATTATCTATTAAAATTCTCCGGACTTCCCTTTGGCCAATCCAGGCACTTATAACCAAAGCATCATTAGGTCGAACATCGACGCCATGGGAATCTGCCTCTGTAAAGACTATTGGGTCCCATCCTTCCTTTACCCTTTTCGGGTCTGGTTCAACCGAGTTTACATCGAAGTTATTCCTTGCTTCTACTGCTTCTCTGATTTCCTGAGTTAGTTCTCGGTTGCTTCTCCTAGTAGAAGGTCCTCCGAAAATTGTATGTATTACTTGATTGGCTTCGCGGCTAGTTCTTTGGTTTTGACCAGGGTTGTGATCAACCTTGACTTTCTTGGTTTCTAGTCACTCGTCTTTTTTCAAGATTACATCCCGCAGGTGCCTTTCCTGAATAAGAGTCCTCTATGTAATCTCTGAGCTGAAAACACTTTGAAGTCTCATGCCCGGTTTCTTTATGAAACCTGTAATACTTGGTTATATCTCTCCGGGCGAACTGTGATTGTCGCTGCGGTTCTTGCACCGTATTCTTTTCTTCCAAGATGGCTAGGATTTCTTCTTGTTTCTTCCGAAGAGGGGTGTAATTGGTATATCTGCCTTGGTATTTCTCTGTGGACCGTTCGGCGTTGAGCCCATTACCCCCATCCTTGTTTTTCTTCTTGCTGTTCCCTTTCCATTTTTCCTTTTGATTATGCCCCTTGGATTCGGTATTCTTCTGTTCTGGCTTTCCTCCATACATATAGCTTTCTCCTGTAGCTAACTCTTCTTCCTCGGCCAGAGCGTATCCTCCCGCCATATCCATCATGTCGGCATACCTAGTCAACCGTGCTCTTCTCAAATCGAAGGATAGTCGTACATTCTGCAAGTTATTGGTGAAGGCAACAATAATTGCTTCATCATTAGCGCTGCCAATTTCTGATACTGCTTGGCCAAACCGGCCCAAGTATTTTTTTAATGACTCGTCCTTCCCCTGTTTTATTTGAGAGAGGTAGGCCACCGACTTCTTTCTGTGAACGTTGCTCAGGAATTGCCTTGAGAAGCTCCTGCTCAACTCGCTGAAATTTCAGATGCTTGCCGGGAGTAGTCTTCCGAACCATCTTGAGCCTGTGTCCCCCAGTGTTTGCGGAAAGTTGAGACACAATAGGGGGTCACTGCAGGCATATTCAGCCATGGCACTTTTATTGCGTCTAACGTGCTCTTTTGGATCTGTATCTTTTTTGAATTGCTCCACATGAGGCATCCTGAATCTTTCTGGGAAAGGGGTCCGTAAAATCTCCCTAGTGAACGGACTGTCGGAGTCATCGTCGGATAGATCGTTACAGCCGTAACGTCTGACTAGTGCCTCCATCTGTCGCCTGTTATTCTCTACTTCTCGAGTTAGGCTCTGGATTGTGACATCTCTGTCCCCCACCGGGCTTCCTTGACGGTTGAACTGTTGGGTAACTGTCATTCTTTCCTCAGATTCTTTACTCTGATGCCAGAACTCTCGTGTGACTCCATGATGACGTTTACGATGGTGTTGATCACTATCTTCTGATGATGACCGTCTTTTGCGCCGATCGTATTTACTATGTCTGGCACGTATTGTTTGATTGCGATCCAGCCTCTGGTGATTTTCCTCTTCTAGTGTTTTCTGTCCAGCTGGATTGATTGGGGAAGAGTTCCTTCTGATTTCTGGCATAGTTATTCCTGGCCCCACCACCATCGAACGGAGCCTTGCGGGTGGAGGATTGGGAGTATGTGCTCCTGCGGCCAATAGATCAATCCCTTCCCTTGCTGCGTCCGTCACCAATTGCTGTAAGACCTCTTGAAAACGCAGCGTAAGATCTCTGCTGGTTGGAGGAACCTGCTGGATCCCCGCCAGGTGCGCAGACTGGTTTTCTGTGTTTGCTACAGGATCTTGTGACGTATTGCCAATATGTAAATCGCCTGGTGATTTTTGGCCATTCCCTGAACTACTTCTGCTTCCTGCCATTTCTTTTTAACAAGTTCGGAGGTTCAAACCCCTCCTTCTAGCGCAATTATTGACGTCGATTTTTGGATTATGCCAAAAAAGCCAACAAGGATTGGATTTCGGCTATTGAATTAAAGAGAAAGAGATGCAGAGAGAGTAACAAAGACAAGTTTTACGTGGTAAAACTTCTATGGCCGGAGAAACATCCACAGGTGGTTGAAGGATCAACCAAGCCAAAATCCACTAAGAGAATAAGATGTTTACAAGCTCTCGATCTCTCATTTTTCTCTCTGTATTTACTATAATTTATGTATGCTCTATTGCCTATATATTTTGGAAGCAGATTATGAGTTTATTTATATGCTTATAGAACCCTAATATGCTTTGTACAAGTAATACAAGATCTTTGTATTTAATTGTGATTCGGTTACTTGCTTGAGGTTGATTTGTCTTCTTTCCTGTTTCGGAGTCTCTTATGGAAATCGAGTGGGATTCTAGTAGTGTTGTTCAATTTGGACTTGTTTCCTTATAAGAATGTAGTCTTCGTAAAGTAATCAAGTTATTTCTTGACTTGGGACTCTTCTAACTTAAATGTTCCATTTTATTTGGGATTCCTTCCTGATGGATATCTTCGCGTATTTAATGACTTAATCCGTGTGAAATAAGCACCAAGTTCTTACTCGAGTCGTATTTATTCCCGAGTAAGAGCAATACCTGATGGTCCCGAGTAGCGCCGTTTGAGCCCGAGTAGAAGCGTTGTTTAACCAGTCCCGAGTGCTGTTAACTGATCCTGAGTAGGTTTTATTCAATATGTGCTTACTCAGGCTTTCTTCTCTTTAATGATGCCTTATAGGATATTTCCCGAATGCACATTTGGGCGTCTACCTGGCTATTTTTTCCTTCCTGTCAATGACGTGTATGCTTGGTAAAATTTACATACGACAAATATATATATAGATATATTAAAATATATATATATAATATTATAATATATCTATATATAGTAATACTATATATATTATGATATATATATATATATATATATATATATATAACATTATTATATACAATAATATATTATATAATATTATATATATATATATAATATCAAATATTATATATTTTTATAGGATATAATGTATTATGTATTATTATAATATATGTAATATATATTTTATATATTATTATAATTCATTTTTTGATATGTTTTTTTGAATTAATTTTTAATGTGTTACTTTTGTTTAATTTAAAAATTACAATACAAAAATTATATTGGTTAATTATGTAATCAATTTGTTTATAGTTGTAATAATATTAAACAAAATTCCAAAATTGATATTTCAATTTTTGATAGCTTTCGGTTAATCTATCAGACGCGTTTTTATCGTTTTCATTTTCAAAATACAATTTTCAGTATATGCTAACAAACGCGTTTTCAGAATTCGAAATTGAAATAAAAAACATTATTTTCATTTTCATTTTCATTTTCATTTTTATTTTCGAAAAACAACATCTGAAAAACGCTTACAGACGGGCCCGTATTACAGTTGTTTTTCACTCTATTTTCGTTTTTGTTTTCCAAAAGTAATTTGAATTTGCGTTCGTTAACCGTTTTTCATTTTATTTTCAAATAAAAAATGAAAGACAAAATCAATGTTAACAGTGAAATATTTGAAAAACTCAAAATAATTGTTTTTGTTTTTCATTTTTTTTATAAAAAAAATTAACTTCTTTTTTTTTTACTTTTCTTCTTCTTCTTGGACAATGTCCTCGTCGCTATTCTTCTTCTACTTCTATTCTTCTTCTTCTGTTTCTTCTTCTTCCAGACTTCTTCTTCTTCTTGAAGCACTCGATGCCGGAGGACCACTGATCTATTCTTCTTCTTCGATCTGGTTGTCTCTTTCTTTTTTATTTTTTGTTATAATTTTTTGAAGTAATAGACAAATCTAACCAATTTGTACAATTGGAATTCACCTTTAACCATGTTTTCAAAGTAAAACCATATTCAACTAAAAATTCTAAAAAATATTCAAAAGTAACCTAGAAGTGATGAAAATGCCCTTCTGATTTTTTTCTTCTCTCTTTCTTCTCTCCTAGTTGTTCACATTCTCTCTCTAAAGTCTCTCTCACAGACATCTCTCTAAAGCCTCTTTCTCATTGACATCTCTTGCCTTCAATCTTTGAAAACAATGTATATGTCACCACAAAACTTGATATCATTACCCTTGATTGGCACACAAACTCGTGTAGGAGGTGCACAAAGTCGAATTTGAAGTTTATAAGGTGGAAATTATTATTTTTCGGAGTTTGAAACTTCTTAAGGAGATCAGCTTACAATTGTTTTTGAATGGTGTATATTTCATGGGTTTTGATACATTTTTTGATTAAGTCATGGTTTTGAAAATCAATTTTGAAGTTTTCAAAAACTTTAGGTTTTTGTTGAAAGTTATATGGACTGCCTAGATATTGTATGATAGACTGCCCATATATAGCATGATGAACAATAATCCACCCATATATGGCATGATGCACACTGATCTACCTAGAAATGGCATGATGGACTACCCAAAAATGGTATGATGGACTGTCTAGATATGACATGATGAACACTAATCTATCTAGAAATGACATGATGGACTACCCAGAAATGACATAATAGATTGTCTAGATAGGACATGATGAACAATAATTTATCTAGAAATGACATGATTGACTATCTAGAAATGGCATGATAGACTGTGCAGACATGACATGATGAACAATAATCTTCCTTTACTGTTTTCCTTAAAAAAAATAGTAATCTACTCAGAAATGACATGATAGACTACCAAGATATAACATGATATTGTAATTTTGTTAACTTTCCATTGCCTAAAAGCAGAAAATGCTACAATCCTAATATTGATTTACAAGCTCGGATGTTCCACAAGTAAATTTTTTTTTATGAAACAACAATTAGCATATATAATAATATAGTACACACATTCAAAATAATATAATATATAATTAACCTAGCTGCCCAGATATGACATGACTTATTTTATATTGATATGATAAATATAATTTCTCATCCAAGACGTTCATACACTCCAATATATTCACAAACATTCAAAATAACATAATTGTTATGTTTTACACATTTATGTTTGAAAAAAGAATATATACATTGAGTGAGCCATCATTTAACAATTCGAAAAGGAAAACAATGTCGGTACGTTGTTGTAGAATTTCTCCCGCGCAACTAGTTTTCCGAAATCCTCTTTGATGAATGTTAGGGCGCGTCATGTAAGCGTTTTATACCTCTAAAAGCCACTGCACACTTATATAATGGTTATTTGGCTTGTCCCTTGCTCTGCCATCTTCAACCTCTAGGGGCGTGGCTAGCCTTGGGGATGCATTCATTCTTCATCTCCCCACATTGAATCAACATTTGGTATAATCATGTCGAGTCACTGGTGCGAGAGCAATATGATGATGAGAAAGCCGACCAGCTCCTAAAAAACCATCTGATGTGCTCCAAATTTCTAAATTTATCAAAGCTTGCACAACCAGGACTTAATACAATATAGCATCCCCTGCATATTGACAAATGGCGAGATGAATTTGACATATACAATTAATAAAAGCCGAAATCTATGTGATCAGATAACAAGATATGAAATGCAATTTCCAAATGTGTGAAGTAAGGCTAACAAAATCAAGATCATCAACGAAGAATTTGAACAATTATAACAATATGAAATTTGAAAAAATATTGATCATCAACAATGTAACATGAAACGAAATCCTTCTTTGCAGCACAATCTAATATAAGAGCAACATACCGTATTTTGCTATCTTCCTAGAATGGTTGATAGCTTCCATCATATTTTTAGCTCAAACACAGCAAATTTTCAGACCATTATCAACCAATGTATTATGAATCAGTATTCTTGAAGATCCAAACTTGGGGGCATTTGGGGATATTAATCAGTAGTCTATCAAGTAATTTAGAATGGACTGCAAAAATAATTCAACAGATAGAATATGGGCAGCATACTTTTTTTTATTGGAAACAGAATTAGCATATTGAATCGACGAGAATCCTTACTAATTACTAAGCATGAGTACAAAAAAAAACAGATAACCGACGTACGATGATTACACATCTATGGTGATTAAGCAGTTGAATCAATTGTTCAAAACCATTAGAATCTTGTCCATTTAAGACATACAAAAGAAGAAAAAAAAAACGATTTAAAAGAACTCAAATAATTATCAAAGCCTTATGCATAGGCCGTACTTGGAGTTTTGACAATTTAAAACATACAAAAGAAGGAAAGGAACAGTTTAAAAACACTTAAATAATTACTGGGAGCTCATTGCAATGAGAATCAAAATTGGGGATAGTTAAGAATAGATCAAACACAATACAATAAGTACAAACAAAATGATATCTAGAGATGCACATTTTTTCCCAGGACCCCAATTTCTCGCGTCCCCATCCCCATTTGGGGATTTGTTTTTTGGAAAAAATGGGCAAATTGGGGGGGATAGGGATGAAAATCATCCCCAAATTGAAATACGGATGGGGATGGGGGGACCTCTCCCCATCCCCATTTCCCCATTTTCCCCATAATTATATTGAAATGGAGATGGGGATGAGATCCCCCATCCCCATTTTTCCATTTTTCCCAAACATATATAAATATAATTATAATATATATTTGTATTTGTAATGCATTAATGGATTTTATTTTGTATTTGTAATGGAATGTTTGTTTGTTTTAGTTTAATTTGTAATTTTTAGTTAAATATGGAAATGGGGAAACGGAAAAAATGGGAAAACAGAAAAAATAGGAAACTAGGGATGAAGATGGGGATGAATATACCTCTTCCAAAAAATCCTCATCCCCATTTTCCCCAAATGAAGAAATGGGGTAGGATGGGAAAAGGGTCTGAAAAGTGGGGATGGGAATAGGGATGAGAACCTATATACATCCTCATTCCCCAAACGTCCATGTCTAATGATATCCAACTGCCAAGACTCATGGTTTTGAACAATTGATTCAACTGCAGATAGTAAGCCATCATGATATCCGAGAATTTGACATCATGACAATGATCAGTACTCCACCCAACAGCTAAGAACCACTAGTAGACAGTAACCTGTCATGATATCCACGATAAAACTCATAGATTTGACGAAGAAGAAAATAAAAAAAAAAGGCAAAAAACAAAATTACATATATAGACACACATATAACTCTTAAAAGCAGCATAAAACTATTTAACAAATCTAGTAGGTTTCTTATTTTTAATCTGATACCAATCTGGTTTTTGACCAATTTAAACCCTAGAAATTGAAAATTGAAAAACCCAGTAAGTTTTTATTTTATTTTTCACTATCGCATAAACCCTATAAAAGTAATGAACGAAAATGCAGTACATGGATAAAATGTAATGAACGAAAAATGAGATGAAAGGAAACCTTTATGGCCAAAATGGAAAACCCTCTCGCGTGATAGTGAATTAATTGACAGAAAGCTTCTTCTTCTCGTCGCTACCAAGGGAATCACGAAAGATGGTTGTTCTTCGTGTTAGTGGGTACTCTCACGGTGCCTTCTTTTCTCTGGCGACGACGACTTCTCTTGTGTTGCCTTCTTCTTTCGCTACAATTTGCAACGAAAAGCTTCTTCTCTCGTCGCCTCCTTATCTCATTTTCTAGATAAAAATTGATGAAAACATATACTGGGTTAACAATTCATTAAGGGCACCTTTGTCTTTTTACAAGCATGGTTGGTTCAAAATGAATTTTTACCGCAACTTGGTTAGAAAGGAATTTCATGAATTTCATTAGATTAAAAAAATTCCTTTCTAATTTTTTATTGTTATTTATATTTATTAAAATGAATATTTATTTATAATTTAAGATTTTAGTATAGATAAATGATTTTTTGATAATTTTTTTTTTTGTAATTTGTGAAGTGTTACTTTTGTTTAATTTATAAATGACAATACAAAAATCATATTGGTTGATTATTTAATCAATCAATTTATAATTGTTATAATATTAAACAAAATGTAAAAATTAATATTTCAATTTTTGATAGTTTTCGGATAACTTATTAGATGCGTTTTTTCCGTTTTTATTTCCAAAATACAATTTTTAGTATATGCTACCCGACAGGTTTTTGGACTTTGAAACTGAAACAAAAAACACTATTTTCATTTTCAATTTTCTTTTCGAAAAACGGCGAACAAAAAACGTTTATAGGATAGACCCTAAATTGTTTGGACCATACTTTTTTGGACCTCCATTTTTTTTACCCAAGTCAATTAATTAATAAGTTTTACATGCCCATTAAAATTCTAATATTTTACAACCCATATCCAATTAAAACAATAAACTCAAATATTACTTCAATAAATCTATCGTAGACACATCTCTAAATATTATTTTTTTACGACCCATATCCAATTAAAAAAATAATAATAATAAATCATGTGGATGCTAAGGTTCTTACAAAACCATAGATAATAATAAAGTCATTTAAGAGAAAACAGAGATGGATAACTTGAAGATGACAGAAAGAGAAAATAAACAAACAAAACCAAACCAATTAACCAAATCAAACCAAACCCATCAAATATGGGTGTGCATCCAAGATCAGATTCCCTGCCTTCTAGAGTTGGTCTAGAATTGGAATCGTTAATATATTAGTTTTAAATGTTGTTGATCATCTGTTAATTAGAGTACCAATCAAATTCAACACGAACGTTTGTGATAAAATTGAAGAAGAGTACAATAAAATCAGGTCACAGTTATGCATCTTTTGGTTTCCTGATCCAATGATCCACCAACTACTATACTTATGTCTACTCTGACATAATATAGAGTAGATTCTGCCATTGTATAATACTAAACTCAAAAATATGTGGATTGGTTACCAAATGCGCAAATCAAAATTGAAATTTGGCCAATAATTCAATACTGAGCTCAGACTTCATCTTTATTCCAAAAGAAAACAATAGAAAATGAAACCTACTTGACAAGGAAACCAAAAGCAAAAAATATTTATTAAAAACAAAGAAAATCAGCATCAACCTATACCCACATAAACCACAATATACAATTTACAAGCATGTCGCTTATCAAATCCAAACTCGAACGATTTTTTTCTAATCATTCAAAACTCATCATGTAATTTGATTCAACATGAAAATCACAACAACAAAAAAAAAACCCATCATGTAATCATTGAAGACCCATCAACGAAACCTATCATGTAATTATTCAAAACGCATCAACGTATCAGAACGAAAATCACAAAAAAATATTCGAAAACAGTCGTACCTATTAAAGAAACAAAGGGATTCAAAAATAACCGTGATTCGAAAATAGTCGTCTAAGAGAGACGACTAACCGATATGCTTTACCGGTGATGTGTTGACAACGGCTTGATGACAGCGAAAGGATGGAGAAGTGAAAGGACTTAAGGAGGGATTAGAGATTCAGAGTTTTTTTGGTCGGGCTTTTAAAAAACCTCTATCGGTAAAAGATTTACTTATAGTATATCTATTAGAAATAGAGTTTTTGAAAAAATAATTATAGTTGTTTGGTTGGTAGACATTTTTTTTAAATGTCTATTTGGAGAAACACCTCCCCATGAGTTTTTGTCTAACAAAGGTTTAAAACTACTAACATCTACTCAATTTAAAATAAACAATATTAAAAGTCTAATCAAACAACTCTAAAAAACTCAAATAAACGTTTGTAGATCTTTTGAGGCAGTAAAAAAACTCAACCAAACAAACACTTAGTTGTGAAAGAAGGTGTTGTAAAAGTGAAAACTGAAAACCCTATTTAAAAAAAAAATCATATATGGGTATGTTTTTTTTTGTAGGTACAAGGTATACCTGGTCCCAAAGTATACTTGGTCAAGATCCATAACCGACCTACATTTATTGTAGGTCTAATTGGATAAAATCCATCTAGATCTATATTTGATATGGTTCAGGTATATACCCAATCCGTATCATATGGATAATCCATTTTGCCATCCCTATTAACTAATCACATAAATTTCAAAGGAGACTATTAAAACGACTGTGATGGCACTGTCAGCATACGAATATCGGAACAAATCAGGTCCAAGTCGGTCTAACTATTTGAAAATTTATAAGTTTTGGTAAAACATCAATTTTTTAAACTGTGTAATTTTTTAGGACCTATGATCCCTTATTGAAAATACATCAAATTGGTCTTTCTATCGATCAAAAGTCAGTCAACGTTAACATAAACGAGGTTACTTTTGTCGTTTCGTTTGTTATATGCAGAGAATTGACATGTATATTAATTATATTTAATAAATCAACTAAGAAAAATTTTTAAAAAAAATCTGTAACTACATTGTTTTTTATTTAAAATAAAAAAATATTTAAAATTATTAAAAATAAAAATAAAAACTAAACTCTCCAAATCTTCAATGGAGCCCTAGTTGAACTATGGAGGAAATCCTCCAATGTGATCTTCTCTCCCACCTCTCCTCCTGCGCTTATTCACTCGATCGTCCTCTTCCTCTGCTGCCACCGTTTCACCCGTTCTTCTCTCTCCCTCTACTGCACATCATCCAATCGTCTTCCTCCCTTCTTCGTCTTTGTATCACCCGGCTGTCTCCGGCTCTCCTCCCTCGTCCATACGCCTCTAATCCCACCCTCTGCTTTCAATTTCCTCCATTGCAAATATCATGGATTCCTTGTTAGTGTGGTTATTTTATTTTGCTCGTTGATAATTTGAAATAATTGATTGCTCCAATAAAAAAAATGTAATTTCAGTCGTTGATTTCTTAGTTTGTTGTTCTTCAAACCCAAATAAAAAAAGTTTGGATCTTTTATACAATCTTTGAGCAAACATGTTGCTCTTCAAAATTGAAAACCCACTTTAAGAAATAGGAGAGATCGATGATGGTGATGGTGATGGTGATGGTGTGATGATGCTTGATATCAAATTTTTTGTTTGATTTTTGGTTAAAAATGATCGACCAAAGTCTTAGTTTTTGCTTTTTGAAAACTGAATCAAAATCTTCACTGAAGAGTTTAAATATGATTGAATACAAAATAAATAAAAAAATGGTGCTATGAAATATGAATAGATGTTAATGCATTTGCGAGAGATGGCCACATTTTGAAAGAATCGTGTTCCACAAACAGATTTTTGACTTGGGCATTTTATTGAACAAAACGTGTGCATAGTTTATATTGCCGGTTTGTTGTATTAGTTTGTTCCATGGGAGGTTAGATACATGGAGATTTAATCTATCTATATATATTTTTTAGATGTATCTTATTTTTTAAAAAAAAAACTAGTTATTTTTTAAAAATTTATAAATCCTAGTTTATGTTATTTGTTTTTTGAAATTGTTTTTTTTTTTAAATCAGTGGACACGTTGTTAAATTTTATATTGAATTACAAGTTAAAATTAAAAGTAAAATTTTAAAAGGTTAGAGGGTAAAATTGTACTTTAACTTCTTTAATCAGAATTAAAGATAAAATAATCAATTTATTTAATTTGTCACATTTAACTGTTAAATTTGTGTGAAAAGAACTTATTTGATATATTTATAAAAAGTGAAGGATTAAGAGTACTAAAAAAAAATAAACATATTTAAAAAGTCGATTTTTCTATAAAACTTAGGAGCTAAACCGGTAATACCCTAGATTTATATAAACTCATAGGAAACAATGTACAAAAATATCCTAACATTTGATGTAATTACAGATATATGCAACGTTTGCCAAAAGTTGCACAAATATCACCTACCTGTTGTCTATAATTACAGAAATACCTCTACCATCAACTGACTTTCGTTAACTCTAACTATTCACTAGGTTTTTAGCACAAAATGATTAAAATGCCCTTTTAAGTTATTTTATATGTTATTATATTATTTAGAAGACTTATTGGCATTAGACCCCTGGAATTGTACGCAAATTTACAATGTGCTCCTGAATATTTTTTTAGGTGTTAAACCTCCTAAACTCTTATTTTTTGACAAACAGTTTATTTAATTATCACCCGATCGTCTGTTTGAGGGGGTATCTATATAAATATTTTACCAAAAAAAAGAGAGTTCAGAGGGTTTAACGTCTAAAAAAAATATTTTAGATGGCACATTGCAAATTTGTGTACTATTCATGAGGTCTAGTGCCAATAAGTCTTTTTAAAAATTAAAAAAAAAATGAACGAAGTATTATTTTAACCAAAAAAATATTAATAATAGTTCATCACTAATTTTTATTTTATTTTTTAAACCAAAAAAAATGGACAAACATCCTGATATGTTTTTCTTTCACATCCATGTTTTCTTTCATTCATTTTTCTTGCGTTTTCTTGACCCAAACACCATAAATTTTGAGAATCCAAACACCACCTTCATCTTAAATCAGTTCCAATAACAAAAACTATAAACCCAAATTAAATCGACAAACACCCAAAATCTCAAATACAAGATCAAACAAAGACCAAATATCTCAATCTAATAACTGATTTAAACATACACAAAAAAAATCACAGCTTTATCTCATAATAGATAAAGACATATTCTATCTTTGATAACTGATTCAAACAAACACCAAAGAGTCTCAAGCCCATCTCATAAGAGAAGGAGACTTGTTCCATCTTTTAGATGGAACCCCACTTCACTTTGTGATGGAAATATTGGGGTTTATACCCTAAAGATGTAATTTGTAAATGGATGTATGAAATAAATAAAAGGAAAAGTTCAATTCATTATTGTTATGTTGTTTATTTTATAACTTGTGTATATATTTAACATCCAAGATTGCCGGTTGTAACTTCGAACTGTGTATATGAGTGTCATATAAAGATGTATATAGTAAGAGACGTTGCAAATAAAGCTGAGTGATTTATTTGTGGTTAATCTATAATTGCGGTCCATTCCGTAATGTACGATGATTCTATCCTGAATCTTTCATATGAGATATGGGAATGGAGGCACCTTATGCGATGTGATCATATAGAACTGAGTCATTATCTATATGAATCTCTCACCAATATCCGTTTACCGATGAGATTCATATATATCAACTAATGATGACTATATGTGGGTGATCTTAATCCTGAGTATCTTATCGACTCATTCTGGTTAGACCGTGGTCTTTGATATACCATGGGTGAGGTCAGATGCAGTTCCTGATCAATATACTCCGTTTGTTGGGATTGCGGTTTGGCTTGTGGCTGGGAAGGTTTGTACACAATAGTGGAATCCACTCATTCTTGTGAGAAATATATAGTAGTTTCCATAAGGGTTGATTCGGGGCTTGGACAATATAAGTGTTCTCCTAATTTCGTTAGGAAATAGGATTTATTGTGCACTATAGAAGCAACGGTACTTAAAAGATATATGTAATTTGAGGGGTATAACGGACATTATGACCCATCTCTAATTATGAATTACTGTGGAGGATCACACCATGTGTAATAGCTATATCTATGGATACCGAGTTGTATCGGTCTGTGTAAAAGCGTCTACTATTGAGAGAGTGCAGCTTCAGGTTTTTAGTGGAATAACACCGAAGTTAATAATCGTGAAATATTAATTAAAGAGTTTAATTAATTATTTCTTAGAATTATTGGAGCTAAAAATACTGTGGGTCCATTAGGTCCCCTTGCTAGCTCCGATCGATTTAGGTAATAAGGGTCACAGTTAATTGATTGGATTGTCTAATTAATTGTGTTACGAAATTGACACATATTTATTCAGGAATTTATTGAATAATGAGATTATTTAATTAAAGAATGATAATGATTATGTTAATTAAATAATTAAATTATTTAATTGTGTAATTAATCATTAGTTGGAGGGTATTGATTGATATTTAATTTTTAAAGATAAGATAATTTGATTATTTTATTTTTATTAAATTAGGTATTTAACTTTAAATTTAAAGAGTTTGAATTCAAAATAAATTGATTAATATCTTTAAAGATATGAGATATCTTTAAAGATATGAGATATCTTAAAAGATTTAAATGGTGTGCGTGAGACAAAAACACAATCAAAAAGAGTTTTTGAATGTGGTGGCACACTGATATCAAAAGTCACAAAGAAAAACGTCAAGAGAGAGATTTGGCATAAGATGAAATTTTGTGTGTGCATGTATCAACACGTAATTTTTTTTTTAATGCTTTGAAGTGTTCAAAGCAAGTGTTGCACATGTTGGTGTTTATGCCCTAAAGATGTAATTTGTAAATGGATTTATGAAATAAATAAAAGGAAAAGTTCAATTCATTCTTATTGTATTGTTTATTTTATAACTTGTGCATATATTTAACATCCAAGATTACCGGAAGTAATCTTGAACTGTGTATATGAGTGTCATATATGGATGGATACAGTAAGAGATGTGCAATCTAAAGAGTCCATAGATAGCAAATAAAACTGGATACTTTATTTGTGGTTAATCTATAGTTACGGTCCATTCCGTAATGTACGGTGATTCTATCTCAAATCATTCATATGTAGATATGAGAATGGAGACACCTTGTATGATGTGATCTTATAGGACTGAGCCATGATCTATATGAATCTCTCACCAAGATCCGTTTACCGATGAGATTCATATATATATATATATATATATATATATATATATATCAACTAATGATGGCTATATGTGGGTGATCTTAATTCTGAGTGTCTTATCGACTCCTTCAGGTTAGATCGTGGTCTTTGATATACCATGGGTGAGGTCGGATGCAGTTCCTGATCAATATGCTCTGTATGTTGGGATTGCGGTTTGGCTTGTGGTTGAGAAGGTTTGTACACAATAGTGGAATTCACTCATTCTTATGAGAAGTAGACGGTAGTTCAATTATGGGTTGATTCGGGACTTGGACAATATGAACGCTCTTCTAGTTCCGTAAGGAAATAGGATTTATTGTTCATTAGAGAATTAATGGTGCTTAAAGAATATATATAATTAGAGGGGTATAACGGACATTATAACCCATGTCTAATTATGAACTATTGTGGAGGATCACACCATATGTAATAGCTATATCGATAGACACCGAGTCGTATCGGTTTGTGTAAAAGCGTCTGCAGTTAAGAGAGTGCAGTTTCGGGTTTTTAGTGGAATAACACCGGAGTTAATAATCAAGGAATATTAATTAAAGAGTTTAATTAATTATTCCGAAGATTATTGGAGCTCAAAATACTGTGGATCCATTAGGTCCCCTTGCTACCTTGCCTAGCCCGATTGATTTAGATAACAAGAGTCACGGTTAATTAATTGGATTGTCCAATTAATTGTGTTACAAAAGTGACACGTATATATTCGGGAATTAATTGAATAATGAGATTATTTAATTATATTGATAATTATGAATTATTAATTAACTATTAATTGGAAGGTGTTAGTTGATATATGGATTTAAATGAAGATAAAATAATAGGATTATTTTATTTTACTAAATATTTTATCTAAGTATTTGAATTTAAGTTTAAATTTAAAATACTTATTATCACTTTTAATATATTAGATATATTTAAAATGATAATTAAAATATATATATCAATTATAACACAAGAGATTGCATCGGAGGTAAATTGGTATGTGCATATATATATATATATATATATATATATATATATATATATGTTTTATATGTTAAGAAATATAGAAAAAAAAACGCATGTATAGTTTTGTGAAAAAAAAAACATGCATTAGGTGAAAGAAAAAGTAGGTCGTGATATTCATATATATATATATATATATATTTATGAAAAAGCAAAAGCAAAAGCAGGTGTGTTTTGTTGTTTTTTTAAGAAAAAATTGTTTTGGTTTTTTGTTGTATACCTGATACACACGAAAAAAAAAATCAATATATATTTTGTACATGAGATGCTATTCTTGGGTGTATGAAATCAATACACCAAATTGAGAAGAAAGAGTTTCTTCAAGTATTTTTCTACATCCTCTATTCAAGTTTCTGAGATCTTGACGCGTCCACATGTAGTTACCAATCCTGGAAGATAGCGAAGAAGATCAAGTGGTTAAGACAGAAGCACATCGTAAAGTGAAGGAGCTTCCAAACGTTGGTAAGATTGGTTCAGACAGGAGCATAACGTAAAGTGAAGGAGTCTCCAAAAGTTGGTAAGATTTTATTCTTCTGATTATATTGACTACAATTTCCTGTGTATACATATTGTATGTAAGAGTTCCAAAAATAATTACGATCCCAAATTCACTGGTCTCATATACAGATTATGATATGTATTAAAAAATTTAAAACCTAATTCCGCTGCGTAACCGGTAAACGGGGTTCCAACAATTGGTATCAGAGCCAATTTTATTTTTTGGAACATGAAATTGTTTTCAATGCTTCTGTATGTATGAATATGTAGGCACCATCTTTATGATTATATGAATGTTTATAATTAAATTGTTTAATTTAAACATGGTTGATCGTAAATTTTTATGGTACTGTGGATTTAGGGTTCATAGGTTGTATTATTGTTATTATTATATTTTTTTCAGTTATTTTTTTTATTAAATTGTATTGAACCTGGTGAAAACATATGAAGTCAACGTCACAGAAGTTGTGCAATTGTTGCACATTGGACGTGTGATAAATTGGATGTGCAATTGTTGCACAGTGTACATGTAATGAGAAGTTGTGCAATTTCAAAATTGCATGTAAGTGGTGGGACCACAAGCAACACCATGTGCATGTGAGACATGCGTGGTTGCAGTACAAGCAACACACACATGACCTGTACAACAGCACGTGTATGTTTCCAAAGGCAATTGTTGCCTAGTCAGTTCCATACAGATTTTCCGTTAAGGATTCATGAGATGAATCGGAATAACCTAAAGAGATTGAAAGATTCGGAAATTACAAGAATACCAAGAAATGCCTTGAGAAATGTTTTATAATTTTAGATTCCAATTTTTTAGGTTAAATAATCCACAGTACTCGGTCAATTCATGTATGCTTTATATTATGTGATGATAAAAGTATTGTCATACATACGTATGTCATTTAGATTAGATGTGCCTATACAAATATATTTGATATGTCAAAAATGCATCATAGCCTGATATTTTATGTATTTTTTTAATGTGATTATAATGGGTAAATACATAAATTGGATATGAATAATGAGATTAGGTTTTTTAATGTTTAGAAAACTTGGCAATTCTCATTAATATTAATCTAGTTATTAAAGAGTTTAATAAGTTAGATTAATATGGTCATTTATTGTAATTAGGATTAATATGATTAATAACCTAATAATAAATGAACCGAATAAAGTGTTAGAGTTTTAATTGTTAAAACTTGGTAAACACTATCATAATAATCTGACCTTAGTAAATAGTTTACTGAATATTAGATTGTTCACTAATAGATTAGATTTTTAATTGTTAAAAATCATTAATAATTTATTAGTTAATTAGAATTTGGTTCTAATTAGTTAATGCACTAGATAACTTGATTAAAGTTAGTCATTTAATCTTGTAGAGTCTAGGTGCATTAACGGTTAATAGAAAACCCTAATTTTAAAATAGTGAGTGGGAGAGGGATATATGACATATACATCCCGTGGTCTCCATTATTAGTTCAACAACGTGGGATCCGAGTGGGGCCTCTTGACGGCTTTGCTTTCATCCTCCCTAAGGAGGGTTTCCATAAAGGTCAATACCAAGGTTGACTTCCTAACGGATAGGATTTCTGAGGATATTTTGGGATTGACGGACCCTAAGGCGGCAATTCTCGAGTTAAGCTCGTGAGATCTGAAATGATGGGTTACACTCACGAAGGTTTTGATTAAGTTTGTTAATTAAAAACCTGACTGAATGACCGATGGTTGAATGATATAGAATAAGAGTTATTCTAGAATATCATTTGATTGAGAATGTCTTGGTCCAACATGCAAAGACTTGACCGACCCTAAGGTGGCACTTCTGTGTGGTATGTTGTATTGTCGTGGTATAATAAATAGTTTTAGGATAGTTCTAGTTCGTTAAACATGTGCATGCATCATGTTTAAATTTATGCCAAAGCACTCGCACTCGTTTTAAATAAATGACTGAATGAATGTTTTATTTATTTCAGCAATAATGTCTTCTGCATTACTTCAAATTCTCGTAAACGACAAATTAACTGGTGATAACTACACTAAGTGGAAACTTAACATTAATACAATATTGGCCACCAAAGACCTGAAGTTTGTGCTTACCCACACGAACTGTTCGAGAGGCATACAAGCGAAGGGTAAGCCCAAACCCAAGAAAGCCTGACGCAAGAAGAAGTCCAAGAAAAGTAAATATGATTTACTTGTTCTTGAGTCATGTTTAGTGAAAGATGATTCTTCACCCTGGATAGTTGATTCGAGGGCTACTAACCATGTTTGTTCTTCTTTATAATGGACTGATTCTTAGACACAGCTAGAGGAGCAAGCCTTCTCAATGCGTGTGGGGTTAGGGGATGTCGTGTCGGCACGAGCAGTGAGCGTAATTAGATTATATTTTTTTTGTAATAATTATATATTGTTGGACAATGTATTTTATATTCCTGGATTCACACGGAATTTGATTTCCGTTTCTGATTAATGAATGATAATGATTATGTTAATTAAATAATTATATTATTTAATTGTGTAATTAATCATTAGTTGGAGGAAGTTGATTGATATTTAATTTTTAAAGATAAGATAATTTGATTATTTTATTTTTATTAAATTAGATATTTAATTTTGAATTTAAAGAGTTTGAATTCAAAATGAATTGATTAATATCTTTAAAGATATGATATATCGTAAAAGATTTAAATTGATTAGTTTTATCAATATATATATATATATATATATATATATATGTTTTATATATTTAAAAGATAAAATTAATGCACATATATCAGAATTTGCATATGATGCAATTACATGCGTGCGCGAATCAGTAATAAATGAGAAAAAGCATATCAGGTCTCTTGGCATTGGACTTACAATTTGCATTGGATGTAAATAAGGTGTGCGTGAGACAACAAAACACAATCAAAAAGTGTTTTTGAATATGGTGGCACACTAATATCAAAAGTAAAAAAAAAAACGTGCAAGAAAGAGATTTGGCATAAGATGAATTTTTGTGTGTGCATGTATCAACACATAATTTTTTTTTATGCTCTGAAGTGTTCGAAGCAAGTGTTGCATAGTGATCAAGAAAAAAAAGTTTCTTCAAGTCTTTTCTCTACATCCTCCATTTAAGTTCATGAGATCGTGACACGCCCACACGTAGTTACCAGGCCCGAGATATAGCGAGGAAGATCGAGTGGTTCAGACAAGGTGCATTACAAGAAATGATGGAGCCTCCAAACATTGGTAAGGTTCTTAGATTTTCTTCTTCTAAATATATTGATTACAGTTTCCTGTATTTACATATTGTATATATTTGTTCCGAATATAATTACGATCCCAAGTTCACTGGTTACAGATCGTTTACAATATGTATAATTTTTTTGAAGAACCTTACTTCCGTTGCGTGTCGGGTGAACAGGATTCCAACAGGAAAGCCACTCCATCTTTGGAATGGAGGAATGGTGCACTATCGACGGAGTACCGCAGATGCAGTGATGGCGCTCCATCGATGGAGCACCACTTACGTGACTTTTTTTTGTCTTTTAAACACTCGTCAAAATTATATGTTTTACGTTATAAAACTAAGTTTTTATTACCACTTACAACCACAATAAAATATGAAATTAATATAATGGCGAGCAAGGGATCGTTCCTCAAGGATCGGGATAGATTATTCGATTTGCTAATCTAATCTAAGTTAGTCTAACTAAGTGTGTGAAAGTAAACTCCATGATAAAAGATGGTGTTTGTGAATTAACAACTAGATATGTAAATTAACAATAAAAGTAAATAGTATGTCAACAATCTAGAATAAG